>OX243889.1:2755833-4133750 GCA_945859645.1 Amphipoea oculea | reverse complement strand
TAAAGGGGCGTGCGCAGGGTACGCTGCATCCCTTTCGTGCGAGGAAGTCGTGTCGCTCTGTGTCTCTGTCGCGAATGCTCAAGGTTATTTGGTCGGGGTACCGCCTTAAGGCTACGTTTCCACCAGAGATGTGCGAGGATGCGTAGCGAGGGATGAGTGTGAAACAAACCACTAACATCGCTTCCTTCGCAAACCCTAATAACACGTAACCGCTTGAACGCAGTCATCATCATCATCATCATTTCAGGCGAAAGACGTCCACTGCTGGACATAGGCCTCCCCCAAGCACCTCCACATCGACCGGTTTTGTGTTTCTCGCATCCAACGCAGAACGCAGTAGTACAAAATAATTACCGAGTTATTAGATAATATATACATATGTATATACAGACAAACTTTCGCAAGTAACATTAGTGTTTGTCGAAACCACGAGCGATGGTTCCCATTGACCTTTGAAAGGTCATGGCGTTTACCGTGAGAACAACACACCATGCTTTGGAAACTGTGACTTTAATGTCGAAGATGGGATTTGTATGAATAGGTATACATAATATGTGGAAATTGAAAAATTATTATGGTTACATAGTTGTATGAGGAGCTCATGGCTAAGTAATAACAGCCACGCGAGCCGATCTACGAGGTGTAGGTCATAGGTTCGAACCCAGACAGGCGCTTTACTTTGTGTAAATTATTTCATCACGACTGCTCTAAACACGGTGAAGGAAAACGTCGTGAGGAAACCGGCATGTCCTAGAACCAAAAATTCGAAGACATGTGACATCTGAAAACCCGCACTGTGCTCGCGTGGTGGATTACGGCCTACACCCTATCACCGAGAGGAGGCCTGTGTCCCAGCAGTGGGAACATTATAGGCTGATTAATAATCAGCCTATAAAGTACTTATAATAATTTGACAAATGAGGTATCGTTAGAAGCGTCTTGACCGTTTGCTGGTTATAGGCTATGTGACGTCACACTAATTTCAATATGGCGCCCTCTAGAGGACATAAAGTAATGAATCTATATATATAAAAATGAAACCCGTTTTCCGTTGTCACGACATAACATGAAAACGGCTGGACCGATTTCGCTAATTCTTTTTTTGTTGTGATCGGTATTGCCGGGACAAGGTTTGTATGAAAGAAAATTTTGGAAATTCGAAAAAAAAATTGCACCCGTGCGAAGCTGGGGCGGGCCGCTAGTTTAGAATAAATATTTTGTGATAGTGCCTTCAGTAGTCGGTTTTTAGTTTTTTTAAACTTATTTTTTATTTGAGCTTGTGTGCTTTCTTTGCGTAATTGCGTTATGTTTACCGCCAATAAACGTACTTTCTTTCTTTTTTTTCTTATTTTTTTTTTTAGTTTTAACACGTGGGAATAACTTGTCAAAAATCCTTCCCTATTGTTCATTTGCGTTATAAAAGCAACTCTTGTGCAAAATTTCACCACCACCAACCAAACAGTCTTACCAAGGGGTATCGTATTTCGCTCGTACATCGGTACGAGCGAAATACGATACCCCTTGGTAAGACTGGTTGTCAGACTTTCGGGCATCTGACGACCCCTTACCACTGTCAAAGATCCAAGAGGGACAGCCGGGACCAATGGCTTAACATGATTTCCGAGGCAAGACCGACCGCGGCAAGCGTAGCTTAACCTGATCGATAGACCCGTGCGGCTGTTAGTACTTGGCAACGAGCCCCTCTTTGACTTAATAAAAATCTATAATTAATTAATTTACTGAGAGACAACGCAGAGCCTAAGCCGCTGGGTCTACAAGCTTGAAATTTTGCAAAGAGTTGCTTTTATAACGAAAATGAACAATAGGGAAGGATTTTTGACAAGTTATTCCCACGTGTTAAAATTAAAAAAAAAAATATAAGAAAAAAGAAAGAAAGTACGTTTATTGGCGGTAAACATAACGCAATTACGCAAAGAAAGAACACAAGCTCAAATAAAAATAAGTTTAAAAAAACTAAAACCCGACTACTGAAGGCACTATCCCAAAATATTTATTCTAAATTCATTACTTTATGTCCTCTAGAGGGCGCCATATTGAAATTAGTGTGACGTCACATAGCCTATAACCAGCAAACGGTCAAGACGCTTCTAACGATACCTCATTTGTCAAATTATTATAAGTACTTTTGGAGGGAACAGATGACCATACATACATACCGGTCAAAATCATAAAACTCCTTTTTGCTTCGCCGCAGTCGGGTAAAAAATAGAAAGTTGGGGGAAAATATGCGTCACATCCACGCCGAGGCCATCGCTCAGCATAATGCTACGACCCTATGCGAGACAGAGACCCAGCGCTGGTTTTCAGCGACAGCGGAAATAGGAGATGAAAGTTTGTAAGCAAGTTCTTCAGTAAGACCAATGATGGAAAATCCCACGCCTTATATTAACTAAAATGTAAATAAAGATGAAAAGACAACTCACCAGAATTCGGAAGCTCCTTCGGCGGTGGTGCCACTTCCTTCACAACGTCTTCTGCCATCAATGGCGTATCCACCGCAAAGTTCTGTTGTCCCACAAACCCAGGTGCGGAAACAGGGCTCTGGAAAGGCACATCTTGGGTCTGATACCCTGACATCCTGTCATCAGGAGTTTGCTCCCTACTCTTGTAGTTCAGCATATTAGAAAATGAGCTGAATACAGCGCTAGCTACGTGAGGCAAAACCGTTGGCAGCTGAGAGAAATTCTGAGCTATATCAGCCGTCAAACTCTGCTGTACTTCAACATTCTTTTCATCGTTTAAATTAATCTCTTCTAGACTTTCTTCTGTAGCTGCTAAATTAGCATTCTGGTCGGGATTACTATTGATAGGTGCGCTCACATATCTCGTCCCTTGTAATCTTGCGAAATACTCGTTTACGTCAAAATCGTCTTCGGATTTCATTGAAGCCTTTGACACGGTTGATGTCGTAAGTTCGGGTGTTTTGTCATAGTGCGGGGGTTGTGGTTGGTCTAGTGGAGGGGGGTAAGCAGATAAAGTGGTAAGAGGTGAAAAAACGTTGGTGTTTGAGTCGCCCGATGGGAAATTTGTAAATTCATGTTCGGAATGCCGCAAGGTTTGGACGTTGGACCCGATTTGGTGATCTGTAACAATGAAAGAGATTTCGTTAGTTATGTTGATAGATTTAGCGAATATTTACTATGCTACAGCTGAAAGCAAAATATAATTGCGACGCATAAAACAATACTTTGTAATTTGTTTCCCCTATTAAAAACGTTGACCCCTAAGAACTTTTCCGTGATCTTGCAGAAAACCCAAAACCAGATTTGCATCAGCCTTTCAAACAGCATAGTATATGATATATCAGGTAAAAGATAAGAATCCTTTTAAGGATACTTATAGCGACCACGAACACGACAAAACTTACTAGTTTTGTCGTGTTCGTGGTCGCTATAAGTATCCTTAAAAGGATTCTTAAATGATTTCGTTTGATTACTATCAAACGAAATCATTTATAAAAACGGCAAGGAGTTATCCATACTTATAATATTATAAATTCGAAAGTAACTCTGTCTGTCTGTATGTTACCTTTTCACGCCTAAACCACTGAACGGATTTCGATAAAATTTGGCAGAGAGATAGATTGCATCCCGGGGAAGGACATAGGATAGTCTTTATCCCGATATTCACACGGGATCGACACTGATGCGGGTGAAATCGAGAGGCGCAGCTAGATTAATAATAATACGGTAAGCGTTTGGATCAAGGGCCTAGTTCAGAAGCCAGTACTCCTCAATACGACTGGCATTGTGAGGAGTTTCTCTGGAGCCCTAACCACCGGTAGCTTGGACCCTGCTCCCGACACCGGCGGACCACTGCTTTTTTATGTCTTTTTATATTTATTGTCTATTTTAAGAAATATTAAAAAAATGTATAAGTTATCTTATCTTATTAGGACCATTTAAATATTTATCTTTAAATACAGCAATGATTTATAAATTCAATGAAAATTAAGACCTATTCAGCAGACAAGTATAATTAAGGATAAAGTCAAAACATTTACTAAATGCAACAACCTTGAAGAAACAAGTAATTTATCTGTCGCAGTCCTTTACAAAAACGGAAATAATAATATGTAGTCAAGGTACGCACGAATATTATGCTCAATTAACTTTGATATACTTACATAATAATTATGTTTTTCCGTCTTATGGGCTATTGTCTTATTGGATCTGTTATTTTTGAAGTGAAAACTTTTTTAGCGGCGTTGCACACTTTTTGTAATGGGTAAAAAATGTTTAACTCGCGTCAGGGCATCGCGTCAGGACACGTGACCGTCAGGAGAGATTCCCCCCCCCCCCCCCCCCCCGCTCTCTATCTACGGCGGCGGCGCCAACCGAAGTGAACCAAGTGAGACACGATAATGGATGGATGGATGGATGGACGGACGGATGGATGGATGGACAGCTGATGGCTCGACCGTCAGTGTAGTAGCCACAATGCTGTGTATTCGTAAAATTCGTGTATATAAAGTGTTTAAAAAAATGGAAATTGAACAAAGTGCATCGATTAATGAAAAAAGTGACGCAGAAATAGTGAAAAAAACTTATATTAATTCAATTAATGATTGATTTATTTCAACGTTAATATTCAAGTTTTCACTTCTGCCGGCACTCCCGGAGTGCAACCCGTCTTTTTTTTTAACCACGCGTCCCTCACACATAAATCAGGTGCTAAGTTCCAAATGAAATTGACACCAAACTATCCATACTAATACTATAAGGCTGGCTTCACATCTATCCGGGAGACCCGTACGGGCTGTCAGTACGGGCGCCCGGAGCGGGAGCACATGTTAGGCGCTAGAACATCGTTTCACAGCGACGCGGCTTGATCCGTACACGACCCGCTCCGGGTTGAGCCCGTACAGCGCATCTGTCTCCTGCTAGCAACCGTATCGTACTGAATAATCGTTTCAGAGCACTGCGGGTACTACCCGTACGGGTCTCCCGTGTACGGTCGGCCCGTACGGGTCTCCCGGACAGCTGTGAAACCAGCCTAAATTCGAAAGTAACTCTGTCTGCCTGTATGTTACCTTTTCACGCCTAAATCGCTGAACCGATTTAGAAGAAATTTGGTGCAGAGATAGTTTTAGTCCCGGGAAAGGACATAGGATACTTTTTATCCCGATATTCCCACGGGATCGAGACTTTTGCGGTTGAAACCGCGGGGCGCAGCCAGTTGGTATATAAAAGTCATGTTATCACCACATAAAAGTAACCATCGATTCGTATCTTACAAACACAGATGCTTCTCATAAAATACATGTTACCTCATTTGGGCAAACCGCTTCGCAATGCCTACAAGGCGATGTTGCGTTTGGTAAAATTGTGTCTCTTATTTACATACTAAACATCAGCGGACTTGCGACTAAATGACATCGTTTTTTGGTTTGTAAGGTTAAGCGTCTCTTGATGCGGTTAGGCAGAGGATGGGTGACCAATTGTTACAAATAGCTACTTAATATCAACGTACATACTTGCGAAGTTGCGACTAAATTACTACGTTTTTGGGTCTGTATGGTTAGGCAGAGGATGGGTGACCAATTGTTACAAATAGCTACATAACATCACACATTTGCGAATAAATGACATCGTTTTTTTTGGTTTGTAAGGTTAAGCGTATCTTGACGCGGTTAGGCAGAGGATGGGTGACCAATTGTTGCAAACAGCTACATAATGTCAACGTACATGCTTGCGACTAAATGACATCGCTTTTTGGTTTGTAAGGTTAAGCATCTCTTGATGCGGTTAGGCAGAGGATGGGTGACCAATTGGTACAAATAGCTACATAATATCAACGTACATACTTGCGACTAAATGACATTGTTTTTTGGTTTGTAAGGTTAAGCGTCTCTTGATGCGGTTAGGCAGAGGATGGGTGACCATTCATACATCAAGGGACTTGCGACTAAGTGACATCGTTTTTGGGTATGTAAGGTTAGGCGTGTCTTGACGCGGTTAAGCAGAGGTTGGCATACCTTTTGCAACAAATAGCGACACTACTCCAGTGAGTAACATACATACTCTAGAAAAACATTACCCTCCTTCTGGGGCAGTCGCGTAAAAACTCGCTAGCTAGGTCGTTTATGGAAACACTGTGGATTTTCAACTTTCGGTGCTGAGGCGAGAGTTAAAAATCCCACAGCGCGATATTATTTAGAGGTTCAGGTATCACTTCAGTATTATATAGTATTGTCGCAGAAGGTGTGATATTCCGCGCCCGCCTTAACCTGCTAAAAATCCTCACCCTGGACGAGGCTTAAAAATATGACAACTGGACCAAACTAAAGGATACTGGCAGGTCCCAGTATAGCCCCCTGAATACCCGTTTTTATTTTATTGCTGAGTTGGCCCGCTCTTGACCTTGATCGTGCCTGATGGAAAGCGATGGATGAGGCCTATGATGGAACGAGCGTGCCCAGAAGATGCCTAAGGCACTGGAACTCCCACACATCGACGAAACACAGCAGGCTGCTTGAAGCCGGACTCCGGTGGGAGGGTGGTCGCAAATCAGGCGGGCGTTAGACCTACCACCGCAAGAGAAGAATTGGCCAGTCAAATAATAAGGTGCTAGGTGTGACTGTCCAGGATGCGCCGAGCGCGAGCGTTCAGTTGAGTAACTAGCGGAACAAACTGCGCTACACGAGGAGGCTTCTTCATGCATCCCAAAAGATATACATGGAGCGACTGCCTATCTGAGTTCCACAACCCAGTTAATGTTTATCAGTTATTACGATACCCCTTGATAAGAGCAAAGGAAGATAATCTATACTAATAATAAAGCAACAGATCATTGCAGTTTTACCACGCAAAATTCTTGAACTGTTTTCATTAACAAATCTTTAAAAAAAAAAACATTTTATTCATTCATATAAACTTAACCAACTGCAAACATAACTTTGTTGTTGACTCATCGACATATTTACCAACATTCACCAGATATTCGAAACGGACTCTACCATGTTGTAATAAGGTACAATTTTGTACTACACTTTATAACATATTTACCAACACATAAGCTACATTTAAAATCAACTCTACCACGTTGTAATAAGGTACAATTTTGTACTACACTTTGTAAGATAAAGTCCGTAATCGAATATCGTATGTGAATTTATGTGACATAGATTAAAAGAGAATTTATAGTATGACCTTATACGGTTATGTGTTATTTTATTTAACATTTTACGTAATTTGAAGATATGGACATCTCCGAAAATGTCCACAGCATATATTTACTTCTACAGGGTAATTGGAAAAAACACCAACAACTTCTTAAGAGGTCATTGTACCCATCATTATGAACAACTTTTACTATGGGACCAAACCTGAAATCGCAAAAAAAAAACAGCTGTTCCCTACGTTTTGAAGAGTTACATAGCAACATAATCAGCCTATAATGTTCCCACTGCTGGGACTCAGGCTTCCTCTCAGTGAGAGGAAGTGGGCCGTAATCCACCACGCGGGCCCAGTGCGGGCTGGCAGATATCACATGTCTTCGAATTTTTGGTTCTAGGACAAGCCGGTTTCCTCACGATGTTTTCCTTCACCGTTTTGAGAGCAATGGTTACGAAATAATTTACACAAAGTAAAGCGCCTGTCTGGATTCGAACATTTTTTACTATGGGAGCAAACCTGAACACGCGAAAAAAAATCCGCTGTTCCCTACATTTTGACAAGTTATGCGAACATAAATGTAGGGAACAGCGGATTTTTTTTTCGCCATTTCAGGTTTGGTCCCATAGTAAAAGTCGTGTGTGGATAAGAGCGAAGAATGACGGAGATGATGAAATACTTCGCGAGCCGTCCACTCCATTTTCATTACCGTACGTAGTATTTTGTCATAACAACTTTATTCCTTCGAAGGTTACACTCGAAAAGGTAAACAATCGATCAGCAAGTAAATTAACAAAGAATGTGTTTCGCAAATAACGAACTGTTTTATATCAACACTTGTTTGTAAGGCAGGGCGTATCAAGTCAATCGGGTATAGTCGGGGATAAAAATGTCTTTATATTTCACTAGCAGCGCCCCGCGGTTTCAACCGCGATAAAAGTATTATAGTCCTTTTTATTGATTCCCTTTACAAATCTCCACCCCTCTTTTTACCCCCTTAAGGGATAATTTCGGGGATAAAACCTATTCTATATCCTTCCCCACAACTCAAACTATCTCCATACCAAATCTCATCTAAATCGGTTCAGCGGTTATTGATTCCCCATACAAACTTCCACCCCCCTTTTCATCCCCTTAAAGGGTGATTTCTGCGATAAAAACTATCCTATGTACTTCCCCATGATGCAATCTATCTCTCTGCCAAATTTCATTTAAATCCGTTCAGTGGTTTAGGCGTGAAAAGGTAACATACAGACAGACAGACAGAGTTACTTTCGAATTTATAATATTATAGTATATTATTATATAGTATGGACTAGCACCGTCCCGCGGTTTCACCCGCAGAAGTTTGGAAAGACACGTGGCGCCTTCTATTAAGTATCATAATAACGTAATTGTTGTTTTCCTCGGGAACACCACTTTTTTCGGGATGAAAGGTACCCTATGTCCGTTTCTGTACACCTGACAACGTATATGCAAAATTTCAGGACGATCGGTTCAGTGGTTTAGGCGTGAACTGGTAACAAACAAACTTACTTTCGCATCTATAAGTTAAGTATATAGTTAGGACTAATTTTTGCATAGAAGCAATTTTCTATGTGCAATTTTTTTTCATTTGAAAACGTCGAAGGGACACCTCGTGAGAAAACCGGCATGTCCTAGAACCATAAATTGGAAGACATGTAACATCCACCAACCCGCACTGGGGCTAAGTAATAACAGCCGCACGGTACGATCGATCAGGTTAAGCTACGCTTGGCGCGGTTGGTCCGTGGATGGGTGACCATCTTTACATACCAAGACCCCTCCGTGCCTCGGACAGTACGTTAAGCCGTTGGTCCCGGCTGTCATTCGTGGATCTTTTGACAGTAGTTACGGGTCGTCAGAAGCCCGAAAGTCTGACAACCAGTCTTGCCAAGGGGTATCGTATTACCCAGTAACTGGGTTGTGGAGGTCAGATAGGCAGTCGCTCCATGTAAAATACTGGTATTCAGCTGCATCCGGTTAGACTGGAAGCCGACCCCAACATAGTTGGGAAAAGGCTAGGCAGATGATGATAAACTATTGTCATAATTATGCATTATACTTCAAAAATCCATACTAATAATATAAATTCGAAAGTAACTCTGCCTGTCTGTCTGTATGTTACCTTTTCACGCCTAAACCACTGATCAGATTTAGATGAAATTTGGTATAGAGATAGTTTGAGTCCCGGGAAAGGACATAGGATAGTTTTTATCCCGATATTCCCACGGGATTGAAACTTACGCGGGTGAAACCGCGGGGCGCTGCTAGTCCATACTTATCACACTAATATTATAAAGGCGAAAGTTTGTGAGTGTGTGTGTGTATGTGTGTGTGTGTTTATATGTTTGTTACTTCTTCACGCCTAAACCACTGAACCGGTTTAGATGAAATTTAGTATAGAGATAGTTTGAGTCCCGGAAAAGGACATAGGATAGTTTGTATCCCGATATTCCCACGGAATCGACACTCACGCGGGTGAAACCGCGGGGCGCAGCTAGTACTTAATATTATAAATTCGAAAGTAACTCTGTCTGTCTGTCTGTATGTTACCTTTTCACGCCTAAACCACTGATCGGATTTAGATGAAATTTGGTATAGAGATAGTTTGAGTTCCGGGAAAGGACATAGGACAGTTTTTATCCTGATATTCCCACGGGATCGACACTTATGCGGGTGAAACCGCGGGGCGCAGCTAGTGTGTCATAATCTCATATTATTTCTAAGCAATACGTGTGCGACAGTACTAATATTATGAATTTGTAGTAGTTAAGTAGTTATCGTAGAAAGTGAACCTTTCCATCATGTTGAACTGACTCGTTTCACTACGTTAATGTACTAGTAACATCACGGTGAGCCAGTAAGGGGGTTACCAGAGAGGTAGCATTGCATAAATATGTAAGCTGTCACGCCCTTTATCAATAATTTTAACCGACTTTAAAAAAGGAGGTTCTGTATTCGACCCGTATGTATGTATGTATGTATGTTTGTATGTCCGCGATTATCTCAAAAACTAATGAACCGATTTCGATAATTCTTTCACTAATGTGATCGACATACTTTCAAGAAGGTTTTAGTATATAATACATTAGGTAATTATTCTTATGTTCGAAGTTATATGCATAAATGTACTGCATCTCCGGCATTTCTATGCGATTTTTTATGATTCTTCTAGTCGGTGTCTTTAATTCTTCAATGCACTAGTGTTAATTAAATTTGTGTGGGGTAGGTACAACTAAAAAGTAAACAATAAAAACTTTTTTATTTTACAAAAAAAAAAACAACCGACTTCAAAATTCAAAAAAAAACACTACAAAATGAAAAATAACTTTAATTCCGGAAGTCGGTGTCAAAAAACGAAAATGCGGAACCAACGACACCGACTTCCGAAATTAAAGTTATTTTTCATTTAGTAGTGTTTTTTTTTGAAGTCGGTTGTTTTTTTTTGTAAAAAAGTTTTTTTTAGATTTAAAAGTGAAAACTTCTTTAGGCGCGTGGGGCATTTTTTGAGATGGGAATAAACCATTGAATTCGCGCCACTGTTACCGTAACGGGCACCGTTTCGGATATGTTCGTCTGTCCTCCGGATGTACTCGGTTTTAATGTATATCCGATATGTCAGTGAGTGATGGCAAAGTATTCTGTATGTGTTTTGTTTTCACTCCTGTCGGCACTCCCGGAGTGCCACTGTTTTTTTTTTTTGCTTGAGTATAGTTTTCATGGTATATTGGCGTGGCTAGCTGACATATATTAATAGTTTATGTTTCTGTGTCTCGTAATGTTAATTACGTTGCTTAATTACTATTGTATGAGCAAGTTTTTCTAACTGAACAGACAGCTGTGCTGCTGGGGAGTTTGTTGCGCCACTTCTTCCCGGCGAAAGCACTAGGAAGTGGTGAAGGGCGGGCGTTTTGGGGGACTGTCTTATGTAATTTTGACGTTCGAAAAGTGCTGATTCTTACCTAAGTTTTAATAGATAAATGACTTTTGATTTTTACCCGACTACGGCAAAGCAAATAGGGTATGTATGTATGTTCATCTGTTCCCTCATAACTTCTAAACTATTTGTCATAATTAGACAAATAAGGTATCATTGGAGGCGTCTTGATCGTCCGCTGGTTATAGGCTATGTGACGTCACATTAAATTGAATATGGCGCCCTCTAGCGGACATAAAAAACAAAAAAAAAATTTTAATCATGCCGTGTGGGCTATCGCATGAAAGGGCTTAATTAGCACATTTCAAAAATATAAATATTACCCAAATTACCCCCAAAATAATTAAATAAAAAGATAAGTTTAAAAACTAAAACCCGACTACTGAAAAAGATGAAACAAGAAAGTACTTTCCCGTGGTCGCATGCTAACATAGCTTATTTAGTACAGCGGCATGCGACCACGGGAAGGTGCTTTCTTGTTTCATCCTTTTCAGTAGTCGGGTTTTAGTTTTTAACCTTTTAACCGCCCGACTTTATATCAGTTGTCGTGCCCCTAGCGCCCAAGAAAAAAAAAAAAAAAAAAAAAACGTAAAATAAATACCGATGAAACGAGCTGTGATGATATAATAATAATACAGATTAAACGAGATGTGTTATTTGGTCGTATATATACGACTCTGGCGGAATGGGCACGAAAATATTTGTCGGATTAATCAGACGTAGGCGGTTAAAAGGTTAAACTTTTTTTTTATTGATATCTGGCGCCATATCGTTCATTAATAGCTATAGCTTCTACAATCTAGTAACTACTTACTAACAGATCTATGTCACCACATTCCTATGAGCTGTATACTGTGCACAGGACGTGGGCGCAGCCAGTACAGATAATACGGAGCTTACCGCGTTACTGTAACTTAAACAATTGAATCATTGGGTACCTGGGTGTTACAGAATCATGTGTGTAGATGGTAAACTGAGATGTTTGTATTTTAGGAAATTACTAGTTTATAGCATCAGTAAAATAAGCCTATAATGTTCCTTGGGACAAAGGCCTTCTCTCTGTGAGGGGGAGGAGGTGGGTAATCCATCTAGCTTCACCAAAATCAAAATACCTATTTATTATATTTCACATAAACCCGCATGAGGACTCAGGAAAGGTCAGAAGCTAGATGCACGGTTTAATTGGTCGTTTTCTATGGAGAAGAGCCGGAAACCCCCCATATGTATGGCCGAAATTCAATAGTCTTCGAGATATTTGAATTTTAAGGGTTTTACGATATAAATTCAAATAAAAAAAAAAACTACATATTGAATTGGTACCATTAAAAAATGATATTGTAGCTGGCACTTCAATTAAGCTATGAAGATAATTAAAAGTAGGTACTTTATTCAATAAAATAATTAAAATGATGAGCGATTTAAGAATAATATCTTACCAATATTTTCATTTAATTACGCTTCAAAAATGTTTCAAATATCTAGAAAACCATTGAATTTCGGCCATACAAATATTATGGCGGGTTCAATTTGTTGCATTTTGGCCCCCCTATCAGCTCCTGACGGATATACGTCGAATTACAAGTAAACCTGTATAAGAATGACATTTGAATATTTGTACACCATATGTTATGGTAGAGTGTATAGAACTTAAAAAATATTAACACCATACTATCACACCCCGGACACTCCATACAACGCTCGCAAAATAATTACCTAATACTACTACATTAAAAAATGACGTTTGTATACGTATGAATGTGTGCGTGAGGTACTTGTGTTTGCGAGCGCTCTTGTTAAAGAACTGCGACGAATACGCCGAAGTGCGGGGTGAGGTGCGGTAACTGATGTGAGTGCGGGGAAAGGAGTGGCCTTTCTGTACGTAGTACTTTAAGTATTCTGTGATACTATGTAAAACTACATTCTTACAAATAAATAAATTCCAATTCTACCAACTGTGAAAAAAGTCCAGAAAGTTAATAAGAGGCTCAACCATTTAAGACGCGAAAAATAGTTTAAGAGGTTAATTAATTTAAAAAAAAGTGTGCATTCATTAGAAGCCCAAAAAGTGTTTAGAAGTTCATTAATTTAAGAAAGTGCCTATCATCAATCAGTAAGTTTTTATACGCTCAGTTCAATATTTCTCAAAGTAAATGAGGCATTGAATACATGAATAGGATTCGACAAAAAAAAACAACCGACTTCAAAAAAAAAACATTACAAAGTGATTAATAATTTAATTTCGGAAGTCGGTGTCGTTGGTTCCGCATTTTCGTTTTTTGACACCGACTTCCGAAATTAAAGTTATTTATCACTTTATAGTTTTTTTTTGAAGTCGGTTGTTTTTTTTTTGTTTAAAAAAGCATTTATTTTTCACTTTTTAGTTGAACCTACCCCACAAAAAAGTAACCGAAAAGATCGTAAATGTAGACAGTGTAGATAATTTTTTAGATTTTTGTTGATTTTTTTGAAATTTTCATGGGACCATTTGGGAAGTATACCCTTTCCATTAAAAAAAGAATTTTTCAAATCGGTTGGCAAGCGACGGAGTTATGCGCGAACAAACATAAAAAAATCAAACATCCGAATTGAGAACCTCCTCCTTTTTCGAAGTCGGTTAAAAATTCGTTCGCATTTCATCGACACTAACAAAATCAACCAATTTCTTTATCTACCTACAACATGAACAAATTTTCGCCGTACCCTTCCTTATCTGTCCACGCCTTGATGTGACCATTTGTTCTAATTACACAACAATATAATAGTGACATAGTCCACATAACTATATTTTGTAACTTTTTATCGTTTTTCTAGTAAACACTTGACTATATTTTAAAAGGGTGGGGCCTATTGGGACATTGACACATAACATAACAATACGCCTCTAATCTAAGGGGTAATTTTTTGACATGACAACGTCTTACTCGTATAAATCGATGAACGCCGGCTGCACGCACGAAAAAGCATGACTCATTGTCACGTTCCGCCTGAGCCGAGTGTGCAAGCGAGAGCGCGGAACAAGCGATAGAGAGGCACGATCGGATGTTTTTTTATGACGTTATCACGTAAAATTATCGTCCCTAAACCGACTTTACAGAAAACCAATGTTTTTTTTATTAATATATTCGTTTCAACCATAGGAGGAACTCTATTGAAAATAGCTCTTTTATTCAAAGTAGTTTTTTTTATGAGATCAAAATGAGCATTATGAGTCGTGAACTTTTGAATTTTCCAAATTTTTTGTATATTGTTGTGGATAAGACTTCCACGCGAACGAAGTCGCGGGCAGAAGTTAGTAATAGTAAAGATGTGATCCATATTTCCTGTAGAAATCCCCAAATGATCTCAAGATGGTTTTGCCGTTAACCCCGAATGAACTAAAAACAAATAAAAAGAATTATTATACGTGGGGGACTTTCCTTGGTGCAGTATAGATTTTCCTTGAAATTGGTGACCTTCATCTTCATTTATTTATTCATCAGATATAAGCTAACAGTTTACACCAAATCACTTATATCTATGCTAATTCTACAAAATGACATTAAAAAATTTTAATTACATCATCAGTGAGGAGGGCCGCGCGGCTTAGCTCGACGTAGTAGACACAAAGAATTGTGTACCTTTTGTGTAGTAGGTAGGGTCTATAATTGTATTGCTATCTTAAAAACTGCGCGCTGCGTCGCGTTGCGGTGTGAGCTGACCCTTAGTGTCTAAACACACTATGCCGAAGGTACGCGGCCGAAGTTCGGCATGATTACGCCTGCAATGCTATTTGAATCGCTATAACGCAACGTAATTTCGGCATAATGTGTCGTCAGTAATTCAAATAGCATTGCAGGCGTAATCATGCCGAACTTCGGTCGCGTACCTTCGGCATTGTGTGTTTAGACACTTACCCTACGTCCATTCAAAGTATTTTGCATCATTTTTTACCTCTGATTTTGCATCAAAGTCCGCTCTTCACCACTTCCTAGTGCTTTCGCTGGGAAGAAGAAAACACATCAAGCTATTTGTATCTAACCAGTATAAGCTGAATTCTGATTGTACGAAAAACCTACACAATGCGAGGTCAGCTAAAACGTTTGATTTTGATTGATTTTGTGTAGCCCCGTGCGTAGGTACCTTACTTAACGCTAACTTAAAACTGCTGTAGGTATGAGTAATCTTAAACAACATACACCGTACAAACTGAACTAGCTAGATTGTTCCTTTAGCAGCCCAACTTAAATCTACAGGTGTTGTTAACTTAACCACAGTAAATATAATATACAGTAAGTTATCTAAGGCCGCCCGCCGAGTTATTAGCCTACTCTTGCGTTGATCCCCAGGGTTATCACTTTTACTTTTAGTTAATATTTTCGAACAAGCAGCACTTGATCTAAATTTATGAAATAAAAAGCATATTATGATTGAATATTTTACCAATTTATAAATTTAGTAAAAATAAAAAGCCTTTATTCACATAACATTTATTATACTAAGTTACAAATTTGATACCGAGAAAATTTTTCTCCTGTTTCTGCACGTCCGGAACGCTTTATTATTATTTATTAATGTAAAGTAAATTCTCATTCTTATGTAAAGTTTTTGTAAAAAGCTTTTGGGAAAGCATGGACAGGGCATCTTAAATTCTATATCATTCAGTTGATCGTAAATTGACCGGCCAATTTTAATGTTGATGTGGTCCTTTTCGAACGCTTTGCGAAACACCTGCTCCATCCTTTCTACATTATCGACAAAATCATCAGGTGGGATCATGAGTAAATTTCGATCTTTGCCGTAATTCCTGTAATGGGTGTATCTAGATTCTACACTTAAATTACACGCTCGTTGATTAAAAAATTTAAAAAATCGCAGTTCTTATGGTAATCAACACATTTTTTTAACAAAGCGCCACAAACATAAAAAAATGCATTTTTTTCCGGTAGCTCATGTTGTATTGGTACATAGTCAGAACGTAAGATTTCCGACAAAATATTTTCATTTCCTTGTGTTTGATTGCTACTGGTCAGATGTTTGTCGATTACTGAGGCACTTGTTTCGAAATGTTGGTGATTTTTCAAACTAATCAAAAATTCTGTGATATCTTCAGAACAATTACCATCTATTGGAGGCTTTGTAATATTTGTAAAATAAATCTTTCTATATGCAGATATGAATTGCCTACTGGTTGGCTCTGTAGCCATCCCGTTTTTTGACCGAATTTTTCCAAAAAAAATTTCAATAACATCTTGATAAGGCGTCTTGTCAATAAATATTCAAACCCTTCTTGTTTAAGATCATCAAACAACTGTAATATAGACTTGATAGTAATTTGAAAACCATCAATAAACTTGACTGTTTTCGTAACGTCGCTACCGTTTTTTGGATTATATAACTTTATTGTTTGAAAAAGTATTAACATTTTATTAAAAAATTCTATTTGATTGTCATTTCCGCAAAACGCATTTTTGTAAGCATAGCTATGATAACGCCGGCGAGAGTTGACGAACGCAAGCGGTCATGAAGCGTACGCGCGTGCTCACAGTCGCGCTGCACAGCCCGTACTGCCACCACCTTATTCCCTCATATATTATGCTAGCGTGTGCGTGAAATCGCGTGCCGACATGGCGCGCGGCGCGCACGCACACATTCAAACCGAGAGCGGCACGTTTGTATGAAGATGTTTTACTGTATGTTTACTGTGACTTAACTCTCCCAAGTGTCACATCTACCTTACTTAACTCTAACTTAAAACTGTTGTATGACTAATCTTGAACAAAATACACCGTAAAAATTGAACTGGCTAGATATTTTCTTTTGCAGCCCAACTTAAATCTACAGGTGTTGTTAACTTAACTCTCCCAAGTGTCACATCTACCTTACTTAACGCTAACTTAGAACTTTTGTATGACTAATCTTGAACAAAATACACAGTAAAAATGTTACTAGCTAGATTGTTCCTTTTATAGCCCAACTTGAATTTACTGGGTGTTTCCTTTACCTAACTTAACTCCAACTTAACTGTATGACTAATGTTTTAACAATTTCAACACTTGGTCAGCGGAAATTCTTATAAATTGTTATTATGTATAATGATTATTTCCGGTACATAGTTATTATGTTTTTTCTTTACATGATCGAGGACCTATTAATATCAAATTAAACTATTTTTTATGTTTTGTACTACATAAAAACTTGAGGGGCCCGTGGCTAAATAATAACAGCCACACAGGTTGATCGATTAGGTTAAGATTCGCTTGCCGCGGCCGCGGTTGGTGGAGGAGACTTTGGGTACGGAACCCTAAAAATGGCAAAAACACGCAGACGAAGTCGGGGGTCACAACTAGTCTTTTTAATATGTTCTTGCTCAAGATCACAAGTAATCTTTACAACATAATCCACTAACAAACAGTCCTCCTTGAACATAAATCCCAGCGTATACGCACAGCTGCCTGCGCAAACGCAGCACACATAATTACGTGTCTATTACGCATGGGTCAGTGACCTCGCACTTTCTCAACTAATGATCTATACCTTTGACGGAAGTAACGTAACATAACATCACGCTTATACGCGGCGAAGGTAAGCAGAGGTGTCTAGAACAGCTACACAAACAAACATACATACATACAGTATGGAAACCACATATACCTACGCAATAAATCATACCACATACCTTGTTATCACCTATGAGGGGCTTGTGGCTAAGTAATAACAGCCGCACAGGTCGATCGATCAGGTTAAGCTACGCTTGCCGCGGTTGGTCCGTGGATGGGTGACCATCTTTACTCACCAAGACCCCTCCGTGCCTCGGAAAGCACGTTAAGCCGTTGGTCCCGGATGTCATTCATGGATCTTTGGCAACCAGTCTTACCAAGGTGTATCGTATTACCCAGTAACTGGGTTGTGGAGGTCAGGTAGACAGTCGCTCCATGTAAAATACTGGTATTCAGCTGCATCCAGTTAGAAAGAAAAGAAAAAGTATTTATCGCGACTCGTATAGGAAGATCACAAACTATACTAAACACAGTAAAAAAAAAGTATGTAATAAAATAAAAAGAAAAAAACTTTTTAACAAAAAATTAAACCTCCGAAAAAACTGAAAAGCAAAAAATAATAAACTTTTTTTATTTAACCTTAATAAATAAGTTCTTAAACTAATGCAAGTATACCTAAGTAATTTAGAGTCGGCGCCAAACAAGCAAATTAATTCGTTGCGAGTGGTCGTGCGGAGAGCGCATTTTTTGTTTGAAATGTTAATGTTTATCGCTATAGATTTCACGTTGCTTATTTCTTTAAATTTAAGGTAATTTAGTAATATTTGTTCATTGATTGTTTGGCGCCGACTCAAAATTACTTAGGTATGCTTGCATTAGTTTAAGAACTTATTTATTAAGGTTAAATAAAAAAAGTTTATTATTTTTTGCTTTTCAGTTTTTTCGGAGGTTTAATTTTTTGTTAAAAAGTTTTTATTTTATAATTTTTTGAGGCTATAATTTACTAATTACTATATGCTTAATGTTTGATTACTTTTAAAATACCTACCTTACTTTAGACATTAACTGTTATATAATCCTACTTTAACTATTATTTTTTGTGTAATATAATACTAAATAATATAATGTAATACTTAAAAAAAACAGGCTTTATATACCAACATAGATAGGCCTTTTATTTTAATTGTAATACACAGCTCAGCATTAAAATCTGTGAATGAACAATAAGTCACCCCTATTTTCCCACCCTTAGGGTAGGTTTTTTTTTTCCAAATTTACATGGGACCAACTTCGAAGTATGTCCTATCCAACAAAAGAAGAACTATCAAAATCGGACTACTCTGTAAAAAGTTAAGCGTGGTCATACATTACAATCAGTGAGTGAACAATCAATCATCCCCTGTTTTCTAACCCTTAGGGTTGGAATTTTTTTTCCAAATTTATATGGGACCAACTTCAGGGTATACCCTTTCTAATAAAAAAAGAATTATCAAAATCGGACTGCTCTGTAAAAAGTTATGCGTGATCATACATAAAAAAAAAAAAAAAAAAAAATATACGCGTCGAATTGAGAACCTCCTCCGTTTTTTTTCGTCGGTTAAAAATGAACAGAAACTCTTAGGCCTCATTTACGGAGACGCGGGGCGTCGCGCGGCGCGTGTGGCGTGGCGTCTCGCGGCGCGTCGGACGTTTTTTCTGTTTACGGTGGGGCGGCGCGTGCAGCGGCACGCATCATCGCACGCGTAAACACAAACTTATAGCAATATACGACCATGTTCATAGAGAAGCGAGACGGGAAGCGTGGCGGTGCCCGCCGCGGCGCCCGCGGCGGGCATCGCGGCGGCGCACGCTCGCCTCGATCAAATCGACTAGTTTTATGTTGGCGAGAGATGGGAGCGCACGTGTCGCGAATGACGAAAAATTGGAACTAGTTATTTCTGCAATACAGGAGCGACCCCAGTTGTGGATGGCTGGTCATTCAGTTGTATAAGAGCTCTTACACACGAGCGGCATGTTCCCAACGGCAGAGGTAACTGCAGCCGTCGACGCGCGCCGGCGGCAACCGTGGACGCGTCGACGGCAACCGTCGACGTGTCAACGGCAGCCGTCGACATTTCGACTTCGAAGATATAGGTCGACGGCAGCCGTCGACATTTCAACTTCGAAGATATAGGTCGACGGTTGCCGTCGACGCGTCGACGGCTGCAGTTACCTCTGCCGTTGGGAACATGCCGCTCGTGTGTAAGAGCTCTAACTGCAGCCGTCGACGCGCGTCGGCGGCAACCGTCGACGCGTCGACGGCAACAGTCGACGTGTCAACGGCAGCCGTCGACATTTCGACTTCGAAGATATAGGTCGACGGCTGCCGTCAACGCGTCGACGGCAACAGTCGACGCGTCGACGGCAGTCGTCGACGCGCGTCGACGACCTATATCTTCGAAGTTGAAATGTCGACGGCTGCCGTCGACCTATATCTTCGAAGTCGAAATGTCGACGGCTGCCGTTGACGCGTCGACTGTTGCCGTCGACGCGTTGACGGCAGCCGTCGACCTATATCTTCGAAGTTGAAATGTCGACGGCTGCCGTTGACGCGTCGACTGTTGCCGTCGACGCGTCGACGGTTGCCGCCGACGCGCATCGACGGCTGCAGTTACCTCTGCCGTTGGGAACATGCCGCTCGTTTCTAAATAAGACTGACAGAAGATTCCGCCTCGGACATAGCTTCATCGAGAATTGCCGCTGCGTGCGCCGCTGCGTGCGCCGCCGCGTGGGACGCGTCGGTGCCATCCGCGGGCTCGGCCGCAAAAAACGCCCTAATTCAAACAAACGCGTCTAAAATCGCTTCTCCGTAAACGCACTCATACAACGCCATATATTTGAATTCAGTGCGGGCCGCGCCGCTCAACGCGACGCGCGACGCCCCGCGTCTCCGTAAATGAGGCCTTATACGAGGCCAAAAGGCTCCTATCTCAGTATGATACTGCAACATTTGAAAAAATAAATGTCACAGCGCTGGTATTCTGATAGGGCTGGAAGCCGACCCCAACATAGTTGGGAAAAGGCTAGGCAGACGATGAGGGAGAGGTTTCTAGTATACCATCAGTTAGCCACTTATGTTTAAGGCGAAAGTGTCAGGGACTCAGGTTAGCCCGCGAAATTCTATTTTTCTAATTTTTTTTTGCAATTTGCAAGTCAATGTCAGACTGTATGAAACTTTGCATAGTTATTATGAGACATGTGTCATAGTACCTATGAAAAGTTTCACAAACATCAGTTCAAGCATGTAAAAATATATCAAACTAGCTGCGCCCCGCGGTTTCACCCGCATAAGTCTCGATCCCGTGGGAATATCGGGATAAAAAGTATCCTATGTCCTTCCCCGGGACTCAAACTATCTCTATACCAAATTTCATATAAATCGGTTCAGTGGTTTAGGCGTGAAAAGGTAACATACAGAAAGGCAGACAGAGTTACTTTCGAATTTATAATATTACTAGCTGCGCCCCGCGGTTTCACCCGCATAAGTGTCGATCCCGTGGAAATATCGGGATAAAAACTATCCTATGTCCTTTCCTGGGACTCAAACTATCTCTATACCAAATTTTATCTAAATCGGTTCAGTGGTTTAGGCGTGAAAAGGTAACAGACAGACAGACAGAGCTACTTTCGAATTTATAATACCTATTAAGTATGGATTGAAACGTTGAGAGCCTCTATTGAAAAGTTGACAATTTGCACATTGGCCCTTATACATAGGACCCATCGATTTAGCCACGGGCCTCTCAAAAATAAACCCCTGCGGAATACAGACATAATACTATGCTATATTGAGACTAATTTGCTATGGGGTTAAATATAATGATCACCAAAAAAATATATTGAACACCAAAAAATTTAGTCTAAAATTACAATAGTTCTAGCTGGGTACTCCGAGGTTAGGTTTGGTTAGGTTACCTTAAACCCTTTACACAGAAATAGGAGCCCCGCGAGTCTACATAGGATGCAAGAGCGAGCTTACTTTTGGTGATCATTTACTATGTATTTTTGGCAGTAAATGGTGTTTTTTTGTTATATTTTACTTTATCTGGTGACTAGCTTCTGCCCGCGACTTCGTTCGCGTGAAATTTCTTATTCCCTCGACCCATCTCGTCGCATTGCATCACTTGCCCGCGTCTCCTGCTCTATCACTTCGTTTCCCCATAGCGCTTTTGCTCGGCTCCTAAGGGTCATAGCGTGACGTTGCATAGCCTATAGCCTTCCCCAAGAATTGGGCTATCAAATGCAAGAAGAATTTTTCAAATCCGACTGGTAGTTCCAGAGATTACCCCATACCACAGAATACTTAAAGTAATACGTACAGAAAGGACACTCCCTTTCCCGCACTAATATCAGTTACCGTACCTCACCCCGCACTTCGGCGTATTCGTCGCAGTTCTTTAACAAGAGCGCTCGCAAACACAAGTACCTCACGCACACATTCATACGTATACAAACGTCATTTTTTAATGTAGTAGTAGTAGGTAATTATTTTGCGAGCGTTGTATGGAGTGTCCGGGGTGTGCCCATACATACAAACTTACAAACAAATTTTACCTCTTTATAATATTAGTATAGATATACAGCATGTAACAAAAACCCTGTCCGATCCTGAAGGGTATTATTCGGCATCGTATTGCGAACACATATACGTAACCATTTAATGGATTTGAGATTATTATTTTTCCCCAGTGAATATAATTAAATTAAAATAAAAAATATAATCTGACCGAAGGCAACACTGATCGCTCGACAAAGTTCACCTACAGTTTTGTGTCAAAGAAGCCGCCTGAGCGAGGCGGTTTGTATGATCCTTTGTCATGAACTCATGACCCCGCTTTGTCGCGTGCCGCCAAACAAATACCTGCCTACGTGTAGGTATCAGCTGATATTGTTTTGTGGGCATAGTGATTCGGATTTCAGACACACTCTCTGTATTTTGTGTTTCAGACTTTATTCTGTTTATCAAGAAATAATTAATTGAATTAAATGTAGCCCTGAAAAGGGCTTTTTTAAATGTGATGTGCTTTTGGCAATGTACTAACCGACTGCAGGTATCAGCTTATTAAAACGTTCACTGGTTGTTCTTGCATACTTCGGCGATCGTGTTCCACATGTCCACCTCCAACACTAACACACATTCGACACCTTATCACTAAATTTGCTTGAACACTGCCTGTGGTATACACGCGGTTATGCAGGCGTTGGGACGCACGCTCCGACGGTACTGTCACACCTGGTCTATTCGCGAAACGCACCTCATACGTTCTACGCGCAGCTCCATAATTGCAGTCGGTCTTGCCTAAACACATCAACTTATTAAAATATTCCTGATTTGAATACGACATTGTTCACGAAACGATAGCGTGTGATACGTACGGACGTCCGATCGGAAGCTATCTCCACGAAAGACTGGCAAGAAGTAGCGCGCCGGTAGGCAACGAGTCGGCGAGATCAAAGAGTCGGCGACTAGTTGAAAGAGTGCTTACTACGCGGTAGCGTAGGGCGGTGTTCTTTGAAATAAAAATAGGTAAAAATAAAAAGATTTTGCCGGTGGGTGGAGTGTTGTCAACTTATGAAAATTTGCCATATTCAGTGTTAAATTTCGCATGGATTATAAAAATAAAAAATCAATAACTTTTGGTTTTTATGAGTTACATTTTTATAACCATTTTTTCTAGTACGTATGTTGAACCAGGAATACGCCTTTATTGGATCGGACAGGGTTTTTGTTACATATTGTAGATAATATCTGGTGATAAGTTAAACATAAGCCATTTACTATCGGGAAGCTTCAACATCATGCCTCAATAACTTACAATCTCAAGTTGAAGATCGTGTACGGTTTACAATTAATCTTAACTGACCATCACCAGTCAGCGAAGCTTTGTTGTAAGATGCGAGTCAAGTTGAGCGAGTTACTGATGTACTTGACCGTGTGAGCGAGCGAGGCCGAGTGGTATGTGTAGCTTAGATCATGTAGGGCTTATAAAAGCTGTGTGTGTGTTTTTTTCCGGACGAAATTGCTCTAATTGCAATTCTTTGGTCTTGACTGTCGACTCGTGGATCTTTGATAGTCGTTACGGGTAGACTGAAGACCGAATTTCTGACAACCAGTCTTACGGTGGCGTGCATTGGTTTTCAGAATAGGTAGGCACTAGGCCGGGTCTAGTCTAGGCAAACGCGGTCACTAATCAGAAAAAAAAGTGAGGTCAAAAGTGTGGTTATTTGAGTACGCATGCCTACTTAAGGGTGATAAATTGCGAAGGTCGAACGTCATGGTGTTACGCGTGAGACGTACGCATTTTTAATTTTGTCGTATTAACTTGAACGAGTAAAGACCAATGACAATGTGCGAATAGTACGGGAGCCGAGTAGGCCGTACGGCGACTGCCTACTGCCGCGCGTGTTTGTATGAAGATTTTGTTTTTTGTTAGGTAAGTATGATAATTTTGTGAGTTTCTTAATTGTGGGGCACACACACTAAAATGTAATTGACAGGCTTATGTTGATATATCGAGGTAGCCACTGCTTATATGCCTATATGAAATGCACGCCACTGCAGTCTTACCAACGGGTGTCGTGTTATCTAGTTACTGGGTTGTGGAGGTCAGATAGGCAGTCGCTCCATTTAGAATAATGGTATTCAGCTGCATCCGATTAGACTGAAAGCTACCCTAACTTAGTTGGGAAAAGGCTAGGCAGATGATGCCCCGAATGCAAAGGGTTATGTTTTCGCGCGTGTCTACTAGTATGTATACAAGGTGACCCCTTCCAAAGTAAAGTTTTTCATCTGTAATAAAAAAAACTGCTGTTTCATAGAAAAATGCAATACTTTCGCAGTCAAAATGAATGGAACAGCCAATCGCAAAAGTAGGTATACAGATAGCGCCATCCACGAAGACGCGCCCCACTCTTCTTCCTAATAGCTTACAGTACAAGTGTGCAAAATTCCGCTAGTGTTTTAGTTTTGTCGATACACAGTAATTACTTACATAATCAGCCTATAATGTTCCCACTGCTGGGACACAGGCCTCCTCTCTACGAGAGGGAGTGGGTTATAATCTACCACGCGGGCCCAGTGCGGGTTGGTAGATGTCACATGTCTTCGAATTTTTGGTTCTAGGACCTGCCGGTTTCCTCACGATGTTTTCCTTCACCGTTTTGAGAGCAGAGGTGATGAAACAATTTACACAAAGTAAAGCGCCTGTCTGGGTTCGAACGTGCGACCTACAACTCGTAAGTCGCGGCCGTCACCACTGGGCCACCACTGCTCTTCATAGTAATTACTTATTAGTAGGTAATTAGTGTGTATCAAAAAACTAAAACACTAGCGGAATTAACTAGCGGTAACCACTAGCGATTAGTAAGAAGAGTGGCGCGCGTCTTCGTGGATGGCACTATTTATTTTTATTTTAACATTTATGTACAGACGCCAGCACATCAACCTACTACAATCTGTCAAATTTCTTTAATAGATTTTCAACTTTATCTTTAAAGTATAAGGTTCAAAGTTGATTGGGAAAATTTGACAGTTTCGGGTAGCTTGATGTGCTCGCGTCTGTACATACATATATAAAAACACGAAACTGTCAAATTTTCCCAATCAACATTGAACTTTATGCTTTGGCAGTAAAGCTGAAAATCTATTTAAGAAATTTGACAGATTGTAATATCTTGATGTGCTGGCGTCTGTACAACGGTGATGTGAGGTGGTGTGAGGTGACTATCTACAGGGTGAAATTGAATTCATGGGCATCCTTTTAAGGGGTCATTGTACTCATCATTATGAACAACTTTTACTGTGGGACTAAACTTAAAATCGCGAAAAAAAATCAGCTGTTCCTTGCATTTATGTTCTTACTAGCTGCGCCCCGCGGTTTTACCCGCATAAGTCTCGATCCCGTGGGAATATCGGGATAAAAAGTACCCTATGTCCTTTCCCGGGACTTAAGCTATCTCTATACCAAATTTCATCAAAATTGGTCAAGCCGTTTGAGCGTGAAGAAGTAACAAACATATAAACACACACACACTCACAAACTTTCGCCTTTATACATAATATTAGTGTGATAGTGTGATTAGTGTGATAACTCGTCAAAATGTAGGAAAGAGCTGATTTTTTTTTCGCGATTTCAGGTTTGATCCCATAGTAAAAGTTGTTCATAATGATGAGTACAATGATCCCTTAAAAGGATGCCCATGAATTCAATTTCACCCTGTATAGCTATAGTACCTAAAACTCATATTTCGCCACTCATATTCGGTTTGTTTGTTTGTTACAACTTGAATACTATAAAGTTACAGCTTAAACCCGACATAAGTTGACAATGACTTGTTTAAAGTTCCGTTTAAACAAGGTGTGTTATCTCAAGGTACATTTTAACTACTTGTCGAAATAAGGGGCGTTACACATTTAGCTGGAAAGCTTTTAAATGCAAAGAACTTAACTTTTTTTGGACTTAACCTTTTTGATTGACGATTACTTACAGCATACAGAGTCAAATCAAATTAGTTAGGGAAACTTTACCCACGTGTTGGGTATCGATATCGAATAGAATTGAAACAAAAAAAAAATTGCTCGGCTGTTTTTGTAATTTTTGTGGATATCCGGTAGGCTCTTAAATCCTTACCTATCCTTCGGGCACGTCTTCCCTACCATTACCGCGCCCCCCGGTCTACTCCTTGATATGCAATGGTCGCTGTAGCTTGATATGTAATGGGGCCATGAACATGAGGCTACAGGAGCTAGTGCGAATCTTGGGGTTCATTCGATTAATCGAGTCTGGTTTAACCACGCTGGGATCGGTGCAATTTATTCATTCATTCATTTAACTTGTGTTTTTTGACGTGATAACGTCTTATAAATCGATGAGCCGGCTGCCCGCACAAAAAAGCATGACTCATTGTCACGTTCCGCCTGAGCCGAGCGTGCAAGCGAGAGCGCGGAACAAGCGATAGAGAGGCATGTTTTCTTATGACGTTATCACGTAAAATTATCGTCCGTAAGCCGACTTTACAGACAACCAATTTTTTTACGTTGTCGTTTAGTTGACACGTGGCACAGCGTCATACAAAGTTTTTTTTTAAATCAAAGAATGGGATTTTTTTTTTGTTTTGTGTTACGTCGTTGTAACGGCAATAGAAATACACATTCTGTGAAAATTTCAACCGTCTAGCTATTACTGTTCATAAGATACACAGCCCGCTGACAGACAGACGGACGGACAGCGGACATTTAGTAATAGAGCTATTCTTAGAGAAAGAAGAAAACACAGAAACTTATAATTATGGTAGACTAGCTCCGCCCCGCAGTTTCACCCGCGTAAATGTCGATCCCGTGGGAATATCGGGATAAAAAGTAGCCTATATGTTAATCCAGGGTGTCAGCTACCTCCATACAAAATTTTATCAAAATTGGTCCAGCCGTTTGAGCGTGTAGAAGTAACAAACATATAAACACACACACACTCACAAACTTTCGCCTTTATAATATTAGTGTGAAGTGTGATTTTATCATGTTACTAGCTTCTGCTCGCGACTTCGTTCGCGTGAAATTTCTTATTCCCTCGACCCATCTCGTCGTATAACATCACTTGCCCGCGTCTCCTGCTCTATCACTTCGTTTCCCCATAGCGCTTTTGCTCGGCTCCTAAGGGTCATAGCGTGACGTTAAATAGACTATAGCCTTCTTCAAGAATTGGACTATCAAATGCAAGAAGAATTTTTCAAATCCGACTGGTAGTTCCAGAGATTACCCCCTACATACAAACTTACAAACAAATTTTACCTCTTTATAATATTAGTATAGATTCGCGCGAAATTGTTAAGTATTTCTTGCAGACACTGTCATATTTCGCTGGTGTATTCGGTCCTAAAACTTAAGAATGATGAATATTTCTGCGTGACTGCTTACACAGAATATATAATAGTACTACGGTGCTTATATCTGTGCTTATATTTTATAGTATAAACATGAAATTACTCAGTTCATGGTATGAATATTATTTTTGTTTACTTTGTCTGCCGCCGACTGCGATGCAGTTTCGAGATAAATAAGTACTTAGATTGTGTTGAGAGTAGTGTTAACTCAGTGGTATCGACCCTGACTAACGAGTGGTAGGTTGTGGGTTCGAACCCAGGCAGGCACTTTGTGTATTTAATTTTACCACCACTGCTGTCAAAACGGTGAAGGAAAACATCGTGAGGAAACCGGCATGTCCTAGAATAAAAAAAAAAGATGGGTTGCACTCCGGGAGTGCCGGCAGAAGTGAAAACTTGAATATTAACGTTGTGCATTTTTGATATTTTTCATTAATAGATGCACTTTGTTAAATTTCCATATTTTAAACACTTTATATACATGAATTTAACGAATACACAGCAGTGTGGCCACTACACAGACGGTCGAGCCATCAGCTGTCACCATCCATGGATGCGCGTGGCACGCTGTAACATAAACACACACGAACATTCGCGCAAGCGCCCTGCGCCGCTTAAACGAAACAGCAGGCATACATTTTCGCCGCGCCGTAGAAAGAGAGGGGGATACTTCCTCTCCTACGCCGCGCCGGCTGTCTACTCTCCATCCGTCTTACGAATTTTCGATCAGGTCACGTGTCCTGACGCGATGTCCTGCTGACGCGAGTTTAACATTTTTTACCCATTACAAAAAAAGTGTACAACGCCGCTAAAGAAGTTTTCACTTCAAAAATTCGAAGACATGTAACATCCGCCAACCCGCACTGGGCCCGTGTGGTGGGTTACGGCCCACTCCCTCTCACAGAGAGGAGGCCTGTGTCCCAGCAGTGGGAACTTTATAGGCTGATTATGCTTGTGTTTAAAAATATCAACTTCATTAATTTATTGACTGGCAGAGAACGCACAGACAATTCACGGTTGTAAAATCGGCAAGGAGTTGCCTACCCTGGAGAATTTTAAGGAGTTTCTAAAGAATCGTGCTGACCTATAAGAAACCTTAGACGGTCGAAACGAAGATTCCCTTCAAGTAAAGCATATATTATAGTAAATTTTCATTCACCATCGTCAAATCGATTTTCTTAACCGCTAGGTTAATATGCTTGTAGTTGGGCGCCAGAGTTCCTTTTATAACGAAGATAAGTACTTATTCATCCTATAAAGGGGTTTGGTCGTCGGGCGGCGAGATGGTCGGACAATATTGTTACCATCGCGGGCAGAACCAGGATGAGGCTGAGCGTGGGGATAGCCTGCGCCCTAACGCCGCACATTGAGGAACAGAATGTTCAAAACAACCTAGAGACCTCAAATATTAACCAAATTAAACCATTTTTGCAGAGAAATCTTTGAAATTAAATTCGAAAGACACTCACGAAGCCCGATTTGCGAAATTAGGTATGAGAAATAAATAATTTTTATGAAAAAAAAATAGGGTTGTTTCCACCCTACGATAGGGGATGTTTTTCGGTTTATTGCATTTTTGACATCAGATTCGTTTTCAGCGACAAAAAATACATCAGAAGCGCGTATATTTGCACTTCCGTACAAGTGCTAGTTGAAATGCGTGACTGAAAGGGTTAAAGAACAGGGTAAAACTCGCTTTACCTTGGTTTTAGTGGGTTATGTAGTTTTAGATTCAAGGAATGTTAGAAATCCGGCTTCGTCAGTCTCTTAAGAATTTAATTACAAACATTTCTGTCTAAAAATTGTCTCATTTGGTTTATTTTTGCGATCTCTAGGTGGTTTTGAACAAAAAATTGGCTCTATCCCCAATGTGCGCCGGCCTCGCACTGAAAAAAATGCACTCCAATCAAGTGACTTTTTAGCTTGATTGACGATATCTTGTTTAGATTAATCAAAATCTTAGTTAAGTTGATCATCACGACATGATTGCAGCAATACTAGTTCAAATGATTGAACGCACAAACAAGTTTCTTGATTACCCTTAACATGACATGATTGTTGAAGAGTTAAAACAACAAAGTAAGTTAGTTGTGTCAATCAAGCATTTTGATTACTTCAATAAAGATCATTGAAACTTTATTATGTTGATTTGACTTGATAGCATCTATCATTGTAATTAATTGTATGAATCACACAACTTGATCAAATCTTGCGCTAAATAAGTTCCTTGGTTGTGTTTATCAAATACATCATACAAACACTGGTACACTGAACAAATATTATCAAATACTAGCTTCAGCCCGCGACTTCGTTCGCGTGAAACTTCTTGTTTCCCCCGAGCCACCCCGTCGTATCGCATCACCCGCCCGCGCTATCACTTAACGTTCTTTTTTTACTTTTTTTCTTTTTGCTCGGCTCCTAAGGGTCATAGCGTGATGTTAAGTAGCCTATAGCCTTCCTCAAGAATTGGGCTATCAAATGCAAGAAAAATTTTTCAAATCCGACTGGTAGTTCCAGAGATTACCCCCTACATACAAACTTACAAATTTTACCTCTTTATAATATTAGTATAAGTATAAGTATAGATTATTGATTATTATGTATACTTAGGTTAAGGTATGTATCTATGGGTCTTTGTAACCTGAAAATAAATGGTTTATTTTTTTTTTTTTTTTTTATAGATTTGTTTTCCTCGGCCTAGCTGGATAGCTGATGGCACGGGCCTAAGCCAAGTGTTCATCAGTGGGGCTGATTGTTGGATTAATATTAGACACTGCGTGGTTATCTGCAGTAGGCTGTATGTTAGCCGAAACCATTGAGTTAAATAACTAGAGAAGCAAACCTCAATAAAATGTGTCAAAAAAGTGTAACCACTATTTAAACGTGACGACGTAGCTTTGAAACCACTAAACATTTAAAAGTAAACATATGAGGAGCGTCGGAACAAAAACCGATATATCCAATTTACCATATTTTTCACAAATTAAAAAAAAGCTTGTAAGTTTTTTAATGTTACAATAGTGGAAAATTATAGCATGTTAATTTGCAGTTAAAGTGACATCGATTGATGTGTGAAACTTGACGGAGGGTAGATACTTAATTTAGCGAGATACTTGGCGGACAAGTTTGGATATATCGGTTTTTGACGCGATCATTTGGATATATCGGTTTTTGACGAAACCAAAATGGATATATCGGTATCTGATATGATCAAAACGGATTTATCGGATTTTGGTAAAACCAAATTATAGTTTTGTATCTTATTTCTTAAATTAAGTATGTATTTACATGCTAATTTTCTAAACTCTCAAATGACGTTAACTCGCAACTTACAATTTTGAGTTATGACAGTATTTGGTTTCATGTGCGAATTATATTGATTTATTTTGTACAGTAAGTAAATTGGTTTAATGTCATTTACTGTACTTTCTTGATTAATGTCTTGTCCTATAACACAATCCTCTAAAATAGACGGAGAACCAATCATTTCCAACAATTATTTATCGAAAAATCTAAGGCACACAGTAAAAGCAGTAGTAACGGAAAGGAGAACTAAAGAATAAGGAGAACACAAAACGGGAAGAAACTTGATAGCGAGTTGACATAAACGACACCCAGCCAATCACGTGAGGGTAAGGCGAAGTATTTACGAAGAGCGTTCAGATATTTTTTTTGGGAATCGATTTAATAAAAGAATAGAAAAATCGATTAAGCTTTTTTGTAAACGTGTACCTAATCGGAATTTGAACCGACCATTGTTGAATTGTGTAAAACTTAATAAGAATTATCGGTTTTTAATCCAATAACAAGAACCTGTTGAATTTAAAAATTTATTTGTCGGGTTTTGATTTGACCACAGTATTTTGATATTTTTTTTAAGATGGATGTAACTGTTTTTTAATTGATTTCTTTCCTGAAGGGTGTATAATTAAACATTTTGTAACAGAAAAAAATAAAAAATAAATAATGTCTTAATTAAGACATATCGGTTTTTGTTCCGACGCTCCTCATATATCTGTCTCACTTACACAAGTCGCAAGAATAATACCGTCACTTAGATTAGACAAAGACCGCAATATAAACATGCAATGGCGGGATGGGGTTGCCTACCCATGCAAAATTTTACCCAACTTTTTAAACCATAAATGACGTTCAAAAAAAAACGTTAGGCCAAATTATTTATAAAATATTTGAATTATGTATTTCTTATTCGATGTGTATTAGATGTTTATAACTAATGACAATAATTAAGACATTTTCTTTTTAAATATTTTTTATTTATTCAGTTAGTCTCTTTTCTCAGCAATCTGATTATTTCCACCCATTTATCACGGCGTGCTGCATCTTTAGGCACCCTGCAACGTTGTTATTATTTAAAAAAATATTTAAAATAACTTATTCCAATAAATTAAAAAACTCCCACAAATGTGGGAAACGAAAACTAAGTTTTTAGTGGTAACACTGAACCTAATTTACAAAATTCTGCAATTTATTTATTTTACGTTGATATAAACACAGAAACAATAAAATTACGTGTGGAAAGTATTTCTGGTTAATTTATTATGTTTTTGTGATCTTGAATCGCACTATTTCACTACGAATTTACCCATTTTGGCGATATTTTTGTCATGTGTCACTTGGTTCACTTCGTTTGGCGCCACACAGAGCACTGAAGTGACATTAGCTACGCATACGGCTGTGGCCTTATGACAAGTGGCAACGCCTTGGCGCGGTAATTACTGATCTAGTGTAACATATATATCAATGGCCAAAACTATATTTGGGTGGGAGTTATAGTGCAAGTTATCCGACTCGCACTGGAGGAATTTTCTTACTAGCCTACATGTATTGAGAATTACTGCCTTCTGCAGCAGGTGGTAGGTGTTAGATGGCAGGTTGAGAAAACTAAGAGACTGATGAAGCTGTTTGGGTATTACTATTATCAAATAAAGGTAGTAGCTGTGATCATTGTGCTTGATAGACTCAGAAGCAAACAAGTTACTTAGTCAATCTAAACAAAATCTTGATTGTGGCAATTACTTTTTTTTTTTTCAGTGCGCTACCATCGGGGCGATCCGACCAGTTCTCGGTAAATGGCTCGGGAGGAGGCATGGCTCCCTAACGTTTCGGGCGACGCGACGTAGGGGCTCTCGGGGCATGGTTACTTCGGGTAGTTTTAGTATGTTGCTTGTAGAATAATCTGACAAAAAATCTGAATGATTGTATGTATATTAGTATGGTTTTTATTGTGAAAAGAAAGTTTTTAGAGGTGTCTTCATGATTTTTGAAGTGAAAACTTCTTTAGCGGCGTTGTACACTTTTTTTGTAATGGATAAAAAATGTTAAACTCGCGTCAGGGCATCGCGTCAGGACACGTGAACTGATCGAAAATTCGTAAGACGGATGGAGAGTAGACAGCCAGCGCGGCGTAGGAGAGGAAGTATCCCCCTCTCTTTCTACGGCGCGGTGAAAATGTACTCCTGCTGTTTCGTTTAGGCGGCGCAGGGCGCTTGCGCGAATGTTCGTGTGTGTTTATGTTACAGCGTGCCACGCGCATCCATGGATGGTGACAGCTGATGGCTCGACCGTCTGTGTAGTGGCCACACTGCTGTGTATTCATAAAATTCGTGTATATCAACCCCCTTATTCATAATCCTATTTTATCTCTATTTTAGCTAAAATAGGTTTATAGAACGTTTGTCTTTATCTGTCATGTTGTCATTTCTGTGTGTAAGAAAGAGACAAACCCCATTTTAACTAAAATAGGTTTGATAAGTTTTATGAATAAGGGGGTACGTGTTTAAAATATGGAAATTGAACAAAGTGCATCTATTAATGAAAAATATCAAAAATGCACAACGTTAATATTCAAGTTTTCACTTCTGCCGGCAGTCCCGGAGTGCAACCCGTCTTTTTTTCTATCGTATCAAATTAGTAGTATTATGTCTTCAACACACTATTTAACTAGCATATATCCTGAAGAACACCATATATTTTTCTGATTTTCTTTACTGTAGTCGATCATATACTTTTAGGCATTATAAAACTTGCATTTTTTTGCGTTTGGGTCCTGTAGTCCGCTTAAACGCGTAAAGGTGAATTGTTTACTTCGAGTGCACCGATTCAGTTCAGACATAACTTACAGTGAGAGAGTGGTTGTAGTACGCAAGGTCGTGTTTACGTAAGAGGGAGGCAAGAAGGAAATTTTACGTATTGATATTGTTTAGTCAAAGTCGCCTGAACTATTGACCCCAGTTTCTGAAAGTTTTGGCGCAACATATACCTATTTTTCTTATAACCCCGCAGTGTTTGAAGACTAAAGTCTTCAACCAGTGCGTCCTGCCCATCATGACACACGGTGCTGAAACGTGGACTCTTGACGGTCGGGCTGGTCCACAAATTCAAGGTCGCTCAGCGCGCTATGGAGCGAGCTATGCTCGGAGTCGCTTTGAAGGATAAAATCAGGAATGAAATTATCCGTAAAAGAACCGGAGTTACCGACATAACTTGCAGAGTAAGCAAACTGAAGTGGCAGTGGGCTGGCCATGTCTGTCGAAGGACCGATGGCCGATGGAGCAGACGAGTCCTCGAGTGGTGACCGCGTACCGGCAAGCGTAGTGTGGGACGCCCCCCAGCTAGATGGACAGACGACCTAAAGAAGGTGGCTGGGGTAGACTGGATGCGGAAGGCGGAGGACAGGGTGCTGTGGCGCAGTCTGGGAGAGGCCTATGTCCAGCAGTGGACTGCGATAGGCTGAGTTGATTGATTGATTGATTTTATTTCCGCACAACTTTTCAGTTACCGGTGCCACTTTCAGACTTCCTCTTATCTATAAAAGTGATACCATATCTTATATCCTTCCAGGACATAATTTATGTTAAAATAAAATAACCGGTCAAGTGCGAGTCGGACTCGCGCGCCGAGTGTTCCGTACTAATTTGTTGGTAGGTACATACATACAAATTAGTACGGAACACAAATTAATATTTTATCATTTGTAATGTAACTTCAAATTTACGGTTTTCGGATTTTGTCCTTCACTTGTGCTACATGACATTGCTTCTTGCCAGATTGCCTGATTCTAGGTCAACGGGAAGGACCTTATAGGTTTTGATTCCGGAACATAAACGCCCGTATCTTTTGATTGCCTTGACTTAGAATTTTGATTTTTTCAAAGCTTCAAGGGATTGCAGCCCTGAGCATTTGATATTAATTTCAACTTGATAACTCCACGCGTTCCTGAGAAAAAGGGCCTTGACCGACGCACAGACAGAAGGACAACGAAGTGATCTTATAAGGGTTCCGTTTTTCCTTTTGAGGTACGGAACCCTAAAAAGGAATTACACGCGGGCGTAGTCGGGGGGCAGAAACTAGTATTATCCGACATACAGCAGGAGGCCTATGTTAAGCTGTACAGATGTAGGTAAGAAATAAAAAAAAAAAAATTAAATATATGTATATAAATACTAGCACCTCGCGAATTCACCCGCGTAAGTGTCGATCCCGTGGGAATATCGGGATAAAAAGCAGCCTATATGTTAATACAGGGTGTCAGCTACCTCCATACAATTTTTTTATCAAAATTGGTCCAGTCGTTTGAGCGTAAAGAAGTAACAAACATATAAACACACAGACTCACAAACTTTCGCCTTTATAATAAATATTAGTTTGATATTATAAGATTTATCTACAGGTTGTTACAAAACTATGAAGCAATAATAGTCTTGTTACTTAACAAAACGTATTTTAATAGTAAATACGGATCGTGTCTGATAAGCGGTCGGGTAGTGATACAAATTTACAAAAAAACACGTTCAAGATGAATAATTTTGTAATTTTAATTGGGTAATTAAAAGGCAAAGAATTCATAATCTAGGGAGAAACATTTAAATTGTTTTTAGCATTATCAACCTATAATGTTCCCACTGCTGGGACACATGCCTGCTCTTGGTGAGAGGGACTGGGCCGTAATCCACTAGGCCAGCCCAGAGAGAGCAGTGGTAACGGCTGCGACTTCCGAATTGTAGGTCGTAGGTTCGAAGCCAGACAGGCGCTTTACTTTGTGTAAATTATCACCACTGCTCTCAAAACGGTGAAGGAAAACATCGTGAGGAAACCGGAATGTCCTAGAACTAAAAATTGGGAGACATGTGACATCTACAAACCCACACTGGGCCCACGTGGTGGATTACGGCCCACTCCCACTCACAGAGAGGAGGCCTGTGTCCCAGCAGTTTGAACATTATAGGCTGTGTATGCCCTTTGTTAGGAGTCTTCTATGGATTCTTTCTATTATCTGGGCTTCACACTAATATTATAAAGGCGAAAGTTTGTGAGTGTGTGTGTGTTTACATGCTTGTTACTTCTTCACGCTCAAACGGCTGGACCAATTTTGGTAAAATTTACAAACAATACAAGTAGTTAATATTTCATTTCAGCATAGTTATTCACAAACACTCGATACGCTTCCGTATCGTATCGAACATTAATCATTGTTATCGTAGGAGTCTTCTAAACGCTGTTAACAAGTCCAAAACCCGAAAATTTTGTCAGTTTAAATCAAATAGACGCCCGCTATTCTTCCAACAGCTATTTGCTGTTGAGGGCAAGTCAAATCAGGTTATCGAAATGTCAGGTTTTCGATACGGTAGCCTGTCGTATGATTGTGAATCAGGGCTCTGGTCATTAAACAGAAAGAAAACAGGCGAGAGCGTTTCTAGGGAGAAAAGACCACCCACATTTCTAATATTTTCAAAGATTTTTTTTACTGTTTCGAAGATGGTTGTTCAGTGGGTTTTAATTTCTATTTTGTTGTATAGCCAAAATATCGGTCAGTGGGTCGTCTTAGGGGCGGAGTTTTAGAAGATTATCTTCGTCATCCAATTTAAAAGTCAGCTTATGTAAAAAGAGTATTTTAGACTATTAGTGTTATCGATTATAGAGTACATCTACAAGAAAAAGAGTACAATACTCTATTTTAGAGTACGGTTGGAAAACCTACCCTCCACTCCTTTTTTTATGGATGGGAAATCATCAAATGACCCCTCCCGCTCTGGGTGGAGCGGAAAGGAGTGTCAGACTCTTACTGACTAAAACCCATCCGTGTTCCTTCCTTAGCCCTTTATGTTCCGGGGTAGCGGTAACCCTTTCGGACAATCCCGCACCCCCGGCAGGCTTCGGCCCTGGCAGGCCCCTTCCTTTATGCTGACATCTCTTTGAGGCGCGCGTGGACCACGTACGCGCCGTCCGGCACGGGCCTGGTCCCGATCGGACGGTGAGCTACCCATTACTCTCCGTCCGCCACTCCTGCCCTACCTTTAGTAACAATACGCGTCAGACAATGACTATGTCTAATGTCTATTGACCGACTAATGACTCCACATAGATAAGCGTCACACCTATTAGGGCAGATAACCATATCCGATGGGCTTCACTGCAAATCAACACTTTCACTTCTTAGCCATTTTTGGGAGTGGTACTAATTGTAAGTCCCTTTTGAAGGTTATTGGGGCATCATTTATCTATAATATGTATATATTTAGAAATATATAAGTATGTTTATCAGTTGTCTAGTACCCATAACACAAGCTCTGCTTAGCTTGGGACTAGATGGCGTCGTGTGATAGTTGTGGAATATTATATTATTATTATTATATCTTAATATAGTACTAGTTGCGCCCTTCGGCTTCACCCGCATAAGTCTCGATCCCGCGGGAATATCGGGATAAAAATTATCATATGTTCTTATCCAGATCATGGTCTAGCCATGTGCCAAATTTCATCCAAATCTGTTCAGCCGTTTTAGCGTGAAAGCGGAATAAACAAACATACAACGATCAAATCTTTTCTCTTTATAATATTAATTAAAATTAATAATTAACTATCCGGGGTTTCACCCGCATAAGTTTTCCGTGGGAATATCGGTATAAAAACTATCCTATGTCCTATCCCGGGACTCAAACTACACATAGAACATAATATAACAGGCTCATTATAAATAAATTGATATAGGTACGAACTGTTTGTTTTCTATTCATTAAATTAAATTTCATTCGAGAACATCCATCGGTATCTTAGTAAACTTCAACTATATCCGACGACCCTGGTTACATTATCTCCTTTGGTGACCGTACTATAGGTGCACCTCTGTCTCAACCCTTCGGCATATATAGGCGTGATGTTATGTTTAAAGTTTAAACTGTTAAAGTGTGCACACCTAAGTTATCTGTATCCGGTCGGTTTCACTGAAAATGACTAACTTTCTCTACTTAGAAATATTCGGGAGTGGTGCTTTGCCCTTTCTAAGGTCATTAGGACATCATCATGAATGAAGAACATGTTCACTTAAATGTCTCACTGATGGTGGCGCGTGTGTTGGATCATTCGGTTCCCTACAAAATGGTTGAGCTGGATGGTGCTGATCCAAGCGTCATGTTCCTGAACGGGCGCCGTCGGTTGAGACTGGTCATCCCTTAACTGCCAAGGCTTATTTTTAACCTTTGAATTGTTTCTTCATTTGTGTTTTTTTTTTTACATTGTTCTCACATTATAGAAGCAACAAGAATAATATACCCAGGATTTAGTAATATCTTGATTTAAAAGAGTGTCCTTGGAGTTTCTTGCCCGTTCTTCTCCATAGAGATGTACGTTTTGGATTGGGCAACTAGCTTCAACTTTCTGACTAACTGACCGACTATTTAATTTTGACAATTCAAAAGTGCCTGTACATGGTTTAATTGAAATAAATGCTTTGAGTTTGAAGAACATGTTCACAGGCAGTATCCTAAGTCAGAGGTCGGTTTCAGCAGTGGTGGCCCAGTGGTATCGGTATCGACTTACGAGTGTAGGTCGTGAGTTCGAACCCAGGCAGGCACTTTGTGTAAATTATTTCATCACCACTGCTCTCAAAACGGTAAAGGAAAACATCGTGCGGAAACCGGCATGTCCTAGAACCAAAAATTTGAAGACATGTGACATCTGCCAACTCGCACTGGACCCGCTTGGTGGACTACGGCCCGCTCCCTCTCATAGAGAGGCCTATGTCCCAGCAGTGGGAACATTATAGGCTAACTGCTTAGCTTAACTTGTCCGATCGACCCTTGCGGCTGTTATTACGTAGCCATGAGTCCATCTGATATTCCCTGACGGGACACATTAACAACTTCTCCGGATCACGTCAAAAAAAAAAAAAAAAAAAACTCGAACACAAAACATAAAAACGAACCGGAAAGTCTTCCAAAAATTAATCTAATTATGAAATTACTAGCTACGCCCCGCGGTTTCACCCGCATAAGTTTCCTATGTCCTTTCCCGGGACTCTATGACGATCGATTTGCACGTCAGAATCGCTACGGTCCTCCATCAGGGTTTCCCTTGACTTCGACCTGACCAGGCATAGTTTACCATCTTTCGGGTCCCAGCATTTATGCTCAGAGCGCGCCTGCATTCGCGGATTGGAAACGAGACGCCTCGGGAGTGCGAGAGATCCAAGACCAAGACCAAGATCGACGCTCCATCCTCCCTATCTATCTATCTCTATACCGAATTTCATCTAAATCGGTTCAGCGGTTTAAGCGTGAAGAGGTAACAGACAGACACACTTTCGAATTTATAAAATTAGTATTAGTATGGACCACAAAAAAGAAAATACTGATACTTATTAAAATCAGACCGGAATGTTATTCAAAAACTAACTAAAGCAAACTTAATAAAATTCACAAAATCATAACCCTCCTTTTTGCTTTGCCGTAGTCGGGTAAAAAGGGACCACCGCATGAGCTTCCTTTACCAAAATAATAGTCTTTTTTTCTCATTACCTGTGTATTACGATGTTTGTGTAACTGTTTGCTTTCCCGAATTAAATAAATGAAAAAAGAATTTTCCAAATCGGTCCGTAGTTGATTTAAAAAAAAAAAACTATCGTTGCAAATACTGAAAAAAAGTATACAAACAGACGAAAATAAAGTCAAAGTCAAAGCATTTATTTCAAATAGGCACATAAAAGGCACTTTTGAACGTCAAAAATTATCTTAAAATAGAATTGATTCTAGTCGCCCATTCCAAAGGGTAGTTTTCGTATGGAGAAGAATGGGCAAGAAACTCCACCGTTACTCTTTTAAAATGTTTTAGGTACTAACAGGATTTATTTTCGTTGGATCCCACTTTTGAATCCCATTTTTTAGGTATTAACGATGGATCCCGTTTGCTATTTCCGTTGAATCCCATGTTATAACAACATGTGTACATTTCAGAAGTGATTTACCTACCTTTATCAAACACTAGTACCTCCTCCTTTTTTGAAGCCGGTTAAAAATATTCATCATCAAATTATCACAAAAAAAAGAATATACTGATACTAAAAATGAGACCGGAATTCGAAACAAAAAAAATGGCAATAGCAAATAACACCTTACGGCATGACACCATCCTTCATTGATCTTATACCGGACACCTGCGCCAGCGCAGCCAGTTAGTCTGCGGCTCTCGCAAGAGACGGACGTCACAGAAATATTTTTTATTTTTTTACTAACAAATATATCGTGTTATAATAGTGCTGTTTTAGTGTTTGAAAGATTTTGATAGAGAAGTGCGTTTTAGTGATTAAAAAGTTTTGTGCATAGTGGATGATATTTCGGTTAAAAAGCTACTAAATTTCTTGTTGTAAGTTGGTAATTTTCCGTGTTGTTTGTGCTTTTTTTATATTAAAATTAGGTATCTACTTATTGGTCAATGATATCAGTGTCGATAAATTTATTTTTGATGGTTTTTTAGTGTTGCATTGTTGCTGATATAATACTTTTAGTTTACGTGTTCGAATTGGTATTTTTCTGCGTTTGATGGCAAATACACATATTATTTTAGTTGACAAACTTTTAGGGTTAAAAACCACTAACTTTTCGTCCTAGGCAATCAGTTTTTTAGTGTTGTGTCGTTGCTGGCATAATAATCTTAGTTTAGGTGGGATTTTTTCTGCGTTAGATGACAAATACACATATTATTTTAGTTGACAAACTTTTAGGGTTAAAAACCACTAACTTTTCGTCCTAGGCAATCAGTTTTTTAGTGTTGTGTCGTTGCTGGCATAAGAATCTTAGTTTAGGTGGGATTTTTTCTGCGTTTGATGGCAAATACACATATTTTTTTAGTTGAAAAGCTTGTAGGGTTGAAACCCACAAACTATTTCGTCCTAGGCTTTCAGTTTTTTAGTGTTGTATCGTTGCTGGCATAATAATCTTAGTTTAGGTGGGAATTTTGCCGCTTTTGATGACAAATACACATATGATTTTAGTTGACAAGCCTGTACGGTTGAAAACCACAAACTATCTAGTTAAAGACATTCATGGAAAGGTGTAATACAGAAAAATGTAGGTTCTATTGTGTCGTTGCTGCTATAAAAATCTTTATCGAGATTTTTTCTGCGTTTGATGACAAATACACATATTTTTTTAGATGACAAGCTTGTATATTTATCAACCACAAACTATTTCGTTCTAGACATTCATAGCAAGTTGCAACTCTAGAAAAACTTAGGTCTTTACTACAACCGAATTAATTTATAATACATATAAAAAATTTAAATCTTTTTGCTAACTTTTATTAAATCCTATATACAATGTAGATGGCTATAAAAGTAGGGGAAGACCAAGAAACGATGGATGGACTGTGTGAATGATGACATGGTTAGAAAGGGGGTAAATATCGAGATGACGACTAATAGAGAAGTATGGAAGAAGACAGATTGCGCTGACCGATAAGGGCAGGAAAATGAAGATGATACAATCACAAGGCATATGAAGTGTATTATATTTTCGTCTCCATCTTGTAAAGGTACTGGATACAATAAAGGTTTAAGTTAAGCAAAAAGATTGCTAAATTAATGATTTTAAGATAACTTTATCGTAAAAACATGTGGCCCTTATCAACGTATATTTACGAGCACAAACCCGCTTTTCTTCAATCCATTGCGACCAGCCAATTTATCATAAGAAATAAAATATAAATATTTTATTTCTTATGATAAATTGGCTAAACTCAGAAATGTTACCTCTTTATTTATAAATTTATAAATAAAGAGGTAACATTTCTGAGTTTATATGTAAGGGCTTGTACACAAAACTGCGATGCGACGTCGCATCGTAAAAATCTGCGAGCTCTTTCTAGTTCTAACCTATATAACCTTTTTGATTTCGATTTGATTCGCAGTTTTGTGTAAAAGCCCTAAGGGGTAATCTTCGGAACTAATAATCCGATTCCGAAAATTATTTCACCAATGGGAAGCTACTAGATTGCCTAGTGTCATAGGATATGTCACCCGCACACGTGAGGACCTAATGGCTGCGTCAGCGAACGGTATTCGAGTTGCGGACTTTTTGCCAAAACAAAAAAAAAATACATATACTTTTTCGTGTTATTTTTGCCGTCGACATGCTAAGAAGAAGATAGGATATATCGCTCATTTGGAGAATCATTGACGTAAATGCATTTCTTCCCAAAAACGAGTTAAATATGCCAAAGCACTAAATGTCCGGCCGCGCTTCTTCATTTAAATTGAGCTAAATAGACGAAAACAAACATTACTTAAAATAAATGTTCTTGTACGAGTATATCGATTTTATTCAATTTCGAGCGGCCATTGTTGTTTACATCTTTGGCAAATTTAGCGCGGCCGGACCTTAGAAAGCGTATTTACGTTAGGAAAGCAAATACGTAAAAAAAAGTAGCAGTTACGTCGATGTTTGTCCAAATGAGCTTTATATTTTATGTAAAAACAAGAAATTTCACGCGGAAAGTGGCAGAACTGAAAAAGAAAAAAATGAAATGAAGCAAGGCATTAGCATATTCGCAGTTCGATAGTAAATAAAAGACTTCTGAACTTAATAAAACCATATTAAACTTCCACAATATTGATAACATTTATTGTATACATTTTATAAATTAAAGCCGCTTTTCGTAACTATCTGTGTGACCGCATTGCTCTCCTAAACTCATCATCTGCCTAGCCCTCTTCCCAACTATGTTGGCGTCGGCTTCCAGTCTAACCGGATGCAGCTGAATACCAATATTTTACATGGAGCGACTGCCTACCTGACCTCCACAACCCAGTTACTGGCTAATACCACACCCCGTGGTAAGACTGGTCGTCAGATTTTCGGGCTTCTGACTACCCGTAACGACTGTCAAAGATCCACGAATGACAGCCGGGACCAACGGCTTAACGTGCTTTCCGAGGCACGGAGGGGTCTCGGTATGTAAAGATGGTCACCCATCCATAGACCAATCGCGGCAAGCGTAGCTTAACCTGATCGATGGACCTGTGCGGCTGTTATTATTTAGCCACGGGCCCCATAGAAACGGAAAGTATGGCAGATAAAGGCGAGGTCCCAGTAGTTGGGTGGTTCCGGGCTACCATTATGCAGATGATATTTTGATGCATAATGTAGGTTGGATATGCTGACAGTGTAGCATAATATTATTTATAAATAAACCTATTGTTCATGTCGTCTAAACGCTGGTGACACGTTGAACTGTTACACAAATTTTAGACGAAATGTTTACAAACATGCTTAAATGAAATAGGTACTGCAGTGCTATTCTGTAAAAATCTCACCGTGAATACTTGCGTGGAGTGAGCTGTCAGTGTCATCCCACTGATGCTAGGGATAGACCAAGCAAAAATTGACAACCATTATCGAGATTTTCGTAATATGTTTTATGCTAATTCCATTGATTATCACATCACACTTCACACTAATATTATAAAGGCGAAAGTTTGTGAGTGTGTGTGTGTGTTTATATGTTTGTTACTTCTTCACGCTCAAACGGCTGGACCAATTTTGATGAAATTTGGTAGAGAGATAGCTTGAGTCCCGGAAAAGGACATAGGGTACTTTTTATCCCGATATTCCCACGGGATCGAGACTTATGCGGGTAAAACCGCGGGGCGCAGCTAGTTTTATATAATTTCAAAGCTAGTATTTTAGTTGTCAAAACATTACATTTTGTCGGGTTTTCAAATAAAATAGCAAAACAGAAACTTAGTCAGAATCTCGATGTATTTTTTTTTCTTTTATTTTTTGTTTGTGCGTGACGCGCTAGCGCCTCAGGCTATATAAGGATTAGTTTAAGAAAAAAAACAAAGAATAAAAAATAATTAGCATAAAAAATATTATTAAAATCTCGATTATGATTGTAAATGTATGCTTGGTCAATCCCTAGTACCAGGTGGGATGACACTGACAGCTCACTCCACGCTCACTTCACACAAGTTTTTACGGTGAGATGGTTACAGAATCGCACTGCTGGTCGCATAGAGACAATAATTGGCTTGGCAAATAGTTATGAAAGATCGGTCACTTTGACTGGAACTGAAGGTTTTAGGTGCTGTTCATTTATTACGTGACAAAATTTTAACAACTTTCTGACTTATTGTGAGCAGTGTGATTCGACTGAGTTGTGTTATACTAGCAGCGCCCCGCGGTTTCACCCGCTTAAGTGTCGATCGCGTGAGAATATCGGGATAAAAAACAGTGGCACTCCGGGAGTGCCGGCAGAAGTGAAAACTTGAACAATTACGTGTGTATTTTTTGAATCGTCATACTTACATACAGGGTTGTCGGTTACGGTAACAGTGTCGCGAATTCAATGGTTTTTTCCCGTCTCAAAAAATGGCCAACGCGTTTAAAGAAGTTTTCACATCAATATCTATTTGTTTAATCATAAAATCATAGTAATTATATAAATATGTTTGAAGGTCATTCTTCCCAAAGAAAATGTACCGCGCGTTGATGTCTTTACAATGGCCAAAACTTAAAACATGGGTGTTGGTTACGGTAACAGTGTCGCGAGTTCAATGGTATTTTCCCATCAAAAAAAAAATGGACAACGTGCTAAAAAGAAGTTTTCACTTCAAAAAATCCTATATGTTATTCTGATGCAAAAGCTATATTACTGTAATGTTTCATCAAAATCCGTTCAGTAGTTTTTGCGTGAAAGAGTAACAAACATCCATCCATCCGTCCTCACAAACTTTCGCGTTTATAATATTAGTAGGAAGCAGTGGTGGCCAAGTGGTAAAGGCCGCGATTTACGAGTTGATCGTGGGTTCGAACTCAGACAGGTGCTTTACTTTGTGTAAATAATTTCATCACCACTACTCTCGAAACGGTGAAGGAAAACATCGTGAGGAAACCGGCATGTCCTAGAACCAAAAATTCGAAGACATGTGACATCTACCAACCCGCACTGGGCCCACATGTTGAATTATGGCCCACTCCCTCTCGAAGTGAGGAAGCCTGCGTTCCAGCAGTGGGAACATTATAGGCTGATTATGATTATGTATATTGTAACTTTCCAAACACCGTGAAAAAGCCCTTAAGGGGCTTACATGATCTAAACGCAAAAAACGCAAGTTTTAGAAACAATAAAAGTACTTATATGATCGACTACAGTAAACAAAATCAGAAAAATATATGATATTCTTCAGGATATATGCTAGATACCTAGTGTGATGAAAACATAATCCAACTAATTTGATACGATAGAAAAAAATCATGAAGATACCTTTAAAACTTTCATTTTACAATAAAAACTATAATAATATACGCAATCATTATGATTTTTTGTCAGATTATTCTAGAAGCAACATACTAAAACTCTAGTGTTTTAATTCTTTAGTCCAAACAATAGATTTTTTGTAAATATATAATATAAGTAATTGCTTCATATTTTACAACAAATTACCAGCGTTGTGTCATCGCGCTTCTCTTTCTTTTCTATACAGTCCCACAGTGACCGCGCTTTAGGTCATGTAGTCCCCATAATACAATTATAATAAAAACTAAATAAACTTATCAATATGCCCTAAAACCTGTCTTCAAAAGGCAATCAATGAAACTGAACACTTCGGTTCGGATCCATATTATTTCAATAACTTACTCGTATCTACAAAAAATGCAGGTAAAAAAATGCCAATCTTTTTTCCAAATTGACATCCGGGACAAAGAGGTTCAAAGATACAGTGTATAAAAGAAAAAAAAAAGATATTTATGATTCGTGATGGTTACACTGTTAAAAAGATAATAATATTTTGGACGCTCGCATGACGTTTAGAGGCACGAAGATGTCCACCCATCCACGGACCAACCGCGGCAAGCGTAGCTTAACCTGATCGAACAACCTTTGCGGCTGTTATTACGTAGCCACAAGCCCTCAGTGGATATAGTTTTTAAGTACATAATAAGACTGGATAAAGTTTACAAATAAATAAATTACTTACAAATGATGTACTTCCCACAATTTTTTCCGCAAATATAATTTATACAACGTGTAACGTTAAATGCGCAAAACCTGAAAATAGTTTGATCAGAATAACGAGCAGAATCAATTGAACCACTTTTTAATATAGGTCACATTTTTCAAAAAATCTTCATTAAAAACGTTGCCGTGTCTATTTATTAATAAGTCAAGCCATCACATGCGCAAACCCGCCAAAATAAAATAAAATAGGTAAACAAACACAAGTTGTTGTCGACCAAATTAAAATTTTCCCATACGCGGGATAATAATAGCTCTTATTTCAATGCAAATTGCAAATACGAATCTTCCGTACAGTAAGTACCATGAATAAACCATTTGAAGTAAACAATAATGCTATCTATCTTTTTTTAACTTAAACTTAACCTAAGGGTTAGAAAGAGAAATGACGATCTGCACGGGGGCGGGGCGTGCGAAACACGTGACAGTGGCCGTGTTTACTTCAGTCTGAGCGGCGCCGGCACATGCGTCACAGGTGTAATTTGTTCTATCCCGTTACCCCGGCGAGGCGGCGCGTGCGCGCGAATTTCGCGACTGTGGCGTTTTTGTACACAAACATTCAATAATGTGAAATGGTGAGAATGTTGGCGCGTTGTCATGACAAAGTTAATTACTGTAGGTAAAAAGCTATTTAGTCTAAAAATGTGGGTTGCCTAATGTCAGTCCAAGCCTGGAAAAGTGTGATGGAAACATTTAAATCACTGTTCAAAGATAACCTAAGTTTTATAGGAGCGTAGATAGTAAATAATAATGTCAGCGCGGCGCGGCGGCGCAGCGGCCCGGTGACGACTCCTCCCTCGATAGAGCGTCGTCGCAGACGCAAGAAATTATTAGAATTGCCAGTAAAACTTAAACCGCACATAAAACCTTTAAAAAATGTTTAATGATTTTTTTTTTTCTCTGAAATAGGTCAATTGAATTAAAAATCAGTTGGGGTGTCTCAGGTTTTGCGCATTTAACGTTACACGTTGTATATGATACTTACAAAAAAAAACGTGAAAAACATCGATAACTACAAAATGATTTCTTGACTTGTTAAAAATGACTAAATTAATCAACGAATTACGTTTGATTTCAATAAATTACAATATTTAAAAGCTTAATGATCTGTTCGACAGATTGACATTGAAAATGTTTGTATTAATTTATAATAAATCGTCGGTAATATAAATTAGGTACTTATTAAAGAAACCTTTACGAATGGCGATATCTACGTACAGACGCCAGCACATCAAGCTACTACAATCTGTCAAATTTCCTTAATAGATTTTCAACTTTATCGCGAAACCATAAGGTTCAAACTTGATTGGGAAAATTTGACAGTTTCGGGCAGGTTGATGTGCTGGCGTGTGTACAACCAAATTTCGCCAGTTATATTTTTAAAAGTCCTATGTAATAGGGAGCGAGCATATTGCCATCAACCGGGCACAAAAACTTATTCCCAGGAGCTCCAAATCTATTGTTCTTCAAACAATTTCACTCCATACATTGATTCCCAAGAGCTCCATAATTTTATTAAAATACCTACTAAAATCGGTCCCATTGCTTTTTTAACTTGAAAATTATGGAGCGCCTGGGAATAAGCCGGCACAAATCCAGACTCCGAGCTGATATTGAGAAATTCCCAATAGAAAAAAAAAAAAAACAAAAACACTGCTCGAACTGGGAATCGGACCCAGGACTCCATATGCTCCGCTTGTAACCAGTAAACCAACGAGGTAGCCAATTATTCTTATTCTTTTCCACTCTTACCAAGGGGTATCGTGTTTTCTAGTAACTGGGTTGTGGAGGTCAGATAGGCAGTCGCTCCATGTACAACACTGGTTCAGCTGAATTTCTGTATTTTCGTACCTAACAACAATATGTATAATTATAGTCTGGATTGGAAACCGGCTCCAACATACATAGTTCGCAAAGGCTAAGGAAATGTGTCTTTTTTTTAAATAAAGCCGCACCTCACTTGTATATAAATAAGTGTAAATAAACAAGCTTTTGTAATATTTGCAAGGACAAATTCCGGCGAAGGACATTTGTATCATATTGACATCTGCTCATTCATATTCAAATATGTTATACTAATTTACATTATTTTTTAAATAAATATTCATATTTTTTTATAATGATGATTATCTCGCTGATTTAATGGCTACAAGCGCGACTACTTTCCTGGGTTTTTAATATCTGAGTAGGACTAGAAAATTTTCTTTACTTAATATTATATTAAATGGGACTGGGCAGGACATGCCTGCCGCGTGCTGGACAAACTGTGGGCCCAAATAGCACAGAACTGGTGCCCTGAGACAGGGAGGCGGGGTCGCGGCAGACCACGTAGGAGATGGCGGGACGAGCTGGATAGGTTCCGTCAAAACTGGAAGGAGGACGCGCGGGATCCAGAAAGTCGGAAAGAGTGGAGAGAGGGCTTTGCCCAGTGGTACAGCGTAGGCTTGTAAAAGAAAACAGTGGCACTCCGGGAGTGCCGACAGAAGTGAAAACAAAACACAAACAGAATACTTACTTTGCCATCACTCACCGACATATCGGATATACATTAAAACCGAGTACATCCCGAGGACAGCCGAACACATCCGAAGCGGTGTCGATTACGGTAACAGTGGCGCGAATTCAATGGTTTTTCCCATCTCAAAAAAATGTCCAACGCGCCTAAAGAAGTTTTTACTTCAGGGTTGTGGATTTCAGATAGGCAGTCGCTCCATGGAAATTACTGATATTCAGCTGCATCCGGTTAGACTGGAAGCCGACCCCAACATAGTTGGGAAAAGGCTAGACTACATTGATACTGGTTAACTTAAATATTTAATAAATGATGCAAGCTAATAATATAATAAGGAAAAATCGTGTCAAGGTCTTGTAGAGTACGTGGGCTATTATTTTTTTTTTTATTAAAGTCTATAAATGTTTAGAAAAGGATTATTAGGTTTTTGTAGTAACTTGTGACGTGACACGTGTTTTTGTTGATTAAATATACAGGGTCCCATTAAAATAGATGGACAAATTTTAACACAGCGCTCAGTACGTCTAACCAAAGATGTACAAGCAAAAAAAAAAACACTGATTAAAGTGATTTTATTTTGACCTAAAATAATAAATGTATTTTCGTTAGCTGATTATTTTTCTAATAAGAAAGAAAGAAAATACGTTTATTTGCGGTGAAAATGACGCAAAAAGAACATAAACACAAAAAATAAAATAAAAAGGTAGGGGAAAAACATGCGTCACATCCACGCAAAACGGCTATCGCTCAGCATTATGCTGCGACCCTATGCAGGACAGAGCCCCAGCACTGGTTTTCAGCGACAGCCGGCGCTGACGTAATGACGTCGTCCGGTGCAGCAAACAATTATTAAAATACAGTGTACTTAAAGAAAAATAATTGAATTTAAAAGTTATAGAATATTATAATAAACAGGAAATAGACATAGGTACAGTACATGCTATGAGAATATCATCCTCAAAGTAAACGTAAAGTATATAATGCGTTTTTCTTATATATTTTTTTACCATCGTCCTTATTTTGGTGGTCTGAATGATTTCTAAAAGTTTTTCCATCTATTTTAATGGGACCTTATATAGGTATCGTAGTTCGGAAGCAGTTTTGAGGCAGTGGTGACCCAATGGTAAAGAAAGAAAGAAGAAAAAAAAAGGAAGTGGGAATCGGACTCGCGCACCGAGGGTCCTGTACAAATCTGAAGGTATAAATGTTACTACAAAACGGTTTCCGGATTTTTTCTTTTACTTGCACTACATGACATTGCTTCTTGTCAAATTTCATGATTGTAGGTCAACGGGAAGTACCCTATAAATTTTGATTCCCTCGAGTGTCGCTGCCGCAGCCTGGCTGCCTAGTGCGCGGGAGCCATACCTGAATAAAATTCTTATGAAATTCTAGCCATGGCTTAGCTTTACAATACAATATGTAACATAATTAACGCAAGACCTCATACACCCCAATTAGACTATTGAGTTAAAAGCATAATACAATGACCAAAACATATTTTTTTTGAAGCTAACTGATGTTATAAGGAAAATCGTGTTGATTCCAGCATTACTTTATGCATTTAAAATTGAGTTTTAATAAGATTTAATTTCCTTTGGCTCAATCAGCGGTCAGTATGGAAAAATACATAATTTTTGAAAAAAAAATTCCTACATCAAAACTTACTGAAATCGATTCAGTAGTCAATTATGAACAAAGTACTTTCAGGACTTGCGTTAATAATGTTACACCTCGTATACTTGTAATAAATAGATAATATTATTTTAATATTTCGCAAACATGCTAACTACAGCTCTGTCACAAAATGTAATTGACAAAATAATTGCCAGTCAAAAAAACTCTATTATGCATGCAAGCAATTGAAATAACTTTATTGTTACACATAAATCAGGTTTTTATAACGAAACTATTGCAGTACTACGAAAGAGTCATTTTAGATATACAATTGAATTTATTATTTAAGTGAACAAATGTCACACAATCGACCAGTCCATATTTGAGAAAATCTTTGAGCTTTAGCAGTTATATAAATGCAGGGTCAAATTTTTTAGCGGTCGATAGCTTTCGATTGAACTGTCAAAAATAAGTTAAATAACTTAAACCCGACTACTGAAAAGGATGAAACAAGAAGTACCTTCCCATGGTCGCATGCCGCTGTACTAACATACTTATAAGCTATGGTAGCATGCGACCACGGGAAGGTACTTGTTTCATCCTTTTCAGTAGTCTGGTTTTAGTTTTTAAACTTATTTTTTATTTACTTCTTTTGGGGCTTATTTCAGTAATATTTATATTTTTGAAATGTGCTGATTAAGCCCTTTCATTTGAAACCCTACACGGCACGATTAAAAAAAAAAAATTTTTAGATCATGACTTTATGTCCGCTAGAGGGCGCCATATTCAACTTATTGTGACGTCACATAGCCTATAACCAGCGGACGATCAAGACGCTTCCAACGATACCTCATTTGTCCTATTATGACAAGCAGTTTAGAAGTTACGAGGGAACAGATGAACACACATGACATACATACTTACATACCGGTCAAAATCATAACCCTCCTTTTTGCTTCGCCGTAGTCGGGTAAAAACAAAACAGAACAACAGTTTCTGAGAAACTCGTACACAAACGGACGCATAACAATAAAGACGAGTTTATTCATTTAATTTACATGTGCGATCCGGTTTCGAGATATAAGTAATGAAATAAAACAAAAGATTTACGCTGAAATTCTAGCTTATCTGGCAGTGTAAGGTAAACAAAGTCGTTACTTTAGTTTTCATAAAATAACCAGCCTTTTTTTTTGTGGATGGGAAATCATCAAATGACTCCTCCCGCTCTGGGTGGAGCGGAAGGGAGTGTCAGACTCTTACTGACTAAAACCCACCCGTGTTCCTTCCTTAGCCCTTTATGTTCCGGGGCAGCGGTAACCCTTTTGGACAATCCCGCTAAAATAAGCAGCCTTATGATTTAAGATCTGCAAAAATGACGGACTTCCATACAAACGTATCATCTCCAATTTCAATAGGAGATGAAAGTCCTTATCCGTAGATAATCCGGTCAAAATAGACATTAATTCGCTTGAAGCTGAAACTTGATTGGATCGTTTATATCATCAAAATAAATGAAATGTCAAAAGTCTCCATCGATCCCGCATGCGCAAAAAAAAGTTATTCAAGGTCAAAGTTCGCAAAAATACACCAGACAAAATTGTAATACAAATACTTACATAAGTATTTATTTACATCTTTAACATTGTGTCATACATAAATTGAGGCAGCCCCAGTAAGGTACAAAAGTACTTGTGTCGGAGCTGCCTCACTCTTCCCATAGGTAATAATATGTGGTAACAAAACAACGATGGGGCGTAAAAGGTTCAAAAGAAAAATAAAATAAAACATTAATTTAGCAGCACTGTGGGGGTGTGTTTGTGTATGTACGAGTGTGAGTGTAGCCATATTTTTTCAGCAATTTTTTTTTGTACAACATGCAATCACCTATAAAAATTGTCCTTACACTTTTTTTTCCTGAGAATCACAGTTTTTGAGATATGGATAGCGATTTATAACCTTCCTTACCCCTATTTTTTGCTAACTCGACCGGACTAAGGATAAAATTGCCGTCTGACAGTTCTAGTATGTATGGAAAACTGTCAAAAAATCAAAATTTATTCTCAGGATAAGACCTATTCTGTCATCCTCTGATATAATGCGAAGCCCCGTAGATATAAGAAAGATGCTTCGGCCCCGATGTCCCGGGACTGATACTGACTCAATGGCGACAAAACTAGCTCCAAAAAAATTTGGTTACACATTTTCGTTTTTTGACACCGACTTCCGAAATTAAAGTTATTTATCACTTTGTAGTGTCTTTGAAGTCGGTTGTTTTTTTTTTTTTGTAAAAAAGTTTTTATTTTTCACTTTTTAGTAGTACCTACCCCACACAAATTCAATTAACAATAGTGCATTTTAGTGTGTTCATCAAAATTCGCATAGATATGCCGGAGATGTACTACATTTATGCATATAACCTCGTACATAAGAATAATTACCTAATACATTCTATACTAAAACCTTCCTTAAAGTATATAGATCACATTAGTGCAAGAATTATCAAAATTGGTTTATAAGTTTTTGAGAAAATCGCGGATATACATACATACGGGTCGAATACAGAACCTCCTTTTTTGAAGTCGGTTAAAAAAACATCAGAATCTATTTAAAAATAACCAAAACACCACAGGAATGAGGATATAGTACTTGTATTTTCCCAGACATGAGCCTTACGTCCTGAATTATATTAGTGCATAGATTTATGATAGCTGTGACAGCATTTGGTTCGCCGCGTGTCGCTACGAGCATACTAATAGAGGACCAAGGACATACTTGTGTATGCTGGTGTCGGTTTTTCCGGGAATGAGCTACAGTTTTAATGTTATGAGACTTTTTTGTTCGGTCGTCCCACCAACGAATAAAAACATCACAAACATACGCTTTGTGTATTTTAGTTCATCAGCACTGCTCTTAAAGTGGTGAAGAAAAACCTCACACCAATCTACACGGTCTTCACATGATCTGACCAAGATTATGTCTGGGCTTTAAAGAGGCTGTGACCTCTGAGTTTGTTTCGGCCTTTCTTCTCAGAGTAGTCAGATAGGAAACGCCGACCTCATCTAGTTTTCAAAATATGATTGACGTGTAAAAGTGTTTGTAGAAAACTACTTTCAGAAATAAAATCATTTATCATTGAATCTCGACCTGAACCAACCTGGCGACGAGGTCGTTAAAAGATGTCCATCCATAGATGATAATTACCCATCTCTCCACTAATCCAATTCTTACTCCAGGATGCATACCCGGTACGGCTCTTAAATCCTTCCCTTCTGCCCTACCATTACCGCGCCCCCCCCGGACTACTCCTTGATATGCAATGGTCGCTATAGCACCATGAAAATGAGGCTACAGGAGCTAGTGCGAATCTTGGGGTTCATTCGATTAATCAAGTCTGGTTTAACCACGCTGGAATCGGTGCAATTCATTCATAAATTGATATTATCGTGAAGAAACCGGCATGTCCTACAACCAAAAAAAAAAAAAAAAACTGGCACTCCGGGAGTGCCGACAGAAGTGAAAACAAAACACAAACAGAATACTTTGCCATCACTCACTGACATATCGGATATACATTAAAACCGAGTACATTCGGAGGACAGCCGAACGCATCCGAAGCGGTGTCGGCTACGGTAACAGTGGTGCGAATTCAATGGTTTTTTCCCATCTCAAAAATGCATTTATTACTCAGCCACGAGGCGGTCATTCTTTTAATATCACAGCATTATTTGACTTTACTGTTATGCAGATAGGCAGTCGCTCCATGTGTGGGTCGATCGATCAGGTTAAGCTACGCTTGCCGCGGTTGGTCCGTGGATGGGTGACCATCTTTACCTACATACCAAGACCTCTCCGTGCCTCGGAAAGGACGTGGTCCCGGCTATCAGTCGTGGATCTTTGACAGTCGTTAAGGGTCGTTAGAAGCTCGAATGTCTGATAACCAGTCTTACCAAGGGGTATCGTATTACCCAGTAACTGGGTTGTGGAGATCGGATAGGCAGTCGCTCCATGTAAAATACTGGTATTCAGCTGCATCCGGTTAGACTGGAAGCCGACCCTAACATAGTTGGGAAAAGGCTACGCAGATGATGATGTGACTTTTATGCATGATATCAAATCCATACTAATATTATAAATTCGAAAGTAGGGTAGATTTTCGTTATTTATCATCATTTCATCATTCATCGCACAAATTTTTTTTTTGGTTTTTTTTTTCACTTACATTGGGTTTTTCACTTACATTGAAAATATAGTATATTGGTATTCGTTTGTTATTTCGTTTGACACAATATATGTTGGGATGTGACACGTGCCGCGGCGGTTGTGGTGCGGTGCCGTATTATAAATAACACCTGTAAATGACGATAATTAATAACGAAAATCTACCCAGTAACTCTGTCTGTCTGTCTGTATGTTACCTTTTCACACCTAAACCACTGAACCGATTTAGATGAAATTTGGTATAGATATAGTTTGAGTCCCGGGAAAGGGCATAGGATAGTTTTTATCCCGATATTCCACCGGGATCGAAACTTACGCGGGTGAAACCGCGAGGCGCAGCTACTCAGTAATAGTAGTTAGTTTTTTATGTCTCACTAGTGACTTGTATAACACTTCCCAGAAGATGCACCGATTTATCTTAAGATAACAACACGATTATGCAAATGAAAATCAATAAATCATGAAATAATTGATGGTGCAGTGTTACCATAAATAACAATATTTGAGTTAATTTTCCTGCTAATACATTTAAACGCAGGTATTCAAGTCACGAATTGTTTAATTTAACACTAATGTTTTATGCAATAGGAGAAAAAGACGCGTGTATAATTGTATATCTTTTTAACCGACTTCAAAAAAGGAGGAGGTTCTCAATTCGACGGTATGTTTTTTGCGATAAGTACAGGCGCCAGCACATCAAGCTACCCGAAACTGTCAAATTTCCTCAATCAACTTTGAACCCTGTGCTTTAGCGATGAAGTTGAAAATCTATTAACACTCTCCCCGCCATGGGAACCGCCGGCGACCCCCAAATTTTTTTGTTAAACAGGCCAAGCACATTTTTTCATACTTTTATCACATTTTCCATAACAGCACTCCAGTAGTTGTAAAAACTATTTGAATTCGGGAGGTTAGGGCGGATCCCACGCCGTCTTGTAATAATTTTGGCTCACAGCGTTCACAAGCAGAAACTTTGGGACCCGCCTGCAGCCTCCATGACCTCCTGAACTTAAAATTTTTAAAATTATTGTCGGCAGGGAGAGTGTTAAAGAAATTTGACAGATACAAGTAGTTGGCGTCTGTGCCTAATTCATGATTCAACCATTTACAGGCACTTTTGAACTGTCAAAGAGTCGGTCAGTTTGGCAGAAAGTTGAAGCTAGTTGCACATTCCATAGCGTAGATCTCTAAGGAGAAGAACGGGCAAGAAACTCCAAAGACACTTTTTTAAATCAAGATATTCACAAAATCCTGGGTACGATCGAACAAGCAATTTGGTATACAGGCAAAAATATTCATCTTTCCACTACACTGCCAATATTTAGTTTTATTTTGTGCGTTATAACTTTTTCAGCTTATGGCATCCTTAATTAAATAGAGTGGTATAAAAGAATTGACTAACTCAGCACACCATTGTTTAATCTGTCAAGCTCCGCTAATGAGACACAACTGATTTTCTATTGTTTCGTCGCCAATGGGATTAGCTGCCTGTATACCAAATAGCTTGCTCGACCGTACGTGGGACTCTTACGATAACATTGATTATGTTCGATACGGTACCTACGGAAGCGTATCGAGTGGTTGTCAATAGATATGCTGGGAATCGAACCCACGACCTCATGATCAGCAGTAGCGCTTGCAACCACTAGACCAAAACGCGGCAGTCTTACATTTTTTTGTCAAGTTTTTTTTTTTAACTAATAAATATTCTATCGGCAAACTAAAGAAATACGTCAATATATTGTTTCTGTACAACCGCAAAACAAGCGATATGTTTAATATTTATGTCCAGATCTACGTCATTAGGTACTTAAAACCGTAGGTATACCTACTTAGTTCGGAAGCGCCCCCGATTGGACCCGAACACACGGGTCCCATCGGACCCAAGAATGACTACATAAGACGCACTAAATTGATTATGTAAATATTTATTATGCTACCCGTCAAATCTTGTGAATGTACAGTCAACAAAAGAGATAAGTATTCAGGATCGTCGGACATAGTTGAAGTTTAGTAAGAAACCGATGGATGTTCTCGAATAAAATTTAGTTTTATTGATAGAAAATAAACAGCTCATTAACCAAATTAAATTTTAGTTTACAACATCCATCGGTTTCTTACTAAACTTCAACTATAACCGACGATCCTGCATACTTATCTCTTTTGTTGACTCTTACGTTAATTAAGAGAATTGAATAAAAAACTCATATCGCTCATTTGGAGAAGAGAGAGGAGCCCGTGGCTAAATAATAACAGCCGCACAGGTCGATCGATCAGGTTAAGCTACGCTTGCCGCGGTTGGTCTGTGGATGGGTGACCATCTTTACATACCGAGACCCCTCCGTGCCTCGGAAAGCACGTTAAGCCACTGGTCCCGGCTGTCATTCGTCGATCTTTGACAGTCGTTACGGGTAGTCAGAAGCCCGAAACTCTGATAACCAGTCTTACCAAGGGGTATCGTATTACCCAGTAACTGGGTTGTGGAGGTCAGATAGGCAGTCGCTCCATGTAAAATACTGGTATTCAGCTGCATCCGGTTAGACTGGAAGCCGACCCCGACATACCTAGTTGGGAAAAGGCTAGGCAAATGATGCTCATTTGGAGAAACATCGAGGTAAATGTATTTTTTCTTAAAAATTAGTTAAATATGACCAAAGCACTTAGAAAGCGTATTTACGTTAGGAAAGCAAGGACTTAAAATTCAAGTTTGTAAATGCGATAATCGCCATTTTTATGACAGTGGTGGTCGAGGTTAAGAATCATAAGAAATTTAGGATTTTCCAAACTCCACCACAGGAGCAGTGAATAATACATTATTTAATTATTTGACGAATCCATCCATTGATCAAGTTAAATAAGCAGTGGTAATGTTTTTGGATATCGAATGTCGAAGATGTTGATAAAGGTAAATCACTTTTCTTATGAAATGTACATATGTTGTTATAACATGGGATGCAACGGAAATAGCAAACGGGATCCATCGTTAATACCTAAAAAAATGAGATTCAAAAAAAGTGGGTTCCAACGAAAATAAACGGAAGTTTCGCGCCAATAGTGCGTGTTTACATTTTTCCTTTTCACAAATGTCGTACACACACATGTAAATAAGATTTAAAATGTGACAAATATTATTGAAATTATTATAAATAACACGAAAATGCCCAAATCTTAATGTAATATTGAAACACAGGTCCAATAACACGTATAATTCATTACCACTACTCAATTTGTGTTAAAAATCGCCAACCATTATTGTTTTTATTCATCGTAAATAATGATGTGCAAAAGTGATTATGCCAAGCGATTTTTTTTTATTTCGATTGACTTGAGTAATTAATATTAAGTCGAATGTCAGAAATCGATACGCGGAAATTTAAATAAAATGATTTTAAGCATTAAATACAATCAGCATTGTTTATAATAATGATTTATACTTTTCTAATGTAATTTTAATCGTTTTTGGACATTATAATAAAACGTGAGTCACTAACAGAGGACCTATAATTGCTATAATGACCATAGTCGTTTATTGAATTTCGCGCTAAATTGTTTCTATATTTGAATTTAAATTCGGAATGCGCTCGCTGTTCAAAATTTGGATTTTATTTTTGATACATATGAAGGCCAATTTTCGTAATCTAAAACGTTTAAAATCTAGTCGCCATTGATATATATGTTACACTAGATCAGTAATTACCGCGCCAAGGCGTTGCCACTTGTCATAAGACAGCCGTATGCGTAGCTAATGTCACTTCAGTGCTCTGTGTGGCGCCAACCGAAGTGAACCAAGTGACACACGACAAAAATATCGCCAAAATGGGTAAATTCGTAGTGAAAGAGTGCGATTCAAGATCACAAAAACATAATAAATTAACCAGAATTACTTTCCACACGTAATTTTATTGTTTCTGCGTTTATATCAACGTAAAATAAATAAATTGCAGAATTTTGTAAATTAGGTTCAGTGTTACCACTAAAAACTTAGTTTTAGTTTCCCACATTTATGGGAGTTTTTAATTTATTGGAAATAAGTGATTTTAAATATTTTTTTAAATAATAACAACGTTGCAGGGTGCCTAAAGATGCAGCACGCCGTGATAAATGGGTGGAAATAATCAGATTGCTGAGAAAAGAGACTAACTGAATAAATAAAAAATATTTAAAAAGAAAATGTCTTAATTATTGTCATTAGTTATAAACTTCTAATACACGTCGAATAAGAAATACATAATTCAAATATTTTATAAATAATTTGGCCTAACGTTTTTTTTGAACGTCATTTATGGTTTAAAAAGTTGGGTAAAATTTTGCATGGGTAGGCAACCCAATCCCGCCATCGCATGTTTATATTGCGGTCTTTGTCTAATCTAAGTGACGGTATTATTCTTGCGACTTGTGTAAGTGAGACAGATATATGTTTACTTTTAAATGTTTAGTGGTTTCAAAGCTACGTCGTCGTCGTCACGTTTAAATAGTGGTTATACTTTTTTGACACATTTTATTGAGGTTTGCTTCTCTAGTTATTTAACTCAATGCTAGTCGCAGTCTTATCTCGGCGACAATAAAATGTCAAAAACTTGTTAAAATGTAGGGAAATTAGAAGTATTTTTGACAAATTGAGACAGATCAGACTGTGAACGTTCTTAAAATTACGAGAATTGGCCTTCTGATATTTTGCGACAGAATGCCCAGTATACATTTTTTAGGTAGGCTTAACAAAAATCTCATGGAAAAAAAAAACAGTTTGATGGTCTGTAACAATGTCTTGTTCTTTGGCTGGTCTTTGAAAACTAACCCTGTATACAGGGTGTCCCTGGAAGTATGGATCCAATCGAATAGGGGCGTGGGCAAGGTAATTGCCAAACTTTTTAACCCTGAGAATGTCGGTGAATTTTTTTACGGTTCAAAAGTTAAGACCGATTTTAATTATTTTTTTCAATCACTTCGCTTAGTGCTCAAAGAAAATAATCATAAAAAAATACTATCAGGGCTATCAAAAAAAATAAATTGATAGCCCTGATAGTTTTTTTAAAGATTTCTTTAAAATTATTCGATTTTTTTTTTTTGTTTTTTTTTTTTTGATAAAACGTTTGGAAATGACCTTGCCTACGCCCCTATTCGATTTGATCCATACTTCCAGGGACACACTTATAAAGTCTCTTAACTTTACTTATAAATAAGAGTGATTATGTAAAGAAATACTTAATTACTCAATCAATTAATTTGCTCCAAGAAAAAAACAAGATTTAATCTGTTAAATACTTGGCTTAATTATAATTTATTTTAACACCAACCACGCACGATCCCCAGTACAACAACAACAAAAATAATAATAAAAAAAAACAAGTTTTTTAAAGGCGAGAGAAAGTTGGCATTACTTCATAATGCCCTATGGTTATAAAACTGCCTTTAACTTATTACGTAACTGTTTTACAATATCTTAAAGTTCTCAACTATATTATTATTTATCGACTATCCGGGACTCAAACTATCTCTATACCAAATTTCATCTAAATCGGTTCAGCTGTTTAAGCGTGAAGAGGTAATAGACAGACAGACACACTTTCGCATTCATAATATTAAATACTAGCTGCGCCCCGCGGTTTCACCCGCATAAGTTTCGATCCCGTGGGAATATCGGGATAAGAACTATCCTATGTCCTTTCCCGGGACTCAAACTATCTCTATACCAAGTTTCATCTAAATCGGTTCAGCGGTTTAAGCGTAAAGAAGTAACAGACAGACAGATACACTTTCGCATTTCTAATACTAGCAGCGCCCCGCGGTTTTACCCGCATAAGTTTCGATCCCGTGGGAATATCGGGATAAGAACTATCCTATGTCCATTCCCAGGACTCAAACTATCGCAGCCTAAGTGTCTTTCACGCCCGTTATTTTTAACCGACTATAAAAAAGGAGGTTCTGGTTTCGACCCGTATGTATGTATGTATGTATGTTTGTATGTCCGCGATTATCTCAAAAACTACTGAACCGATTTTGATAATTCTTTCATTAGTGTGATCTACATACTTTCAGGAAGGTTTTGGTATATAATTCATTAGGTAATTATTCTTATGTACGAAGTTATATGCATAAATGTACTGCATCTCCGGCATTTCTATGCGAATTTTGATGATTCTTCGAGTTGTGTCTTCAATTCTTCAATGCACTGGTGTTAATTGAATTTATGTGGGGTAGGTACAACTAAAAAGTGAAAAATAAAAACTTTTTTACAAAAAAAACAACCGACTTCAAAAAAAAAACACTACAAAGTGAAAAATAACTTTAATTTCGGAAGTCGGTGTCAAAAAACGAAAATGCGGAACCAAAGACACCGACTTCCGAAATTAAAGTTATTTTTCACTTTGTAGTGTTTTTTTTTTGAAGTCGGTTGTTTTTTTTGTAAAAAAGTTTTATCTCCCTCCGATTCGCGCCACCAACTGAGCTGTCACCTTTCGTGGTCGCGTAAACCAACAAACGTTTATGCAATGTTTACAACCAAAATCATTGGTAATCTATTACGGGAAGTAGGTTGTTTTAACCAACCAACCGGCCGCTGCTGTCACCTTTATCTATGTTGCTTAAGAAGTTTCGACATTCAGTCAACTGTGGACCTTAGATGAAATGTGTAGAATAGAAATGGACTTTGCTGTGCAGATGCCAGCACATCAAGTTACCCGAAACTGTCAATTTTTCCCAATCAACCTTGAACCTAATGCTTTAGCGATAAAGTTGAAAATTGATTCAAGAAATTTGACAGATTGTAGTAGCTTGATGTGCTGGCGTTTGTACACCACCTATAGTTTAATATCGTATGGCATTCGTGGGCTGAAAATCAGCATCAGGGCCTTCCTTACACGCACGTCCCAGCCGCCGTGGGAGACGCTCCGGGCGTCGGGAGCCGCGTGACGACTCCCAGCCACCGTAGGCGCGGGCCTGCGGACGGAGAGTAATGGGTAGCTCACCGTCGGATCAGGACCAGGCCCGTGCCGGACGGCGTGTATGTGTTCCACGCGCGCCTCGAAGAGATGTCAGCATAAAGGAAGGTCCCGTTAGGGCCGAAGCCTGCCGGGGTAGCGGAATTGTCCGAAAGAACATAAAGGGCTAAGGAAGGAACACGGGTGGGTTTTAGTCAGTAAGAGTCTGACAACCCCATGCGATCCACCCAGAGCGGGAGGGGTCATTTGATGAATACCCACCCAAAAAAAAAAAGGAGGCCTTCCTTAATAATTCACTATGACCATTTAACGATTCGTTACTTCGCAACCACGTCAATTCCTTAGCTAATTCCGCCAATCGACAATCTTGCGTTGATTTCACGCGGTTTCGTTCATTATCTCATAGAGAATAAGGCACCTTGTGTTGTCACATGACGCGGGGATCAGCACCATCCAGCTCAACCATTTTGTAGGGAACCGAATGATCCAACACAAGTGAGCATTTCTATTTATCTACCTCGCATAGTATGTCAGATTCTACACCTATCTCCAACAAGTCTTCATGGAAATAAACACCTATTTAAACGACGATTTGTATGCGTACTTTATAATTGCTCACATCGTTTGAAATCAACATAACCAGTCCAGTCCAAGCTGTGTCCTACTGACATTAATTCTATACGAGAAGAGTAAAGGAGGTGGGTTGATAAGAGCCATTTTTCGCCCATCATACACTCGAAAAAAAAAGTTTCGGACTCCGGCAATTTTTAAATGTATTTGTAAACTTGAAGATATGTATTTTCTTATAATATAAGGTTGACGTGATAAATAAAATAGTAAGTCAAAGAAATTATTGCCCAAAAATACAGTGTTTTGGGTTTTTTATACATTTTAGTCGTTTTTGTAGTTTTCGAATTATTATTGTATTAAGAAGCGTTCCATGAACCATATCAATTTTGACTACTTATGATACTACTCTTCATAAGCTTTTTTATGAGTATTATTTTACTTTGGTTCACTGTACGCTTCTTCCATAGACAAATAAAAGTTTCGCGCGACGATAGGTAACTACTTTTTGAACGAAGATTCCCGAATTGACAGTGGCGATCGTTCGCGACAAAACGACGTCTAGAACATTGTAGCGCGCTATCAGCTCATTGCAGCTCAAACCCGCTTTTCATCCTACCAGGATTAGAAATACCGAAGATGACGAAATAATCGCTCAACGGATGCTTGATTTGGTCAGAAACCCTAATCACTTACAACAGATGGTCATAGAGAAAGGATGGGCGAGAAAAAAGACCATCTACACTAAACTGACTGATACAGATCTTCAAGATTTTCCACGTCTAACTTGGGATGAGCTGCGACAGTTAACTCTTGGAATATATCAACTTAAACAAAGCCAGTCTTACACTCAAGAACACTTAAATAAAGAAGGTCTTTATTCTCTTTACATACACCATGAAGATGATTCTGTTATTCAAGTTCAGTTACGATCACGACACACAAGTTCCAAAAACTATAATATTTGGATAAAAACAGACCGAAGTAATATCGCAAACATACAGTGGTACTGTCAGTGTAAAGTAGGCGCAAGGGTCGTAGGGTGTTGTTCGCATGTTGCTTCCGTATTATGGTATCTAACCTATTGGCGTTACAATTCAACCGAAGTTAAAAGACCAAGTCTCAACTATGCCCATACACTACAGGATGCCGCCGCTGAAAGATGGTCTAGTAGCGATTCGGATGTAGACAGCGACAAGGAAAACTAATCTAAAACATATGACCAAAAGTGTCTTAAACTGTGTGATTATTTTTAATTAATTTATGATTTCCAATGTAAAATATATAAAAAATATAATAATAGTGAACTCTATTCATCATACATTACATTTAGTGTTATAATTCCATTGATTTTTTGGATTCACGCTAATTATAATCGTATTTATGTTAATAAATGTTCATATTACCCAAGTAATCATTTATTTTATTTTTCTCATCAACTGCAAACTTTTCATTTAAAATAATAGTTTGTTGTTGTTTGTTATGAGGTATACTAATAAAAAAAATATATGTCACATCTAGTGGCTGATGGGCGAAAAATGGCCCTTATCAACCCACCTCCTTTATAATCTTCTGTTTATTTACCTAAACAATATACTCAAGGGGCTTACAGGACCTAAACGCAAAAAACTCAAGTTTTAGAAACAATAAAAGTATATGATCGACTACAGTAAACAACATCAGAAAAATATATGATATTCTTCAGGATATATGCTAGGTAGATAGTGTGTTGAAAACATAATACAACTAATTTGATACGATAGAAAAAAATCATGAAGATGCCTCTAAAAACTTTCTTTTTACAATGCCAATGGCGACACGACGGGGTAGGTCGGGGGAACAACGAATTCACGCGGACAAAGTCAAGCTAGTAACTACATAATTGTCTTAGAGCCAGTCCACACGGCGCGTTGCGTCGACGCAGCGCTGCCGTTGCGTTGTTTTACATACAAATAACAATAACAGTGTACACACGGTGCGCTGCGTTGTCGCAACGCACACATGACGGACAGCAGCCCCCGAGACGAAGCGGGAGGGGTGTAATTACCTGCGACGCCGGAGCGTCACCGCTCAGTTGCACTGATAAAGAGGAGACACGCGGAACTGCGAACTGCCCCAAGACCCTTGCTCGAAGAAATGCCAGCCCGCGCCGCAGCTGAGCCTGTAGACTTAAATCCCCGACCGTGACCTCTGAGTTTGTTTCGGCGTTTCTTCTCAGAGTAGTCAGATAGGAAACGCCGGCCTCATCGAGCTTAAATAATATTAATCTGATCAGCCTGTCCCATCTTTCTACCCTCCCCCAGCGACGCGCTAAGCCGAGGTTCGTACCCCAAAGGGGGTGTACCTTAGCGTGTAGTCGCTTAGTATACTAGTTATACGCCCCTGGCTGGAGGCTTTGAGTTTACTTAAGGCAACCACAGGATAGTCCGGTTAAGTAGTCACGACCTCTCAAGGTCAACTACGAGATGCCATATAGGAGAAAAAAAAAAACTATGAACTGAAACCAAAACTGCGTCAACGTAACGTTACGACTGCGTCCTAGTAACGCTGCGTTGACGCAGCGCCCGTGTGGCCGGCAATGCGTTAAAATTCATGCGTTGCGACGACGCAACGCACCGTGTGGACTGGCACTGAGTCGTTTTTATGGCTACGTTAATTGTGTAAATATTGCTGTCAGATGCTACGGTGCTTTTAGGATTAATTTATAGGAGAGAGGTGAGATAAACGATTGCTTTAAACAACCTTCTAAAAATGCTATGGTAGATTTGATTAGTAATAGGTATTTGATTGTCGTAATGAAACACGTTCAAAATCTAGTCGCAGTCTCATCTCGGCGAGAAACAAACGTCAAAAACTTGTCAAAATTTAGGGAAATTAGAGGTATTTTTGACAGATTGAGACTGTGATCAGACTGTGAACGTTCTTAAAATTACGAGAGTTGTCCCTCAGCAGTACAACTCCTTAAATTCAAATGTCATGATTTCATAAAATAGCCATTCAATAGGGTAATAGGATCTTGGAGGTATTGATGATTTATACAATACTAGCTGCGTCCCGCGGTTTCACCAGCATACGTCTCGATCGCGATAAAAAGAAGCCTATGTCCTTTCCCGGGACTCAAACTATCTTTATACCAAATTTCATCTAAATCGTTTCAGCGGTTTAGGCGTGAAAAGGTAACATACAGGCAGACAGAGGTACTTTCGAATTTATAATATTAGTATGGATATAAATACTGACTGATATTATTTCAACGCAAAGCCGAAACCATTGGTCCTAGAGACATGACATTCGGAGGGTGTGTTCTTTGTCAAGAGTAGGTATAACCCTAAGAGGGTGCATGGGGGAGGGTGAAATTACACGCGGACGAAGTCGCGGGCAGAAGCTAGTATTCTGTAAGTAAACATTTGTTACGGCCGCGAATCTTAAACTGTATGCCGACCCCAATTAGGCAGATGATGATAATGAATTTCATATGGAAATCTTTTAAGTGACAGTCGGCCCTTCTGGGGAAGTAGTCCCGACAAATATCTAACACGTAAAAACATACAGTATCGTAACGTCACAGGGAATCTTAGGTAAAACGGGCTGTTATTAATAACAAACTGCAAACAAAGGAAATCGTCCGATAATTACTGCAATTGATAGACCTATTAATTGTTCATCTAATTAACTATACTGAGAAATCGAACACAATACCTGCAATTAAACTTAAGCGTACTAGTAAATTGGTCTACTCCAGGATTCATCCATCCAGGGTCATCTGGCGCCCATGTGCTGGTTTGGTCCCTGGGGTGGTCACGGCGTGCTATGTGTTCTGGTGCGCCGGTGATGGGGAATACTCCCCAGAGGAGGGTCTGGTGACGGACAGCCGCGGCGGGTTCACGGATGAGTGCTAACGCGTGCCCGTGTTCCCGCCGTAAGCGGCAGAGGACACCGTGGAGTTTTAGTGGGTTAGAGTCCCACATAACTGCACTATCTCCCCGTGGTAGTGCAGAATGCATGAGCATTTCTCCACGATAAAAAAAAGGATAAAGGCCTAATCTCAACTCAAACAAAGAAGGAAAGAGCATTGGTCACTGCGTGTTGACTGGTCGAATTACTAGAGGTGTCTTTATTTTAGAGAAATACGAGTACATTAGCAAAATTAAGAAATGACATCGAGAAAAAAATATTAAGTGATAATTAAGTTATGCATTCTAAGAACTCGTTTTGTATGATCGTTAACCTATTAGAAATAATGTAATTACCCAAATTATATAATTAAGTGCCCTAATTTTGCTGCCATAAATAATTACTGTAATCAGTACCTAATTATTAGTATTATGACATTAATAAGGGTAGTTAAGCTAAATATTATAACATTAATAATGAGGATAGTTTCACACGAACGTAATAGCGGGCAAAAGCTAGTCCATTCATAGTCACACCACACATGCTTCACAAGGAACGCATGCGCCAGTGGCGTGCATTGCATATAGGCATACTTTTTTTTTTTTTTTTTTTTTTTTTTTTTTTTTTTTTTTTTTTTTTTTGCTGAATGGGCCCGCTCTTGACCTCGATCACGCCTGATGGAAAGCGTTGGATGAGGTCTATGATCGAACGAGCGTGCCCAGAAGATGCCTAAGGCACTGGAACTCCCACGCATCGACGAAACACAGCAGGCTGCTTGACGCCGAACTCCGGTGGGAGGGTGGTCGCGAACCAGGCGGGCGTTAGCCCTACCACCGCAAGGGAAGAATTGGCCAGTCAAATAAGATGTTGGGTGTGACTGCCCAGGATGCGCCGAGCGCTCGGTTCAGTTGAGTAACTGGTGGAACAAACTGCGCTACACGGGGAGGCTTCTTCATGCATCCCAAAACAGTGCAGCAACATATAAGCAGTGCCTACCTCGATATATCAACATAAGCATGTCAATTACATTTTGGTGTGTGTGCCCCACAATTAAGAAACTCACTAAATTATTATACCTAACAAAAAACAAAATCTTCATACAAGCACGCGCGGCAGTAGGCAGTCGCCGGACGGCCTACTCGGCTCCCGTACTACTCGCACATTGTCATTGGTCTTTACTCGTTCAAGTTAATACGACAAAATTAAAAATACGTACGTCTCACGCGTAATATCATGACGTTCGACCTACGCAATTTATCATCCTTAAGTAGGCATACCTACTCAATAACCACACTTTTGACCTCACTTTTTTTCTGATTAGTGACCGCGTTTGCCTAGACTAGACCCGGGCTAGTGCCTACCTATTCTGAAAACCAATGCACGCCACTGGCATGCGCATCTGCCTATCTTGCCGCTAGCCATCAAGCATCTAATGATTATCAAGCAAACTCTTGCTTCAAATCAAGTCATTACTCTCGAACAGATGTAGTAACTGCATCTATTACGTAATGCGCATGCGCAACTGGTTGCGTGACAAATGTAAGGTCGTTGATACAATGTCATAGAAATGTGAATTGTGTTGTCGTTTTTTTTGTGGTTGTCAGTTGCAAGTTTATGGTGTTCTAGACCCTGTGCAGACGTGCGGGGTAATTCCGTAGCCCACATGCAATGGCAATCGATGGCGATGGCTTCATTTTGACAGTTCAGCTAGGTTCACTGCGTTACGTTGTTGGGTCGACGAATTTTTCAAACCTACATATGAAGCAATGGATTAGCACAATTCCTTTAAAATAATTCAGATTGAGATTAATAGTGTGCAATTAGGGTGTTGCTTTTTTGCCACCAAATAACAGAAAAAACCGGTCAAGTGCGAGTCGAAATCGCGCACCGAGGGCTCCGTACAAATTTGTAGGTATGTAAATAGTTTTTTTTTGTAATGTAACTACAAAGGAGATGTTCTATAAATGTATGGAGCCTGGGCTAGCACTATGTACACTAAATGTAAATATCGCTATACAATATAGTAACCGTTTTTTAATGTTAATTTTCTATAATTTGACTTCGTTTTAATGTACATTAAAATTCACTCGGTCAAGGAGAGCAACATAAAATAAATATGGTGGATCAGCAATATGCGAAATGTCACTATGACAATGACGTTTAACTTATGGTGTCTATATCATTACATGCTCTGTGGTCTACATAATATCTGCGAAAAAAAAAAACAAAACACGAATTCCGAAAATACTCGAGTTTCGTTATAGTTAGGTACTTAAAATAAAATAGGACTACAGAATATTCTACTCGATTGCGGCAGTACATCTTATATTACCTATTTAAGCTATTGGTTATATCGGTGTCAAGAGGAGCAAGAAACGAAAGCTTGAACGTTGTTTTGTTGATCAAACTGTCCTGGTGTTTCATTCTTTAATGCCTATTAATATACCCTGGACTTTGATAATTCATAGGAGAGTAGTGAGCTGTGCAGTACCTGACAACTGCACGTTATTGTTAGAATGGTGAACTATTCTTATAACACAGTACCGTCAAACGGGGTGAATAGGGATGCAGGGGTGAATCGGGACAAAACTTTAAAAAGAATTTTAACAATTAAAATAATGTAGTTTGTTGTCAATAAGGGCACGTAATCGTTAATTAAATTACAGTAAACACATTAGGGTCCTTTTTGGCCACAAACTATATTATTTTAATTGTTAAAATCCCTCCCGATTCACCTTGTTTGACGGTAACAGCTGGGAAGAAACCAACTATATTACAGCGACAACCAACCAACCAACTAGGCAGTAACAGTTTTTCAGACAAGTTCTACGATATTTAGTTCCTAGTATTAGTATTAGGATGGGAAATCAGTTATGAGAGATATACATATAAATAAAACAACTTATGACTTTATTCATTTTCCACAAGATCATCTCTTATTAATATTCCATCCAGGAATGACGCCGGGTGCTGCTATGCTCTCTTGGTACCGAGCCCAACCCAAATACCACACAATGGTCATTATGAAATCACAGGCGAATCAGAAACCATTTAACAAAGCTGAGGTCAACAGGGAAGCAATCCATCAATGTCCGTAGTAGCAAACTGTTGTCGCAAATAAAAAAAAAACACTAAAAACTCCGAAACACATCCAATACAACACGCGCGAACACAACGATTCAAAGACAGACAAAAAGTCAAACTGTCAAAGTCGTCAAACGTCATGTCAAACAACTGTCATGGCTACCATAAAAATAGGGTTATCCTATTAAAAACTTCCCAATAATCATTTGCTGTACACCTGTACTTTACTTCAAATGAATTTCTTTGTATTTTTATGAAAATCCCCTATTTCTTTCCTATTTATCTATGTAGTGTACATGGTGGTAGCCCAAAATCAAACATCTCCTTTACGGTTTTCGGATTTTGTCCTTCACTTGTGCGACATGACATTGCCTTTTGCCAAATTTCATGATTCTAGGTCAACGGGAAGTACCCTATAGGTTTTGATTTCGGAACATAAACGCCCGTATCTTTTGATTGCGTTGACTTAGAAGTTCGATTTTTTCACTGCTTCAAGGGATTGAAGCCCTGAGTATCCTGTATAATTATAGTCCTGAGAAAAAGGGTCTTGACTGACGTACAGACAGACGGACAACGAACAACGAAGTGATCTTATAAGGGTTTCGTTTTTCCTTTTGATGTACGGAACCCTAAAAAGAACAAAAGACCTCAAGTAAATACTTAACCCATCCGCTACGGCGGACGCCTTTCGGTGTTTTTTGATTTAATTTTAGGTGCGAAATACGCCCATCGGCGTTTTTTTTTTTAATTGCTTTTATCTTGGCAAAAACAAGTCACAAAAAATTATACTTGCAATACATCCACATTGTTTTTTAAATACAAATATATGATAAATCGGCGTTCCATATTATCCGAATGAGGTGCGGAGGACGCCCATCGACGTTCGCGACGAAAAGTCCAGCACTTGGCTAATAGATAATCGTAATTTTTATCGCCGTAGCGAATGGGTGATCTCGTACTATCCTACACAAGAAACGTATCTCGATGTTATGTATGTATTTCATTACAGATAAATTAGCAACTAACACTAATAAACAAAAGTTCAAGGCTTGATTTATAATGATATTATCATTTATGCATTCCATCACCGACTTGTCAAAATAAATGGCGAGTAAATTATCAACAAATACATATGTATTAATGCATTAGTTTAAAGTAGCACTTTAAATCTTGATCAGTTGCGTAACAGACGATCCGAAGGATTTTGATAGAATATGTTAATCTATTACTTCATATCTCTCTCTGTAGTCGGTTCCTCACATCTGAGGATCGTGGTCAGCTTCGGAGTTGCATCTGGAGCGGATGATCCGCCTCCACCGGTTTCTGTCCAGCGCATCTCTTACCACCGCACCGTGTAGAATTTAGAGGACGATGATTCCTTCACCTGATCGGTCCATCGTGTTGGTGAACGGACCGCGCGATCGTTTGCCTTCGGTGTTCCCAACCACAATCAGTTTTTCCAAACTTTAATCGCCTCTGCGTACTATGTGGCCGAAATAGGAGAGAATGGGTTGTTGACATCTGGTCGACAAGCGGGTCCTTATACGAAGCTGGGTTAAGATCGATGAATTGGTGCGTTTGGCAGTCCACGGTATTCTCAACAACTTCAATTACTTCATATACATTTAAACAATTCGTCTATAACTGCCGTACGGGTCGATCGATCAGGTTAAGCTACGCTAGCCACGGTCGATCCGTGGATGGAAGACCATCTTTAGGTACATACCGAGACCCCTGCGTGCCTCGGAAAGCACGTTAAGCCGTTGGTTCCGGCTGTCATTCTTGGATCTTTGACAGTCGTTACGGGTAGTCAGAAGCCCGAAAGTCTGACAACCAGTCTTACCAAGGGTTATCGTGTTACCCAGTAACTGAGTTGTGGAGGTCAGATAGGCAGTCGCTCCATGTAAAATACAAGATATTTCGCTCCGATCTATTGAACCCTCTTCGATCCCCTGCTAGTTCTTACTGGTATTCAACTGCATTCGGTTAGACTGGAAGCCGACCCCAACATAGTTGGGAAAAGGCTAGGCAAATTGATTTACAGCAATAATGTTACTATGCACAATCCATACTAATATCAGTGGCGTGCATTGGTTTTCAGAATAGGTAGGCACTAGACCGGGTCACTAATCTAATCAGAAAAAAAGTGAGGTCAAAAGTGTGGTTATTTGAGTAGGCATGACCTACTTATGGTGATGAATTGCGAAGGTCGAACGTCATGGTATTACGCGTGAGACGCACGTATTTTTAATTTTGTCGTATTAACTTGAACGAGTAAAGACCAATGACAATGTGCGAATAGTACGGGAGCCGAGTAGGCCGTCCGGCGACTGCTTACTGCCGCGCGTGTTTGTATGAAGATTTTGTTTTTTGTTAGGTATGATAATTTAGTGAGTTTCTTAATTGTGGGGCACACACACTAAAATGTAATTGACAGGCTTATGTTGATATATCGAGGTAGGCACTGCTTATATGCCTATATGCAATGCACGCCACTGACTAATATTATCCCGCATGCCTGTGTCCCAGCAATGGGAACATTCTAGGCTGGTCATGCTGATCAGGAAAAATCTGCCTACAAAACTATTATCACCAAATAAATGTATACTGTTTACACTACAAAGAAATGAAAGCAAGAATGAGTGAATAAAAAACTAAAACCGCCCGGCACACGCGGTTCATTAAGATTGAAGATAATGGTAAAAACTTTAGGCAGGTAATATCTTGGATTAGATGGCGTGGGTTCCGTGGGTTAATATTTTTTGTTGGTTTATGGCTCGCAAAGTAGCAACGTTTTCCCCCCAAGGGAAGAAAACGAATGTTCAGGTTTCAGACGGAGTTTGATCCCAGTGGCGTGCATTGCATATAGGCATATAAGCAGTAACGACGTCGATATATCAACACAAGCCTGTCAATTACATTTTAGTGTGTGTGCCCCACAATTAAGAAACTCACTAAATTATCATACCTAACAAAAAAACAAAATTTTCATACAAACGTGCGGCAGTAGGCAGTCGCCGGACGGCCTACTCGGCTCCCGTGCTATTCGCACATTGTCATTGGTCTTTACTAGTTCACGTTGATAAGACAAAATTAAAAATACGTACGTCTCACGCGTAATACCATGATGTTCGACCTTCGCAATTTATCACCCTTAAGTAGGCACGCCTACTCAAATAACCACACTTTTGACCTCACTTTTTTTTTCTGATTAGTGACCGCGTTTGCCTAGACAAGACCCGGCCTAGTGCCTACCTATTCTGAAAACCAATGCACGCCACTATTTGATCCACTCATTAACTATGTATGTAAAGCAGGGACAAAACAGTGAAGTTTAGGACTGTTATTGATTTATGAAAATTGAAGCTTTGTCGTGGAGGTATAATTATGTATTTTATTTTAAAAAGCTATGTTGTCGGTTGATATTTTGACGGTACACATGAAATTGACGATGTCCTGATAAAAATCAAGCCATCACTCTAAAAGAAAATGGCGGTTTCAGAATGAATGAATTCAATCTCGATACTTTCATCTGCGTCCATCGGAATTTTAGCATCGAAATTTCAAACACGCAATGAGCAAGCGTTTTGATCAATGAATGAAAGACAGATAATACGTTCATTTAATTTACGGCAAACATGACGCCGAAAAAAAAACAGTGGCACTCCGGGAGTGCCGACAGAAGTGAAAACAAAACACAAACAGAATACTTTGCCATCACTCATTGAAATATCGGATATATATTAAAACCGAGTACATCCCGAGGACAGCCGGAAATATCCGAAGCGGTGTCGGTTACGGTAACAGTGGCGCGAATTCAATGGTTTTTTTCCATCACAAAAAATGTCCTACGCGCCTAAAGAAGTTTTCACTTCACCAACACAAAAAAAAGAATAAATCGGGGGAAAATATGCTTAAATTTCTTTTCTATATTTAGAAGGCTTTGCCGTGCAGTGCCGGATAATTACAAGTCAATAACAACAACAAAATGGTATTTCTGATTAAACCCTTGAGGAGTATAAAAAATTATAAAATTATCTATGTATTTACCAACTGTCTTAGAAAATTAAACGTTTTACTTCCACTGAAGCAGAACCCTAAATATTTGGGTCCCCAAAAAACAGGGTTCCACATACTGACATAATGAGTAGTGAGTCATCGCCTTGAGGGTCTAAATTGTTACGTTAAAGAAGTGTACACACTGACTGAATGACTTTTACATAATGATTTTAAGAGCAAACATTTCTTTGTACCGCAAAACAGGGCTACTTTGACTTCCAGGGTTACTTTGACAGGCGTTGGAACTACTTTAACCGAGCGCCAAAATCGGTTTTCACGTGTGCTCAGCAAGTGTGCGTGACCTCGAGTAATATTGCGCGAGGCGCGGGGTGTGGGGAACGCGTCATAGCGTTGTGATCGGCCTTGTCAAAGTAACCCTGGAAGTCAAAGTAGCCCCGTTGTACTGTATTGTTAAAACGTGCCTCCATCTACAGTCGGCATCATCCCAACCTAGCCTTTTCCCAACTATGTTGGGGTCGGCTTCCAGTCTAACCAGATGCAGCTGAATACCAGTAATCGTATTACCCATTAACTGGGTTGTGAAGATCAGATAGGCAGTCGCTCCATGTAAAATACTGGTATTCAGCTGCATCTTGTTAGACTAGAAATGGACCCCAACATAGTTGGGAAAAGGCTAGACAGTGATGATGGCTACAAGAAAATGGACAAACCTAAGAAAAGATCTCTATATGGGAAGAAGCCTTTGCCATGCAATGAGACACTTAAGGTGCCACTATTCGATATTTTTTCCATACAAATTTCGGGAGAGTATTACTCCACTGTTTGACATTGTACATCCAAAGTTAAGCATTGTATCGTTTTGTCTAATTATTAATTGTGTCTGTACGGAAGCAGAATTGTAAAATAACAAGCCATTAAAAAGTTATGAGCCAACAAAGCTTCGTTTTTCTTGCTATTTTTAACGTAACTTTGGGTGTAAATAAGAAATAAAAAACTGAAAAATATTAAAAATTAAATCCGTACCGACAAAGCTCAGTTATCGAAGAGTTCAAAAAACTTTATTTGTGCTTGATTTATGTAGTGCATTTTTCATAGAACTCGATTTTCCAAAGCACTTTTCAAATATTTTTATGCGCCTACGAGTATCAGTTCGGAACGGTGTTTCTGTGCGTGAGAACTAGATGTTGTGCGTGTAGATTAGCGTCTAACTGCTCATCACTGATACTAGCTCCGTCAGACACGAAGCCAAGTTAGACTGCGTGATTTTGGCCATGACCACCAGTGAGTTCGAGCTCGCGACTAGTTTACTCTTAAAGGCTGGTATTATTAAGGACCATTAAAACGATGATTACGTTACCAAATCTTCGTCCACCGACATGAGTGAAGCTAACAAAACTAATCATCATAATTGAGATGCAATCCTGCATCCGAATTATTGACGAAACGAAATGATACCCAAATTCTAAAGCCTGGTTTATACAGGAAGATTTTTTTATCACCATCCAAATTTTTACAGGCTGTTCTACCCATGAACATGAACAACTTTCACTACGGGACCAACTCTGAAATCGAGTTGGTTTGGTCAGTTACTGCAGTCTGCAGTACAGCAACGGACACTATACTCCATAGGTGTAGGTAGTTAAATAAAGGTAAACAAAAAAACCACGTGACTTAGTTAACCGACTAAACGTAATACCGGTCTATTTAGTTGTCATGCTACGTTACAGTTGTACTCTTCAATACTACAACTGACGATGCAGGATTTTGCATGACGTCAGTGTGATGCGCAGTGCGCGTGTAACGGTATAGATGCCGCCACAAACACATTGCAAACAAGTTCACTGTCTGAGTATAAACTCGGACCGTGTAAACAGAGCATAAGGCATCTTATGTACTAACTAATGTAGTGACAAGAGATTTAGACATATAACAGGTAATTTTGATGATGGAAAAAAGGATCGTAATAATTATGATGTAATTGATGCTAAGGTTCACATTGAGGAAATATTTGATGAAATACTTGAGGTCTTTGACGTATCCAAGACCACACATGTTAAAATCAAGAGGAAAGGGAACTCCCTGAGTGATGAAACCGGTTGATTAATTATGTTTTAATAAATTTGAAGTAAGACTCCGCTCGGGCGATTAGATATCTATGTATGTTATGAATTTATGATGCTAACAACCAACTAACCAGTCTTACGAAGGGGTATCGTGTCATGCACAGTAACTGGATTGTGGAGTTGCGATAGGCAGTCGCTCCATGTGAAATACTGGTGTTCAACTGAATCCGGTTAGACTGGAAGCCGATCCCAACATAGTTGGGAAAAGGCTAGGCAGATGATGATTGAGTATTGGACGGAACTCGTATGCTAAACTTGTCAACGGAAGCCGAACTACGCTAAGCCGGATTTTCAAAATGATATGAATGCTGATTTAGATAGGGTAAGTAACTGACTCCAAACTCAAGACCAGTCAGTGCTGACCCGATATTTACTGCACCACTCCACGAAGGTTGAGGAGATCGTGGAGTTCTTGCGTGTGAAGACCAACTGGACTTTGAGGGTCGAGAAGTTGGAGGCGCGTCACAACACGAACTTCAAGTCGTTCGTGGTGCGTGTTCCGACACACCATCTCGAGAAGTTCCTCAAAGAAGAGTTCTGGCCGAAGGGTGTTGTGTACCGCCGGTTTCGTGGCCGGCTACATGACACCAGTCATCGAAACACGACGCCATCACTTCGTGTTTAGTTAGTTTGTAATTATAATGATGTATTTATTTATAGTATTTTTAAGTTATATTAATATTGTATTTTATGTGTTTCCTATGGGCCTTGATGCCTGAAATAAATGGATAAATGAAATGAAATTGACCTAGTGTAAATTGAATTTGGAGTCAGTGGAGTCAGTACTACTGACTCCAAATTCAATTTACACTAGGTAACTATCGGGTATATACATACGGCAGTGTTTCAAGACGAAAGTCTTTGATCAGTGCGTGTTGCCAGTGATGACATATGGCACTGAAACGTGGTCGCTCACAATGAACCTTATTAGAAGGCTGAAAGTCACCCAAAGGGCAATGGAAAGGGCTACGCTTGGAGTTTCTCTGCGTGATCGAATCAGAAATGAAGAGATCCGCAGGAGAACCAAGGTAACCGACATAGCCCGAAGAAATGCCAAACTTAAGTGGCAGTGGGCAGGGCACATTGCTCGCAGAACAGATGGCCGATGGGGCGGAAAGGTTCTGGAGTGGCGACCGCGTACCGGTAGACGTAGCGTTGGATGGCCTACCTCAAGGTGGACCGACGACCTTGTGAAGGCCGCAGGAAGTCGTTCGATGCGAGAATCACAAAACCGGTCGAAGTGGAGGTGCTTGGGGTAGGCCCATGTCCAGCAGTGGACGTCTTTCGGCTGAAATGATGATGATGATAATGAAATATCGGGTCAGCACTGACATGTTTTGAGTTTGGAGTCAGTTACTTACCCTGTCTAAATCAGCCTTTACTTTAACTCTATCTATCAACATTTCGTCATCAACGTACATGTGCACAATTGTGACACAATTTATTATTTTATAGAACCAATGGCATATAATTAGCGGTCACATTACAACCAATTAGATTGCCTTGCTTATGACGAGAACTAATGATATTATGCCTTCAAGCTAGTGCATGTAACTATTGAACTAGATAACCTAAGCATTTTTATGCGGAGTAGTAATTGTCAACACCGCCTGGTCTTTGCAAAAACAAGCTCTAAGGAAGTGTCGAGTCAAAAGGTCTGCAAAAACTATGGCGATTCTAGTCATGCGATTGTATTTGCGTGGAAAAATAACTCGCTATCTTGAAGAACTGTAGACACGAGAACCTTAGCTCAAAAAAAAAAAGATAAACCAGCTAGAAAGTTGTACAACCATCTTTTACAGTCATGAAAAGAACTTCCAATCCCAAATGTCTTAACAGCCCACGAGATTCAATATGATATAGTCATATTCTAAGGCGCCAAGTCCACGGGCGAGAGAATCGCGGCGAACAGTCTCGCCGGCCGTGCCATCAAATTTTCGCCGCGATGATATCGCCGTGTGGAGACACGTTCTAAGAGTGTATATAGAAATACGTGGCACGATGATAACATCGCCGCAATTCTCTCGCTTGTGGAGACGGCCCCTTAATCACGTGACATCACTGACCAGTGTCATTTCATTGAACCAATCTTAAGCGCTAGTCTCCACAACCTTTTTTTTTCTGTTGTTGTTTTGTTTTGTCTTCTAATCTAATCTAACTAGCCTGTATTGTCCCACTGCAGGGCATAGGCCTCCGTCTCCATTTTCCACACAATTCTGTCTTTTGCGAGTTCCAGTCCCTACGGTAGGAGTCTAGCTCGTCCCGCCGCGATGGCGTCGTGCGTTTAGTGGGACCCAATCGGTGGTTCTCTTAGCCCGATTGTCATCTGACATGCGGCAGCCATGTCCGGCCCAGTCCCACTTACTTGTTGTCATAAAAAGTTTAACATATCAGAAGGTTGGTAGCGTAACTGACTGCCTAGTTCAGTCATGAGAAGATCATCATTTAGCTTCCAATTTTTTAAAGGCTAGTTCAATTTAATATGTTGCCAAATCCCCAAGACACATGGTATCATTGGCAATTATTTCTGTGTTTTGTTCAACTATTCCCAGCTTCTTACATGTGATTGGTCACTTTACTGATCAATAGTCAGACTATGACGCATTGGAGCTATCGTTGTTTTGGTTTGGGAGAGATGGAGCTCGCGAATAGGATAGCATAGCACCATCCATTTTTTCTAACGGATCAGTGATACCTTCTACAACTCATAGAAAAGCCCTAGATTAAATATTTACACTACTAACCAAACACTCATTTGTTCACAGAGAAACCCACCAAAGAATGCCATAAGAACCAAAGATGGCAGCATCAAAAACTATTCTTCTCCTCATAATCACAAACTTCATAATCGCTCACACACAAGACTTAACATCCGAAGAAATAAAAACAGTAAAAGAAAGTGAAGAACTACCAGAGGACTCAACGGTACCTATCGAAGAAGAAGAATTCAGTACTACAACAGAATACAATGTGACGGATGAAGATGGAGATCCTAAAAATGCTGAACAAGACACTATAGAGACTGCAACAGACGAAACCAGTCTTGATATCACAGCATCAAGTGCAAACAATGTTGTGGATGATACAGAGAAGATCATTCATTCTAACTTGAGCAATAATATTGACATTGTCTCGAAGGTAAATGAAAACATATAGGGCTTGTTATTTAGGCCGATATTCCTTTGAATAGAGTTGTGCAACGTATTGGAAATTTTCTCAGAAGTTGGTCGAGTAGTGAAAATATTATATGGAATAGTGATAATATTTTTTTTGATGTTATGTCTTCTTTTATTTTATCACGATTACGATATTGTTTGGATAGGTAATTAGAAGTGTTATAATACTATGCGTCGGCAGCAGAGCCGTGTCTTTAGTCTAGTGTTGAGATGCAAGCAATGCGTCCATTATTTGGTTTTCCCTTCATCATCATGACTTTACTGACTTCGCTCCTAACTTTTGTCAGTCTACCTAACTGCCGCACCGAAAGACGTCAGTCACCTCATTCAAAGTTGAAATATTCTCAATCTTTCATATTTTTGACTGGCAGCGTTCCAATGTATATTTGTCAAAGTTAATGATTGAATGAACTTTATATAACATCTCTGAGTGCACCAGTAATATCGTTGCATCTTAAATGACACAGAACTTAAATCTCCAGCTAAAATGTCAGTGAATGATATTTGAATGCCAACAAATGAAGTAATAATCTTTACCAACGCAATTTCAGACTGAAACGGTGCCAATGCAGGCCACAACGAGGGCGATGGAGGAGGAGCCGTCACCAAAAATGCAGGAATCAGAAGAAGAGGATGTTGAAGTTCCTGGTCAAAGGAATCCTAAGGCTGAAACTGGTAAGTTCAAGCAGTGTCTTACAAGCCAATGTTCCTCCAAAGACTTACAAATATATTCCAGAGAAAAAGCTCAAGCAAGCCTATAAAATATTAATCTGTCTTGGCAGTAAAAGAAAGGAGGTTTGTCGGCAGTGGCGTGCATTGCATATAGGCATATAAGCAGTGCCTACCTCGATATATCAACATATTAAGCCTGTCAATTACATTTTAGTGTGTGTGCCCCACAATTAAGAAACTCACTAAATTATCATACCTAACAAAAAACAAAATCTTCATACAAACACACGCGGCAGTAGGCAGTCGCCGGACGGCCTACTCGGCTCCCGTACTATTCGCACATTGTCATTGGTCTTTACTCGTTCAAGTTAATACGACAAAATTAAAAATACGTACGTCTCACGCGTAATACCATGACGTTCGACCTTCGCAATTTATCACCCTTAAGTAGGCATGCCTACCCAAAAAACCACACATTTGACCTCACTTTTTTGTCTGATTAGTGACCGCGTTTGCCTAGACTAGACCCGGCCTAGTGCCTACCTATTCTGAAAACCAATGCACGCCACTGTTTGTCGGCTTCTCCGTCTGTTTCTAAGAGATACGGTCCTGGCAGTTGCCTAACCGATGCTAGTTAGTTAAAATGTAAATTAAACGCCGCATCATCGTATTTTGGTTAACCTCGTACACGGCACTGCAAACTCTCTTTAACTTTCTATAAGAACTTTAAATTGCTAATCAAAAACGATGTAAGTAGGCAAGGTTTAACTGCATACTCGTAGATCAATCGGACACGAACAAAAAATTTAATTGTTAGTGCTCTGTCTACCGGTTAAACTGAGGATTTGAATGTTAAAGTCAAGCCCAATTCGGGAGAAGCCTTTAACCAGTTGTGGACTTTTAAAAGCCAAATTGATATCGACGGCTCCCCGGCTATTTGATCTAAGCGACATTTTTTTGCGAAATTGAGTTATATATGTTACCGGCCAAACCCGATTTCAGGACAAACTAGTTTAGCCTAGGCTAAACTAGTTCTTCCTATACGCGATAGGATTACCTTCGCTCGCCCTTGGATCTTATGTCGACGGAGCCCCGCTTCGCGGGGCCCCTATTTCTGTGTAAAGGGTTTAAAGTAACCTAACCAAACCGAACCTCGGGGTGCCCTTCGCTCGCCCTTGCATCCTATGTCGACGGAACTAGTTTAGCCTAGGCTAAACTAGTTTGTCCTGAAATCAGGTTTGGCCGGTAACATATACATAATTGGAATCAGCGAATTTTTCTGATTCCAATTATGTATACAGGAAGATTTTTTTATCACCATCCAAATGTTTACAGGGTGTTCTACCCATGAATATGAACAACTTTCACTATGGGACCAACTCTGAAATCACGAAAAAAAATCAGCTGTTTCATACAAAAGTTCAATACCTACTTGACCAAAATGTATGAAACAGCTGACTTCTTTTGCGTGATTTCAGAGTTGGTCCTATAGTGAAAGTTGTTCATATTCATGGGTAGAACACCCTGTAAAAATTTGGACGGTGATAAAAAAATCTTCCTGTATAACTCAATTTCGCAAAAAATGTTGCTTAGATCAAATAGCCGGGGAACCGTCAATTACTCGTATGATTGGTTATTTCAGGCGCAATCAGGTGAATACACGTTGTAGTAGCATAAGCATAATCAAATTATAATGTTCCCACTGCTGGGACACAGGCCTCCTCTCTGTGAGAGGGAGTGGGCTGTAATTTTCCACGCGGGCCCAGTGTGGATTTGCCTTCGAATTTTTGGTTCTAGGACATGCCGGTTTCCTCACGATGTTTTCCTTCACCGTTTTGAGAGCAGTGGTGATGAAATAATTTACACAAAGTAAAGAGCCTGTCTGGATTCAAAAGTGTTAATAAATGTTCAACTCTTATTGTAAAACCCACAAAATAAGAAGATAGAAAAAAAAACAATTTGACATATTTCTTTGAGTGATATTTCGCCTTGTAAAGGCGCAAGAACTCGTTGGATGCGAGAAGTACAAAACCGGTCGAAGTGGAGGTGCTTGGGGGAGGCCTATGTCAAGCAGTGGACGTCTTTCGGCTGAAATAATGATGATGATAATGAAATATCGGGTCAGCACTGACTTGTCTCGAGTTTGGAGTCAGTTACTTACAGTTCGACACAACTTAGATGTAGCATCGGCAAAATTCGCAAAACCGATCACATCCGAACTAAGTGCGCCTTCAAAATCACCAATCTTTATTACTACTTTAGGAAAAATTGATCAATTTTTCCTAAAGTAGTAATAAAGATTTACGAACACCAATTGCGAATTACGAACGTTTTACGAATTTTGCCGATGCTACATCTAAGTTGTGTCGAACTGTACCCTGTCTAAATCAGCCTTTAGCAATGGACGTCTTTTGGCTGAAATGATGATGATGATGATATTTCGCCATTGATGGAAGACTTTGTAAGCTGTCTATTTTAACTAACAGTCACATTTAACCCGTCTGCCTTCAAAGCAAGAGTGAACCTGCATTTTCTGGGCTCGCTCGTTCCATCATGGACCTCATCCATCGCTTTCCATCAAGCGTAATCGAGGTCAAGAGCAGACTCATACAGCAATGAAAAAAAAAAAACAGTGGCACTCCAGGAGTGCCGACAGAAGTAAAAACAAAACACAAACAGAATACTTTGCCATCAATCACTGACATATCGCATACACATTAAAACTGAGTACATCTCGAGGACAGCCGAACACATCCGAAGCGGTGTCGGTTACGGTAACAGTGGCGCGAGTTCAATAGTTTTTCACATCTCAAAAAATGCCCAAGTTTTCACTTCACAAAATTACTTGAACGTTTGAAGATGAATGTAATTATTAATCGTCCCTTTCCAGATTCAAAACCACCAATAGAGAAACGCAATTTCGACTCTCATACCCTGAACCAAAAACCGCAGACCACCCGCTCTGTCGTCAGAGGATGGTTACAAGATTGCTGGGTGCGTCCCCCTGCTGGTATCATGGTGCCTCTAAGAGCGACAGCCCTGGCGAGGGCGTTGGCGGTATGGAGCGACCTGACTGTACCGGCGCTGAACCTGACCCATGTCCTGGTGATGGGGTATGATTCAAATGGTAAGTGATACTATGTAGCTTGATGGCTTTTGACCTTATAACATAACATAATCAGCCTATAAAATTCCCACTGCTGGGACACAAATACCTCTATTTTTCCTACATTTTGACAAGTTTTTGACATTTTTTTTTGTCGCTGAGATGAGACTGCGACTAGATTTTGAACGTTTTAAATTACAAGAATTGGTCTTCTGATAAGCAGTCGCAGTAAAATACCGATATTCATCTGCATCTGGCTAGACTGGAAGCCGACCCCCACATAGTTGGGAAAAGGCTAGGCAGATGATGATGAGCACTCTTTAGAGTTCAAAAATACAGAAAACTCGACTCAAGCCTGGAAAATACCCGACAAATATAAATGTTTTTATAACCTTCATCGTACCGAAGTGTCAATTAGTTGTGTAAATAAACATTATTGATGTTCACTAAGTTTATGTAAGGATCTAATTAGAATGATCGAGTGATATACAAAAACATAATTTTCTAAAGGTTTTCTAAGTGTATTAATAAAACCCCGGATTTGACTTCACGAGTGGATATCGCCTTTTCATCTTGCATTAAAATAGCCTCTCCACGACCACATACATACATAATCAGCCTATAATGTGCCCACTGCTGGCACACAGGCCTCCTCTCTTCGAGAGGGAGTAGATAGATAGATAGATGATGTAACCAAGACTTTGTAACCACATTATTTTGATTTAAAAGAGTGTCCATGGAGTTTCTTGCCCGTTCTTCTCCATAGGTACCTACGCTTTGGAATGGGCAACTAGCTTCATTTTTTCTGACTGACTGACTTCTTGACAATTCAAAAGTGCCTGTAAATGTTTTAATTGAAATAAATGCTTTGAGTTCGAGTTGAGATAAAACGGTTATTTAGTGCAACAAAAGACACAATACAGACACAAAAAAAAACAACAAAAAAGGTGAGAAAAAAAAAACAAAGATCAAAAAAATTAATTGACCCATAGACACCTCATAGGTATGACATTTATAACGGTCGATCACTACTGGTCGGTGTGTGAGTAGGCTGTAATCCACCACGCGGGCCCAGTGCGGGTTAGTAGATGTCACATGTCTTCGAACTTTTGGTTCTAGGACATGCCGGTTTCCTCACGATGTTTTCCTTCACCGTTTTGAGAGCAGTGGTGATGATATAATTTACACAAAGTAAAGCGCCTGACTGGGTTCGAACCTACGACCTACAACTCGTAAGTCGCGGCCGTTTCCACTGTGCCACCACTGCTCTTCAATACTAAAAATTTGTGATGTGACTATAGATCAATTGAATTGGATGATTATTTAGCTAAACCAGGGCAGGGCGGGAAAATCTTCTTTTTAGCGCACACGTTCTTATATTTTCCGTTCGGACCCTGACGGAAAATATAAGAAAGTGTGCACTAATGAGAAAATTTTGTATGAAATGCGTGCATTCAGGGTCTCCGAATCTGAATTCCTGACGAAAAGCGGAGGTATGCGGCCAGCCTTAAAGTGTTCATTTGTTTATTTTTTTCAATAAACAGCTTTCTATTTGCAAGCCAGTTCGAAATTTAAATAAAACCTTTGATAAGTTACCTCCTTGGTTGCCATGTTTCGGAGTAAAAGAGCGTTTCATTTTTAAATAACACGACAGATATGAGTTTACTATGTAATTTATTTGGCCGCAAAACTCGACAGATATGAATTTTCATACGACTTTTGCCGGCCGCTTCTCGCATGTATTTGGCCAGTACAGCAATTTCGATTAATCTCGAAGAAGGTTGTCAAAATAATGCTCAAATTTCCAAGCATGTTTGAGAAAAAACTGTTCTTACAAATCCGTTTTTATAATCTCACTAGCTTCAGCCCGCGACTTCGTTCGCGTGAAACTTTTTGTTTCCCCCGAGCCACCCCGTCGTATCGCATCACCCGCCCGCGCTATCACTTAACGTTCTTTTTTACTTTTTTTCTTTTTGCTCGGCTCCTAAGGGTCATAGCGTGATGTTAAATAGCCTATAGCCTTCCTCAAGAATTGGGCTATCAAATGCAAGAAGAATTTTTCAAATCCGACTGGTAGTTCCAGAGATTACCCCCTACATACAAACTTACAAACTTACAAACATACAAACTTACAAATTTTACCTCTTTATAATATTAGTATAGATAAAGCATTTAAGCATCAATAACCATATAACATAAACCTGACTTTGTACTATGACCCACTTAGCTACAGTTACAAAGTAACGACTCTGACATCGAACCCGGAACTCTACGTAACACCGACATCGACAGGACATAAAGTGTCCTTCACAAGTAAAATAACAAAGGTTTATAGTTTTTGCAGTATTTCTTAGTGTTTTAATTATAGCTTGTGACAAATAACTTTGATGGAGATTGCGTCCTACTGACATTATAAAGAGGTACTAGCTTCTGCCCGCGACTTCGTTCGCGTGAAATTTCTTATTCCCTCGACCCATTCGTCGTATTGCATCACTTGCCCGCGTCTCCTGCTCTATCACTTCGTTTCCCCATAGCGCTTTTGCTCGGCTCCTAAGGGTCATAGCGTGACGTTAAATAGCCTATAGCCTTCCTCAAGGATTGGGCTATCAAATGCAAGAAGAATTTTTCAAATCCGACTGGTAGTTCCAGAGATTACCCCCTACATACAAACTTACAAACAAATTTTACCTCTTTATAATATTAGTATAGATTTACCTCTTTATAATATTAGTATAGATTTGCGAGTTTGTATGTCGGGGTAATCTTCGGAACTACCGTCAAACGGTGTGAATAGGGATGCAAGGGTGAATCGGGACAAAACTTTAAAAGGGATTTTAACATTAAAATAATATAGTTTGTGGCCAAAAAGGACTATAATGTGTTAACTGTAATTTAATTAAGGATTACGTGCCCTTATTGACAACAAACTATATTATTTCAACGTTAAAATCCATTTTAAAGTTTCGTCCCGATTCACCCTTGCATCCCTATTCACCCCGTTTGTAGGCACTGATCCGATTTTGAAAATTCTTTCAGTAAAGGGAGGCTACAGTACTGGTGAGTGTCATAGGATATATTTTATGATAAAAAAAGACATTTTACGCGGACAAATTCGCGTGCAGAAGCAAAGTAATAGTCAATAAAAGAAAAATATGCAGGCGACTTGAAAATACTTAACATAAAAGTATTAAATACTAAACATAAAGTATAGTACAAAGTTCCCCCCTAGAAAAGGGAGAATCCTCCGACCAGACGGGTGTCGTGTCTGGCGGGCAATTGCCCAGTGATTCATGTCGGGCCGTTGTATATTATGCTAGTTGCGCGGTAAACTCTGCTAGCGAGATGTAGGATTTTGTGTGACGTCAGTATGACGCGTAGTGCGCATGTGGCGTTTGTAGATACCGCTACAGTATCAAGCAAGTAAGTGTGCATACACACGAGTGACACGCTTCAACGGCAGAGGCAACTGCAGCCGTCGACGACTGTCGACGGACGACGGCTGCTAGCAGGCTATCTTTAATACTACTTACATAGTTAATCAAAAAAATAAAATAGCGCAAAATCTAGAGTTTTTTCAAAACTTCACATTTTAATAAGTAATTTAATTAGACTTACCTAATTTAAAAGTAGCAACAGCCAGAAAAAAAACATCAGAACTTACCTGAAACAAAAAAATAAGAATAATTAATAATAGGACACTAAAAATTAACATAGATACATAATTATCATTTAAATTAATTCATGCACAAAACGTATTATTTTTTTGCTAAAAGTATAAACCAATTTTAGTGTTAAAAAAAATACTATGATTTTTTTTTCAAGTCATGCAATATTTTATGTACAATCTTCTTAAATTCATTATATGTTTACAAAAAAATCCACACATTTTTGACTTATAAATCGATGAACGCCGGCTGCACGCACGAAAAAGCATGACTCATTGTCACGTTCCGCCTGAGCCGAGTGTGCAAGCGAGAGCGCAGAACAAGCGATAGAGAGGCACGATCGGCCTAAGCGTTCGGCTTGTGACGCATCTATCTGATGTTTTCTTGTGACATTATTTTTGACTTTTTATGACTTTACAGACAACCAATTTTTTTATAAAAAGCCAAGGTAATGCAAAAAAAAATGTAGGGAACAGCTGATTTTTTTTACGCGATTTCATGTTTGGTCCTATAGTAAAAGTTGTTCATAATGATGAGTACAATGACCTCATAAGAGGTTGTTGGTGTTTTTCCAATAACCCTGTATATCAATCATGAAAAAAATATAACACACGTCATAATGGAATATTTACGTAAGTATATCTGCATTAATATGGTATGGAACAGAGCACAAACAATTGGTCATGTACAATTGTCATTTAAATCATACACAGACATATTTTTACAGACAATGATTGTTATTCTGCTTGTCATATGTCGTTAGGGTGGTTAGGGTGGTATCACACTTGACGAGTAGGCTGCCTGTTCAAAAGTGCCTGTAAATGGTTTAATTGAAATAAAAATTTTAACCTATGTTTACATTTTTAACCGACTTTAAAAAAGGAGGTTCTGTATTCGACCCGTATGTATGTATGTATGTATGTATGTATGTATGTATGTATGTATGTATGTATGTTTGTTTGTATGTCCGCGATTATCTCAAAAACTACTGAACCGATTTTGATAATTCTTTCATTAATGTGATCTACATACTTTCAGGAAGGTTTTAGTATATAATACATTAGGTAATTATTCTTATGTACGAAGTTATATGCATAAATGTACTGCATCTCCGGCATTTCTATGCGAATTTTGATGATTCTTCGAGTTGTGTCTTCAATTCTTCAATGCACTAGTGTTAATTGAATTTATGTAGGGTAGGTACAACTAAAAAGTGAAAAATAAAAACTTTTTTACAAAAAAAACAACCGACTTCAAAAAAAAACACTACAAAGTGAAAAATAACTTCAATTTCGAAAGTCGGTGTCAAAAAACGAAAATGTGGAACCAAAGACACCGACTTCCGAAATTGAAGTTATTTTTCACTTTGTAGTGTTTTTTTTTGAAGTCGGTTGTTTTTTTTGTAAAAAAGTTTTTTAGTACACTACTGTTTGTTGTCCCTAAGTAATAAATAAATAAATGCTTTGAGTTTGAGTTTGCTGCACTAGGCTAGAGACCAGTTAGACCTCATCATGCTCCTGCCTTTATACCAATTTATTTGGGGTGTCGGCGCAGCACCCTAATTGCGTAAGGGTCAGGACACACTGATCGACGGCCTTTCGCACTTCGCCGATTGAAAAGGAGCGCACTAGTACGCATTATGCGGATACACCACTTGCGGTGACCCGCCGAAAAAAAATCAGCTGTTCCCTACATTTATGTTCGTATAACTCGTCAAAATGTAGGGAATAGCTGATTTGATTTTAGCGATTTCAGGTTTGGTCCCATAGTAAAAGTTGTTCATAATGATGAGTAACAATGACCTCTTAAGAGGTCAAAGTCAAATTCAAAGTATTTTATTTATTGAACATAGGTAATATGGTAGGTACATGGTATAAAATTTGCGTTGTGTCACTATGTTTTGCCTTGCAAGGCGTACAAATTAGGCGTAAAAAACTACAAACTAAATAAAATAAAACTAAATAAAAGGTTGTTAGTATTTTTCCAATAAACCTGTATATATAAAATTCCAAAGTCCTGCCTGACTGATACATCAATGCACAGCCTAAACCGCTGGTCCTAGGGACATGAAATTTGGAGGATGTCTTCTTTGTGAAGAGTAGGTATCCAATAAGAAAGGGTTTTTCGAAATTCCATCCCTAAGATGGTGAATGGAGGGAGGGTGAAATTTTACGCAGACGAAGTCGCCGGCAGAAGCTAGTTCATTATAAAGCATTTTTATAGTCTTAAACATTTCTGTTTACTTTTTTTTTTGTAAGGTTACCAATGTGTAAGCACCCTAACACATTGTCTGAATGTCTTTATTGACAAATGAATACATCTCTTTACAATAAAATAATTAGCTTGACGTATCTTTCACACCATTTTTCAGTCTTTTGCACCAATTGACGAGCGGTTGTTGATTTAATTATGTGGCTAAGTAATAACAGCCGCACGGGACGATCGATCAGGTTAAGCTACCCTTGCCGCGGTTGGTCCGTGGATGGGTGACCGTCTTTACATACCAAAACCCCTCCGTGTCTCGGAAAGCACGTTAAGCTGTTGGTCCCGGCTGTCTCGGTCGGGAGGCTATTAATATAATTATGTAAATTCATATTTGTTTCGGTAGCGAATCATATACAACGCAAACGCCAAAACAACGCAAGATTTAAACATACTCATGGAAAATAAAATTGTTTTACTTTACGTCATTAAACAGTTCAGCTCCGACTTACGAATTGTAGGTCGTGAGTTCGAACTTCGAACCCTGACAGGCGCTTTACATCTATACATATAAAATTCAAAGTCCTGACTTGACTGATATACTCGTATCAACGCACAGCCTAAACCGCTGGTCCTAGAGACATGAAATTTGCAGGGTGTGTTCTTTGTGAAGAGTAGATATCCACTAAGAAAGGGTTTATCGACATTCCACCCCTAAGAGGGTGAATGGGGGGAGGGTGAAATTTCACGCGGATGAAGTCGCGGGCGAAAGCTAGTTGTGTATTTAATTTTATCACCACTGCTCTCAAAACGGTGTAGGAATACGTCGTGAGGAAACCGTTACATCCTAGAACCAAAAAAATCGAAGACATGTGACATCTACCAACCCGCACTAGGCCCACTCCCTTTCTCAGCGAGGAGACTTGTGTCCCAGCAGTGGGAACATTATAGGCTTATTATGTTATTAAAGAATTATAAATACACTAGCTTCAGCCCGCGACTTCGTTCGCGTGAAACTTCTTGTTTCCCCCGAGCCACACCGTCGCACTATGTGGAGATTGAGTCAGTTTCGGGTCATAAATCCATAACTTCCATGTTTTCATAGATTTGCTGCTGATTTTTTTTTTGTGTATTTTTGAATAAATTTACTTTTAAATAATATACAATTTATGGATATAATCATATGTTTATTGTCTAAAAAAAATAGTATACTTGAAATGTTTAAAAATGTTCAGAAATTAACGACTATAATTAAATAATATGACCTAAAATGCTATAATAAACACAAATTAAACTCTTAAAATTATTTCTGCTATTATTATGTACCATTACTTTAACTAAAAAAAAACTATGTATTATTCAACTAGCTCTAAAGCTTCATCTATAAGTTCCATAGACTTTTTACTAGATGGTTTTCTTAAACTTGTTATGTAAGGGTCCGAAGTATACAAAAGTGTATGTAGAACATCTTCATTTGTAGCTATTCTAGAGCATTTCCTAGCATGATGAAGTCTGAATCGTTTATAGTCTTTGTTCCTTGATTCCTGCGCATCTTCGGAAAGTTGTCCTAGGGGTAACACTGAATAATGCCGAATGACGCTTTCCCCGTGAATTAGGACTTTATGGACAGATGATGGCATATAATACCACATATATTTATTAACATACCTTTGTGCTGTATCCAAAGCATACTGACCGAATTTTGTAGCATTAATAACTTTTCCACTTGACATAACTTGAAGTAAAACAAAAAATCGTTTAATCAATTCCTCGTCCACACCAGTAATTTCTGCACTGCACTGATAATTTCGAAAAAATCTTCTAGCTGTATTACCATCATTGCTGTTACCAGTACCTTGTTTAGGTTTATCAATATTTAAACCAAGTTCTTCTCTGAACCTTCTTTGTACATATGCCTTCTTTTGTTTTTTCAAATCTTTGTTTTCATTTGTTGTAGCAGACCATTTTTCGAAGCCTAGGTTATAGGATACATGTAAAATTAACTCCATAAATCGAATCCAGCAATGCAATGTCGATAGCCCAAATTGATAAGCATTTTCATCAACTGGTTTATTTTGCACTTTTTCTAAATTATTCATCTCTGTTGGTCTTGCACCACAAATAGTGCATACAGCACCTGATGAAGTTTCTGACAAAACTTGAGCCACTTTCCCGTCAACCATGGTTAAAAATAATGTATGTTTAATTTCGATACCTTCTCCATTTATATTAACTAAAGTTGGTGTAAGAGCGTCCTTTTGAGCTTCAATTTCATTAACTACACTTCTTGTCTTCTCAGGTGTCTCCTTTGAAAACTCTATTAAAATGGGCCTACAAAATCTTACTGATGATGGAACAGGGTTTTCCCACACAGTTTCATTTGTATTAATATTTACAAGTTTCAGAGGCACTAATGAAGCTATAAATAAATTCGTGTCAGAAATTAACTCACTTTCTTCAGCTAAGACTTGCTTGTATTCACTTTGTCCGCTTGAACCATCACAGCCCCATTTAGAATAAAGCATTAAATGTGTCTTGCCAACTTTGTATACACCATCAATTTGTAAAATTCTTGCAATAGTGTGATCCAGTAGATCTTGAAGTTTCACCTTTGCTTTAATATTATTAATTTCTATGCTTGATCTTGGTGGGTAGCACTTTCCTTTAGCTTCCTGAATTGATTTGTATGATGGAAATAATAAGCAATTCTTCGCGATTAAGTAACTCCTCATGTTTTCATACTGTGCCACATTAAGGTCCAACTCGATGAAAATACTGAGAGCTTCGTCTTTAGAGTACGCTGTTAAATGTGCCGGTTCGTTTAAGAGATTTTGACGTATATCATTTTTTTTTTCCATGGGCAATACTCGTAAAATTTCGACAATGAAAGCTTCTTCGGTTTCCCCTTGAGATCTTAATCCCTGAAGATATGAATTCAGTATAAAATCAAGGCCACATGTTTCAAGCAACTCCTTGTTTTTTCGTCTTTGTGTTCTATCGGAACTATCTTCGTAGGTTTTCGAAGGGCGTCCTCGCTTTCCTGTCGATGTCGAAGGTTCAGATTCACAAGTAGGTTCTTCCAGATTCACAGTAAATATGACGTCCAACCACGCGCTATTCTTGTTTAAAAATATTTGCTTATTTCTGCCAGATTTTGTGTAACGTTGACGAAAGTTTGTAATAAGATTTTTTTGCACACTTGCTACAATCTTAGCGATATTTGCCTCGGAAAAGTTGGTAAAATTATTCCGTATATAACTTGTTAAAGCAATAACATAATTCCCGTCACTTTCAATTAAAACCAGACATAAGTCACGTCTGGTACAGTTGAATTCACTCATTGTTGCGAGAAGGTAGATGGTTAGGTTACTACACTTTAAGTAACGACAATGACGAACGAAAAACAGTATGTAATTATTGAGTATTCAGAATCCCTTTTTTATATAAAAATATTGATTTGAAACGTGTGCAAAATTGTGGTAGAAAGAACGAATTATCATCATGTGGTTATGCGGTTTACGATATGTATAATTGATAATTTATTATGTATGTGAACTAAAAAATGGTGGGAAACACTCAATACAGTATCTTAACGCAAACCGCAATTAATAAAATATCACAAATAAGACCTATAATAAGCAAGTAGTCAAATAGCATCACCAACGTATTTGTAGGATTTTTTACTGTTTTATGCTATAATAGATTAACATATGTTGTGCAACGAAATTGCAACTTTTCTTTTCTTATTTTATTATAATATTAAATTTCCTATCAAATAACATAATTTACAGACCTTCGGCAAATTTCGGCAACTGTCAAAACTCTAATTGAAAGGTTTAGGTACGCAAAAATGATATGTCACCAGATAAATATTTCTAGTAAATATATTTACACATATATAACATTTTTATGCATACCAGTCAAAAGTACATAGTATAAGCTTTCTGTAATGGTATAATACTTGTATAGTTTTCATTGCTAGGTGGCTAGAAAATAATCTTGAAAAAAATACAAATTCAGATTGTTTTGTGATAGTTTAGGAATGATCATGTTTAGATGATCTTTTTGATAAACCAGTGCCGACCACATACATAATTTATGTATAATATAGTAGATTAACTTCTTAGCTACAGTTTGAGGTATAATACGAGTACCTGCGCCCATTTTTACAAAATGTATTTATGGCCAGGCTCTCTTAGGCACCTCCACATAGTGCGTCGTAGCGCATCACCCGCCCGCGCTGTCACTTAACGTTCTTTTTGACTTTTTTTTCTTTTTGCTCGGCTCCTAAAGGTCATAGCGTGATGTTAAATAGCCTATAGCCTTCCTCAAGAATTGGGCTATCAAATGCAAGAAGAATTTTTCAAATCCGACTGGTAGTTCCAGAGATTACCCCCTACATACAAACTTTACAAACAAATTTTACCTCTTTTATAATATTAGTATAGAAGTATAGTAGATTATATTGCGAATCAGAATCGAACATTAAAGGGAAAACTAAACACAGAACGAACAGATCTTGGGAAAGGCAAGGCACCGACCTTGTATTAAAATAATTATGTAATGTATCCGTCATGCCCCAGTTGGTCTTAACCCAAGCACCTGCAGCAAAAACTCGCTGATTGCTGAGTAAAAAAACTACTAGGTAAGCGCGAGTCTGTCGGTAATGAAGTAGATATATTTGAATACATCGATTCATCAGTTTGGGAGCTACGGTGTTGCAGACAAATAGACAGAGGATAAAGTATATAACGCTCGTATATTTAACACAGCGATTGAAATAGAAAGAAAATATGTTTACTTGTGCTAAACATGACGTACAAAGAAAAAACACAAAAAAAAACATGTCGAGGGAAAACATAAGCCAAAACCACAAAAAAAATCCTATAACTATTAGTAGGTAGCGTATCGGAAGAAAATAGAAGGATACATTTAAAAGCGCCTCCAGGAATTACAATGCTTAGGTAAGCATGTCCGACACATTTAGGCATATGATCTTTTTACCGCGCCTCGTTTTAAATTCCTCGTAATAAACCTCACACAGTCTAAGCGATACTATGTATTATAGTAATGAAGATGAAGTTTAAAATTATATGACACTGAAACTGCTCGCCGTTTCGCTGCCATCTCGGTGTGATCTGACCCTTAGGGGCCGTCTCCAAGAACGAGAGAATCGCGGCGATATTATCGTCGTGCCACGTATTTCTATACACTCTCTTAGAACGTGTCTCCACACGGCGATATCATCGCGGCGAAAATATGATGGCACGGCGAAACTATCGCCGCGATTCTTTCGTTCGTGGAGGCGGCCCCTTAGTCTAAAATTATTGATAAACTAAAATAAATCAATCTTACAAACCCAAATTGGTACAAAGTACAAAATTTTCCATAATATTATGCTCAGACGAAATCAATGAGTGGCGATTTAATTTTCAATATCGAATCAAGCAAGCAAAGCAAGGAACCCTAACTCTTATAACATAATGTTGCAATCTATTGAAAAGGAAATGGATTTGATTATTGTTTTTAGTTGTTTATAACAGATAATTGATTACTTTTTCGTTCTTATAACGAGTGACCTAATCATATTGTGGATAAAGGGGCCCGTCAAAGGAAAGTCTTAAGATTAAGAGTAAACTAGTCGCGAGCTCGAACTCACTGGTGGTCATGGCCAAAATCACGCTAACTTGGCTTCGTGTCTGACGGAGCTAGTATCAGTGATGAGCAGTTAGACGCTAATCTACACGCACAACATCTAGTTCTCACGCACAGAAACACCGTTCCGAACTGATAGGCGCATAAAAATATTTGAAAAGTGCTTTGGAAAATCGAGTTCTATGAAAAATCCACTACATAAATCAATCACAAATAAAGTTTTTTCAACTCTTCGATAACTGAGCTTTGTCGGTACAGATTTAATTTTTAATATTTTTCAGTTCTTTTATTACTTATTTACACCCAAAGTTACGTTAAAAATAGCAAGAAAAACGAATCTTTGTTGGCTCATAACTTTTTAATGGCTTGTTATTTTACAATTCTGCTTCCGTACAGACACAATTAATAATTAGGCAAAACGATACAATGTTTAACTTTGGATGTACAATGTCAAACAGTGGAGTAACACTCTCCCGAAATTTGTATGGAAAAAATATCGAATAGTGGCACCTTAAGGCGGTACCCCGACCAAAACCGCGTTTTTCTTCGTTATTCAGAGGCTATTAAGGCCCGGTACTACCTCAGATTGCGAAAATTGCCTTAGCATTAGCGGCTGTAGTTTCAACAGTTCTGCAGTTTTCACTTTGAAATTAATATACGATAAAGATGAGGACTACTGCGAGGTGTTATCGGTTGCGAAAACACGATTGCATACAATTTTCTCGATACAAAGAAGTCTTAAAGTTACCTCTAAACCGCAAAATAAAAGGAGAATATTCAATGAAAATTTTCAAATTAGGCCATGAAAATTTGCAAGCTAATCGAACTATGCATAAAGCAGGTGTCATAGGTTCGTTTTTATTTTTTTAATCGTTAAATTTAACGTAAAAAGATGAGATCCGAAATATCCAGCTTTATAACCACTCATACCTTGAACCGCTCTGCCGCCCGGCCCCCGACAGGACCCCGATTCAGTATTTGTCAGTACCGCTTCGGCTATCAGACGGGGAACCCGTGTCACTTTGCTTGCGCTCAAAAGACCCGATTGACAACGTTTTATGTTCTGAAGAAATTATGTAATAAAGTAAAATGAAATATAGATGTAAAATATAAGGCCTCGTATTTTTATTTTTTCAAAATTTTGTAGTTTTCATTCATAAAATAATTTTTGAAATGGTTTAAAATCGTAATCTCATGTCAATGTCAAAACATTGTCAGAAATTTAGGGAGGTAAACGTACCTATTTTAAACAGTTCCCAATGTGTAATGGTGTTTTCAATATATTCAGCAAAACTATTTTTATAAATAATTTTATCTATTTATTGATACAGGGTGTAAAAAGACTTATAGCCGTCGTACATCAAACTAAGTAACATTGCACAAAAGATCTGTGACAAAAGTAATTGCTGGAAATCGACTTTAATTTTTGGTGTGAAAATTTGCTGTATGCGCACTACCACAAACAGCAAATTTTGCACCTGTTTGGCGAAGTATTATACATAGGAGTGAAAAATAAATATTGCTGCATATGTACACGAGCTCAAAACAAAGGAGACATTCCAGGGGAACATGTTTGTTTTAAAAATTACAGTGGTTCTTCAACTGGTATGGAGTCGGATATAATATTAGAAGGATTTAAACAATCAATTTCAATGCATGGGCTTATTTATGAACGTATGGTGGCGGACGGTGACGCTAGCACATACAAAAAAATTTTGGAAGGTCGTCCTTATCAAAATTGTACAGTAGAAAAAGTTGAATGTAAAAATCATATTTTCAGAAACATGTGCAAAAAATTGAAGAACTTGAAGAACCACGGAAACTAAATACCCATCCTGCTTAAGAAAAAAAAATACGACTCAAAGAATTTTAGCTATTCGAAAAGTCATTTGCTCCTCCATAACAGAACACATTTCTAGAGTCACGAACTTTGATACAAAAGTAAATAGCCTGTTCACAGATATCACAAATTCTTATAACCACGCATTCGGAAATCACGACAACAGTCAACCTTATTACTGTACTAGCCAAAAAAACAATGAAGATGTTACTTTAATTTTGAAAACGTGCGCTATTTGGAATAGAATAAAGTTTATAGTGAATACTGTAGCAGCTAAAGCTCGAAGTTTGATGCACAATACTGATAGCAATAAAGTAGAATCCTTCAACAACATTATTGCTAAATTTGTTGGAGGGAAGCGTATTAACTTTTCCTTACGTCAGGGCTATGAGTCGAGATGCAACGCTGCTGTAGTTTCATTTAATACAAAACGCCCTCTCTCCACTCTACATAGATCAATCTTGGGGAAAAGCACCAGACCACTAGTGCTTCAATTAGAGGAGAAACGTTTTAGGAAACGTAGGGGCGTGTTTAAAGATTTAAGAAAGGATAGAAAACGAAAAAAAATTAATAACAAAGAAAGTAGTAAAGATTATGGTGAACATTGTCAAAAGCCAGATATGACCACTTTAGAGTACGATCGCTGCAAAGAGGACTTTTTAAAAAATTTACCAAGCTCAGAAGAAGACAGAAGAAACGTTGAAATATCAACGATTCTTCAAAGAGATTCCAGTGAGTGGTTAGAACTTAGAAGGAAACTTCTTACAGCCTCTAATTTCTCCAAAGTGGTCAATAGACGTCAAAATTCTAGTGTTAAAAATTTAGTTAAAAATCTTATTTATCCAAAAAATTTATGTAATGTGCCGTCCATAAAACATGGAATAGAAAACGAAACAACCGCAATGGAACAACTAGCATCACAACTTAATATTAAAATAGAGCCTTGTGGTCTTTTTATTGATAAAGAGTTACCTTTTCTAGGTGCAACTCCGGACGGAGTTGTGCAGGGAGAAGACACAATAGTAGAAATAAAGTGTCCAATTTCTGCATTCAGGACTTCGTTGGACGATGCAATAGATAAAAAAAAAATAAGGTTTTGGAGGAAAACGAAAGATGGACTTTCCATAAATTTGAAACATCCTTGGTACATTCAGGTGCAGGGACAACTACACATAACTGGGAGAAAAACATGTATTTTTGGCGTATGGTCGGGATGCAAAAATCATATCAAAACTGAAATTATACAGAAAGACGATCATTATTGGGCACAATTCATGGAACCTAAATTAACAAATTTTTACTTATCATACATGTTACCAGAGTTATGTGATCCCAGACATACACGGAATATGGAAATTAGGGATTTAAGGGAATTCACATAAATGTTCTTGCTTTCGTCATTCTCCTCCTCTTGATTCCTTTTTTTTTAATTTAAATGTTTTCATTAATAACAACTTATTTTAAAATTCGTTCTATTCTCCTCCTCCTCAAGTCGTACTCCTCATTACTGAGGGCTCCCTTGAAAACAACTTTTCCCTGACGATGTTTCGCCATCTCTGTCTATCCTTGGCCAAGTGAAGCGCATCATGAAATTTCGTGTCAAGAGAAGAGTTTATCTAGTCAGACCATCGCAATGGGCTGCGACCTCTTGGTCGTTTACCATCCACCTTGCCGGTAACCATCAGTTGTTCGAGGTTATTGCGTTCTATTCTAAACCATCGTTAAAGCCAAAATGTATGAAACTTTATAATTGACATCAGTCATTCCGATGACGTATTATTATGCGTTATAACCATTGCGTGCTCTTGTCAGTGCTGGGTTGCCAGCTGTTTTAGAACCCAATGGCTTGGCTCGCGACGATTGGAAAAGACCAGACAGATTGACCATAATGCCTTGGAAGTTAGGTCGGCCTTTGGTGTGTGATGCAACATGTATCGACTACCTTGCGCCACCCCATCTTCCTATTACGGTGGGCTGTGCTAGTGCGATTACTGCGGGTGCAGAAAACCTCAAACAGCGCAAATAGATACTCTAATCTTAATAAGCCGACTTATATGTACCAGCCGTTTGGGGCTGAAGCACTACGGCCACAGGGTCCGAGTGCCCACTTAATTTTTAGAGAAATCGCCAAGCGATTGGTCGACTCTTCACGTGACCAGAGGACTAGCCTATTTTTTGGCCAAAGAATCAGCAAAAAGAAAGTAATTTTAAGGCCGGCGCTCACTGACGGCATGGCACGGCGTGTCATGGCAGAGGATTTTATTACTAATCAAGTTATTTTAAATCTTATTTCAATGAGTTTAGAATTCATGTTACTTTATTTCGATACCACGATGCCGGGAAATGACGCTACGTGCCGCGGGACGCTGCGGCATGACGCGACGCGCCGAGGGATGCTGCGGCATGACGTGTTATGCCGTTTCATTCCACGTAATGCCGCGGCGCGCCATTGCATCCCGCGGGACGTGTGGGTCACTTTGTGTCGAGGAATTATGATTGCTAAGCTGGTTGAAATAAGGTTGAAACTTGTGCAGTGGTCATTTCGGTTAATGGGGCGCAGTCCAGTCAGGGCGGGCTTTCAGCAGGATTCCACGGAACGCCGCGGGATGCCGCAGCACAACCTACCGTGCCACGCCGTCAGTGAGTGCCGGCTCGTATTTGGCTGTCGCTGTCTTATGGTGACAAATATATGGCGGTAGAGCAATGGTCTTTGGTCGGTCATAGAACACTAATGCAGTAGGTATATTGCGGATTTCGCGGTAAACTTTGCTTGCGTGATGTAGGTTGTGATGTCAAACAAAAGATTGGTGTAGTTCGTTTGTAGACGTCGCTACTCAAATATTATGTATAAATAACTTTGTCTTTGCTTTGTATTTGCTATGCGAATGATGAGCGTCCCATGTTTTTTTTGTTATTATATTATTATTTACCTGTCCATTTAAAAGAATTTTATATATACTGCACATACAATGTGAAAGCTAAGTTTTATGTGAATGGAATAAATGAATGTTAAGTTTAATCATTTTATTTCTTGACATCCTTCCAACAATAGTACAGTTCACCCTAATTGAATTAGTATGTCAGTGCGAGTGGGATAGAATGATACATAGCGCGGGGAAGTGGGGGCAAAATCTGAATTTGAGCTGAACTATTACAAGCCCTTAACTCAATAATTATGAGAAATAAACTACATCTGAAAGCACATTATTAATGTTCGATATCCTATCATTACAATGCCCGTTATTATTTGTTTTTATATGTTAGTAATACATTTAAAATCTCCTTTTAAATAACTAAAATTATTGATTGTATGCATCTTTTGCTAAAGTTGAAGTTCTATTAATTTGAGGATTTCACCAATGCATTATTATTATTATTATAAGCCTGTATTGTCCCACTGCAGGGCAAAGGCCTCCCTTCCCTCTTTCCACGTTTCCCGGTCTACCGCGATTGTGGGCCAATCCTTTAAGAAGGAGTCTAGCTCATCCCGCCATCTCTTTCTGGGCCTGCCGCGTAGTCGATTCCTGCCAATTTATGCATATGCAATGCATAGATAATTTAATTTAAAAAATCTAAATAATCCATGTTTTAATTTATTTAAAAACATCGCTATTCTTTTTTTTATTAAAATAATTCCAAAAAATTTGCGAGTTTTATAATAAAGGGGCGTGCGCAGGGTACGCTCCATCCCTTTCGTACGAGGAAGTCGTGTTGCTCTGTGTCTCTGTCGCGAATGCTCTAGGTTATTTGGTCGGGATACGCCTTAAAGAGATAATAGAGGACGTAATCATCTGCCTAGCCTTTTCCCAACTATGTTGGGGTCGACTTCCAGTCTAACCAGATACAGGTGAATACCACTTTACATGGAGCGACTGCCTATCTGACCTCCACAACCCCTGTACTGGGTAACACGATACTCCTTGGTAAGACTGGTTATAAAGAAAGAAAGAAGAAAGAAAATGCGTTTATTTGCGGTGAAAATGACGCAAAAAAGAACATAAACACAAAAAATAAAATAAAAAGGTAGGGGGAAATATGCGTCACATCCACTCAAAAGTTAACAGACTCACAGATTAGCTTATCAGACTTTTGAGCTTCTGACGACCCATAACGACTTTCAAAGATCCACGAATGACAGACACATGAATAGCATAATCAGCCTATAATGTTCCCACTGCTGGGACACAGGCCTCCTGTCTGTGAGAGGGAGTGGCCCGTAATCCACCATGCGGGTTGGTAGATGTCGCAACAAGTCTTTGAATTTTTGGTTTTAGGACATGCCGGTTTCCTCACGATGTTTCCCTTCACCGTTTTGACGCATGAATACTTTTTACTAACTAATGTGCTTATTATTATTTTGTCTGCAGGTGTAAATTGGAGATCAAGACATAAACTGCAGCCTACAAGTTCTGCAAGCGGTGAAAAGACTGTAGCCGAGGCCCTGTCGAAGCTTCTGCTTAAATATCAGGTAAATTAGACAATTTCTATACGACATATAATAGAATCAGCACAAGAGTTGAAAGTAGTGTTAGCCAGTAGAAACACCGCTTTTGCAGCGAGAGGATACTTAAAAAAAAAACTCAAACTCAAAGCATTTATTTCAATTAAACCAATTACAGGCACTTTTGAATTGTCAAGGGGTCGTTCAGTCAGAAAGATGAAGCTAGTTGCCCATTCCAAAGCGTAGGTACCTATGGAGAAGAACTGGGCAAGAAACTCCATGGACACTCTTTTAAATCATAATAATATGGTTACAAAGTCTTGGTTACATCATTCATGTTAAAAATTATACATGTAAGAACGATGCAGAACGTTAAAGGCGTCCATAATGAAAAGACGAGAAAAAAAAAACAATTCAAATATTAAATTAAAATAAGCAATGGCAGCAAAGAGATGACCAGTCCCTACTGACGGCGCCAGTTCACGAACATGAACAAAGCTACAGCTCAAAGTATCATCTCCTGTCCTTCTAAATCCCAATTTATTTTTGGTCAGCGCAACATGTCCTTTTTCTTCCTTACCTTCCTCTATTAGACGTCATCTCTGTAGTCACCCCCTTTCTAACCATATCACCATTCACACAGTCCATCCATCGTTTCTTTGGTCTTCCCCTACTCTTATAGCCATCGACATTCATACTCAAAACTCTCCTCACGACATTTTCCTCATTCCTCCGTAACACATGCCCATACCATGTCAACCGATTTCCACACAACTTTTCAGTTACCGGTGCCACTTTCAGACTTCCTCTCATGTAGGTACTCATTTCTTATTCTATCCATAAGACTATCCATAGCTCAAACCAATAATACAAAATTTAAGTATGTTTTTAGAAGACTGTGGCTACATTTGAGCCTTCTATGTCTTGAAGATCACAGAAGATTAGATTTTGAAATCGTAAGGACAAACTTCACATGAAAAAAAAACCGAGTGTGCTTATGACCACACGACTGAAGTGAAACTTCGAGAGAGAGAAAGAAAATGTGCGCGCGCACTTCTCTCTCTTGCTCCTACACTGTGATACAGACAATAGGCCTGCGCTGTGCTTAGATATACGGAACGTATTTGGCTATGAGAGGAAGAGAGAAAGAAAATGTGCGCGCGCACTGCTTTCTCTTGCTTATATTCCCCACTTAACTCCCGTTCGCATCGCCCGATCACACTTTTCGTAACGCTTACGTCACGCGTTCGCGAGTCAAGCGTGCGTAAAGAAGTTTCACTTCAAAAAACGTAATATTAATCCTTAACAATTCCACAGGGAGTGAACACAGAGACATCTGTCGACGGAACAATGAGAGCCTTAGCAACAGCTGCAAAATTGGTGCCATACGACAGTGCGCTGTTCCTGATCACTGATAAGGGACCTGGTGATCCTCAGAGGCTGCCGTTAGCATTGAGGGCGCTGGTGGAAAAGAGGTTGAAGGTAAGGATCAATTGATTGATACAAATGCATAGGGAGATAACATAGATTTATTTGATAGTTGCGAAATACTGTTATACATTATTATTGCCCGTGCTTTCATTTATTGCTGTATTGTTGATTTATTATTCGCTCGTCCCGAAGTTTTGTCCCACATTCCAAAAAAATCCTGGTTCGTTCCAAACAATATGCTTATCTCCACATTGTTTACGAACAAAGTCGTGGAAACAGACAGTGCACCAATGAAACTAACGTAGTTTCTGCCTATAAGAATGATCGAAAAAACGTCCCTGTATTCGATTTCATCAAGAGAAAGAGAGAAGAATCTCTTGATAAAAATATTCTTTCTTCACCAGGTCTACACAATATGGACAGATCCGAACCATCCCTCAGAAGAATCTGAAGAAGCTCTGCAAGAATTGAGGAATGTCTCCAAGCATACAGAGGGAGAAGTAATGCATTATCCTTTACAAGTCATGGTAAGTATTTTAGAACCTTTAATGTCATAAATGTAGTATGTAGTTCTATCATATCACAAGGTTTTAGTAGATTTCACCGTTCACCGTTTTGAGAGCAGTGGTGATGAAATAATTTACAAAGTATAGCGCCTGTCTGGGTTCGAACCTACGACCTACTCCTCGTAAGTCGCGGCCGTTACCACTTGGCCACCACTGCTCCATTATATGTAGGGTGTATGTATAAGTTTAATCATCATCATCATTTCACCCGAAAGACGTCCACTGCTGGACATAGGCCTCCCCGCATATATATATAGGCCTATAGGCCTTCTCGCATCCAACGAGTTTAATACAATTATCTATTTAGTTTATTGTTATTTAACTTTCCTTTTTAAAATTCACACGTTTCTTTAAGAAATTCTTGCAGAAGACACTTATTTTCTATGTATATTGCAACTTTCTAGCTATTTTCTGTCATTATCTGTCGTTTTAGTGTTTCAAGATCATCGTTCGACGGGATTATTGCTCGGTTCGTTAGAATATTGTGTTTTATGGGATTCTCGATGGGGTTTTGAGCCTCTTTTGTATGGCTCTGCAAAATATATATTGACTTTCATTTTAGTGTCATGGGCATCTTATCTATCGTTAGACATACTTGCGTTACTTTCCTTCCATCCATCTTCCATCCTTCATTATATTGAAAGCCCGGTAAAGATTGAAAGCTCCATTACAGCATTCTTTTAAAATCTAAACCGTGAATACCACACCCCCATTTAAAGTTCAACAAAAAATATTAAGTGGATAGCCAGAGAAGGAATTCCAATTAGTGATTGGATGCAATCTAATAACTTTTTAGTTCCGTTATCATTACCCTCTTTTATAAAAAATTTAGGATCGAAAGTAAAAATTTTGTGCCCATTCTAACTTGTTAACAACATTGTATTTAGAATATAAATATTTATTAGGCCTTAACGAGAACAGAGTCGAAATTGAAACTAGAAACCCAATTCTCTCAATTAGAATACATCTTATGAAAGATGATATCCAAACCAACAAAATCTATCGCATCATTCAAGACATGAATAGAATACATATTATGAAAGATGATATCCAAACCAACAAAATCTATCGCATCATTCAAGACATGCAAAGATTGGACAAAAAGGACCGGTTGTTAGGGTTTTCCCTTGCAACAGGATAAAAAAATACCTACAAACACACACAAACATCATAATATTGGGGGAGGTCTTTGCTCAGCAGTGGGACAGTGTAGGCTAATATAATAATAAAAAAACCGGCCAAGTGCGAGTCTGACTCGCGCACCGAGGGTTCCGTACAAACCTGTTTAAAATATTTTTAATAATGTAACAAAAAATTTACGGTTTTCGTAATTTTTCCTTTATTTGTGCTATAAGACGTTGCTTCGTACCAAATTTCAAGATTCTGAGTTCACAAGAAGTACCCTGTAGGTTTTGATTCCCTTGCAAGTGTCGAAAATTTGCGGCATAAACGGCTGTATCTTTTGATTGCGTTGGCTTAGAAGTTTGATTTTTTCACAGCTCCAAGGGACAGTAGATTTGAGTATTTGATATAAATTCCAGTTTGATACCTCCACGCGTACCTGAGAAAAAGGGTCTTGACAGACAGACAGACGGACGGACGGACAACAAAGTGATCCTATAAGAATTCCGTTTTTTCCCTTCGAGGCACGGAACCCTAAAAACATAAAATCACAAATATTTTCCTCGCCAGTTATGATTAAATCCCATGTAATACGGGCGAGCTTATCGCCATTCATCCCTTTACAAGAATGAATATAAAGAACAATAATTTTGTTTCAGGACATCGAAGGATCCAGTAATTTGGCAGCAGAAGCTGAACTTGAACAGTGGAATCCCCTGGACCCTAAGCAAGCCAGGCGGGGAAGGCTTAACAATGATCTGGGAATGGAGAAGTTTGATGTAAGTATATACGCAAAAGACTTTACATCATTTTAGTCAAGATTTCCTAACACACCCGTTTAATCAACCCAATAGTATAGCTGTCCTTTACATAATAGATACAATAATAAACATATAAAGTGACACTGCCAGAAGCGAGGCAGTAACCCAAGATATATATTTTATAAATTAATGGGGTTACCTCTTTGTCATGCAGTTCGGCTGCCCCATTTCAAAACCTAGTAAGGACCTAAAACGAAATTTTACAGGAGAGCGCATAAACGTACAGTACCCGGCGATAAATATTGCACATCGACCTTTGGAAAGAAACAATCGGCTAATTTCGGCTTCGTAGTGCGTTATCTCTGTCGCACACTACCTATGTGACGTTAACTGACGTTTTGTCAGTCGTTGTTCAAGTGCGATAGAGTGCGGTCGCGTCCAGTTCAAAATATATATCTAGAGTTGTTAACACCCCCAAATTTAAATAATTTTAAGTTGTACTATGGCATCTTTAGGAAAAATAGGGGAACCTTTTTATTTTACCCCAACCTAAAGCAATCATTTATAGAAAAATTGGTGTATTTTATACAAAGAATAAAAAGAATTATCAAAAGAAGCAAATCATAATTGTTTTAACAGCTCCTAATAGATACCGGACTGTTTGTATTTCGTGCGACAGAGATAACGCTCTACGAAGCCGAAATTAGCCGATTGTCTCTTTCCAAAGATCGATGTGCAATATTTATCGCCGGGTACTGTAATAAGGTCAGTAAAAAAAACGATGTTTGTAAAAAGTGTCCCTTACTAGGTTTTGAAATGGGGCAGCCGAGTTTAATGTAGGAGATATATTAAAAACATATAGATTTTTTATATAAAATGAAAAAATGTCATAATCAAATTCAGCAGCATAGAATTTATCCCCTTAAATCACGTTGAATATTATTATTATGTCACTCAACTAATTTGTCAGTCTTTTAAGTATTCTAAACCTTTCCTAATCTCTTTTTAGCTTCTTAAATTAGAATAAGATTTTGAAGAATTGCTTAGCAATAAATTATTATAGAAGTGAAAACTTCTTTAGGTGCGTTGTGCATTTCTTGAAATGGAAAAAAACCATTGAATTCGCGCCACTGTTACCGTAACCGACACCGCTTCGGATGTGTTCGGCTGTCCTCGGGATATACTCAGTTTTAATGTATATCCGATATGTCAGTGAGTGATGGCCAAAGTATTCTGTTTGTGTTTTGTTTTCACTTCTGTCGGCACTCCCGGAGTGTTTTTTACTTTCAGATTTTTCTTGATATCTTTCTCTTTATTTTTTTAACGTGCACCCAGTGGCGTGCATTGCATATGGGCATATAAGCAGTGCCTACCTCGATATATCAACATAAGCCTGTCAATTACATTTTAGTGTGTGTGCCCCACAATTAAGATACTCACTAAATTATCATACCTAACAAAAAACAAAATCTTCATACAAACACGCGCGGCAGTAGGCAGTCGCCAGACGGCCTACTCGGCTCCCGTACTATTCGCACATTGTCATTGGTCGTTCAAGTTAATGCGACAAAATTAAAAATACGTACGTCTCACGCGTAATAGGTACCATGACGTTCGACCTTCGCAATTTATCACCCTTAAGTAGGCATGCTTACTCAAATAACCACACTTATGACCTCACTTTTTTTTTCTGATTAGTGACCGCGTTTGCCTAGACTAGACCCGGCCTAGTGCCTACCTATTCTGAAAACCAATGCACGCCACTGCGTGCACCACTTATCCAACCATATCTCCTAAAGTCTCACCCTATTATCTTTTATGTTCAGTTTTCAATTTCATCAATACAGTCTTTTCTGTCAACAGTTGCTCCTAGTACGTCGTGGGGGCGGTCAAGCAATATCCCTGGGAGTTCCAGTAGAGAATGGAGTGACTGCCCTGAGGGTATTCATCGAAGGTGCTGTGGAGCATGCAGTCCTTTACCCTCCTAATGACGGTCAGTATTTGTTGGCTTTTGCACAACTCATAATGCGAAGCATTAGTGCTTTACGATCGAAAAAGGAGAGTCGGAAACAAATGTATGGGGTCTGGGGGTCTGGGCCCACCCTTCAATAGTAACATGCGATATACCGATGGATAGGGCTTTTTAAGCGGAACATTAGTTACTAATAAAACTATGGTCAAATGTTAGTACTTTCGGAGTATGACGTCTTAAAGTCGGAAACAAATGTATGGGGTCTGGGCCCACCCTTCAATAGTAACATGCGATATACCGTTGGATAGGGCTTTTTAAGCGGAACATTAGTTACTAATAAAACTATGGTCAAATGTTAGTACTTTCGGAGATATGACATCTTAAGAGTGTTATCGTTAAAAAATGACAATAAACATAAAATCGGGGTTTTTTAAGGTTAAATTACTACTAAATGGCATGAAATTATTAAAAACTAATTTGAGTACCGCATTAAGCATATCTTTATATTGTATTTGTATAGAATAAAAATTGAAAAATATTCTTAAATATCAAAATAAAAGCTTATTTTGAACTCATATTTTTGAGACTATACGGGAAGACTGAATTTCGGAATGAAATTATGAATCAACAATGAGTCGTGGAAGTCTGGAAAAAATACGTGGAAAAAGGAAAGATACCGTTATTGTTTTTGTATAAAATAAAAAATAAATTTTAATTCATTAAGTATCTCAAAAAAAATATTTTCTTAATCTAAATTTGGCAAAATAAAACATCATTTTTATGTCATATTAAGGCTGAAATTATTTAAAAAAAATACACTGTTTGTAAGAGGAGTTCAGGCAAACAAAAATCAGTAAAAAAAAAACTTACATAAAGATATTTTATCGACAGTATAATATTTCAAAGTTACTAATAAATTACGCGGCACCGAGCGGTGTCGGCCAGTCGCGCTGTGGCGCTCTCCGAGGTAGGACCTATGTCGCTCGCGCTGCCATCGATCGACTATACACAGATACGTAGTTGCCGGCGGTATATACTACGCCTGACACGTTTTGATCCGTAAGTATTTTTTTTTTCATAATATTTATTTTGTACATTCGAATTATAAACGTAATAGTGTAGTGTCAACTAGGTGTGTGTGGTCTATTATTCCTTTTATGTTTTAGGTGATGGGCCGAAAAAGTAAATTGTATTGTGGTGACAGTGGAGCAGCAATCCGTCAAAAAACAATTGAAATGTTTTTTATTTGATGGCGATAACGTCATTATCAACGTTAACCATGGCTGGTATTACCAAGTTCAGGGCCAACTAAACATTGCAAATAAAAATTTATGTTTGTTTGCGGTGTACACTGGTCCTGAATTTCCAATAAATGTTCTGAAGATTTATAAAGACGATCAATTTTGGAAAGAAAAATGATTCCTCGTTTGACAAAATTTTATTATATGTGCGTTCTTCCTGAAATAATTGAGCCCACAAAAAGCCGATCAATGCCACTGAGGGAAACTATTTTATAATGTAAACAGCATAACATGATAAACGTAGAAAAATGAAATTGTGTTAACTAAATTTAGATTTACTAAAACTAGTAAGTCATTTCTTGTAAACTGCATCCATTTTTATAACAAGTTGCCAAAGCCGGTTACAGAACTTAGCGATGAAAAGTTCAAAACCCTCATCAAACGAGTCCTTATCAAAAAAGCGTAATATTATAAGATTAAAGACTATGTTAAAGACAAGGTACTTTGGCAATAATTCCTTCTGCACATGTGGCTTCCCTGGGACCTCATTAACGGCATAACTACGTAAATGTTTAACTGCTTTCAAATTACGATATTTATTTTTTATTTCTTTTTACATACTTCTTTGACATACTCTTTTTATTATTTGACATTATATACAGACAATTTTAATTTTTCACCTCTTTAATAGTGGTTGTAATGGAAATCATATCACTTGGTTTTAGTAGACTTTTATATTTTATTTATCCTTTTGATAGATTCTTATTTTGTAAATGTGGGGACTTTGTAAGCCTTGTAGACTTTAGACCTTTAGACCATTTTTTATTTTATCAAGTACCTGGTACAGGCCTACGCTGTCCTCCAATACCTACTGTAATTTGAATACATTGTAAAAGCCAATTATTGTTAAAAGAGTAACCGTGGAGTTTCTTGCCAGTTCTTCTCCATAGGAAACGACCAATTGGAACTGTGCACCTAGCTTCTGACGTTTCATAAGTGCCCATGTAGGTTTATGTGAAATAAAATATTTTGATTTTAAACCTTTATTTCATTTCCCACCTACTCATCTAGTGCATAAATATTAAAAAAGCTATTTACAACCAACTGAAACTAGTCACCAACACTTGAGTAATCTTCTTATTTCTTATTAGCCTGTAACGTCCCACTGCAGGGCAAAGGCCTCCCTACTCTCTCATGAGAGAGTAGAGGTTTAGGCAAATTAACCCACCGCGCTTGTCTAGTGCGAGTTGGTGGGTGTACAGTGGACCGCCTGACTGGGTCCGTGGGCGCCGCCTTTGACGTGCTAGATGTTCATCAGCCGCCGCCCTGAGTTGATATCCTGCACTAATATCGACTGTTCCATCCGAGCCTATTTGGGTGTATTTATCCCATAGCCTACAGGTGGCGTTCTACATTTAGTTCAATACTAAATGCACGACAGTTTAAAGTCATATCGAGGACTATTAATATTATTTTTTCTCCTAAATAACTTAATTTTATGTGTAGAGGATTTCAGATTTATTATAAATCATAAGTATGAGAAAAAATTGAAGTTGGATTTAAATTCAAATTAAAATAATGCTAAAACAATTATTGCCCTAAAGCGAACGGATCAAAGTGAGTACGTCTGACTATAAGCAGAGCGAACGCGCTAACCCTACGCACACAGTTGCGCACGCGTCTGTGTGAGTGAAATTTGCAAAGAATTACCTAAACTTGACGATCCGCGCTAAGCGATAACGCTCTTAAAGTCGGAAACAAACGTATGGGGTCTGGGCCCACCCTTCAATAATAACATGCGATATACCGTTGGATAGGGCTTTTTAAGCGGAACATTAGTTACTAATAAAACTATGGTCAAATGTTAGTACTTTCGGAGATATAAGGTTATAAGGTCTTGCCTCCTTTCTGCAACTGTTTCTATTGTTATACTCCTGCTCGTGCAAAGAAAGTACTTAATTTATACACCATTGTGTAGATAATTTAATGGAGATTAATTCTGTGCTTTTCAAAAATTGATTTAATGCAGTAGAAACGAAAAAGACATCAAAATATTTCAAAAAAAAAATCCCGTCAGTCAAGTGTGAAACCTGAAAGCGTTGTAGCTTGCGAAAAATCAATGAATTGAGTATTTTTTTTAATTTAATAGATTCGTTTCACCCATAGGAGGAACCTTATTGAAAATGGCTCGTTTATTCAAAGTTGTTTAATTATAATTAATAAAAAGCTAACTAATATAATATCTATGGTTTTTTATACGATCAAATGAGCATTATGAGTCGTGCACTTTTGGATTTTCCAAATTTTTCTTTCGTTGTTGCCACCACACAGAGCTCGACTGGAGGTGAGCCACCGTTTGAGATGGAGCTCCGCAATTGCATTCGTTTCTAACTGAACAGACAGCTGTGCTGCTGGGGAGTTTGTTGCGCCACTTCTTCTTCCCAGCGAAAGCACTAGGAAGTGGTGAAGGGCGGGCGTTTTGGGGGACTATCTTATTTAATTTTGACGTTCGACAAGTGCTGATTCTCAGACTAATTTGAATAAATGACTTATGATTTTGACATTGAGGCGCATATGAGAGAAGGTGAAACAGTTATGAATCCGCGGACGGATAATGTTACTGGTCTTAATGAACAAATCAATGACATTAACCGATAATATGCTGCGCTCAAAACGGTGAAGGAAAACATCGTGAGGAAACCGGCATGTCCTAGAACTATGGTTAGAAAGGGGGTTACTACCGAGATGACGACTAAAAAAGAAATATGGAACTAAATGACATGTTGGGATAAGGGCAGGCCGCAGGAGTATAATGATTACAAAAAAAACCGAGTGTGCTTATGACCACACGACTGAAGTGAAACTTCAAACGTATTTGGCTATGAGAGGAAGAGAGAAATAAAATGTGCGCGCGCACTGCTTTCTTTTGCTTATATCCCCCACTCAACTCCCGTTCGCCTCGCCCGATCACACTTTTCGTAACGCTTACGTCACGCGTTTGCCAGCTTACTCCCCAAGTCAAGCGTGCGTAAAGAAGTTTCACTTCAACAAGAACCTGCGATCATCAATCTATTTGCCAATATAGGTCCTTATGACTATTTCTTGCTCAACCTGTTAATTTCTGGGAGGCTCATGTCCAGCAAAAACGGCTTGTTATAAAGTTTTTTCTTGTCGACTATACCAACAATCTTCTTGTCAAATCACAACATATAGTGACAGCCGGAACCTGGTCATTTCAATAATAATAGTCATCATTATTTCATTGGAACATCGTCATTTTCGTTGTAATTTGTATTGTGTATTATAATGACTTCGTATAGTACCATAAATATGAAGGTTACAGGTAGTTTGTTCTAATTGTGGAAATTGGATGTTTATGTTTTTATTCATAAGGACCATCATAACCAGCCTATGATTTCCCACTGCTGGGACACAGGCCTTCTCTTGGTGAGAGGGAGTAGGCCGTAAGCCACCACGCGGGCCTAGTGCGGGTTGGCAGATATCACATGTCTTCGAATTTTAGGACATGCCGGTTTCCTCACGTTAAGGACCATATTATAGCATCATTAGCTTATAACATTACCACTGCTGTGACATGGATCTCCTCTCTCTGAGAGGGAGTGAGCTATAATAATCAGGCGAGCACAGTGCGGGTTGTTGTATGTCACATGTGTCCGTATTTAGTTCTAGGACATGTCGGTTTCCTCACGGTGTTTTCATTCACAGTTTTGAGAGCAGTGGTGATGAAATAATTTACAATCTTACTCCAACTAAAGCGCCTGTCTGGGTTCGAACCTACGACCTACAACTTGTAAGTTGCGACCTTTACCACTAGGCTACCACTGCTCTCGACACAACATCCATACTAATATTATAAATTCGAAAGTAACTCTGTCTGTCTGTCTGTATGTTACCTTTTCACGCCTAAACCGCTGAACCGATTTACATGAAATTTGGTATAAAGATAGTTTGAGTCCCGGTAAAGGATATAGGGTACTTTTTATCCCGATATTCCCACGGGATCCAGACTTATGCGGGTGAAACCGCGGGGAACAGCTTGTTAAAATATACATATGTTATAAGAACAACCTCTCTTTCTGCCCAGGTCCTCAAATCGACCTTTACAACGCAACATCAGTGGCTTCCTTCTCTTCCACCTCCAGGACTGAGGGGTTGTCTCCAAGAGATGTGTACCTGATATTCCCTGGGACCAAGTTTGATTTGAACATGTAAGTATTTAAACAAGTTATTTAATTTAACTTTGCTTCGCCTGGAATTCGGTTTGCCCTTTAGAGAGGATTTGTTAAGTTTTAGTAAGCTCAGCTTTATGATCTAAAATGTGGAGTTTGCTGGAAAATATCTAGACTGGTAACATTCGCTAGGCAAGTGGAGCCAAGAAACTTAATAATGGGCAAGGGGCCAGCTTATTTGAGAATTTAATAACAAAAACTCCAGTTGCACTTTACATTGTATTGTTGCAACTTTAAATTACGATAATCACCTTTTAAACATGCAGTATTTTTTTATCATTATGTAGCTTTTAACCTTAGCTAAATGATACAACAATGTAGAATGACGTTAAATTTCTTTCGCCCTAGACATTGTCTCGCTTAATATAGAGCACAGCTTGGAGATATGACTTATGAGGAACAGGGCGTAAAGTTCACTCATCCTCCATAGAAAAGGGAGGATCCTCCAACGAGTGTTGTGACTGGTAGGCAACTGCCCAACGATTGATGTCGGGACGTTGTATATAAGGTCTCATTAAAATAGATGGACAAACTTTTAGAGATCATTCAGACCACCAAAATAAGGACGATTGTAAAAAAAATATATAAGAAAAATGCATTAGATACTTACAAGAAAAATAATCAGCTAACGAAAATACACTAATGTGCCGGCAATTTATTACTTTAGGTCAAAATAAAATCACTTTAATCAGTGTTTTTTTTTTTGTTTGGATATCTTTGGCTAGAGGTACTGAGCGTTGTGTTAAAATTTGTCCATCTATTTTATTGGGACCCTGTATATGCTAGTTGCACGGTAAACTCTGCTTGCGCGATGCAGGAATTTGCGGAGTGATGTGTAGTTCGCACGTGGCGATATAGATGTCGCCACATACCCACAGCCATGTAGCCAATTTTTTCCTGTACATCATTCTCTTATATTCTGTCTTTCCTCAGGTTATCAGTCTTGCCAACCAGTCCGAACAGGCCAGAGGTCCAGGCTGCCTTCGTTGGAATGTGGCACTTGAGTGTCCGATGTGACACTTGCGACTACCGGTTATGTGTTTCCGCAAGAGCCCACATACATTTTGACGTGGAAACTAATACGCCTGGTGAGTCTAGCATTATTTTAACACTTAAAAATCTCTCAATAAGAAAGCATCCTAACAAGCAGACAAGTTTTTTAACGTCTCAAATGAGTCAAGCAGTTTTCGAGACAGCCTTTCAACACACACATACATAATTATACATACGACCACCATAATAATTACCATTACATAATGATCGAACGAAACGTCATACCTGTTCGTATATTGAACTCACTAAGCCCAGGTGTGTCCGGGCAATGTTTTTCACGACACGGCGTTTTTCATAGCGCAATAGATTTTCAACTCTCCGAGCCTCAGTCGAAGATTGAGAATCTAACAGAGCAACTCAGCGCGTGAAAAAAATACACTGTTGGATTTTCAACTCTCGACGGTAAGGAGTGGGTTGAAAATCGAGTGCGCGAAAAAATTACGTCGCGTTTTTGTCCGGTAGCCACAAAAAAAGGCTTCACTTTGCATCTCTTTTGATGGGACTTTGAAAAAAGTTATAATCTATTTAGAGATACGGTTATTGGACGGCAAAAAGTTTGTAACTCGTTTTTGGTATGGTTCCGTACTATATTATTACATATTATATCAGGCGTGTTTTGCCAAGGTAGAGGTAGATAGTTCACCTACATTTGGACCTTAAACAGTATTAAACACTAGTTTCATGAATCCATACTAATATTATAAATTCGAAAGTAACTCTGTCTGTCTGTATGTTACCTTTTCACGCCTAAACCACTGAACCGATTTAGATGAAATTTGGTATAGAGATAGTTTGAGTTACGGAAAAGGACATAGGATAGTTTTTATCCCGATATTCCCACGGGATCGACACTAATGCGGGTGAAACCGCGGGGCGCAGCTAGTATGTTATGTTTTTCTACACAACGTAAGGGCTGAACCAGAATTATCTGCGCGTAATAACAACCGCACGGGTCCATCAGTCAGGTTAAGCTACGCTTGCCACGGCCTTTCGGTGGATGGGTGACCATCTTTACATACCGTGACCCCTCCGTGTCTTGGAAAGCACGTTAAGCTGTTGGTCCCGGCTGTTATTCGTGGATCTTTGACAGTCGTTACGGGTCATCCCGAAAGTCTTGCAACCAGTCTAACCAATGGGTGTAATTTTACCCTGCAACTGGGTTGTGGAGGTCAAATAGGCAGTCGTAAAATACTGGCATTTGCTGCATGTGTTAAGACTGGAAGCCAACCTTTTCCCAATTTATTTGAGGTCTTCCACGCAAAACGGCAATCGGTCAGCATAAATTCTAAGACCCTATGCGAGACAAAGCCTCAGAGCGCTAGTTTTCAGAAAAACATCACAAAGTGAAGTCTAATGTCGTTTATTTCCTGCTAAAGCGGTGTTTTGGATTTATCAATTAGCAACTGCTATAGCGACCTATAATTTGTACCTAAAACATTATAAATTTGCGCAAAATCCTGCAAGTGAACATAAAAAAAACACATGCAAAACAAAAAACAGAAATCGTGCAATAACAATTAATCACAAGGGCATACACAGTAAACCAATTAAAATACACTTTACATTAACTTTTAAAACTTCCAACAATACTAAAACTTGAATTTATCGATAGCCTGTATAAACCCTTGCGATGCAAAAAGAAAAAAAAGTAACCTCTAAATGTCAAGCTGACAGCTCCCGCGTTCAAGATCCAACATGGTCTGCCTTAACTGAGTCAAGGACAGTCTTGCATACAGCCAGATACCGAATTTAAATGTCGTATACAGCCAAACATAGTCTAACCAGTTTTTTTTTTTAACCGACTTTAAAAAAGGAGGTTCTGTATTCGACCCGTATGTATGTATGTATGTATGTATGTATGTATGTATGTATGTATGTTTGTATGTCCGCGATTATCTCAAAAACTACTGAACCGATTTTGATAATTCTTTCATAAGTGTGATCTACATACTTTCAGGAAGGTTTTAGTATATAATACATTAGGTAATTATTCTTATGTACGAAGTTATATGCATAAATGTACTGCATCTCCGGCATTTTTAAGTGAATTTTGATGATTCTTCGAGTCGTGTCTTCAATGCACTAGTGTTAATTGAATTTGTGTGGGGTAGGTACAACTAAAAAGTGAAAAATAAAAACTTTTTTACAAAAAAAACAACCGACTTCAAAAAAAAACACTACAAAGTGAAAAATAAACTTTAATTTCGGAAGTCGGTGTCAAAAAACGAAAATGCTGAAGCAACGACACCGACTTCCGAAATTAAAGTTTATTTTTCACTTTGTAGTGTTTTTTTTTGAAGTCGGTTGTTTTTTTTGTAAAAAAGTTTTTAATTTACAAGTTACGAAATGAATCGATTATTCAGCCAAAACCATCGTATCTAATTATGGTGGTTGATTTTTTTTTTTTATTGCAGGCATCTTTCGATTTTTGCAACGCGTTGTTTCATAAACAAGCTTATAAGGGATTTTTTTTTGAAAAAGGAAACTGGATTTACTCTTTTTGGAATGTCGTTTTAAATTTTTTTAATGGTCTTAATTTTTCGAGACATCTTCAAGCGGTTGGTCGTTCATTCCAGACGGAGGGTATCCAAGAGGATTCCCGGAGAGAAAAAAAAAAAGGTGAAGTGAACTGTCATTCCACTTAATAATCTAATACTAGTCTAGGGTACTATTGCCAGGTCACTCTAAGACCACTTGCAATCTCGATGAAATTTTTACAGAAGACCTCTACTGGTGACGTCAAAAGCCTTTTTTTTATGGATGGGCAGTCATCAAATGACCCCTCCCGCTCTGGGTGGAGCGGAAGGGAGTGTCAGACTCTTACTGACTAAAACCCATCCGTGTTCTTTCCTTAGCCCTTTATGTTCCGGGGCAGCGGTAACCCTTTCGGACTGTCCCGCACCCCCGGCAGGCCCCTCCCTTTTTGCTGACATTTCTTTGAGGCGCGCGTGGAACACGTACGCGCTGTCCGGCACGGGCCTGGTCCTGATCGGACGGTGAGGTACCCATTACTCTCCGTCCGCAGGCCCACGTCAAAAGCCAGCAGTCGAATTGGTGGAAACGATAAATTAGCAAAAACAATGTACTGTTGTTTACTTAAAAAACAAATAATATACCGTTTTCTCGAATAACCGATAAAAAAAATACTGTTAAAATGAGCTATTCGTGTTTTGTCGCACAGTTCCGTTTGTAGAAGCAGTAAATCAACTACGATACGAAAAAACAATTTAATTTTTGTCAATTTTATGCAAGTTTTTTTTTTTTTGTGTTCAACATTTTTGTCACCTTAATTCATGTTAGGGCCAAAGCACACACGCTACTTTTAGCATCGGCGATCGGCGATTTTGCGGCTGTATCGATGCTGCATCGCGTTTTGGCGACTCTCTGCGTTCGGACGCGGTATCGGAATCGCGCGTTTTAGCGACTGCTCCGATGCTGGCGCAAATGCCAAATCGCTGCGACCGGCATCCGAATGTGTGCGGAGTGTAGCGTTCAGCCGCTGTGTCGAGCTTCCGAAAAGCGACTGAATCGCCGCGTTTGGCGTTTTTAAGTGTGCGGTGTGGAATGCTTGGTCGCTGCATTTAGATTCTAAAAAGCGGCTAAATCGCCGATGCTAAAAGTAGCGAATGTAGTTTTAATTAGGTAGTGGTGGCCCAGTGGTATCGACCACGATTTAGCACTTTGACACACTGTATTTAATTTCATCACCACTGCTCTCAAAAACGACGAAAAAAAAGCATCGTAAGGAAATGCATGTCGTAGAACCAAAAATTCAAAGACATGTGACATATGCCAACCCGCACTGGGCCCGCGTGGTGGATTACAACCCCCTCCCTCTCACAGAGAGGAGGCCTGTGTCCCAGCAGTGGGAACATTATAGACTGATGATGCTATACCATTTTTTGTAACAAGGTCCTAATTAAAATAATTTGCAAGCTTCAGCTATTACGTAATTCCCAAGTTTATGCCAGGGATGCCCCTAATCCATAATAATATTATAAATTCGAAAGTAACTCTGTCTGTCTGTCTGTATGTTACCTTTTCACGCCTAAACCGCTGAACCGATTTAGATAAAATTTGGTATAGAGATAGTTTGAGTTCCTGGAAAGGACTTAGGATACTTTTTATCCCGATATTCCCACGGGATCGAGAATTATGCGGGTCAAACCAAGGTGCGCAGCTAGTTTAAATATAAAAACCTGTTCAGTGTTCTGCGGCTAGGTACTAAGGGTCCTAGCATAATGTTGAACGCTAAGCGTAAACGAAGTACTAGCGCGGACGGGCGATGCGATGCGACAGGGTGGGACGGGCGATGCGATGCGACGGGGTCACGTTGGATCAAGTTTCACGCGAACTAAGTCGCTGGCAGAAGCTAGTCTATACATCTTCTATAGATCTATACAAAAAAAATAAAATTGGAGTGTCTGTTTGTAATATTAAAACAACTGCTTTTTACTAAATGCATATGTACACGGTACATATACCAAAATAACATTTTTTACAATTTTATGTCTGTCTGTCTGTTTGTTCCGGCTAATCTCTGAAACGGCTGAACCGATTTTGACGGGGCATTCACTGGCAGATAGCTGATGTAATAAGGAATAACTTAGGCTTCTTTTACTTTAGAAAAAGAATTAGGGTTCCGCGCAAAAAAAAATTAAAACGTTTTCCGTCATGCACACGAACGAAATCGCGGGCACAGCTAGTAGAATATAAAAAAATAGTCCACACAAGTATTTGTTTGTTTATTTTAGGCATCACAGCTGACCTCTAGGCTCGACCTAGCCCAATATCGGCGCCGTATGTTGACGTCCGTGAACTAGCACCCTATAGATAAGCTATCTCTTTTCCGGGATTTGTAATCTAACATGCGTCCGATATTTCATTCTATGTATTTGCACTATATGATTATCATTACTTCTACAGGGTGAAATTGAATTCATGGGCATCCTTTTAAGGGGTCATTGTACTCATCAATAAGAACAACTTTTACTATGGGACCAAGACTGAAATCGCGAAAAACAAAAATCAGCTCTTCCATACATTTTGACGAGTTATGTGAACATAAATGCAAGGAGCAGCTGAATTTTTTTCGCGATTTTAGGCTTAGTCACATAGTAAAAGTTGTTCATAACGATGAGTACAATGACCCCTTAAAAGGATGCCCATGAATTTAATTTCACCCTGTATAGTAATATCATAAAGATTTGTTAGTTTATGTAGGGGGTAATCTCCGGAACTACCAGTCGGATTTGAAAAATTATTTTTGCATTTTATAGCCCAATTCTTGAGGAAGGCTATAGGCTATTTAACATCACGCTACGACCCTTAGGAGCCGAGCAAAAGGAGAAAAAGTCGGAAGGAACGCTAAGCGAAAACGAAGAAGTAGCACGGACGAGCGAAGTCGCGGGCCGAAGCTAGTCATAAATGAATGAATGAAGATTTCGAATGCAAAATCTATCTCTATACTAATTAGTAAAATTGTAGCGTCGGTTTTTAATGGCACAATAACAGCTTTTTACTAAATGCATATGAATGTAAATACGGTACCTACTTTAACAAAAAATCAATTTTTAAAATGTTTGCCTGTTTCTTCCGGCTAATCTCCGAAACGGCTGGACCAATTTTGATGGGACTTTCACTGGCAGATAGTTAATGTTATAAGGAGCACGGCTACCTTTATTTAAAGATGCCGAGGGTCAAAGGATATATTTTATGTAAAAACAGGAAAATCGACGCGGTCGAAGTCGCGGGCACTATAAATAAAAAAACCTATCATAATCAGCCTATAATGTTCCCACTGCTGGGACACAGGCCTCCTCTCTTCGAGAAGGACCCCATGCGGGCCCAGTGCGGGTTGGTAGATGTCACATGTCTTCGAATTTTTGTTTCTAGGACATGCCGGTTTCCTCACGATGTTTGCCTTCACCGTTTTGAGAGCAGTGGTCATGAAATTATTTACACAAATTAAAGCACTTGTCGGCCGCGACTTACGAGTTGTAGGGGTTCTAACCCAGACAGGCGCTTTACTTTGCGTAAATTATTTCATCACCACTGCTCTCAAAACGTTGAAGAAAAACATCGTGAGGAAACCGGCATGTCCTAGAACCAAAAATTCGAAGACACGTGACATCTGCCAACCCGCACTGGGCTCGCGTGGTGGAGTACAGCCCACTCCCTCTCACAGAGAGGAGGCCTGTGTCCCAGCAGTGGGAACATTATATCCTAATTATGAAAGCACTTGTCTGGGATCAAACCCACGACCAACAACTCTAGTGACTCGGGGCCGTTACCACTGTTTACAATCTTTACTATAAAGTTTATTAAATCATCGTTTAATCACTCGAAAGCACCTTTGGCATGAACTCAAGTGCAAACTTCACAAAAAATAAACAAATAAAGTACGTCTGACCTTCAAAGACCGGATCAATAGGACATACCATAACTACTTTAATATTCAAACCAAGCCTATTGATCGGACCACTTGTAATGTTGTAAGTTCACAAGGTTTTAACGACAAACATCACGCTTATATCTCCCAGAAGGGCTGGGCAGAGATGAATCTATAATACACCCAGATTTCGCCTATTTTTAAGTCCCATGTAATATCGGGCGAGCCTATCAAAACGAACCGGGCACAAATCTATAGATTCCGTGCTCCTACTAAGAAATTCCTGACACCCTAAGGCGCGTCGCCCACACGAGCTAGAGTCGAGGCGCGGGCGCACGTTTTCTATAGGAATAAATACATAGCTATATCACAGAATACTTAAAGTACTACGTACAGAAAGGCCACTCCCTTCCCCGCACTAACATCAGTTACCGCACCTCACCCCGCACTTCGATGTGTTCGTCGCCTGCTCTTTAACAATGGCGCTCGCATACACAAGAACCGCAGCGCTGTACCTACCTACTGCTGACACGAACACATTATTTTTTTAAAGTTTTATATTTTGTGTTAATCACGATGGTTGTATATAAAAAGTGCGCCCGCGCCTCGACGCCGCCTCGACTCTAGCTCGTGTGGGCGACGCGCCTAAGGGCGTTTACGCACCGTCCGATCCGAATCCGAGAAATGCTGGTCCGAAGTGACCACCACTGTCCTATTTGTATGAGCGGTTGCGCACTAGATCCGAACAAGTAGGACGATGGACTATCTCTCGGATTCGGATCGGAATCGGACGTAGTTCCTAAGGCTGCGTTTCCACCAGACATAGCGAGGATGTGTAGCGAGGAATATGTGTAAAACTAACCAATAACAACGCTAACTTACTTCAAACTATGAAAATGAAGCGATGTTATTGGTTTGTTTCACACACAAACACAGCTCTGCTACTACAATCTGTCAAATTTATTTAATAGATTTTCAACTTTATCGCTACAGTATAAGGTTCAAGGTTGATTGGCAAAATTTGACAGTTTCGGGTAGCTTGATGTGCTGGCGTCTGGACAAAGGGCTTGACTATTTATACCACTGCAAGGCAAAGGATTCTTCTCATATAAAGAAATATTGAGCATTGATCACAACGCACTGCATGATGGCTTTTTCTGATAATAACGTGACAATAGTCATCAGCCCGCGCTATGCCCGTGTGGTGGATTATGGCCCACTCTCACAGAGAAGCCTGCACAGCTATTAACAACCACTCGATACGCTTTCGAACCGTATCGAGCATCAATCATTGTTATCGTAGGAGTGCTCTAAACGATGCTGTTCACAAGTCCAAAACCCGAAAATGTCGTCAGTTTAAACCAAATAGACGACCGCAATTCTTCCGACAGCTGTTTGCTGTCGGGGGTAAGGCAAATCAGGTTATCGAAATGTGTCATTTTCGATACGATAGTCTGTCGGATGGTTGTGAATAGCTATGTTGTTTCCCGGTTCATCATGTTTTAGTCATTTTTGTGTCGTAAAGGGCATTCTAAACACTGTTTTATTTACAAAATTGGACCACTTGCAGTTATATTTTATCCAGTAGGTACCTAATACGTTTCATAAATACTACAGTAGATTTATAATAGATGCTAACACGCTATTGGCCTTCGAAGCCTGATAATAAAGTTTATTTAATTAATTACATTATTTATAAAGGACGACGACAGTTGATTTACTGCTTAAACAAAATATACTGTGGCTATATGCGAATTAATTTTATAACATATTTTTTTTATACCCCGTTATTTTTCCGAATTTAGAAATCCTAAATCGTAATTACAAAAACCTGTTTTTCTACGACAAAAATCACTTGTTAAACTAAAAACTGCACTGAACTAAACGTCAGCACATCACTTAAGCACACGCACTGAATATTAACGTCGTAATAATTATTAATAATTCACTATGACACATGCGGACTTCACTATATCATATTATCAACTAAATGATATCAAACAAACGTTGCCGGTATCAATAGCAGTTGGTATTATAGATAGGTACCTATAAAGGCGCGTAGGTACTGATTAAAAAATATACTATTAAAATTATGATTATTATTTTTATAACGCCGTTTTTTAATAAGTGAGTGTTTTGTCATGATTATGAAATAAACAAATACACATTGAGAGGTGATTGCCCTGAGCGAGGGGCATATAAATCTATCTATCTTCTACTTTTAAACGACTTCAAAAAAGGAGGTTCTGTATTCGACCCGTATGTATGTATGTTTGTTTGTAGGTCCGCGATTTTCTCAAAAACGAATGAACCAATTTTGATAATTATTTCACTAATGTGACCTGCATAATTTCAGGAAGGTTTAGGGGTAAGGGCGTTTACGCAATACATCCGATCCGAATCCGAGAAATGCCGGTCCGAAGTGACCATTTTCCTATTTGTATGAGGGGTTGCGCAATAGATCCGAACAAATAGGACGATGGACTATTTCTCGGATTCGAATCGGACGTAGTGCGTAAACCCCCTTACGGGGTTTTATTTGATATAAAGAATGCGTAATTGTAAGCTATGTAATGTGTCATTTTACACCCTGTATTTAAAACCATTTAAAAAAAACTTACAACCGATTAGATAAGCCATAATCTTTTTTTTATTATTATGTATTTAGTAATGTTTTGAGTTGAATGAGCGAGAGGTGAACGAACGGATTGAACAACTGAGTTTAGAGGGGTCATGTACAGTGCACTGAGAAGTGAGAGTATTTATCTGACAAGGAAAAAGGGACCTTAATATTGCTGTTAATAAATTTTGAACTCGTCCTGTTCCTGTTACCTACCGATTGTTATTGAGTACTAGCAGCGCCCCGCGGTTTCACCCGCATAAGTTTCGATCCCGTGGGAATATCGGGACAAAAACTATCCTATGTCCTTTCCCGGGACTCAAACTATCTCTATACCAAATTTCATCTAAATCGGTTCAGCGGTTTAAGCGTGAAAAGGTAGCAGACAGACAGACGCACTTTCGCATTTGTAATATTAGTATGGATAAAAAGTATTTTTTTCTTCTTTACTTTGCCTCCTCTGGCCCACTCCTGAGCAAAAGCCTCCTTCCACTCCGTTTTTAATTTACTTTTAAAAATTTTTAAGACACCTCTTAGAGTTTTCAATCAGAAACATCCATAACATTAGCCACATGACCGCCAACCGTTTCATCTACACAGAATTTTATTTATTGTTTACTAGCTGATCCCGCAAACGTTGTTTGCAAAAAAAAATTGGTTGTCTGTAAAGTCGATTTACGGACGATAATTTTACGTGATAACGTCATAAGAAAACATCAAATATTAGGTCCTTACATATGAAATTGGCGTTTTGTATGGAAGGAACAAAAAGTCGAATATTTTTTAATATAATATATTTAATTAATCAAAGTATGAACCATTGTTTTCAATGCACTTTTGCCATCTTATAGGTAGTTCATTGATCCCTTTACTAAAAAAACCAGTCGGACGGGAATCAATAAAATCTTTGAAGGCGATTTGGACTGCCCCATCGGAGTTGAATTTTTTCCCTTGCAAAAAGTTATCCAAATTGCGAAAAAAATGGTAATCTGTTGGAGCAAGGTCCGGGGAGTACGGAGGATGTCTAAGACATTCCAATTCAAGCTCTTCTAATTTGTTAGCCGTCTGTTGCGCAGTGTGTGGTCTGGCGTTGTCGTGCTTTCAAGCTTTTTAATCTTCCCAATTTGCTTCAAGTGAATTAAAACAGTTTTATCACTAACATCGAAGCCTGCAGCTAACTCGGACGTGGTTTGCGATGGGTCCGCTTCCACAATAGCCTTCAATTCTCCATTATCAACTTGGGTCTCAGGCCGTCCACGGGGCTTGTTCTGCAGGTCGAAATTTCCAGAACGAAAACGTTGGAACCAAAAACGAACTGTGTTTTCTTTTGCAACATGACCGCCATACACATCATTCACCCTTCGAGTCGTTTCCGCAGCACTAGTGCCACGGCGGAACTCGTACTCGTAAATAATGCGATATTTTAAATTTTCCATTTTGTAAAATGAGTGACGCAAACAGAAAAAACAGAAGAAAAAAAACAAATGAATGACGGTCATCGAAGCACAAATACATGAGTAAATAGCTGTACAAATTTGAATTTGGAATTCCTTACCAAAGAGGAGAAATTCGTGATTAAAGTGGCCAGTACGAAAAACGCCAATTTCATATGTAAGGACCTAATAGATGCGTCACAAGCCGAACGCTTAGGCCGATCGTGCCTCTCTATCGCTTGTTCCACGCTCTCGCTTGCACGCTCGACTCAGGCGGAACGTGACAATGAGTCATGCTTTTTCGTGCGTGCAGCCGGCGTTCATCGATTTATAAGACGTTATCACGTCAAAAATAATAGCCTACGAGTACGACCTATTCTCAGACCTACCAAATATACACACAAAAATTTCATAAAAATTGGTCAAGCCGTTTTGGAGGAGTTCGATAACAAACACTGTGACACGAGATTTTTAATATATTAGATTTATTTCTTCATGTAGTTACAAAACGTGAAACAAAAGGCGGATTTATTGCCACAGTATCACTCACAAACATCCATAAAGTAATATTGACATGTGTTTCATGGATGTTTGTCACATCCAAACATCCATAAAGCCGCCTCATTAGGACAAACCCTAATCTAACACACGCCAGCTCCTCACTTGTGTATGTTTAAATAGGAAGGGTGACGTCAACAAAGTTAATAGGTTATCAAAATTCTAGCTGTCAATGGATATCTAGTGGGACCTTCATTAGAGATTGGATTTATTTGCTCCTATAACTAACCTACCGTTATCAGTTTAAATTACGACAATGGTGCCGATTTATATATTTAGATAATTTAAAAAGCTAACAATCTTAAAATAATAATATGTACAAGTATATAAAAACGGAGGGAAAATAATCAAAGGGCATCGAAAAATTCGTCCGCATCACTGTCAACAGGGTGCTTAGGTACTCTTGAATTTAATTCCGATAGATCGACATTAGAATTATGACGTTTCGTACTTTTGAGTTCGGTTTAATTAAACTAAAAGGTAAAACTATTGGATGATTGATTTTGGAGCCCGGCCCTAATTTCCACTTAGTTCACCAAAATGGACACCCAATTTTACCTTTTAGTTTAATTAAACCGAACTCAAAAGTACGAAACGTCACAATTCTAATGCCGATCTATCGGAATTAAATTCAAGAGTAAGCACCCTGGAAACGTGCCCAAAAGGCTGGCAGCATTGCCACGTTGTATGGCAATGCTGATTTTTTGGCCAAAAAATAGGCCAGCCCTCTGGTCACGCGAAGAGTCGACCAACCGCTTGTTGTTTGTTGTTCACAAACTAAACTAAATTTAAGTTCAGTGCATCTCTTTCTTTCTATTTCATTAAGAAAAGGACAAAAGACTGACCCCAACATAGTTGGAAAAGACTTGGCAGATGATTTACTTTCAATTAATCCATCGCACAGAACTTTCATCCACACCGACTTTTCAGTCAAAAACATCCATAAAATAAAATTAACGACGTGTTTCATTCATAAACATCCATAAAATTCCCCATTAACAAAGGAGTTGTAGAGTGCGTGACCTGGGCTTTTTTTTTTCATCGCGGTGGAAATCCTCATGGACTTCCTCTATCGTGGGGGTGACAGAGGGGCATGCCCAGGGCCGTCTTTAACCTATTGGAGGCCCCGAGCACATAAGGATCACGGTGCCCCTGTGTAGATAAGGGACAATAAGAGAAAATTTTGCCATTGAATCGGGTACTAATAATGCGTAAAATGGAACGGCGGCGGCGCGGCGGCGGCTGCAAATAATGTTTTTTAATGAGAGCAGGCCGGGGCCCCCGAAGATCGCGGGGCCCTGGGCACTTGCCCAAAGTGCCCAATGGAAAAGAGGGGCCTGGGCATGCCGGACTCTTACCAGCTAAAACGACGGCGGTGTTCCACCTCTACCTATGGCCGGGGGTGCGGGATTCGCATAAGCATTCAACACTCCTGTGAGCTGGGCCCTAAGCGATTTCTTCAGAAAGGTGTTCAGGATGTTTAGGTAGTAAACAAACTAAAAGTCTAGGAGGTCGTCTAGGAGGTGAGCCGGAGTGGACACCTCCTTTTGGGTTATTCGTTGAGTGGACTAATTAGCACAAACTATAATCTAACACATGCCGGCGGCTCCTCACTTATGTACCTATGTTTAAATAGGAAATGTGACGTCAACAAAGTTAATAGGTTATCAAAAGTCTAGTTCTCAATGGATATCTAGTAGCACTTCATTTGAGATTTGCAGGGATTTGAAGGGTATTCAAATTACGCGTAGCTATATCTAACCGTAATTATGTATAATGTTCCCATTGCTGGTCACTGGATATACAGGGTGAAATTAAATTCATGGGCATCCTTTTAACGGGTCATTGTACTCACCATTATGAACAACTTTTACTATGGGACTAAACCTATAATCGCGAAAAAAATCAGCTGTTCCTTGCATTTATGTTCACATAACTCGTTAAAATGTACGGAAGAGCAAATTTTTTTTCGCGATTTCGGGTTTGGTAGCATAGTAAAAGTTGTTCATAATGATGATTACAATGACCCCTTAAAAATATGCCCATGAATTCAATTTCACCCTATGTGTATCTATTATATTATTTTGCACCAATGACAACCCCATTATTTATCCAGGGTTTTTATTACCCTTACACGATCTATGCATCGATGAATTGATCAACGTCGACCGCGTATCGATCTATCCTTTTCACCTCGATATGGTCTATTACCAATTAAATAGGTTATGTCATCACGAGAAAAGTAAATTTAACTAAAGGCTACTTTTTACACAAATGTTTCTTTCTGTAGCGGTATCTACAACGCCACATGCGAACAACGCGTCACACTGACGTCACGCAAATCCTGCATCTCGCAAGCAGAGTTTACCACGCAATTAGCATATATACAACAGCCCGACATGACTCATTGGGCAGTTGCCCGCCAGACACAACACCCGTCTGGTCGGAGGATCCTCCCTTTCCTATAGAGTATGAGTGAACTTTACACCCTGTTCCTCATATCTCTACTTATATTTCTATAGTAGTAACTAATTATGTTGTTTTAATTTGCAGATACCCTCAAATTCCGAGTCACTGGTCCTGTGGCGAGCGTTCGAGAGTCACAGCTGGTTGACGAATACGGCACAGAATTAGCCAAGCTACCGTTCAGGTGTGTATTCTATTTTATCACACTACATAACATAACATAATCAGCCTATAATGTTCCCACTGCTGGGACACAGGCCTCCTCTCGGTGAGAGGGAGTGGGCCGTAATCCACCACGCGGGCCCAGTGCAGGTTGGTAGATGTCACACTAATCACACTATCACACTATTATCATAAAGGCGAAAGTTTGTGAGTGTGTGTGTGAGGATGTGTTTATATGTTGTTACTTCTTCACGCTCAAATGGCTGGACCAATTTTGATAAAATTTTGTATGGAGGTAGCTGACACCCTGGATTAACATATAGGCTACTTTTTATCCCGATATTCCCACGGGATCGACATTCACGCGGGTCAAACCGCGGGGCGCAGCTAGTATTATAAATGCGAAAGTGTGTCGGTCTGTCTGTTACCTCTTCACACTTAAACCGCTGAACCGATTTAGATGAAATTTGGTATAGAGATAGTTTGAGTTCTGGGAAAGGACATAGGATAGTTTTAATCCCGATTTTCCCATGGGATTGAAACTTATGCGGGTGAAACCGCGGGGCGCTGCTAGTTCACAATAATATTGATAACCAATCTCTTTCCTTTATTTTACAGCTACCAACCTATGACAGGAGACGGACAGAATGAAGAAATAGACCCCATAGTGGAGCTGGTTGCTGATGTCGCGTTACCACCAGTCAAGGGGTCTAAGGTCTACGCCAAGATTGTTGGAAGAGACTTGAGAGGTAAATAAATAATGAAGTAGTAATAGTAGATTGTTATACAAGGGTCGAAAGGTATCTATTCCTATACGAGGCATTTAGACGCCCTCGCTGCGCTCGGGCGGCTATAGTCCGAGTAGGAATTGATGACTTTCACCCGTGTTAAGCACTCTACTTTTCAGTGGTTTTTCTAAAATATTTATTGATGATAATAACATGAATTGAATAGTAGGTACCTATTTAAAATTAATTGAGATGTTAGAACAATTTGTATACTACGAGTATTTTAATCTGTCAAGCTCCGCTAATGAGACGCAATTGATTTTCTATTGTTTCGTCGCCGGTCGGCGAACCGCGCCGCTTGACCGGTTAAATATACACCGCGTCACCGCCGCGGGCCGTCCCGCTTAATAAGTATTTTTTTTTATTCACACTGTTTATACACTCACAAGACCGCAACATTTTTCTTAATTATGTCAAAAATTTCGTAGCTGACTACCTAAGCAATTTAGTTCTATTTTTTAAATTCATTCCCGCCCTAGAGAGGGAAGCAATTACTATGAGTCTTTCCCGCCCTAAGGTGGGAAGCAGCGTCTTCCACCCGCTATTCGGATCAAACAAACACTAGTTTCCAAGTATGAGAAAAGAAAAGAACATCTGCATAGCTATTCACAACAATCCGACAGGCTATCGTATCGAAAATGACACATTTTGATCACCTGATTTGCCTTGACAGCAAACAGCTGTCGGAAGAATAGCGCACCTGTGTTGCGCACACAATTGTGCACTATAATATCTCCTGCGTACCTGGCTAATCTTCGTTGAAATTGGCCACCGTGACCGAAATTGTTTGGGAGCCTACGATTATTTATTATTTAGCAGACTCAAAAATAATGCCATATCTTTTTTTTTTCAGGGGAACCTTTCATCCGGCTCTCAGGACCTTTAAACCAGCCAGAGATCCGCATGGGCAGATCAGCAAACATACTGTTCTCCGACTCCTCAAACGACCTGGAGAGGACGGAGGATATGAATTCCAGGGCTTATAACGCACAGCTGTATTACAACGACAGTGCTCAGCCTTATAATAGTAGGGCTGTTTCACAGGTATGACATTATATCTATACTAGCTTCTGCCCGCGACTTCGTCCGCGTGAAATCCTATCCTAACTATAATATTATAAATGCGAAAGTAAGTTTGTTTGTTACCTTTTCACGCCTAAACCACTGAACCGATCATCCTCAAATTTTGCATATACGTTGTCAGGTGTACCTACTTACAGAAACTGACATTAGGGTACCTTTCATCCCGAAAAAAGTGCTGTTCCCGAGGAAAACAACAGTACACGTGGCGCCATCTATTATCATAATAACATTATTGTTGTTTACTTGACCCATACTTATGCAAAGATCGTTTTGTTCGACATTAAAACTAAGTATGTATTTGCAGGTGGTGAACCAACAAGGAACATTGCTGACAGCAGTACAAATTGGTCTAGCTAGCAGATTATACGGTGCTCCTGGCGAAAATCTACAGGTAATCTCGATCTTTAATAACCACCAGTAAAGTAATTTCAAACCAAACTGCTATTTAAACCACGAATCTGAAGGAAGAAACCAATACTAAGACCGCATAAGAATTACAACAGTTGTGACTCAGTGAAAACGGCCGCGACTTACGAGTTACAGCTCGTAAGTTCGAACCCAGACAGGCGCTTTACTTTGTGTAAATTATTTCGTCGACACTGCTCTCAAAACGGTGAAAGAAACCATCGTGAGGAAACCGGCATGTCCCAGAACCACAAACTCGAAGAAATGTTACATCTACCAACCTGCACTGGGCCCGCGTTGTGGATTACTGCCCACTCCCTCTCACGGAGAGGAGGCCTGTGTCCCAGCAGTAGGAACATTATAGGCTGATTATGATGACAAGAAATACAAAACCAATGAAGATGTTACAAAACAGACCATACTTTTGAAATTGACAAGCGGCACAAATTAATATCTATTGAACTGCAGCGGTATCTAGACCTAGCACCCTAATTGCGTAACACACTATCAATCGGAATCAGAATCATTTTGAAGCAAATTGCTAATCCATTGCTTCATAAGTTCGAAAAATTTGTCAGCTCAACACGTAAATAACGCAATGAATGTTGTTGAACTGTCAAAATGAAACCGATTCCGATTGATAATGTGTTACGCAATTGCCCCGCTGTTCCTCATACCTCGATAGAGCTAAGATAAAGACATGTTCTGCTCTCACAGAAAGGAGGCCTATGTCCTAGCAGTGGGAGCATTATAGGCTGATTATGTTTGAGCTAAGACAAGAGAGGTCCCATAAATCATCACCATTCTCCTGCCTTTGTTGTAGTGTAAACATGTTTCTCTTCCATACTTCTTTCTCTTCACAATGGGCCTTATTAGAAGGCTGAAAGTCACCCAAAGGGCAATGGAGAGGGCTATGCTTGGAGTTTCTCTGCGTGATCGAATCAGAAATGAAGAGATCCGCAGGAGAACCAAGGTAACCGACATAGCCCGAAGAATTGCCAAACTTAAGTGGCAGTGGGCAGGGCACATTGCTCGCAGAACAGATGGCCGATGGGGCCGAAAGGTTCTGGAGTGGCGAACGCGTATCGGAAGACGCAGCATTGGAAGGCCTCCCACAAGGTGGACCGACGACCTTGTGAAGGCCGCAGGAACTCGTTGGATGCGAGAAGCACAAAACCGGTCGAAGTGGAGGTGCTTGGGGGAGGCCTATGTCCAGCAGTGGACGTCTTTCGGCTGAAATGATTATGATTATGACTTCTTTCTCTATTAGTCGTTACCTCGGTAGTCAGTCCCTTTGCAACCAAATCATCATTCACACAGTCCATCCATCGTTTCTTTGGTCTTCACCTACGAGAGGTGTCGATAAATATGCGAAAGAAATCTGTTATTCCACTAATGGTCATTTTACTTTACAGCTACACTTCGAAGTCACAAACTACAGGGAACAATCAGTCAGGTTCAATTTCGGGGCATCAGGAGAGCAAAGGTTCTTGACTGGAATCAATCCTACCGCGTGAGTAAATTGCTAATACATATTTTACTGATTTCCGTAGATGTGGGTGGACTTATGAGTTTTTTTCGCACCAGGTCGCGAATCCAAAACCTGGAGTAGGCTAATGACTTTATCAAAATCATACACGTAATAAGAAGATGAGCTAATTCAATACCCCTCAAGCGTCAAGTGTACACCAAGTGTACACAAGAGAAAGTGCTCGAAACGTCAACGGTACACCAAGTGTACACAACAGTGTCATTGTTACAACTACTTCAACGCGTGGGGTGTTTCGAGTGTTTCGACAGGTAGGCGGGCAAACGTGTGAGAGGTTTATATGATATAAACTAATAGTTAGGCATTTAATTAGAAAAAAAATCGTGTAGCATGCTGGATAAATAAATGGTTTGGAATCGAGAGTATCGAGATCGTACGAGAAGTGGTTTTTTCTCTATAATGGTACAATTTATTATCATTGTTTTCTTTTCTCTTTCAGACTAAACGTAGCATCAGGGCAGACGGTCAATGTGATAGTCGGCCTCCTGGTACCAGCTAACGCGCAGCCAGGGTTGAGAGACACCATCACATTCACTGCTTATGGTAAGCTGTGTTACTTGTAGGGCCAAAGCACACACGCTACTTTTTGCATCGGCGATTCAGCTGCTTTTTAGAAGCTAAATGCAGCGACCAACCATTCCACACCGCACACTTAAAAACGCCAAACGCGGCGATTCAGTCGCTTTTCGGAAACTCGATACAGCGGCTGAACGCTACACTCCGCACACATTCGGATGCTTGGATTCGGTCGCAGCGATTTGGCATTTGCGCCAGCATCGGAGCAGTCACTAAAACGCGCGATTCCAATACCACGCGCGATTCCGATACCGCGTCCGAACGCAGAGAGTCGCCAAAACGCGATGCAGCATCGATACAGCCGTAAAATCGCCGATCGCCGATGCAAAAAGTAGCGTGTGTGCTTTGGCCCGTAGATCTTTACTTAAAAAAATTACTTCAAGTGACCTTGGCCATTTGTCTACTAACACACCTATTCTCAATCAGCTGCTGCCCGCGACTTCATTTGCCTGAAACCCTATCCTAACTAAAACTACGTTTGTTATCTTTTCACGCCTAAACCACTGAACTGATCATCCTGAAATTTTGCATATACGTTGTCAGGTGTACAGAAACGGACATAGGGCACCTTTCATCTCGAAAAAAAGTGCTGTTCCCGAGGGAAACAACAATACACGTGGCGCGATCATTTTCATAATAACGTTATACGAGACATCTACAAAATTTACCTATCATTCTTTTCACCAGGTAACGAGCAAGTCTCCCTATCCGCATTCGTCTATGTGGCGAACTCAGCTGAACCTGCAGACACCTGGGCTCCTGATATCCGTCACACCTTCCAAGGAACCTGCATCGGCAGGACTGGTGATGGCTGCGCGCAGCATTCCTGGTCTACCACTATTGTGGCACGAGATGCGCTGTCAGGTGAGAATTTACAAGCATAATGATGAATACTGGAATCTAGGATTGAGAGCGTCTTTGGCTCAAACGCTGAAGATATCGGAATGTAACTTTATAAAAGTAGCCATTAATAGAGAGGGCCGGTAGCAGCTAACATACCAACAGCCAAGACCAAACAACTCAATTCAATATACTAATAAAGTATTGAATTGCATTATGTGTGATAGTTGGAGAATTCTTCCATAAATACTAAAAACTTAACCCTCCTTTTGTGCTCCACCGCAGTCGGGTAAAAAGGGGTGATGAGTGAGCATTTTAGGGAGAGTGAATAATAATTTGACGAAATACATAAAAACAGGTGTATATAGATCTGTAGCGGTATCTACAACGCCACATGCGATCAAGTCGTCATACTGACGTCACGCAAAATCCTGCATCTCGCAAGCAGAGTTTACCGCGCAACTAGCATAGATACAACGGCCCGACGTGAATCGTCGGGCAGTTGCCCGCCAGACACAACACCCGTCTTATTGGAGGATCCACCCTTTTCTATGGAGGTTGACTGAACTTTACACCCTGTTCCTCATACATAAAAAAGCTGAAGGGTATGTTTGTTTGAACGCGTTTCTCTCTGAAACTACCAGTCAGATTTGGGAAATTATTTTTGCATTTGATAGCCCAATTCTTGAGGAAGGCTATAGGCTACTTAACATCACGCTGGGAACTTTAGGAGCCGAGCAAACAGAACTCAAAACGAAAACGAAGTAATAGCGCGGACAAGCGATGCGATACGATGGAGTGGTGTTGGGGGAACAAGAAATTTCACGCGGACGAAGTCGCGGGCAGCGGCTAGTAAATTATAAACACGTTTAATAATTACCAATTAATCATCTGCCTAGCCTTTTCCCAACTATGTTGGTCGGCTTCCAGTCTAACTGGATGCAGCTGAATACCAAGTATAAATACCAATTCTAAGTCCAAACTTATAAACTACTTGTAATAATTAGACAAATGAGGTATCGTTGGAAGCGTCTTGATCGTCCGCTGGTTATAGGGTATTTGACGTCACATTAAATTGAATATGGCACCCTCTAGCGGATATAGTCATGATTTAAAAAAAAAAATAATCTTGCCGTGTGGGGTATCAAATGAAAGGGCTTAATTAGCACATTTCAAATATATAAATATTAATGAAATAAGCCCCAAAATAATCAAATAAAAAATAAGTTTAAGTACTAAAACCCGATTACTGAAAAGGATGAAACAAGAAAGTACCTTCCCGTGGTCGCATGCCGCTGTATTACTAACATACATATAAGCTATGGTAGCATAGTTTTTAAACATATTTGTTACTCCCTTTGAGACTTGTGACATGTACTATGGTGTTTTAATAAGACAATCTTTTCTAAAGCAAAAGATATCCATCACTTCACAGACGCTAACAAAAAAACTCTTTTTTTCCCCCAGGTCTTCTCCGCCTAACCTCCTCTCCAATTGGAGTCATGTACAGCGGAGATTTCACTTCAGGAACTCGGCAGGAGGTGGTAGCCACATACAGGGCTACTTGTTGCGCGCCCAGGGTGCTACTGAACGCGGTGGACGCTTATGGGAACACAAACAGCTATACCATTGATATATCTTGTAAGTATGCTGATGAACTTCATCATGATTTACACTTGAAGAGTGTCTTTAGACTTTTAAGGTGAAAGTCCGAAATAAAAGTTTAGTGGACAGGCCTGATGGTCTAGTGGTTAGTGACCCTGACTGCTATGCCGGAGGTCGTGGGTTCGATTCCCACCCAGGACAAATGTTTGTGTGATGAGCACGATCATTTGTTCTGTGTCTGGGTGTAATTTATCTATAATATGTATGTATTTAGAAATATATACAGTACCCGGCGATAAATATTGCACATCGACCTTTGGAAAGAAACAATCGGCTAATTTCGGCTTCGTAGTGCGTTATCTCTGTCGCACACTACTTATGTGACGTTAACTGACGTTTTGTCAGTCGTTGTTCAAGTGCGATAGAGTGCGGTCGCGTCCAGTTCAAAATATATATCTAGAGTTGTTAACACCCCCAAATTTAAATAATTTAAAGTTGTACTATGGCATCTTTAGGAAAAATAGGGGGACCTTTTTATTTTACCCCAACCTAAAGCAATCATTTATAGAAAAATTGGTGTATTTTATACAAAGAATAAAAAGAATTATCAAAAGAAGCAAATCATAATTGTTTTAACAGCTCCTAATAGATACCGGACTGTTTGTATTTCGTGCGACAGAGATAACGCTCTACGAAGCCGAAATTAGCCGATTGTCTCTTTCCAAAGATCGATGTGCAATATTTATCGCCGGGTACTGCAAGTATGTTTATCAGTTGTCTAGTACCCATAACACAAGCTCTGCTTAGCTTGGGACTAGATGGCGTTGTGTGATAGTTGTGGAATATTATATTATTATATTAGTTTTTTTTTTTTTTAAACAAATATTTTCTCGGGCTACATTATAGGAATCCTACTAATCCTACTTACTACTATCATATCCAGTAGGAAGTAACCTACTAATATTATAAACGCGAAAGTTTGTGAGGATGGATGTATGGATGTTTGTTACTCTTTCACGCAAAAACTACTACTACTAAACGGATTTGGATAAAATTTGGCACACAGATAGTTTATAACCCGGATTAATACATAGGATACTTTATATCCCGATATTCCCACGGCATTGAAACTTATGCGGGTGAAACCGCGGGGCGCTGCTAGTCAACCATATATGTAGTGCTAAGTAGATTTTGGCAAGTTTTTAACTTGTCAAATTCTCAGAGTGAAAGTCTCGGGTACTTTAGCTAAACGAGGTCTTTCAAGGCATTACTAGGACGTCAGTTATTTTCATTTCATTAGTAAAAACAACCGACTTCAAAAAAGAACACTACAAAGTGATAAATAACTTTAATTTCGGAAGTCGGTGTCGTTGGTTCCGCATTTTCGTTTTTTGACACCGACTTCTGAAATTAAAGTTATTTATCACTTTGTAGTGTTTTTTTTTTTAAGTCGGTTGTTTTTTTTTTTTGTAAAAAAGTTTTTATTTTTCACTTGCTAGTTGTACCTACCCCACAAAAAAGTAAACAACAAAAAGATCGTTAATGTAGACAATGTAGATAAATTTTTAGATTTTTGTTGATTTTTAAAAACCGCTTGTCCGATTTCGATAAAATTTTCATGGGACCATTTGGAAAGTATACCCTTTCCAACAAAAAAAGAATTTTTCAAATCGGTTGGCAAGCGACGGAGTTATGCGCGAACAAACATAAAAAAAAATACAAACATCCGAATTGAAAACCTCCTCCTTTTTAGAAGCCGGTTAAAAACAAGCCCAACTAACTATTAATACATATAAACCATGAACAAACCCACCTGTTCCACACCTAAACTGTCGACCTGTTACTAAATGTCAAGCCGCATGCGTTTCGGAGTGCACCGGTATTGATTTATTGGTGCCTAGACGTAGCTATGGCCACCCAGGCAGACTGAAACTACATAGCCGCGGAACGGAGTGGAATCGGAAATATACATGGCATAATTGAACTTTATCACTTATAACCTGTTAATTTTGTTTTTATTTTTAATGAATATCGTTTACTTTTACCATGTTTGTAAATATGTGAGCACCATGTAACTAGCAGATAATTAATTTATATGTCATGGTTTCGGTTTTTAATTCTTTTACCTATTGTGGTATAGTAATTTTATTTTAGGTGCATCGTCTTTACATATTATTATATAACTAATGTGCCTATGCAAAATATTGTAAAACATTTTTAAAAGAGTAACGGTGGAGTTTCTTGCCCATTCTTCTCCATACGAAAACTACCTTTTGGAAGGGGCGACTAGAATCAATTCTATTTTATTTGATTTAATTTTTGACGTTCAAAAGTGCCTTTTATGTGACTACTAGCTGCGCCCCGCGGTTTCACCCGCATAAGTCTCGATCCCGTGGGAATATCGGGATAAAACTATCCTATGTCCTTTCTCAAGTTCCAAACTATGTCTGTACCAAATTTCACACAATTCGGTTCAGTAGTTTAGGCGTGAAGAAAAGACACAGACAGAGTTACTTTCGCATTTATAATATTAGTTTGGAAGTTTGAATTTGAAATAAATGCTTTGACTTTGACACTGACAAGGAGTGGTACTTGCGATAGGAATGGGTTATCTTTGGTTTTTAGAAAACAGGATCACGATTTTCTCAAAACAGGCAAGCGCAGCAGGCGCATTTTATAGGCGAATCTCATGAAAAATGCGATTACATTTCTTCATTTAGAATTCTAGAAAACGGTGTCTTTATGTGAGACGTATACGTTTCCGAGATCTTAAGCTCGTTTCGATTACAACCGAAACCTTAAATTATTAAATAATTATTGGCGTAAGTACCTAAGCCTAAACTTAAGTATTATTATGGCTCGACGACCTTTTTCGCCGATGTGTCAACCTAAAATTTCGCGTACCAAGTACAGTTCGACACAACTTAGATGTAGCATCGGCAAAATTCGTAAAACCGATCACATCCGAACTAAGCGCGCCTTCAAAATCACCAATCTTTATTACTACTTTAGGAAAAATTTATAAATTTTTCCTAAAGTAGTACCAAGATGATGGTCAAGAGAATTAACAAAACCGAAATTTGAACTAAAATAAACGTTTCCTCTCTTTTCAGATTACCTATCAGAGGCCGCAATAGCAGCTATAGTCCTCGGTGTCTTCTTAGCCATAGCCCTGATCATTCTCCTCATATTCCTCATAGTCTGGTGCGTGAGGAAACGAAGAGAATCCAGGGAACTACCCTCTTATAACACATCAAGAACTAACTAAGGCGTGGGTGCAAATATTATAGGGTTTTTTCTAATGGTTGTACGGTAGTTTAAGTTTACAATGAATGAAGAAGGTTAAAATTGTATGGTATTTTGGCCCAATAATTTTTTGAGGGTACAGGCCAGTGACGAAGGGGGCTAGCTAAAGAGACATTGGAAGTTTCAAATCTAGTTAGTAGATGGATGTAGTTAGCGGGAAATACCAGTTATTGACTAAAATTTCATTAGGGGATAAAATGTTGATTTAAACTGTTAGTTTGGTTCCGTCATGCTCTTGTCTCTTGATCAACAGTCTTAAGACCAATAACATTGATTCTATTACAGTTATACCCAGTTGGCAATTATAGACCCATAAGACTTTAACGTTGCCTCTAGAGTAATCATTTAACCGGCTAAATCTGTAATTACAGAAACAATTAAAAAACCTTTGAGTCTCGCGTAAATACACATTCCGAAGGGTTAAGGTGGATCAGCCAAGGTAAATTTTGAATTTCGCGAAGGAATCAAATTAAGATCAGATTCGCCATATACGAATAAGAAGTAAGTCACCTAAAATCCTGGCTGCTGCTTTATGGTGTTGCTATATTAAAAAAATACGTGTGGCACTCGGGGACTGCCGCGGTAAAGTTATTGCATAGCATTTTTTATCAACTTATGCGAGCTTCGTACAGTCTACACGCATACGTCTAGTCGCACGCACACAAACACCGTGCCGAAGTCTGCCGAACTGAAACGACGTTAGACGATGCACGGCTTTCAACGCCGCACCGCTGTGCCGGTCGGAGTGGGGGGTATTAGATTTATTTTCGTTACGGAATTTCTTGATTCGGTCGCCGCGCTCAAAGCCCGCGATAAAAGCTATGCAATAGCTTAAAAATAAGATGTTTTTAAGGTAAAGTTAAGCTACTGTACACCTTAATAAGAAAGTCAAATCGAGCGTATTATTAAAACAAGTGAAAAAGCGTAACTGTATGTGATTGTAAGTTGAAGTGATTAAGTTAAAATTAAGTTACCTTTAGATTAAGTTAAGTTATACTTTATATAGCATCTATAGATGCGAAGTTGACGATGAGAAGATATAATGCGGTCTTGCTTACTAAGGTCATAGCACATCTCAACTCGGAAAGGGATCGTCACCGTATCAACTCGAGCCATTCAGTATTCTTTGTATGAAACTCCCTACTACAACGCACACTAATCGGAATCGTAACGTAATCGCCTCGCCTCGGGACAAACTCACGAACCGCGGTGCGATGCGTGGTCAACTTGCAGTTCCCGCGCTTACGTGTCTCCGTACCAGAGCTTACGTCTCTTCGTCCACTCTTGCCCCTCTCACCCCTCCCGCGGCCTGCCTGCAGAACCATCAACCAGCGGTCGGCGAGCCGTAAGCGCGGCCATTGCAACGAGGAAATAGATTATCCCACATAAAATACATGCTAAAAACGTAACCCCTTTTTGCAGTACAGTAAATTGAGGTAACTGGGTGAGTACTTTTGATATAAGAAAGGTAGCCGTGGTCACAGTTTATAACCCAACATTTTTTTATGAATCATCAGTTCATCACAGTGCTTTGTTCGGAGCGAGTTTCAATATTTAAATGGCGGATTTCCGCACTTAACAGATCCCTTCCCAGTGTCAATGATCGTGGATTGCAACTAAAATATTGGATGAAATTGACACTTGAACGCAATAGGGATTAATTCGCTACGCATCTTTGGTAATAAAGAGAAAGGTCGAGAAGAGTCGTGGGACACCCGTACCCTAAATATGTATCATACTGTCAATCATAGTCTGAATCATTTTGAAAGATATTTCGAATCCATTGCTTCATATGTTCGAAGAATTTGTCTGCTCAACAATACAAATAACGCTATGAATGTTGTTGAACTGTCAAAATGAAAGTTATTTCGTACTGATAATGTGTTACGCAATTACCCCGCCAGTTTCCCGTTATAGTTTTTTTGATCTAGCCCTCATTTGCCAAGTTTGCAGACGTGCTATTAGGAACTTCAAATAATAAAAAAAAAACAGTGGCACTCCGGGAGTGCCGACAGAAATGAAAACTTGAACAATTTACGTGTGTATTTTTTGAATCGTCATATAAACAAAACACAAACAGAACACTTTGCCATCACTCACTGACATATCGGAAATACATTAAAATCGAGTACATCCTGACTTCCACGCGAACGAAGTCGCGGGCAGAAGCTAGTGTTTGATAAATGTAAATCACTTTTCTTCTGAAATGTACACATGTTGTTATAACATGGGATTCAACGGAAATAGCAAACGGGATCCATCGTTAATACCTAAAAAATGGGATTCAAAAGTGGGATCCAACTAAAATAAACGCATCCCGAGGACAGCCGAACACATCCGAATATAGCGCGGTGTCGGTAACAGTGTCGCGAGTTCAATAGTTTTTTCCCATGTCAAAAAATGCTCAACTCACCTAAAGAAGTTTTCACTTCAAATATGATACGATTTATTTCTAAACATTACTTAAAGTTAACGTCAAAAAAATTATAGTTTTCTTTTTCGAGTCGATGAAGATGGAGATGTTACGCACGGCTGGCTACACATCAAGCAGTGGCGTGCATTGCAGCATATAAGCAAGCAGTGCCTACCTCGATATATCAACATAAGCCTGTCAATTACATTTTAGTGTGTGTGCCCCACAATTAAGAAACTCACAAAATTATCATACCTAATAAAAAACAAAATCTTCATACAAACACGCGCGGCAGTTACTCGGCTCCCGTACTATTCGCACATTCTCATTGGTCTTTACTATGGTCTTTATTCATTCAAGTTAACACGACAAAATTAAAAATACGTACGTCTCACGCGTAATACTATGACGTTCGACCTTCGCAATTTATCACCCTTAAGTAGGCATGCCTACTCAAATAACCACACTTTTGACCTCACTTTTTTTCTGATTAGTGACCGCGTTTGCCTAGACTAGACCCGGCCTAGTGCCTACCTATTCTGAAAACCAATGCACGCCACTGACATCAAGCTAGTCATAACCAGTATAATCTGACTCTTTATGTACAGACGCCAGCACATCAAGCTACCCAAAACTGTCTGCTTTAGCGAAAAAGTTGAAAATCCATTAAAGAAATTTGACATATTGTAGTAGCTTGATATGCTGGCGTCTGTCCGAAAAACCTGCACAATGGGAGGTCATCTAAAATTGGAAATGTATAACTTAATGTGTAGTCGTGTGTACCGTGTACCACAGTGTAAAAAATATTCGTGGCCCAAAACTTCACCACTTCCACAACGTCGTCGTTGGCAACACAGAGGTCACTTTGGCTGCATTTTTAACGGCACAGGGGGGCAGGATCGGTTGTGGAACAGCTCAAATTTTATGGTAAAACATCACTTAGCTTTTTAACACGTTGACTGCTAGACAGCAGACATAATAGAAAATGTCTTGTTTGCGGTCACCGGTGACGCGGTGGCAGTCAACGCCTTAGGGCCAAAGCACACACGCTTCTTTTGGCATCGGCGATCGGCGATTCAGCTGCTTTTTTAGAAGCTAAATGCAGCGACCAAGGATTCCACACCGCACATTTAAAAACGCCAAATGCGGCGATTCAGTCGCTTTTTGGTAGCTCGATACAGCGGCTGAACGCTACACTCCGCACACATTCGGATGCTTGGATTCGGTCGCAGCGATTTGGCATTTGCGCCAGCATCGGAGCAGTCACTAAAACGCGCGATTCCAATACCACGCGCGATTCCGATACCGCGTCCGAACGCAGAGCCGCCAAAACGCGATGCAGCATCGATACAGCCGCAAAATCGCCGATCGCCGATGCAAAAAGTAGCGTGTGTGCTTTGGCCCTTAAGCAACTTTTATAAATAAATCCCTCTATCTTTGCGACTTTTGGCCGTCCCACACCAGAATAACTCAACAATTCGACTCATCATCTGCCTAGTCTTTTCCCAACTATGTTGGGGTCGGCTTCCAGTCAAACCGGATGCAGCTGACCAGTATTTTACATGGAGCGACTGCCTACCAGAACCCAGTTACTGGGTAAACTGATACCCCTTGGTAAGACTGGTTGCCAAAAAGGTTGGTACAGCCCAGTGGCGTGCATTGCATATAGGCATATAAGCAGTGCAGTATAGTAAAATCTTCATACATTGTATGAAGATTTTGTTTTTTGTTAGGTATAATAATTTAGTGAGTTTCTTAATTGTGGGGCACACACACACTAAAATGTAATTGACAGTTTTATGTTGATATATCGAGGTAGGCACTGCTTATATGCCTATAAGCAATGCACGCCACTGTTACATCCCGATGCAAATTTGATGGCGGCTCGGAACAGTCGGAACATGAGGTGAGTCGCTGCGCAGTAACAAATTCACGTGTCAGCGGGGGGTGAGGGGTGAGGCACTGCGCAAGTGCGCAGCCAGTAGCGCACTTCAGAGCCGCCATAGTTGACGTGAACTATATACAGGTTCAAGTAAAATTAGCTACCGATACGCTGCAGACGTGATGGTTATCGATATGTAAACACGATAAAACAAAAGAAAACAGATTGTTTCAACGACCGCTGGTTGTGTGCTTATACCAAGTCCCAAAAAAAAACATCAAATCATTTTTGTTTTTGACGTGATAACGTCTTAAATCGATGAACGCCGGCTCCATACACGAAAAAGCATGACTCATTGTCACGTTCCGCCTGAGCCGAGCGTGCAAGCGAGAGCGTGGACCAAGCGATAGCGAGGCACGTTCGGCCTAAGCGTTCGGCTTGTGACGTGTCTCATACACGTCACAAGCCGAACGTGATACCTAACTGAATGTTTTCTTATGACGTTATCACGTAAAATTATCGTTCGTAAACCGACTATACAGACAATCAATTTTTTTATCGTGTTTAGAAGTGATGACTGAGTTGCGCTAGCTAATTAATTTTAACCTTGTATATCGTAGTCCACAAGTACTTAAAGAGACAGGAGGTACTTAAATTTATGCTAGAATTACAGTTAGAACTTAGAACCAGTTATAACTAGTTTTTGTAGCTGTTTCCGCCATGTTTGTTTTATTATTTAATTTAAATTTTTGACAAATATTGTGTTTTTATTTATTAGCATTAGATTTATATGTTAGAATAACACATGGGGTGAAAGTTTTTAAAAATATAACTTAAATTATTGCCAAATTATATTTGTGAAACCGGTTTTTTTATTTGGAAATTCATATTTTTTTATTTTCGTTCTTTTTTAATTAATATTTTTCAGCTATAATAATCAAAGATTAGTCTCAAGATTTTGTTTTGTTTTTTTGACTTATTAAATTCATGGATAACAACTGATACCTTCACCCTACAATTAAAAATTAAGTATTTTTAGTTAATTATTTACTAATACGGGTAGTACAATAAATTAATATTTAGTTCATAAAAGAAAAAAAAGCCATATTTTGTAAAAAGAAAATCTAAGATTTTTATGAAATAAACATTGAATTGAAATATTTTATTGTTTTTTTTTTATTTCTTAACATAAAAGTATTGCAACACTTGTGATATTTTAAACGTGCTAATCTCTGCAACTACCAGTTGGATTAGAACAATTCTTTATACATTTGATAGCCCAATTCTTGAGGAAGGCTAACATCGCACTAGGATTCTTAGGACCGAGCAAAAAGAAAAAAAAAAACAGAACGTCAAGCGAAAACGAAGACAGCGCGTGCAGACCATGTGATGCGACGGCGGGGTCGGGGATCAAGAAACACGCGGACGAAGCCACGGGCAGAAGCTAGTTATTATTATAAATGGTATTTTGAAACTTTGTGGACACAATATGAGTTTTTAAACTCATGTTCATCTTCGAAGAGGTCCAAGCTCGAGGTTTGCCAGCGAGTCATGGAGCGCAGTATCCTGGGGGTTCGAATTTCACGAACACAATATTGCTCGCCAAAATCAAGATAACGGACGTTACTCAGAAAGCCGCTCAACTTAGGTGGGACTGGGCCGGACATGTTTGCCGCATGTCAGATGACAGTTGGGCTAAGAGAACCACCGTCTGCATCCCACTAAACGCACGACGCCATCGCGGCAGGCCAAAACCAAGATGGCGGGACGAGCTAGACTCCTACCATAACATGTCTTCAAAAATTTCACAGTCAAAAAAAAAACTCTTAGTTCTAGCACAGAATACTTAAAGTACTACGTACAGAAAGGCCACTCCCTTCCCCGCACTAACATCAGTTACCGCACCTCACCCCGCACTTCGGCGTATTCGTCGCAGTTCTTTAACAAAGAGCGCTCGCAAACACAAGTACCTCACGCACACATTCATACGTATACAAATGTCATTTTTTAATGTAGTAGTAGTAGGTAATTATTTTGCGAGCGTTGTATTGAGTGTCCGGGGTGTGGTTCTAGGTACCTATTTAATACCACACACAAATTTTAGTCTATATTCTTGGCATGGAACTTACATAATTTTGTGCTTTATAAAAATATATTCTTGGGAATCAATCATTTCCTTCTGTAAAGTGCATAATCAGCCTATAACACAGCTGGGACACAGTCCTCCTCTCACTGAGAGGGAATGGGCTGTAATCCACCACGCGGGCCCACTGCGGAACGTGTCCTTCAAAGTTTTGGTTATAGGATATATCAGTTATTATCACTATGTTTTTCTTCACCGTTTTGAGAGCAGTGGTGATGAAATTATTTACACGAAGTAAAGCACCTGCCTGGGTTTAAACCTACGAGTTGTAAGTCAGGGCTGTTACCACTGGGCCACCACTGCACCATGGGCATCATCATCTGCCTAGCCTTTTCCCAACTATGTTGGGGTCGGCTGCCAGTCTAACCGGTTGCAGCTGAATACCAGTATTTTATATGGAGCGACTGCCTATCTGACCTCCACAACCCAGTGACAGGGTAATACGATACCACTTGGTAAGACTGGTTTTCAGACTTTCGGGCATCTAACTATCCATAACGACAGTCAAAGATCCACAAATGACAGCCGGGACCAATGGCTTAACATGCTTTCCGAGACACGGAGGGGTCTCGGTATGTAAAGGTCACCCATCCACAGGCCAACCGCGGCAAGCATAGCTTAAGCTGATTGATCAACCTGTACGGCTGTTATTATTTACAAGTTCTTTGAGGCCTTTTTTTTTCGTGGATGGGAAATCATCAAATGACCCCTCCTGCTCTGGGTGGAGCGGAAGGGAGGGGTGGAGCGGAAGGGAGTGTCAGACTCTTACTGACTAAAACTCACCTGTGTTCTTTCCTTAGCCCTTTGTTCCGGGGCAGCGGTAACCGTTTCGGATAATCAAGTTCTTTGAGGCCTAAGTGTCCTTTTGTTTTGTATTTATTTTCATAGTTAGTTAACAATGACATATATCAATACTGAAATGATAGCTGATAGAGATGAATGGAAGAAGACAAGCTTTGGCTGTGCCGTTCCCAAAATCTCAAACTCAAAGCATTTATTTCAATTAAACCATGTACAAGCACTTTTGAATTGTCAAAATTAAATAGTCGGTCAGTTAGTCAGAAAGTTGAAGCTAGTTGCCCATTCCAAAATGTAGATCTCTATGGAGAAGAACGGGCAAGAAACTCCATGGACACTTTTAAATCAAGATATTACAAAATCCTGGGTACATTATTCTTGTTGCTTCTATATATGAGAACAATGTAAAAAAACACAAATAAAGAAACAATTAAAAATATAAGATTAAAAATAAGCCTTGGCTGTTCAGAGATGACCAGTCTCAACTGACGGCGCCCATTCACGAACATGACGTTCAACCATTTTGTGGGGAACCGAATGATCCAACACACGCACCATCATCAGTGAGACATTTAAGTGGGCATGACACATTAAATCATTTGGGATAAGGGCCTGGGCAAATAAATTGGGGTAAGGGCCTGGGGATGGTGATGAAGACGATGATTATTGACAACTCAATATGTACACCCTAATATAATTTGTCCCATCCAATGTCTTCAAGAATAATTCCCCTTTTTTGTATGGGTATTGAAATTACTATCATGCTCCGCTAATATGCATACGGCAAGTAAATACTAAATTGTTGGGTTTCTGATATTTACTATAAAATCAAGTAAATATGATTTGGGTAAGGCTATAGCCCTTAACTTACTATCACCTAATTAGCTCAGCAATTTTTATGATCAATTTCATATTTATAGGCAAAATATTATGTAAACTTATAAGCTCTATTGCATCACCATCTTCTGTTACATAAAATCATATGAAATTGATAAATGTAGCATTTAGATAGTATCTAGAAGCAAAAACTGGCATTGTATCTAATCATATAAGTTTGTAATCAAACCTGCTTGCTCAAACAACCAAAGACAATTTGGCATTATTTTTATTTATTTACTCACAAGTGTAGCATCATAAAAGTATTTCTCCATCCTTTTGAATTTAGAACGAAATGAAAACCGCATTTCTGGCGTAAAACCATATTCAAAAGGTGCATTTTTGTATGATTTATAAAGAAACGACATCTTAAAAACTTTTAGTTTTGTAACAAATTATACACTTCTCACGACACTAACACACTTTATTTAGCAGTAAATTGCATTCACGAGCCATTTAACACTAAAGCAAAGACTGAAAAACGTTTAATAGCCAAGAATTCGCGTGAAAATCGCGAATTATGACATTGAGATCGCGAAAAACTATGTCGGTTATTTTGGCTTCTTTCGCCGCACAACGTCACGAAAAACGTGCTTGTAGCGTACAAATAGGATAAAAATAAATAATAGTACTCACCTGATCTCGTGATCATTCCCTGGGTAGCCGCAACGGGAACCAAAACCGCGTTATGCGTCAAATCCTCAATGGAAAGCCCAGTCACGGCAGTGGACAGAAGCGGGTTTTTAACAATGTTCCTGCTCGGGCAGTCGCCGAAACTTTTATCTGACATGTTGTATACTATATTAATGACCGGTTGATGAGAAAATTTTCACGTTTTCACACATTTGGAGGTCATAAATAGGTAATTTAATTATATAAAGTTACGTGTCACTTGCATATTTTGACAATTTGACAGATGACAACACGTTGATCGTGTGATTGTTTGACAGAAAAATTGCAATTTTGCATTCAAGTTCCTACAATAAATTCTACAATGAATTTCTTTCAAATGCAGAATCAATTTTAATCTGTATATTCATTGAATAAGTTACATAAAACACATCTTATGTAAAATCAAAGGTACAAAAGCTATAATATAAGTAATTTTTCAGAAGAATGTGGGTATTACGTAAAAGAAAGTTTCTGTGTAAGTGCATCAAACAAACTTTGTAAACAAAACAAAGAGTTTAATTAAACCAGTGTGTGAGTTCGATCGTTTGATCGATGATCGATATTATTTTACTTTAAGTTACATAAATAAATAAATTGTAATCTCTTATGCCCGAATACGTCTTATCATACTTGTAGAAAATTACTAAGACATTACCACAGAGCATGGACATTACAAGGCGTCTTACGGTTGGCCTTTGTATGTGTACAATTGTGTTTTTGTTGTGCATAAAGATTTAATAAATAAATACAGGCTGAAGTGGGAATGAGCCGGACACGTCTCACGAATGCACCCGGAGAGACGGGCAAAGATCGTCACTCCCGACGCCTGAGGCAGGATATTGCCGTCGAGAGGTAGACCAAGACGAAGGTGGCGTGACGATCTAATATCATTCGCAGCGCAAGGCCACCATGGCCAGAGATTGCATAAGACAGGGAGGTTTGGAAGAAAATAGGCTTTTGCCCAGCAGTGGGACATAAAATAGGCTAACAAAAAAAAATGTTGCTCATTTGGAGAAACATCGACGTAAATGTATTGTTATATGAATGTATTGTTATATGAATGTATTGTTATATGAAAAAGCACATACAAGTATTTACGTTAGAAAAGCAGACATCAAAAAAAGTAGCAGTTACGTCGATGTTTCTCCAAATGAGCGATATAATACACAAAATGTTTATAATTCTGTGTAGTAACAGAATATAAAAGAAAAACAATTTTTTTTTTCAATAATAAATAGGTGGCGATAAAACTTATAACGGAGCGTACTTACGAAAACTTTTGTGCTGTATACACTGTACAAGTGTCACTGTCAAATACATTGTTATCTATGATAAATATTTACGAATTTTGTTGTGTTACTCATGGTTTTTCAAAATAATAATATTGCATTATTTTAAATTAAACATTAAAAACAACAATGGAAGATAAAAAAGACAATCCTCCGCCTATAAAACGTTATAGACGTGAGGAAAACTCGTCAGAATCAGAAGAAGATATAGATAACTATGAACCTTACGTGCCTGTGAAAGAGCGAAAAAAACAGCAATTAATGAAATTAGGAAGGCTCAGTCAACTTGCTGCTGAAGCTGCTGCCGAGCCCAAGAGTTCTAGTGACAATGATCCTGATGATGAGAGTAAGTATCAACATATTTTTTTAGGTTATAACGATCTTGTTTGTTTTGTTTTGGTTTTGCCCAACGCTGGTTGACATATGAACAGCCTTGGTCAAATGGATCTCCAATACAAGGTTGAGTTATTTTCAATCAATCAACTCAGCCTATCGCAGTCCACTGCTGGTTTAAGTTATTTTAATAAGCAATAACCCGCCACTATATTGTTATGTTACATCTTCATAAAATTCCATTAAATATTAGGTCCTTACATATGAAATTGGCGTTTTTCGTACTGGCTACTTTAATCACGAATTTCTCCTCTTTGGTAAGGAATTCCAAATTCAAATTTGTACAGCTATTTACTCATGTATTTGTGCTTCGATGACCGTCATTCATTTGTTTTTTTTCTTCTGTTTTTTCTGTTTGCGTCACTCATTTTACAAAATGGAAAATTTAAAATATCGCATTATTTACGAGTACGAGTTCCGCCGTGGCACTAGTGCTGCGGAAACGACTCGAAGGGTGAATGATGTGTATGGCGGTCATGTTGCAAAAGAAAACACAGTTCGTTTTTGGTTCCAACGTTTTCGTTCTGGAAATTTCGACCTGCAGAACAAGCCCCGTGGACGGCCTGAGACCCAAGTTGATAATGGAGAATTGAAGGCTATTGTGGAAGCGGACCCATCGCAAACCACGTCCGAGTTAGCTGCAGGCTTCGATGTTAGTGATAAAACTGTTTTAATTCACTTGAAGCAAATTGGGAAGATTAAAAAGCTCCACGCCACTGCTGCTTCACGACAACGCCAGATCACACACTGCGCAACAGACGGCTACCAAATTAGAAGAGCTTGAATTGGAATGTCTTAGACATCCTCCGTACTCCCCGGACCTTGCTCCAACAGATTACCATTTTTTTCGCAATTTGGATAACTTTTTGCAAGGGAAAAAATTCAACTCCGATGGGGCAGTCCAAATCGCCTTCAAAGATTTTATTGATTCCCGTCCGACTGGTTTTTTTAGTAAAGGGATCAATGAACTACCTATAAGATGGCAAAAGTGCATTGAAAACAATGGTTCATACTTTGATTAATTAAATATATTATATTAAAAAATATTCGACTTTTTGTTCCTTCCATACAAAACGCCAATTTCATATGTAAGGACCTAATATAACATTCTAATAGCTTGCTTTTAATTTTTATTTAATTTTCGGTCAGTAGGCCACCTTAGGGGTGATAAGCCCTTACATTGGTTATTCCCAATTTTCATAATTATGTTGTCTCAAACTCAAAGCGTTTATTTAAACTAAACCAATTTCACTTGGCATTTTTTGACTGTCAAAGAGTCGGTAAATTAGTCAGAAAGTTGAAGCTAGTGACCCATTCCAATACATATAGGGTTACCATTTAGAAATTTGAAAAGTCCTGACAAAAAGCCTGACATTTCAATAAAAGTCCGGACGTTTTAGTCACAAAATCCAAACATTACCCACTTAGTTACAGGCAGTAGTATGGTAGGCATGGTAGCAGACGCTCGCGAGGGGTTGAAGAGTGCAGGGATAAAAAAAAGTGCACTGAAAAACATAAATATGAACAAGTACGTGTACCAGAAACTAGCGTTAGTTTGATTATTTTACGTAAAATTATTTTTATTTTGAAGAAAACATTTGCAAAAGCTACAAGATTTATTGTTTGATTTTTCTTGTTGATTGATAAAGAAGTATAAGCATTTTGTTTTTAGATGAACGAGAAGTTAATATAAGTTTTTAACCGACTTTAAAAAAGGAGGTTCTGTATTCGACCCGTATGTATGTATGTATGTATGTATGTATGTATGTATGTATGTATGTTTGTATGTCCGCGATTATCTCAAAAACTACTGAACCGATTTTGATAATTCTTTCATTAGTGTAATCTGCATACTTTCAGGAAGGTTTTAGTATATAATACATTAGGTAATTATTCTTATGTACGAAGTTATATGCATAAATGTACTGGATCTCCGGCATTTCTATGTGAATTTTGATGATTCTTCGAGTCGTGTCTTCAATTCTTCAATGCACTAGTATTAATTGAATTTGTGTGGGGTAGGTACAACTAAAAAGTGAAAAATAAAAACTTTTTTACAAAAAAAAACAACCGACTTCAAAAAAAAAACACTACAAAGTGAAAAATAACTTTAATTTCGGAAGTCGGTGTCAAAAAACGAAAATCGTCGTCGAAAACGAACCAACGACACCGACTTCCGAAATTAAAGTTATTTTTCACTTTGTAGTGTTTTTTTTTTGAAGTCGGTTGTTTTTATTACTTGTATTCCATCTAAGCCAAGAAATCCGGACAAATGAAAGAGCCGGACAAAAGTCCAGAAGTCTGGACATGTCCGGAGAAATCCGGACGGATGGAAACCCTAAATAGATAGATCTCTATGAAGAAGAACGGGCAGTGCATATATTAAAGTGTTTAATCATAAAAAAATCTGACCAACAAATTCACAAACTTAAATAAACAACATTTTTGTCCCCACAGCCTCCCAAGAAGAATGGGGTCGTCGCTACAACGTCTCCTTGCTAGACCAGCACAGCGAGCTCAAGAGAATCGCAGAGGCGCGTGCGCTGTCTGCTGCAGAGCGACAAGCGAGGGAGGAGGAGCATATCCTGGAAAGTGTGGCGCAGAGCAAGGCGCTGATGGGCGTCGCTGAGTTGGCTAAAGGTAACTTATAGCAGTGTTCCCTGTTTGGCGTTTTCATTAGCCGTCTCTCGGCGCGAGGACGCTTCGATCAAAATATTTCCTGCAACTTATATTAAACTTAAAGGGCCAATATACATATATTATTATTTTAGTTTTTAGAGGTTTTTGTTTCAGTTGGTGGTTTTTTAATTTAACTTTTTATTAAAAGAAAACAAACATCTCATTTATCAAATTAAATTTCATTCGACAACATCCATCGGTTTCTTACTTAACTTCTATCCGACGATCCAGCATACTTATCTCTTTTGTTGACTGTACGTTTAAAATATGTAAGAAAAGCATGCAACAAATCTGCTTAAAGTGAATGCACTGATTGCAGATGCAATAAACCATCCTTCCTCTCCCCAGGTATACAGTACGAAGACCCAATAAAAACCTCCTGGCGTCCACCGCGCTGTATCCTGGAGCTGCCAGAGGAACGTCACGAGAGGGTCCGCAGACAGTTGAGGATTTTGGTGGAAGGAGAAGACGTCCCGCCGCCTATCAAGACTTTCCAGCATATGAAGTTTCCTAAAGGTAAGAGAAATGGGGACTTTTTGGGTGATAGATTTCTTGGGTGAATAAATAATGATAAAATACAAAAAAAATACAACATAACAATGTAATCAGCCTATAATGCCCACTGCAAAAAATACGATAGTCCTTAATTATACCAAAAATATGCATTACAACTGGTATTTTTCTACAACATCTCAAAACAACTGATTTAAAAAAATTAATACATAAAACACGAAGTGCTATTAGACCGATTGTGCTAATACGAATATTTTCAAAATAATATCTATGATATTGATAATATTTTAATTTTTTTGAAAAATATAACATTGTAGCTGGGGAACAAAAAGGCTCCAGAAAGAGACAGCAAGATACCACAGTGTCTTCAGTATATTGCGATATTACCCAAGCTTTCGATTATGTGGATCATAATATTTTGCTTATGAAGTAAGAAGCTTATGGAATTCAAGGAACCATTATTAAAATTGATAAAATCATATGCATACATGGACATTTCGAAAATAGATTCAGACTAAGTTTGATTTCATATTTACTTATTTACATCAAATAAATCATTGGTGTACTGCAGGGGAGCGTGCTAGGTCCCCCGTTATTTTTAATTTGTATTAATGTTTACCAAAAGTAAGTTTATCATAGCTATGTCACAAATTGCCTATGACAGTACCGTAACTATTACAAAACTATTCAATACTACTGACGTATGGTCTATCGTACTTGAAATCTTTGTCTACGCTTTACTTCATTTGACTAGCACCCCAAACTACAACTCACCCAAATTCCAATTCACTAAACCTTACCCATCTTTCCAGGAATCCTCAGAGGCTTAGAAGCTAAAGGTATAAAGCATCCCACACCGATCCAAGTTCAGGGCATCCCAGCGGTGCTGAGCGGTAGAGACATGATAGGTATCGCCTTCACCGGCTGCGGGAAGACGCTGGTCTTCACACTGCCCATCATCATGATGTGTCTCGAGCAGGAAGTCAAGATGCCCTTCATCAAGTGAGTGCTGTGACTTTTGTGATATTTTGATCCTCAAATACAGGCTTTTGACGTTGGAAAAATAAAAGCCCAAGACTTTTAATTCTCCTGTTCTCTCGTTTACGTGCAATCAATCTTAGGTCTCTTTAGCGGTATGAGGTCTGAGCGCGGGACGGGACGGGACGTCATAGGGGCGGCGGAAAGAGCGCGAGAGGCGGGGTCAAGTCTCATCTTTCGTGGCCCTAACTATAACAACCATACAAAAAAAAAAACAGCATACAGTCGAATTGAGAACCACCTCCTTTTTGACGTTGGTTAAAAATACTCAATTAATTTGTTTGTTTCCAGAAACGAAGGTCCCTACGGTCTCATAATATGTCCGTCACGAGAATTGGCGAAACAGACGCACGACATCATACAACACTTTATAAAGCAACTCAAAATGGCTGGCAACCCTGAGATTAGGAGCTGTTTGGCAATCGGAGGTTAGTTTTCTAAATCCGAACTACTATTATACCGGGATTGTCCGAAAGGGTTACCGCTACCACAGAATACTTAATAGTACTACGTACAGAAAGGACACTCCCTTCCCCGCACTCACATCAGTTACCGCACCTCACCCCGCACTTCGGCATGTTCGTCGCCGGCTCTTTAACAAGGGCGCTCGCAAACACAAGAACCGCAGCGCTGTACCTACCTACTGCTGACACGAACACATTATTTTTTTAAAGTTTTATATTTTGTGTTAATCACGATGGTTGGATATTGTGCATTATTTGGATGCTTATCTTCATCGAGGAACGATAAAGACAGGAGTTTCTTTCGGTTCCCGAAACATGAAAGAAGGTAAGGAACAGCAACTCAAATATCCTTTAAACCCATAAAAAATAAAAGCTAGTATATTACAGACAAACAAGTTAAGCCAGTGTTGTGATAATTTATTTTCATAATTTTCTCTATTATTCATTTATTTTCCAAGTTTTCTTCGTTTTAGAACAATTAAAACTTCCGTAATATTAACATACCTACTGTTAAATTATTGCTCTCTCTCTTTATTGTCTTAGTTATGTCTATTGTTATTGGTGTGTATTGATTATTCAATCAATAATAAACCTCTTTAACATAATAACTATTATAATATTATTTTTATTTCATTACGAACACGACTTTATAAATAAATAATTGAACGCCGCTCGTAAAAGGTCACATGCACACGTTCGGGCAGCGCCGCCGCCTACGCACTACTGCCAGCACTACTAGATTTCACGCACACATTCATACGTATACAAACGTCATTTGTTAATGTAGTAGTAGTAGGTAATTATTTTGCGAGCGTTGTATGGAGTGTCCGGGGTGTGCCGCTACCCCGGAACATAAAGGGCTAAGGAGGGAACACGGGTGGGTTTTAGTCAGTAAGAGTCTGATACTCCCTTCCGCTCCACCCAGAGCGGGAGGGGTCATTTGATGATTTCTCATCCATAAAAAAAAAGAGGGCGCCATATTCAATTTATTGTGATGTCACATAGCCTAGAGTATGTAGAAATACTTATGCAGTGTTTTGAACAGGTGTAGCGGTGTCAGAATGTATGGAGGTAGTACAAAGAGGGGTGCATATCATGGTGGCAACGCCCGGACGACTGATGGACATGCTCGATAAAAAGATGGTGAGTTTCAACCTTCAAATAATACTATATTTTAGTGTTTTTGGGATGCATAAAGAAGCCTCCTCGTGTAGCGCAGTTTGTTCCGCCAATTACTCAACTGAACGCTCGCGCTCGGTGCATCCTGGACAGTCACACCCAACACATTATTGGACTGGCCAATTCTTCCCTTGCGGTGGTAGGGCTAACGCCCGCCTGGTTTGCGAACACCCTCCCACCGAAGTCTGGCGTCAAGCAGCCTGCTGTGTTTCCTCGATGCGTGGGAGTTCCTTAGCCACGGGCCCCTCTTTAGCCACGGGCCCCTCTTTAACCATGGGCCCCTCTTTAGCCACGGGCCCCTCTTTAGCCACGGGTCCAAATGAGCAATATGATTAGATGATTTTTCCTAACATTTCAACAAACAATGATTCAGCGTGTGTGTTGAAGTAATCATAAAATGTAGACAATTTACATTTTCCTTACAGGTCCGTCTCAACGTCTGTCGCTACCTGTGCATGGATGAAGCTGATCGTATGATAGACATGGGTTTCGAAGAAGACGTCAGAACTATATTCTCTTACTTCGCTGGACAAAGGCAGACGCTACTGTTCAGTGCCACCATGCCGAGGAAGATACAGAATTTTGCCAGGTAAGATCATCATCTGCCTAGCCTCTGGTGGCATCTATACAGGGTGTTACGGAAAGGGTATATCAATACAAACGGGTTGAAGAGTGTATCTGGTCTAAAACCTCTGTACAAAATTTCAGCTCAAAAGCATTAACCTTGAAAATGCTTAATATTTTTTTATTTCGACATCACGGCGCCTGCACTGGCGCGCGGCGGCGTGATGTGCGTGTACTAGGCGCACAGACACACTACAGATAATGGATAATGACCCTCGTAGTGCGTTGACACGTTTGTTATGATTTCAATTTAATAAACTATCGAAATAAAAAAATATTAAGCATTTTCAAAGTTACTGCTTTTGAGCTGAAATTTTGTACAGAGATTCTAGACCAGATACACTCTTCAACCCGTTTGTATTGATATACCCTTTCTGTAACACCCTGTATAGAGGTATGAAGAACAGGGTGTAAAGTTCACTCACACTCTAGAAAAGGGAGGATCCTCCGACCAGACGGGTGTTGTGTCTGGCGGGCACCGTCACGCAAATCCTGCATCTCGCAAGCAGAGTTTACCGCGCAACTAGCATGTACAGGGTTACTTGTAATTCGACGTATATCCGTCAGGAGCTGATAAGGGGGCCAAAATGCAACAAATTGAACCCCCCATATGTATGGCTGAAATTCAATTAAAGCTTCCATGAATTTACATTGAGTTCTTACAACACGCTATGGTTTCAGAACCTTTTATAGAGGATTCATATCAAGGGTGTAGATAAAGTCTTGTATGCAACTGTACATAATTAGGTATTAAAACACTCATGTGATACTATTATCACACTTGGCTTCGCTTCGAGCAATAAGAAATAAAGAAAAAGTATTTAATACCTAAACTAAACACAGTAAAAAAAAGAATAAAAAACCAAGTTATATAAAAAAAAGGTAACAAAAAGAAAAATGAAACAGAAACTCCTATACCAGGTCAAAAGGCTCCTATCATCAGCATGATGCTGCGACATTTAAAAAAATAAATGTCACAGCGCTGGTATTCTGATAAACCCACATTCGTGTTTTAATACCCCTTATTATACAACAGTTGCATAAATAACTATAGCGGGTTGTACAGGTCTCTTTACAGGTCCATTTTCATTATTTACCAGGTCAGCCCTAGTAAAGCCAGTGACGGTGAACGTAGGCCGCGCGGGCGCCGCGTCGCTGAACGTTCGACAGGAGTTAGAACCAGTCAAGGCAGAAGCCAGGACGGTACATCTGCTGCAATGTCTTCAGAAGACACCTCCTCCGGTCCTGGTGTTCGCTGAGAGGAAGCAGGATGTGGACGCTATTCATGAATATTTGTTGCTTAAAGGTGAGTTTTTGAATATAATCATCATCATCATCATTTCAGCCGAAACGCGTCCACTGTTGGACATAGGCCTCCTCCAAACACCTCCACTTCGACCGGTTTTGTGCTTCTCGCATCCAACGAGTTCCTGCGGCCTTCACAAGGTCGTCGGTCCACTTTGTGGGAGGCCTTCCAACGCTACGTCTTCCGGTACGCGGTCGCCACTCCAGAACCTTTCGGCCCCATCAGCCATCTGTTCTGCGAGCAATGTGCCCTGCCCACTGCCACTTAAGTTTAGCAATTCTTCCGGCTATGTCGTGTCGGTTACCTTGGTTCTCCTGCGGATCTCTTGATTTCAGTTTTTTTTTTAAATATACCTAATAGAAAAGTTTATTTAGTAAGGAAATGACACACAAAAAAGTTACAATGTCATTTGGGATCCCTTCTTTTCGCATAATGTTCTTTTTCCTAATATACTTTGGCATAACTAATTTGGTATAATTGGTTTTGCCAAAATAATACTTTTTTTTGTGGCATACAGCTTATGTTGGCATAATTATCTTGAAGGCTAATTTGTTTTGGCATAAATTTAATTCGCATAATACTAAACGACGTCAGGGGCACCTCGAAGTTCGGTTTTGTTTCGCCAATTAATTTAACTTGGTATAATTTTACAATTACAGGCGTGGAAGCAGTAGCCATCCACGGCGGTAAGGACCAGGAGGAAAGATCTCGCGCCGTGGAGGCTTTCAGGAGAGGAGAGAAAGATGTTCTGGTGGCAACTGATGTAGCTAGCAAAGGTACCTATGTGAAGAAATATTTTACTTAAGGCGGTACCCCGACCAAAACCGCGTTTTTCTTCGTTATTCAGAGGCTATTAACTCAATAATTATGAGAAATAAACTACATCTGAAAGCACATTATTAATGTTCCATATCCTATCATCACATTGCCCGTTATTATTTGTTTTTATATGTTACAAATACATTTAAAATTTCCTTTTAAAAAAGTGACTAAAATTATTGAGTGCATTCATCTTTTGCTAAAGTTGACGTTCTATTAATTTGAGGATTTCACCAATGGATAGATAATTTAAAAAAATCTAAATAATCCATGATTTAATTTATTTAAAAAGATCGCTATTCTTTTTTATTAAAATAATTCCAAAAATATTGCGAGTTCTATGATAAAGGGGCGTGCGCAGGGTACGCTGCATCCCTTTCGTACGAGGAAGTCGTGTCGCTCTCTGTCTCTGTCGCGAATGCTCAAGGTTATTTGGTCGGGGTACCGCCTTAAAAGTGTCGCTCGCTATACTCCATAGATTTAGGTAGTTAAATAAAGGTAAACAAAAAAGACACATAACTTAGTTAACCGACTAAACGTAATACCAGTCTATAATATAATAATAATAATAATATAATATTCCACAACTATCACACAACGCCATCTAGTCCCAAGCTAAGCAGAGCTTGTGTTATGGGTACTAGACAACTGATAAACATACTTATATATTTCTAAATACATACATATTATAGATAAATTACACCCAGACACAGAACAAATGATCGTGCTCATCACACAAACATTTGTCCTGGGTGGGAATCGAACCCACGACCTCCGGCATAGCAGTCAGGGTCACTAACCACTAGACCATCAGGCCTGTCAAATCTATTCAGTTGTCATGCTACGTCACAGTTGTACTCTTCAATTTAGCAACTTTTTTAATGAATTATAACCACACCCCGGACACTCCATACAACGCTCGCAAAATAATTACCTACTACTACTACATTAAAAAATGACGTTTGTATACGTATGAATGTGTGCGTGAGGTACTTGTGTTTGCGAGCGCTCTTGTTAAAGAACTGCGACGAATACGCCGAAGTGCGGGGTGAGGTGCGGTAACTGATGTTAGTGCGGGGAAGGGAGTGTCCTTTCTGTACGTAGTACTTTAAGTATTCTGTGATTATAACATTACTAAATTGAAGAGCATTTTGACATCCAAGTTTATTTTGACTATTATGTAAAATTATTAATTGTATTGAACTGTTATTATTATTTTTTAATCTGATAAGTGTGTTTAAAATGTTCTTATCTTTATTAGTTAAAGCATCTTGCCTTATTCATTTAGATTTTGCATGTCGAATCTTGGGCAGAATGTATGGCTCAACTTTAATTCTTCAGGACCTTATTTGTATACTTACCTGCATTCTAGCAAATAAATAATTTGATTTAATTTGATTTGAAGAGTACAACTGTGACGTAGCATGGCAACTGAATAGACTGGTATTCAAATATATCAAACATCTGCGAAAAATAAAACAAATTGGCGGACTGGTAGGTATGCCACGGATCTTCAAAGTCCTTCTAGCATTTAAAGGTGCCATGAATGTGCTATCCATATTATCCATACTAATATTATAAATTCGAAAGTAACCCTGTCTGTCTATCTGTCTGTATGTTACCTTTTCACGCCTAAACCGCTGAACCGATTTAGATGAAATTTTGTAAAGAGATAGTTTGAGTCCCGGGAAAGGACATAGGATAGTTTTTATCCCGATATTCCCACGGGATCGAGACTTATGCGGGTGAAACCGCGGGGCGCAGCTAGTTTGAAATAATGATTTGACTTCGAGTTGATGCTGCTGGCTTGTGGATTGAGGAAGTATTACATTTTGTATACTTTTTAGGGTTCCGTACCTCGAAAGGAAAAAACGGAACCCTTAAACGATCACTTCGTTGTCCGTCCGTCTGTCTGTCTGTCGAGACCCTTTTTCTCAGGAACGCGTGGAGTTATCAAGCTGGAATTTATATCAAATACTCAGGTCTACTGTCCTTCGGAGCTGTGAAAAAATCAAACTTCTAAACCAACGCAAAAGATACAGCCGTTTATGCCGCAAATTTTCGACACTTGCAAGGGAATCAAAACCTACAGGGTACTTCATGTGAACTCAGAATCTTGAAATTTGGTACGAAGCAACGTCTTATAGCACAGATAAAGGAAAAATTGTGAAAACCGTAAATTTTTAGTTACATCATATAATAAAAATATTTTAAACAGGTTTGTACGGAACCCTCGGTGCGCGAGTCTGACTCGCATTTGGCCGGTTTTTTTTTGTAATCAAAGGCTAACGTAACTCCAATACTGAATTCCCAGGTCTCGACTTCGCGAACATCCAGCACGTAATAAACTACGACATGCCGGAAGACATTGAGAACTACGTGCATCGCATCGGACGTACAGGCCGCGCCGGCGGCGAGGGCGTCGCCACCACGCTGCTGGGTCGCGCCGCCGACGACAGTGTGCTGCGGGACCTGGCGCATCTCTTGAGAGAGGCGCAGCAGAAGGTAGGTCTTAGGATCCTGGAGTCCTCATCATCATTCAGCCATAAGACATCCACTGCTGGACATAGACCTCCCCCAAGCCTAGCCACATGTCAAAGTCAAAGCATTTATTTCAAATAGGCACATAAAAGGCACTTATGAACGTCAAAAATTACATTAAATTAAAATAGAATTGATTCTAGTCGCTTCTTCCAAAAGGTAGTTTTCGTATGGAAAAGAATGGGCAAGAAACTCCACCGTTACTCTTTTAAAATGTTTTACAATATTTGGCATAGGTACATTCATTATATAAAAATATGTGAGGACGATGCACCTAAAATAAAATTACTATACCACAATAGGTAAAAGAATTAAAAACGAAACCATGAAATATAAATTAATTATCAGGCGCTTTACTTTGTGTAAATTATTTCATCACCACTGCTCTCAAAACAGTGAAGGAAAACATCGTGAGGAAACCGGCATGTCCTAGAACCAAAAATTCGAAGACATGTGACATCTACCAATCCGCACTGGGCCCGCGTGGTGGATTACGGCCCATTCCTTCTTACCGAGAGGAGGCCTGCGTCCCAGCAGTGGGAACATTATAGGCTGATTATGTATGTATCTGATAGATACATGGTGCTCACATATTTACAAACATGGTAAAAGCAAAAGATTTTAATAAAAAAAAAAAAATTAACAAGTAATAAGTCAGGGTGTGAGTAATGAATGTAAAAAAAGAATAAAATTTTACAATTAAATTAGCAACCAGTTTGATTTTGTCTAGAGGACATGGACGAGACCCATCAGTCCAGTCAGAATTTTTTGTAAAAATTTTAAAATTAAAAAAAGTGTCCATGGAGTGTCTTGCCTGTACTTCTCCATGGGTACCTACTACGCTTTGAAACGCTTGCTGCCGTTGGTCCGTGGATGGGTGACCATCTTTACATAAAAAAGGCCCTCCGTGTCTCGGAAAGCTGCCGTTGGTCCCGGCTGTCATTCGTGGATCTTTGACAGTCGTTACGGGTCGTCAGAAGCCCGAAAGCTTGATAACCAGTCTTACCATGAGCTTATTGTATTACCCAGTAACTGTGTTGTGGAGGCAGATAGGCAGTTGCTCCATGTAAAATACGGGTATTCAGCTGCATCCGGTTAGACTGGAAGCTGACCCTAACATAGCTGTGAAAAAGCTAGACAAAAGATGAAGTATTATTAAGACAGATTCTAGATATAAACAACAGTCTGGCTGGAGAATCGTTTCCTTTAACCTTTTAACCGCTTACGTCGGATTTATCCGACAAATATTTTCGTGTCCATTCCGCCAGAGTCGTATATATACGACCAAATAACACAGCTCGTTTAATCTGTATTATTATTACATCATCACAGCTCGTTTCATCGGTATTTATTTTTCGTTTTTTTTTTCGGGCGCTGGGGGCATGACAACTGATATAAAGTCGGGCGGTTAATCAACTGGTCAAACATCAGTGCTAAAATTAATAAATTTTGTTTCAGGTACCGTCATTCCTGCTAGATATGATCGGCGAACCGGATGTGCCCGTACCGGATGGACAAGGGTGCTCATATTGTGGCGGGTTGGGTCACAGGATAACAGGTAAAAACATTTATAATTACTATTATCTTAGGAAAGATAGATATACAATATGTAACATAATTAACGCAAGACCTCATACACCCCGAATAGAGTATAACGTTAAAAGCATATTACAATAGCCAAAACTTAATTTTTTTAAAGCTAACTATTTTTTATTAAGAAAATGGTGTTGCATTACTTTATGCATTTAAAATTGAGTCTTATTGCCTTGAAATAAGATTTAATTTTGGTTGGCTCAATCGGCGGTCAGAATGACAAAATACATAATTTTTGAAAACTATACCTATATTAAAAGTTACTGAAATCGATTCAGTAGTCAATTTTGAACAAACTACTTTCAGGAATTGTGTTTATTCTGTTACACCTTGTATACCATAAATACACCATAAAGGTCTATTCCGATATAATTGATATCGTTGCCCCGCTCGGTAGCGATACCGAATCGGTACGCGATTTCGCTGTTGGCTATCGATTTATGTAGGCTTCGTGGGTGGCCAAAAAAAAATATGACGCGACAGTAGTTGCGGAACTAGTTGTCCGCCTCAGTGCACACAGACGTCTCGGCGGCGGTTCGCAACGCACGTACTGAGTAATGCGGCCCCGCCCCGCACTCCCGCCGCTCACGTACCTAAGATAAGGTCAACTAGTTCCGCAAGGACTACAGGCCCCATACAAAAATCTTCTTCTTCTTAGCGTGTCGATAGCAATCTAAATGTACTCGGCCCAGAATTCGGCTACTTGTTTGGCACCATCACTAGCGTCCATCAGTTCCTGTAACGTGCAGCTGACAGGACACGCAGGGCACGATATTAAGTGTCCCATCGTTTGTGGAACAGCACCACATTTACACTCCAAGGCGGAGTCGTCTATAAATCTCCACCTCAACAGGTTTTCCTTGCTTCGGCCAACCTGGGTCCGGAGTCTGCTTAACCTTTTGAACGCCAATCACTTGTATACAAGTTCGAGATTTTCGTGCCCTCAGCGCCACTACTTGATTAGAAGTAATAATAGTATAAAATAAATTTACGACTTTTACAAGACCTTTTATTTTGTTTTTATGGAAAATTGCCCTGTTATAAGCCATATTTTTAACTTTTTCACACATAATAAGTTCTTGTTTGTTTTATATTCAATAGAAACAAAAACGCCACAAAATATTTTAGTGCCCCCAACGCCAAGTACTTGATATAAAGTAAGCCAGTGATGGGACACGATGAAGACCTCGCTATATTTCATCTCGTCAAAACGATCATAAATATCATTATTGCAAGAAAATGACGTGAATAAATAATATTTTATAAATATTGTAAACTATAAACTACGTTTTATTCGCCTTAATCAAGAATAAATAGGTTTTCTAATCATTGTCGATAGTGAAACACCGTGTGAAAAACCCATCCCTACAAAGTAGCTAGTTGTCAGTGCGCACAACGCCACGAACTAGTATTGAAGTAAATCTGTGACGTCACAAGCGGACGGGTTTCAAGGTCATAGTGACTGTGCATTTTAGTGTAGTGCAATGTTTACATCTTGTTTCTTTTTGAGTAGATTCATCATAAGAAAAAGTTTGTGAATAATCAGAATTTTGAAATAGTTCGTCGTCCTGACATTACGTTAAGTCGTCAACTTCCGTTTCAGGAATGTACTTCCGTTTTCTATTAGTTTCTAAAAACAAGAAAAATCATTGCTAGTATTTTGCGACACCTATACCTACCATTAAAAAAAAAGATCTGTAACATCTGCGTAAAACAGTCACTCTATTTTAATTTTTTTTAAAAACACGTAGATAGAAAACCACGTATCTAGCTTCTATTGATTGTATTTGGTTCTATTTTTTGTAAGTAAACGAAATAAATTATGCATGAATCGGTTGAGGTTATGCACGTGTAACTCGACCACAGTGAATAGAAAAAAGAAAAATACCATAGACATCGACATCTAGACATCCTTATATCAAAAAGGATTTTGTCGTGGCTCGAGCGCCAACGACTTGATATGAAGTAGAAGGATTACATTTGGAGACAAATAGGGATGTGCCTTCTAGAACACACGTCTAATAAATTTACAATTCTTTTCTTTTATTATGGGAAATATATCCAGGTTTTCATATTGATTTTTGTATGAAATAAAACAAAATATGAAAATACGGTATCAGTTTTTATTTAGCTTCGTAAATTGGTGAATAAACGTTAATTTCAACTTATAATATTATTTATCGATAGGACATTAATCCCATCCCTACGTTTTACTATAGATACGTTATACATTTGTAGCGTGGCGCTGGAGGACACATCGCGTATGTAGATGGGCGTCGAAAAGGTTAAAGACTTCCAGGTTACCCCAAGGAAAAATCTTCAATTTCTTTTAGTAATGTAATTTGCATCACGATTATTGTTGCAGAACATTATAAAAATAAAAACATTCATTACCTCAAACGGCGAAAATATTCAACCTGATTGGGAGTTATATGTTCGAGCCGTTTGGGGTTGAAACACTAGGGCCATGGGGTCCGAGTGTCCACTTGGTTTTCCGAGATATCGCCAAGCGATTAGTCGACTTGACGTGACCAGAGGGCTGGCCTATTTCTTGGCCAAAGAATCAGCATAGCCATACAACGTGGCAATGCTGCCAGCCTTTTGAGCACTGTTCCTGTTGACAGCGATGCGGACGAATTTTTTGATGCCCTATGATTCTTTTGCTCCTTTTTTCATATACATGTACATTATTTTAAATGTTAGCTTATATTATGTAAATATTATTAAAAATCATATTTTCTATTTTTTTTACAGAATGTCCAAAACTGGAGGCGGTGCAGAACAAGCAAGCTTCGAACATCGGACGAAGAGACTATTTGGCTAACACTGCTGCCGACTATTAACCTTTTAACCGCTTGTGTCGCAATGCGACATATGTTTCCGTGCCCCTACCGCTCGTGTCGTATTTCTGCGACAGAGAACATGCATGATTTTTTCGTCCTATTAACTGCGTGGTACAACTAAAACCATTATTAAATAGAGATAAAAACTTTTTGACAATTTTTTTATCGATACGATTTCTCCTCCTTATTAAATTTATTGTAGGTATTATTTTATCGATTTGTAGCCGCGCGCTAGGGGCACGGCAACTAATATTTAGCCAAGCGCTTAAAAGGTTAAATACATAACTTGACGCTTGTATTTCACGACCGGTTACGCAGAAGTGTGTTGTACACTCAAATTTTAAATCATTCATTAGTTTGCAAACCTTGGTAATATACATGTTTTATTTTTTAAATTGTCTTCCATGTTCTACCGTCACTTAGAAATGAAATGTTTATTACGACGTTGATTTGTTTTTACGAACGGGAATTCTTTTCGATTATTCCCGATCAGTAACACCACTATCGTTAACCTTTTAACCGGTTACGCCGGATTAATCCGACAAATATTTTCGTGTCCATTCCGCAAGGGTCGTCCTAAGTTATTTAAGTAATGTTTTAAGATGTAAATAAATATATTTTTAAGAAAAGTGCCTTTTACTTTAGTAATCTAGAATATTCATCAATGATTGCAGTAGTTGATTTTGATTTTCCTTTTAATCTATCTTATCTGAAATCACAGGTCGGATTTTTTTTTCCATTTGATAGCCCAATTTATGAGAAAGGCTGTATGCTATTTAACATCACTATGATCCTTAGAAACTGAGCAAAAAGATAAACAGTCAGAGAGATCGCTAGAAGTAACATTGCGAACAAGTGATTCGATTTCCGCGATTGCAGGGTTTTTCTCTCATAGTAAAAGTTTTATTTATTTATTACTTTGAGTCCTTTCTATAACCTTCATAACGTTTCACAACCAGTTAACAGGTTGTTGGATCGATAATTACACATTTTCAATTAGTAATTTAATGTAGAAGGATGGCGGTCGTCAATGATTAAAACTGATAAAATTTTCGGGTTTTAGATCAGTGATGTTCAAATCGACTTTAAACTAAAGACGTGTTATAGACTATAAACTATATTTTTCTAGCGCGCTATTTTATACGCTATCATTATAACACGTTGTTACAAAACTTGGCCGCAGTCTGAACGCGGAGACGTTATCTGGCAACACGCTAGTTATCTCTCTCTCTCTATTACTCGCAACGCGTTGTACACGAAAGAATATAATAATATCTCATGAAGCGCTATAATAGATCAATGGACTTTTCTTCATACTTTCCAGGCTTAGGACTGTCTATAAACAAATTGATTAAATTTTATTATAAAAGTTTTGTGAGACAATTATTATTTACTATCTAATAGGCGTAAGTATTTAAAAGTTCATTGATTGTATTTACAAAAAATCAACTATTTACAATATCACGACGAATGTACGAAACATGAGAAATTATTATATTTACATTTACAATTACTGTACTGTAGTACAAATAAGTTGCACAGCAAAAAAAATATTAATTAGAAAATGAACGTGTGATCGCCGTGTTTGTTTACAAAACAACGCGTAAGTAATAAACAGGTACCGCGGTCCGACCGGCCGACTGCTGCCCGAGTTCACACGATTTCGCCCGAGTGCCCCGACGCGCTGTGAGCCTGTGAGTCTGTGACCAATGTTGATCTATGCCTGTGACGCTGTGAGTGGGACTATAAAAGTTATAAAACTATAATGCTATCCCGCTCTCGCCCCGCTGTGTAAGTTTAGAATTTGAGATGCCTAGTTTGTTGAAACGTTATATTTCTAGCGCGAAGTCAGAGTCGGTACAACAAACGCTAGATGCTATAAAGACATAGCGTGCTATTTTTTGACGCTATACCTACGTTTTATTAACCAACTCTATTTTAGATTCGTAAATAACGTTTAGAGAGGAACCTTTTAATAATATTGATTGATGTTCGAATCGGCATGGAAGCGTGTCAAACTCAAAGCATTTATTTCAATTAGACCATTTACAGGCACTTTCGAATTGTCAAGAAGTCAGTCAGTCAGAAAATATGAAGCTAGTTGCCCATTCCAAAGCGTAGGTACCTATGGAGAAGAACGGGCAAAAAACTCCATGGACACTCTTTTAAATTATATTTTTACAAAAATAGTAGTTACATCATTAATGTGTTGTGTCGAATACTCTCACATAAGCACACAAACACACATACTTGTACACACGCACACACAGAAAGTGTTAAATAAATGTTATTAATATTTTTCTTACCTTTGTTATGGAAGAGCGGAGTCTTCTAATACAGGCATTGTTTGCTTAAAAGAAGGCTCCAATCACAAACTAATCTTGTTTAAGAAATAAACTATTTTGAATTTCTGAATGGTTGTGAAAAGCTACGCAAGTATAGTTCGTTTGTTATCGAGTATCGGAGATGTAATAGTCAGATGTTACCTCACATAAGGTTAAAAATAAAACCCAACTTATAAAAAGAAAAGTTTTTATTTTTAAAACACTGTTTTATTCATGGTTCTTAAATGATACAACAATATACACCATGATGCTAAATCTATGATCGAATCTGTGTTGGGTTAAAAAAATATTTCATAAAGAACTTTTTTTCTTAACAGTTTAGAAAAATAATATATTTCTTCTCGCTTCTTGTTCCCTGTAGGTATGCAGAGGACAAGAACAGTATGAGCTTCGGGAATCATCGTTTATTTGCGGAAATCCGAACGCGCGATGATGAGATCTAATAATATACAGACAATATGCCAATAAACTATGTTCCCAGTCTGCATACGAAAGTCAATCAAATACATATATCCAATAATTTAGTCGTTATAGCTAAACAACGATTAGCAAAACCTATAGTTTGTTTAAAAAATCACTGTTTTAATTTCGATGTTAGGATTTGATAGTTCCAAAATAAACTTACCCCCTCACTAATAAACGTATTATATCAGATGAATAGTTACACACCGATTTCTCTCTTTCAGTCGTCAGTAATTTGACTTTCGAAAGAAGACAAAGCATTGTGTAACTATACAGACGCTATACAACGTTTATTAGTCCGGAGAGGGTAAGGCATTACTTTTGCTAGTATTTTCATTTATTGTCGTACTAGCTGCGCCCCGCGGTTTCACCCGCAGAAGTGTGGATCCCGTGGGAATATCGGGATAAAAACTATCATATGTCCTTCCCCGGGATGGAATCTATCTCTCTGCCAAATTTTATCGAAATCCGTTCAGTGGTTTAGGCGTGAAAAGGTAACATACAGACAGACAGACAGAGTTACTTTCGAATTTATAATATTAATTAGTATGGATAGTATGGATTGTCTTCGCATTGTAAATTACACATTTCCAGTTATTTTTAAGTCCAATGCAATAGGCGAGCCTATTTTCATCAACCGCGCACAAATCCAGACTCCGGGCTGCTACTGAAAAATTCCAGATAGAATAACCCAATAATACTATACCCGACCCGGGAATCAAACTCAGGACCTCGTGCTCAGCAGTAGCGCTTGCGACCACTAGACCACGAGGCAGTCGAGTGAGCAACGAGATAGGTAATATGTTTTATAATAACATAATATTTTTTTAACCCATCACTAAAGAATAATGGTCAAACAAATATACATGACAGGAATCTGATTTATTTCGCTAAATTTTCTTATATTTCATGAAAAAAAAAACCATAATATGTAGGCACTCAACTCCGTTTTATATTTGACTGCGGGCTTTAGTAAAAAAAACTATAGGCCGACCGATTAACTGAGACGTTGCCTGAGGTAGGAGCGTGGTGCGGGAGGGGTGTGGTGACGTGTGCGAGAGCTCAGTGATTCGTCAACTTGTGAGAACTATCACCCCTCCCGCACCGCGCAGCTACCTCAGGCGTCTCAGGCAAGAGGTCGTCTATAGTCCCTCATTTTTTTGTATTTTTACTTTTCCTATGAAAGAATATTTCGTGTACAGCATGTATCAGAGAGGTCATATTTATGGTGAAAGCGTCAGGATAGCCCCCGAAACTCAAAATTTCTTACGTTTTTTGCAATTTGCAGGTGCCAGCACACACAATACCAATATCAATATGAATAATTTTAAAGTAAGTATATTGCTGTTACCGGCCAAACCCGATTTCAGGACAAACTAGTTTAGCCTAGGCTAAACTAGTTCTTCCTATACGCGATAGGGGGTCCCCTTCGCTCGCCCTTGGATCTTATGTCAACGGAGCCCCGCTTCGCGGGGCCCCTATTTCTGTGTAAAGGGTTTAAAGTAACCTAACCAAACCGAACCTCGGGGTGCCCTTCGCTCACCCTTGCATCCTATGTCGACGGAACTAGTGTAGCCTAGGCCAAACTAGTTTGTCCTGAAATCGGGTTTGGCCGGTAACATTGCTAATCCATTGCTTCATATGTTCGAAATTCTGTCTGCTCAACAACGTAAATATCGCAATGAATGTTGTTGAACTGTCAAAATGAAATAGTGTGTTACGAAATTACCCTCTAAATATGATACGCGGCCGTAACAAATATTTATTTAGTATAGATTTAAACTACTTTAGCGCAACCCCCTTACGGGTGTGACCAACAAACTGAAAAACTTTCTCTATCGCGAAAAAATAAGTGGGACAGCTGTTGTATGGGACATTTGAATCGAGTAACTATTGCGGTATCTACAACGCCACATGCGAACAACGCGTCATACTGACGTCACGCAAATCCTGCATCTCGCAAGCAGAGTTTACCGCGCAACTAGCATAGATACAACGGCCCGACATGAATCATCGGGCAGTTGCCCGCCAGACACAACACCCGTCTGGTCGGAAGGATCCTCCCTTTTCTATAGAGTATGAGTGAACTTTACACCCTGTTCTCATACGTCTATACGTCGTGCAGATTTGTATGGAACAGTTGAAAATTTTCTCGCGATTAGGAAATTGGTCCCTTGGAGAATGTTGTTCTGTTTGATGGGCTGAACTACATCCTTAAATATGGCCACTTTTCCGATGCATGCTGTGGAAACGAAAGTGGGCGTATGATAAGCCCCGAAGCCCTAATTTCATGATGTTCACACTAGAGATCTCATTTCTCCGAATATTTTCGTAAAATTAACATTAATTACTTAAAATGGAGACTATTTCAGGCAGTTTCCGCTTCATTTTTAAACCTCAATCAAAGCCACCAGTCAAATATTGAACTCTTAAATAGTTGAACCAAAAAACAAAGCACAAGAATGCATAAAATTTAAACAAAATCTTAATATTATGAGGTCGACACTTGATTTTGAATTCTATACAAATTATATAGGAATATATAGGGACCTAGTTACCTTATTATAATTTTATTATTAATTAATTAATATGCGATGATAGTGCATAATAGTGTTGAATATTTTAAGATGTAAGTAATAGTACTCAAAAAAATGAACATTTTTTTTTACTTTAGGACCATCTATGAAATGGTAAGGGTGCTTATGGCCGAATCAAAACGAAAACTTACGACTATAGCCGAGTATACCCGATTCAGAGTCACGGACCGACTGGAGCCGAGTATACCCGATTCAATGTCACCGACCGACTGTAGCCGAGCATATCCGATTCAGTCACCGACCCGAACGTGAAGATTCAATTTTATTCACTGTTCATAAACAGCGCAAGGTGCTCCTAAAGAAGTATTCACTTTAAAAAGTTTCTGTATCATACATTTGTATGGAATAGCTGTTTTTTTTAACCGACTTCAAAATAGGAGGTTCTTTACATTTCATACTTGTCCCTTAGAAAAATCCGTTCATATTCATGACTACAATTACCCCAAAAACAATACATTATTATTGCTAGATGAATGACGTAGCGCGAATTCCGTTAGTCACAGACAAAACTAAGAAATATTGCTCTCTTTCTAGCACATTACATATGAAAGAGATCGACACTGTTCCCTTCAGCTGTGTGTTAAAAAGAGGTACTATATTTGGTTTTACATAGTTGTAAATGAACTAACACTGTGTTTATTTATTTTGCTAAACTAATAGGAGATTGGCAATGATTTTTAATAGCGAAAATATTATACAGGGTAAGGTCGTTCGCTATGTTCGCGCATGCGCACGCAGCGGGTGCACGGAGCGGGCGCCACTGCGTGTACGAACCTGTCGCACGCGTGCGCGCCAGAGAGCGCTCATAATTATTATCTTTCAATACAAACACGCGAGGCCAAACACCCGCTGCGTGCGCACGCTTAACGTAGCTAACGCCATAATCCGTTGGTTTGATAGATTGGTTAGTATGGACAAATACCATCCCAACAGCATAGCTATTCACAACCACGCGATACGCTTCCGTACCGTATCGAACATCAATCAATGTTATCGTAGGAGTCCTCTAAACGCTGTTCACAAGTCCAAAACCCGAAAATTTTGTCAGTTTTAAATCAAATAGACGACGGCTATTCTTCCAACAGCTGTTTACTGTCGGGGGCAAATGTCATTTTCGATACGATAGCCTGGGGGATGGTTGTGAATAGCTATGCAGATCAACCTGTATATTTATTTAGTTTCATTTTGAACTTTTTTTTTTTAATCTGGTTTGCAACAACCGAGGTCTGCCTACTGAATTTTACTTAGAAATATTGTCAAATACATATTCCGATTATTTGGCATTTTTATTTTATGATTTATTGATGCATCTGTTTTGTGCGTGTAATGTGGTAACGACTTGTCTATTGAGTTGTGAAGCAATACCAGCAAGTTTAAACAGACAAACTTAGCTGTGTTAAAATACTGTGAAAACATTTTTTTCATTATGTGTCTGACAACTGTGGTGATCACTAGAGATCGGATATTCGGATGCATATTTACCTAAAGTGATTTTTTAGCTATGAAAGTATGGGAGCGGCTTCTTAAAATATTTTTTCTGTAAAAATTCCCGGGATACCAGGAACACCGGGAATGCATAACTAGTCGGGTGTATAGTATGGAAGGAAGGAGCTACATAAATCAAATTATTCTATATGTAGTCCGATATTTATTTATTTATTTATTAAAACTTTATGCACAAGTAAAAAAAAAATACTATACAAAGGCGGACTTAATGCCTGAGGCATTTTCTAGCAGTCAACCTTAGGGTGATGCAGAGACAAAACATGGCAGGTGCAACATACAGAATAACTAGCTTGGAAATGACTATAAAATACAAGAATATAATACATAGATACATACATATAAACCAAATGAACTCTCAGGGGAGAAATGATCGGTAGAGGAGAAAACGAATCCAGTAAATCAGCGCTGGGATGTTACAGCCAACTTCTGCCGAATATGTTCACGTGCCTTCACTTTAAAAGATAACCGACTGGTTGCCGTCCTGATGTTCAGAGGGAGCGCATTCCATAGAAAGACCGCCTGGACAAAGAAAGAAGAATGAATGAAACCAGAACGGTGAGAAGGACATCGTAGAAGGCGATTGTTGGTGGAACGAAGATTTTTAGCATGGGCAGAGCATAAATATTGAATTTGGGAAGTCATGTAAGAAGGAGCAGTGGGTTTGTCGATATCTTATCTTGACGTTGTTTGCTATTGCAGTTTGGTATCTACCTATCTACTTTACAATATTAGGTAGATATGCATCCAATTTTATATTCAGAAAAAAATACAAAATTCCGGAATCACGGGATTTGTACAATCGATACAAAAGTTCATTCCATATTAGCCAACTTCTCAACTTTAGGTGAATATGCATCCGAATATCCAATCTCTAGTGGTCACAGAACACGGCTCCATATCACGGGTATAGCGCTGGGCCCTTATTCACTAAGACCTTGTCCAGAAGGGGTGAATTCATTGCGAAATGCTAACGAGATACTAGGCGCCAATACATCGCGTCCAAAAGCATCGCGCGATTTCAAAACACGCGCGTAAATCGCGTGCAGTTCGCCAGACTCTCGACTCGCGCGTATTGCACGCGAGTTGAGATACTAGAAACTCCTTGTTGCACCAGTTGCAACTCCAAAGCGTTCAACTCCATATTGTTACCTACTGACAAATGAAATTCGAACCCAAATTCTCGCGCGTTGGTACGCTCCAGGACGCAACGGTCGCGCGTAATACACACGAGAGAATCGCGGCGAATTCGCCCTTTCTGGACAAGCTCTAAGAACACTTAACGATTCCTAAGGTCCAAAGCACACACGCTACTTTTAGCATCGGCGATTTAGCTGCTTTTTAGAAGCTAAATGCAGCGACCAAGCATTCCACACCGCACACTTAAAAACGCCAAACGCGGCGATTCAGTCGCTTTTCGGAAGCTCGACACAGCGGCTGAACGCTACACTCCGCACACATTCGGATGCCGATCGCAGCGATTTGGCATTTGCGCCAGCATCGGAGCAGTCGTTAAAACGCGCGATTCCGATACCGCGTCCGAACGCAGAGTCGCCAAAACGTGATGCAGCATCGATACAGCCGCGAAATCGCCGATCGCCGATGCTAAAAGTAGCGTGTGTACTTTGGCCCTTCGAAACCACGTCAACTCCTTAGGTAACCACGACATCTACTATTAATGTATTCTCTATGATACAATGGCGTGGTTTCAACTGTCGAAGCAAATGTTGTCCGTAAGGTTGACATTTTGATAGACATGATTTTGACGTGGTTTGCACGTTGTAAGATTTCGCGGGGAATGATACAGAATTGGGCCCTGATGTATATGGAAGACTTTTAAAGTTCTAAGAAGAAAAAAAAACTATTTTTTTAAGACCTATTCAAACCTAAGCGGTATTCGCTGCCGCTGTGGGTAAAGTGCATACCACGCGGGTTTCGCTCAGGTATTTATAGTATCAAGTTCCGCGGCTAGAGCGGAATACTTGGTGCCATAGTACCGCATAGACTACCGAAAACTTCTTTACCTTCCTGAGCGAAACTCGAACTCGGTATTCTACCCACAAGGATAGCGAAATCCGCTTAGGTGTGAACAGTAATATTACTACATACCCACTCGGTTTTCTCTACCGCAGACGGTAGCGAATACTGCTTAGGTTTGAATAGGCCTGATTCTTGGTTATAAAACTGTATGTTAACGCCTTTGTGGGATATTACTTACAATAATAAGCCCAACATTTATTTCGGCTATAATACAACAAAACATTTCATCACGCCTGTAACCGCAGAAGGGTAAAGCAGAGGTGTACCATTGCGGTCTTTTCCGCCTGATCATTTAAACATTTTTTCGCCTAAGTCCTGCGGCGGCGCCAAGACACGCCCCCTTAAAATTTTCGCCTATTAGGAAAGCGATAACGCAATTAGTTGCAACCTGCACTGCGCAGCTTAGTGACGCATCACGTGTACTCCTTTTGTGAATTTTACTGACGAACTATTTGCCTTGGCGCGCTTACTAGAGAGCGCTTCTATTTTTTGAGTGCAAGCAAAAATTAACTTTGTGGTGATCAGGCGGGAGTGTCCGCGATAGTACATATAGTACACCTACATTTCGCGAATTATGTTTAAATCCCTTATGGTCCATGTAATAGCTAGCCAGTCGTTTCAAATTGAGATATTAAAACGTTAGAGATCTAGAATTCTATAATAACTAAATTAAAATGTGTTTTAATGCCAAAAAAATGTTTAATTAATAATATATTTTTTTACACATTGGAAAGACTTTAAAAAAACCAACTCGCCTTTTTATATAATCAAGCTTTTTAAATAAAAGGGTGGGTGGGATTGTAAGTTCTATTAAAACTTTGCGAAGAGGGCTTTGTTTTGCAGTGGGACAGTTCATCATATGCTAAGCCTTTCCGGACCTATTTGAGGTCGGCTTCCAATCTAACTGGATGTAACTGAATTTACAGCAGATATTTTTTTTTTGCCGCTGCATTTTACGTGAAGCGACTGCCTATCTGACCTCCACAACTCAGTTACTGGGTACCACGATACTCCTGTGTAAGACTGGTTGCCAGACTTTCGGGCTTCTGACGACCCGTAACGACTGTCAAAGATCCACGAATGACAGGTGGAACCAAAGGCGTTGCGTGGAGCTTAGGTATATTAAAATATTACCATTTACGATATTTTGAGTGAGATATGCCCAGCATCGGACAACAACTATAGGCGATTAAAATAGATTAGATACACCATGTTTTTTATTTAATTGGATGATTTTTTGATCGCGAAAATACATTTTGAGAGATTTTTATAAATGAGAAATTTGAAATCAATTTCATTTTATTAGTCTTTTATTTTATTTAACTAGTAAATTCACCAACAAAAATTCTTCAACCAATTAAAAAAAAACGTACAACTGGAGAGTTGAGTAAGTATACCCGATTCAGCGTCGAGTATACCCGATTCAGCGTCGAGTATACCCGATTCAGCGTCGAGTATACCCGATTCAGCGTCGAGTATACCCGATTCAGCGTCGAGTATACCCGATTCAGCGTCGAGTATACCCGATTTAGCGCCGAGTATACCCGATTCAGCGTCGAGTATACCCATTCAGCGTCGAGTATACCCGATTCAGCGTCGAGTATACCCGATTTAGTGCCGAATATACCAGATTTAGCGTCACCGACCCGAGCGCGACAGTTCAGTTTCGTTCACTTTTCAGAAAGTATGTATAAGTATTAAATTTATAGCACCATGTGACCTAAGCCCGCACTTAAGACACGCTTTTCTGTAACTAGGCAATCCATTTACACAGAAAAGCGCAACTTAAGTGCGACTTTAGGTCACACGAGCTATAAAATAGTATACGATGCGTATGACTTAAGTAATCTATTGATGCACGGCGTTTAGCACCCTCGCTATTGGCTTACTTAAGTCACACGTACCCATAACGTACTATTTTAAACTTAAAATCCCACCCATCCTCAAAAAGCGAGAGCCAAAATCAAATGCCGACTCAAATAGAAATTCTTAAGTAACAAAATCATAGCCTAAGTATTTCTTATTTTTTCTTCTAACGCGGGAGGCCACTTTCTTGGGATCATCATAATCTTCATCCTGCTCATAGACAATATTGTTCTCAATCACCCAATCTCCTGGTTCTTCTTTGACCGGTGGGTTAGAGGACAACCGTTTCTTTTTTTTCCGTCCCGAATCGTCTTTAGACCGTTTCTTTGGTCGTTCATCTAGTACAAGATGCTGATATTCTTCAACAATATAGTTCTCTGGCTCGTAACTGGTCGTAATCTCGACACCAACTGAAGGATCTACATCTGGTAAAATATAGTAGTTCTCAAAGTCTCCTTGTAATGTGATTTCGTTCATGTCTGCGGTGAAATGCCTCTTTTTTTTTCCCGAGGAGCAATGTTTGATGTATGCATATTTGGGCTTAGTATCGTCTGGTAAGATGTTGACGGTCCATTCAGGGTTTTCTGAAGACGTTGCCGGGATTTCTTTGACTTCTTCCATTGTAATCTCTTGTTCTTCAGCGATTTCGTAGATGAAGTTGTCAGATATTGTGTTGTCATCCATGATTTGTAAAACTTCCGTGTTTTGCGGCTCGGCGGTTGATGTTGACGATGTTTGCGGGATTATCTGTGGGTAGGGTAGTTTTATATTATACTTACGGAGTAGGAAATTACTGGTCATATAAGCAAGTATATTTTGCTTCGGGAAAATATTGTGCTTCAGGAAAAAATGGCCAAAGTATATTGTGCTTCGAGAAAAAGTGGCCAAAGTATATTGTGCTTCGGGAAAAAGTGGCCAAAGTATATTGTGCTCCGGAAAAAAATGGCCAAAGTATATTGTGCTTCGGGAAAAATGGCTAAAGAAAATTGTGCTTCGGGAAAAAATAGCCAAAGGATTTTTTTTATTGGCGTTCTTTAGGACTGTAATCCTAACTAATATTATAAATACGAAAGCAAGTTTGTTTGTTACCTTTTCACGCCTAAACCACTGAACCGATCATCCTGAAATTTTGCATATACGTTGTCAGGTGTACAGAAACGGACAAAGGGTACATTTCATCCCGAAACTAAGTGCTGTTCCCTAGGAAAACAACATTACACGTGACGCCATCTATTATCATAATAGCGGTATTGTCGTTTTCCTCAAGAACAGCACTTTTTTTCGGGATGAAAGGTACCCTATGTCCGTTTCTGTACACCTGACAACGTATATGCAAAGTTTCAGGATGATCGGTTCAGTGGTTTAGGCGTGAAAAGGTAACAAACAAACTTACTTCCGCATTTATAATATTAGTTAGGATAGGATTTCCCATTTTTTATATCCGTCATTGTTTCTTATTTAAAATTATCAAAATGGCCAAGTAGCGGAGAGCCTCGACCAACACCTCAGTAGGCCCTCATTGCTCAGCTGGGTCAAGGGCTTGATTCAGAAACCAGTACTCCTAAACGGCACGCATAGTCAGGAGGTTCCTCTCTCTAGAGCCCTCACCACCAGCAGCTTAGACCCTGTTCCTGATGCCAATGGGCCACAATTTTTTTGTATTTTTACTTAATTATTTTTTTTTAATATTTAAAAATGTAAATAATATGTCTGAAAATTATTTCTTATTTATTATTAAATCATAGGGAAATCGCCGTAGTTTTAAAGCTTGTATAAAAAATAACATATGGTAACAAAAACTTAGTCCTTTACCTCAATAATCTGCCTCGGGTCAGGCATCTTGGTGATGACCTGCTCCGACTGGGTGATGGACGCCTCAGCCTTGTCGGTCTCTACCTTCACGACCCACAGTTGCTTCCGCTGTAGATTCTTCATGGATCTGATGACAACATTAAATTGGTTAAATAGTAGTGTTACGAGCTTGGGGTTCGTGACAATAAAAACTGCAGATTTAATAACCAAAAATAGACACTTTATTTAAAAACACCAATTACAACTGTAAACACACTAATTACAAAACACAATCGCGCTACAGATCACTCTAGTCGCACTTGAAGATCGCTTCGATGTTTTCGCTTGTATCGCTTTTCCAATACTGATCTCGAGTCGCGGCGACACCGGCCTTATATAGGCCTCGGATAGTTCCAGAACCTTCTACCGTAGAAACATCTAGAATGTTCGAGCACATACCGGTCCCGACCGACCAGACATCGATAGTTCTGGAAAGTTCTAGCATCGAAGTTTCTAGAAGGGTCCTGACTATCTATTAGTTCTGCTACTCGATACTAGATGGCGCTAGTGGTAGCTAATGTCGCCATCTATTGTGGCGCGCAACAGTAATTATGTATGAGTGAAAAATGGTGGCCCTAGAGCAGTTTCGCACTACATCCGATCCGAATCCGAATTAAAGATCCGACTTCAATCCCAATTGGGAGGGGCTTGTGGCTAAGTAAGAACAGCCGCACAGGTCGAACGATCAGGTTAAGCTACGCTTGCCGCGGTTGGTCTGTGGATGTGTGACCATATTTACATACCGAGACCCCTCCGCACAGTGTATTTTTTGACCTCATTTTGGGACAGCTTATTTTTATTAGCTCATTGTATGAAGAAACATGTTACAAATGCTAGACAAAAACTCCTATCAGCCTAGCTATTATAGTTTTTGCAAAAATGCAATTTTATTCCGGAATCCCGGAATGTCAAGTTTATCGATTTCATTTTTTTTCTTATAAACTACTTATATAATACTTTACGTTCCTTTGCAGCCTGAAAGCTTCACCCTAACACTAGATTAAGGACCAATCAGGACTAGGCTAGGGCTTTTAAATTTTAAGATAATGGCGAATATTTCAAAATCTTATTTTTTTTTTTTTGACTTATGTATTCAATGTTTGCAAGTTTTTTTGGTCTCAAACTGTAGCCACACATATGGACTACAAACGCAAAAAAAAAAACAACTGAAAATCAGGCGGATTTTCTGAGAAATATAATCCCGGGAATTCCGGGATTTGAGTGACAGTTTTAATACGAAGATTGTAATTACTCGTACAAGCTTCAATTTCTTCAAGTGATAGACATTTTGTAGTGCGGGATCCACCCACGTCAAGCATGATGCTAAAACCCCAAACAAGCTGCATGGAGGAAGCGGAAGTGAGGCACTGTGGAGCCGTCAAAGACTCATAGTGCCGCTTTGCCTCAGCAGGGGTTGACCTATCCTGTTGGGATATGTCTCTTCGAACCCCGATCGGAAGACTTAGTGCAAGGGGGGTATGAGGGCACCAACCCTCATGCTGGTCAGCGACAGGCAAGCGATGCTACGGATAACTCCATAGCCGGTCCTTCTTCACTGCCCGTTGGACTTCTCTCAGAACAGGCTGGGGAGTCTAGGAATAAATTTTTAAGGTACGACCGCGAGCATCACAGCCGAAAGGATAGCAGGAAACATACAATAGAAGAGTTGTTTCACAGGGCGTTGGCGCATCCGGTCGTATCTAATACTCGCCTGAGTAGGCGACAACGTTGCATATAAAACGTATGCCTTTACCAACTTCAGTCATAGAAATGTTAAGACCATTTCAATTCAACGACGACATTGACGTTCAAAATGACGGTGAAGATAGCGTGGAATGCAATGAAACCAATGAAAATGAGTTCACATCTATTCTGACAAACGAATATGACGTATTTTTAGCAGAAGATGAAAATTAAATAAATTGTTATTTTATTCTAATTTAGTCGAATCCCGGAATTCCCGGGATTATATTTCTCCGAAAGTCCGCCAGATTTTCAGTTGGTTTTTTTTGCGTTTGTAGTCCATATGTGTGGCTACAGTTTGAGACCAAAAAAACTTGCAAACATTGAATACATAAGTCAGAAAAAATAAAATAAGATTTTGAAATATTTGCCATTATCTTAAAATTTAAAAGCTCTAGCCTACTCCTGATTGGTTCTTAATCTAGTCTTAGGGTGAAGCTTTCAGGCTGCAAAGGAACGTAAAGCATTATATACGTAGTTTATAAGAAAAAAAATGAAATCGCTAAACTTGACATTCCGGGTAGGGCATGCAAAACCGGTTTTCCGGTTTTGCGCAAAACCGGAAATCGGCCAAAATTTAACGATTTTTGAAAACCGGTTTTGAGAGCCAGAACCGGAGCTCAGCTCCGGTTTTGTCAACATTTTTTTCGAAGTAATGTTATTTTGTAGTTCGTCTTCAAAGTTACAAAAATGTTGATTTTTTTGGTTATTGTGGGTGGCTGTGTTTAATATTTGAAGATGCTGATTGTGTTTTCTATGTTTAAAATATATTATTTTTGATAGCAGACTTAATAGGTACCAAAGATACCAAAAACTTACTTGTTGTTGATTTGATCTCAGTTAATTAATCTTTATACTATTATAAGTTCATTGTTATCTGTACAATTATTATGGTTTGGATTAAAAAAAAAGTAAAAAAACTAAAACCCGACTTCGACAAAAAAAAACGACGCTGAAAAAGTATGAAACAAGATTTTCATACTTCGAACAGAACAAAAAGAAAAACCGTAGTCACACGTTATTAAAGTGTTTCGGTTGGTACTTATAACGTGTGACTACGGTTTTTCTTTTTGTTCTGTTCGAAGTATGAAAATCTTGTTTCATACTTTTTCAGCGTTTTTTTTTTGTCGTAGTCGAGTTTTAGTTTTTTTACTTGTTTTTATTTAAACAATTTTGGTGTTAAATTTAACACATGACTTTTGTCCGCTAGAGGGCGTCGCTTTAAATTTGAGCAATATTTTGGAAATGTACAACTGAAGCCCTTTCAAATGATACCAAACATGGCGTATTTATCTCAATTTTTATTTTTAACACATTACTTTTTGTCCACTAGAGGGCGCCGTATCGAGTTTTGTGCAACGTCACGTAGCCTATGTTCAGCGGACAATTAAGACGGTTCTAACGATACCTCATATGTCGAGTTCCGATAAGTAGATTAGGAGCTATGAGGGAACAGATGAACATACTCACATACATACATAGCCTGTTAAAATCATAACCCTCCTTTGGCTTTGCCGTAGTCGGGTAAAAAGAAATGTATCATACAATTTGTTTTATAGACTTAGTGGGTATTTAAAAAAAATGGTGTTTCTTTTTAAATTATACTACATTCGATTTTTTTTGCTAAAACCGGACCTAGCTCCGGTTTTCGGTTTTGGTCCCAAAAAAACGATGTTCAAAACCGGTTTTGATGACTTTCCGGTTTTGCATGCCCTAATTCCGGGATTCCGGAATAAAATTGCATTTTTGCAAAAACTATGATAGCTAGGCTGGTAGGAGTTTTTGTCTAGTATTTGTAACATGTTTCTTTATACAATGAGCTAATAAAAATAAGCTGTCCCAAAATGAGGTCAAAAATACACTGTGCTCCGTGCCTCGGAAAGCACGTTAAGCCGTTGGTCCCGGCTGTCATTCGTGGATCTTTGACAGTCGTTTCGGGTAGTCAGAAGCCCGAAGGTCTGGCAACCAGTCTTACCAATGGGTATCGTATTACCAGTGGCGTGCATTGGTGTTCAGAATAGGTAGGCACTAAGCCGGGTCTAGTCTAGACAAACGCGGTCACTAATCAGAAAAAAAAAAGTGAGATCAAAAGTGTGGTTAGTTGAGTAGGCATGCCTACTTAAGGGTGATAAATTGCGAAGGTCGAACGTCATGGTATTACGCGTGAGACTAAAGTATTTTTAATTTTGTCGTATTAACTTGAACGAGTAAAGACCAATGACAATATGCGAATAGTACGGGAGCCGAGTAGGCCGTCCGGCGACTGCCAACTGCCGCGCGTGTTTGTGTGAAGATTTTGTTTTTTTTTAAGGTATGATAATTTAGTGAGTTTCTTAATTGGTTCCCTATCCATTTGCATAAAATTTTAAGACCTAATATAACTTGGCATACTTTTGTTTCTCCTAATTATATTTTCTCATAACATTATTTACGCATAACAGCTTACGCATAATTCTTTTAAGCATAATTTCTCTAATCATAATAATGATTAAGCATAACATTCTAAAGCATACATTTAGCATGCTCGTTTTATCTCTAACGACGTCAGGTCGACGGCTCCTATTTCTGTCTGCGGGGTTTAAAGGAACCTAACCAAACCGAACCTCGGGGTGCCCCTGAAGTCGTTTAGTATTATGCGAATTAAATTTATGCCAAAACACATTAGCCTTCAAGATAATTATGCCAACATAAACTGTATGCCAAAAAAAAATGGCAAAGTATATTATGACAAAACAAATTATGCCAAAATAGTTATGCCAAAGTATATTAGGAAAAAGAACATTATGCGAAAAGAAGGTGTCCCTTCTTAATTCTTAATTGTGGGGCACACACACTAAAATATAATTGACAGGCTTATGTTGATATATCGAGGTAGGCACTGCTTATATGCCTATATGCAATGCACGCCACTGCGTATTACCCAATAAATGGGTTGTGAGGGTCTGCCTATCTGACCTCCACAACCCGGACCAACGGCTTACCGTGCTTTCCGGGGCCATTCCGCGCAATTAGGCCGACTTTTGTTTGGAAATGGTAAGGACATTTGGTGCGTGTTGATTGCAATAATAAATTAAATAAAGGTGTTATACTTTTTAGATAGCGGCGCCATACGTAAAAACATGTAAGAAATGTCATATAAAGTAAAAAAAGAATGCAGCTATGATATTTAATTTATTATTAGCATATATTCGCCGTTACTGGATTTCCGCGGAATGACCCTCCGAGGTACGGAGGAGTTTCGGTATGTAAAGATGGTCCCATCCACGGACCGACCGCGCCAACGAGCGACCAACGAGCCCCATCTTATTTTGCAGCTATCATATTTGTCAACCCTACAATAAAACTTAACACAAAGTCTTAGAATACTCACAGATATCCCAGAGTATCCACCAGCTGTCTGACATTGAGTCTGGAGACACTTTCCTGCGTCTCCTTCACTGGCTCGACACTATAATTGTGCTCCATACGAATTATTTCGGCCACTGCGGACAAAAAGATAACCATTGTTGTATAAAAGATAGATTTTAAAATAATATGGAAGCTTAAATAGTGAATAAACTAGCATAGACATGCCTAATCCCGGATTTTTTTTTAAAAAACCTCGAGCCTAAGTCATCCTATACATTTGAGACTTTTAAATCTTATTTTCTAACTAAATAAAACATTATATATTTAAGTTCAGCGATACTAAATAAAATTTATTTTTAAGACCGCAATCGTATAATTATTTTAAATTACAGGGTTTAAATTAAATTGGCTAGCAAAACTTCGCAGACGCGATGGTCATCGATATCTTAAGACGATAAAATTAACAAATTAAAATATTTGATGTTTTTTTTTTTTTTTTTTGGGAAGTCAACGACCGCTGTTTTTGTTGTTATTTGTAATATGAGATCGGAAAAACTGTTTTGTTATGTTTTATCGTGTACAGACGCCAGCATATCAAGGTACCCCAATCTGTCAAATTTCTTTGATAGATTTTCAACTTTACCACAAAGTGATAAGGTTCATATTCAATTGGGAAAATTTGACAAACTGGGGTAGCTTGATGTGCTGGCCTCTGTACGGTCAGCAACAAAAGTCGATTAACACTTCAGTTTTTTTAATCTTAATTATTGAGCAAAACATTTGTTCAAAATTGCAGAAGAAGAATTTTTTTAGAATATAAACTCTTTGCTATTATGTGAAAAGCTAAAAAGTAGTTTCTTAAAAAAAAATGTTGTCAATTTAAAAACACGTAAAAATGACAGTGTTAATCGACTTTTGTTGCTGACTGGACATAAAAAAAAATAAAACTGATATTTCAAGTGTCTACAATAACTGCGGTCGATGACACCACAATTTTTTTAATTAAATTAATTATTTATTTATTTTATCATTTTTAGGTATCGATACTCATCGCATTTGCGAAGTTTAGTTAGCTAATTTAATTTAACCCCATCATCATCATCATCTGCCTAGCCTTTTACCAACTATGTTGGTTTAACCATATGTTATGGTGGTGTGGTATGTGCTATGTTTGTTTATGTTGGTTGGTTGTTATAATTTAACCCCGTATAGACCATTTTATTATATTAAAGAAATCCTACATTAACTTCTCCCGTCCCGTGTCTATCTAAAACATATCAGGCCGCATAAAATGGCTCACCGGGCCGCATTAAGGCGCTCAACAGGCCGCATTTCAAATTTGATGGGCCGCAAAATGAAGCACATTCTTCCAGCTAAATACTGAGTACCACTGGCAAAATCGACTCTACGCTCCTACCAATACAAAAATATCTTTTAATTCTAACAATTTTTTACTGAAGTGGAAATTTGAAATAAGAAAAAAACCATTGAATTCGCGCCACTGTTACCGTAACCGACACCGCTGCGGATGTGTTCGGCTGTCCTCGAGACGTATTCGGTTTTAATGTATATCCGATATGTCAGTGAGTGATGGCAAAGTATTCTGTTTGTGTTTTGTTTTCACTTCTGTCGGCACTCCCGGGGTGCCACTGTTTATTTTTATCACACTAATATTATAAAGGCGAAAGTTTGTGAGTGTGTGTGTTACTTCTTCACGCTCAAACGGCTGGACCAATTTTGATAAAATTTTGTATGGAGGTAGCTGACACCCCGGATTAACATATAGGCTACTTTTAATACCGATATTCCCACGGGCTCGACACTTATGCGGGTGAAACCGCGGGGCGCAGCTAGTATAAAATAAAATTGATATGTCTGTCTGTGTAACAAATGGCAGTACCTTTGGGGACTCCTCCTATGAACTTTTCGAATAGACTCTGATAGGACGGTCCCCTGCCAGCGCCTGCAATAAGGCAGAAATGTCACAAACTGACTATAGCGCTACAACGATACAGTGGCGCGTGGCCAAAATAGGAACTAACGCCGCCATATTGTATTTTTAATACATTTCAAGTGACATTTTACAAAAAAAGTGTGTTTTAACTTTACTGATGAGCAGTATTAACCTAATGTGCTTACCTACTTAAAACATTCGAGAGCATAACAGGTTTACCAGGCCGCACGGAAATATCTTTGGACCGCATGCGGGCCGTTGCATGTTGACTATCTTTTGGCCGCATGCGGCCCGCTAAATGTTAACTATCTTTTGGCCGCATGCGGCCCGCTGAATTTTAAGTATCTTTTGGCCGCATGCGGCCCGCTAAATTTTAACTATCTTTTGGCCGCATGCGGCCCGCTGAATGTTAACTATCTTTTGGCCGCATGCGGCCCGCTGAATGTTAACTATCTTTTGGCCGCATGCGGCCCGCTGAATGTTGACTATCTTTTGGCCGCATGCGGCCCGCTGTATGTTGACTATCTTTTAGCCGCATGCGGCCCGCTGAATGTTAATTATTTTTTGGCCGCATGCGGCCCGTTGAATGTAGACTATCTTTTGGCCGTATGTGGCCCGCTGAATGTTGACTATCGTTGCTTACAAAATTTTGATCGTCCATTCTTGCAGGATGTCTTTAAAGCGCTAATTACTCATGTCCTTATAAACTTTTCCTACTCAAAATTAATAATCCTTCATCAATCAGCCTATAATGTCCCCACTGCTGGGACACAGGCTTCCTCTCTGTGAGAGGGAGTGGGTTGTAATCCACCACGCGGGCCCAGTGCGGATTGGTAGATGTCACATGTCTTCGAATTTTTGGTTCTAGGACATGCTGGTTTCCTCACGATGTTTTCCTTCACCGTTTTGAGAGCAGTGGTGATGAAATTAAAGTAAAGCGTCTGTCTGGGTATGAACCTACGACCTACACCTCCTAAGCCCCGGCAGTTACCACTGGGCCACCATTGCTCCAGTAATCCTTACCTACATGGTAAATACTCTTTAAAAAATCGGACCACGTCTGTATACAAGTATGCAACTGTGATCGATCACAGACGTGTTTCGTTGCATGTAGTTGTGCACTAAGCACAGGTTTAGTGATTGCGATTTTAGAACGTATCTTATCTGCCGCTTTTAGTTAAACGAAAACAACCGACTTTAAAAAAAAAGAACTTTTATTATTATTATTATCAGCCATTTCTGTCCCACTGCAGGGCAAAGGCCTCCCTTCCCTCCTTCCACTTATCCATAAAAAAAGAACTACAAAGTAATAATGTTTTTTTTTACTTTAATGCTTCATAATAAGTAACTAACTATATTCACTTTTTATTTTTAAATATTTGTATTGTAAGTTAGTTAGTCATTTATTTTAGTATCTATAGTCCATTTACTATAGCATTAGACAGAAGTTAAAAAAGGCTCTTTTAGGGGCACACTTTGTAATAAAAGTACGACAAACATTGTTACAGTCAAGATTGATGTGGAGTTAAATATAATCAATTTAAATAACAACAGTCACACATAATTGTATTCATTTAACCAATCTACCTTCTGAAATTACAAGGCTTTCATTTAATACTATTCAGTTTTTACGTAAAATATTGTCGTGTCAATGTTTAAAATCTAAAAGAAGCAGGGGTGGACAGTACCGGGAACGTTTTTCATGTCATTATAACTCTACGAAATCTAAAATGTAACTTATTCCGTTCATAAGTTGTGGCAGCACGTGCTTTTTTAATTTTGTCGGTTTATATAAAGTTGTTTTTAATAAACTGATTGTTACTAAAAATTGTTTTATTTCATGTACCTATCCAAGCATCGTGACGAGTAGATAGATAGAATATGCTTCATTGTATGCCATACATTGTTACTTACAAAACAAGCACATACATTATATTTATTAAAATTGTTCGAACTTAACTTGGAAATAAAAGGTTTCGTACTCCTGCTTCAGCGAGCCTCTTTTTTCTAATGTTATAATAAATGGACTATAGTGTATAAAGTAATAAATAAATTTAATTTCGGAAGTGGGTGTCGTTGGTTCCGCATTTTCGTTTTTTGACATCGACTTCCGAAATTAAAGTTATTTATCACTCTGTAGTTTTTTTTTGAAGTCGGTTGTATTTTTTGTAAAAAAGTTTTTATATTTCACTTTTTAGTTGTACCTACCCCACACAAATTCAATTAACACTAGTACATTGAAGAATGTAAGACACTGACTTGAAGAATCATCAAAATTCGCATAGAAATGCCGGAGATGCAATACATTTATGCATATAACTTCGTACATAAGAATAATTACCTAATCTATATATATAAAAATGAAACCCGTTTTCCGTTGTCACGACATAACATGAAAACGGCTAGACCGATTTCGATGAAATTTGGTATAGAGATAGTTTGAGTCCCGGGAAAGGACATAGGATAGTTTTTATCCCGATATTCCCACGGGATCGACATTTACGCGGGTGAAACCGCGGGGCGCAGCTAGTGTATTATATATAGAAACCTTCCTGAAAGTATGTAGATCACATTAATGAAAGAATTATCAAAATTGCTTCATTAGTTTTTGAGAAAATCGCGTACATACAAACATAAATACATACGGGTCGAATAAAGAACTTCCTTTTTTGAAGTCGTTTAATAAATGATTTTATTTCTGTAAGTAGGTCTGTACAAACATTTATACACTTCAATCATATTTTTAAAACTAGATGAGGTCGGCGTTTCCTATCTGACTAATCTGAGAAGAAAGGCCGAAACAAACTCAGAGGTCACAGTCTCTTTTAAAGTCCAGACATAATCTTGGTCAGATCATGCGAAGACCATGTAGATTGGTGTCTGGAATGGTCTTTTGTGGAAAGAACCACACTGATTGAGTGGACTTGTCCAGTCAGTGCACGCATTTGTCAAAAATCGTGCAGCTCAACTCAGAACATGAGGAGCTCAATGATTCGACGAACAATACCAAAGAAAGGACATTTGGGTAGGCCGCGTAAATTACTCAAACTGCTAGATCATGATTAAAACTAACTTTGAAGGAAAACAGAAAAAAAAATACAGAAAAAAGAAATGACCCACATAGTCCCCACATACACAATTAAATAAAATAAAAATACTTTACAAAGTAAATATTCATGCCATTGTATTTATAAAATTCATAATCAATCCAAACTAATATTATAAATGCGAAAGTAACTCTGTCTGTCTGTCTTTTCTTCACGCCTAAACTACTGAACCGATTTGTGTGAAATTTGGTACAGACATAGATTACATTCCGAGGAAGGACATAGGATAGTTTTTATCCCGATATTCCCACGGGATCGACACTTATGCGGGTGAAACCGCGGGGCGCAGCTAGTGTGTATATAAAAAAAAATCGGACATAATCTTTTAGGAGCATGTAGATTAGTGTCTCAAATGGTCTTTTGAGGAAAGAACCACACAGATTGAGTGGACTTGTCCAGTCTAACACTCATTTGTCATGAATCATGCAGCGTAACTTAAAGAAACTTAAGATTATCTAAGACTTGACTGTCCCATTCAATAGTGAGGTCATCTATTGGCATTCATTGATCACAACCCTGTAAGTGACCAAAACTCAAAGTCAAAGTGATAAAACTTTTTCACACAAAACTACTTGACTTCCAAAAAAAAAAACCGGTTAAGTGCGGGTCGGACTCGCGCACCGAGGGTTCCGTACAATTTTGTAGGTATGTAAACTACAAATTTAGGGTTTTCGGATTTTTTCCTTTACTTGTGGTACATGACATTGCTTCTAGCCAAATTTCATGATTTTAGGTCAACGGGAAGTACCATAAAAATGTTGAGCCCCATGAGTGTCGAAATATACGTTTTTTGCGGCATAAACGGCCATATTTTTTTACGTTAATTTTAAGTTTGATTTTTTTCACAACTTCAAGGGACTGTAGACCTGAGTATATAGTTTTAATTTTAACACGATACCTCCACGCGTTTCCGAGATAACACGTTCCCGGGTCTTGACAGACAGACAGACAGACGCACAAAAAAGTGATCCTATAAGGGTTCCGTTTTTTCCTTTTGAGGCACGAAACCCTAAAAAAACACTACAAAGGGAAAAATAACTTAAATTTCGGAATACCGAAACGACCGACTTCAACTTCCGAAATTAAAGTTATTTTTTATTTTGAGTTTTTTTTTTTGGAAGTTGGTTTTTTTATTTTCACTTTTTAGTTGTACCTACCCCACACAAATTCATATAACACTACATGCAATGTAAATATCAGTCAGGAAGTTATTAAAACATCATCAAAATAAACTAAGTGGGAAAAATTCATGTTATTGAAGCTAACACAAAAACTACCCAAACAACGTTAATAAAATTTATATGGGCCACCCCTGAGGCATAGCTTATCCATTAAAAAAAGGATTTTGAAAATCCGTCTATACATAAAAAAATAAAAATATAAACATCCTAATTAAGAACCTTTTTTTGAAGTCGGTTAAAAATTTGACACAGGGTATTTCCCTGTGTCATATTATTTTTATGCCAGTATGCTGCACAAATCTAAATTTATATAAAATTCAAAGTCTTGACTGACTGATATATCAACGCACAGCCTAAACCGCTGGTCCTAGAGACATGAAATTTGGAGGGTGTGTTCTTTGTTTTTTGCTGTGTTAACAACCACTGTAACCAAACTAAAAAGTCGCGGTTGTATTATATAAACTGAAGCCGCAAAATCTCCGACTCCTAAGATCTACGTCTAAGATCTAAGTCTGCGTACCTAGTTTAGGAGCTCGGAAACCTGACAAGAATTTTAAACTTGGTAGTACAACCCACTGTCTCCATATGCTATGTACTGTGATAAATAAATGATAAATGATTTATTTACTGTAATTAGGTTTTCACAAACACTTTTACACGTCAATCATATTTTTTTTAAGCTAGATGAGGTCGGCGTTTCCTATCTGACTACTCTGAGAAGAAAGGCCGAAACAAACTCAGAGGTCACAGTCTCTTTTAAAGTCCAGACAAAATCTTGATCAGATCACGTGAAGACCATGTGTTGTTGTTTTTATGTACTAATAAACTTATTATTATTATTTGTGAAGAGTAGGTATCCACTAAGAAGAAGTTTTTCGAAATTCCACCCCTAAGAGGGTGAATCGGGGAGGGTGACATTTCACGCGGACGATATTGCAGACAGAAGCTAATTTATTCATATTTTGATTGTTTTTTTTTGTAAAAAAAAAGGAACTCACATTTCTTATCATTCGGCGACTGTATGATGGGAGCCGGTTTCTCCTGATGAGTGAGAAGTTCAGGCAGCATGGGTGAGTCGATCCACAGTCCTTGGTTGTCCAACTCGAAGTGGTAACTGATAGAAAAAAAAGTACATTTATTTTCAAGTTTGCGTCAATTTCTTCTGTGAAACGAGTGTCGGTTATATTGGGGTCGGTTTCCGGTCTAACCGGATTTTACATGGAGCGACGGCCTATCTGACCTCCACAACCCAGTTAATGGGTAACACGATACCGCTCGGTAGGACTGGTTGTCAGACTGTTTGGAGCTTCTGACGGCCCAGAACGACTGTCAAAGATCTACGAAAAACAGCCGGGACCAACGGCTTAACTTGCTTTCCGAGGCACGGAGGGTTCTCGAATTTTTTTTTTTATGGATGGGATATCATCAAATGACCCCTCCCGCTCTAAGTGGAGCGGAAGGGAGTGTAGACTCTTACTGGGCTAAAACCCATCCGTGTTCCTTCCTTAGCCCTTTATGTTCCGGGGTAGCGGTAACCCTTTCGGACAATCCCGCACCCCCGGCAGGCTTCGGCCCTGGCAGGCCCCTTCCTTTTTGGTGACATCTCTTTGAGGCGCGCGTGGAACACGTACGCGCCGTCCGGCACGGGCCTGGTCCTGATCGAACGGTGAGCTACTCATTACTCTCCGTCCGCAGGCCCACGCCTACGGTGGCCGGAAGTCGTCACGCGGCTCCCGACGCCCGGAGCGTCTCCCGCGGCGGCTTGGACGTGAGGCTCACTCCCTCAGCCATCCCGCCACCACCTTCGCTAGCATGACTGCTTCGCAGAAGGAGGTGACTGCCTCCCACTCCCTCTCGCCCCGGACCATAATACAACCCCTGATAGTTTCCAAGTCAGGTTGCTTTGACAAACTTCAAAAAAGGTTGAGGTGATGTTTCTTGCGTAAAAACTCACGCTGTTTGCTGCCCAACATTATGTTGATGAATATGTCTTACCCGCACAGTTGGAGACTGACATGCCTCCAGAGGCACTCGCTCTCCTCGTGCATAGCACCCTCGATCCAGTCCTGGCGTTTGGTTTCATTGTCGGTCGATATATTTGCACTGTTGACAAAAAAAAAAAAAGATATTTTAATAAACTTATCTAGAAAAGAATTGTAAATACTACCTAGATTTCGCCCGCGGCTGTACTCGCGTGGATCACGGTAATACGAAAAATGGAATATCTATCTTTTAAAGAACGCGCGGTTTCGCGAAAGTTGGGAGGAGTGGAAGGAGGCCATTGTCTAGGTCTAAATAGTAGGCAAGTAAACAAAAAAACTTGTAGAGGATATTAAATATAAGCTTTTGCCTGCGTGGATTTCGGAAATTATCCCACGGAACCGTACTTCCGGGATAAAAAGTATACTATGGTCATAATTCAGAGCCATCGTCTTTCGTTGCGCCAATTTTCATCGAAATACGTTGAGGCATGGAAATGTTACCGTCGCATTTATAATTTAGTAAGTACAGATTTTTATTTATCTCAGATAAATAAAGTCCCCACTGACCCTAGCCTTCGGCGCGGGAGATATTATAGTGCACAAGTGTGCGTGCACTCCCTCTTCCCTCACTCTCATAGTCCGATGGGACGAAAATCCGACACGACCGGAGATAGATCAGGCGCAGGACCAACGGCTTAACCTTTTAACCGCCCGATTTTATATCAGTTATCGTGCCCCCAGCGCCCGAAAAAAAAAAAAAACGTAAAATAAGTACCGATGAAACGAGCTGTGATGATGTAATAATAATACAGATTAAACGAGCTGTGTTATTTGGTCGTATATATACGACTCTGGCGGAATGGACACGAAAATATTTGTCGGATTAATCCGACATAAGCGGTTAAAAGGTTGACGTGCTTTCCGAGGCACGGGGGTATCACACCGCCACCTTCCAAACTCCGGACTGTTACTATGAAATTCCCAATAGAAAAACTCAATAACACTGCCCGACCGGTCTTAGATAAGTAGATGTTTTTTTTTATTATTTGAAATGGGCTTGCTCTTGACTCTAGCCTAGGTCAAAGGTGACAGAGACAAAGTCGACGATGGAGCGAGCTTACCCAGAAGAAGCCTTACCCAGAAGAAGTTGTATGTGCTCGGAAAAACAGACGCAGGTAGAGAGTTCCACTCTTTTGCTGTGCGCATTATAAACGACATTTGCAAACGCTTAGTGCGAATTGGTGGAATAGCAACCAGGTAGGGATGGTAACTTGCAGTGCGCCTGGATGTCCGAAGGTAGAAGGGGGCCGGTGGAATGAGGTCGTGGAGTTCTTGGGCACACTTACCGAAGTACAGTCTGTAGAAGACCGACAGGCAGGCAACCTTGCGGCGATGAGCCAAGCTGTGAAGCTTGGCGTCCACCAGTTTAACGCGTTGTATAATTATGTGTTGTTTAATGGTCTTTTATCACCAGCACAACAATATAACGAGTAATTAATAATACATACTTTGTAAGCCCCTCATGTACTGCAAAACTTTTATGTACATAAATAAAATGTAGGTACATAAGTTCGTTAACATAACAGGACCCCACGCTCAGTACTCACAGTAATGTAGCATTATAAACATAATAGGCCTATAATGTTCCCTGTTATACAGGGTGTCCCTGGAAGTATGGATCAAATCGAATAGGGACGTGGGCAAGGTCATTTCCAAACGTTTTAGCAAAAAAAAAAATACTAAAAAAAAAGAGAAGAAAAATCGAATTCGTGAAAAAAGTCAGGGCTATCAATTTATTTTTTTTTAGATAGCCCTGATAGTATTTTTTTATGATTATTTTCTTTGAGCACTAAGCGAAGTGATTGAAAAAAAATAAATAAAAATCGGTCATAACTTTTGAACCGTAAAAAAATTCACTGACATTCTCAGGGTTAAAAAGTTTGGAAATGACCTTGCCCACGCCCATATTCGATTTGATCCATACTTCCAGGGACACCCTATATAATTAATGTTATATAATTAATGTAACCAATTTTTCTCTATACGAAAACTACCTTTTGGAAGGGCGACTAGAATCAATTCTATTTTAAGGTAATTTTTGACGTTCAAAAGTGCCTTTTATGTGCCTATTTGAAATAAATGCTTTGACTTTGACCCACTGCTGGGACACAGGCCTCCTCTCGGTGAGAGGGAGTGGTCCGTAATCCACAACGCGGGCTCAGTGCGGGTTGGTAGATGTTACATGTCTTCGAATTTTTGGTTCTAGGACATGCCGGTTTCCTCACGATGTTTTCCTTCAGCGTTTTGAGAGCAACAGTGATGTAATCATTTACACAATGTAAAGCGCCTGTCTGGGTTCGAACCTACGACGCTACAACTCGTAAGTCGCGCCTGTTACCACTGGGCCACCACTGCTCAGAATTATCTTGAAAAGGATATTAAATACGAGCTTTTGACCGCGTGGACGTCGAAAATTAAAAAAAAAGGCTACACGCATTGTCACGTTGTAAGGAGATGCTGATTCTTTGGCCAACAACAAAGGACATCATTCATTTCGTACCCAAAATGTTTGGCATTTTCAATCTCAAATAACAGCCGGGATGTTATTTGTAGACTTTCGCTGTATTCGTAAAAAATGCTCAAGATGTTATTTCCCATAAGAAATAGTAGATTGTACAACTAAGGCATAAAATAAGTTATTTTACCCCGAGACGATTATATCCACGCGAGCCGCAGGCGAGGGTGGATAGTTAAGTCGAGGGGTAAAATGGCTCGTTTTTGCCTGAGTTATACACTCTGCTTTTCACTTCGATTGCGAGAAAATGAAACAGGCATAAAGTATACAGTACATAATTAATCAAAAATGTTGCAAAGCATAGCTAATTCCCGCCACCACAGATAATACCGCCACGAAACTTTTTTTTTTAATTTTAACATTCGACTTGGGTACTTCATACTGCCAAGTCATAAAAACGTTTCATTGCGTTTTTAAATAATAATTGACAACTATTTTACCTGATTTTATTAAATTCACGATAGAAAACACGGAAGTGGTATAAATTAAAGAAAATGAAATAAATCACGACTTTAATCTGCGAAGTTTTATAGTGCGTGTGTGGCTGTTGGGCCTGATTACCTACATAACATACATAATCAGCCTATAATGTTCCCACTGCTGGGACACAGGCCTCCTCTCTGTGAGAGGGAGCGGGCCGTAATCTACCACGCGGGCCCAGTGCGTGTTGGTAGATGTCACATGTCTTCGAATTTTTGGTTCTAGGACATGCCGGTTTCCTCACGATGTTTTCCTTCACCGTTTTGAGAGCAGTGGTGATGAAATAATTTACACAAAGTAAAGCGCCTGTCTGGGTTCGAACCTACGACGCTACAACTCGTAAGTCGCGCCTGTTACCACTGGGCCACCACTGCTCAGAATTATCTTGAAAATGATATTGAATACGTACGAGCTTTTGACCGCGTGGACGTCGAAAATTAAAAAAAAAGGCTACACGCATTGTCACGTTGGAAGCAAATGCCGATTCTTTGGCCAACAACAAAGGACATCATTCATTTCGTACCCAAAATGTTTGGAAATTTCAATCTCAAATAACAGCCGGGGTGTTATTTGTAGACTTTCGCTGTATTAGTAAAAAATGCTCAAGATGTTATTTCCCATAAGAAAATAGTATTTTCACTTCTCATGCTCTAAAAGTTAGTCTTTATGTTATGCTTAGGCGACATAAAATCGCTTTTTATGTTCTAGTGCATAAAGTATTTTTTTTTTTTATTTCTAGACTTAGGTAATCAGGCCCAACAGCCACACGCACAATAAAACTTTGCAGATTAAAGTCGTGATTTATTTAATTTTCTTTAATGTATACCACGTCCGTGTTTTCTATCGTTAATTTAATAAAATCAGATAAAATAGTTGTCATTTATTATTTTAAAACGCAAAGAAACGTTTTTATGACTTGGCAGTATGAAGTAGCCAAATCGAATGTCACAAATTTAATGTTGAAAATAAAACAATAAACTTTTAAAAAGTTTCGTGGCGGGAATTAGCTATGCTTTGCAACATTTTTGATTAATTATGTACTGTATGTGTATACTTTATGCCTGTTTCATTTTCTCGCAATCGAAGTGAAAAGCAGCAGAGTGTATAACTCAGGCATAAACGAGCATTTTACCCCTCGACTGAACTCGTCTCGGGGTAAAATAGCTTCTTTTACGCATTAGTTGTACAATCTACTATTTTATTCTGGCCATCACTTTAATTTTTGGGTAAAAAATGTTCGACACTTGAATTATGTCCTTTCTTTGGTGACGTGAAGAGTTGACCAGCCGCTCGGCGATGGCTTGAAAAATCAAGTGAGCACCCTGAGCCCATAATTATGTTTTTTTTTTATGTTTTTTTTTATATGATGTTTAACGGTTTTTTATCACTAACCAGTTCCAGTTAACTTATCTGTTAGATAATTTCATACAAATTGCCTATCCTGATACTGATTGCTCTTATGCTACGGTTACATTGTCGCGATAAAGCGAACTACATTTCGCGCGTTCGCCCTGATTACAGCGAGACGTCGAACGGAGTGCGAGAGAATAGACAATGTAGCAGTGGCATTTAAGAGCCTATACTACCTCAAATGGCTTAGCGTGATCCTCCCTTATGTCGAAAATCCTGCACCATTAATTTTGAAATAAATATATGGTAAAGTTGAGGATTAATGCAAAGTCTCATGTTAGACGAAAACACGATTCCATAAAATTTTCTCGATAGAAAAAAAATCCAAAGTTACCTCTAACCCGAACAATAAACCGCTGGTATTCAAAAAATTGTTCAAATTAGATCATGAAACTTTGCATACTAACTGAACTCACTTTAAAGCAGGTCTTATGTTATTTATTTTTTTTATAATTACCATTATTTTCACCATAAAAAGCAAATACCTAAACTATTGGCGCTGCCTGCCGCCCAGCACCGCACTCTGTCTCGCTCTCACTCAGTCCGCGGGCAGTATCGTACGAGAGAGATAAAGAGTGAATTTCAGCTGAGGTAGTATAGGCTCTTAACGCGACAATGTGACAGCATTACACTACCGACATTTGACACCTAACTCACAATATCATTCATATGTCAACCAACAATAGAATGCCTTATATAAATACAGTTATCACTGTAAACATAATATATGTGCTGGCAATAATTTATAACAATTTATGTAATATTGATAATGTATCACATACTAGATAGGTATGTTAATTAAAGCTGTTGTTTAATTGTTTCTAAGCCTTTGTATAAGTATAAGGTCTATTCATACACGAAATATTTTAAAGTGAATGCGCCAGAGTGGTAGCCCGCGAAATTCAAATTTTCTTACGTTTTTTTGCAATTTTCATGTCAGTGTCAGGTTGTATCTTGATCAAAATATGATTCGCGTCTATAAATTGATGGCTATTCGCGGGTGGTCGTGTTCAGGGCTTGGCATAAACTGGTACTCCTGTGCGGTGCCATATTCTTTTTTTTTTTTTTCCTGTGGCTTTGTTTTTGTATGTACTAACAAAATAGTTTCATAAGGTTTTTTGTGTTACTAACAGAATATGGGCTATGTCTTATTATTATTATAGCAGGTACGTATTTACAGAATTATAATCATTAGAATCATTAATACATCTTTCTAAGTTAGATTTGTTCCATAAGCACTTTTCCATAAAAGATTTCTTCTTATGGAACAAATCTAACTTAGAAAGTTGTATTAATGATTCTAATGATTATAATTCTGTAAATACATACCTGTTATAGTCGCAAATCATATTTTGATCAAGATACAACCTGACACTGTCCTGCAAATTGCAAAAAACGTAAAAAAAATGAATTTCGCGGTCTACAACTACGCATTCACCTAAAGAGAAACATCTAAAGGTGGCAAAGAAGCCATAACAACGAAAGATATTTTTTTATCAAAGTATTTTTAGCAAGGCTAGTAAACCCCAAAGACTCTTGATTGCTACAACATGCAAAGATCTATTGTATTGTAATGCCTCCTACAATGTTATGGCACAGAATACTTAAACAGAAAGGCCACTCCCTTCCCCGCACTAACATCAGTTACCGCACCTCACCCCACACTTCGAGGTTACCGTCGCAGTTCTTTAACAAGAGCGCTCGCAAACACAAGTGCCTCACGCACACATTTATACGTATACATACAAACGTCATTTTTTAATGTAGTAGTAGTAGGTAATTATTTTGCGAGCGTTGTATGGAGTGTCCGAGGTGTGGTTATAGTATCTACATACATGGCTGTTTTGGACTAAGTAGTTTGTTTAGTTTTATTAAGTATTTTTTTAGATTTTATGTATTTTTTTTGTCTCCTTTACTCTTTAACACACTGTCTAAATCTCTCTATTTCTTGTCCTATCGCAGGTATGCTAGAAGAGATTTCTTATGAAATAAGCATCACCTTTGTACCTATTTTTCTGTTCTGTTTTTTTCTTGTCTGTTTATATATGTGTGTACATAAATGGTTAAATAAATAAGTAATACTTTTTTTTATTTAGCTTTTTAGTTGTAAAAATAATTTTACGTTATTAATCTTTTTGGTATTTTTATTTTTCGTAGCCAAGAATGTGGCTCTTTGCTTAGTAATTTTAAAATAGAACTGTATTCAAAACTGGCTGTATCTTTTCTAAAATAAAAGTAGCCTATATTACTCTTTATAACGTCAAAATCAGTCCAGCTGTTTCGGAGATCAGCCGGAACAAACAGACAGACAACATTTTTTTTTTTGTAAGTACCATTAGATTCTTTCTTAGATGTATTTCCATTTAGTAAAAAGCTGGGAACCACTGTACTTCCTCACCCGGCGCATTTTGATAGTAGGTAGTTTTTTTTGGATAGAATAGACCCTTTTTAGTGTAATTTGAAAACCGCAAATTGTGAAAAACCATAGGGGCCGAGAAAAAAATTCCCGAAGTTTTTTTTTTTCTGAAAACCTGCTATTTTTATAGTAACTATTTTTTTTTTAGATAGAATAGACCCTTTTTAGTGTAAATTTGAAAACCGAAAAGTTCGCAAAACCATAGTGGCCGAGAAAAAAATTTCCAATGATTTTTGTAACCTAATCTCAAAACACTTAAAAGTTGCAAAGGCGTAGTGGGAGCCCCGCTTTGCGGGGCTCTATGGTCTAAAAAAAAATAACCACGAAGTGGATGGCGGGGTCTGTTCGCTCGCTGCGCTCGCTCACTAGACCCCGCCATCCCCTTCTAACCTAACCTGTCCGAGTCGGGGTGCCCCAAGTCCCGAGCTCGCTTCGCTCGCTCTTGCATCCTAAGTTTTCATTACAAATGTGTCATTTTTGTATATTATGTTGGTTTAGTGTGTAGTGTAATCGGGAACACAAAAAAAACATAAACATGTTACCTACATTTATGTACACATGATACATTTTCCGTAACTTTAAGATTTTTTTTCTCAAAAACTATAAGTTTTCACAATGCGGGATTTTGCGAAAGTGTTTAACATAACGAAATGTAGGACTATTAAAATTGTGAAGCTTCGAATAAACGGGTGAGGAAGTACAGTGGAGCCAAAAGCTGTTATATTGACATTACAAACGGGCACTTTAATTTTATTTCTCTACTTAATAAATTCCAGTTGGTATTTTTTTTTTGGCAATTTGATAAGGGACAATTATAACCTCTGTGTGTGGAGTAATTTAAGCTCATGTTGATACTAAAATATTAAACCTCTAATCACACTGGTTACTGATAAGGTTACCAAAATGTTGCTGATAGGCACTTTGCCAACCGCCAGACATTGCTTCAGACAGTTCAATAATAAAAAACCTATACTAAAGACATGATATTCCTTATGTTAATGATTTTTAAGGTTACATTAGAATATCAAATGAAGCGTATTTGATATTTTATTTGAGATTCTGTTAACAAAGATGTCTTTGAACAAATGTAGCACTACAGTAATGTTATTATGCATGATTTCTTGCATGACTTATCCCCACCAAAGGGAAATAATTATAATTACTGATTGAAATTTGATCTATACGGGTATCAATATTAGTGTTTATAATCAATATTACTGAGGTTTTCACCATGTAAATGATGAAATATGTGTTGGGTGAGGTTTTTATTGGCAAAATAAGAATTGTAATGGAAAAATACCGGATCAAAACTACATAAAGCTAATTATGTTTACAATAATTTTACCACCTCAATTTTTCGAGGTCACACGAACAGACCATAGACACTATCTTGGTGGCACAAAAGATATAAATAAATCTTATATTCGAGAAATAATATCATCATAATAAACTCACTTGTAGAAGGAGAAGCTGCAGACTACATCGTACTCTAAATTGCAGCCTTCGACCACACACTTTAGAGCACTCATTATGGAATGGAAGCGCGCAACCAAAAATGGACACCTCACGATCACATCATAGTATTAAAAGTATAACAGCGAAATAATAACATTTAGCGCCCAAACCAACTTTCAAACAAACTAATTTGATGGATCTTTAGAAAATTATCAATCAAATGTCGAAATTGACGTGCTGTCACGAAAAGTCGAAAATTTTAACAAATGCGTCAAACGCGTGCCATGAAATGGTGATGTAATTGCGCGGCAAAACGTACTGGCAACACTGGTTTGAGCATCAATTAATCGATTCAGAATAATATTTTTAATTAATTTATTGACGATATTTAATCGAAGTTTTATTAAATATTTTCAAAAAACTATTGTTTAATATTCTTATGTTAACAATCCTGAAATGGGTAACCAACAGCTTTTATAATGATTTCTCCAAGTAGATTTAAGTATACAAAGGTAAATAACAAAATGTAATTAATAAAATACGGCCAAAACAGATTTTTGAATGCGTTAATAAACCTTGATCCATTACCGTGTGGTTGGAAGCTGAAAATGTATAATAAGAATAATACAGTACAAACAAATGATTCAAAATCCACTATCATATTCAGTGTATATTTTTAAGCATTCAGATAGCTTTACAAAATGTCTTTTAAAATGCTTATTGAATTGAGTACAAAATAATGTTTAAAATACTAATCGATTCCAATATTGTTAAACGATTTTCGATTATTAATGTTACCTGTTACAATTATCCACCATAAACAACGTTATTTACTCTTCATTCCGATCTGGTCTATGGGACGCTATGTTGAAAGAGAACAAAATAGAAAATTAATAAAATTGGTATTATTTTGTTTAATAAAACTAATGTCAGAAAACTTAAAAATAATATTTGAGAATATTAAAAGTAATCAAATATTAATTTAGTCATTATAAGAGAAAATTAGGTCACCATCGACAATTTTCGCCAGCTACCGGATGTTACGTAACTCCTAGTTCATTGTACGACGGCGTATTGATTGCTTCTATTTTCAGGATTTTCAGTTATTGTTGCTGTTGTAACAAAAATGCAGGCAAATAGTTTATACATCTTATTTTGTCAAAATGACACTGGTTACGCATGTCACATGCCAATGATGCCGTCATCCATGACATTATTTTGTCATTTTATTTACTTGCGTTCCCATTGAGGGACCACATTTGAATTTTGAGCTTTTGAATGCGTCAGCCTTTAGTAAAAGTTCTCAAACAATTGTAAATTCAGCCTTTAATTTGTAAAAGTAGCCACTCAAAAGTTACAATCGATTAAAGGTGGTCCCTCAGTCGTGACTGACAGGCATCCCTATCTCAAAACCTAGTGAAAATTTGCAACTGCTATAAATTACTACTCTTAGTAAAAGATTTGTAAAACTAATTTATTTGAATATCAACCCTTCCTGTTCAAGGAATAAAAAGAACTAGCAAGCGGAAGGTGGTCCCTCAATCGATCACCATATGTTCACCTTGAGTGGAGACCACAATGGAATTCGAAATTTACATACGGGTCTAGCGTTAGTAAAAGTACTTGAACGATTGTATATTCAATCTCTAGATTGTAAGAGAAGCCATTCAAAAGTTACAATCGAATTAAGGTGGTCCCTCAATTGAAACGTTTATCATAAGAAAAATCTATTTTTACGTAGCATTCGGAAGTTAAATAGACGAATGCGACAGTCTATCCTTTAGTAGTATTTTTTTACTAAGGATTACTTTTCCAAACAGTTTAAAAAAATGTACCGTTTTATTTCAAATAATAATCAAATTCCCGAGAAGAAATACTATCATAGAGGTGACCACACAGCAGGGTTTTTCTAGTGACTGTTGATAATAATTTTTAATAAAAATAAAATATACGCGTCGCGTACCTACGTGAACATACTTAAAAAACATTGGTTCAAAAGCCGCAAATAATTAAAAAAATCCGGATAAGTCGGACTCGCACACCGAGTTTATAACTTTCATGTAGTTTTCCTCTTTTTTCCTAATATTTTTCTACCAACAATTGTCAAGTAACAAACCTCCTTTTTTATAAGTAGATTTCTTTTATACATTTTATATCGAATTGATTTACAAAGATTATATGTTTTATTTTCAATGTGGTGATTCTTTGTAAATATTTTTTTGTAAATGTACTTAATGGAATGTTACTTGGGCGGATTTTAAAAATAATGCTCCTTTTCAGTGTTAGATACGCTTGCCATGGGTCGAAAACCTAAAGTGAGTTATGAAGATCAAACAGCGTTATTTCGTAAATACGCTGTGGATTTAGATATAGATAATCGATTAATTCGTTATAATGATCCAATTTTTACCCAATTGTCAAAAGAACTTGATTACAAAATGTCGCCAATGGCTTTGTATTTGGCACTACGACGACACCGAGATAGAATTTTTAAAACCGACGACGGTACGGCAAATTTTAAAACAACATCTTCTAGTTCTGATGATTCTGAGAGACTTTCAAGTATAAGTAAAGACGTATTTACATTTGGTGAGGAAAAAAAAATGTTCTCGTTTGATTTGGATATGCACGACTGGAAGAAAATTCAACCATTGTATTCTTATAAAAAAAGGTCTGGAACTACCACGTACCGACGGTACAAAACCTTACCTAAATACAAATGGAGCAATTTAATGAAAGAGAAAATATGGGTTAATTCGAAATTACCTTGCACATGGACTTTAAGAATAGAAAATACTAAAGAAGAAAATTTTGATTTACATGGTAAATGTTCACAGTGTCAAGCTATAATCAAAATTAAAAGTATAAAAAAAACAGATAATTTTATAAAATGTGTATGTACAATTAATAGTTTTAAAAAATCCTATAAACATGATCAAAAAAAAAAATCTAAGTTGACGCCATATAGACGCCAACAAATAAGCAAATCACTACATCATAAGCCAGCTATTATGGTTCACCATAATTTGACTTCCCAATTATTTTTAGATGATAAGTCTAATAGTAGTTGTCCCGTAATTCCAAGCCTTCCTGCTCTTAGAAAAATTAAGTACGAAGCAAGAATAGGACGAGATGTAAATCCAATAATTTCATTGTTAAGCACTGCTTTGAACCCGAGTCAAAATAATGATACGATTCGAAATATTTCTGTGTATCCCAATTTTAGTTTATATTATTGGACAAATAAACAAATTGAATACTACAATAATTATGTTAAACAAATTCAAAGAGTGACTGTAACGATAGACGCAACTGGTTCTTTTTTCAAAAATATTATTCTTCCCGATGGTACCAAAGCAACAAAACGATTGTTTTTATACGCAGGGCTTATCACAGCCAACGAAAAATTAAAATCTGTACCCATTTTCCAAATGGTTACAGATTCACATGGTCAAAAGTCAATTTCGACATGGTTGGAAACGTGGTTGACTTCCGTAGATAGTTTTCCCCATGAAATCATAACAGACGATTCATCAGCGTTAATTTCGGCCTGTATTCAAGCTTTTACACTTATAAGTTCCACAAAAAATTATATTATTAAAATGTTTTCCGTTTTAGAAAGACGATCTTCCGATAAACCTAATACATTCATTAGGCTGGATACAAGCCATTTCATTAAAACGCTACATAACCTTACTTGTTTTAAAAAAGATGTAAATCACAAAATCAAATATTTTTATATCAAATGCATTATATTTATAAAAGAAGCCGAAAACTTTGGAATAGTTAAGCAAGTTATTCAAGATATTATTGAAGTATGTCTCGGACAAGTAAACGATATTGACAACAACAACAACGATTGTGATGCTGCTAAAAATAGACTTGATAAAATATTTGAAAACGTTCATCTATATGAGACTAAGCCAGAGAGAGATTGTAGCGAAATTCCAGAACCAATACCTGATGATTCGAGTTATGATTTCACTGACGATTTTGAGTTTGTATCATGGTTCGACAAATTAGTGGAAACCATAAAATTAAAAAACCAAACAAACAACATAATATCAGCAAACAGTAATTTGTATTATTTACCTGTATTTATTCCCACTTTTAGAAGGTTATTGTTTAAATTACCCCTGTGGTCGAATTTGCTTTGTACGACTTTTAATTCCGAAAATAAAGCGCCGTCTTCTTCGGGAATAGAGACTTATTTTAAAACTCTGAAACACCTTATTTTTAAGACAAAAGTAACACGGTATAGAGTTGATGAATTTTTAAAACTACACTCACAATATTTGGATGGGGAAATTAAAACGGCTTTATGCGATCTTAATCAAGGTATACAAAATAAAATAACATCTACTAAAGCACGATCACTAAAACGAAAAATTCCAAAAAAGCAGGTTCGACTTAAAAATGTTAAGCCGAAGTGGGCAGATAATCGAACATTTTCGACAGACTCTATATTTCATGATGAGCCATCTTATACCGAAAATTGGAAAGGGGAAGGAAGAAAACATCAAACAGCGTTCGATAAAAACGTAAAATTTATCAAAAACGGAAATTTATGTCCTCCTGTGAAGGTTGGCTGTCATAATATTAAAGTTAGTAATACTTGTGCATTTGACTCGGTTATGTACCTATTGAGCGAAAGTTATAACAAAAATGTACATTTTCGATCTGTATTTGAGGCTAATGTTGATACAGACATAATTTTAACGTATATTAAAGGCTTGAATGACAAGAATTACAAGATCGATGATATTTACATCCTGAGAGCACAAATAATTTCCCAAGCTTGTAATAAAAAGAATAAAATCAGAGACGTCGTTACTTACAGTTGCGAATGTAATGTATCTACCATTTTCGAAGAAGTAATTAATAAGATTTTTTTTAGTGTCAAATTCTCTAAACTGTGTAGCAATGCATGGTGTCAAACAGAAAACATTTTAAAAAGATATACATTTATCAGTTTGAACATTCAGCTCATTAAAACATTTGGCATTAGTATTTTGGAAGAAGCCATTTTAATTCGTGACGAAATTAAAGAATGCACGTTGTGTCAGAATCAAGTGACGTACGAATATGAACTTACAAATTTTATATCTTTCGATTTAAACGACACACCTAAAGGACCGATTAGCGAAATACCTCGAACGATCAAAATCAAACAAATTTTTTACAAATTAGTTGGGGCTATTGAATTTATTCCCGGAGCTAGCGCCAGTGAGCTCGGCCATTACAGATGTCTCTACTTCATTAATGAGAGCATACGTTCTTACGACGACTTACGCTTTAAATTTGATGACAGTCCTCTAAACGAACAAATTTTTATACATACACTTTGCTACTGTCTCATTAGTAGTAATGTTTGATGTAAAAACCTTTTTACAAAAAAAAAAAACAACCGACTTCAAAAAAAAACACTACAAAGCGATAAATAACTTTAATTTCGGAAGTCAGTGTCGTTGGTTCTGCATTTACATTTTTTTACACCGACTTCCGAAATTAAAGTTATTTATCACTTTGTAGTGTATTTTTCTAAAGTCGGTTGTTTTTTTTTTGTAAAAAAGTTTTTATTTTTCACTTTTTAGTTGTACCTACCCCACACAAATTCAATAAGCACTAGTGCACTGAAGAATCGAAGACACCGACTAGAAGAATAATCAAAATTCGCATAGAAATGCTGCATTTATGCATATAACTTCGTACATAAGAATAATCACCTAATGTATTATATCCTAAAACCTTCCTGAAAGTAAGATCACTTTAGTGAAAGAATTATCAAAATCGGTTTTAGTTTTTAAGAAAATCGCGGACATACAAACATACATACATACATACGGGTCGAATACAGAACCTCCTTTTTTGAAGTCGGTTAAAAAGTTCACAGTTACATTGTCAGTGCAGGGTAAAATTTTGTTTTTTTTTTTGTTATCATAAGCATTATTTTCTTTGTGTTTTTAATTAGTTAAGTGATGTCAAATATTAATAAAAATTTATATCAACAAACACTCACTAGTTTTTACTTAATAATAAATCCTGCTGTGTGGTCACCTCTATTATATTTCTCTATCTGTATTTCTTCTCGGGAATTTGATTATTATTTGAAATAAAACGGTACATTTTTTTAAACTGTTTGGAAAAGTAATCCTTAGTAAAAAAATACTACTAAAGGATAGACTGTCGCATTCGTCTATTTAACTTCCGAATGCTACGTAAAAATAGATTTTTCTTATGATAAACGTTTCAATTGAGGGACCACCTTAATTCGATTGTAACTTTTGAATGGCTTCTCTTACAATCTAGAGATTGAATATACAATCGTTCAAGTACTTTTACTAACGCTAGACCCGTATGTAAATTTCGAATTCCATTGTGGTCTCCACTCAAGGTGAACATATGGTGATCGATTGAGGGACCACCTTCCGCTTGCTAGTTCTTTTTATTCCTTGAACAGGAAGGGTTGATATTCAAATAAATTAGTTTTACAAATCTTTTACTAAGAGTAGTAATTTATAGCAGTTGCAAATTTTCACTAGGTTTTGAGATAGGGATGCCTGTCAGTCACGACTGAGGGACCACCTTTAATCGATTGTAACTTTTGAGTGGCTACTTTTACAAATTAAAGGCTGAATTTACAATTGTTTGAGAACTTTTACTAAAGGCTGACGCATTCAAAAGCTCAAAATTCAAATGTGGTCCCTCAATGGGAACGCAAGTATTTTATTTGACTTTATGATGTCATTGATTGAAGACATCTCGAAGTCAAAACAAAGCCGAGTTTGCTTTGATGTGCGCATCGGCGCACAAGTTGCGCAATTCTTCCAAATATAGAATAATTATTAGATTAGTATCGACTAGGTATATTTAATTTTGATGGAATCTAAATTTATTTTGTTACTTAAGGTGAATGGGTAGTTGTAGCCCGCGAAATTCAATTTTTTTTACGTTTTTTGCAATTTTCAGGTCAGTGTCCGGTTGTATCTTGATCAAAATATGATTCGCGACAATAACAGGAACGTATTTACAGAACTATAATAATTAGAATCATTAATACATCTTTCTAAGTTAGATTTCTACCGTTAAGAACAAATCTCGTATGGAAAAGTGTTGAGGGTAGAAATCTAACTTAAAGAGATATATGAATGATTGTAATGACTATATTTCTGTAAATACATGTCTATTATAGTCGCAAATCATATTTTGATCAAGATACAACCTGACACTGACCTGAAAATTGCAAAAAACGTAAGAAAAATTGAATTTCGCGGGCTACAACTACCCATTCGCCTTAAGTATCAAATCTAAGTACCTACTTACTTACTTTTAGTTTTAACCGACTTCAAAAAAAAAGAGGTTCCTATGGGTTCAAATCTTATTCAGCGTAGCAAACTAGACGAATAAATCGGCGTTTCTACCATTAGAATCCTACAACTAAAGTAACTGGATAAAATAAGTAGGTACTTACGGTACCTAATTTGAAAATAATGGACTAATTAGGTGGATCCATTGCTTTTATGATTAGATCTTTTGAGTAAAATATGTGCTTGCACACAAAGCCCTTTGTTCCCATAATTGTATTTTTTTTTCATCCTGTATAGGTATGTCTGTATATTGAGATCATGGAATTAGTACTCTAGTAATTTGTGGTAAGAAGTGAATCCATCTTTTTTTTTTATTGCTGAATGGGCCCACTCTTGACCTCGATCACGCCTGCTGGAAAGCGATGGATGAGGTCTATGATGGAACGAGCGTGCCCAGAAGATGCCTAAGGCACTGGAACTTCACACAGACCGGCTCGGAGAGGAGAGCAGATTGTTATCACGTTGAAAACAGAGTTTTTAGTATTTGTAGTAAGGTTTATTTTTGCATGTGCACTGCTTTTGTCATTAAGAATGCTTGAACGCGCTTGGTGTGAAATAATAAAAGGAGCTGACCGGCTCCGATCGCGTACTTTTTCTCGTTCGCGCAGCTGTTCGGCTCCGATTGCATGCTCTTTCTCGCTCGCGCAGCCGATCGGCTCCGATTGCGTGCTCTTTCTCGCTCGCGCAGCAGATCGGCTCCGATTGCGTGCTCTTTCTCGCTCGCGCAGCCGATCGGCTCCGATTGCGTGCTCTTTCTCGCTTGCGCAGCCAATCGGCTCTGATTGCGTGCACGCCGCCCCACGCCGACCGCCATTTGCAGTGTATCCACCCGGTTCCGAGCGCATCCGACCGGCTGCGAGTGCATCCGACCGGCTCCGAGCGCATCCGACCGGCTGCGAGTGCATCCGACCGGCTGCGAGCGCATCCGACCGGCACCGAGCGCATCCGCTTTCAGATAGCTTCCAGCCGGTCTATGTGAAATAGTGTGCGACTCCGCTCCGACCAACTCCAAGCGTATACGATCCGGTCTGTGTGAAAAGAAAAATGCGCGCCGATGCTCTCCGAGCCGGTCTGTGTGAACACTGAACGGACCCTTAGATGCTATATTTGCCTCGATAGATAAAACTGCCAACGCTGAAACTAGCTGGTTTTTTTATTATTTATTGGTAGATGAGTAATTATATCTATATTTGCGTTCGCGGGCTTTCGAGGCGCGAGGCCCCTTGGACCGCGATGCCGTAGGCGGTGGCCCACGTCGCCCACGCCTTACGCCGCCTCTGACTGGCGGAACAAACTGCGCTACACGAGGAGGCTTCTTCATGCATCAATATCTACAGCCCTGATTTCATCCATTGCTGATCAAAAGCCTCTCTTTTCTAGTGTCAATCTCGCGCTCCTGTGCTAGCCTCATTCCTCGCACTAATTGCGTACCACAATATCAATCTGAATCACTTTGAAGGATATTGCTAATACATTGCTTTATACAGGATGTCAAGTCGACGTCAAGCCGGAGTCGGGTAATAAGCCAAGGCATAACAGTTATTATCAGATAAATAAATTGGAATGCTTATTAAATGCGCCAACTTGTAATGTTACTTGCCAAACTTGCATAGTACATTTTTTTTTCGGTATAGTCAGTTGGTTGGCCAAAAAGTGACATATAATTAAAAAAATACACAGCTTCGTTTTTTTTTAAATTTTTCTGATGACTAGGCCTAATAGGGTCGGGACACATTGATGGACGGCGTCCGACGGTTTGTCCATACAAAAAGAGAGCATAATAATATGTGCTCCTTTTCGATCGGCAAAGTGCGAAAGGCCGTCGATCAATGTGTCGCGACCCTTACCCGACTACGGCTTGAAGTCGACTTACGGGACACCCTGTATGTTCGAAAAATGTGCTCAACAACGTAAATAACGCAATGAATGTTGTTGAACTGTCAAAATGAAAGCCATTGCATGACCCCTCCCGCTCTGGGTGGAGCGGAAGGGAGTGTCAGACTCTTACTGACTAAAACCCATCCGTGTTCCTTCCTTAGCCCTTTGTGTTCCGGGGTAGCGGTAACCCTTTCAGACAATCCCGCACCCCCGGCAGGCTTCGGCCCTAACAGGCCCCTAACGCAATTACCCTGGAGGTTCTACCCGCTATGGTAAATATGTTTTCTGTCCATCTCGCCTCTGGTCGACAGACACTTCGTCTTCCAGTACTTGGACGCCACTCGGTCACAGCGAAGCCCACGCTCGTACGGAGGTAAAAATATCGCGGCAGGATTTTATCGCGCACTGGATTTCCAACTCTGTGTTGTACCGAGTGTTGAGAATCCAACAAAACACATCCCAGCGCGTCAAACGCACTGTTGGAAAAAAAAAATCGCCGCAGGAAAACGCGCCCTTGCGAACCTGCAGCCGTATTACGAAGTATTAATGCCATCATGATTCCAATGCGAAAAAGGGACGGTCCTATCGGTCATGTATAGCTCCGTCTCTCTCTTACACTGGAATCATGACGGCACTAAACCGTCATAATACCTGCGCGTCATCAAGAAGCTTATAGGTAAAAAATGGAGACAACACTCTAAATACCTAAGTGAAGCCGACTGTGGTCGGACGCTCTCTTTCTAAATACATACATATGAGAAAGAAAACACATATCACTGTCTCGTTCTTATGTATGTATTTAGAAAGAGAGTGTCCGACCACAGTCGGTTTCACTTAGGTATTCAGTGTTGCCTCCACTTTTATCTATAAACTTCTTGCGCGTCATAATACCTGCGCACCTGGGCGAAGAAGAAAATCAGGGTAAAAAAATAAAAAGTCCAAAGTGTGGTTTTATTATTAATTTATTTACTTCAAATATAATATGTATATTTAACTTACAGCCTTACTTACCGCGTCTTGCGACAAGACAGTGATAGCTAAAATGCAAATTTCTTTTAAAAATCGTGAATTAATACATACAACTGTCTACGTCACTCGACGAAGCAAATCTTAAAAAAACAATTTTTACTTAATTTCTGAACTAACCCTACCTACATTGACTAATTTTTTTGAAACTTCTACGCAATTATTTTTTTTTTATATTATTTTACAACAACCAAAGTTTTACCGAAAAAAAATTGACAACAAAAAAAAATTGAATGCACTGGAGATATTGAACCTACTTTATGGTTTCTCTACACTATGGCAAATAGACAAATAGAGTTTTAACATTTTCCAAGTATCAAAATTGTTCGTCTATCCGCCATTTTGCACAGTATCAATAATAATTACCAAGCCTTAGTTTATTAGCAAGATATTTTTTTTATATTTTTCATTTATACAGTAAACCTAAGTGTCCGTTAACACTTGTCTTCAACACCTTTGGCGCGCTTACAATAAGAAAAAAAATTGCAACGAATGAACTTAAAAAACAACTTAACGATAATCCCGCCATAAGAATTTCATGACGTTATAGTTATACGCGGGGGAAACGTTCTGAAAAATTCTTGGGAATAACTCCGAAACATTCCGAATTATTATTTCATCACCACTGCTCTCAAAACGGTGAAGGAAAACATCCTAGAACCAAAAATTCCAAGACATGTGACATCTACCAACCCGCACTGGGCCCGCGTGGTGGATTACGGCCCACTCCCTCTCATAGAGAGGAGGCCTGTGTCCCAGCAGTGGGAACATTATAGGCTGATTATGTATGTTTTATGTATTCCGAATTATATTTCTCTTCCTCAAATTCACTAAGAGCAGTTTGCAATACCACCTCCTATCCTGTCCTATGTTTGGCAAAACATGCAGTCAAAGTGACATCTGCGCTGCCGAATACGCCGTGGAAGTGTCGAAGTTTTGGACCAGTCGTTCCACCAGCGACACGAAGAAGATCATGGCTGATCTGAATTTAGGCTCTCCGAACTTTCGCCTCATGTCACCATTTGGCTCCACAAAAAAACATTATTGCGCAGCTTTCTGCACTAAGTTCGGAGTGGCCATGATTCATTGTTATTATACCTCGTTTCCAAATCAAAATAATCACACTTGGAGGGCGAACTTGATTGATTATTATAAAAGTCTATGTATTGCCTAGAAACTATTTTATTTCTACCTTTAAAGTATCAAAATATTTTCTCGTGTCGGCACACACTATTTGAGAATAGTTCATGTTGGTATGAATATTAACTAGTCGTGAGGATGACTGTCAAGCTACCCGAAACTGTCAAATTTTCCCGATCAACTTTGTACCTTATGGTTTAGCGATAAAGTTGAAAATCTATTAAAGAAATTTGACATTGAAGTATCGTCATTTGTAGAGGATATTTTCCTAGTGAACGAAGCTACATCTAGGTCATCAGTCTAGAAATCTATGCTAGATCAAACTCCTAAAGTATTTAAGCTCTATTGTGAAACGAAACGCTAACTAAAAGTGTGACGGCTGACAGCGCCATTTTAAAAACAATATTGAACGGTGATTGGTGGATCTAATCAAGTCATCGCTTTCGAGATAAGTTTGTCCAATAACCGCTTAATATTAATAGAAAAATGGTGCTAGTGTCGGTTTTCGGAAAACTGCAAAAAAATCAAATATTTGCAGTTCGAAATTATTCCCAAAAGTTTATCCGTTTGGTCTAAAAGGACATCGTTTTGCAGTCATATTCTAAGACTACTTTACGATACTGAAGAATTTCATTTGGAATCGTAAGTATTCGGCACCAACGACCAAGTTTTTGCCCGCGTATAAATATAACACCTCGGCTCTCGATCGCTTCAATTCTAATTTGCTTCGATACAATGAAATACAAATTTATCTATGGTAAACATTAACAATAATGCTTCTAATTTAAAGGACGGGAGAAAAGAAATGGATCCGCCATTGACACGAAAACCTTGAAAAGCAGTATATTCAACTATTTCATAGCATTTTTAGTCAAATATAACAAAAAGCCATAACTCCTTTCTCAAAAAATACATACAAAAAAAAGCTGAAAAAACGCCATTTTGAATTTTAGTATTTAACTAAAAACACATGTCCAATTTGAACATCAAATCTAGGACCTTTTGTTCAGCAGCCGCATTTGCTACCATTAAAACAACAAGATTGTAGAAAAAAAAATACATCATAATATATATTTCCTTCGCTGCCGTTTCAAACAATCTTGCCCCTTACCTCAGATGGATGTGTCCAAGGTTTTCGTGTCAACATTGTTTATTAAAACCTTAAAAAACATTAATCAATAATCGTATAGGAACTATTTCGTCGGTTTTCGAAGCGATCTAAGCAAAACTACTTGTATTTTTTTTTATTTTATTCATAATTCTAATGTAGTTATATATATTATTAAACAGAATCGCCTTGAGTACGCGGTATGCCTTATAAAAATATTTGTAATAATAATAATAAACACAAGCATCAGTTTCAGTCGTAAATTTTAATGAAAAAAGCTGGTTTTTGAGTACATTAAAAATTTTTTTTTGAAGAATAACGAACAAAGCTGAAGTACTATCGACGTGATCGACAAGAAGCAGCCATTTTTTTTCTATGTTTTTTAGATTTTTTGTATAGACATACCACATACACAGTGCACAACAAAAAAATAAAAATAAAAGCACACTTAAACACTAGAAAAAAAATTAAAGGAGCCATTTCGCACACCAGCATTCTTATATGAAACCTATACACAGTATTTTAAATATATATTTTAATATTTATTGGCTAGATATTAGATCCGAATTGAATGCACAAAGACAGTCTATCTATCTGTACACAAATAAGAACATCAGAACGGGATCGCCGCGGTTGGTCTTTGGATGGGTGACCATCTTTACATACCGAGACACCTCCGAGCCTCGGAAAGCGCGTTACCAAGGGGTATCGTATTACCCAGAAACTGTGTTGTTGATGTCGGATAGGCAATCGCTCCATGTAAAATACTAGTACTCAGTTGCATCCGGTTAGACTGGAAGCCGACCCCAACATAGCTGGGAAGATTGGCAAGGCAAATGATGATGAACATCGGATCGGGATGTATGTATACAATTATAATCTTGATAGCCCAAGACGGAGTTCCATCTTGACATACTACCAAATGAAACTTGTAAATACGAGCGAAAATTCATTGAAAATACAATTCAAGTTAAATATTTTTACAAAACGATTCTGCGGTCGACCTCTGACAGAAAAAACAAAACGTTAATTTTATTTATCTTAAATTATATTCAGTAAACACGCAAACGAATGCACCCGGAGAGATGGGCAAAGATCGTCACTCACTGGACGCCTGAGGCAGGACATCGCCGTCGAGGTAGACCAAGACGAAGGTGGTGTGACGATCTAATATCATTCGCAGGGCCAACATGGCCAGAGATCGCTCAAGACAGGGAGGTTTGGAAGAAAAAACAGCAGTGGGACACAAAATAGGCAAGAAAAAAAAAACGCATACAAGAAATATGAACAAAACTTAGATGTTCTGGCAAGATTTTCAAAGCATTTATCATCCAAAACTACATTTTCGATGCTAGTTCGGTATTTCACCGCCAGGGGCGCCGTCTGTCGGTACTCTTAGTTCGGTATTCCACCGCTAGAGGCGCTGCCTGTCTGAACTATTCGTTCGGTATATCACCGCTAGAGGCGCTGCCTGTTACATTCAATTCGGATTAACAACTTTGAACATACCACAAATACACACTCATACATAAAAGAAAAACTTGAGCAAGTTAGTGATTAATTATCGAATTGATTATAACGGAACGATTTTCAATCGATTCTGTATTATTATTATTATTACTTCCCAAGAAAATCTGCGGGGTAATAGCGTAACACACTTACAACAATGGCAATGGCAAACATTTTGACAGTTCACCAACATTCATTGCGTTATATACGTTGTTGAGCAGACGAATTTTGCAAACATATGAAGCGATGGATTAAGAATTTCCTTCAAAATCCAAAGTGTGTTACGAAACTGGAGTATAGCAATGATAATTTAAAGCTGAATGATACTCAATATCACGCCTGTAATTCTCGAAGCGGTAGACAGAGATATAGGGCGTTCGCTACGTTCGCGCGTGCGCACGGAGCGCTCATAATTATTATCTTTCAATACAAACACGCGAGGCGGGCACCCGCCGGGTGCGCACGTTTAACGTAGCGAATGCCCACATAGTGCACCTGCAATTAGCATTTAATGAAGAAAAATCTTAGCATCTTCATTTATACAGGTTAAGTCTTCAAAGATCAGCCAAATTTAAGGAAGTGGTACAATGCTACGAAAGATGAGACTTGACACACCACGTGGTTTGACTTGCGCATTACACGATTTTAGGTCTCTTTAGCGGTATGAGGTCTGAGCACGGGACGGGACCGAGCGTCATAGGGGCGGAGGAAAGAGCGCGGGAGGCGGGGTCAAAACTCATCTTTTGTGGCGCTAAGTATACAGACCATCAACAATTTGGTCCATAGGACCAACATCGTAATCGTGAATAAAAATACAGCCGACCCATACGTTTAGGTCGAGTAGGTATTGAAGTCTTCTATGGGAGAGTTGATACAATTGGTCCCATGTAGAAAGTTGTTCTGTTTGATGGTTTGTACTGTACCCTTAAATTTGGCTGGTCTTTGAAAATAAACCCTGTATAGTGCACCCGCAATTAGAATTTAATGAAGAAAAATGTTACCATCTTCATTTATTGAAAGATTTTACAGCTAGCGCTAGTATTTACAGTTTATAATAAGATGTTTATATCAACATTATTGCTTTAAAACTCTCTCTTAAGCTTAAAAATCGTCAATTCCACAATAACAATACACCCAATTTTCAAGTAACAAACACAAAAATCACACGAATCAATTTGAAAATCGCCCCAAAATCATTGGATCGCAAATAAAACGGTTGTTCAAAACATTTTTATTTAAAATAGCACCAAAATTATGTTTTTTAAAGACTCTCTGACATTATTGCTATTCATTTGACAGTCGTTATCTGTCATGACGTAACACCAAGGCAGTATTTCCCGTAAGGGATCGACAGAGAGGTATTAACACCTACATTCCGCCAGTTCAGTTCCCATGTAATAGGGGGGGGGGGGGTAGTGTTTTAAACTGGGTCAAATTAAATAAGGTAGCGAAACTTCGCAGAAGTGATTAATCGATGATTAAACATGCTAAAACAAAAAATTAATTAATTTGATGATTTTTTTGTGGGGACATCGTGTAGTCGCTTGAAATATTAGTATAAAATTTTAGTTTTTTGTGATAAAACAAAAGAAAACAGATTTTTCAACACATATTTCAAGTAACAACCCTACCCGCGAACGTTGACGTCCAAAATTTTTTTTTTAATTTTTTAATCTTTTTTCGATATCGGTACCCATCACGTCTGCAGTTTGGCTAGTTGACCCTGTAGTGATAGATTGAAAAATATAAGGCAGTAAGAGCTTATTATTATTAAGGCCTTGAACTAGTATGATATTTAAATGTATTTATGACATAGACAACTACATCTATGAAATACTGAAAATCAGCCATTTTTATACCTCATTTATTCTTCACATTCTTCACGACGATTATTTATGAAACTGTAAATACTTTGTTCATTTTATAGTGACTGTTCTGACCTTTTCGAAATACTGTGATACCTAACGTCGATCGATCAGTTTAAGCTACGCTTGCCGCGGTTGGTCCGTGGATGGGTGACCATCTTTACATACCAAGACCCCTCCGTGCCTCAGAAAGCACGTTAAGCCGTTGCTCCCGGCTGTCATTCGTAGATTTTGACAGTCGTTACGGGTCGTCCGAAGCCCGAAAGTCTGACAACCAGTCTTACCAAGAGGTTTCGAATTACCCAATAACTGGGTTGTAGAGGTCAGATAGGCAGTCGCTCCATGTAAAATACTGGTAGTCAGCTGCATCCGGTTAGACCGGAAGCCGACCCCAACATAGTTGGGAAAAGGCTAGGTAGATATTATATATATAGGTAGATATTAGATATTATTATTGGTATTGGTCACCACAAAATGAACATAGTATAAACAACCGTTTTATCTGTTACTCCAACGTATCGATAAGGTCTATGTACTAAATTAACAGTGTGCTCAGTTTAAATATTATAAATACAAGTGGCAGTATCTTGCAAACCGTTTATCTAAGATTTAAATGATGGCGCATTTTTTTGTTTAAGAATTTTTTTTCAACTTTTTGGTCAATAAAATTTCAAACTGACCTTTTTTTCTGAAAGCTATTATTGTCAAATATTATGTGAACTTATATTATTGCCGATTACTTTATTCATCGGTTTTTTTTTTTTTTTGTTACATAACTGGTAATTAAATCGTAATCAGTATTGAGCTGCGTCCGGTTAGACTGGAAGCCGACCCCAACATAGTTGGGCAATAGATTTTCGAAATTTTTAGAGGAAAGTACGAATTTCACGCGGACGAAGTCGCGGGCAGAAGCTAGTTAGCCATAGACTGAGGCTGATTTTAATGACAGCTCAAAGTAATCACAATTAAAATATGATGACCCATTTTTTTTCTCAAGCAAATTTGTTTTAAAGGAATATTTGAAGGCATAGTTTGAAATTCCATCAACTAAAAAACATGGCCAAAAAAATCCAAAACACACAAACATCGCCAAAACCAAACGGTCCATGTTAAATAAAAAGAGTATACTAAAAATTCATTAAGTATTTTCAACATCGAGTTAGCATCACCCAATCTCTTTCTCAACACTTGTAATTTTTTCTCGCAAATTCAGAATTAAATTCCAGTCTTCTGTCATTTATACATTTTTTTAAACTATTTTTATACATGACATGACACTACGCGGCTGTACAATTATACAAACATTTTATTTTTATATTTGCAGCATACAGTCCTAGTACATATTTAATTTTCTCTAGAGATCCAAACAATTGAATTTGGGGTAACTCGAGTGACAGTAACTCGAACGTGAGTGTTACTCACTTTCAACTCGAGGTACAAGATATTCAGGTGAATTTTCTCGAGTGAAACAAATAAATACTCTTTGATTAAAAACTTGAATGAGTTACTTAATATTGAGTTCATATTACATTAAATTCAACCCGACTTATACATACAAAACCTTATTAACACCCAAATTCACTCATAGACACCCACCCAAGTTTTATTTTATTAGAAATTATTGCTAATTACTCGAGACACATCACTCGAGTTCCCAAGATGGAGGATGAAAAAAAAAATGCGAGGATAGTCGATGTCGCAGCACCATAGTCGCCACAGATAAAAAATACTTAACCTACCAAAGACTACGACAGAATAGTTTTTTTTTTTATGTCATTTTGAATTTTCTCAAGATGAATGTCGTTATTTTTATACAATGTCAAAAATATATAAATATATATTGTTATATGGTAGTACATACTTACTCTAGCTATATAGATGTCAAATTGATAACGCGTGAACATACGAGCGTAGCGTTGCTTATTGTCGATGCATATAAGCTGGAAAGAAAGAAAAAACATTGTTAGAAAATCCATATTATATAAAACAAAGTCGGGTTGGTTACACTATTTAAACTCAACAACCACGGGACCGAGTTTTATGATCTTTGGTTTGTTGGATTTGACTTCGTCCCGAATAGCAGAATAATTATTAAAACAAGGGGAAAATTCAAAAAGAAAAAATAAAAAGATTTTCTCATTAATTTTGTATGGATCGGATTTTTTTATTCTGAGGTGGTACGAAGTTCGCCGGGACAGCTATACTCCATTTGCAATAAGATTAGACATTTAAATAAACCCCTTTTACATTTGTTTCAACCGATTTTGACTTCTATTCCGGAGGCATAAGGGTGGCACTAAAAGCAAAAAAGTTGTTCCAATACGAACTGTTTACTGCAGCTGCCATTTGTCATGCCACCAACGCAACAGAAGTAAAAATCAGTTGAACGGAATGTAAAAAAGGTTTATGTAACTGGCTGCTTAAATTCAAAAGGGCCACAAGTCGAAAAAATTACAAATCCCTTTTAAAGCAAATTTGATCTGAAGTTAGCCACCTAAGTGTCACAATGCAAACAGGGCTGTGGAGCGATTAACTCCATTTTTAATGCGAAAATACTGGGTGTCTTTTTCGAATATAAAAATATAGGCAGAATTGATACGATTTTTGCTTTAAAAAGGATTTGGAATTTTTTCGAAATGTCGCCCTTTTGAATTTAAGCAGCGATTGTCTAATCTTATTCGAAACGGAGTATAGTAAGTAAATAAAAAGTATTAAATACAAAGTGAACTCACCTAGACTCCGTAAATAACCATCCAGTAACGCCATAACGAACCACAAAGTGTCACAGCACTCACTATTATTATTATTAATAAAAGTATATATAGAAAAAGAAAATGCATCTGAATAAACGTTGTAACTCTACACTCGGTGATTAAGCACAATGCACTCTAGTCTTTATGTACAACAATCACTGCTTCGCTGAGAGCTGCTTCGATTCCGATTCTGGCTTCGTTTTTGGCGTTGCTGCGGACGAAAATTTATATTAGTATTTGTATATCATCCAAATCTAAATATATAAAATTCAAAGTTCTGACTGACTGACTGATATATCAACGCACAGCTTCAACCGCTGGTCCTAGAGACATGAAATTTGGAGGGTGTGTTCTTTGTGAAGAGTAGATATCCACTAAGAAAGGGTTTTTCGAAATTCCACCCCTAAGAGGGTGAATGGGGTAGGGTGAAATTTTACGCGGACGAAGTCGCGGGCAGAAGCTAGTCATAAGATAAAAGGAGAAACTGACTGACTGACTGACATATCAACGCACAGCCGAATCTACTGGGTCTAGGAATGTGAAATTTTGCAGATGGCTTCCTTTTATAATGTAGGGGAGCACTAAGAAAGGGTTTTTGGATATTCAACCTTTAAGTGGATGAAAAGGGGGGATTTTATTTGTATGAAAAATCTTATTCCTTGAGTTAATAAACTTCAAACTTGGCACGAATATTTATCTAAGTAAATTATGAAGTTTGGCATTTTTGTTTATCTAAACTAACCCCTAAAGGGGGATTGGGGGGTGCCAAAATTTTTGAACAAGCAAACTTTTTTGAAAATGTGCAACAATGGACATCTTTCTGGTTTCGAACATTTTCCCATTGTTTGTCTAATTTCTTGGACAGTACCTCATGCTCTGCAGTAGCGCTTGCGACCATCAGTACAACGAATCAGTCAGGTGTTAAATTTTGTAGGCGAAAATATGAAATGTACGCGGAAGAAGTCGCGGGAGAAGTGCTAGTGAAAAAAAAAAACTATAAGTTGGTTGAGCGTCTTTACATTGAGGAAGGGCCCCATCCCTTGAATTTGCCACGGGCCCCAAACGGTATAGTTACGCCATTGAATGCTACTATTAACTTTGTGTCTGGGTACGGTCTTAGCCATTCTCCTTTTACCTCTTTATAATATTAATATGGATACAAGTAGTACTCACGTCTAGGCCTAGCATTGGCGACGACGCTCTGCGCGCCGCAGGAGCCGGCGCGGCCGCGGTTGTTGTTGTTGTTGCTGTTGTTGGGGCGGTTGCCGGAGACAAACTTACTGTTAGACAGATAGTGTGCATGAGTGGTGGGTGGGTAGGCACGGAGGTGTGACACAAAACATGAAGCAATGGAGAAGATTACTGTCAATTAGTTCCATAACATAATCAGCCTATAATGTTCCCACTGCTGGGACACAGGCCACCTCTCAGTGAGAGGGAGTGGGCCGTCATCCACCACGCGGGCCCAGTGCGGGTTGGTAGACGTCACATTTCTTCGAATTTTTGGTTCTAGGACATGCTGGTTTCCTCACGATGTTTTCCTTCACCGTTTTGAGAGCAGTGGCGATGAAATAATTTACACAAAGTAAAGTGCGCTTGGGTTCGAACCCACGACCTACAACTCGTAAATCGCGGCCGTTACCACTTGGGCATCACTGCTCTAGAGACCGATCCACTTGGAGAAAAAACCTCTTGGAGAAAAATAACCTTGGAGAACAAACCCCTTGGAGTACAATGCCCTTAGAGTACAATCCCCTTAGAGAACAATCTACTATTTCTTTCTTTCTTTACCTGTTGTTTCTGCTGGCTGCGACTGCCCGGTCGGACTCGGACACGGAGCGTGTGCGGTCGTATGGCCGCGCGTGCGGGCCGCGGCCCGGCGCGGACGGGCCTTGAGCTGCTAGGAGCTCGTTTAGTTGCGGCTGTGTGCGAGAAAGTATTGTTAGTAAATTCTTCTTTACAAAATAATGAGATCGGAAAAAAAAATATTAACTGTCAACAAATGTTCCCACTGCTGGGGGAGCGTTCAAGTATTACGTAACGCAATTTGGGGGGGCGGGGGGGTCTCGTAAAACGTTACGATGCGTTACACGGGCGGGAGGGGGTCCTTCTTACAACACGTTACGTAACATTATTTCTTTTTTTATATAAAAAAATAGGGAAATAAAACTCCCAAATTGGCAACCCTTTTCGTTTACGTTTTACGGGGAATCTCTCGATTGTATTAGTCTGGTCGCCATTTTTAATTTGTTCTCGCATGTTGGTAAACCTTTTCGTTTATATTTCACGGGGAATCCCTAGATTGTATTGTACGTCATTTAATGTTGTTTTTGTTGTCAGTATTCGTTAGTGTTTATGCAGAAGCAAATTGCTGTAGTCGCTGTTATTAAAGTGAGTTCATAGTGTTCATACTGTAATGTCCTCAAAAGAAGGAGATTTGTATCATCAGCTGTTCTTGGCCTATAAAGGCTCTCATGCTGACTTGCCAGCGCAAGTATGTCAAAAAAATGCCAATGAAATTTGGAAAACGGCTAAAGAAAGTTTGTTAAGAATACGATTTTATTTCGAGTAAAATGTTTAATTTCAGTTGGGTTTCTGTTTATAATTGCATTGCCAAAGGTTAAAATAAATATGTTATTTTATTTGAAGAATTTATTAGTAAAAAAGCTAAAATACTTAGGAGAATGAAGGAGAAAAACAATTGTGTTTTGTAAAGCCAAAAATTTATAAAAAAATAAACAAAATACGCAGGTGTTGCGAATTAAAAATCTCTTGTTTTATTATAAGGCAATTAAAACTATACGAAGGATAAAAACTATAACAACTTTTTGCGACTTCAGGGTAAAAATGATGACTTGAGTGTTACGTAACCTTTAGAGAGGGGGGTGGGGGGGTACAGAAAAACGTTACGGAGCGTTACAGTGGGGGGAGGGGGGGTCAAAAATCTTCAAAAATTGCGTTACGTAATACTTGAACGCTCCCTGGGATGAGGGTTGACGGTGGGCCGCAATCCACCACGCGGGCCCAGTGCGGGTTGGTAGACGTCACTATGTCTTCGAATTTTTGGCTCTAGAACATGCCTGTTTCTTCACAATGTTGTCCTTCACCGTTCTGAGAGCAGTGGTGATGAAATAATTTACACAAAGTAAAGCGCCTGCCTGGGTTCGAACCTACGACCTACAAATCGTAAGTTCCAGCCGTTACCATTGGGCCACCACTGCCCAAGTCATACATAAGATGCACCTTTTAGAAATTACAAGTCAGAAATTGAAAGAAGTGAGGCGGGTATATGAAAACTTTGGACACTCCAACATTTATGGGACATGATTTGGTTTTATTCAACTCACCTCCAGCACTCTAAAGTCTTCGATGCTCTGGAAGTTTTCTAGGTACCCCATTAGCTTGGGGTCCACCTGCAGGGCTCCGGTGTGCTTGTAGTACTTCAGGAACGCCCAGAACTTCTCCAGACCGTATAGTTGACCTGCGTAACAAATATATAATTTTAGATGGTAAATAGTCCTCGATATGACTTTAAACTGTCGTCTATTTAGTATTGAACTAAATGTAGAACGCCACCTGTAGGTTATGGGATAAATACACCCAAATAGGCTCGGATGGAACAGTCGATATTAGTGCAGGATATCAACTCAGTGCGGCGGCTGATGAACATCTAGCACGTCAAAGGCGGCGCCCACGGACCCAGTCAGGCGGTCCACTGTACACCCACCAACTCGCACTAGACAAGCGCGGTGGGTTAATTTGTCTAAACCCGTACTCTCTCATGAGAGCGTAGGGAGGCTTTTGCCCTGCAGTGGGACGTCACAGGCTAATAATAATAAATAAAATATTTAATTCCTGAGTTAGTTCCTTAGTCGCACAAGAAACACATATCGTCGCTTGCATGACTAAAAGTCCTATCTCATTTTTTAGCTGATTTTGAGTTAGGACAACTACATTATTCTATTTGTGTTTCTTTACATTTTGTTGCCTTTCAAAATGGTTATATTTTGAGATCCAAATAACATAAGAGGTACGACGGTTAGTGAAAAGTCGCTATTTATTTAAATGACTTTGTGGAGTGAATTTTCTGTACTTGTGCTATTATTTTTCCTTTTTAATTGCTGATCACGCCTGAGCGACGGATGAGGTTATGATGGAACGAGCGTGCCCAGAACATGTTGAAGGCACTGGAACTCCCACGCATCGACGAAACACAGCAGGGTGCTTGTCGCCGGATTCCGGGGGGGGGTGGTCGCTAACCAGACGGGCGTTAGCCTTACCACCGAAAGGGAAGAATTGGTCAGTCAAACAAGGTGTTGGGTGTGATTGTCCAGGATGCGCCGAGCGCGAGCGTTCAGTTGAGTAACTGGCGGAACAAACTGCGCTACACGAGGCTTCTTCATGCATCCCAAATATGTTCTGTGACTACTATACAATATATCTTACCTTTTTCATAGTCAGCCATGGTCTCAATCTGGAAGTGCTGGTACAGCTCGGGGCGGAACTTCCGCTCGAGCCCGTACGAGTAGAAGCGGAACAGGCACTCCAGGCCGTAGCGGAAGCCGGCGGATGCGTCCTCGTTGGCTAGTGTTCTGTGAGTAATTGAAAATTTATTAGTTAAATCATCATGTGTCTAGCTACCCAACTATGTTGGAATCGGCTTCCAGTCTAACTGGATGCAGCTGAATACCAGTAATTTACATGAAGTGACTGCCTATCTGGCCTTGGTAAAGAAAGAAAAAATAGTTGATTCATATCATGGGTCCATCGGTATACAATCGGCTACCAGATGAAGTTGTAAGCGTAACGTCAGACAATGCTTTCAAAGCAAAACTTAAAGGCTGGTTAACCAACCAGGTATTATATGACCTAAAGGAATGGTTTTAGATAACTGATTAAATTATAATTTGAGTATTTGTCTGCTTTTTGTTTATTGACATGTAATTTTAATAATTATGAATAAATGAACTGAACTGAACTAAGACTGGTTGTCAGACTTTCGGGCTTCTGACGACCCGTAACGATTGTCAAAGATCCACGAATGACAGCCGGAACCAACGGGTTAACGTGCTTTCCGAGGCACCGAAGTCTTGATATGTAAAGATGGTCACTCATCAACCGCGCCAAGCGTAGCTTAACCTGATCGATCGACCCGTGCGGCTATTATTTAGCCACAAGCACCAAAAGCAGAATTAAAAAGTTGAAATTGTATATTTTATGGTTCCTAAGGGCAGGTTGTTTCAAAGATAAGATAAGATTTATTTATTTGTATAAACATGGTATATTACATACAAGAGCATGCAAGATGACATAAATTATATTATAGTCCAATCATGTTTAGCCTTATAATATATTGGCGTACAAATATTCCAGTCACATTACTACTTTTAACAATACAACATCAATAAACATTTTAATAAGATTCGTATCAGACAAGTTTTTCGACTAGAAATTCAAACAGTTGGTTAACATAAAATATGTACGTCAAATAATAACGAATACGTAATCGAAATTATTTGACGTAAGTGAAGGCCATAATTTAGTAATTGTAATTTGAAACAACGCCTTTTTTTTGGTTTGACGGTAGTTAGCGCCATTTTTGACATACACCCGCGCGTCAAGTGGACGTGAAACAACCCGCCCTAAATCATATTCCTACATATTTTTGTCGCTTTAATAATTATACGCAAGTCCACAGACTGAAACTTGAATAAGTTTATAGAAGCATTATAATGTACCCACTTAAAAAAGTAAGAAACAAACTTCGATGTTTCCTCTGTTGCGTAGTGGGATTCGTCTGATGAGTTTTAACTCATAAAAAAGTCAGAAAGTACGCTAAGCAAAAACGAAATAATATTGGCGCCGATTCCCTTGTTCACAAAATAAAGTAAATTTAAGTTCAGTGCATCTTATTCTTTCTATTTCATTAAGAAAAGGACAGAAGATAAATATTAGTTTAGACCTGTCAAATTAGTCAGCGCCTGACATAAATTGACGTATTTTTAGTAGACAATTTTTTAATCGCGTCTGAACTTGTCTATGGAGTATCTTGATTTGACAGGACTAAACTAATATTTATCTTCTGTCCTTTTCTTAATGAAATAAAAAGAAACAGATGTGCTGAACTTAAATTTAGTTTAGTTTGTGAACAAGGGAATCGGCGCCAATAACAATTTATTGTTCTTTTCGTTCGGAGAGCAGTGGTGGCCAAGTGGTAACTGCCGCGACTCACGAGTTGTAGGTCGTAGGTTCGAACCCAGACAGGCGCTTTACTTTGCGTGACCCGGGGATCAAACCCTGGACCCAGGTTTAGAAAATGTGCTTGTGAGCGAGCAGCAGTCAAATGTAAAGTTTACTTTAAAATAAATGTATTTACCTGAATTCATTATACATGTTACGGTTGAAGTGATCTCGTAGGAAGAATGACCAGAATCTAAACAGGGTGTTCATTTCTTGTGACTGGCCGATGCCCAGCTTCTTGCGCTCTGAAAAAAATAACATAAAATCACGCTTTGTTTCTCCAAATGATTGGGCAGACATGTACCTTTTTTTTTGGTTTACAGGGGAAACCTTCAAAAGGTACCGTACTCCAGGGAGGGGAGGTTCGGGGAGTGTGGGATCTTTACCTCACTAAAACCACCCCTGTGATAACTAGCAGCACATAGGGGTGGTCCTGGCTCCTCTTAACCGTTACCGAACTTTTAGCTATCGGTGCCAATTTCAGAAGTCGAAAAAAAAGGGGTTAAATATAATGATCACCAAAAACATATATTGAACACCAAAAAATGAAGTCTAAAATTGCAATAGTTCTAGCTGGGTACCCCGAGGTTAGGTTTGGTTAGGTTACTTTTAAACCCTTTACATAGAAATGAGCGGGACTCCGTCGACATAGGATGCAAGAGCGAGCAAATGAGAATACAAATACCTTTACCTAGGTATTTTACAATAAAATGGAGTTTTAATTTTGGTGATCATTTACTATTTTTGGCAGTAAAAAGTGATTTTTTGATGTTATATTTTACTTTATCTGGTGATAAGTTAAACATAAGCCAAAAAAAACAAGTCTTTAGAATTTGATCTTTCAGCTCATTAATTAATGATTCTTTTGTAAGCTCTTGGCAAAATGTGGTTGGTTACCTTTGAGACAGCGCGAGTAGTACTTGTGGTAGGCCTGTTGCGTGAAGTGGTTCTCGCGCAGCAGGCCGTGGCTGGGGTGGTGGAACGTGGGCAGCGAGCCGGGCGCGGAGCCGCACGACGAGCCTAGTGTGGGCGACGTGCCCAGGGACGAGCTGCGGGAAGGGACAGATTAGAAACGTTACAATATAATTCAATATACAGGGTCCCATTAAAATAGATGGACAAATTTTAACACAGCGCTCAGTACGTCTAACCAAAGATATCCAAGCAAAAAAATAAAACACTGATTAAAGTGATTTTATTTTGACCTAAAATAATAAATTGCCGGCACATTAGTGTATTTTCGTTAGCTGATTATTTTTCTTGTAAGCATCTAATACGTTTTTCTTATATATTTTTTTTTTTTGCCATCGTCCTTATTTCGGTGATCTGAATGATTTCTAAATGTTTGTCCATCTATTTGAATGGGACCTTATATATTATTTCACTGGGCCAAGTTTTCTTGGAGAGGGAAATCAGGTTTAAACCACCGAGCCAGTTATTGTATTAAGAACCTAACTGTTATAGAAATGCAGTTTTTTATACAAAAATCTTTTTTACAAAAAAAACAACCGACTTCAAAAAAAAACACTACAAAGTGAAAAATAACTTTAATTTCGGAAGTCGGTGTCGTTGGTTCCGCATTTTCGTTTTTTGACACCGACTTCCGAAATTAAAGTTATTTTTCACTTTGTAGTGTTTTTTTTTGAAGTCGGTTGTTTTTTTTGTAAAAAAAGTTTTTATTTTTCACTTTTTAGTTGTACCTACCCCACACCAATTCAATTAACACTAGTGCATTGAAGAATTGAAGACACGACTCGAAGAATCATCAAAATTCCCATAGAAATGCCGGAGATGCAGTACATTTATACATATAACTTCGTACATAAGCATAATTACCTAATGCATTATATACTAAAACCTTCCTGAAAGTATGTAGATCACAGTAATGAAAGAATTATCAAAATCGGTTCAGTAGTTTTTGAGATAATCGCGGACATACAAACATACATACATACATACATACATACGGGTCGAATACAGAACCTCCTTTTTTAAAGTCGGTTAAAAATGATAGCTTAGTTCGGTGCTAAGTTGTCGTTTTAGTTTTGAGTACTTTGCCGAAATCGAAATGAAGCTCGAAATACAAATACTGGCTGGCTCAAAGGATTAGGCTAAAACTAAAGTTAGATTTAGTTTTGTAATAAGACGAATTAGGTACGGATTAAGGGGCCGGCAAACTACGCATGCTAATGTATTGTTTATACAAAGGTAATACCAAAATAATTTGTAAATCAAACATATTCATAAAGTAGTGTGTATTTATTCCGATTGGATTACAGATTATCTAGGTTCCCAAATATATATTTTGAAACGACTGATATAAAGACGAGATATGAGGAATTTCAAATTTCTATAGAAAACTTACTTTTCTCATAACTCGTCTTTGAATCAGTGTCCATTCAAAATATATATTTGGGAACCTAGCTATTCTTTAATCTAATCGGAATAACTATACACTACATTAAGAATATGTTTGATTTACAAATTATTTTGGTATTACGTTTGTATGAACAACGCATGCTTCGCCGGCCTCTTAAAAGTTTAAATTTTACCTTTGAGAAAAAAAATCATATACAGTACCCGGCGATAAATATTGCACATCGACCTTTGGAAAGAGACAATCGGCTAATTTCGGCTTCGTAGAACGTTATCTCTGTCGCACGAAATACAAACAGTCCGGTATCTATTAGGAGCTGCTAAAACAATTATGATTTGGTTCTTTTGATAATTCTTTTTATTCTTTGTATAAAATACACCAATTTTTCTATAAATGAAAACTTCGCGTGACTGACCTCGTAAAGGTTTCCCTCTTTTTCCTAAAGATGCCATAGTACAACTTTAAATTATTTAAATTTGGGGGTGTTAACAACTCTAAATATATATTTTGAACTGGACGCGACCGCACTCTATCGCACTTGAACAACGACTGACAAAACATCACATAGATAGTGTGCGACAGAGATAACGCTCTACGAAGCCGAAATTAGCCGATTGTCTCTTTCCAAAGGTCGATGTGCAATATTTATCGCCGGGTACTGTACATTCTTATAATCATCCTACTATAGGCGTAATTCTTACTGTTTTGGAAATCTTATTTTGTAGGCGGGTAGATTAAACTTAAACTATAAACTTGGGCCCCTCTATTATGTTCCCAAACCGCGCACTTTTGTGGCAGAATGAATGGTTTCGAGTGAAGGTGAGCTCCGACCGACTCGAGTCGGTGCGGCTCCCCAGGTAAACACGGACCTCCTGTAAAGTTAGCTGTATGTCCATTTTGCCTTTCAAGCGTCGATATGTATTTAGGTTCTTGTAACTTACGCAGTACTGTGCGTCCTCGCTCTATGTTCACGTATGTCCATGATCCAGCCGACGTGATGCTCCACGGGCGGGTTAAGACTGTGTCGGGTCTTGTGCTTGCGGCTGCTACTGCAATGGTCAAACATAATAATTTAGTAAAGATACCTGCTGAGCCTGGAAGTCTTTAAACAGACTTCGGACCCAGGTTGGCCGAAGCAAGGAAAACCTGTTCAGGTGGAGATTTATAGACGACTCCGCCTTGGAGTGTAAATGTGGTGCTGTTCCACAAACGATGGGACACTTAATATCGTGCCCTGCGTGTCCTGTCAGCTGCACGTTACAGGAACTAATGGACGCTAGTGATGGCGTCAAACAAGTGGCCGAATTCTGGGCCGAGTACATTTAGATTGCTATCGACACGCTAAGAAAAAGAAGACCTGCTGAATAAACGCTAAAAAAAACAGTGCCACTCCGGGAGTGCCGACAGAAGTGAAAACAAAACACAAACATGATACTTTGCCATCACTTACTGACATATCGGATATACATTAAAACCGAGGACAACCGAACACGTCCGAAGCGGTGTCGATTACGGTAACAGTGGCGCGAGTTCAATAGATTTTCCTATCTCAGAAAATGCCCAACGCGCCTAAAGAAGTTTTCACTTCAATAATATTTCAAATACATTCTGTCTAGACTTTATCGTTATATAAAGGTCGCGCTTAAAGTCCCTTCGCTTATTTTAATAGCGATCCCACTGAGCGCCTGACACTGCTGCATACAAGTTTAGACGTGATTAAAAACTTGTCTACTAAAATTACGTCAGGCGCTGATTAATTTGACAGGACTAAACTAAAATTTCTTCTTCTGTCCTTTTCTTAATGAAATAGAAAGAAAAAGATGCATTAAAGTTTAGTTTAGTTTATGAACAACCGAATCGGCACCAATATTTGTCTTTATTTTGTGTATTTGGGTAGATTTTCGTTATTTATCATCATTTCATCATTCATCGCACAAATTTTTTTTTGTTTTTTTTTTTCACTTACATTGGGTTTTTCACTTACATTGAAAATATAGTATATTGGTATTCGTTTGTTATTTCGTTTGACACAATATATGTTGGGACGTGACACGTGCCGCGGTTGTGGTGCGGTGCCGTATTATAAATAACACCTGTAAATGACGATAATTAATAACGAAAATCTACCCATTTACAAAGACAAATACTAACAAACGCTGCCTACGACGCCTTCATACTATCTTTTTTAGTTGATAGTGCCAAATATAAAGTCATTGATAATATTGTAACTCACATAACATCTGTAGCATGAGGGTCCTTGTTGGCTGCGTAGAACCGGGCGGTGCGCCGCGGCCGCTTGTATTTGCTTTGCGACTCCGATTGATGATCAACCTGTACAAAAAATAAAAAAAATATTGTTACAAAGGTGGAAAATACATTTATTTAGCACAGACTAAAATACACACAGTACACCAGAGACATACATCAGATAAAAACAAATAAAAATCTAATAAAAAGCGTAAAGTCCGATGTAAGTAATAAGCACGAAAGTGTGCCTCACGGCTGCGCCAAAAAGGCCCAGTTCAGCAATAATGCCAGACAACTAGTGCCTGACGCTGGTTTTCAAGTGGACCTGAGTATAAAAACTTCTGTATTTCTGGAGCATGATTGACTATCCATACCTCTTTACATAGTATGAGGAACAGGGTGTAAAGTTCACTCATACTCTATAGAAAAGGGAGGATCCTCCGACCAGACGGGTGTTGTGTCTGGCGGGCAACTGCCCGATGATTCATGTCGGGCCGTTGTATCTATGCTAGTTGCGCAGTAATGTATACAATAAATCTGCATCTCGCAAGCAGAGTTTACCGCGCAACTAGCATATATACAGGCTTATTTTGTTATCACCATCCACATTTTTACAGGGTGTTCTACCCATGAATATGAACAACTTTCACTATGGGACTAACTCTGAAATCACGAAAAAAAATCAGCTGTTTCATACAAAAATTCAATACCTACTTGACCAAAATGTATGAAACAGCTGATTTTGTTTTCGTGATTTCAGAGTTGGTCCCATAGTGAAAGTTGTTCATATTCATGGGTAGAACACCCTGTAAAAATTTGGATGGTGATAAAAAAATAAGCCTGTATAGTATACGTATACAATGGCTCGACATGAATCAATGGGCAGTTGTCCGCCAGACACAACACCCGTCTGGTCGGAGGATCCTCCCTTTTCTATAGAGGTTGAGTGAACTTTACACCCTGTTCCTCATATCTTTATAGATCATTCTCTCTATCAAACCGCACTGGGCCCTCTTGGTCTGTATGAATCGAACTCTCTCACAGAACCAAGGCAATGCCTGCAGTGGGAATAGGTACATTTTCTGATAACAAATTAATCTTGTCGGGCGTTTTATAATGACATACAATTAAATAAAACTGCAATTAATACAAGCCATCTTTACGAGTAGTAAAAGCAAAGTTTTGATGTGTATATTTAAAATATTGTCGCGTCAACAATGCACCCGTTCTGCCTAAGCCGACAACACGGAACGCCTAGCCGACTCTGTTCATGTAGCACTTACATTCGCAGTGACTGAGTATAATATTGTTATTATATACAGTGGACATACAGTGCAAAATTAGCTTCTCCTTATAAAGGCCTATTCAAACCTAAGCGGTATTCGCTGCCGCTGTGGGTAGAGGTACATACCGCGCGGGTTTCGCTCAGGTATTTATAGTATCAAGTTCCGCGGCTAGAGCGGAATACTTGGTGCCATAGTACCGCATAGACTACCGACTACTTCTTTACCTTCCTGAGCGAAACTCGAACTCGGTATTCTACCCACAAGGATAACGAAATCCACTTTGGTGTGAACACAGTGGCGTGCATTGGTTTTCAGAATAGGTAGGCACTAGGCCGGGTCTAATCTAGATAAACGCGGTCACTAATCAGAAAAAAAGAGTGAGGAGTAGGCATGCCTACTTAAGGGTGGTAAATTTCGAAGGTCGAAAGTCATGGTATTACACGTGAGACGTACGTATTTTTAATTTTGTCGTATTAACTTGAACGAGTAAAGACCAATGACAATGTGCGAATAGTACGGGAGCCGAGTAGGCCGTCCGGCGACTGCCTACTGCCGCGCGTGCTTGTATGAAGATTTTGTTTTTTGTTAGGTATGATAATTTAGCGAGTTTCTTAATTGTGGGGAACACACACTATTTACTACTATTTACAATAAATTACCAGATGTCATAAAGAATTTGAATGTTACACAATTCAAAAAAAAATTGAAACTTGTTAATTGAAAAATGTTATTATACGACTGATGAATTTCTGAATGATAAATTAATGTAGACTTATTTATTTGACTGGAGAAACAAATTTTAATTGAATATTGTTGTGACTAATTGTAATTTATGATTATTTATTTATGCATTGACTGTAGAAATGATTCCATATTATTCTTATTTAGCATGTAACCATATTTGTACGCCTCTTGGCATAACATAGCGACCTATGAACTTTAATTTAAGAACTGTATTCACTACCTATATTACACAAATAAAAAATGATTATGATTACACTAAAATGTAATTGACAGGCTTATGTTGATATATCGAGGTAGGCACTGCTTATATGCCTACAGGGTGTTACGGAAAGGGTATATCAATACAAACGGGTTGAAGAGTGTATCTGGTCTAGAATCTCTGTACAAAATTTCAGCTCAAAAGCAGTAATTTTGAAAATGCTTAATATTTTTTATTTCGATATTTTATTAAATTGAAATCATAACAAACGTGTCACCGCACTACGAGGGTCATTATCCATTATCTGTAGTGTGTCTGTGCGCCTAGTACACGCACATCACGCCGCCGCGCGCCAGTGCAGCACCGTGACGTCGAAATAAAAAAATATTGAGCATTTTCAAAGTTAATGCTTTTGAGCTGAAATTTTGTACAGAGATTCTAGACCAGATACACTCTTCAACCCGTTTGTATTGATATACCCTTTCTGTAACACCCTGTATATGAAATGCACGCCACTGTGTGAACAGTAATATTACCGCATACCCACTCGGTTTTCTCTACCGCAGACGGTAGCGAATACCGCTTAGTTTTGAACATGCTACTGGCGCGTGTACTCACATGGCTGGGCCGCGGCGGCGGGGGCGGCGGCTCGGCAGGGTTGGAGTGCTTCTCGCTGGGCACGGCCGCCTCGAAGGCCGAGCGGCTGATCAGCGACACGGTGCGGTACTGCTGCGTCTGGCTGCCGTATGACTGCGGATCAAAAGTTACGTAGTTTAGTAAAAATAACAACAAAAAAAAAATACACGCCGGGAGTACCGACACAAATAAAAACAAAACACAAACAGAATACTTTGCCATCACTCACTGACATAATCGGATATGCATTAAAACCGAGTACATCCCGAGGACAGCCGAACACATCCGAAGCGGTGTCGGTTACGGTAACAGTGGCGCGAATTCAATGGTTTTTTTCCATCTCATAAAATGCCCAGCGCGCCTAAAGAAGTTTTCACTTAAAAAACTAAAACAAGAGTGATCGAGTTCTAAATAGAAAACCTGATGTATTTTATTTTTTTTGTTACTGAATGGGCCTGGCTCTTGACCTTGATTACGACTAAGGGAAAACGATGGATGAGGTGATTTGCCAACTTAAAACCCATTTTTCGACGAGTAAAAATTGCAAATCATTTAAAAAATATGAAGAATAAAGTTCGTTCAAAATTACTGCCCTAATGCATCCCAAAATGGACCTTTTCTTGATGAAACAGAAAATGTGTCAAATTTCTTTGCATCAGTTTTATGAGTAGTTGTTAATTTTATTATTATTTAGCAGTGGCGAAGGGTGAATTTATGCCAGAGCAAAAAAAAAAAGTGCCAAAAAAAATTCAATTATGAATTGACTATAGTGTGGTTATGTTCTGAATTTTCGAATGGAAGCCAGTGGGAATCGAGTTGTATGATACCTTCGCCACTGTTATTTAGACTTTTCAACAAAGAATTGCAACTCACCGAAGGATAATCTGTATCATTCCATAAGTCCTCTTCATATCGTCTCAGGCCATCTGTGATAACCTGAAAAAAATCATTACGGTGAACACGACGCAAAGAAAGAACACAAACACAAAAAAGAACAACTTGAAAAGGTTGCGGGGTCGCGAGCACTCCGACGACTCAACTTTTTCAAGCGATACTACGTATTATAGTAATGAAGATAAAGTTTAAAATTATATGACACTGAAACTGCTCGCCGCTTCGCTGCCATCTCGGTGTGATCTGACCGTTATGCTCGTGAGGCTTTACTTATCACCTTACATAATCAGCCTATAATGTTCCCACTGCTGGGACACAGGCCTCCTCTCTGTGAGAGGGAGTGGGCCATAATCCACCACGCGGGCCCAGTGCAGGTTGGTAGATGTCACATGTCTTCAAATTTTTGGTTCTTGGACACGCCGGTTTCCTCACGATGTTTTCCTTCACCGTTTTTAAGAGCAGTGGTGATAAAATAACTTATCACCTTGGCACCCCGCAAACGATTATGGTACCTTTTTTTTTTAGTTCCGAAGCGGAAATTCTTAGTGGATGTCCTCTGTCCTAGGGGTCTGTCAGACTCTTACTGACTAAAAACCACCTCGATGTTCCTTTCCCACACTTTGACCGGGAATCATGGGAACCTTGTACGCCTTGCACGAGCCGGCTGGTGCCGCTCAAGTCCGCGGAGCTTGCGTGTCCTGCTAGCGGGTCCCTCAACGTGTGTCCCCGGCGGCTGGAACAGTGCGCCAACAACGTGCCAAGTACCTGTTCCAAGTCCTGTGTGATCTTGGTGCGCGTGTTCCAGTCTCCCTGCCTGTCGTGTCCGTCGTGTTTGGGCTGGCGCGCCGGCGTCTGCGTCACGATGAGCAGGCGCCCGACGTCTTTGTCTGTGAATTCTGCGTCGGATTCTTCGTCAGACCTGGGATAAGAGGAGGAAATTGGTATAAATATATTTGTCAATACACTGTCATGCCATGCCAGACATGGGGCTTGATAAACCTTCCTGTAATAGTGTAATTGGGTGATTTTTATTGTTTTTTTATTTAAATCAAGTTAGATTGTAATTGTGTGCCTAATTTTTCTATCTACTACCTACTAACATAGTTTTTTAAGTTACTTGTAATACTAACACGCTATGGGCCTACGATGCCTGCCAATAAGTTTTTTTTTTATTGTTGACTTTTACATCAAAATCTTTGAATACCTATTTTAAAACCTGTCTCTTGTATGTCTGTCGATCCGTTGGTGCGCTTATAACACGAGAATTATTTATGCTATCACACTAATATTATAAAGACGAAAGTTTGTGAATTTGTCTAGCTCTGCGTGTGTGTGTGTTTATATGTTTGTTACTTCTTCGCGCTCAAACGGCTGGACCAATTTTGATAAAATGTTGTAAGGAGGTAGCTGACGCCCTGGATTAACACATAGGCTACTTTGTATCTCGATATTTTCACGGGATCGACATTTACGCGGGTGAAACCATGGGGCGCAGCTAGTTTGAGTATATTTTTAATTCACTGAGGTTCTGTCACATACAACATTGACAGGCCTGATGATCTAGTGGTTAGTGACCCTGACTGCTATACTGGAGGTCGTGGGTTCGATTTCCACCCAGGACAAATGTTTGTGTGATGAGCACGATCATTTGTTCTGTGTCTGGGTGTAATTTATCTATAATATGTATGTATTTAGAAATATATAAGTATGTTTATCAGTTGTCTAGTACCCATAACACAAGCTCTGCTTAGCTTGGGACTAGATGGCGTTGTGTGATAGTTGTGGAATATTATTATATTTATTTATTATTATACATACATACAAAAACAGTTTACAAACAAACACAAACACTCAGGAAATCTAAATCCATACTAATATTATAAATTCGAAAGTAACTGTGTCTGTCTGTCTGTGTGTTACCTTTTCACGCCTAAACCGCTGAACCGATTTAGATGAAATTTGGAGATAGTTTGAGTCCCGGGAAAGTACATAAGATAGTTTTTATCCCGATATTCCCACGGGTGAAACCGCGGGGCGCAGCTAGTATTTATATATAAATCAACCACACAAACGCACTTACAAAAAGTTTGTATTTTCGTGCATGATTCTAACTTGAACTTTCTTATGGAGAAAAGAAACAATATAAAACTCCATGCCTTTTGACTCCCGTCATGGAATCGACTCGATATTATAATGACACATACAATTACATAAAACCGCCGAATTCTCGAGTAGTAAAAACTATGTTTTGGGTCAGTGTATTAAAAAAATCGTGTCGCGTCAACAATGCACCCGTTCTGCCTAAGCCGACAACACGGAACGCCTAGCCGACTCTGTTCATGTAGCACTTACATTCGCAGTAACTGAGTACAATATTGTTATTGTATACAGTGGACATACAGTGCAAATTAATTTGGGTTCTTTATCCAAAGTAAAGAAAGTATATTATGTTTAAAAAATTATACTTTATTTTGTTTTATCATGATTCGATATCGATTCCGGTCACGTCTGTGAAGATTCGTCAGTAGATTCAATTTGACCCAGTAGTTGTAATATAAGATCCCATTAAAATAGATGGTCAAGCTTTTAGAAATCATTCAGACCACCAAAATAAAAAAGATGGTAAAAAAAATATACAGAAAGACTTTTTTTATCACCATCCTAATTTTTACAGGGTGTTCTATCCATGAATATGAACAACTGTCACTATGGGACCAACTCTGAAATCACGAAAAAAAAATATGCTGTTTCATACATTTTGGTCAAGTAGGTATTGAACTTTTTTTTCGTGATTTCAGAGTTGGTCCCATAGTGAAAATTGTTCATATTCATGGGTAGAAAACCCTGTAAAAATTAGGATGGTGATAAAAAAATCTTCCTGTATTTATGTATAAGAAAAACGCATTAGATACAAGAAAAATAATCAGCTAACGAAAATACACTAATGTGCCGGCAATTCATTATTTTAGGTCAAAATAAAATCACTTTAATCAGTGTTTTTTCTTTTGCTTGGATATCTTTGGTTTGACGTACTGAGCGCTGTGTTAAAATTTGTCTATCTATTTTGATGGGACCCTGTATATCGCATCCAAGGAGTATCGTATTACGCAGTAACTGGCTTGTGTAGGTCAGATAGACAGTCGCTCCATGTAAAATACTGGTATTCAGCTACGTCTAGTTAGACTGGAAGCCAGTTGGTAAAAGGCTATGCAGATAATGAAGTCTTGCTGGTTCATGATACCGATTGCCGATGTGCGCAAATTGTGACGCATTTTAACAGCTTTTTCTGTATTGTTTCTCGTTTCTTCACAAAAAATAAACCTATTTGCTTTCTTTCTAGATGACTCACCATGCGTCAGTGAACGTGTTCTGCCTGGGCGGCGGCAGGTCGAGTTCCTCGTCGAGTTGAAAGTGAAGCTCTTCGCGTTGCTCTTCATCTGTGACTGCGGGAGCTCTCTCGCGGGAGCCTGCCTTTGTACGGCGTTTTACCTGAGAAGATAAATTTAAGATACATTTATTGTTTTGTGGGATGCATGTGTAGCGGTATCTACAACGCCACATGCGAACAACGCGTCATACTGACGTCACGCAAAATCCTGCATCTCGCAAGCAAAGTTTACCGCGCAACTAGCATAGCTACAACGGCCCGACGTGAATCATCGAGCAGTTGCCCGCCAGACACAACACCCGTCTGGTCGGAGGATCCTCCCTTTTCTATGGAGGTTGAGTGAACTTTACGCCCTGTTCCTCATATCTCTATACATGTATAAAAGGTTTATTTAAATGAACCTGAGTTTTATTACTAAAAGCAATCTTACAATTCCTTTTTTGACTTTACTCCCTACAACCTAAACACAATTTCGCCTTCGATCGCCTCTGCAGAGTCCCATTTACACAATCCAAGTTTCTTGCCTTTGGCATGCAATAAAATTGAAGCAGCAAATGCTTAAATTTTATTGCATGTTTGTTTACATAAGGGAACTATATGATCGACTACAGTAAACAAAATCAAAAAAATATATGATATTCTTCAGGATATTATGCTAGTTAGATATGGTGTTGAAAACATAATACAACTAATTTGATACTATAGAAAAAAATCATGAAGACACTTCTTAAAACTTTCTTTTTGCAATAAAAACGAAACTAATATCCATACAATCATAATGATTTTTTGTCAGATTATTCTACAAGCAACATACTAAAACTCTAGTGTTTTAATTTTTTAGTCCAAACAAAAGGTTTTTTGTAAATAGATAATTGCTTCATATTTTGCAATACATTACCAGCGTTGTGTCATTGCGCTTCTCTTTCTTTTCTATGCAGTCCGACAGTGACCGCGCTTTAGGTCATATAGTCCCCTCAAACGACTTTTCCCAACTTTCAGCTTTCTTCAACTGCATTTTGACAGTTTGATTTGGTTGGTAAAGATAAGGAGCAAGCATATTGCCTTAAAACGGATTTAAGTCCGGACTTTCTGGAGGTGACTTACCCAAACCAGGGATTGAGCCTAGGATCCCACGTTCAGAAGTTGTGCTTTATATCAATAAGGCGATTATTTCATAATTTTCTGATAAAATTTATCTTGTCGCGTCAACAATGCACCCGTTCTGCCTAAGCCGACAACACGGAACGCCTAGCCGACTCTGTTCATATAGCACTTACATTCGCAGTAACTGAGTACAATATTATTATTGTATACAGTGGACATACAGTGCAGTATAATATTGATTTAGCTGACAAAACCGACAACATTTAAACTCTTGCTAAAATAGACATGAAACGCCAAAACACCTCTTATGCTTCGTCAGCGTTTATCAATCAATAAAAATATTATAAATTCGAAAGTAACTCTGTCTGTCTGTATGTTACCTTTTCACGCCTACACCGCTGAACAGATTTAGATGAAATTTGGTATAGAGATAGTTTGAGTCCCGGGAAAGTACATAGGATACTTTTTAACCCGGTATTCCCACGGGATCGAGACTTATGCGGGTGAAATCGCGGGGCGCAGCTAGTCTGGTCATCAAGAATTTTATCTCACGAAGCCACGCGCGATTTAATTGTGGTAACCACGTGTACAAACACGCTGTGAATGTGCGCGTAAGACGATAGCGTCAGCACATAACACACGCAGACACACATAACCTCTTTCGACTTCGCCATTGTCTCGGACGATACCGCTTTAGCTTGAATTTCTCGGTAACCGTCATCCAGGTGCTAGCAACCCTGCGACGATCGTCGCTCCACCTAGCTAGAACGCAGTCGACACAGGGTACAGGGGGGGGGAGGGTACAGGGTAGATTTAATCTACGGTAGAAGCCTGAATTTGAGCATTTTGATGACATTTGCCGATCTTTACAAATCTCTTTGCAAGTTTTTCGTAGCTGAACGTGAACATTTTAAGTATTTTGAAGAAACGGCGATGGAATTAAGCGTGTCGAAGCAGTATACAAAAGACATGGGACATTATTGTAGAGGTCGGTAGGGGCGGCAAAATTTGAATAGCCTACTGGCGGAAAATGTGTAAATCCGCCGCTGCAAGAACACGTGTACAACGGCCATCGGTTCTACGGCTAACTATGACCGGACCATTGCGACTTCAGCTTGCTTATTCTGATATTTGTTAAGCTAATAATAATTTTATATCTCACCTCAGTCCAAACTTGTTCCGAGTTGGGACTGGCGTTGCCTGAGCGTGGCCTGTCGTCTTGACTGTCCGATTTGTCGTTACATTCTTCTGTAAAATAGTAATAAAATAACGTTATTTAAACATAATTATAAATGTTGAATTATTTGAGAGGTTTGTGTTGTTTTACTCTGAAAACTTTTTGAACATTTTGAGATTTTGACCACAGCTATAGGTCACAGTGACCCATAAGATGTGGTCAAAATTTTGAAATCTCAAAAAACGGCACATAGTAGATTTTGGTTTGACAACGACGATTTACCGGTATTTGCGGTAAAACCTAGGATTGCAACCTAAGAAAAACCTAGGAACCGACTGAATGCCGGTAAAAGCTAGAAATTAAACATTATCATAGAACAATTCGGACTTTTACCGGTTAGACTTGCAAAATCTCTGTGGTAAGATTTTCGATTTTCGGGCTTTTACAGTAAAATATTCATAAATTGTCATCCCCCGCTATCAATTTCTCTGACTGACTAACCCCCTTACTAATAAACGCATTATATTAGATGAATAGTTACACACCGATTTCTCTCTTTCAGTCGTCAGTAATTTGACTATCGAAAGAAGAAGACAAAGCGATGTGTAACTATACAGACACTATACAACGTTTATTAGTAAGGAGGTAAGGATTTACCTCACAGTCGGGTACAAGGGTTGCTGACTTTGATATTTGGCTTTGTGATACCCGCGTGCCTCAGTGCGCAAGTGGCGCCCTTGGTCCTGCGCCTGATCTCTCTTTATATGAATTAATAGTACTTTATGTATGTATTTATTGTATTGGGTAAATGGTACACCACAGACTACCTACAGTATTTGTCTGTCCTTCCCGTTTTTAATCTATCCAAAGGTTGTCTTTAAAAGATCGCTCTTAGCGATAAGACCGCCCATTGTGTCACCCATTGTAAAGTCTCTATATTTACACCACAACACAATCACAATGCAAATATGCTACGACCAAAGCAAAGATACTCACTGTCGCACACACACTCACACCACCCCTCACACACACAACCTCTCTACACACACACACAACCACTGCACACACTTTTTTAACTACACTACACATACACGCAGTACACTCAACCTCACTCCCAACCTGTTGCTAACCAAACTAACTAGAAAAAAAAAAAAATTGTTTAACATGTCCTAACTGTATACTGTTTGTACGAGTACATAACATAATATGTTAAATATAAATGGGAGGAGTCCTGGTGACCTGAAATACAGGCCTTGAGCCTAGTTTAGGCACCAGTCTCCCACAATATAAAGCCCCTCCTATATGTCACCGTAGAAATAGGATAACATTTAAGAGTAATATTGTGGAGAAAATAAACTATATATTATTATTATTATTATTATTTATGTCTGTAATTTATATGGTGTACATAATAAAGAGTATTCTATGAGAGTGAGGGAAGAGGGAGTGCACCTGTGTCTGCGCGAACACGCCTGCACTATAATATCTCCCGCGCCGATGGCTAGTCTCCGCTATGATTGGTCGCCGTGGCCGAAATTCGGTGTGGAGGACTTTATTTATTTATGCTAGCAGTATGCTCAGTGTCTCACCGTGCGTGCTGGCGACGCGCGGCACGAACTCGGGCACGTCGGGGTTCAGCGGGTCGTGCGGGGCCGCGCCGCCCGCCAGCCCGCCGCGACCCGTGCGGAACATTCTGGAACGGAACACACTGCTATCACTACAAGTTACAATATACACGTATACAGGGTGTTACGGAAAGGGTATATCAATACAAACGGGTTGAAGAGTGTATCTGGTCTAGAATCTCTGTACAAAATTTCAGCTCAAAAGCATTAACTTTGAAAATGTTTAATATTTTTTTATTTCGACATCACGGCGCTGCACTGGCGCGCGGCGGCGTGATGTGCGTGTACTAGGCGCACAGACACACTACAGATAATGGATAATGACCCTCGTAGTGCGGTGACACGTTTGTTATGATTTCAATTTAATAAACTATCGAAATAAAAAAATATTAAGCATTTTCAAAGTTACTGCTTTTGAGCTGAATTTTTGTACAGAGATTCTAGACCAGATACACTCTTCAACCCGTTTGTATTGATATACCCTTTCCGTAACACCCTGTATAGGAGGGAGCAGTCTTGTGGCTAAGTAATAACAGTCGCATGGTTCGATCGATCAGGTTAAGCTACGCTTGCCGCGGCTGGTCCGTGGATGGGTGATCATCTTTACATACCGAGACCCCTCCATGCCTCGGAAAGCACGTTAAGCCGTTAATCCCGGCTGTCATTCGTGAACCTTTGACAGTCATTACGGGTCGTCAGAAGCTCGAAAGTAAGACAACCAGTCTTACCAAGGGTTATCATATTACCCAGTAACTGGGTGGTGGAGGTCAGATCGGCAGTCGTTCCATGTACAATACATGTTCAAACCCGGGCAAAGGGGTTTCAAGCAGCGTCTAAATGACCAGCAAAAGATATCAACGTTTTTTAAAAACCTGGGTAACGGCGGGTATTTTGTCTATGGGCCTCAGCTGCCCGATAATAAAATGATTATTATTATTATTATTTACCTGGGTAGAGGCGGCGGTGGTACGGCCCTGAGCAGACAGGACACTGGAGCGACGAGGGGTCCTCCCATCGTGGGCAGCGGGAAGATACCCACCATCTGCTTCTTGCGGCTGTTACAAACAATACAAAACATAAATATGACGGAGAAGGTACGTGTGTCTTGTTATTATCAGCCATATTTTAATTACTGTGGGCGTACTATGGGTAATGTTGGTTATTGCGCAATGGAAAAACCGTTTACAGTTCAAATCGGATTATAATTTTACGAACAGTTTAGTCACACACTGTAGGTACACAACTCAACGATACGGAACGCGAGACGGTTTCTGAGCACATGTTGTCCGTACGATGTTGAATGTCCGAGTATGTACGCCGCTCTACCTTGTTCGCTCTCCTCGACCCCCCACGGACTCAGACTAGACTGTGTCCAGCGCCACCAGGTGGCGCTGGCGTCCCGATCAGTCAAACGAATGACGTATTTCCGACAAATTCAATGATTTGCTTCGATCGTTACTGTCCATGCATAGCATAAATATAATATTTTCTTCATTCCAGTTTAGAGTTACAGTTCACAAAAACAATTTTCCAAGTAAAAAAAGAACATTTCAGAAAGAAGTGTATCGTTGGTGTCTGTGCTAATGAAAAAAACACATTGTATCCCAAGCATCAACGCCTTCCTAACTAGGTGTAATCAAAAACACTCTTTTTCGAACGTGCTATATGGTAAACTTGTAATCCTAAGTAACATTATAAATGCAAAAGTAAGTTTGTTTATTTGTTTGTTACCTTTGCACGCCTAAACCACTGAACCGATCATCCAGAAATTTTACATATACTTACGTTGTCAGGTGTACAGAAACGGACATACGGACAAACGGACCTTTCATCCCGAAAAAAAGTGCTGTTCCCGAGGAAAACAACAATAACGTTATTATGATAACAGATGGCGCCACGTGTCTTTCGAATCATGATTAAGTTTTTTCCTCAAATTAACGCGAGTGCACAGCTAGTTTTAGAATAGAATAGAATACTCTTTAAATAAATTCTTACCGTTTCTCTCCAGGCTTATCATCACCTCCTTCAGACTGTAGAGGCGGATCGTCAGCGGAGTCGATAGCCTTATCGTTATCAGCGTCTCCTTCTGCTTTTTCTTCTGCCTTCTCTTCTGCCTTGTCTTCTGCCTTATCTTCTGTTATCTCTTGTATTTCCATCGGTTTGTATTCATGGTCTCTTGTCGGTTGCGTCTGTGGAGTGATAAGGGATTAGTGACGGTTCTGCAGTTCTGTTGCTGTAACATTTAGAGTGATTTCGCGGAAAGCGGTGTTGATATATTAGTACAGGAGGCACGTGAGCATTTTAAGTATTAGGGTTCGAGGCAAATCAGTGACATTTCTTTTCAATAATAATAATTTATCTTTATTTCAGACATACGTCCATACATTTTTACAAAGAAATCGTTAGTAGGGTTGTTATACTCCATTTGTTTAGGTAATTAAATAAAGGTAAACAACAAAAACCACGTGCCGTGGTTAACCAACTAAACGTAAAGCCAGTCTATTCAGTTGTCATGCTACGTCACAGTTGTACTCTTCAATTTAGCAACTTTATAATTCGTTAATAATGTTGCTAAATTGAAGAGTACAACTGTGACATAGCATGACAAGTGAAGTGAGTGATATTACGTTTAGTCGGTTAACTAAGTCACGTGGTTTTTTTGTTTACCTTTATTTAATTACCTAAACAAATGGAGTATAGTAGTACACACAAAAATAATAAAATAAAATGAAAAGGTGTTAGTAATAATATTAGTAATAACTATTTTTATTTGTTTTAAACTTTCTTATTATTATTTATAGGTACAGGGTGGCCCATTTATAGTGGTTCAAATTTTTTTTTGTGGTCTTGGACATCGCAATTATTCATCTAAACGCAACATAGGTTCCGAGCAAATCAGTAAACTAAAACCAAAGTACTATTTTTGCAGCCTAATACTAGATCGTTGGTATTTATAAGTTTGTAAGCATTTTTTTTCAGTTATTTGGGTATTTCATACTACTCATAAAAATGTCATATTTTTAATTTGCAGTAAGTACTTATTACAATAAAATATTTTTATTTAAGAGTAAATGTTAATCTAGTACTTGGCTGAAAAAAAGGACTGGTTTTTTAATAAAATAATCACGAAAAACCACTAGAAATGCGACGTTGCGAGCCCGCGCGGGATGAACGCTCTTAAAATAAAATATCCAATAAATTATTGATAACAATGATACGAGTTCTATGATTTCTTTCGCACATCCTGTACTAATATTACGGCAGAAGCAAATAATGAAGTTTTCATGCACTATTTACTTATAAAAATGTATTCTATTTTATCGAAACGTCTATCTACAGAATATAGGCGTCCGCGACAGTAAGAAGGTTATTGTACCCTGCCGTAGTGACCAGTCTCAGTATTATGTACTGGAGAGGTAAGAAAACAGGGTTAGCTTACGCACAAGCTACTACAATCTGTCAAATTTCTTTAATAGATTTTCAACTTTTTCGCTAAAATATAAGGTTCAAAGTTGATTGGGAAAATTTGACAGTTTCGAGTAGCTTGATATGCTGGCGTCTGTACAAATTACATGTTTTACAAAAGTTCAAGTCTTAACACTCCAAAAAAAAAAACTTTTGAGGGCATGGGAACCGCCGGCGACCCCCATAAAATTTTATAGGTATCGCCGATGTTGGCGGCAAGGCTGCGAGGCTGAAGTGGGACTGGCCGGGTCACACTTATAGGATGCATCCAGACAGATGGGCCAAAGTCGTCACACAGTGGGTGCCTGAAGACAGGCGTCGTCACCGAGGCAGGCCTAAGAGACGCAGGAGTGACGATTTAGACTCATTCCTAACCGACTGCACGGAGAAGGCTCAGCACAAGGAAATGTGGAAGAAAATTGGGGAAGCCTTTGCCCAGCAGTGGGACAGTACATGCTAATGAAAAAAAAAAAGGCCAATGCACATTTTTTTTGGACCCGCCTGCATATCCCACGGCCTTTTTTTTTTATTGCTAAATGGGCGCGCTCTTGACCCCGATCACGCCTGATGGAAAGCGATAGATGAGGTCTATGATGGAACGAGCGTGTCCAGAAGATGCCTGTTCACTCTTGATTTGAAGGCAGACGGGTTAAATGTGGGAGGGAACACAGATGCCGGCAGAGAGTTCCACACTTTGGCTGTGCGCATAATAAAAGTGGAGGAGAAGCACTGAGTACGACTCATCGGGATATCAACCAAGTGCGGTTGCTCTTGTAATAATTTTGATTTTTGACTCACGGCCTTCACAAGCAGAAACTTTGGGACCCGTCGGCGGTCCCCATACAAATACAAAATACAAAATGTTTATTTCTGTACCAACTAGTATACATTAGTTTATGATTGCCCATGGCCTCAAGTTTTTTATATTGTCGGTAGGGAGAGTGTTAAGACTTTATAGATATTGCCATCCACGAAGAAGCGCCCCACTCTTCTTACTAATCGCTAGTGGTTATCGCTAGTTAATTCCGCTAGTGTTTTAGTTTTTTGATACACACTAATTACCCACTAAGGGCCAAAGCACACACGCTACTTTTTGCATCGGCGATCGGCGATTTTGAGGCTGTATCGATGCTGCATCGCGTTTTGGCGGCTCTCTGCGTCCGGACGCGGTATCGGAATCGCGCGTTTTAACGACTGCTCCGATGCTGCACCGCGTTTTGGCGACTCTCTGCGTGTATTGGAATGGCGCGTTTTAGCGACTGCTCCGATGTTGGCGCAAATGCCAAATCGCTGCGACCGGCATCCGAATGTGTGCGGAGTGTAGCGTTCAGCCGCTGTATCGAGCTTCCGAAAAGCGACTGAATCGCCGCGTTTGGCGTGTTTAAGTGTGCGGTGTGGAATGCTTGGTCGCTGCATTTAGCTTCTAAAAAGCAGCTGAATCGCCGATCGCCGATGCAAAAGGTAGCGTGTGTGCTTTGGCTCTAATAAGTAATTACTGTGTATCGACAAAACTAAAACACTAGCGGAATGTTGCACACTTGTACTGTAAGCGATTAGGAAGAAGAGTGGGGCGCGTCTTCGTGGATGGCGCTACCTGTATTTGTTAACACATGTTTGAATACAGGCTGGCGAGGGTGTCGACGCGCAGCCGGATAGCATGAATCTATGCTAACCGGTTGCGAAGTAGTTCATATTAACCGGTAAAAAAAATCATCCGGATCTCGGGACCATGGGGTCCGGTCCTTTGGAACGGAGGCGTACGAGGGGCCGATGCCAAAGCCAACTCGCAGAGTACGCTTTGTTTGATAATTTTAAATAGAATAAGGCACACAACTGACGATTATCCCTGTATGAACTATGCTATTATTTGAAGGGTATGGATGAAAAATGTATTGATTAGTAGATAAAGAATTTTGACGGCTTTCTTGTCGTATAAACATAGCCTAATTAACATTTAAAAAGTCTAGCGGGCTCTCTCGTAAGAAAAGAAAACCCTAGCGAATTTCATAAGTCCCACAAAAACCAGTCGTCTTAATAAAAAAAAAAACCTATTGAAAAAGCAACTAGAAGCTAAAAATAAATTTATCTGAAAAGATTGTATCTACCAATAGACAGTTTCGAATAGATTTAAGCACAGATACCACTTTTCGTGACGACAGACAGTTTTCGTGCGCGTGACGATTTGTCACATTAATTTTCGTTCGAGAAACGTGTGTCGCTCATGTGTACTAAGCGATCCTGTGCAGAATTATTTTTTTTTCCATATAATTTTCTGTCATCACGACCTAGTGGGAACCGTGTCGTATGCCATCGACTCGTCTCACCGTGTTGTACTTCGTAGCACGACCATGAACGCATTCATTATAACTTTTGATGGTAATAAAATCCTTTTAATTTATACTATTTTATAGCACTAATTAGACATTTTATACTTCTCAATTATCGTAGATATACAGGGTGGCCCTGGAAGTATGGATCAAATCGAATAGGGACGTGGGCAAGGTCATTTCGAAACGTTTTAGCAAAAAAAAAAAATGCAAAAAAAAAAAAAACTAAAAATAAACATGTACTAAAAAAAAGAGAAGAAAGATCGAATTCGTGAAAACTATCAGGGCTATCAATTTTTTTTTTTTTTAGATAGCCCTGATAGTATTTTTTTATGATTAACTTCTTTGAACACTAAGAGAAGTGATTGAAAAAAAAAAAAAAAAATCAGTCATAACTTTTGAACCGTAAAAAAATTCACCGACATTCTCAGGGTTAAAAAGTTTGGAAATGACCTTGCCCACGCCCCTATTCGATTTGATCCATACTTCCAGGGACACCCTGTATAGGTCGTGCTGGGAAGGAATCTTCCCAGCACGACCTAAACACGCTAAACTTAGGATCTACGATAATTGAGGGGTATAAAATTTCTAATTTGTGGTATAAAATAGTATAAATTAAAAGGATTTTATTACCATCAAAAGTTATAATGAATACTTTCATATCGTGCTACGAAGTACAACACGTCTCACCGCATACGACAACCAACATGCGACCTAACAGAACATGCGACATATCTATACCACAAAATCAGATGTTATGTTCAAGGTGGGTGTAGACCAAACGAACAAAGAATTTTAGTATGGGTAAACCAAGGAAAGAACGCCCTGTCCCTGGAGGTCTACTCCCTATACAACGTGTTTTTTTTTTATCATATCCCATAACTCTAGGGGGTCATTGTACTCATCATTATGAACAACTTTTACTATGGGACCAAACCTAAAATCGCGAAAACAAATCAGCTGTTCCCTACATTTTGACGAGTTATGCGAACATAGATGTAGGGAACAGCTGATTTTTTTTCGCGATAATTATCTGGTAACGGGCTTCAAAAAAAGGAGGTTGTTTATTGGGGTATTCCTCAAAACGCACCAAATGAAAGTCTATCAATATCATTTATTACGAATCCTTCATGCTCTTATCTAGGTTTCATCGTTGATGTATTTTAAGAAATAAAATTATAATATGTATTTTTTTTTTTTGAATACTTTTGGTGTATTTCAAAGTTGGTGCGTTTTGAGGGAATACACCGTTTATTCGACCGCCGTGTTTATAAGTTTGCGATTTTCTCAAAAAACGAATTAATCAGTTTTATTCATTCTTTCAGTAACGTAATGTACATTGTTTCGGGAAAGTTTTAGTTTACAACACATAAGGATATATTTAGTAAAACATGTTGAATTATGTTGATTCAAATCGAACAGCACGGGGTGGCTCGTTTTTTTTTGCACGCAAGTGTATAAAAATATGACTGGCCTCTCTATATTTATGTCTGTAATTTATATGGTGGACATAATAAAGAGTATTTCTATTCTATTTTTTTAAGTTTATTAATCGCTTGAGTGAGCCCCGCTAATGAAACACAATTGATTTTCTATTGTATCGTATTACACAGGGAACGCACGGGGCTTGACCGGTTAATTTAAAATAATAATAAAAGCCTCTCAAAACTATGAAATGTTATCAATATGGTAGGTAGTTTTTTTTCCAGCTATAGTCGGGCTATTTATTTTATTTATTTAACAATCACAAAATCCACAGCTCTATGAAATTTTCTCTTAAGATATTTATGCTAGTCTTACAGCCAATTACGGATTTACAATTTAATAACGTTGGTCTAGAATCTAGATTCTCTCGTTTGGCCTAACCCGACCTTTAAAAAATGACTGACTGACGTACATAATCCGTAATATTCGAGTACAAGCGGAGACAATCCGCGTCATGTGTCCACATGAGTCCCGGTGTTGCCATGTCGCACGTGCGTCTCATCGTACGCCTTTGAAGCAGGCACTGGGCAACACCGCACACGTTGCCGCGTTGGTGTATAGTCGTCTTTACCTTGCGATTTCCATTATTTATATACATACCATATAAATGTTACATGGCTCATGGCTAAGTTATAAAAGCCACTCAGAGATTAAGCTACGCTTGTATCCATCACATATCGAGTACCCCTCCGTGCCTCGGAAAGCACGTTAAGTCGTTAGTGTCGGGTGTCATTCGTAGATCTTTGAGAGTCGTGAGCCCGAAAGTCTGACAACCAGTCTTACCAAGGGGAGGGGAGGGGGGGGGGGTGTTACCCAGTAACTGGATTTTGGAAGTCAGGTAGACAGTCGCTCCATGTAAAATAATGGTATTCAGCTGCATCTGGTTAGAGTAGAAGTCGACCCCAACATGGTTGAGATAAGGCTAGGCAGATGATGATGATGATGATTGTACAGCCGCTGCCAATGGCGGTCGACCGCTTTTCACCCTTATGCCCTTGGTAATAAGTTTGAAAAGTGGACCACCGCCAGTATCCGCGATATTACCTTTTTATCATTACCTTACATGATAAAAAAATCTGTTTGTATGTTAGTAACAGCTTGAGAACCATATATTCGTCTCACTTCGTAGAAATGTTCTCTGTTAAGGGGTATGCGTCAGGGTGGCCCGAGAAACTCAAATTCCCTAATAATAATTAATATAAAAAATAAAAAAATATTATTATTAATTCCCTAATTCCCTTGGGTTCCTAATTATTAAAACACGGGAAAAAAATCTGAGGCGGTACGAAGTTCGCCGGGTCAGCTAGTGATAATATAATTCTGTTAAATCATATTTGTTACGGTCGCGAATCAACATATTAAAATACAACCTGACACAGGACACTAGACCTAAAAATTGCAAAAAACGCTAATTTAAATTTGGCGGGCTACCTTACCGCATCCCCTTGACGGTTAAAAAAAAAACGTTAGTCAACGCGAGCGAAGCCTAACTATATAAAAAATAATGTTAAACCTACCTCTATCTTTTCCACTATGGAAGTAGTGGTTATAGCACCAACTTTAACGCTTTCTCCCATTATCTCAACAGTTTTCTCCACAACCGCTACGCTCTTCTCCTCATCTCTCTTCTGCGATTCTATACTCGGCGCCTCCTCTTTCACGATAGTCGGTTCTTTCTCTTTGACGTCGCCATCTTCGGAAGGCTTCGGCTTGTCCTCTGGAGACTTCGGCTTGTCTTCGGGGGCGGTCGGTTTGTCGGTTTTCTCTTCTTCGGCGTTCGTGCCTGCTGTTATGTCGAGTATCGGCCATTTTGTTGGTTCGAAGGCTGTTCGGACCTGTTGATGGAGTTTTTTGTTATTAGTACAAATAGTAGGTCAGATTTAAAGGTCGTGGCTAAGTAATAACAGCCACACGGGTCGATCGATCAGGTTAAGCTACGCTTGCCACGGTCAGTCCGTGGATGGGTGACCATTTTTACATATCGAGACCCCTCCGTGCCTCGAAAAGCACGTTAAGCCGTTGGTCCCGGCTGTCATTCGTAGATCTTTGACAGTCGTTACGGGTAGTCAGAAGTCTGAAAGTCTGACAACCAGTCTTACCAAGGGGTATCGTATTATCCAGTAACTGGGTTGTGGAGGTCAGATAGGCAGTCGCTCCATGTAAAATACTGGTATTCAGCTGCATCAGGTTAGACTGGAAGACCGACCCCACACTGTTGGCAGCATATGATGATGATATAAGTCCTCCAGACCGTATTTCGGCCACGGCGGCCAATCTCAACGGAGACTAGCGTTCGGCGCGGGAGATATTATAGTGCACAAGTGTATGCGCAGACACAGCTGCACTCCCTCTTCCCTCACTGTCATAGTCCGATGGGACGGCACACATTGGAACGATTGTATGGAAGAGGTTGGACTTAGGCATTTCCGAGAAAAAAAGTCTAATTTTGAAAAACTAATAATGCCATCGTATTTAGTTATCAAATGCCTTCAAAACTTGCACTGGCGAATTTCTTTCTATCTCTCGTATTTCAGGAGTTAATTGAGAAAATGTAAGATTTTACTATGAAAATGACTGTATCGTGCTCTCTGCCGCCTGATTCCGGCCTCGTTTCAAGTTGTGGGCTTTAGTATCGTACAATCGTTCCACTGTGCGGCAATCCGACACGACCGGAAAGAGATCAGGCGCGTGCCTCGGGAAGCACGTTAATCCGTTGGTCCTGCGCCTGAGATGATGATGATACCAAGTTATAGAGTTACTTTTTCATTTTTTAATTACCTTGAACCCTCCAATGACCTGCAACTTGTCCGAGTCCCTGATAGCGTCGAGCACGAGCTGCACGTCGGCCGTGAGCGCGCGCACGCGGTGGAATGACGCGATCAGCGTGACGGGGATGGTCCCGTCGGCCGCCATCTTGCGGCGGAGGAAGAAGTCGCGGGCGAGGTTGTCGGGACTGAAGTAGTATTCGCTGTGGATGAGAGAAACGAAATAAGTAAATTAACAAATTTAAATAATAAATTAAGTGTATGCACGATGACTGCTGGACAAAACTCTCCACACAATGGTTGCTTCCAGATGGACGGCGCCGCAGAGGCCTGCCCAGAAACAGATGATGAAATGACCTGAAAACCATCTAACTCTCGAAATTTAAAACGTTCAAAATCTAGTCACAGTCTCATCTCGGTGACAAACAAACGTCAAAAACTTGTCAAAATGTAGGGAAATTAGAGGTACAGTACCCGGCGATAAATATTGCACATCGACCTTTGGAAAGAAACAATCGGCTAATTTCGGCTTCGTAGTGCGTTATCTCTGTTCCACACTACCTATGTGACGTTAACTGACGTTTTGTCAGTCGTTGTTCAAGTGCGGTAGAGTGCGGTCGCCTCCAGTTCAAAATATATATCTAGAGTTGTTAACACCCCCAAATTTAAATAATTTAAAGTTGTACTATGGCATCTTTAGGAAAAATAAGGGAACCTTTTTATTTTACCCCAACCTAAAGCAATCATTTATAGAAAAATTGGTGTATTTTATACAAAGAATAAAAAGAATTATCAAAAGAAGCAAATCATAATTGTTTTAACAGCTCCTAATAGATACCGGACTGTTTGTATTTCGCGCGACAGAGATAACGCTCTATGAAGCCGAAATTAGCCGATTGTCTCTTTCCAAAGATCGATGTGCAATATTTATCGCCGGGTACTGTATTTTTGACAGATTGAGACAGATCAGACTGTGAAGTTCTTAAAATTACGAGAATTGCCCCTCTGGTTCGAGATGGAGCGGGAAACGAGTTCCTGAGAGGATTTGATAGAGGCCTTTGCTCAGAAGTGGGACAGTACAGACAATTTTTTTTTTTTAATTTTTATATAAAAAAATGGATCCCCAGAATTGATATTTGGTCATTACATATTCCCAGCTGGTGCCACACTGCTGGACATAGGTCTCTCCCAGACTGCGCCACAGCAACCTTTCCTCCGCCTTCCGCATCCAGTCTACCCCAGCCACTTTCTTTAGGTCGTCCGTCCATCTAGCTGGGGGACGTCACACACTACGCTTGTCGGTACGCGGTCTCCACTCCAGGACTCGTCTGCTGCACCGGCCATCGGTCCTTCGACAGACATGGCCAGCCCACTGCTACTTCAGTTTGCTTACTCTGCAAGCTATGTCGGTAACTCCGGTTCTTTTTCGGATAATTTCATTCCTGATTTTATCCTTCAAAGAGACTCTGAGCATAGCTATACCAACATGATACCTACTTCAGAACAAAAATAATAAAAGACTAAAAGTATTCTAGCAAAGAGATAAAACATGAGACTGGGTTGGACACGTTTGCTGCATGTCGAACGAGTCATGGGTTGAATCTACCACCATATGGGTTCCTGAATACGTCCGGAGATATCGACGCAGACGCAGGAGAATATGGCGGGACTAGCTTGACGCCTACATACAGGATTGGTCCGCACTAGCTCAAAGCAAAGAATGGAAGGGAGAAAACGATGCCTTACCTCTGTAAAGTCCGACCGCGCCAAATTTGCCAAAGATGTAAACAACAATAGCCGCTCGAAATTGAACAAAATCGATAAACAAGAGTATTTATTTTAATTAATGTTTGTTTATCGATTTTATTCAATTGTGAGCGGCCATTGTTGTTTACATCTGTGGCAAATTTGGCGCGGTCGGACCTTAGTGGGATGAAAAATGCTAAAAATAAATAAGTAATACTTTACTAGGGACGGAAACAAAGGGATACTTTTTTTAAGGAAAATCATGATCACGTTGTTAAAAAACGCTGCAAAAATCAACACGATTCCTAAAACGAAAATGTACTCACATTTGTTTCTTTATCAAATCCTTGAGCGTAGCATGGTCCAGCCCCATGCCGTAGGGCGCGGCCGTGGCCTGCGCGGCGCCGTAGTAGAAGGCCTGCGCCAGCGGCGGCGCCAGCGGAGCGCCCAGCGCGGCCAGCCCGCCGAACGGGACCACCACCTGCGCCACGCCAGCCGCTGATACTCGGAGCTGCGCGGGAGGGGGGGAGGGGGGGTGAGCTTGGTTGGACGGTTTAAAAACCACGTTTTGTTGGTGTGAAAATTCGTCATTTTTTATTATTGTCAATTAGGTTTGTTCGTCTGACAATGTTATGTTATAACAAAATCTTGTAAGTTAACTTTTTTTTTTCGTCCAATGGTTATCCAAAGGTTATATATAATGTTTGTTAGTCTTTCTTGATGTAACAAAACACAGAAACTTGTTTGTTACTATTATTTCAAATCTGTCAAAACTTCTTGTTAAAACACGCTCTTAGCTTTTTTACGTTTTACTTTACATAAAATAATGAATCATGAACAAAAAACTTTAAAAAATTTCTTTCAGCGATATTTTTTCACAACCAAACTCACATAATAAAATAATAATAAAAATGAAAACAATGAAAATGAACACCAATAAACAACACACACCACTATTAGTATAAAAATGCATCCATTATAATATTATTAAAATAAAATATATCATTAACTTAAAAAAACCTATAAAAAACTTTAAAACAACCATACTTGTTAAACATTAAAACATGCTTAATACTAAGAGCTGATTTTTCAATATTCAGAAAACTAATAAACTTTAAAATAAATGTCCCCACTGCTGGGACACAGGCCTCCTCTCTATGTGAAGGAGCGGGCCGTAATCCACCACCAATGCGGGTTGGTCTTGGTAGATGTCACATGTCTGCAAATTTTCAGTTCTTGGACATGCCGGTTTCCTCACAATGTTTTCCTTAATCGTTTTGACAAAAGCTGTCAAACTGAAAAATTTTATTCTTCAGACAAAAATTATCTTAAGATTGAGAAATCAGCCTTAAATTAGTATTGAATATAAATTCTTCTCAGACACCAAAAAGATACCTACAAGATTTGCATCTAATAGTTATCATGGACAACGACACAACATTATAACAAATATTTCAAAAATATAGATAATACAGGGTGTAAAAAGACCCATCACATAGCCATCATAAAATTGCACAAAACTAATTGCTGGGAAACGACTTTTATTTTTGTAACATTGTGCTTTTAGATGCATGCTACGGTACAGGGGTTCGTGCGGGGGGGCATTTAAAGTTGTGTTATTTCTAACATTAAAAACTGGTTTTGGGAAAAAAAAACCGTCACTAAAAACGTCAACGGCACACTAAGTGTACACAAAATTGTCATTGTCCTTTTGTCATTGTTATTGTGAAAACAATGACATTACTGCGTACATTCAACTACTCCGACACGTAGGGTGTGTCGACAGGTAGGCGGGCAAGCGTTTGAGAGGGTCACCAGAAGGTTCCCAGGTACGGTCCAGTACAAAAAAAATGACTACAATGAAGGGAACTACAAGTGACTCTTGGCTTCGTTAAATTGTCTTTTTACACCCGTTATAATTAAAAAATGCAACATTAATATACTTAATAAAAAAAAAATAAGTTAGTATAAATACATAAATACAATGTCCCATGAACGTCGAACACCGAAACAAATGAACGAATGTTATTTTGAGTACCATGTGACTTTTTATAGGTTATGTTTACCCAGCATGGTGACAAAGCTTTAAACCTATTAAAATGAGGTTTAATTATTCGTTAGTGCATTGCTTATGACTTGTACAAGCGGCCATTTTGCACGTGTTTACTTTTATTGGTAAGCAAAGCATGGCCTATTGCGTTTTAATCAATGAAAAAAATATAGGTTATGCTTTCGACGTGTAGCAAAAGACGTTCTTACAAATATCACGCTTGCATTCCGCAAAGGGATCGACAGAGGTCTACAGTCATAGCCACATTTTGTATTTAGTTGAAGATAACGCTGGATTGGCTATAAAGCATAATTTTAACCAAATATTCAGTGTCTAGCTGCAGTTTGTAAGCATTCTTAGTGTTTCTATATTTATTTAGACTGCAATTACATCACGCTTGTATAAACCTAAGGGGAAAGCAGAACTCTATAGCCATAGCCACATTTTATATTTGGTTGAATAATCCATGATTGGCTAGGCAATGTTTTAACAACAAATTCAAGTGTTATAACTGCTGTTTGTAAGCATCCTTAGTGTTCCTATATTTGATAAGACTGCAGTGACATCACGCATGTATACCGCAAAGGGGAAAGCAGAATTCTCGTAATTAATGAGTTTGAGAACCAAGTAATAATATGGGATAATCAGTGGCGGATTTACCAACAGGCTGAGTAGGCTGGAGCCTAGGGCGGCAGATTTTAGGGGCGGCACATTTGGGGCTAACATTTTTTTTGTCTTACTGAAATTAAAAAGATTAATATTTATACACCTACCATGTTTTTTTGGAAATAATAAACAAAGTGAATGCTCAAATCTAGGCTTCTACCGTAGATTTGATCACAGTTGCCGATCTTTACAAATCTCTTTGCAAATTTTTCGTAGCTGAACGAGAAAATTTTATGCATTTTTAAGTAAAGGCGATGGAATTAAGTGTGTCGAAGCAGTATACAAAAGACATGGGACATTATTGTAGAGGTCGGTAGGGGCGGCAAAATTTGAATAGTCTACTGGCGGCAAATGTGTAAATCCGCCACTGGGGATAATGCTAATACTGACTAATAGAAAAGTATGGAAGAAAAAGATATGTTGCGCCGACCCCAAATGAATTGGGATAAGGGATGATGACCGCTCATACTGCCATTTATATTTAACTAGCAGCGCCCCGCGGTTTCACCCGCATAAGTGTCGATCCCGTGGGAATATCGGGATAAAAACTATCCTATGTCCTTTCCCGAGACTCAAACTAGTTCTATACCAAATGTCATCTAAATCGGCTCAGCGGTTTAAGCGTGAAAAGGTAATAGACAGACAGCGGTAACGCTAGCACTACGAAAACAGCCCTTAGCATCAGCCTATAATGTTCCCACTGCTGGGAGACAGGCCTCCTCTATGTAAGGAGTGGGCTGTAAACTACCACGCGGACCCAGTGCGGGTTTGTAGATGTCACATGTCTTCCAATTGTTTGGTTCTAGGACATGTCGGTTTCCTCACGATGTTTTCCTTCACCGTTTTAAGATCAGTGGTGATGAAATTATTATTTACACAAAGTAAAGCGCCTGTCTGGGATCGAACCGAACCCACGACTTGTACGTCGGGGCCGATGCCACTTGGCCACCACTGCTCTACAACATAAAACGGTGCCCATAGACAGGTGATGTCAACGTCTAAGTTTCGGCGTTTCTATATTTGCCAAAGATATAAACAACAATGGCCGCTCGAAATTGAATAAAATCGATATAAAAGAACATTTATTATAAGTAATGTTCTTGTATATCGATTTTATTCAATTTCGAGCGGCCATTGTTGTTTACATCTTTGGCAAATATAGAACCGCCGAACTATAGTTGTTACCATTGATAAGAGGTTTAACTGTACTGAAAAGCTACGACTCATAGCAGCGGCGATTAAAAAACTTGCGAGTAGGAAGGTGAATATTTAGCATGAGGAAGTCTCGTGTCATCTCGCTCTCACGTTTTCGTGGCTTAGGGGTGGTCTCCACGAGCGAGAGAATCGCGCCGATAGTCTAGCCGTGCCATCAAATTTTCGCCGCGATGATGTCGCCGTGTGGAGACACGTTCTAAGAGTGTATAGAAACACGTGGCACGACGATAATATCGCCGCGGTTCTCTCGCTCGTGGAGACGGCCCCTTAAACTATAATAACTTATAACTACTGGATAAGCAGTAAAGCAGCCAGTGATAAATGAAAAATGGTACTCAAAATGAAAAACGAAATTAAATTATTTAGGTTTTGGGATAAGGACTTCATTCTGGTATAAATATCTATACATTTTAACGTATAATATTTATACCAAGGACAAGACGCGCGCAGCTAGCACGTCTCGCCCTTACACAGAGGAAAATACATATTTTGTCGCTGGTTAAACACAATATTATAAATTATGGTAAATTAGAATAACTAGAAACAAATTCTGGGTCGAACTAAATGAGCTAGCGAATTTCAGTAGACTTTATAATATGATTTATTACTCTTTTATCTAAACGTGATAAAACAACAAACAAATGATTTAATGATAATTAATTTTGAGGTCAACGACCGCTGGTAGAGAAGTCACATAAAGTACTACCAGCGCCCCGCGGTTTCACCCGCATATGTTTCGATCCCGTGGGAATATCGGAATAAAAACTATACTATGTCCTTTCCCGGGACTCAAACTATCTCTATACTAAACTTCATCTAAATCGGTTCAGCGGCTTAAGAGCCTATACTACCTCAAATGGCTTAGCGTGATCCTCCGTTATGTCGAAAACACTGCGCCATTAATTTTGAAATAAATATATGGTAAAGTTGAGGATTAATGCTAAGTCTTATGTTAGACGAAAACACGATTCCATAACATTTTCTCGATAGAAAATAAATCCAAAGTTACCTCTAACCCGAACAATAAACTGCTGGTATTCAAAAAATACTTCAAATTAGATCATGAAACTTTGCATACTAACTGAACTTACTTTAAAGCAGGTCTTATGTTATTTATTTTTTTATAATTACCATTATTTTCACTGTAAAAAGCAAATACCTAAACTATTGGCGCTGCCTGCCGCCCAGCACCGCACTCTGTCTCGCTCTCACTCAGTCAGCGAGCAGTATCGTATGAGCGAGATAAAGAGTGAATATTATGGTATGGATGAGTTGAGACCCATCACTTCTGTGAAGTGTACATAAACAAGAACAGAATTTTGTACTTATATTTCATTTTCAAGCAAAAACACTACATATGGTCGTTGACTTTTTTTGTTTCATCGTGGTTAGATATCAATTCGCATCTCTGCTGAGTTTCGCTAGATTATTTAATTTAACCCTTTATTATCTGTCATTTTAATTTAAGATGTCAATCATGCATTCTGTATTGAAATTGTAGCAAGTTGTAAGTAGGTGTGAGTTCACACAAATACAATACAATTCACACACATTTATTTTTTGTATGGAACAATAATCTGTTTCGTATGGGATTCGAACCCATGGCAAGTTTGTTTGTTTGTTTTGTATTCGGGAAAAACTAAGCGAACTCTTTTCTGTTTTTTTTTTTAAATTAAAATTTGGACAGGAAAACGCCTGTCGGGTAAGTCATTAATGAACGTGTAAACCTTTTGGATCAATCTCCACTGAAAGAGCAGCGGCCGTAAGAGCAAGGGACTTATCTCTTTTGACTAGTCGCCCGAAGGCTCGTGCAGCCTCGCGGCGCCGCGCTGCTGCTCCTTTGTCTTCAAATGACTATGTGGGGTTGATCCAAAGGCTGTGGTTCCAGCAGAGATGTGCGAGGATGCGTAGCGAGGGATGTGCGTGAAACTAACCAATAACATCGCTTCATTTTTAGGGTTCCGTACCCAAAGGGTAAAAACCGGCCAAGTGCGAGTCGGACTCGCCCATGAAGGGTTCCGTAGCAGCAAGTAACATAATATAAAAGTTCTTGTAGTTCGTTGTGACTTTGTGAAAGGTAAATTGCGGTTTTCGATTTATGACGTATTAAAAAAAAACTACTTACTAGATCTCGTTCAAACCAATTTTCGGTGGAAGTTTACATGGTAATGTACATTATATATATTTTTTTAATTTTATCATTCTCTTGTTTTAGAAGTTAGAGGGGGGGGGGACACATTTTACCACTTTGGAAGTGTCTCTCGCGCAAACTATTCAGTTCAGAAAAAAAATGATATTAGAAACCTCAATATCATTTTTGAAGACCTATCCATAGATACCCCACACGTACAGGTTTGATGAAAAAAAATTTTTGGAGTTTCAGTGTTAAGTATGGGGAACCCCAAAATTTATTGTTTTTTTTTCTATTTTTGTGTGCAAATCTTACTGCGGTTCACAGAATACATCTACTTACCAAGTTTCAACAGTATAGTTCTTATAGTTTCGGAAAAAAGTGGCTGTGACATACGGACGGACGGACAGACAGACAGACAGACAAACATGACGAATCCATAAGGGTTCCGTTTTTTGCCATTTGGCTACGGAACCCTAAAAACGGGACCCTATTACTAAGACTTCGCTGTCTGTCCGTTCGTCTGTCTGTCACTAGGCTGTATCTCAAGAACCACGATAGCTAGACAGTTGAAATTTTCACAAATTATTTATTTCTGTTGCCGCTATAACAACAAATACTAAAAACAAAATAAAATAAACAGTTAAGGCGGGCTCACATACAACAAACGCGATTTTTTTGCCCTTCTTTGCTCGATATCAATAATGGCAACAGGTAGGCACTTGAAATATTCACAAAATACTCAGTTGTATTCTTACTTTAATAATAAATAAAATGAATATTTAAGGGGGGCTCCCATGAAATGTGATTTTTTTCTATAGTTTATTAAATTGAAATCATAACAAACGTGTCACCGCACTACGAGGGTCATTATCCATTATCTGTAGTGTGTCTGTGCGCCTAGTACACGCACATCACACCACCGCGCGCCAGTGCAGCGCCGTGATGTCGAAATAAAAAAATATTAAGCATTTTCAAAGTTAATGCTTTTGAGCTGAAATTTTGTACAGAGATTCTAGACCAGATACACTCTTGAACCCGTTTGTATTGATATACCCTTTCCGTAACACCCTGTATGTAGTATTAAATATTGTACGGTGATACGGAACCCTTCGTGTGCGAGTCCGACACGCACTTGGCCGGTTTTTATAGCTTGAACTAAGTTAGCGTTGGTATTGGTTAGTTTTACACACGTCGCTCGCTACGCATCCTCGCCCGGGCCATTCCGCGCAATTAGGCCGACTTTTGTTTGGAAATGGTAAGGACATTTGGTGCGTGTTGATTGCGATAATAAATTAAATAAAGGTGTTATACTTTTTTAGATAGCGGCGCCATACGTAAAAACATGTAAGAAATGTCATATAAAGTAAAAAAAAAAGAATGCAGCTATGATATTTAATTTATTATTAGCATATATTCGCCGTTACTGGATTTCCGCGGAATGACCCGCCCATCTCTAGTGGAAAAGTAGCCTTGTCCACTTTTGTCGTGGTGTGTTACCTGTGCGAGGTCCGGGTGGTGCGGGAAGTCGTGCGCGTGGTGGTACAGCGTGTGGTGGTGCGGCGCGGGCAGCGCGGAGGCGGGGCGCGGGCCCGGCCGCCGCGGGCCGCGCGCGCCGCCGCGGGGGCCGCGCGAGCGGGGCGTGCCGCGCGAGCGGGACTCCTCGCCGTTTAGGGATACTGTGTCTAATGGAGAGATTCATTCATTAATACAATGTTAAGCAAATTATTTAGTTTTTTTCTTTTCCTTTTGTTAATTATTATACTCATAGTACTTAGGTTCATACTTTTAATTTTATTGTGAGTAATTTGTCAACAATCGCATTTTACTTATTGTTGATAGCTATATTTGTTTAAGTTTTTCTTTTGTTTTCTCTCGCTACTTTCTAGTTAACCCAGCTTTTTCAATGCCGTGAAACTCTGTTATTGGCTTAAGTCATAATTGTCATCATCTCGCTATCACTGAGCCATGTCTGTAAGATGCTTTAACTTTGACACAACTGCATTGAGTGGTTCATTGATAGTGGGGTGAACATTCATAACTCATGTGATTTAATTATAAGCTGTTGAGTTTCCAAATAAATAAATAAATAAATACACATAACTTCAGCAGGATTACATTACAACAGAAAATCTACTGACATACATCTCTTAAGGCGACTACACGACCTAAAGCGCGGTCACTGTCGGACTGCATAGAAAAGAAAGAGAAGCGCGATGACACAACCGTGGTAATTTATTGCAAATATGAAGCAATTATCTATTTACAAAAACTCTCCACCAAACAAATAAAAACCGTATACTAAAATTCGGGGAATTAAATTGTCTTTTAGATGGTGAAAGTTTTATGAAAATACACCCGATAGTGTTTGCGTGATTGTCGTTTTTATGTCCGCGGTAGACATTACTTTACAAATTAATTACACTATGTTAAAAAAATATAATTGCAAATATTCACATATCAAATTACGAAGCAAATGGTCTAGTATAACATTTATTTTTTTCAAAGAAATCAGTCCGGTCGATTAGACGTGATGTTGAATTTAAAATCATTATAAGTCGTATATCTGCGCCTTAAACTCAAACACACATAACATCTCTCCTACCAACACATCATACTATATACATTCACCACACTCAACACCACACACACACACACACCCATCCAAAAATATGCAACCGATTCATTCAAACCTTCGTACTTTTAGTTTTTAATTTCTATTTGTTACTTTTTATTTTTATTTTCGTTTTTGTTACCACAACGTCGCTGGTTTAACTTGTTGTTGTCATTTAGTAAATTTAACATTTTAGTATAACATAATGGCTGAACCCTATCCCTTAAGATACAGGCCAGACCTAGTTTAAGGGATAGAGGTTAAAATTATTGTACTCCTATGCTAAAGTTGTATTGAATTATGTCAACTCAATGTATGCAGTGCAATGTGTTTTCGTTTATGAAATAAAATTATTATTATTATTATTACATACTTATGAAAACTGATGTTTTTTTTGTAATAGGCAGACACTACAAACCCTAAGGCTCAGATCACACCGAGATGGCAGCGAAGCGGCGAGCAGTTTCAGTGTCATATAGTTTTAAACTTTATCTTCATTACTATAATACATAGTATCGCCACACCCCGGACACTCCATACAACGCTGGCAAAATAATTACCTACTACTACTACATTAAAAAATGACGTTTGTATACGTATGAATGTGTGCGTGAGGTACTTGTGTTTGCGAGCGCTCTTGTTAAAGAACGGGCGACGAACATGCCGAAATGCGGGGTGAGGTGCGGTAACTGATGTTAGTGCGGGGAAGGGAGTGTCCTTTCTGTACGGAGTACTTTAAGTATTCTGTGGTATCGCTTGAGAAACTTGAAAAGGTTGCGGGGCCGGTCGTGGCGCCGCGAGCACTCCGACGACTCAAGTTTCTCAAGCGATACTATGTATTATAGTAATGAAGGTAAAGTTTAAAATTATATGACACTGAAACTGCTCGCCACTTCGCTGCCATCTCGTTGTGATCTGACCCTAAGGAGCCGTCTCCACGAGCAATAGTCTCGTCGTGCCATCAAATTTTCGCCACAATGATATCGGCGTGTGGAGGCACGTTCTAAGAGAGTGTATGGAAGAAATACGTGGCACGACGATAATATCGCCGCGATTCTCTCGCTCGTAGAAACGGCCCCTTAGGAATTAGCTAAGTAGGTACTTAGAAAAAAACTTTCTCGCTCTGAAGATCCACATTGTGTAAGGTCACTAGAAATACAGAAACGCAAAAATCGCTTCATTAATGCCGTTTACGGAGCATTCTCGCCACAAAACGGATTACAAATCCAGTCCTTGTAAAATGACAGATGAAGACTTTCCTATAGCATGCATGATTAAAAGCATTTCTGGCAAATAAATGTTTTTCTCAGTAAGTAATCAAGAACATCGCAATAACGTTATCAATAAAACCTACTTACTGTTAAATATTTACTATACCCGTATTGCGTAACCCAGCATCTCTATACTGAAGAGATATGAGGCCTAAAATACGGGATAATCTATGCAAACCATTAGTTATTTACTATAGTAAAGCTATACACGCTAAGGTAAGTCTTTGGTCTTTACCCCAGTTTTTCAAGAGCAACTTTTTGCTATTCAAAATGTTAAAATAACAGAAATAACTACCGTTCAAATCACTGTGTGACCACGTAGTTCTTTATTACTACACACCGGATTTTGATGCAGTTATAGAGGTATGAGGAACAGGGTTTAAAGTTCACTCATACTCCATAGGAAAGGGAGGATCCTCCGACCAGACGGGTGTGTCTGGCGGGCAACTGCCCGATGATTCATGTCGGGCCGTTGTATATAAGGTGTAAAAAAATTAACCTTATACCCCCTTATTCATAAAACTTATCAAACCTATTTTAGTTAAAATGGGGTTTGTCTCTTTCTTACACACAGAAATGACAACGTGACAGATAAAGACAAACGTTCTATAAACCTATTTTAGCTAAAATAGAGATAAAATAGGATTATGAATAAGGGGGAAAAACTTTAAGAGGTGCTTTAGACCATCGAACTGAACAACTTTCACTATGGGACCAACTCTGAAATCACGAAAAAAAAATGAGCTGTTTCATACATTTTGGCCGAGTAGGTATTGAACTTTTGTATGAAACAGCAGATTTTTTTTTCGTGATTTCGGAGTTGGTCCCATAGTGAAAGTTGTTCAGTTCGATGGTCTAAAGCACCTCTAAAAGTTTTTAAGGTTAATTTTTTTACACTTTGTATATAGCATATAGCTAATTGCGCGGTAAACTCTGCTTGCGAGATGCAGGATTTTGCTTGACGTCAGCATGACGCGTTGTTCGCATGTGGCGTTGTAGATACCGCTACACGGTTTTCACGAGCAACTTATATGGGTATAATTTATTAATATTTAACATAGATATAGCTCAGATATATCAATAGTCTGACGTGGACGTGACGCCACATTAATAGGTACTCGTATGAAGCAGAGGCCGGCTCGCAAAACAAAAGTTACAATACCGTTTTCTGGTCGTGATGAATGCTGTGGCCCATGCTTGCCGGGCCTGGCAGCTTTGACGTCAATGTCCAGCGGCACCCATTTGTGCTTGCCCGACTTGCTGCCGCCCTTGCCTGCACCTGAAGATAACAGTTAAAGAATTAAAGCATTACATAAGCATAAATAAATATAATTTATTTACTTCTTCTTTCTTTGAATAAATGCTCATCAACTTGCAAATTATCGTTTCTTTTCAGTAGTTAAAAAAGAAGTCTTAGCAGTTTGCAGTTTAATCTTCTAAACTAAAGCTAATTTAAAAAAAAAATTTTTTGCTGTTAGGTCGGAAAGCGATGGATGACATCTATGATGGAACGAGCGTGCCCAGAAGATGCCTAAGGCACTGGAACTCCAACGCATCGACGAAACACAACAGGCTGCTTGACGCCGGACTCCGGTGGGAGGGTGTTCGCAAACCAGGTGGGCGTTAGCCCTACCACCGCAAGGGAAAAATTGGCTCGTCAAATAAGGTGTTGGGTGTGACTGTCCAGGATGCGCCGAGCGCGTGCGTTCAGCTGAGTAACTGGCGGAACAAACTGCGCTACACGAGGAGGCTTCTTCGTGCATCCCACAAGCTATACTTGATCTGACCTCTCCACTGCCACAGGTATCGCCGTAGAAACGGCACTGATTTAGTTTTGTCGTCCTTCGACACGAAGCTGCTACTTTTTCTGGTCTCATCTGCCCTCCTTTTACCACTATGTTGGCGTTGGCTCTCAGTCTACCCGGATGCAGCTGAATACCACTACCTTCAAGAGCGACTGCCTATCTGACTTCCACAACCCAGTTACTAGGTAACACGAATCCTGTCTCTATCAGTAGCGTTCTGGTCTATCTTGCAAGAAATCGTTTGAGGATTAAGAAGACTGTACGAACCTGAACTCCTAGCCTTATCAAAATGTTTATCATGGTGCCTGTCGTTGTGCTGATGGTTGTGCGTGGGTTCCAGCCTCTCCGGCTTCGAGGGCTGATGATGATGAGGTTCCTCTGGGGGTTTGCGGTCTTGGTCCTGTAACGTGATTAAAGTATTATCAGTTATGTTTGATAGAGTATTTTACGAAAGGCAATGGACGGCGCAGGAAATGGAGAGGCGAGGCAAGGCAATGGAGACCAGTGGTGGTCTCGAATTACGTGTTGTAGGTCGTGGGTCCGAACCCAGGCAGGCGCTATACTTTGTGTAAATAATTTCATCACCAATGCTCTCAAAACGGTGAAGGAAAACATCGTGAGGAAACCGGCATGTCCTAGAACCAAATATTCGAAGCCATCTGAGAGGCAATTCTAGTAATTTTAAAAACATTCACAGTCTGATCTCAGTCTGAATCTGTCAAAAATACGACAATTTCCTTACATTTTTGACAAGGGTTTGACATTGTCGCTGAAATGAGACTGCGACTAGATTTTGAACGTTATTAATTACGAAAATTGGCCTTCTGATACCTACCAACCCGTACTGGGCCCGCGTGGTAGATTATTAGCCCACTCACTCTTAAAGAGAGGACGCCTGTGTCCCAGCAGTGGGAACATTATAGGCTGATTAAGTAATGGAAGACTCAGCCAAGGCCGGCCTCAAAAGAGGCGGCGAGACAACCTGGAGCCGTATTGTGACATTTATTAATGCCGCCATTTTTCCAATGTGAGAGTGAGACGGAGCTATAGAAGGCCGATACCACCATCTCTTTTTTGCAATGGTATAATGATAGCATTAATACTCCATCCATTCATGGTACACGTCCAGGAGCGGTATGCCCCTGGTCGCGTACCGCGAGGGCTGGTTTGAGGTGGCGTTGGAAAAGACTTCCTTAATTCATTGATTGCCACCGCGGTCACACGGTGTCCGCCAACAACAGATTTTCTATTGTGTCTGTGGTCTGGCAGTCAACGTGTTAAAGGACTTGGGGGACGCCGTTGTACAACACTGGGAATGAATGGCACCCGTCTCGCCCCCGGGGCCTAGCGCCAGCGCTCACGCTCACCCAGCCAGCATTACTCAGGACTGAGCGCGAAAGTGGCGGCTTGCGATTTTTGTACGTAAGCTGGGCACGGGAAGTAGTTGCTCTTGCGTTATCTAGATGTATCTATATTTGTGCCTCTGTGGTGCTAACCGTCTCTTGGTCTTGCGCGACTGTTGAGCGTAGTCTCCCTGGTTCGATCCCTAGGTCGGGCAGTGTAGCAACATGGGATCTGAACTTCCTATCTCCCAATACTAGGGACCCACGTCTTTGCAGATAACAGACGTGGAAGTTATGTTTTGTAAAAATAAATGTTTTTCTCAATAAGTAATCAAGAACATCGCATTAACGCTCTCAATAAAACCTACTTACTGTTAAATATTTATTGTACCCGTATTGCGTAACCCAGCATCTCTATAGTGAAGAGATATGAGGCCTAAAATACGGGATAATTCATGCATATCTATCCTTTTCAGTAGTCGGGTTTTAGTTTTTAAACTTATATTTTATTTCATTACTTTGGGGCTTATTTCAGTAATATTTATATTTTTGAAATGTGCTAATTAAGCCCTTTCATTTGCTACCCAACAAGGCACCATCCCAAAATATTTATTTTTTAAATTCTTTACTTTATGTCCTCTAGAGGGCGCCATATTGAATTTAGTGTGACGTCACATAACATATAACCAGCGGACGATCGAGACGCTTCTAACAATACCTCATTTGTCAAATTATTGAAAGTACTTTTGATGTTATGAGGGAACAGATGAACATACATACATACCGGTTAAAATCATAATTATAGCCTCCGTAGTCGGGTAATAAATATTATTATTATAAACCTGTGTTGTCCCACTGCAGGGCAAAGGCCTTCCTTCCCTCTTTCCACTTTTCCCTGTCTACTGCGATTATGGGCCAATCCTTTAAGGAGTCCAGCATAGCTATTCACAAACACTCGATACGCTTCCGTATCCAATCGAACATTAATCATTGTTATCGTAGGAGTCTTCTAAACGCTGTTCACAAGTCCATAACCCGAAAATTTTGTCTGTTTAAATCAAATAGACGCCCGCTATTCTTCCAACAGCTATTTGCTGTTGAGGGTAAGTCAAATCAGGTTATCGAAATGTCAGGTTTTCGATACGATAGCCTGTCGTATGGTTGTGAATCAGGGCTCAGCTCATCCTAATAAACATACTGTATTAGAAAAACTGCATCTAAAATTCAAACAAACATCTTGCTGAGCGCACACTTACGGTCGTGCGCAATCGGCTAACCTTCCCAAGGTCATCTCTATGCCGATTTCAAAACGTTACATAAACAATGAAACCAACCTCTTATCTCGCATTCTGATTACTCGCTTTGGCATGTTATTCGATATTGCGGGTTGAAATTGGTAATAGAATTCTTTTTGTTTTTGATTTTTTCGGACAATTTTACGCTGTAAATTCAGGGTCAATTTGCACAAATACTGGTTTCGTGGTCTAGTGGTCGCAAGCATGAATGCTAAACGTAGTCCTGACTTTGATCCCCAGGTCCGGCAGTGTTATTTAGATTTGTCATCAAGAATGGATCCGATAAATGGCAGCATGCGCGTCCCTTATTTATTACATATAAGTACGAGTACATACATATGTCAACATAACTAGTGATATTTGGACGTACTAAACACGTCTTCCTGAAAGCCTTATAATCTTAGAAAAGATCCAGACATAATATCGCACCTTTGGTGCAAGAAAGTCACAACAGCTCATTTTTTAATTTTACAGGACAGGACTTTTATTTTTTTTTTTTCGCATTTATATATAACCACAAAGGCACCTGCGCCATCTAGTAGAATTTTGAGATACTTTCGCGGATGTTTTCTTGCCCCAAGTATAGGCATGGTTCAGAGACAATTTGGCATACTTACCTAAATTTTGCAGTTTAGGCTTTGTGACTTTGTTGCACCGAAGGTGCGATATATCTAAATTGATGCAGCGTTGTAGTAAATTTATCTAACCTAATGGTAGTACATTAAAAGAACCTCTTCAAATGGGGAAGATATCTATGGTCATAGCACCCAAATATTTCGTTCCTGATAAAGATCAAACGTATTCCTTTGTATAAAACTGACAGGTTTCAAAAATCCATTCTCTCGTCAATTTATTCAGGTCTCAGCCGCACTGTAGTTGGCAATTGTTTTCAGGACAGCATGAGCTAGATTCTCGTATACCGTGTTTCATACCAATACGACAAAATGCAGACATGACAGAAGAAGATACTAGTCCTCTAGTTTCTCTTCTCGTATCTGCATACGTTAATTGAAAGAGTTAAATCAAGAGAGTATCTTACCGCAGTCCCATTATGATGCGCCGGATCAGCATCGTGAGGAGGTGGCGTGGAGTGACACCTGGCTCCTCCGGAGACGGCGGCGCCGAGGGTCGGCCAGTCGCCTATATCCGTGAAGTCTGATGCCTGGAGACAAGGAAAATGTGATGTTTAGTCAAGACATACGAGTTTGAAGCGACGTATCTGAAGTTTCGCGTAAAATTTACAACCACGTCAAGGCCATCGTCCTTAGCTTTGAGGATGATGGTTCCTTAAGATAGAGACATTATTTCTGCGTCAAAAACTGGTAAATAACAAGTAACAAACTATCAGTAGCAATGGGTTTCGTTTTGGCAGTTCAACAACATTCATTGCGTTATTTACGCTGTTGAGCAGACACATTGTTCGAACACATGAAGCAATGGGTTAGCAATATCCTTCTAATGATTCAAATTGAGATCGATAGTATGTTACGCAATTAGGGTGCTAGTACCAATGGTACAGACGCCCTTACCGGGCAGTCTTAGACCAGCATCTTTAGAAAATATAAATGGCTGACAACGGAACATGATTGTCTGTCTTAAATATTATGTCAGAAAAATATTCCATATTGATTGAAGGTTTCACATCCGTAGCTTGATCAAAAATATAGTGCTGAAAATGCCAAATACACTATAGACATATTTTTAACTACATTTAGCCCAAAAACCGTCAATATTTTTCATAAGACCATAATGTCTTGCTAGGAATCCGATATAGGTCTTTCTAAGCCTGTTGACTCTAGGCACCATAGTCATTATAAACTCATCAACTGCCTAGCCTTTTCCCAACTATGTTGGGGTCGGCTTCCAGTCTAACCGGATGCAGCTGAATACCAGTATTATACATGGAGCGACTGCCTATCTGACCTCCACTACCCAGTCACTGGGTAATACGATACCACTTGGTAAGACTGGTTGTCAGACTTCCAGACTTCTGACTACCCGTAACGACTGTCAAAGATCCACGAATGACAGCCGGGACCAATGGCTTAACGTGCTTTCCGAGGCACGGAGGGGTATCGGTAAGTAAAGATGGTCACCCATCCACATACCAACCGCGGCAAGCGTAGCTTAACTATTTTAGCCACGGCCCCTTCATAGTATCATTTCTTCATTATAAACTATCCTATAAAATACAAACTTAAACAACACCCATTCACCATAATATTTTCCTTATTTCTTCCAAAATACCTGTCCATCATGCTCCACTTTGGCCCAGCTTCTCCGAGGCCTGGACTTGCGCCTCGCTGCCACTCCTGCCGTCATTGCGTCCGTCACTATGCCTGCAGTTACTGTATCATCTTGGTGAGTCAACAGTTTGGTACTTATTGGCACTTGGTCTAGTTCTTTACGAGTTATGGGTAGTTCAACTGCCACTTGGTGCTTTTCAAGTCGTGTGGCGTTCACTTTTCACTTGGTCCAGTGGTTTTGAGTGAATGACTCTTTGGATTTGATGATTTTTTTTTTAATAGTGTACTTGGAATGTTCTTTTTCGAGTTTCGCGTAGTACTTATTCTTTTTGAGTTCCAGTTTGTTAATCACTTAAATCTGTTACTAGTAATTTAATTATGATTGTTTTGCGGTTTGCATTTTGCTTAATATTCTGGTGACACAGACGTTTATTTAAAGATACTGCACTGCATGGTAACTTCAAGAAACTTGCAGTTACGGTGCAGTTGAAATAGCAGTTGAGTTGAATGTTCGAAGTTAGATCTTTAATTTCGTCGAGTACGAAAGATAGTGTTAAACATTGTATTTTCGCAGTGGTTGACCTAAAGGTTCTCTACCTACACTCACCGGCACGGAAACTTGGCCACTCGTGATTTTGCTGATTATTTGCATTAAAAAATTAGCATTTGCATTTATGACAATAAATTAAGGGTAAGTGGCTTTAGTACGTGTCTCTTATGCTTTAAGAACTTAGAAATTAAAAGATTACCTCACCAATAAATCAGTTTTTAAAATCACGCACTTTCACTGAAATTAGGAATTTATCACTATAAATTTAAAAACACTACAAAATAAAAAATAAGGTCTTTTTCGTTACTGTCTATACATTTTAATATTGGGTGTTTCCTCCTCTAGCCCTGATAACTGCCTGCATTCGATCTGGCATACTTTGGATGATGTTTCGGACATCAACTTGCAGTATACTGCGCCAAGCGGCCAGCGCTGTAGTTCGGAGCTGGTTTAGAGTTTCCGGCGGGTTGGAGCTGGACTTTATCTTTCTTTTGAGCATGTCCCAGATATGCTCAATTGGGTTTAAGTCTGGGCTACGAGCTGGCCATTGCAATTTTTGTATGCCAACCTCTTACAGATATTCTTCAACGCAATGTGCAACGTGTGGGCGTGCATTATCGTGCATTAGGAGGAATTGGTCGTGTCCAATGAACCCCGAATATGGCATTACGTGTTCCTGAAGAACTTCCTCGATGTATCGAACAGCTGTTAGCCGATTATCGACGATAACCAACTCTGTACGTGCGTCGGAACTTATACCTCCCCATACCATTATTGAGCCTCCATGGAAACTCACTGTTTGAGTGGTAGTAATGGGTAAAAACCGCTCTCCTCTTCTTCGCCACACTCGTTCTCGACCATCTGGAGAACGTAAAGCTATTCGACACTCGTCTGTGAACAGTACTCTAGCCCATTGCTCGTGGGTCCAGTTAACGTGTTCTCGTGCGAAGTGAAGTCGAGCTACTCGGTGCTGTCTGAGAAGTTCTGGACCTCGTGCTGGTCTACAAGCTTTGAAATTGACTTCCTCCATTCGTCTTCTCACCGTACGCTCACTAACATTAACGCCTCTCACAATTTGAAGCCGCTGGCGTATCTCAACAGCGGTCAGGTAGCGGTTTCTCAAAATCTCCAGGACAATAAGCGGTCGTCTCGGGCCGATGTGCACCTTACGCCTCCACTGCCTGGCCTGCGGGTGTACTGGCCTGTCTCCTGGTATCTTTTAAGGGCATACTGCATTGATGACCGTGGTACGTTAAGAGCAATAGCAACTTCACGCTGTGTCAGCCCTTGGTTAATTAACGCAACGGCTTGTGAAACCTGTGCTGGTGTTAGAGGCATTTTTATTGCTTTTAAAGCACCTTTAGTTATTGAATTAAAAGCATAAAATCACAATAATTCAAAAACCGAAAAGTAAACTTTTCACAACACACAAATTGAAAACGTGAACTTAGTCGCTCAAATGACCCGATTCAACAATAAATTAAAAGTTTCGTCGTGGTGCACTTAAACATAATGGATTACCCGCTTGAACTAAAAGTAAACATTTTTTGACATACCTGCACAACAAACATTCATCAGAAACACTTAAAACTTTTGCTATCGCGAGATAAGCGCTTGGCCAAGATTCCGTGCCGCTGAGTGTATATTGAACTAAAAAGGTTTGTTACTTAAGGATACAGTTACTAGCTTAATATAATAGCGTCCTTCATAAAAGTCGAATGCAAATGCGTACTATAACGAACGGGCATGAAAATGCGCAAATTCATGCTCCTTTTGAGATCAAAAGTTCGAATTTTGCTAAGGTTTGACCTGAAATCTGACTTCTTAGTAGAATATTTAGTTATAATAATACTAATATTCCATCATAATAAAACCAAAAGCATCGTTCTCTTGCCTTTAACCCAATTTATTTGGGGAAGGTGCCACATTTCTTCTTCCATACTTCTCTATTAGTCGTCATCTTAGTAGTCACCCCCTTTCTAACTCTATAATCATTCACACAGTCCATCCATCGTTTCTTTGGTCTTCCCCTACTCTTATAGCCATGCACATTTATACTCAAAATTTTCCTCACGACATTTTCCTCATTCCCCCCCATACAACGACAACCAGTTTCGATAATAATAAAATATTCAATTAATAGATCAAATCACTAAAACGTTAAAGACGTAGTCTGATCTGACATTTCTCAATCAGGAAACAATTTACTTAAATGGAAACTAGTTTAGTGACATTTTAATGTTACAACTTCACAAGTTAATATACATTTGAAGTCAGTTGGCCCTAGATGATTATTATACATATTTTGTTATCTTTAATTTACTTAAGATTGTATTCTATTTTTTCCATTCTGCCTAGCCTTTTGCCAACTATTGGGGTCGGCTTCCAGTCTAACCGGATACAGTTGATTACCAGTATTTTACATGGAGCGACTGCCTATCTGATCTCCACAACCCAGTGACCGGGTAACACGATAACCTTGATAAGACCCGTAACGACTGTCAAAGATCCAAGAATGATAGCCAGGACCAACGGCTTCACGTGCTTTCCGAGACACGGGAGGTTTCTCGGTATGTAAAGATGGTCACCTATCCTGGACCGACCGCGGCAAGCTCGACTCGTGCGGCTGTTATTACTCTGCCACAAGACCCTCTAAGATTGTATTCTAATATAATACTTAATTGGCTCGGTAGTGTCGAAAATAACAGAGAGTTATATGACACTTTCGTTTCGACTAGCTAGTTTGAAATATCACGGATGAAGAAACGTAGGTTGTCCACTGATGTTTAATTGTCTTTGCGATGCAGCAACAAATCTAGAGAATTTACAAGTTCATGAGAGTTTAAGAGGTGAATCTATAACAATGATGATGTGGTCGACGATGATTCACGCTTGTCTATAAGAAACCTATTCACTACTCGAGACCGGAAGACTCCCCGGTTATTGCTATCGGGAGACATCGATTTTAACAAGGCATTCGACTTCTTAATGCATTAGGGAAACGCTTTGGGAATGCGTATATGAGAAATACCAGCGACGTTAAGTCCTTGTGGCTGGGTATTATTTCTATAACGACACGAGCAATGCAAAAAAATACGGTGTTGTTCCACAAACAATAGTACACTAAATGTCTTGTCCAGCGTGTCCTGTTGTTTGTACGTTACAAGAACGATGGATGCTACTGAAGGTGCCAAACTCGTAGCCAAATTCTAGGCCGACTATCTAGATTGCCATCGACAAACTAAGAAGATAATGGCGAGAGAAGATTGTGCAATTCCAACGCACTCTCCTAAAGAGTGACTTATAGGAGTTTGTTCATAATTTACGTAGTCATTTAATCAAAATATAATTAGTATGTCACGTCTCTTATCAAATCCATATCTGAACTGCTCTAAAAGATTTCTTCACAACTTGCAAGCTGCAAGTGTCGAAACTAGTAATTTTAATGATATACTAGTCTGTCACTGGTAATGCAATAATTTGAATACCAATATACTAATTATGTGTGGCTCAAGAGGTACTATGACACTCCTAGGTGGCACAAGAGTTTAAACACTCCTTTCTGTTGCAGTAACTGCAGGAACCTCTTATGTGAACTGCGAAAGATTGGAAGTTGGTTGCTCAAATTTAGTTGCTACTAGCGACTGTTCGCTTCGTTCGGGTGATTGATTGATTAGACATGTATACTATCTCTGTTTACTATACCTATTTTAAGCATTACAAATCTGTCTGAAGAAATGATCAAGTTCTTCTAAATTAACATTTTTAAGCGTAATAATTCAGGAGTGTCACAGGGTACTGTATCAGGACCACTCCTGTTCCCATTAAAAGTTTACTGATCTAACAACATGCCTTGGTAAGCATAAATTGAGAACCTGATCTGGGTCTGGTGAATGGCGATTTATCAAATCAATAGTCAAATAATAAATTATCTACCGTAAAATTTTGGTCCTTAGATACGGCTTTGAAAAAACGCTTAAATATCACTTTTGGAGAGGAGTTTTTATTTTCACATATTGTATTGTTTACTCCTACGTCGCTTTTATCCAACTAAAAACAAATGCGACGATAAATAGGTCAATAGTTCTTGGTGCTGACAATAGTTATAGAAACATAGCACCTACAAACAGCTGTCACCGTTTAGTCAATAACGCCTTTCTGCCGTTTCCATATTGTATTAGCATTATAAATAGATAATTAGAGAGTCATTTGAGTTCCTAAATGAACATCTATATTTAAGTCGAAAACGCCAGGGTAGCCCGCGAAATTCATTTTTTTTACGTTTTTTTTCAATTTGCTAGTCAGTATTAAGTTGTAAGTTGATTAAAATATGATTCGCGAATGTAACAAATATGTATGTATTTACAGAATATCTACCTTAGCGATTCCCCCTTAATAATATTTATTATAAAGAGGCAAAATTTGAAAGCTTGAATCATGAAGGGGTAATATACGGAACTACTGATCCATAGAAATATATCTGATCCGAATCCGAAAATTCTTTCACGAATGGGAAGTTACAGTATTGCAGAGTTTTAAAGGATATATTTTTATGTTAAAACAACAAATATCATGCGGGCGAAGTCGCGGACGAAAGCTGTTAACATAAATACTATTATAGTTTTAATAGTTACATCATTGTAATATCAGGATAGAAGAAAAATCAACGCAAAATATAACTTTTTTATTTTGGGACAAAAACAAATTGACGTTTTACAATGGAAACAATGATAGCTACAAACAAAAGTTTAATGTAGATATTACACTTGTCACTGATATAGTATTATAATTCATAGTTTCTAGTTTCAGTCAATATCAGTACTAATTAAGAGGAGGCTCCCTAAATTTTACGTTAATTTGCATTAATATTCTGAAACAGTCACACATACAATCAAAATGGAACTTTAGTACCTATATGATTCATTGGATCTTTTTCTTTCCATGTACAAGACAGTTACGTAATTGTAACATTTTCGCTCGATTCATATTTTATTCAAAAATCATGTCTTTTTTAAAGATTATTACTTTTTTTTTCAAGATTGCTTGGCCTTTATGTCTAAAATAAATGTTAACAGTAAGAAAATATAGTTTACTATCCAGCCACAAGATATTTTTTCTCTAGATCAATTATTACTTTAGTTATAAACAAAATAAGAATTGAGACTTACGACATTTAGTTTCGAGCTCGAACGCGATCAAAGAGCGCACGCGGTATTCAACCTTATTACGGCTAAGTTAGCGTCTTTCACCATAGCGGTCTAACCGGTCTCTCATCTCTCTCTCTCATGCGTAGAAATTATTTTAGAGTGCCTGGTCTTAAATAAGTAATATGTCTTTCACAATAGTGCTAAATCAGCTCCTAATACAAATTTCTTGATTCTAAATTTTTTCCAAGACTCAGCAATGTGCACTGCGCTTTGCCTTTAGAATATTTTCAATAGGGAATGAGGACAATGTATTTTTTTTGTCTTTTTCACCCCAAAGCAACACAGCTGTACTTTCTACGAATATTCTATGAAAAAAAAAAGTTTGGGTATTTCACTAGCATTTAATATTGGTAAAACCTTCGGTAAAACGTATGCTTGAAGGTTTTGCACTGGAAATTTAATAATTATTTTGGTCCTTAGAGCACTACTAGTAAACTTTTGATAATAGACAAGTATAATATGGTATAGGTGTCATGTATTATTTACAGTCAACAAAAGAGATAAGTATGAAGGATCGTCGGATTATCTAGTTGAAGTTTAGTAAGAAACCGATGGATGTTCTCGAATAAAATTTAATTTTATTAAGTAATAGAAAACAAACAGATAATTTATCAAATTAAATTTCAGTCGACAACATCCATCGGTTTCATACTAAACTTCAACTAAATCCGACGATCCTGCATACTTATCTCTTTTGTTGACTGTACATGTAAATGGTACACCATCAGTATTCTCTCTCCTTCTGCCAAAGGTTGTCTTGAAAAGATCGCTTTTTGCGAAAAGACTGCCCATTGTGACACACCTTGTAAAATTTCTACATTTATATCTGTAATTATTATGGTGTAAGTATTTAATAAAGCATATTCTAGCTATTTATCTAAACTAAAATAAAAAAACATAACCCTGTCTCTGCGGACACGCAGTCGGTTAAAAACAGGCCACAACATAATAATTGCGTATCAATGACAAAGCAATATATTGTACCTAATTACTTATGACTAAACAATGATTCTACATTAAGTATTAAAAAAAAATACAAGAAACAATTGAGCATCGTGCTTACCCCTCTCCGGACACCTGTCATCCAAACATCCATCCATACACACTTTTAAACAACCACTTAAAACATCACTCAAACTTAAAGGTCAACCACAGAACGACTTATCACTAAAAAAACAACAATCAACTCCTGCGTAGCAACTTAGAAAACTAGCAAAAACACTAAAACAACGATATTACATTGAGAAACGACTCCTGACAAACAACGTGTTCGGATCACTATAACCCGTCAAATGGCGTTGTCCTATAACACCATAAACAAAAAATAGAATCACGTGTCGAAATAAGGTTATAAATAAAAATGTCCTCGAATGTGTTGCAGTGTTGCAACCATAGAGATATCGAGCTGCTTCGAAATATAAAAAAAAATACACGTAACACTCTGGTTTTAAAATTCGAGTGTTCTGAATTTGAAAGCACATGACATAACCTAGCAAAGCATAACCTAACTTAGCCGCGTGGCGAGCACGCCGCGCGCGCCGCCGGTACCGTTATCTCTTTCTAACTTAAGAGGACATGTCGTCGTCTCGCTCACTCGCTGCAGGGGTCCGCTCGCCGATTGTGCGAAGGTTAACAAAACGGCACAATAAGACCTACGTAATTCTGGTTTATTTAATGAATATCCATCTATGTCTATCTATATACATAGTATAAATTTAAAACAAAGTGGATTTTCGTGTCCGCCAGTGTGACCGCTGCGATCTTTAAAACAACGCATAGAATTTTGATGCGGTTTCCAGCATAATTTAGAGCATTTATTCCGTGTATGACATATTAATATTTAACTAAGATATAGCACAGAAATCCTCGATGTTATGACATGTCACCATGGCACCCGTGTTGTTATTATAGTATGGAGAAAATAACTACGCAATAGGCGGAGGCGAATTTATTTTTGTTTTACTAGAGTAGCGTCCGCGTCACACTGATTATCAATGTTACTTCATTTGGAGTGCTAGGTAAACATACAGCGTTATTTTTAGTAGCAAACTTGAAAGTACCTAGCTTGTTCAGAATGAGTGATAGAACTGGAGACCCTAATTGATAATTCACTCCGACAATCTCGCGTTTATTTCGCGCGGTTTCATTCATTGTGCCATAGAGAATAATAAGGCCCATGATAGAAAGTGTTTGGTGTTGTGCCTGGTGTGTGACTACAGAGGACGACCATTCTTACTGCATGGGTTTTTTTATTGTTGAATGGGCTTGCTCTTAACCCCGATCACGCCTGATGAAAAGCGATGGATGAGGTATAAGAAGGAACGAGCGTGCCCAGAAGATGTTCATTCTTGCTTTGAAGGCAGATGGGTTAAATTTGGAAGGGTTTTAATTAAACATAACTGGAGAAATTCTGGGAAAAAACTATCGTTGGTTTGTAAAGTCAATTCTCGCCATGTCCTATTCGATATGATTTTTTATGGGCTGTTTTAATTGTAATATTTTTGGGTTGTTTCAACTTATCCCTCTTGCAGAGAAGAAGCTTCTGTCCCAGTAGTGGGAACGATATAGGCTGATTATGCACCTTATCTAGTTGTATAGGCACGTTAAATAAATTCGTTATTTTATATTTTGGAACTTTTTTGAAGACCAGTAAACCAGCCTTTGTCGGATAGCCAATGCCTTTGAAAATATTTTTATTTGCGATAAGTAAACATTTCATTAATACAGTTGTTCACACAATAATCCCACTAGGTAATTCGAGGGCCTCAATCATGTTTTTTTTTTTTCACTTCGGCTGCCGACTCTTGCAAACTGTTCAAGTGTATCGAAGGACCAAAATATAATTATCGTGGTACTTATGTATAAACAACGACATACCTTCTTGTATCAATAAACTTTTAAACGGGTAAGAAAAAGCTATCTCAAATGATGCTGCAATATTGACCGCAGACACTGGTCTACGGTCCCAAATTACTAATGAAACATGAAATTCAATAGATATGGCGTGGAAGTGCACTTAGAAAAGCCTTGAGTGTCAAAAGAGAGTTTGAAGTTTGGATGATGCTGCAATATTAACCGCAGACACTGGTTTACGGTCCCAAATTACTAATGAAACATGAAATTCCATAGATATGGCGTGAAAGTGCGTTTAGCAAAGCCTTGAGTGTCAAAAGAGAGTTTGAAGTTTGGACAAGTTAAAAACAGTCATATTACAAAGCTATTACAGAAACGGTTATAAACGTTACTCAATAAAAAGGTCGAGGAACGCCTGGGGCAATGTAAACTCAGACATATCTGTTACATAGTTCATAAAGATATAATCAATTCCGTAACACTGTCTGTCTGTCTGTAACCTTTTCACGCCTGAACGGCTGAACGGATTTCGATGGAATTTGGCACACGGATAGACCATGACTTTAGTTACGACATAGCATATGTTTTATTCTGGTAAAACGTTCCCGTGGAATAATGTCTGACCTATACATATACGAAGGCATAAATGTCGTGATAGCCCAATGGCTAACCACTGGCACACCCCGGACACTCCATACAACGCTCGCAAAATAATTACCTACTACTACTACATTAAAAAATGACGTTTGTATACGTATGAATGTGAGCGTGAGGTACTTGTGTTTGCGAGCGCTCTTGTTAAAGAGCCGGCGACGAATACGCCGAAGTGCGGGGTGAGGTGCGGTAACTGATGTTAGTGCGGGGAAGGGAGTGTCCTTTCTGTACGTAGTACTTTAAGTATTCTGTGCCACTGGCAAGGCATCGCCTCTTACGCACGAGGTTGTTGGGTTCAAATTCGGGCAAGACCAACGGGACTTTTTCAATGCAAATGTACTTTCTGAGTTTCTGGGGTCGGATAGGCAGTCGCTACATGTAAAATACTGGTACTCTGCTGCATCCGGTTAGACTGCAAGCCGACCCCAACATAGTAGGGAAAAGGCTAGACGGATGATGATGTACTTTCCGAGTTTGTCTTGGATCTTTATGACATCGGTGAAGAGAAAAAAACATCGTCAGAAAACCTGGACTTACAGTTAACTAGCTGCGCCACAAGGTTTCACTCGCACAAGTTTGGATACCGTGACAATATCGGGATAAAAAGTATTACATCGATACCTCTGGGCTCAAAGGGCGTATACCACATTTTTGACATTTTTTACTATTCTCACTCAGTTTTTTATTATCTATCGATTTGTGTAATCTACGTGGCGCAATTCGCAAAAAAAATTGTTGAGTACAACCTCATAATTTTCGTTACGTAAACACAACTTATTTGATCAATAGAGAATCGAAAACGGAGTGAATAGAACAGTAAAAAATTTAAAAATGCCCAAAATGTGCTATACGCCCTTTGAGCCCAGAGGTATTGATATGTGTTAATCTATAAACTATATGTATGTGTGCTAAATTTCATCCAAAACCGTTCAGTAGTTTTTGCGTGAAAGTGTAACAAACATCCATCCTCACAGACTTTCGTGTTTATAATATTATAGTTGCATATAAGTCTGAAATCGCCAACACATCTTGAGCAAGCGTGGTGATCAATACTCGTGCCTTCTGTAGATGAGAAGAGGCCTTTGCCCAGCAGTGGGAAAACACTAGACTAGTATAACATATACGCGGACGAAGCCGCTGGCACAAGCTAGTTTTTTTTTATAATTGCGAAATAATGCCTGGGGCTAAACACGTTATAAATGCCATTGCACTATTGCAGTTGCCTGATGTTTTAAGAGATAACGGTTAATAAAAGGCGATAAAACTAAGTATGTAGGTAACTGTAGTTTTAATATCAGGTTGTAACTGTCCTGCTGCAGTGCAAAGGAATCCTTATACTGATAAGGAAGAAGTATTGATCACAAATTCACAACGAATGCTCTTGCTTATCATATGATTCAAAATCGTTTAGGGTCGGCCCACATTGATTGACGGCTTTCGACGGTTTGTCCATACAAAAAGAGAGCAAAGTATGGCACGACGTACGCATCCTTTCGCATCGACGGCGACGAACGCGCTCCGGCGGCGATCGACGGCGTTCGACGGTTTGTCCATACAAAAAGTACAAAAAGAGAGCATGTGTGCTCCTTTTCAATCGGCAAAGTGCGAAAGGCCGTCGATCAATGTGTCCCGAGCCTTATTCAAATTTGCTGAGAATCAGCACTTTACACTGAACGCCAAAATTACATAAGACAGGTCCAGAAAACGCCCGCCCTTCAGCGCTTTCCCAAACCGCACAGCGGTCTGTACAGTTAAAGGATCTGATTTCATACAATAGTAAGCCTTTAATAAGGAACTACAATCATCAGCTGCCTAGGCTTTTCTCAACTGTATTGAGATCGGCTTCCAATCCAATCGGCTGCAGCTGAATAGCAGTATTTTACATGGAGCGACTGCCTGTCTGACATCCAAAACCTACTTAATGGGTAAAACGGTATTAGCTTCCCCAAGTAAGTAATTCCTTAAAAGATGGCTTGTGCAGAGCACCGTGCGTGTTATTAACACGATACCCCTTGGTAAGACTGAGTGACAGACTTTCCGGCTACATTATAATCAGCCTATAATGTTCCCACTGCTGGGACTCCTCCTCTCGGTGAGAGGTGGTGAGCCGTAATCCACCATGCGGGCCCAGTGCGAGTTGGCAGATGTCACAAGTCTTCGAATTTTTGGTTCTAGGACATGCCGGTTTCTTCACGATGTTTTCCTTCAGCGTTTTGAGAGCAGTGGTGATGAAATAATTTACACAAATTAAAACGCCTGTCTGGATTCGAACCCACGACCTACAACTCGTAAGTCGCGGCCGTTACCACTTGGCCACCACTGCTCTTTCTGGCTACAACAACTACGATTTACGGTAGAATTTTACACAGACTTAGGGCTGATTTTTTCAGCGCCAGACAGTTTTATCCGAGGAATAATTTAAAATTGTTGACAGTTCTTCCATAAAAATTCTGTCAGACGTTAATTTTATCCCACGAATAAAAATTATCTGTCGATTGAAAAATTTGCCCATAGTAAACTTAAGTTTAAATGTCAGCGTGGTCGTAATAATAGTCGCAGTCTTACAGAATGCGGTATTAAGATGTAAATACTGCGGGCTTTAGGGTTCCGTATACACAACTAGTTTAGAAAAAACTAAAACTTTTGACTAGAAGATAAAATAAAACATCGTAAAAAAACGAAGTATCTTCATCATCTGGCTAGCCTTTCCCCAAATATATCGAGGTCGGGTTCCAGTATAACTGGATGCAGCTGAATATCACTATTTTACATGGAGCGACTGCCTGTACGGTGAGGAAACCGGCTTGTCCTAGAACCAAAAATTTGAAGACATGTAACATCTACCAACCCGCACTGGGCCCGCGTGGTGGATTTTTTTTTTTATTGCTAAATGGGCGCACTCTTGACCTCGATCACGCCTGATGGAAAGCGATAGATGAGGTCTATGATGGAACGAACGTGCCCAGAAGATGCCTGTTCACTCTTGATTTGAAGGCAGACGGGTTAAATGTGGGAGGGAACACAGATGCCGGCAGAGAGTTCCACACTTTGGCTGTGCGCATAATAAAAGTGGAGGAGAAGCGCCGAGTACGACTCATCGGGATATCAACCAAGTGCGGATGGTACGCTGCAGTACGTCTGGTTGTCCGGTGGTAAAAGGGCGATGGTGGGATCAGGTCGTGGAGCTCCTGCGCACACTCTCCGTAGTACAGTCTATAGAAGACATTACGCCGATGAGCCAGGCTGGAAAGCGTAGCTACCAACGTCTCGTCGCCTATAAGCTTTCTAGCTCTGCGTTCCACCGAGTCAAGTGCAGCAAGCTGGTATTTTGCTGAGCCATCCCACGAGTGGCTGCAATACTCCATACAGGAACGGACCTGAGCTTTGTACAAACTTAAAAGCTGTCCTGGTGTGAAGTATCGCCTCACCTTATTTAGGATGCCCAGCTTCTTGGCTGCGGTCTGAGCTTTTGTCTCGATGGTTGAGCCGAAGTTGAGATCTGATGTCAACTCCATGCCCAAAAGCTGAAGGCGGTTGGTAACCGGTACAGATGCACCTCGGAAAGCAGGGCATAACTGGAACTGGCTCCAAAGATTACTACCCTCTCACATAGAGAATGCCTGTGTCCCAGGTGTGGGAACATTATAGGCTGATTCTAGGCTGCCTATATGACCTCCACAACCCAGTTACTGGGTAACACGATAGCCGTACGGCTGAAGACATAGACAACATCGAATGAAAACCGGAAATGTATGGTCTCCAACACCAGTGAACAGAAAATGTGGTGGTTGATCAATACTAGTTCATTATCGACGTGACAAATGACTTTTGCCCTGCAATGAGAGGTTCAGCCCCACACCGGGACAATATACTCACCTACTGTGCGGTACTTAGGAAATCCCCCAGCACGACGTAGACCACGTTTTATAAAATCATCAAATCAAAGCAATTTTGCGGTAACAAATGACGTTAGTATGGAAAAAGTAATTAAATTGCAATAAGACGTCAAGAATTTATTGTTTTCTAATAGTTTTGAACATAAAACAAATTGTTTGATAACTGATAATGATAACTGACCGAATAGGCAAGAAAAATATGATAAAATAGCTATTGATAATGTAGCAAACCAACAGAGTATATATCAACACATTTCCAGAACGTAGAATAGAATGCTCTTTATTATGTACAACATATAAATTACAGACATGAATATAGAAACTTTACAATGGGTGACACAATGGGCGGTCTTATCGCTAAGAACAATCTATTAAAGAAAACCTTTTTATTAAAAAAAAAATTAAGCTATATGCTAAAATTAAGCCAACACGTCTTCTCATGCGGAGAAGGAATGATCATCACCCATTCGTCATACTAGCTCATAATATTTTGGACATGATAGTCCTGTATTCAAAGAAAACATGTTGTGCCGATCCGAAGTAATATAGAACGAACAGGAAGATGAAGATCAGTCCAGAATTTATATAAGCATGACCAACCTATAATGTTCCCACTGCTAGACACACAGGTCCTCTCTGTAACGTGTGGGCCACACGGCCCCAGTGCAGGTATGAAGATGGCACGTGTCTTGGATTGTTTGGTTGTAGAACATGACGATTAGCTTACGATAATTTCTTATTTCCCTTCACCGTTTTCAGAGCACTTGTGATGACACAAAATGCAGTGCCGGCTAATATATAGTCCAGGGTTTTACGATAAACAACTAAAAAGCTTACAGAAGCAAGGACTTCTTATCATACAAGAAACGGGTTTAACAAGACCCGGTACGACAAATCGCGCTCGCGCTTGACATTATTTTTTTGCTCGACAGCGCAGCGACTGGCAGAATGCCAGACGGCACGACCAGGTCGATGCAACTCAATAAAATGCCAAATTAAATTGTTGTATTTGACAAGTTTAAATTCTTATCTGGTGACAAGGACTTTGCTATTCATCAACGATTCGAAACTTGTAGAAAAATAAATTTTCCCGACACTATTATTGTGACAAGAAAAAGAACCCGAGTTACCGACATAGCTTGCAGAGTAAGCAAGGTGAAGTGGCAGCGGGCTGGCCATGTTTCCCGAAGGACCTATGGCCGGTGGAGCAGAAAAGTCCTGAAGTGGAGACCGTGTATCGGCAAGCGTAGTGTGGGACGCCCCCAAGCTAGATGGACACGACCTTTGGGACAGACTGGATGCGAAAGGCAGAGGACTGGCTGTTGTAGCGCAGAATGGGAGAGGCCTATGTCGAGCAGTGGACTGCGATATGAAACAATCACAAGGCAGAGCGCTCGAGTGTCTTCACAATGCAAGAATTTTGTCCCCAAACTATTCATATGCCAACTCCAGTTTGAGGTTTAAACAGCGAGACAGACGTTCCCATTTCTATTAATACGAAGGATAACACATTCTTAAACTAAATTCAATGACTTTTAGTGATCGGCAAAATAAAGTTGTTTTGTTTTTAATCTTCAAATCAGAAGGCCAATTCTCGTAATTTTAAACGGCGACAATCAAATGTCAAAAATTTGTCAAAAATGTAGGGAAATTAGTAGTATTTTTTGACAGATTGAGACTGAGACCAGACTGTGAACGTTCTTAAAATTACGAGGATTGCCCCTCTGGTCTGAGGATACTTGGTTGTTGTTAGATTAGTTTGTCATCATCTGCCGAGCCTTTTTACAACTATGTTGGAGTCGGCTTCTAGTCTAACAGAATACACCTGAATACCAGTATTTTACATGGAACGACTGCCTTTCTGACCTCCACAGCCAAGTCACCGGCTAACACGACTTCTCTTGGATAGTATCTGCCTAAAATTCTGCCCAAATCTTCCAAAAATACTGCTCTAGAAACAGACTAACGGATACGAAACACGAAAATGACCGTACGAACCGGTCTGCGCTTATCAACTGACATATAATTATATAAGTTAGGTATATAGGTGGACGGCGATAGGATAACCTTGACCCGTGGGTGCGCCGATTGAGATTTTAGCTATCTATTTGAATATATTATTCTGGATTTATAAGTGTCGGATTTCTGATGAGTTTTGACTGGTTCCAACTTAAGGTCATCTTCTCGATGAATTTAATAATTTGCGATGAGCCCGCACACCTAATGTATACGGGTTACAGGCAACTTTGACCACCTTCAAACAAACTGGTCATACAATACGCGTGTTTACGCATTTTTACGCTCCCGACCTTTTCGAAAGACGTCACCAATTAGATTTGTTTGTTCTTCTAGACGTAAAAACAAAATTAGTTGGTGAAGCTTTTTGGAAACGAACTGCAAATATCTGTTATGATGTTCAACCTAAGTTTTAGTAGGTACAGTACAGAAGCCAGCACATCAAGCTAACCGATACTGTCAAATATTCCCAATCAACATTGAACCTTATGCGATAAAGTTGAAAATCTATTAAAGAAATTTGACAGATTGTAGTACATCGTCCTATACATTTTTCTTTACTTTAGGAAAAAAGGCGGCCCGTCACTGACGCAGAACAAGAAGACATTTTTTCTCGGACATTACCGTTAACCCGCAAATCTCAGAGCTTCCACAACACAGTGTTTCAACATGACAATACATTGTTTATTATATCGGCGTGTAGACAGCATTGTTCAAGAAACAATGGTAAATATTTTAATTACTTTTGTCATATTGGTGCAAACTGCGTCTGAATGGTTTTATCATTCTTTAGTTCTGGGGACTAAACTGTTGTGGTACTTACTTACATGACCTTTGCACGTCTGTGCCTCGTTTCTGTATTTCAGCTGTTTCCTACATTTTGATGCAAAACCTAGCAACACTGACATTTCTAAAAAAAAAAAACGATATTTTATTGTATAGGTATTTGAGCAATTCAAATATGCAAAAACACCGATTTTTTGCGAAATGTCAGTTGCCAGGTTTTGAAATTGCACAGCCGAAACGTAGGGAAGAGCTGTTTTTTTATTTCGCTATTTCATTTTTGGTCCCGTAGTAAAAGTTGTTCATAATGATAAGTGCAATGACCCCGTAAGAGCTAACAGCAAACGTATTATGTAAATACAAAACGGGACCGAGCCCTACTGCCACAATTGTATGCATTTTGATGTGACGTAACACGCAAAACAAAAACTTTCCAACGACTGCTTCGCTGGTCTAGTGGTCGCAAGCGCTACGGCACGAGGTCGTGAGTTCGATTCCCAGACTGGCTGTATTATTGGGTTTTACTACAGATATAGATACACCTAGATAACGCAAGAGCAACTACTTCGCATGCCAAAAATCGCACCAGTTTACGATCGAAAATCATAAGCCGCCACTTTCGCGCTCAGTCCTGCGTACTGCTGGCTGGGTGAGCGTGAGCGCTGGCGCTGTGTCGGAGTCCGAGTTAATCAACAAGTCTATCGGCTTGGCTTTTGACCTGATGACCTAATGGCTTTTTCGCACGACAGTTCTTGGTGCATAAACGAAGGTGGAAATCGTGGCAGACGATTTTTGCAATACAATTTTGCATGGAAACGACCACGTCGTGGTATATACGGATTGGGAATGACTGAACTTTGATCCCGGCTGTCATACGTAGATCTGTGACAGTCTTTACGGGTAGTCACAAGTCCAAAAAATCGAGACAACCTGTCGTAGCAACAAGGTATCGTGTTACCCATTAGCTGGGTTGTGGAGCTCAGATAGGTAGTCGCTCCATGTAGAATACTGGTATTCAGCTGCACTGCATCCATGTTTCATTGGAAGCCGACTCCAACACAGTCGGGAAAAGGTTAGGCAGATTGATTGAGTTAATCAATAGTATCGACTTGGCTTTTGACCTGATGACCTTATAACTTTTGAGCACGATAGTTTTTGGTAGGTAAAATTAAGATCGTTAACAATTTTTACGACACAGCTTGGCATGGAACCGCCCACGTCGTGGTGTGCTTAATTTTGGTGTACAATAAAGTATATTCCATCTGTCTAGGCAACATTTGGTAACGGGGCTGACTCCCAGGATGTCCCGGATGCATGCATAATGCATAATCAGTCTGTAATGTTCCCACAGCTGGCCATCTGGCCTTCTCTCTTCGAAAGGAAATGGGTTGCTGAAATCTACCACGCGGGCTCTGTGCGGGTTGGTAGATGTCACATCACTTCGAATGTTTGGTTCTAAGACATGCCGGTTTCCTCACGATGTTTTCCTTAACCATTTTGAGAGCAGATGCCCCGGATGTGATTAAGTTATTTTCCAGAGGTTCTTTTAATGAACCTGTAAATATAGACAGCGCACCTAAGACCTAAGCGCATTTATTAATTGTCTTTCGTGGGAGAATTTCAAGATAGGGTCGCTGCATAACTTTTTAGCGAATGCAACATTCATGGACGGCTTGATATTTGGAAAGATATCTCCAAGAGCTGCCAATAAGAAAACTACCGAGATGGCGTCTAATACAGAAGTATGGAAGAAAAAGACATGTTGCGCTTACCCCAAATAAATTGGGATCAGGCCAGGAGAATGATTATGATGATCTCCAAAAGCTTCAAAGAATAAAATTGTTTAAAAATAACTCTTCAGAACATATCTATAAGGATAAATCTTAAACAAGAACCATTTCCTGAGCTGCTAACTCCAAAACGACATTTGTAATTGTCTTTCATTTCACATTCAACAGACCTATTGCTACCAAAACTGATGGAAAAAAAAAAACCGATCACTATAAAAATCTAGACATATATTGACACAAATAAAAAATCATGTGACCAAAATATTTCACGTCTGGCAAGTTTTTAAATGGTTTGGACACACAAATGTCACCGGAATCGAGTGGCAAAGGCCGATTGAAATAACTGGATGGAATTTATTAAAAAAAAAAGGTGTTGCTATTTCCACATATTTTGTGGTGAAAGGGTAGGTAGAATTGAGAATGGGTTTATACGATTTCCTATATGGTTTGGCTGACGCATGCAATAATCCATACTTAATATTATAAATTCTAAAGTAACTCTTGTTTGTTTGTATGTTACCTTTTCATACGTAAACCACTGAACGGATTTAGATGATATTTGGCAGAGAGATAGATTGCATCCCGAGGAAGGACATAGGATAGTTTTTATCCCAGAAATCATCCTTTAAGGGGGTGAAAAGGGGGGGTGGAAATTTGTATGGGGAATCAATGAACGCTGAACCGATTTACATGTAATTAGGTATGGAGATAGTTTGAGTTGTGCGGAAGGATATAGAATAGGTTTTATCGCCGAAATTATCCCTTAAGGGTGTAAAAAGGGGGGTGGAGATCTAATTGGAAACAACCCTCTTCACTGTGAGAAGAGGTGGACCGTAATACACCACGCGGGCCCAGTGCGGGTGGGTGTCAAATGTCTCCGAATTTTAAAATCACTTTTTGGACGTCAAAATTACTTGAGGCAGTCCCCCAAAACGCCCGCCCTTCACCACTTTCTAGTGCTTTCACTGGGAAGAAGAAATGGCGCAGCAAACTACTCAGCAGCACAGCTGTCTGTTCAGTTAAAAAAACTTTTTTACAAAAAAAACAACCGACTTCAAAAAAAAAAACACTACAAAATGAAAAATAACTTTAATTTCGGAAGTCGGTGTCTTTGGTTCCGCATTTTCGTTTTTTGACACCGACTTCCGAAATTAAAGTTATTTTTCATTTTGTAGTGTTTTTTTTTTGAAGTCGGTTGTTTTTTTTGTAAAAAAGTTTTTATTTTTCACTTTTTAGTTGTAGCTACCCCACATAAATTCAATTAACACTAGTGCACGGATATCGAATTGAAGAATTGAAGACACAACTCGAAGAATCATCAAAATTCGCATAGAAATGCCGGAGATGCAGTACATTTATGCATATAACTTCGTACATAAGAATAATTACCTAATGTATTATATACTAAAACCTTCCTGAAAGTATGTAGATCACACTAATGAAAGAATTATCAAAATCGGTTTAGTAGTTTTTGAGATAATCGCGGACATACAAACATACATACATACGGGTCGAATACAGAATCTCCTTTTTTAAAGTCGGTTAAAAAGAGTCCAACTACAAAATATCGCGAAACATACATAGGGGTCCAATCGATGGGTATTAATGTCCCCTAACCACAGACCTTCGCTGGTACAGGTTTCCTGGGACATCCTGTATATAGATTTCAATTTCAATTTCATTCGCAATTCGTTATATTATAAAACACAAAATATTTCGTTTCAGAAACCAGTCCTCCACTTCAGACGATAAGCTTTTTCTTAAAAAAATATCCCCAATCACACCGTTACACTGCTATAGATAAAGATACATATTTATATCGCGTGCATAGCAACAACTGCAGTATAAGCGTCTCGCTCTAACTCAGGTCTTGCATGTAGTGCGGTCTCGCTCGCACCGACCACGCGAATGCGTTGCATCGAATCGTGCGCATTTTTTTTATTTCGTTATTTTTATAACATGCCAGTGATGAAAAATCCCGTTCGGGTTTTTTGATTGTCGTAATAATCTTTGGCAAAGTAAGGCGTGCTTTCGAAATATCAGGTTTTATTAGTAAATTTTTGACCTTCAAAATGATATTAAAATTATAATTAGGTATTATGTTCAGACTATCTGAATGGTAGAGGTGTTGCTTAGAGACTAAGGTCGACTTACACCACAAATCAGAATTTAAAACATCGTGCTGTTTTTTTTTAATATAATTTGTTTTATGCAGGTGATTTTTTTACCGGTTCCAAATTTTTACAGGGTCTTCTACCCATGAATATGAACAACTTTCATTATGGGACCAACTCTAAAATCACGAAAAAAAAATCTGCTGTTTCATACATTTTGGTCAAGTAGGCATTAAATGGCTGTTTTTTTTTCGTTTATTCTGAGTTGGTCCCATAGTGAAAGTTGTTCATATTCATGGGTAGAACAGCCTGTAAAAATTTGGAACCGGTAAAAAAAAAACATTCAGTATTTGACTGTTTAGTTTGTGATCTCCCTGTACGAGTCGTAATCAATACTTTTTCTCTCAATCGTTTGAAGATGAAAGAAACAGATTGAAGTTTTAAAAATGTAGAGGGATAAACGCATTTAGTGTGTGTGGTGCCAGTGGGCCTAAAAGTATCATAGTAGCTCGGTTCAGTTGAGTAACTGGCGGCACAAACTGCGTTACACGAGGAGGCTTCTTCACGCATCCCTTCTGAATTTGACGATATATACTTCTGGATCAGGCCGAAGTGATCCTGATGGTGATTTCGGGATCCATGAAGAAGCCTCCTCGTGTAGCGCAGTTAGTTCTGCCAGTTACTCAACTGAACCGATCGCTCGGCGCATCCTGGATAGTCACACCCAACACCTTATTTGACTGGCCAACTCTTCCCTTGCGGTGGTAGAGCTAACGCATATTCTGGGCACGCTCATTCCAACATATCCTCATCACCTCAAAAAAAAAAAATATATATATCATATGCCGACGTAAGCAGGAAAGAGTATATTAAAAGTCTGATTCCCCCAGGGATTCTTTGATATATGATGATAACAGTTAGCGTGTCGATGCCCCTGCCACCCTGTTTGTATTAGCCCCCTTACTAAAAGAGGAACCACTATAAGGCCTATTTCTTCGTCCAAAAAGTTTCTTATACAACCTCAATATCAATATTGTATATTGTACCGTACAGTTTTCGTAACTACAATAAATCTATACCTAGACTTGTGCTAGTAATTACACGTGGTGGCGGCTTTATTGCCGTCCCTTTCTCTCTTATAGGGTCAGTATGTCCGTCTCTGTCTACGGCCTTTAACGTCTTGATTAGATATATCGCTTTACTGTTTCTTGGATCGCGTAATTGTGATTTGGTCAGTTCGTTTTTGTTGGAAAACTTCGATGTTTAAAGGAAAACGTAAAAAGTTAGCTTTTGCTCTTAAAATCATTCGTATACATATAATCTAGAAACCATTTCGATTTTTTCGATGAACTTTTAGAAACTTTACTCCGACGCATTATCTATTACTAGCTGCGCCCCGCGATTTCACCCGCATAAGTCTCGATTCCGTGGGAATATCGGGATAAAAACTATCCTATTTCCTTTCCCGGGACTTAAACTATCTCTATACCAAATTTCATCAAAATCGGTTCAGCGGTTTAGGCGTGAAAAGGTAACATACAGACAGACAGACAGAGTTACTTTCGAATTTATAATATTAGTAAGTCGGAAAGAGCTGATTTTGTTTTTTTAATAACCAACGTAAAATTTAGCCCAGGGGTTCAAGAATCATGTACTGACTTCATGATAACGGGTCGTGCATCGATGTCTATGCCGTCCTGTATACTAGACTAGAGTATTGATTGACCCGAAAACTTGGATGGGTGACATTAGGAAAAATCACAGATATTGTTGCCGATTCCCTTGTGAACAAAATCAACTCAGTGCATCTTTTTCTTTCTATTTCATTAAGAAAAGGACAGAAGATAAATTTTAGTTTGGTCCTGTCAAATTAATCAGCGCTTGACACTACTCCTAGGTCAGGCGCTGATTAATTTGACAGGACTAAACTAAAACTTATCTTCTGTCGTTTTCTTAACGAAATAGAAAGAAAAAGATTAATTAAACATAAACATTTAGTTCATTTTGTAAACAACAGAATCGGTACCATTGCCAGATTATCAGAGGGGCAATTCTCGTAATGTTTAGAACGTTAACAGTCTGATCTCAGTCTCAATCTGTCAGAAAAAGCTCGAATTTCCCTAAATTTTTGACAAGTTTTTGACATTTGTTTGTCGCCGAGATGAGACTGCGACTAGATTTTGAACGTTTTAAATTACGAGAATTGGCCTTTTGATCATAAACAGTGTCAGGTTTGATTAGGAAAAAGTAGTCAACTAGTAAATTTCTATTATTAGTATAATAAAAAGGGAAAAGATTTGACTTCTTGTTGTTTGATTACGCTTTCACGCTAAAACAGCTGAACAGATTTCAATGAAATTTGGCACATGGGTAGACCATGACCTGGATTATGACCTAGGATACTTTTTATCCTCATATTCTCACAGGATCGAGACTTATGCGGGGGAAACCGCGGAGCGCAGCTAGTTATTAATATTGAGAAGCGACTGATATTCGAGCGTTATTAGATTGAAGGAAACCATTGAGTTTCCTTTCGAGACGGCTCATTATAACTGTCTGTATTCCGCAGTGGATGTTTGAGGTGCATTTACAGGCCTGCAGAAGTAATGAGGCTTAGGCTCAGTTTACACCGCCGCGGAACGGAGTGGAATCGAGTATTCGTAGTAGCAAAATGAACTGTATGTCAATTGTCTAACGTACAAACTAGATACGAGCTTGTTACTGCGAGAATTCCCGAGAATGCGCGATAATTCTCTAGGAGATGCGCGATCTGTGCGTATGGGTGTATGTAATTTGTGCGTTACAGTACTGACATAAAGTTCATAATGCTTTGTGCAGAAAAAAGTCGCTTCCGTTCCGTTTCGCGGGCGGCGGTGTAAATTGAGCCTTAAGTACGTCCGGCACACCTTTGTTTTTCACTGTTGTTGGTGCCGCCATCTTCTTGTATGGTACCGGCGAATAGTAGTGGATATTTACTATAACATAATCAGCCTGTGATGTACTATTAAATGTAGCACACAACTCGCTGGCAACACTGTAGGAGTCACGCTTTAGCCCGCGTGGCGACTGGACGTTCCCTTTGGGTTGTTGTGTACTTACTGATAATTCGGCCGTTTTATTTCTAAACCCTAAGCCCCAAATGGTAGATTATAGTGAACACCACATTCACGACGAGGATGGGATATAATGTTCCCACAGCTGGGACACAAGCTTCCTAACTTCGAGAGGAACTGGACCGTAATCTTCCACGCGGGCCCAGTGCGGCTTGGTAGATGATACGTCTTCGAATGTTTGGTTCTACTAGGCTTAGAGCATTTAATGCTCTAAGGTTCTAGGACATGCCGGTTTCCTCAAGATGTTTTCCTTGAGAGCAATGGTGATGAAATAATTTACACAAAGAAAAGCGCCTGCCTGGGTTCGAACCTACAACCTCGCAAAGTCGCAGTCGTTGTCACTGGGCCACCATTGCTATCAAACACTAGTGACAATAAAAAGCAGTTGTTTTCAAAGAAAAATTTTTGAAACAAGGCTGAAAATAACTACACTAATTATAATCACGATTACCTTGAAGAAACTGTAGTAACGTGCAGGTTTAAAACTATAAAGATCATCGTAGTTCACTAACCTATGGTGCGACCTTTAAAAAAAATGTTCTCAATATTAAAATTCCATAAATTCATAAAAATTAAAGGTATGCTGTCACTGAGGTGTTTTGGCAACACGCGATTTTTTGCTTTGAATTATTTTTATAACTCAAACTCAAAGCATTTATTTCAATTAAACCATTTACAGGCACTTTTGAATTGTCAAGATGTCAGTCAGTCAGAAAATATGAAGCTAGTTGCCCATTCCAAAGCGTAGGTACCTATGGAGAAGAACGGGCAAGAAACTCCATGGACACTCTTTTAAATTATATTGTTACATAAATATTAGTTACATCATTTATGTTGAATTTATAATTATATGTGAGAACGATGTAAAAATAACATTATCGCGACTTGGTGAACAGGTAACTGCAATGTGAGAACTTTTTAGAAATAACTATATTCTTCAAGACTGAATGCCGCCGACCCTAACATAGTTGCAAAAAGACTAGGCAAATGTTATGTATAGGATGGTAAGGACATCGAAACACTTGTTGTTATCATGGAGTCCGGTCAAGATTCTGAACCCCCTCAGAATTCAAAGTCAAAGTCAAGTCAAAGTCAAAGCATTTATTTCAAATAGGCACATAAAAGGCACTTTTGAACGTCAAAAATTATCGTAAAATAGAATTGATTCTAGTCGCCCATTCCAAAAGGTAGTTTTCGTATGGAGAAGAACGGGCAAGAAACTCCACCGTTACTCGTTTAAAATGTTTAGGTACAATATTTTGCATGGGTACATTAATTATATAATAACATGTGAGGACGATGCACCTACAATAAAATTACTATACCACAATATTCATAATTCCATTTTGCGCGTGGATGATGCCAGCATGTATATTCGGTAGCCAAGTAATAGGCTTCGAAGTACTTATCTTCTACACCATCGAGCAATTTACACATAAAATGCTATCTTTAAGTTGAACGTATATTAATCAAATAATCAGATAACACAACTAGAAAATCGTATTAAATATAAAAAAACCGACTCACGCCAACGTTTTCCTCAAAAGAAAGCGATACAATCATTATAATTATCAAGTGCTATTTAATCAACTAGAACCTTGATAGTCGTAGTCAAAGGTTGATAACCCTTACTTCATATCTTCGTCCCTGTAGGAGAAAATGTTTTAGGAGAAATTTATACTTTATCACAATGAGCTAAGATATACATTGCAATGACTTACAAAAATATTATGAATTTGCTCTTTTAGCATAATCAGCCTATAATGTTCCCACTGCTGCGACACAGGCCTCCTCTCTGTGTGAGAGGGAGTGGGCCGTAATCCTCCACGCGGGCACAGTGCAGGTTGGTGGACGTCACACCGTGAAAGCACTAGGAAGTGGTGGGCGAGCGTTTCGAGGGTATTGTCATATGTAATTTTGATGTTCAAAAAGTGCTGATTCTAAGCCTAATTTGAATACCTAAATGACTTTTGATTTTGACAAGTCTTCGAATGAAAACATCTAGAGACAAATCTCTAGATGTTTTCCTTCACCGTTTTGAGAGCAGTGGTGATGAAATAATTTACACAAAATAATGTGCGTGCATAGGCTCGAACCGAAAACTCAAAAGTCGCGCCTTTGCACTGGGCCAATACTGCTCTGTTCCCACAAATAGACGTTATTACCATCTTAATAGATTCTTCAGTAGTTTGCATGCTAATTCTGTATTAAATTACGATAATAGTAACGGTTTAACGTAAACTCAAACGTTTGCGTGTAATGTCACTTCGCCTTTTTTTTTTATAGACGCGTAAGTTAACTTGAATAAGTACACAACAAAATAATGATCTCTTTCACGATAATTCCTTATTTAAGGTCTAGGGATACTTTACTGCCTTATAATTCTAAACTAAAGTAAGTAGCTAGAGAAGCCTAATATTTTTCAAATAAAATAACTGCCTAGAGCGTCTGCCTTTTTATTTACGTTTAAATTCGATATTAACTGTAAAGTGTAAGTGATTTTCAATCTCAATCATCATCACCATCATCATCTGCCTAACCTTTTCCGACTATGTTAAGGTCGGCTTCCATTCTAACCGGATGCAGCTGAATACCAGTATTTTACATGGACCGACTGCCTATCTAACAAAACCCAGATACGGGGTAATACAGTACCCCTTGGTAAGACTGGTTGTCAGACTTTCGGATAAATATAGCAGCAAGTAAAAACTTAACAACGACGATGGCAAGTTGTCAGTTCGACATTTTTTTTTTTTGATAAATAAAACTGGCAGCACATCGTATACAGAATACAAATTATCAGTTATCATTGTAATAAATAGAATTTAAGTTTACACCAGCCAAATAATCGCGACACCAATTTATTTGCCTCAAATCGCGCAACCGCGCTAAAGTAATAAAGCAACTTTGTATTTGATTACATAGTGGAAATTAGTTGCAGACGTTAACGCCCGCAACCATAAATATAACATAGTAACCTTTGGCATTACGCTTTACATCTATGACATCGGTCTTAAGCCTTATTAGACTACGCGATATACAGGATGTCCCTGGAAGTATGGATCAAATCGAATAGGGACGTGGGCAAGGTCATTTCCCGCAAAAAAAACAAAAAAAAATACTAAAAAAAAACTAAAAAAAAAAAGAGAAGAAAGATCGAATTCGTGAAAACTATCAGGGCTATCAATTTTTTTTTTTTTTTTGGTAGCCCTGATAGTATTTTTTATGATTAATTTCTTTGAACACTAAGAGAAGTGATTGAAAAAAAAAAATAAAATCGGTCATAACTTTTGAACCGTAAAAAAATTCACTGACATTCTCAGGGTTAAAAAGTTTGGAAATGACCTTGCCCACGCCCCTATTCGATTTGATCCATACTTCCAGGGACACCCTGTATTTAGATGGTATAATAAGAGAAAGGGGGAAGTGTCCCTATTTAAAAAAAACACATCACCTAAATATCAGGCACTGCATATCTTGTACCTAGTGTGTAATAGGGGTTTTACACGTGTAATGTTCGCCACATAAAATCAATTCCACGTAATCGCGCGTCCGTTACGATATAGTTCGCGGCCAACCTTACTCCTCATACCCACATAAGGTCAGTATCAATTTAAAACTTCACTATTGCGTCAACCAAGTTAGCCATAAAACAAAATCAACTTGATACAAAACTTACACAATCCGTTAAGTTGCGAAAAACTTGAAAACCTGTCGAACTTGAGTGTATTAAACTTTTAAGTTATGAAAGTGGAATAAAATGGAATAAACAGCTGTTTTTTTTTTAAATTGGTTTTATAGAAGGACGGTTACTCTATGGTAGTGTATGTAAAAGGAGTTTAGTGCCAATCTATATGAACTACATATTTGTTGCTGGGGCGTTTGTTGCGCCACTTCTTCTCCCCAGCGAAAGCACTAGGAAGTGGTGAAGGGCGGACGTTTTGAGGGACTGTTGACGTTCGAAAAGTGCTGATTCTCAGCCTATTTTGAATAAATGACTTTTGGTTTTGAATATCTATACTTCTTTCTACACTAATAATAAAGCTAGAGTTTGTTTGATTGCGCTAATTTCTGGAATTACAAGTCGGCTTTGAAAAATTCGTTTTGTATTTTATAGCCCAATTATCGAGGAAGGCTATAGGCTATTTAACATCACGCTACGACTCTTAGGAGCCGAGCAAAACGAAAATCAACTTGACATAAAACCTACACAATTATGAGAGTTTAAAACCTGTCCAACTTGTGTATATTGAACTTTTAGGTTATGAAAGTGGAATAAAATGAAATAATCAGCTGTTTTAATAAATTAATTTGGAGTTATAGAAGGACGGTTACTATGGTGCTTGTTCGCGAAAGTAGTTCAGTGTTAATTTCTTCATAAATGGGGACATTCTTTCTTCACAAGGCAGATTTGAGTGGAAACGCCGGGAGGGGGGAGGGGGCGCCTTAGGAGGACATGGTGACCTTATTGGTGTTTGACCTTATTGGTCAGGTGTTTAGTACTCGCAAGCGGCGTGCGTTTTATTTACTCAGATCTCATCAATAGTTAATCATAGACGTTCAAAATACAAGCATTCATAACTAGCTGCGCCCCACGGTTTCACCTGCATAAGTGTCGATCTCGTGGGAATATCGGGATAAAAACTATCCTATGTCCTTCCCCGGGACTTAAACTATCTCTATACCAAATTTCATCTAAATCGGTTCAGTGGTTTAGGCGTGACAGACAGACAGACAGAGTTACTTTCGAATTTATAATATAAGTATGGATTAATCTGTCAAGCTCCGCTAATGAGACACAATTGATTTACTATTAGTTCGTCGCCGATCGGCGAACCGCGCCGCTTGACCGGTTAATTAATAATTAAATCAAATCAGTTTTAATTTTATGCGTCAACAATTAGTACCTATCTTCTTTTGCGACGTCACAAAAATCGACTTTTTAAGTAAAGTCAGTATTCTATTAAGCATGCGACATTATAATTCTAACTAGATATCGGATATTCGGATGCATATTTACCTAAAGTGAATTTTTGTCTATGAAAGTATGGAAGCGGCTTCTTAAAATATTTTCTTCTGTAAAAAAATCCCGGGATGCCAGGAACACCGGGAATGCATAACTAGTCGGATGTACTTACTGTGCTTATAGTAAGGAAGGAAGGGACAACATAAAGAAATTTATTCTAAATATATGTTGTTCGTTATCTTATTTTGACGTTGTTTGCTATTGCAGTTTGGTACCTACTTACTTTAAAATATTAGGTAGGTAGACATGCATCCGATTCTATAGTTAGAAAGAAACACAAAATTCGGGAACCGAAAGATTTTTTCGATACAAAAGCGCATTAAATATTAGCCAACATCTCAACTTTAGGTTAATATGCATCCGAATATCCGATCTCTAATTATAATAACACAGACACAAACAGCTGATAAATATTACAAGAGTAGCTAGCTAGTAGTATATAAATAGTAAATACATTGTATGTATACAAACACATTATACATATTTACCGTCCTCTATAAGTGACAATAACAATTATAGTGAGCTTGGTACGTTGCCAGATCTAAATTTGTTTATCGTCTAGACAACAGTTGTCATGGACACAGATATCTTTTTCTTATTAATTCCTCAGCTGGTTAAAATAAAGGGCTTCTGAGCGGATAAAATACGGAGGATTTTCGTAATTGTAGCAAGTCAAAATGTTCCATATCTTTCATATCAGAGGGGCAATTCTCATAATTTTAAGAACGTTCACAGTCTGATCTCAGTCTCAATCTGTCAAAAACACCTCTGAGCCCTGATTCACAACCATACGATAGGCTATCGTATTGAAAACCTGACATTTCGATAACCTGATTTGACTTGCCCTCAACAGCAAATAGCTGTTGGAAGAATAGCGGGCGTCTATTTGATTTAAACTGACAAAATTTTCGGGTTTTGGACTTGTGAACAGCGTTTAGAAGACTCCTACGATAACAATGATTAATGTTCGATACGATACGGAAGCGTATCGAGTGTTTGTAAATGGCTATGCTGATTACCCTAAATTTTTGACAAGTTTTGATTGTCGCTGAGATGAATTTGGTCTAGTCACAATCTTATCTCAGCGAGACTAGCAGCGCCCCGCGTGCGGTTTCACCCGCATAAGTATCGATCCCATGGGAATATCGGGATAAAAAGTATCCTATGTGTTATTCTGATGTATAAGGTATATCACTGTAAAGTTTCATCAAAATCCGTGCAGTAATTTTTGCGTGAAATAGTAACAAACATCCATCCGTCCTCACAATGTTTCGCCTTTATAATATTATAGTGTGACCGCATAAGTGCCGATCCATGGGGAATATCGGGATAAAAAGTATCCTACATGTTATTGTGATGTTTAAGCTATATTACTGTAAAGTTTCACCAAAGTCCGTTCAGTAGTTTTTGCGTGAAAGAGTAACAAACATCCATCCATCCGTCCTCACAATGTTTCGCCTTTATAATATAATAGTGTGACCGCATAAGTGCCGATCCATGGGGAATATCGGGATAAAAAGTATCCTACGTGTTATTCTGATGTACAAGCTATATTACTGTAAAGTTTCATCAAAATCCGTTCAGTAGTTTTTGCGTGAAAGAGTTACAAACATCATCTATCCTCACAGTTTCGCCTTTAGGTATAATATTAGTGTGATAATTAGTAGGAAGATCTTACGAATGTCATCATTCTATATTAGGAGCTACATCATATGTCAGTCAATCAATCTGTCACGGGACTGATTGATATGTAATACAGGCAATCTTAGTTGACTCACTCGGTCCAAGAGTAAATAATAAATGCGAGATTCGATCGGTCTAACCGCGGTCTATCTAAGTTACAAACTATTTGTTTTATATTTTTAGGCTTTGTATTATATCTTAAGGCCATGATCGACGGGCGAGTAAAACCGCCGTTTTATGGCTCGTCGGTAGGTACAGCTCGCCCGTGGATCATTGCAATACCGCGGTATTAAAAACCAACGAGCCCGGCTCGCGGCTCGTTAGTTATGTTTAATTTTTTGCTCGGCACGCTGCGCAAGACCGCGTGTCGATCACCACTGACGAGCCGAGCCGACAGTTTTCCGCGACAAATGGGTATACGACAACTGTTGTCTTCTTTGAATCCAACTTTTAACCCAAACTTTAGGGCGTCTTCGCTTTTTTTTATTCATTTCGTGGTGTGCTATACCGAGCAGGGTGGTCCTTATTCCTAAGAAAAAAAAATTTTTTTCTTTAATTTCGCGGGGCACCACGTAATTTGGTTATATACCATAAGAAAGTATTTCAGTATTTTTTTTGAAATTTTTAAATGACATTTAAGGGTCGCTACCAAGGTTTGAATTTTAAATAAAAAGTATAAAAACTCAAAATCTGTATTTGTTAGAATTCTTTATTTTTATACTCAGGTCTTACAAAATATTATGAAATTATTGTTATTGTTATTCTTCAATGCTTCTGAACGTTTTTTCTTGTTTTCTTTATTTTTTTTAGATTCTGCCATTCTTTGAACAGTTTTTCAATTTTACTGATGACGTTTTTTTAATTGAATAGGTATGCCAGTTTTTTAATGTATTTATTACTTTTAATATAACCATCCAAAATATATATAGACACCTAAATTAAAAATTATTGAAACCTTTATGTAAGCTGTCTTTCAACGCTATTTGTAAAAATTTTGACAGCCGGTAGCGACCTCTAAATCTTAACAAAAACAAAAACATAAAAAGACGTATTTCATATTTAGAGGTATATAATCAAATGAGAAAGTGCCCCGAGGATAATTCAAAAGTCGAAAAATAAGGACCACCCTAACCGAGGTAACGCAAAACTTCAATCTTCGAACAAGACATATTGCCTCATTTGCGGTTCACACTCGACTGTTTTGCTCGCTAGTCGATCAGCACCTACGAGCCACGACTCCGCGAGTAAAAACCGTCGTCTCCAAAACCGCGGTATACGGCTCGCCCGTCGATCACCCACTTTAGTGAGTCTTTGATCTGCCCAAGCAGGCTGTGTGGTTCTTTCCTCAAAAGACCACTTCAGACACCAATCTACATGGTCTTCACATGCTCTGACCACAGACATCAAAAGAGACTGTGACCTCTCGAGTTTGTTTCGACCTTTTTTCTCAGAGAAATCACATAGGAAACGCCAACTTCACTTACATTTTAAAACTAGCAGCGCCTCGCGATTTCACCAGCATAAGTCTCGATCCCGTGGGAATATCGGGATGAAAAGTATCATATCGTCGACCGTAGGTTCAATTTAGGTAAGGGACAAAATACGATTTTTCAGGAGAGGCCGATAAAGTTTTTTTCGGACGTTATTATGTATGGGGCTGATTCGAAATTTGGATCCAAAAATCATTAGGGTAAGGGAAATTTTCTTAAGCTAGAATTTTTTCATATTCACCATTCGATAGAGCGAAAAATTCTGAACAAAACTGTATACTCAACTCATTTTGTGTATTTTGTCCCTTACCTCAATTGAATCTACGGTCGACGATATATGGTCCCGGTTATAAACTATGTGTGCCAAAATTTCATTCAAATCCGTTCAGTAGTTTTTGCGCGAAAGAGTAACAAACATATAAAAACACTCACAAACTTTCGCCTTTATATTAATGTGATATGATTGAAGTGTAAAAGTGTTTGTACAGACGCCTGCACATCAAGCTACCCGAAACTGTCAAATTTTCCCAATCAACTTTGAACCTTATGGTTTAAGGATAAAGTTGAAAATCTATTAAAGAAATTTGACAGATTGTAGTAGCTTGATGTGCTGGCGACTGTACAAACCTACTTACATAAATAAAATCATTTATCTGCAGAGGAGTACTGTAGTTATAGAGGTATGAGGAACAGGGTGTAAAGTTCACTCAACCTCCATAGAAAAGGGAGGATCCTCCGACCAGACGGGTGTTTTGTCTGGCGGGCAACTGCCCGATGACTCATGTCGGGGTGTTGTATCTATGCTAGTTGCGCGGTAAACTCTGCTTGCGAGATGCAGGACTTGCGTGACGTTAGTATGACGCGTTGTTCGCATGTGGCGTTGTTGATACCGCTACGTAGTAAACTATGCCATCGTCATCATTCTCCTGATCGTATCCAAATTTATTTGTGGTCGAGGTAACGTGTCTTTTTTTCTTCCATACTTCTCTATTAGTTGTCATCTCGGTAGTCACCCCCTTTCGAACCATATCATCATCCACACAGTCCATCCATCGTTTCTTTGGTCTTCCCCTACTCTTATAGCCATCGACATTCATACACAAAACTTTCCTCACGACATTTTCCTCATTCCTCTTTTTGCCCTTATTTCAATGTATTTGTAATTGGCGCAGCATGTCTTCTTCCATACTTCTCTATTAGTCGTCATCTCGGTAGTCACCCCCTTTCTAACCATATCATCATTCACACAGTCCATCCATCGTTTCTTTGGTCTTCCCTACTCTTATAGCCATCGACATTCATACTCAAAACTTTCCTCACGACATTTTCCTCATTCCTCTTTCTGCCCTTATTTTAATGTATGTGTGAGATTGGTGCAGCATGTCTTCTTCCATACTGCTCTATTAGTCGTCATCTCGGTAGTGACCCCCTTCCTAACCATATCATCATTCACACAGTCCATCCATCGTTTCTTTGGTCTTCCCCTACTCTTATAGCCATCGACATTCATACTCAAAACTTTCCTCACGACATTTTCCTCATTCCTCTTTCTGCCCTTATTCCAATGTATTTGTGATTGGTCTTCCGCTACTCTCATAGCCATTCATACAAACACAGTTTCCAATTGAAACCATTAGTTTAACCGCATAAAATGGCTGATTTTCATATTTTATTCCTACTTATAGACTAATAATCTCGCTTGCACTAAATATTACGTACTTGTGACGTGCGTACCCCTCAAGGCCGTTGCCTAAATTAACATGTAGGCATACATATCTACCAAAGATAATGTTATCTTTATCTATAGCGCATAATCGTCTTATTATACTGATAATATGGTTTAAGGCGGTACCCCGACCAAAACCGCGTTTTTCTTCGTTATTCAGAGGCTATTAACTCAATAATTATGAGAAATAAACTACATCTGAAAGCACATTGTTAATGTTCGTGTTCGATATCCTATCATCACATTGCACGTTATTATTTGTTTTTATATGTTTCTAATACATTTAAAATCTCCTTTTAAAAAACTGACTAAAATTATTGATTGCAAGCATCTTTTGATAAATTTGACGTTCTATTAATTTGAGAATTTCACCAATGGATAGATAATTTAAAAATCTACATAATCCATGTTTTAATTTATTTAAAAAGATCGCAATTTTTTTTTCCAAAAACCCAATTCCAAAAATTGTGCGAGTTCTATGATAAAGGGGCGTGCGCAGGGTGCGTTGCATCCCTTTCGTACGAGGAAGTCCTGTCGCTCTCTGTCTCTGCCGCAATGCTCAAGGTTATTTGGTCGGGGTACCGCCTTAAGGTGCCTATATTGTATGGTCAGGAAAAACCTCTTTTAAAAAATTTAGGAACAATTCAAAAAAAAAATCGAGTCTACACCAGCACAGTTTAAAAAAGTTACGGAGCTGTTATTGATGCAATTTGATATCTAGTTAGATCAGTCAAGGACATAAGTATACTTTAATAGTAAAAAAAATATAATAAACACGCAAGCTATGTCGCTGATACAGTCATCACGAAATAATTGACATTGACATGACACACTGCACTACACAGTCACATGCAAAAACATGTGAGAACCGTTTAAAAGAAAACACAATTGATATGTTCTTTCTTTGTACAGATGCCAGCACATCAAGCTACCCGAAACTGTCAAATTTTCCCAATCAACTTTGAATTTTATGCGGTAGCGATAAAGTTGAAAACATATTAATGAAATTTGATAGATTGTAGTAGCTTTATGTGCTGGCATCTGTACAATAAAATAAATAGGTAATAAAATATGTTTGACGAAACAATCAAGTTAGCCTTTTGTATGTTTTGGTCGGCTTCCAGTCTAACCGGATGCAGTTGAATACCAGTATTCTACATGGTGCGACTGCCTATTTAGCCTTCACAACCCAGTTCCTGGGTAAAACTTATACCACGCGGCAAGGCTGGTTGTCAGACCGTCGGGCTTCAAAATCTGTAAAGACTGTCAAAGATCTAAGAATGACAGCCGGAACCAAAAGCCGTGTTCTTCGAGCCAGAGAGGGGTGTCCATATTTAATGGACGGTCACCCATCCACGGGTAGACTTAGGCAAGCATTGCTTAACCTTCGATTCACCCGTGCGGCTGTTATTATAGCAAACGTGTTCGTTCCTTCTCCATATGAGAAGAATTTTTCCCTAAACTGAAACATCTACAGGGCTGTCATTTTTTATGACACACACACGCAGACACATACACATAATTTGACACGTGATTAAAATTAATATTTATGATTCTGCCAACTCAACGTTTGCTAATCACATACCTTACGTAATACATTTTGTAATATACGTCTTTTATCATACATTATCTCAAGATTGCGTGTATAATATCAGGTGACAATCTGGCTTACTTTCCTATGGAGTAGGTATTCTTGATATCTTTTTGCAATGAATGAATACGTCATTACCAATGATCGGAATAGGCTGAGTATATTTACCTAAGCTTCGGAGAACAGAGACAGAAAGTGGAGACTTCCTTACGACGACATTTTTTTTCCCGGAATTCGGGAAAAATCTTAAATAAGTTGAAAATAAGCTTTATTTAAGATGGGTAAAGGCTATTTTTAACTAAACTTGCGTTTACCAAATTTTCGGGATTTTCACGTAAAATCCCGAAATAAATAGTCTAACTTTGATTCATGTATTCCAATTATATTTACCATCCTTAAATTAACCGTTATATCATACATTACATATAATTGGAATACATGAATTCAATTTCGACTATTTATTTCGGGATTTTACGTGAAAATCCCGATAATTTGGTTAACGCAACTTTAGTTAAAAATAGCCTTTACCCATATTAAATAAAGCTTATTTTCAACTTATTTAAGATTTTCCCAAATTCCGGGAAAAAAAAATGTCGTCGTAAGGAAGTCTCCACTTTCTGTCTCTGTTCTCCGAAGCTTAGGTAAATATACTCAGCCTATTCCGATCACTGGTCATTACATTGCAGACAGTTTTTAATATTCATTAATGAATCGTTAATTTTTTCGTCACATAATATCCTCATTTCTGACAAATGCGTGCACTGGACAGGTCCACTCAATCTGTGTGGTTCTTTCCTCAAAAGACCATCTCAGGCATCGATCTACACGGTCTTCATATAACCTGACCAACATTATGTCTGGACTTTAAAAGAGACTGTGACCTCTGAGTTTGTTTCGGCCTTTCTTCTCAGAGTAGTCAGATAGGAAACGCCGACCGCATCTAGTGAATAAAAATATGATTGACGTTTGTGCAAACCTACTTACAAAAATAAAATCATTTATCATGCCTGTAATCATTCTGAGAAAGGGACATTTTGCTGCCAGTTGTCATTTTCAGAAATGGTCATTTTGCAACAGAGCCTTCCGAACGCCGCGATTGCGCGCTGCTGTTTTATTCCTATGAGTAAACTACTGAGCAGTGACTTGTTGCCTACTTCAGACCGGCAAAGTTATTTGTCGCGAACTGTACAGCTCTTGTTGTGGTAAAAATATAAGCCAGTTACCAAGATTATAGTGGGACTGATTGCCTAAAAGAAATCTACCTAATTACAGCAGAGACCGAAATTAATAAAGTTAATAAAATCGTGTCGCGTCAACAATGCACCCGTTCTGCCTAAGCCGACAACACGGAACGCCTAGCCGACTCTGTTCATGTAGCACTTACATTCGCAGTAACTGAGTACAATATTGTTATTGTATACAGTGGACATACAGTGCCGATCTTGGTTGGTAAAGTTCACATATACAGGGTTATTTGAAAAACACCAACAACCTCTTAAGAGGTCATTGTACTCATCATTATAAACAACTTTTACTATGGGACCAAACCTGAAATCGCGAAAAAAAAATCAGCTGTTCCCTACATTTATGTTCGCATAACTCGCCAAAATGTAGGGAACGGCTGATTTTTTTTTCGCGATTTCAGGTTTGGTCCCATAGTAAAAGTTGTTCATAATGATGAGTATAATCTCCCATTTCGATTTGTCGCATGTGTTCAATTTCACCCTGTATATGAGCCCTAGTTCCCAGGTTGTGGTCTGACACAACTTGAAATAAAGGTAGATACAATAATTGCTAAGCAGAATTAGATAGGGTGTTTGAACAAATTAGTTAAAGGCGACTTCAAACCAAACCAAAGGAATGACAATCCAAACTATTGATTCACATTCATCTGACCTATATTGTGTGCAGACAGAGAACTAATGAAATTCCCCAGACAGATCCACAGATAATACTTACCTCCTTAAAGCAGAAACGGTCATATCATAGTACCCTAGTCTAATGCCATTTACGAGGCACAAATTCAATTTCAATCCATAAAATTTCTAGCTATAGGTAATCGAATTTCCTCTCAATAAAGATGCTTTTCCTTAACACTTCTTTTTCTAGGTCAGGGTTTCCGACGATTTAGGATTATCGTTCACGATGCTACTCATAAGTTAACGTGTTAGAAACTCAAAAATCGCCTGAAATCGTGAAAAAAAAATCAACTGTTTCCTACATTTATGTCCGTATAACTCGTCAAAATGTAGGGAACAGCTGTTTTTTTTTCACGATTTCAGGTTTGGTCCCATAGTAAAAGTTCTTCATAATGATGAGTATAATAACTTCTTAAAAGGTTGTTAATGTTTTTCCAATAACCATGTAAGTATATAAAATTCAAAGTCCTGACTGACTGATATATCAACGCACAGCCTAAATCGCTGGTCCTAGAGATATGAAATTTGGGGGGTGTGATCTTTGTGAAGTGCAGTTACCCAGTAAAAAACGGTTTATCGAAATTCCACTCCTAGGAGGCTGAATGGGGAAAGGTGAAATTTCACACGCACGAAATCGCGGCAAGAAGCTAGCCAACCTATAATGTTCCCACAGCTGTGGTGAATTACGGCCCACTCTTCCTCTACCAAGAGGAGATCTCTTAAGCTTATGATTAAGCTTATGGTAACTGGAAAATGTTTGGTAAGAGTTGTATGAAGGATAGATGATTAAATGGTTTCAGTTTATGCATGTAATGTATAGACTCCAGCACATCAAGCTACTACAATCTGTCAAATTTATTTAATAGATTTTCAACTTTATCCCTAAAGAGTAAGGTTCAAAGTTGATTGGGAAAATCTGACAGTTTTGGGGTAGCTTCATGTGCTGGCGTCTGTATTATCATCATTCCCCTGCCCCTTATCCCAATTTATTTGTGATCGACGCAACATCATGTCTTCTTCTTCCATACTTCTCTATTAGGCCTCATTTAATGCCATATATTTGAATTCAGTGCGGGCCGCGCCGCTCAACGCGACGCGCGACGCCCCGCGCGCGTCTCCGTAAATGAGGCCTAAGTCTTTATCTCGGTCGGTAGTCACCTCCTTTCTAACCATATCATCATTCACACAGTCCATCCATCGTTTCTTTGGTCTTCCCCTACTCTTATAGCCATCGACATTCAATTTACATGTATGTAGTAAATAAAACAGATTTATAAGCACCAATAAAACATAATAATATAACATTGTATCTATCTGGCGCCAACTTTTTGTATTCTCGAGTCTCGATCTAAAAAGAAGTCCAAGGCATCTTAGTCCACTCCCAAGTATTAGATTCAAAACCTGCTATTAAAGCAGGTTTTCGAATGACTGCAAAAAGTGCCAAAACTTTAGTGAAGTTGTTAATTACAATTTAAATTTAAACTAGCGAACCCATGTTTGGCGTGGTTTTTACGACTAGAAAAAATAATCTGATTTCATTATGATATAAAATATGGAAGTTTAATATTTTTTTTATTTTTATTTATAAGAACAACTAGGTCATACAGACACACGAAAAGCGACTTTAAAGTTTAATATAGAAGTCTGCATTTCCCAGTGATATACTGGTGAGGTGCACTGCTAAGATCCCTTACTTGAACTAGACAACTTTATAAATTCTTACAAGGAAAATGAGAGCAAAGATTACTCCCATTATTACAGTTTATTTCTTAGTAACAGAATAATTAATTAATTATTTATTGTATTATATCAATAACCTTATCATTTTGCGCAATATGGAGTTTATAGTATATACTTATAAGGAAAACATGAGAAATAATTCCATTATTATTGAATGGTGAAGTCACTGGTACAAGCAAAAATTTACGTCGAAAACTTTAATAAAAATTAAGACCGTTTTGAAAGGATTTTGTATCAATTGACGTGCATTAGTGCAGTGAGGAAACCGGCATGTCCTAGAACCAAGAATTCGAAGACATGTGGCATCGACCAACCCGCACTGGGCCCGCGTGGTGGATTACAGCCCACTCTTTCTTGAAGAGAGGCCTGTGTCCCAGCAGTGGGAACATTATAGGCTGATTAGGATGCCCATGGCTTGCTTAACGAGAGATGATCAAATAAATATGGTCCTTCGAGACGGTGTTTCTTTATGAGTCTTAATATAATTTACAAAAATACGACGAGTATGGTTTAGGGAGTTATAACTTCATAAGGGAACAGATGAACATATACATAAAATAAAATTATAACCCTACTTTGGCTTTGCAGTAGTCGGGTAAAAATAAGACAGTAAAATCGACAAGACAGGTCTTCAAACACAGCCCGCATTTTCAAACTTCACTACCTACCAACAAAATGGTTTTTACCCGAACCAAATTCAAACTAATATTATAAACGTTTTTTCCTTATACGAGGCAAACATCAAGAATATTCATACAAAAAATATATCTGAATTCGTGTCCAATATCAATCAAGTCTCCTTGAAGAATTGATCAAGTAATAAAATACTTAATCAAAATCTTTTAAACCTAAATTTTATCTACATCTCCACGTAAGTCAAATCGGCAAGGAATAATACCAAAAAAAATTCTAGGATCAAAATCGATGTTTCCTAAATCCTAACATAATGGAAAGACTTCACCATCACCCTTCTGCCCTTATACCAATTTATTTGTGGTCAGCTCAGCATGTTTTCTTCGACCATACAGGTTGAAATTTTAATCACCGTTTTCCTCTTAAGGGGTCACTGTACTCATCATTATGAAAAACTTTTACTATGGGACCAAACATGATTACGCGAAAAAAAAAAGCTGTTCCCTACATTTTGACGAGTTATACGAACATAAATGTAGGGAACAGTAGATTTTTTTTACGATTTCAGGTTTGGTCCCATAGTAAAAGTTGTTCATAATGATGAGTACCCATTAAGAGGAAAACGGTGATTAAAATTTCATTCTGTATAATTAGCACTACCTTTCTAGACATAAAATATCATCCCAAGTTTGTCAACCGCTTCACATAAGTCCTTTCCTACAACCCAAACGACGTAAATAAACTCAAGTCTATTCTCGCTTACTGAACGCCTAACCCAGTGATCTGACCTTGGCCTTAGACAATCATCTTTGCTATATGAGGCATCCAGTCAGTGGCGTGCATTGCATATAGACACATAAGCAGTGCCTACCTCGATAATATATCAACATAAGCCTGTCAATTACCCTAACAAAAAACAAAATCTTCATACATTGTATGAAGATTTTACTATACTGCACTGCTTATATGCCTATATGCAATGCACGCCACTGCATCCAGTACAACCACTAACCTAGAAAGCTGATTCCCGTGATTAAAAACGTTCAAAATCTAGTTGTTGCAATTTCATCTCAGCGACAATTAATGTCAAAAACTAGTCAAAATATAAGTGATTTTGGATGTATTGTTGACAGATTAAAACTGAGATCAGACTGTGAACGTTCTTAAAATTACGAGAATTGACCCTCTGATGTATAAGTTCATTTGGAACCTCACTCAAGTGAGCGCACACAATTCGAAAGCAAACTCATTTGTTTTTAAAGTAAATTACCGCGCTCAGAACGAGACACCGTTTGCATTACAAAGTCTTTGGAGAATAATGTTATAGTTGCGGAACGAAGTAGCCTAGGTCTTACTGCTCACATCACAAGCGCGCATGCGTGAGGATACGCTGTAAAACCACGACCATCCAATCCAATGCGCAATACGAAATAATAATGTTGAACACCACTCGTTATCGCAGTTTCAATTTTATTAATCACACGAAAACCAGCCGTTGCATTGTTCAAATATTCGCAAAACTAAAGTAATAACAATTAAAACCACGATATGTGTCACCAGAACGAATTTAAGCAATAAAAACCACGTAAAAATTGTTTATTTATACAAGTTTTTTTACGCACACAACACTTCAGAAGTAACTTTGATTCACAGAAGAAAATCACTCGATGTCAAAAAAGTTCGTTAAAGAATTTCTATAGAAATTTAAAATAGAATGCTGTTAATTCGCATATAGAATTCTGTTTTTCAAATAATTCGCGCCGAGCGCGCGACCGCCCGATCCGACGATTGCCGAACAACTAATAGTGAGGCGACATGTTGCTACGGGTCGCGAATCGAATCATATCGATTATTCTCGGGTTGCTGATTGGCATGTTTGTATTGCAGCGATTTTGAGGTGTTATTTTGTAATGTTCTTATTTGTCTACAATATAAAGTGGTAAAGTTTCCATAAGTTTGGATGTAGTAAATAATCTCCGAAAGTAGACATCCGATTTGCAAAATTCTTTCACTAATAGAAAGCTACACTATTGCCGAGTACATATAATTTATGGTACAGCACGTGGGCAGAAGCTAACGTAAAATACAATTAATTGTGTGAAACAATAATTGAAACTTTTCAATTAAATTCGATTGTACAGACGCCAGCAGTGCCAGCACATCAAGCTACCCGAAACTGTCAATTTTTCCCAATCAACTTTAAACCTTATGCTTTGTTAGCGATAAAGTTGAAAATATATTAAAGAAATTGACAAATTGTAGTAGCTTGATGTGCTGGCGTCTGTACAAGAAACAATACTCACACATTTCAAAACGATAAAATCTAGATCTAAAAACGTCGCAAGACAGTTTTGTGTATGAATGTGGATGGCTATAAGAGTAGGGGAAGGGGTTAGAAAAGGGGTGAATACCGAGATGACGACTAATAGAGAAGAATGGAAGAAGACATGCTGCACCAATCGCAAATACTTTGGGATAAGGGCAGAAGGAGGAATTAGGAAAATGTCGTGAGGAAAGTTTCGAGTATGAATATCGATGGCTATAAGAGTAGGGAAGACCAATGAAACAATGGATGGACTGTGTGAATGATGATATGGTTAGGAACGGGGTGACAACCGAGATGAGGACTAATAGAGAAGTATGGAAGAAGACATGCTGCGCCAATCACAAAAACATTGGAATAAGGGCAGAGAGAGGAATGAGGAAAATGTCGTGAGACAGTTTTGTGCATGAATGTGGATAGCTATAAGAGTAGGGGAAGACCAAAGAAACGAGTGATCGATTGTGTAAAAGATGACGTGGCGAGAAAGGGAGTGACTAAGGAGATGACGACTAATAGAGAAGTATGGAAAAAAAAGACGAAAAAAAAGGCAAGAGAATCATGATGTATGAAAATCTAAATAAAGATTAATATTCTATTTCAATAACGTACGAATCTACGGTCATCAGTGCTGCGTACATCTTCAAGGTAGACATTTGCATACGATTGCATTGTTTCTAATTATAGTCTGGCCTTATGAACTAAATCTTGAGCGTTTCCAATTTAATTTATTCGTTACATAAGCAAGTGAATAAAGGGTATTGTGTTAATGTTCGTAAATAACACTTTCACTGTGGTCACGATTCGAGTTAGACATTCTCTTTTACAATAAAATTTTCCATTTTTTTTTTCAATGAAAACTATGTTTATATGCATAAATTACTAATCATTTTACACTGGTTATTAAAACGGCTTACGCTAAAAAACGAGTTTTCTTTTTGATTCTACACATTTTCGATATGCAATAAAAATATAAACAAAGGTATTCTTTGTTATTCTATCTATAAATAACCAAGAACTTTACAATGTCACGGTACATTGGAAATAACACCCGTTTCGCGCATGTGCGTAATAAGGTAGGTAATATCTACATGTTACTTCAAACATGGGTAAAGTTTTTTTTTATCTCCTTCTCTTTAATGCAATCTGTCCTAAAACCACACCCCGGACACTCCATACAACCCTCGCAAAATAATTACCTACTACTACATTAAAAAATGACGTTTGTATACGTATGAATGTGTGCGTGAGGTACTTGTGTTTGCGAGCGCTCTTTGTTAAAGAACTGCGACGAATAAGCCGAAGTGCGGGGTGAGGTGCGGTAACTGATGTTAGTGCGGGGAAGCGAGTGGCCTTTCTGTACGTAGTACTTTAAGTATTCTGTGCTAAGACATTCAGCAATAGATTCCGCATCCGATCAATACATGGGTAAAGAGTCCAATTTTTACCATTCGGAAAACCTTTAAGCGTAATCCAGTCCTTAAAAAAACACTGGCCGATTACAAGCCCGTCCAAACTCTCGAACATCCACAAAAAAAAAAAATGATTACCCCGACTATCGACTCGCCGTACAATCAATAGAGCGCATCACTACTTAACAACAACATATTGTACGACACGTAGCTAAATTGAAACCTGTTTTTGCGCAGCAAACCGCGGTACGGCCTTGATTCTCAGTAATTGAGAGACAGTCTTCTAGAGTTGTATCCTGAAGAATTTACAACATATCACGGTTGTATTCTCCAAAGGCGTCGGCAGAGGTGTAAGTGTTAACTGTATGCCTGTATGGCACAGAGACTTGGTACAGACGCAAGGACATCAAGCTACTACAATCTGTCAAATGTCTTTAATAGATTTTCAACTTTATCGCTAAAGCATAAGGTTCAAAGTTGATTGGGAAAATTTGACTGTTTCGGGTAGCTTGGTGTGCTATACAGACATACTGGGTACGGGTAGGATAGGGTGGTATGTTTTTTTTTTGCTGTAATGTCAAAAAACCTTTTTTTTTTTTTCTTTACACCCGCAAATTATAGCCATTAATATTTAAGGCCCATGTAATAGGGGGCGAAGCTTTTGGCATCAAACGGGTACAAAAGGGTATTTTCCTGGGTAAAAAAATAATAATTAAATTTAGTCCGTCAAATAGATTATCGAAAAATAATGGACCCTAATTTTTTCTTTTGTCAATCAAACAAAAACTGACAAAGATAAAGCGCGTCAAAATTTGGGAGTGGGGGGTCGTGACGTCACGCCGTGCTAAAAAGTGTCGCACGGCGTGACGTTACGCGGAACCTTAACGGGCGATATCTTCATCATTTTTTATATAATTGACAAAAGAAAAAATAAGGGTCCAATATTTTTTGATAATCTAACTGACGGACTAATTAGAATTTTTTAGGAAACTAGCCTAATCCACACCCTAGAATGTTCCTAATAAAAAAATAAAAAATTACTCGGTTCTACTGAGAAATACCACGAAAAACTGAATTAGACTGCCCTACCTGGGGATTGAAACCAGGACCTCAAGATCAGCTGTTACGCTTGCGACATATACTAGCAGCGCCCCGCGATTTCACCCGCATAAGTTTCGATCCCGTGGGAATACCGGGATAAAAACTACCCTATGTCCTTTCCCAGGACTCAAACTATCTCTATACCAAATTACATCTTAATCGGTTCAGCGGTTTAAGCGTGAAGAGGTAACAGACAGACAGACTTTCGCAATTATAATATTATAAGTATGAATGCTAGTTGCGCGGTAAATTCTGCTTGCGAGATGCAGGATTTTGTGTGACGTCAGTATGGCACGTAGCTCGCATGTGGCGTTTGTAGATACCGCTACAGGCTATTTAACATCACGCTACGACCCTAGAGTCGATCAGAAAGAGAAAAAATCAGAAGGAACGCTAAGCAAAAACGAAGTGATAGCGCGTGCAGGCGATGCGATACGACGAGGTGGGTCGGGGGAACAAGAAATTTCACGCGGACGGAGTCGCGGGTAGAAGCTAGTATCTTATAGGTACACCTTGATGTGCTATATAAATTATGACGATGGGAAGGCCATGAATTCATAGATGCCAATCATAATTCTGATTGCATGGACAATTACTATTAAAAGAAAAAATAATGTCGCCCTACAGTGAGGAATAATGAGCTAATAAACCGAAGAAGAAGTTTCTTACAAACGAATATAAACTGTATTGCAGGAAGAAATAAAGTCCATAAACTTTTCTCAATAGGTCCAATTACCATATAAACATTTTTACACGTACTACGTATACAGAATGAAAATGTATTGGTAAAATATTTTATTTTTGCTTAGTAACGGGTTGATGTAAATTTTCAACCATGACGCTATTATTTTCTTAAGGGGTAAGCACAACAGGTGGTAGATTCAAACCCAGACAGGCACATTACAATGTGTAAATTATTTCATCACCACTGTTCTTAAAACGGTGAAGGAAAACATCGTGAGGACACCGGCATGTCCTAGAACCAAAAATCAAACTCGAACTCATTTGGAATAAGACTAAGTTCAGTGCATCTTTTTCTTTCTATATCATTAAGAAAAGGACAGGAGATAAATATTAGTTTAGTCTTGTCAAATTAAGATACTCCATAGACAATTTAGACGTGATTAAAAATTGGCTATTAAAAATACGTCAATTTACGTCAGGCGCTGACTAATTTGACAGGTCTAAACTAATATTTATCTTCTGTCCTTTTCTTAACGAAATAAAAAGAAAAAGATGCACTGAAATTAAATTTAGTTTAGTTTGTGAACAAGGGAATCGGCGCCATTGTTTACCTAAAAATAATTAAAAATTTATGCTTTACTAACTTTTTCTTTAGAACTCCAGTTTTCACCCCTTTTTTTCTTTTGTTGTTCCATTTTTTAGCTAGCTCACGATTTAATCGGACACAACGACTCACAAACAAAATAACTAACAGACTGTTAATAACAGAAATACTAAGAATAATATTAAGAAGTGCATTTATTTATTCAAAAGAATATAAACATTTGCTTCAAATACGCCGGCTGTCGCCGAATGTAATTCACTCCATTTCAAGCTAGAGGTGTTAAAAAATTATGACAACTTGATTATAAAAAGCGCGTCAAAAGTACAAGTTGTGTTTGTTCATTAATTATAATATTGTAAATTTGTAACCTAAACAAAGATCAATTTATGCCATATTTTTGTATTCATAAATAATTATTTAATCATTTCAAGTGTTATTATAATATAAATATTTAGAGAAACAGAACGTTGCTTCAAATAAAGCCTGTACGAACGAATGAAGAATGCCATTTTTGTTTCTTATCTGTGGATATTATTTGAACCATGGACCTTCATTGGTACTAACAGATCCTCAGATAGTCTTCGTTTTGTAATCTGGACACATTTTGATCCTGGTACTAACTTTAATACCGTCACAATCCTAGACCTTTTAGTCTTGGTTTAAACCAGTGCTTAAATTTTTTGTAATAAGACCGAAAGCATTTATTTCAATTCAACCATGTACAGGCACTTTTGAATTGTCAAAATTAAATAGCCGGTCAGTTAGTCAGAAAGTTGCAGCTAGTTGCCCATTCCAAAACATAGATCTCTATGGAGAAGAACGGGCAAGAAACTCCATGGACACTCTTTTAAATCAAGATATTACAAAAATCGAGGACATATGACATCTACCAACGCGCACTGGGCTCGCGTGGTGAATTGCGGCCCCTTCCCGCTCACCGAGAGGAGGCCTGTATCCCAGCAGTGGGAACATTATAGACTGATTATACTACATAATTTCCTCAAAGCTAATATGTTTGGATGAAATCTTTTATATAAATTTCGGACATCTTCTACTTGATCAATCAAGTTGAAACTTTCCAGATTTGTTGCGTTCCGATGACAACACGTTTATTTGGTAGAGATGACTTGATGCTGTCGACAGGATTGTCCACATGAGGTAACTCTTTAACTGCTACTGGTCATCAGCAAAGCTGTAGCGGTATCTACAACGCCACATGCGAACAACGCGTCATACTGACGTCACGCAAATCCTGCATCGCGCCAGCAGAGTTTACCGCGCAACTAACATAGATACAACACCCCGACATGAATCATCGGGCAGTTGCCCGCCAGACACAACACTCGTCTGGTCGGAGGATCCTCCCTTTTCTATGGTGGTTGAGTGAACTTTACACCCTGTTCCTCATACCTCTATAAAGCCTTTTCACAACTATATTGGGGTCGGCTTCCAGTCTAACCGCATGCTGCTGAATACCAGTATTTTATATGGAGCGACTACCTATATGACCTGCACAACCCACTTACTGGGTACGACGATACCACAAAGTAAGGCTTGTAGTCAGACTTTCAGGCTTCTGAATACCTGTAACGACTGTCAAAGATCTACGAATGATAGCTATTAGGTACGTATTTTTACGGTTCCGTGCCAAAAGGGTGCCATAATACTAAGCCTCTGTTGTCCGTCCGCCAATCCATCCGTCCGTTAACAGGCTGTATCTCATGAACCGTAAGAGCGATTTCGCACTACTTCCGATCCAAATCCGACTTAAAGATCTAACTTCAATCCGAATTGGCAATGTTCTAAATTCGGACGGATAGAGTTCGGATGTAGTGCGCAACCCCTCATACAAATAGGACTATGGTCACTTCGGACCGGCATTTCTCGGATTCGGATCGGATGTAGTGCGAAAATGCTCCAAAAGGTAGACAGTTGAAATTTTCATAGGGTGTATATTTCTATTGCCGCTAAGTATAACAACAGATAATAAAATATAAAGTAAAAAAATCTCCAAACAAGAAATATGTTTCTTATTCGGCGTTTTTTTTGGTACAGACGCCAGCACATCAAGTTACCCGAAACTGTCAAATTTTCCCAATCAACTTTGAACCTTATGTTATAGAGATAAAGTCGAAAATTGATTAAAGAGACAGATTTTAGTATATTGATGTGCTGGCGGCGTCTGTGCATCATCGTGTGGCCGCTTTTTAATTAATTCTAGTGTTTACTAAATTTTGTCATTATCAATTACCCTCCCCTTCACATAACCTACAACAAAATTAAATTAATATAAAACGAAACGGCTAGCGATACAGAAATTGCTACGATTACACGGTAAACACGTTATTAGGAGCATAGCATTATATTATGCTGAAAGAAAAACGAAACCGTGTTTAATTTGTTTATTATAACTAGTTTCCGCCCGCGACTTCGTCCGCGTGAAATTTCACCCTCCCCCTATTCACCCCCTTAGGGGTGGAATTTCGAAAAACCCTTTCTTAGTGGATACCTACTCTTCACTAAGAACACACCCTGCAAATTTCATGTCTCTAGGACCAGTGGTTTAGGCTGTGCGTTGATATATCAGTCAGTCAGTCAGGACTTTGAATTTTATACCTATGTATAGATAGATAATGCAAAGAAAACGTAGGTATTTTTATTGGTTACTACCTGACTCGGCGAACTTCGTACCGCCCCAGAATTAAATAATGTGACAAAGTTCAATAGACACGTGGCGCCATCTATTATCATAATAACGTTGTTGTTGTTCTCCTCGGGAACAACACTTTTTTTCGGGATAAAAGGTACCCATGTCCGTTTCTGTACACCTGACAACGTATATGCAAAATTTCAGGATGATCGGTTCAGTGGATTAGGCGTGAAAAGGTAAAAAACAAATTTACTTTCGCATTTATAATATTAGTTAGGATACCTGAAAAACCTAATAATAGCCGCACAGGCCGATCGAAGGTTAAGCTACACTTGCCGAGGTCGGAACGTGGGTGGGTGACCATTCATAACATAATCAAGACTCCTCCGTGTCTTGGAAAACACATTATGCCGTTGGACATATAATTCTTAGATCTTTGACAGATGTTACGAGAAATCAGAAGCTCGAAAGTCTGGCAACAAGTCCTTACTAAGGGATATCGTGTCACCCAGTAACTGGGTTATGGAGGACAGATAGGCAGTCGCTCCATGTAACATACTGGTATTCAGCTGCATCTGGTTACACTGAAAGCCGACCCAAATGTAGTTAGGCAAAGGCTACGCAGATGGTCAAATGTTGATTTCAAGTAAATCAATATTCAGAAACAGTAAAATATTTATTGGAAAATCTATACATATAAAATTCAAAGTCCTGAGTTCCTGCCTGACTGACTGATATATCAACGCACAGCCTAAACCGCTGGTCCTAGAGACATGAAATTTGGTGGGTGTGTTCTTAGTGAAGAGTAGGTATCCACTAAGAAAGGGTTTTTCGAAATTCCACCTCTAAGAGGGTGAATGGGGGGAGGGTGAAATTTCACGCGGACGATGTCGCGGGCAGAAGCTAGTCCTTACATATAATAGAAGCTAAGACAAATAAGGAAAGTTTTGAATATGAATGTATATCTAGGTATATGCAAAAGTAGGGGAAAACCAAAGAAACAATTACTTCATTGTGTGAAAGATGATATGGTTTTAAAAGGGGGTGACTACCGAGATGACGACTAATAGAGAAGTATTGAAGAAGACATGCTGCGCAAATCACAAAAACATTGGGATATGGGCAGAAAGCGGTATGAGGAAAATGTCGTGAGGAACGTTTTGAGTATGAATGTCGATGACTATAAGAGTAGGGAAGACCAAAGAAACGATGAACGGACTGTGTGAATGATGATATGGTTAGAAAAGGGATGACTACCGAGATGACGACTAATAGAGAAGTATGGAAGAAGACATGCAGAGCCAATCGCAAATACTTTGAGATACGGGCAGAAGGAGGAATGAGGAAAATGTCGTGAGGAACGTTTTGGGTATGAATGTCGATGGCTATAAGAGTAGGGGAAGACCAAAGAAACGATGGATGGACTGTGTGAATGATGACATGGTTAGAAAGGGGGTTACTACCGAGATGACGGCTAGAAATAAGGAAGAAAAAGCATTTTGCGAGGACAGGAGAATGATGCAGGGCAAAAGGATGATATGATGAATAAAGTTGATTAACGCGGCTTGCGCCGACCCCAAGTAACATGGGATAAGGGCAGGAAGATGATGAACGCGGCTTGCAGTAGGAGTTGACTGGTAGATATCACCACGTAACGAAAAAGCGATATGCCGCCTCCATTCGACTTTCTCTTTCTATCTCTCTCTGTATTTTACTATTAAATACGACTGTATGCGTGCGTGCGGAACTTTGTTCCTGATTGGGGGTCCCCGGACCGCACAATTCCTGGCTACTTAATCGCTCCGTCCCGGCGCGGGCCTCCTCTGGCGGCCCACAGCAGTGATTGGAATAGTCAATAATGTTACATTGCAAGTTATATATGAAAAAAAATGAAATACAGTAAGAAATAAAATTTTGTATGTAATTATATTGATATACTGAAATAATGCATGAAATCAATTCAACATAGACTAAAATAATGGTGGAAAAATAAAAAAAATCCAATTGAATTTACTATTTAATTTGGAGAAAAACTCTCTCAGTAAAAAGCGTGTTGTATAATTTTTATATTTTTACAAAATCATCTTTTGCCCCAACTATATTGGGGTCGGCTTCCAGGCTAATCGGATGCAGCTGAATACCAGTATTTTGCATGGAGCGACTGCCTATCTGACCTCCACAACCCAGTTACTGGGTAATACGTTACCATTTGGTAAGATTGGTTGTTAGACTTTCGGGCTTCCGCTGACTACCCGTAACGACTGTCAAAGATCCACGAATGACAGCCGGTAATTTAAAATTCTATGTCTCTAAAAATTATTCAGTATTGTAAAAATCAATTGCAAAAAGTCGTTAGCACCTCCATCAAAAATCTTGTTAAATAAAACAATTCGTCACCGTAAAATTCCACGCAAATAATAATAATTTCCGTACTTTCAGCTGATTATAATTATAATATAATAACCGCATTTCTTCCGTCCGACCTTCGTGAACAAAAGTACCACAAGGTTAGGTGACAGTAAAAGTATTAAAGTACAGCCCGATTCAAACAATATGGCGGCTCTGAACTCTGAAGTGCGCAACTCGCTGCGCAGTACCTCACCCCTCACCCCCGCTGACAGGCGGATTTGTTACTGCGCACTTGCGCAGCGACTCGCTTCATGTTCCGAGCCGCCATAAAGTTTGAATAGGTACAGCCTCAGAATACAGAACAAACCAGAAACCGCCAACGCGCTTCAGACTGAAGCAACTAAAACCACTCTTAACTAGAGTGGTTTGACGTTCCTGCGATTAGTCACTCGTTTGCGCGTGGCGTGTCGTGAAGTATTGACGAGTATCAATTTTAATTTTATAATGCCGTCTTTTGTTGTTCCTACGTGTAAAAATGCGGCTGGAATTACGAAGAAACAGGATGGGATCACATTTCACTTGTAAGTAGTGACTGTACAAGTATATTTATTTAATTATTGAATTTGTTTTAATAATCTGATTGACTTAGAAAATGACGCGTCCATTTTGTGAGTGTTGCCATTTATGCCGAAATTTTTACCCACTTTTTTATTTATTGCGGGCACTATTTTTGTCCATTATAGAACCTTTGTCATTTTAGTTTTCCTGCTGACGAACAGAGAAAATCGGACTGGATGAAAATCATACAAAGAGCACGAGTCTAAAAGACAGTATTATAAAAAGCTAAACCAGCAAAAGGGAACGTAATAAAACCTTTACTTACTTTATTGAACCTGCGTTTTATTTATAGTGCATAGTAGGTGTAACTAACATTGAACACCTCTCTAGTCATCAGAATTTATAGTACCTAACTGCGTGAAATGTGTGAATAATAGTTGCGTAGTTGTGTATAACGCTAGTGTACTACCCTATTCCCAAATACCCGTATATATTTTATAGCAAATACCTTTTCTCTACTGTCATAAGATTACCCCATTAACAAGGGGATTGCTCCAGGGCTAGCAACATTACGCGGGCGGGAAGTGGGGCTGGCGGGGGACTGACGTATTGTTTTTGGACACAATACGGGATATGCAACTAACATTGAGCGCGGTTTCTGGTTTGTTCTGTATTCTGAGGGTACAGCCTATTGGGTGTTCTAATTATTTGATACCAATCAAGCAAGCTACGGATTCATACGGCCTTCATAAGGTCATCGGTCCACCTTATGGGAGGCCTCCTAACGCTAAGTCATCCGTTCAACCTGGTGAACCCCGCGGAATCCGCTGGATGCGAGAAACACAGACCCGGTCGGAGTGACGGTGCCTATGTCCAGCAGTGGCTGAAATTATGAAGATGAAGCAGGAGGCTGCCCACGTGATGGTAAGTGATCACAATCGCCTATAGACCTCTGCAATACCAGAAGCTTCGCAGGAGCGTTGCCATCCAAAGTCAAAGCTGGAATGTCCTATGTGCCTTCAATCCAGAACACAGCAACGCTTGAGAGCAGAAATAGTAATGGTGGTGGTACTTCCGCGGACGAGGTCCTTCACAAAGATCTCAGCTAGGGTCCCTTCTTCTTCTGAAGGGTCCCTTTAAAACGTCAGACGCCATGGTGACGTCAAGACGGACGACCGACACGCCGCCGGTTGCCAAAACGTTTGTTGCTGTCGTCGCAACTGTCCATCGCGCGACTAGCGGGCGGCATGCGAGCGAGATCGCGCCCGTGTGTTTACGAACATAGCATTCGGCCATCGTTGGTGAGGTCGGCGTGAAGTCAGGTAGACCGCAGCCTTATATTCCTCCCGGATCAATTCAGCGAAGATAAGCCAAGTACACAGGCGATATTAAAGAGCACAAGTGTGTGCACAAACACATGTTCATCTCTCCTCACTCTCCGATGGGACGGCAATCCGACACGACCGGGGAAAAATCAGGCGCCGGACGGCTTACGTGCTTTCTGAGGCACGGGGTTGTCACAACACCTACTAGAAACTCCGAGTTGCTTCAAAAAGAGTACACAGGAGACAATAAAGATATGAATCTTACCTTTTGATTAATTTTCGCATTCTTGGGGGCCTTGACTATAGCTGGCTTCGGGGGTGGAGGCACCGTTACGACCGGAGCCGGTTCTGCGAAAGAAAACAAGCTAATTTAATGGTTTGAAGGGACTTTGAAAAGATCAGCATCATCCTCTTGTTCTTGTCTTTAAAAGATCGCTCTTAGCGATAAGACCGTCCATTGTGTCACCCATTGTAAAGTTTCTATATTTATGTCTGTAATTTATATGGTGTACATAATAAAGAGTATTCTATTCTATTTGGGGTTGGCGCAACATGTATTTTTCTTCCATACTTCTCTATTAGTCGTCATCTCGGTAGTCACCCCCTTTCTAGCCATATCATCTAGCCATCCACATTTATACTCAAAAATTCCTCACGACATTTTCTCCAATCCTTCGCATCACATGCCCAGGACAACCGATTTTCACACAACTTTCCAGTGACCCGTGCCAGTATGGAAAATATCAGCATATTCCTTTTACTGTCCTACAGCACCTTTCCATACACTCAAACTTCATCTCCTTCCTTCCTTTCTTTCCTTTCTTGGTAATTTTATTTATTAGGTCTACCAACAATTGTTTACACTAATTTACAAACAAAGATAAAACATGCATTTAAACTCTACACAGTGCAACAATTACTTAAAGGTAAACACCACATGTAATCATCAGTCTTGCTCAGTACGGATGGTGATTCCGGAATACAAGAATGAGCAATGGGGTGGCAATTCGCTGAATGCATGTAGGATTCCAAACACCAAAATAAATTGTAGAGTCAACACTGCACCCGTTTTATCAAGAAAATCGACAAATCGGTCCGCCTAGCCGACTTCTTTTATATAGCACTTACATTCGTAGTGACTGAGTACAATAATGTTATTGTATACAGTGGATATACAGTGCAATTTTCCTGTACGCTGCATAACAACGCACGGTTTAGTCTGCCATATAATATCGCTATTGTATTTTTTATTTCCTAGGGTTTCTAATGGTCAACCACGTCCTCTACACCATGAAACTTGCGTTATCCATAGCATTTCACGCAAGTATTCCTCGGAAAAGGAAGGTATGCTTTTGGGATGCATGAAGAAACCTCCTCGTGTAGCGCAGTTTCTTCCGCCAGTTACTCAACTGAACCCAGCGCTCGGCGCGTCCTGGACAGTCACACCCAACACCTTATTCGACTGGCCAATTCTACCCTTGTGGTAGTAGGATAACGCCCGCCTGGTTTGCGACCAGCCTCCCACCGGAGTCCCGCGTCAAGCAGCCTGCTGTGTTTCGTCGATGCGTGGGAGTTCCAGTGCCTTAGGCATCTTCTGGGCTCGTTCGTTCCATCATAGACCTCATCCATCGCTTTCCATCAGGCGTGATCGAGGTCAAGAGCGGGCCCATACAGCAATAAAAAAAGGCAGAGTAGCACAGTCACATTTTGTCAGTAAAGTCCTAAATCCCATGTAATTATGGCCAAAAAGATACAAATCTAGACTCCTGGGACGCTTTGCACTTGTCAGCAAATTAAAAAGGCTGCTGGGATAACCAGGTTGCGGAAAGCGGATAACCATGTGTTGTAAAACGTAACTAGGTCAATAATTTCTCCGGGACTTGACGTGCTTTGTCTTGGCACTTTTCTGATGGTCGCCATGCAGCCGGCATCTAAACCGTCACATGCGAATGCATTATACTGGCGTCACGCAAAATCCTGCATCGCGCAAGCAAAGTTTACCGCGCGGCAAGAATATATACAACAACTCGACATGAATCATCAGGTAGTTGCCCACTAGACACGAGTCACACGACACCCTAGGTCGGAGGATCCTCCCTTTTCGATAGACGATGACTGAACTTTAAACCCTATTCCTCATACTTCTATAGCCTGCAACTCTTCAGGATATACTTAATAACCTGAAGAGTTGCAGTTGAACGACTTGTCTCAAATAAATAAACCCAACAAAGCAAGAAAGGAGAATGTTTATACCTGGTTGCACCCTTCCCTGCTGCTGTGGCTGTAATGGAGACCTCTTCTCCTGTTCAATCATGGCTGGAGCTGCCGGGGGCGGAGCACCCGTGCTGCCTCCTCGAACCTGGTGAAAAGAGACAGTTCATTAGTATTTACGACGATAGGTTTCGGGAAAAGGCATTTGGAATTTAGTATCTTTTAAGATTTTAGTTTAGGAATGACTCTTAATTGCTTGCACCACAAATCATTGAACACGTTTACCGCTAAGCGAATTCAGAGCACAGGCAACCAGCAGCCCGCAGGTCCATCCTTTAAATGTTGCAACAGCTGTGGCAGTGGTAACGGGTCCGACTTACGAGTTTTAGTTCGTGGAATCGAACCCAGGTAGGCGCTTTACTTTGTGTAAATAATTTCATCACCACTGCTCTCAAAACGGCGATGAATACATCGTGTGGAAACCGGCATGTCATAGATAAAAAAAATTCGAAGGTGTGTGACATCTACCAACCCGACCTGGGCCCGCGCGGTAGATTACAGCCTACTCCCTCTTGAAGAGAGGAGGCCTGTGTTCCAGTAGTGGGAACATTTTAGGCTAATTATGAGGTGTAACATAAAGACTATCGATATCGATAATGTTTTTGTACTCAGAACTAAAATACTTTAAATGCACGTGCATTGAGCATATATCGGTATCGGTAATTCCCAATAAGCAAACATCAGTATTATTTTTTTAATATTTTCCTTGAAGCCATAAGCATACAGTCATAACGACTTATTATTTTCTTGTTTATTATATAAGTACTTGGGGATAATCTTGGAATTACTCTTGGGTGTTTTTTTTTTTAATTATTAGGTGGCAACTGCCTTTTGTTTCATCCTAACATATTAAAACAACTATTATGAATAGGGATGGCTATGTGTGGGGTAAGACCAAAGAAACGATGGCTGAACTGAGTGAAAGATGATATGGCCAGAAAGGCAGTGACTACCGAGATAACGACTAATACAGAAGTCATCATCTGCCTAGCCTTTTCCCAAATATGTTGGGGTCGGCTTCATGTCTAACCGGATGCAGCTGAATACCAGTATTTTACATGCAGGCTGGAGCTACTGCCTATCTGACCTCCACAACCCAGTCACTGGGTAATACGATACCCCTAGGTAAGACTGGTTGTCAAACCTTCGGATTTCTGACGACCCGTAACGACTGTCAAAGATCCACGAATGACAGCCGGGACCAACGTTCCGAGGCACGGAAGGGTCTCGGTATATAAAGATGTTCACCCATCCACAGACCAACCGCGGAAAGCGTAGCTTAACCTGATCGATCGACATGTGCGGCTGTTATTACTTAGCCACAAGCCCTCTCTTTAAATATCGCCACGTCTGTGGATCCTATTTTTCGCTAGACTTGTTTTTACTTTTTTTGCATTAGCAATTTTATCAATTAAAAGAGATGCATATAAATTGATGCTTAGCTTCAAAAAATAATCATTAACAGAATGATATATTAACATTTTGATAAAAAAGACCAGCAAATACAATGTAATATTCCCTTACCATTATGATAGCCGACTGTAGAACAATTATTTTTTTAAATACAGCTACCAAATCGAGTTCTGATATCGAAACTAGTTTACAGTATCGAAAAACGTGTTTGTTTTGTCCAAGTGAGAGTATTTCGCGATTTTGAAATGGTAACAAGTCTTGTAGAACTTTTTACTATTTGGCGCAGCCGTGAGGCGAGGCATACAATACTATTTAAAGTTCTTGAAGTGAAAACTTCTTTAGGCGCGTTGGGCATTTTTTTAAATGGGAAAAAACTATTGAATTCGCGCCACTGTTACCGTAATCGACAGCGCTTCGGATGTGTTCGGCTTTCCTCGGGATGTACTCGGTATATCCGATATGTCAGTGAGTGATGGCAAAGTATTCTGTTTGTGTTTCGTTCTCACTTCTGTCGGCACTCCCAGAGTGCCAGTTTTTTTATTTTGTGTATATTAATTATGGTACATATTTATTTTGATTTCCAGAATTCTCCAGTGGAACGGAGTACTCTTATAAACTCCTAGCTGACCCGGCGAACTTCCTACCGCCTCAGAATTCAATAATGAAACAAAGTTCAATAGACACGTGGCGCCATCTATTATCATAATAACATTATTGTTGTTTTCCTCGAGAACAGCACTTTTTTCGGGATGAAAGGTATCCCCTATTGGTACCCTATGTCTGTTTCCGTACACCTAACAACGTATATGCAATATTTCAGGATGATCGGCCTCACTTTCGTACTTACTTTCGCATTTATAATAATTAGTAAACTATTATTTTTAGATAGTAAAACATCAACCACACGTGAGAGAGTGAACTGTATTATCATTACAACTACAAAGTAACTAAAAGTGGTAGTTACTTATTAAGCAAATATTAGGGGCCCGTGGCTAAATGATAACAGCCGCACAGGTCGATCGATCAGGTTAAGCTACGCTTGCCGCGGTTGGTGTGTGGATGGGTGACCATCATTACATACAGAGACCCCTCCGTGCCTCGGAAAGCACGTTAAGCCGTTGGTCCCGGCTGTCATTCGTGGATATTTGACATTTTTATGTTATGGGTAGTCGGAAGCCCGAAAGTCTGACAACCAGTCTTACCACGAGAGATCGTATTTACCCAGTAACTGGGTAGTGGTCAGATCGTGGTGGTTGTGGCAGTCGCTTTATATAAAGTACTGGTATTCAGCTGCATCCGATTAGGAATGGCTAGGTAGATGATGATCTGTCAGGTAACATAATTATTTGCACTTCAGTTATCAATGTATAGACGCCAGCACATCAAGCTACAACAATCTGTCAAATTTCTTTAATAGATTTTCAACTTTATCACTAAAGCATTAGATTCAAACTTTCAAAGTTGATTGGAAAAATTTGACAGTTTCTGTACTCTTGCTAAAATTAAAACAGTTACAATAACAACATAACATCACGCCTCTATTCCCTGAAGGATTAGGTAGAGGTGTACCTTAGTGCACCCGCATTTCACCAGTTATGTTTAAGTCCCACATAATATTGGGGGCGAGCCTATGGCCATCAACCGGGTATACAGGGTGAATTTTCCAAGTTAGCGTGGATGGCCAAATTCTAAACCATGAGGAATAGCGAAAAGTACTCAAAGGAGTCGCGGGCTCGATTTTGATGAAAACTAAAAATGCATCATTGGATTTTTGAAAAATCAATATTTCTAGCCAGGAATCGAACCTGTCGATTTTGCAAAAAAAAAAAAACACAACAAAAAATGCAGTACAATCCGTGAGACGTCGAATCCAGCTATGTATTGAAAACAATGGTCATCATTTTAAACAATTAATCAGTTAATGTTTAGTAGGTAGGTAGTAACGTAACTCGGGCCCGGCTAAATAATAACTACCACACAGGTCAATCAGGGAAGGGGTATCGTATTACCCAGTAACTGGGTTGTGGAGGTCAGATAGGCAGTCGCTCCATGTATAATACTGGTATTCAGCTGCATCCGGTTAGACTGGAAGCCGACCCCAACATAGTTAGGAAAAGGCTAGCCTTTTCCCAACTATGTTGGGGTATACTGCCTAGGCTGTTGATGATGAGGTAGGTAACATAAGAAAAATAAAAAAAGTATTTTGTTAAAAATGAGCTCTTTCCTTTAGTTTGCCGTATGTCATTACTTCCCAGAATTCGATCCTTATTAGCGACACTATCGAATGGTGTAATAATACAGCGTGTTTTTTTTTTCAAAATCAACAGGTTCGATTCCTGGCTAGAAATATTGATTTTGCAAAAATCCAATGATGCAATTTTAGTTTTCATCAAAATCGAGCCCGCGACTCCTTTGAGTACTTTTCGCTAGTCCTCATAGTTTCGGATTTGGCCATCCACGCCCACTTGAAAAATTCACCCTGTATATCCAGACTCCGGGCTGCTACTGAGAAATGCATTTTTGGGATGCATGAAGAGGCCTCCTCGTGTAGCGCAGTTTGTTCCGCCAGTTACTCAACTGAACCGAGCGCTCGGCGCGTCCTGGACAGTCACACCCACCACCTTATTTGACAAGCCAATTCTTTCCTTGCGGCGGTGGTAGGGCTAACGTCAGCCTAGTTTGCGACCACCATCCCACCAGAGTCAAGCAGCCTGCTGTGTTCGTCGATGCGTGGGAGTTCCAGTGCCTTAAGCATTTTCTGGGCACGCTCGTTCCATCATAGACCTCATCCATCGCTTTCCATCAGACGTCATCGAGGTCAAGAGCGGGCTCATTCAGAAAAAAATTTTTTTGAGGAATTCTACCAAAAAATCAAATCGCTCCGCTTATCCATTTGTACCATACCTATCCAACTAATATGTCAACACTAAACCGCACAAGTACACTCAAGCGTTCTCTACAGTAACAACAATAGCGTTCAAAATCGCATAGCAAGAACCAAATGAAAATTTAATGAACTGGTTTTTAGCATACGCCTGGAAATGTCAACGGGGGTAATATTAAGCAATTTCTTGTTTTATTGGATTTTCATCGATCATGGTTATTTATGATTTCTATCGCTTGGTACTATTTCGGTTTAAAACCTAGCCTATAAATTATAATGTTCCTAATGGTGGGACACAGGCCTCCTCTCTGCCGATTTATTCGGGACTGACCAGATCCCCAGTTAGTTCTTCTTCTCTTTTGATCTCTGTCTTATCCACTTTATCTAGGTTACTCTTTTGCGGTAATCTACCACACAGGCCCAGTGCGGGTCGGTACTTACTTTGGTAGATGTCACATGTCTTCGAATTTTTGGTTCTAGGATATGCCAGATTCCTTGGGAGGGGTTTTGAATTCAATTTAGCTTTCCACCAGACGATATTGAGATCAAGAGCAGGTTTAACCGTAAAAAAGGACATATGCTAGATTAATCTTCATCCACCACGCGGACCCGGGCCATTCCGCTCAATTAGGCCGACTTTTGTTCGCAAATGGTAAGGACATTTGGTGCGTGTTGATTGCAATAATAAATTAAATAAAGGTGTTATACTTTTTTAGATAGCGGCGCCATACGTAAAAACATGTAAGAAATGTCATATAAAGTAAAAAAAGAATGCAGCTATGATATTTAATTAATTATTAGCATATATTCGCCGTTAGTGGATTTCCGCGGAATGACCCACCCCTTATTGCGGCGAGTCTTTTTAACCTAATAAGTAGTATAGTATGCATCTGCTAGATTCAGGCTATACTGTTGGTTCAAATAGCACCAAGACTGGGTCTGGAACGCTTATTTTTTTTGCGCGGTGGAAATCGCCATGGACTTCCTCCATCGTGGGGGTGACAGAGGGGCATGCCGGACTCTTACCGGCTAAAATCTTTGCGGTGTTCCACCTCTACCTATGGCCGGGACAAACCATCGAGTATAATGGAAGAAATGGAGTGAAGCCTTTGCCCAGGAGTGGAACACTACAGAATAACAAAAAACCAAGAATCCAAAAAAAGAAAAAAACTATTGAATCTACAAGACGCAGGCCTGTCTGTAAGCCCCGTATTGCACAAGACTGAAGTCCTTAACATTCCAACGAGAGAAATGGAAGAACTGTGAAAGCCTTTGCCCAGGAGTGGTACTTTATAGAAAAAAAAAAACCGAGTGTGCTTATGACCACACGACTGAAGTGAAACTTCAAACATATTTGGCTATGAGAGGAAGAGAGAAAGAAAATGTGCGCGCGCACTGCTTTCTCTTGCTTATATCCCCCACTCAACTCCCGTTCGCCTCGCCCGATCACACTTTTCGTAACGCTTACGTCACGCGTTCGCCAGCTTACTCCCCAAGTCAAGCGTGCGTAAAAAAGTTTCACTTCAAAAACTTTGAAAAATAGGCCGCCACACTTAAATAGCATACGAAATTTTGTTTTAGTGCGGTTAGTGGAAGTGCTCAGGTGCTGTTCATCCAAGTGCGGTTCCAATCAGTGCTCTGAGTGGAATACCTCAATCAATCAAGATATCTTGTAACGTCTTTGGAAACGAAACTGTTTACTAAACTAAAGAACTGCTTGTAAACAAACGGTTATTACTGTGCAAAATTCTACGCAATGTTGCCAGCAAACTGTCAGATTCTTGTTAGTCTGATTGAGTTGATCACTGACGATCACGTCTGAGATCTGGATCAATCTAATATCACCTGCAGTATTACTGCCTGTCCATTGGAGTAGAGAACTGCATAATCAGCCTATGCTGGGACACAGGCATCCTCTCTGTGAGAGAGAGTGTGCCATAATCCATCCCAGTGCGGGTTGGTAGCAGTGGTGTGCATTGCATATAGGCAATAGGCATATAAGCAGTGCCTACCTCGATATATCAACATAAGCCTGTCAATTACATTTTAGTGTGTGTGCGCCCCACAATTAAGAAACTCACTAAATTATCATACCTAACAAAAACCAAAATCTTCATACAAACACGCGCGGCAGTAGGCAGTCGCCGGACGGCCTACTCGGCTCCCGTACTATTCGCACATTGTCATTGGTCTTTACTCGTTCAAGTTAATATGACAAAATTAAAAATACGTAAGTACGTCTCACGCGTAATACCACGACGTTCGACCTTCGCAATTTATCACCCTTAAGTAGGCATGCCTACTCAAATAACCACACTTTTGACCTCACTTTTTTTTCTGATTACTGACCGCGTTTTTCTAGACTAGACCCGCAGCCTAATTGCGGAACGCCAAATCGTCAAATGATTCTGATCAGTTGGCTTTATTTCTATTCACAATTGGCTTCATTTTACGATTTTCGAATTGCGAAACTAGTTTATTATGAAACCAATTATGAACGTTAAGGCCCTGCGCAGAAACTAGAGTTTCGCAATTCGAAAATCGTAAAATGAAGCCAATTGTGATAGAAATGAAGCCAACTGATCAGAATCATTTGACGATTTGGCGTTCCGCAATTAGGCTGCCGGCCTAGCGCCTACCTATTCTGTTTCAGAATAGCACTGGGCCCGCGTGATGGATTATGGCCAATGGGCCATAATCCATCACGCGGGCCCAGTGTGGGTTAATAGATGTCACATGTCTTCGATTTTTTTGTTTCTATCACATGCCAGTTTCCTCGCGATGTTTTCCTTCATCATTCTGAGAGCATTGGTGAAGAAATAATATACATAAAGTCACGAATGCACCCGGAGAGATGGGCAAAGATCGTCACTCACTGGACGCCTGAGACAGGACATCGCCGTCGAGGTAGACCAAGACGAAGGTGGTGTGACGATCTAATATCATTTGCAGGGCCAACATGGCCAGAGATCGCACAAGATAGGGAGGTTTGGAAGAAAAAGGGGAGGCCTTTGCCCAGCAGTGGGACACAAAATGAGCTAACAAAAAAAAGTGCCTGCTACAACTCCTAAGTCGCGGGCGTTACCATTGCTGTCGAGACTCGAGAGTAGTGCAGAGTCAATAGAATTCCACAAAATTGTAGACAGGAAGTGACATTCTTCTTTAATACTAATCTACATTACTGCCTTGCTCTTCTCTGGTATAGCTTGGGATTCCTGTGACAAGATGGAACAGAGCCCTGATTCACAACCATACGACAGGCTATCGTATCGAAAACCTGACATTTCGATAACCTGATTTGACTTGCCCTCAACAGCAAATAGCTGTTGGAAGAATAGCGGGCGTCTATTTGATTTAAACTAACAAAATTTTCGGTTTTTGGACTTGTGAACAGCGTTGAGAAGACTCCTACGATAACAATGATTAATGTTCGATACGATACGGAAGCATATCGAGTGTTTGTGAATAAGGGGGCTGGTCTCTTAAAGCAGTCCAGCTGGAGCCCAAATGTAAGGACATAACTCTTGCTAGGGAATCACTCGGGAGTATAATATAAACAGCGTATAATGTTCCCAACGCTTGGATTCAGACCAGCCCCCTTATTCAGAAACACTCGATATGCTTCCGTATCGTATCGAACATTAATCATTGTTATCGTAGGAGTCTTCTCAATGCTTTTCACAAGTCCAAAACCCGAAAATTTTGTCAGTTTAAATCAAATAGACGCCCGCTATTCTTCCAACAGCTATTTGCTGTTGAGGGGAAGTCAAATCAGGTTATCGAAAGGTCAGGTTTTCGATACGATAGCCTGTCGTATGGTTGTGAATCAGGGCTCTGTTCTGTGAGAGGGAGCGGGCCGTAATCCACCACGAGACCCCAGTGCGGGTTACGTCACATTTTATCGTTCTTGGACGTCTGTTTCCCAACTATTTTGGGGTCAGCTTTCAGTTTAACCGTATATAGCAGTGGTTTAGAGTGGTGAGCTAGACCATCTCCCAAGTATTTAATTTTTTTTTTTTTAATGGACTGGCGCCAAAAAAACCGTACATCAATTCACATCCGAAATACAGCATTTCCATAACCAATTACAATACCAAAGGTTGCTGCTCAATCGCGTGTAGAAACTGAAATAATCAACTTCACGGATCAAGGCATCGCTGAATAATAGCGTGCGAAAGAGATGGCAATAATAAAGATGTAACAGGCAAGCGAGATAGCACTGTGATGAATAAAAGAACAATTTCAGGGTACCGTACATCCGTACTTACAGACAGAATGCCATCGCGAACGGGACTGTCTGGTACTTCGACATGGTCTGTCACAATCACAAATGGCACAAGACTGTATCTTTACAACAAGAATAGAAATTATTTACTGTCCAGGTAAGCAGGGTAAGCAGATTCACAGCTTAAAAGCAAGTTGAGACGACATGAATATACAGGGAGAAATTTTAATCACAGTTTTCCTCTTAAGAGGTCATTGTACTCATCATTATGAACAACAACTTTTACTACGGGACCAAACATGAAATCGCGAAAAAAAAATCAGCTGTTCTCTACATTTTAACGAGTTATGCGAACATAAATGTAGGGAACAGCTGATTTATTTCTTTTTCACGACTTCGGGAACACAAGAAACATATTATAACACTAGCTGCGCCCCGCGGTTTCACCCGCATAAGTTTCGATCCCGTGGGAATATCAGTATAAAAACTATCCTATGTCCTTTCCCGGGACTCAAACTATATCTATACCAAATTTCATCTAAATCGGTTCAGTGGTTTAGGTGTGAAAAGGTAACATACAGACAGACAGTTACTTTCGAATTTATAATATTACTAGCTGCGCCCCGCGGTTTTACCCGCATAAGTCTCGATCCCGTGGGAACATCGGGACAAAAAGTACCCTATGTCCTTTTCCGGGACTCAAGCTATCTCTATACCGAATTTCATCAAAATTGGTCCAGCCGTGTGAGCGTGAAGAAGTAACAAACATATAAACACACACACACACACTCACAAACTTTCGCCTTTATAATATTAGTGTGATTAGTGTGATAGTGTGATTAGTGTGATTAGTGTGATAAGTATGTATGTATTTATGGCGTCTGCTCTATTAAGGAGACTATAATACGCACAAATAAAAAAAACTTATCTGATTCTAGTGCATTCTCTGTATTAAAGAGACAAAAATAATAAAGAGTTTTACAGCACATTGTGTGGTAGTAAGGAATCCTTAGTACGAGTCTCCTACAGAATGCCAGCGGGACTTTCTGTTACGACGACTAGGTCTGTCACAGGAATGCATATTTACAATCAAAATTCGCAAAAAAAAAAGCACTTCTGTAAGTGACGAATTCTCAATTCCTAAAAGTGTATGTGTTCTTAGTTTGTGTAAGTCTAAGTGAGTAAGTCGTTGAAGTGCCATATTAATCACACTAATATTATAAAGGCGAAAGTTTGTGAGTGTGTGTGTGTGTGTGTTTATATGTTTGTTACTTCTTCACGCCTAAACCACTGCACCGATTTTGATGAAATTTGGTATAGAGATAGTTTGAGTCCCGGAAAAGGATATAGGATAGTTTTTATCCCGATATTCCCACGGGATCGACATTTACGCGGGTGAAACCGCGGAGCGCAGCTAGTAAATAAATAAAATAATGAGCCAATTGAAAGTTTATTGCCGCTACACGGCAAATCCTAACTAATATTACAAATGCGAAAGTAAGTTTGTTTGTTACCTTTTCACGCCTAAATTACTGAACCGATTATCCTGAAACTTTGCGTATACGTTGTCAGGTATAAATAATACCTTTCATCCCGAAGAAAAGTGCTGTTCCCGAGGAAAACAATAACGTTATTATGATAATAGATGGCGCCACGTGTACGATGTCGCGAACAACAGCTAGTAATACTATACAATACAATGAAAAGTCCAGACAACAAACCGCTAAAAACGGTCTTATTGTTCCTGCTCTATTTAGGAGACCATAATACACACAAGCACAAAACTACTTCAAATAACATAACAACACGCCTGTAATCTTCGAACGCAGAGGTCTACCTAGTGTATACACACATTTAGAAGGAAAAAACGAAAGAAAAATTTATTACTTATGCACAAACAAAACGCACATTAAAAATATACACATATAGCGTAGTCAAAAGCCTCGTACTCAAGCATATAAAATGTTGACAATTTTGTCTATTGCATGATGTCAGGGCTAGGGACCAAAGACAACACATATTTCACATTTCGCCAAATAAACGTCTAATGATAGTGCACAAAATTATAAAATGAGACGTGTCACGGAACCATTAGTACGCAAGTCTGACTAACACTTAGCCAAGTTTTTTTTACAGGACAACGTTCGGCGTTCGAAATAAAAAGCGATGCGCACTTCGGTTTTTGTCGGGTTTCGTCGGAGGCCACGAGGTGGGAGTCGACACCTGCGCCGGAGACGGTTAGCGGTTAATTAAGAAAACTGTATTAATTTCTACTGGCTCCAGAAATTAAATTTTAACGGTTTACGCAACGGTCTAGTGGATACATATGTAACTGATGCGATTTTAATCCTGTGTTTCCTAGATAGTGTCATAATCTACCTAGCCTTTTCCCAACTATGTTGGGGTCGTCTTCCAGTCTAACCGGATGCAGCTGAACACAAGTATTTTACATGGAGCCACTGCCTATCTGACCTCCACAACCCAGTTACTGGGTATTGGGTAAAACGATACCCCATGAGTGGTTGTCAGACTTAAGGGCTACTGACGACCGTAACGACTGTCAAAGATCCACGAATGACAGCCGGGACCAACTGCTTAACGTGCTTTCTGAGACACGGAGGGGCTTGTTATGTGCAGATGGTCTCCCATCCCCGGACCAACCGCGGCAAGCGTAGCTTAACCTGATCGATCGACCCGTGCGGCTGTTTGTACTAAGCCACAAGCCCCTCCAGATGTCATCATTTCCTAGATAGTGTACTGCATAGAAAATAAAGAGAAGCGCGATGACACAACCCCAGTAATTTATTGCAAATATGAAGCAACTAGCACTTTGCCCGCGACTTCGTCCGCGTGTTTCGTGCTTTCCTCTAAAAATTTCGAAAATGTATATTTATGATCTATTTAGATAAATAAGTATTCGGGCCAAATTTTAAGTTTATAGATCATATCAAAGGAATCAGATTTTTCATGTAAACTGTATTCCCGCCTTTCACCCCCACAGGGGTGGAATTTCGAAAAATCGTTTGAGATATGTTCATTAACTTGACTCAAAGATTATTTATACCAATTTTCAAGTTAACCAAGCCACGCAGTAAAATCCTCCCCTGTATAATTAACTACCCCTTTTCACCCCGTTAGGGGTAGATTTTCGAAAAACCCTGATACATGTTATTGTTTATTTTTGGTCTTGAGTATAAATACTGAGTTTCGAGTTAATCGGACCGCGCGTTAAAATTCTTCCATACAAAGTTTGACACCCCCCAATCCCCCTTTAGGGGGTAGTTTAGAAAAACGAAAAATGCCAAACTTCATAATTTACTTAGACAAGTATTCGTGCCAAGTTTGAAGTTCATTAACTCAAGGAATAAGATTTTTCATACAAACAGTCCCCCCTTTTCACTCTCTTAAAGGTTGAATTTCCAAAAACCCCTTCTTAGTGTTCCCCTACATTATAAAAGGAAGCCGTGTGCAAAAATTCCCATTCCTAGAACCAGTAGTTTCGGCTGTGCGTTGATTTGTCAGTCAGTCAGTTTCTCCTTTTATAATATAGATTATCTATTACGAATAATCTATTGTTTGGGCTAAAAAATTTAAACACTAGAGTTTTAGTATGTTGCTTGTAGAATAATAATCTGACAAAAAATCAGAATGATTGTAGTATATTAGTAGCAAAGAAAGTTTTTAGAGGTATCTCTTCAAGATTTTTTTCTATCGTATCAAATTAGTTGTATTATGTTTTCAAAACAATATCTAACTAGTATATCCTGAAGAATATCATAATTATATTTTTCTAATTTTGTTTACTGTAGTCGATCATATAATTTTAGGCATTATAAAACTTGCGTTTTTTTGCGTTTAGGTCCTGTAGTCCCATTAAAGGGGGTAGGTAATTACCGTACCGTCTAACAAAGCTATAAATGTCTTTGATGCCCTTAGCTCTAGGCGTTTGGATTAGTGCCCAAAAGCGCGATGCTGTTTATAAAAAAACAATCAACATGTTTTGTCGAGCCGAGTTTATTCGGCATCGAACGGCAAAATCGAGCAATGAATTTCTCCCAAGCTGTCTGGGGCTTGACTAAAAGAATGCCTGAACTGTTCATTGAAGATTCAGCTCGTTGCAAGCTTTTAGCGTCCTCCAAAAGTTAGTTTTTATTTTTCCACTTCAGCTGAGACACGCCACATTACGATTTAAAATTCTAGTGATTCAACTGCTATAACGTTATTTTTTTTTTGACTAAGTAATTCAACTACGTTTGAGTTATAAAATATCTTCACTTATAAGCACTAGAAAGATCGTCGAAGTATGTATTCAACTTCTTGTCAATATTTAATAGCGGCAAGTGTCAGTAATTTCACCAGCATTGATTCTTATCCAACCGATCTAAAACACAACAATGCAGTGTTTTCTTCATATACCAATAATGATTTATTCAACCAACTAGCCAGCCTGTAACGTTCCCTAGCTGTGAGTGGGACGCAGGTCTCCCCTGTACAGAGGAGGCCATAATCCACCAGACGAGACCCAAGCGGATTTACTTCGATTTTTTAATTCTTTCGTTTTCTTATATTTGCTTCTAGGACATGCTTAAAATACTTCTTTTAAACTCAAGTAACTATGAGATTAAAAATACTTTCCTCTAAAAAAAAAAAAACAGCTCACGCTAAAATAATATTCAACAATACTGCAAATGATTTATTTTCGTTGGATCCCAGTTTTAGATCCCATTTTAATTCAAAATATTGACGTTACATTCGGACAAAAAACGGACCCTAACATTTGCAATACTATAACTCGCGTTCCGTTGCTAATAATAATCCCCCTTTAACAAAGGGGGAGGGGTAGCGACCCTAGTACGACTACAGGGGCCAATGTGACCTACCCCATGCAATTCAATTACTCGAAATATGCGTATGTGAACCGAACTTCGTTTAGGGTTAATTCCTGGGCTAGCTAGATGTCGTTAGTTAAAAATTTTTGGTTGTTCATGAAGAATTATTTATTCGTAATATGTTTGATAGATTAGAACAGATGATTCTGTTCAGCACTTAATGAGCGAAAAAAAAATGCTGTCTTTTACTTGTAGATGAAACAAGAAACAGTTGAAAGAAATTTTGGAGCGGTGTAGATAAGGATGCACCATCGCCTTGCAGTGGTAACCGTTACAGGAATACATTTTTAACGTAAAAGGTTAATTAAGTACACCCGACAACAGTCGCATGCGACAGGTCAACACGACCGTCTCTCTCGAATACTCAAAAGAAAATTCTCACTTCCTGCACCATGCACGACGTCTGTCGTAACGAATAGTGAAAGATGTGAACGACAGCACTGCGTCTAGTTGTAGATGCATACGACAACTCTGCGGCTTGTTGCAGTGACAAAGGCACTGCAGAATACACGAGTTACTTAACTTTGAATTTCATTTATTATGTCCTAATCACAACAAAACGGGCTTTTTCAGTAGATTCACTGATCAGAGACTTGATTTGTAAACCCCTACATTACCAACCATGATTTTTTTAAAATTATGAAGTAGGTAAAAAACAACAAAACTCCATCATGCTTAACAGTTCTGTCGCCCATTTTATATCGTCCAAATTCATGAATATTTTTCTCACACGCGACTGCGAGTAGCCACGCTCTTGATTTTTGAAGGACATTCTCAATTCGGACGTTGACCTCATTCGTGCTTGTCCTTCAGAAAATTCAAGTGCAAAGTTACCGTATAAGGATGAGAACCGGCCGGTTTACGGTGCAATTGTAAAAGGGTAGCGATTAGCGAATGTTTAAAAGGATTATTTAATACGATCTTCTTGGCACACTTTTGGAGATGTTTTTTTGACGTACCCTAAGTTTAAGTGGCGTAATAATATGTATACCTACCATGCAACTTTTTTTATAACGCTTTTTATATATTACTAGCTGCGCCCCGCGGTTTCACCCGCATCAGTGTCGATCCCGTGGGAGAAAAAAGAAAATGCCCAAGGCATTAAGTCCGACTTTGTACAGTTTTTACTTGTGCATAAAGTTTTAATAAATAAATATCGGGATAAAAACTATCCTATGTCCTTCCCCAGGGCTCAAACTATCTCTATACCAAATTTCACCAAAATCGGTTCAGCGGTTTAGGCGTGAAAAGGTAACATACAAACAGACAGAGTTACTTTCGAATGTATAATATTAGTATGGATGTTGTTTGAATCACTAGCAGTCCCCAAACATGTATTCATAGTGTCATATCATAATAATCATAATCAGCCTATAACGTGGGAACGTTATTGGCTGATTATGCTGCTGGGACAAAGTTGCGCCCAGTCCGGGTTGGTGAATATCACACGTCTTCGAATTTTTTGCTCTAGGATATGCCGGTTTCCTCACGATGTTTTCCTTCACCGATTTGAGATCAGCGGCGATTAAATAAATTATACAAAGTCTTTACTTTGTCTGACTGTGTGTTTGTTTGCCTTTGCCTGTCGCCTGTTTGGGTTCGAACCTACAACTTGTAAGTCGCGGCCGTTACCATTGGGCCATCACTGGTCCTACAAAAAAAGAGAGGAGGCAGCTGTGGGTGGAACATTACAAGTCAGCCAATGATGATTCAGATTTCAATAAAAAATCCAAGTAGCTCCGTTTCTTATCGCAAATTTTAAGGCCCAACAAGATAATCTAAAATGGTCTTGTCAAATAAAAATGGCGGCGATTTTTTGCCGCCAAATGTCGCAATAGGTTATTGACTTGAGTTTGTTACTTAATAGTGGTTATGATACTTATACTTTTTTTATGTTAAAATATGACATCCTGGTGACATTGAAAAAAGGCACCCTTGAAACCTTATTACGCAAAACTACTTTCTGAGTTTATCTTAGACTTTATTGGCATCGATGAAGGACAAACGTCGCGAGGAAACCTGGACTTAGCATAATCAGCCTATAGTGTTCCCACTGCTGGGACACAGGCCTCCTCTCGGTTAGAGGGAGCCTGGACTACGTCGATCGACGATAGATCGCTAGTAATATTTGATGTACGGTGTAGCCATATACGTGAGCATTCATTTATTTGTTTTAATCGCTCACGCGTCGCAGGTCGCGTAGCGGCCTAATGTAGCCTCAGCCTTAAGGGCCAAAGCACACACGCTACTTTTTGCATCGGCGATTCAGCTACTTTTTAGAAGCTAAATGCAGCGGCCAAGCATTCCACACCGCACACTTAAAACGCCAAACGCAGTGATTCAGTCGCTTTTCGGAAGCTCGACACAGCGGCTGAACGCTACACTCCGCACACATCCGGATGCCGGTCGCAGCGATTTGGCATTTGCGCCAACATCGGAGCAGTCGCTAAAACGCGCGATTCCGATACCACGTCCGAACGCAGAGTCGCCAAAACGCGATGCAGCATCGATACAGCCGCAAAATCGCCGATCGCGGATGCAAAAAGTAGCGTGCGTGCTTTGGCCCTAAGATAATGAAACTAAACGTTACCATAATAAATCAAAAAGCGAGCGAAGATAATGTTACTATTTTACTAACACACTGACTTTGACCTGTCAGCTCCAAGATAAACTCGATAGGAAGTGTTCTGACATACTTATCTGTCTTCAACAACGCACTACCAACTTGTAAAACATTAACAATACGAAAAATGTAAGGTTATTAACGTGACATACATACAGGGAAATAGAAAAAAGATGTTCGCCCATAATCAGCCTATAATTTACCCACTGCCAGGACACACAGGCACAGGCCTCCTCTCTGTGAGAGGGAGTTGGCCGTAATCCACCACACGGGCTCAGTGCGGGTTGGTAGATGTTACGTCATGTCTCCGAATTTTTGGTTGTAGGACATGCCGGTGTACTCAAGATGTTTTCCTTCACCGTTTTGAGAGCAGTGGTGATGAAATAATTTAGACAAAGTAAAGCGCCTGTCAGGGTTCGAATTTACGACGTATAACTCGGTAAATCGCGGCCGTTTCCACTGGGCCACTACTGGTCTACCGGGACGCCCAGCAGGGCCCCAATTTTGTTCGGTAATTATTATTTCCCGCGTAATCTCACCACGTGCAAACCACGTACGGTTGTCACGCGTGGATTTTGACAGTTCAAACCACGCCAACTTCGCGCTCATTACGCGCGGTTTCGTTCATTGTGTTATAGAGAATACTTTACTAGCAGATGTTGTAATCAGCTAAGGAATTGACGTGGATTCGAAGTGAATTAGGGCCCAGATGTGAAACATCGAAAATAAATTATGGCTATTGAAAGAATTTATAAATAAACTAGCTGCGCCCCGTGGTTTCACCCGCGATAAAAGTATTATAGTCCATTTTTATTGATTCCCTTTACAAATCTCCACCCCCCTTTTTACACCCTTAAGGAATCATTTCGGGGATAAAACCTATTGTATATCCTTCCCCACAACTCAAACTATCTCCATACCAAATTTCATCTAAATCGGTTCAGCGGTTATTGATTCCCTATACAAAAACTTCCACCTCCTTTAAGGATGATTTCTGGGATAAAAAATATCCTATGTCCTTCCCCGGGATGCAATCTATCTCTCTGATAAATTTCATCTAAATCCGTTCAGCGGTTTAGGCGTGAAAAGGTAACATACAGACAGACAGACAGAGTTACTTTCGACTTTATAATATTAGTATGGATATTATACGGAGAAAAAAGAAATATATTTTTCTGACATGGCGGGGCACGACCAGATCTGATAAGAGAGCGTCATGCCGTTTGCCGTCGCGGTATACGAGTAGGTTTTACTCCCGAGGCGTGCCTACAAATGTTGTGTGCTTATGACCACGCGATAGAAAACTTACGATTGGAGCCGAGTATTCGCGATTCAGCGCCGAGTATTCGCGATTCAGCGCCGACAATACGCCATTCAGCGTCACCAGTGGCGGATTTACCAATAGGCTGAGTAGGCTGGAGCCTAGGGCGGCAGATTTTAGGGGCGGCAAATTTGGGGCTAACATTTTTTTTAAATGTCTTACTGAAATTAAAAAGATTAATATTTATATAACTACCATAGTACTATGTTTTTTTGGAAAGAATAAACAAAGTGAATGCTCAAATTCACGCTTCTACCGTAGATTTTATCATAGTTGCCGATCTTTACAAATCTCTTTGCAAGTTTTTCGTAGCTGATGAACGAGAACATTTTAAGCATTTTAAAGAAAAGGCGAAGCAGTACCTATACAAAAGCATGGGACATTATTGTAGAGGTCGGTAGGGGCGGCAAAATTTGAATAGCCTACTGGCGGCAAATGTGTAAGCCCGCCACTGAGCGTCACCGACCGACTGGAGCCGAGCATACGCGACTCAGCGTCACTGACGCGAGCGTGACGATTCAGTTTCGTTCACGGTCCAGATAGAGCGCAAAGTGCGCATAAAGATGTTTTCCCTTGAAAACGTTTTCGTGACGTCAGTTTAGTGCGAATGCGATGGGGTGGGTCGGGGAGCTTGTGGCTATGTAATATCAGCCGCACGGGTCGTTCGATCAGGTTAAGCTACGCTTCCCGAGGTTGGTCCGTGGATGGGTGAACATCTTTACATACCAAGATCCGTCCGTGCCTCGGAAAGCATGTTAAGCCGTTGGTCCCGGCAGTCATTCGTGGATTTTTGACAGTCGTTACGGGTCGTCAGAAGCCCGAAAATCTGACAACCAGTCTTACGAAGGGGAGTCGTATTACTCAGTAACTGGGTTGTGGAGGTCTGATAGGCAGTCGCTCCATGTAAAATACTGGTGTTCAGCTGCATCCGGTTAGACTAGAAGCCGACCCCAACATAGTTGGAAAAGGCTAGGCAGATGATGATGGGGTGGGTCGGGGTGTGGTCAGGAGAACAAGAAATCTCACGCAGACGAAGTCTCCAGCTTCTGCAACTTCGTCTGCGTGCAAGTTCGACTAATAAAATAATTACAGCTCGTTTATTGAAGCCCACAATCTAAAGTTTTGTAACGTCTGTGGTCGATGCCTCGCACTTATCATTACTTTATATCAGCCAAGGACTTTCTAATCAGTAAGTTATGTACTAGCAATTTATTGCTATAAGAAATACTTATATTTTTTTTAATGGTCGACGATGTTTCGTTATTAGTGTTTCTAGGTATTATTGCTAATTCTATCAATTTATTTGTTTTACTTTAACATAAGACGCTGAAGGTCAATTCCATCTATAATAATAGCCTTTTTTGTTTGGGTGGGAAATTATCAAATAAGTTCTCGGCGTGTCAGACTTTCACTGACTAAAACCCACCCGTGTTCCTTCAGTTGCCTGTGCCAGGGGCCACGATACAACCCGCGACCCCGGCAGGCATCGGTCCTAGCGGACCCCGTCAGTTAGTGCTGACATCTCTTTGAAGCGCGCATGGAACACAACGCGCCGTCGACCCGGGCCTGGTCCTTACCCCGACCGATTTCTGTTACGGTGGCCAATCTCAACGGAGATTAGCCAGGTATGCAGGAGATATTATAGTGCAGTGTGTGCGTAATGACAGGTGCACTCTCTGTTCCTTTACTCTCATAGTCCGATGGGGCGGCAATCCGACACGACCAGGGAGTGATCAGCTGCAGGACCAACGGCTCTACGTGCTTTCCGAGGCACGGGGGTAGTAAACCGCCAACTTCTAAACTATACAACAATAACATTGATTGATGCTCGATACGGTACGGAAGCGAATTGAGTGTTTGCGAATAGCTATGTTCATAGGCAGTCGCTCCATGTAAAATACTGGTAATCAGCTGCATCCCGTTAATCGACTGGAACCCGACCCTCAAGCCACCAACATAGGAAAACGCTAGCAGATGACTTGATCAGATTTTCTTAACATACACAGTTAATATATATTATTAAACTAGCTGCGTCCCGTGGTTTCACCCGAGTTTCGAGTTTCTAATATAATTCAATCACGATTCGAAAGACCGCCTGTGGAAAGGAGGCCTGTGTCCCAGCGGTGGGAACATTATAGGCTGATGATGATGATTCGAAAGACACGTGGCGCCATCTGTTATCATTATTATGATAACAGATGGCGCCACGTGTCTTTCAAAACAACAATAACGTTATTACGTTATTGTTGTTTTCCTCGGGAACAGCACTTTTTTCGGGATGAAAGGTACCCAATGTCCGTTTCTGTACACATGACAACGTATATGCAAAATTGCAAAATTTCAGGATTATCGGTTCAGTAGTTTAGGCGTTAAAAAGTAACAAACAAACATACTTCCGCATTTATAATATTAAGTTAGGATACAGTTAAATGTCGGATACACTGGAATCTATCGCGTGTAAAACCACCTTCAATCTCAAATGAACTCCGTTAATTAAATAAATAATAATTAAAAATATAACGTTCATTTTAATAACTTGAGTGCAACGAAGCGTGGCATGCTAAATTAGTTAGCAAGCATGTTAATATGCAAAGTGCAATATTAAGATTATTTTAATTGCACCATCTCTCGCAGTTGGCAATGTTAGGTGGGTATGCAAAAGAGAATTCGAGCTTCTAAATGAAGATATTTTTGTGGCCCCCTAGGCAGTTAAAATTACAATAATAATAACTTCATCACCGCTGCTCTCAAAACGGTGAAGGAAAACATCGTGAGGAAACCGGCATGTCTTAGTGACATTCCATTGTGTCACCCTTTGTAAAATTTCTACATTTATATTTCTGTAATACTTATGGTGTACATAATAAAAGAGCATTCTATTCTATCCACCAACCCGCACTGGGCCCTAGTGGCGGATTTACCAATAGGCTGAGTAGGCTGGAGCCTAGGGCGGCTTTGGGGCTAACATTTTTTTTATAAGTCTTACTGAAATTGAAAAGATTAATATTTATAAGCCTACCATGTTTTTTTTTGGAAAGAATAAACAAAGTGAATGCTCAAATTCAGGCTTCTACCGTAGATTTTATCACAGTTACCGATCTTTACAAATCTCTTTGCAAGTTTTTCGTAGCTGATAAACGAGAAAATTTTAAGTATTTTAAAGAAAAGGCGAAGCAGTATACAAAAGACATGGGACATTATTGTAGAGGTCGGTAGGGGCGGCAAAATTTGAATAGCCTACTGGCGGCAAATGTGTAAATCCGCCACTGCTGGGCCCGCTTGGTGGGTTATGATGGCCCACTCCCTCTTACAGAGAGGAGGCCTGTATCCCAGCAAATTATGCTAGGCAGTAAGAGACCTGCCTTGCAGCCTAGCAATGTTCTTTCCACGATGTTCAGTGACTAGCCATTGGCCATGCACTTCGAAATGTAATGAAATGGTTTATACTGTAAATAGGACCCTGGAAATCGGAATCACTTTTTCACATCATATCATTAAAAAAAACCGGGCAAGTGCGAGTCGGACTCGCGCACCGAGGGTTCCGTACAAACCTGTTTCAAATATTTTTATTATAATTAGTAGGATGTAACTAAAAATATACGGTTTTCGCAATTTTTCCTTTATCTGTGCTAAGTATAAGACGTTGCTTCGTACCAAATTTCAAGATTCTGAGTTCACGGGAAGTACCCTGTAGGTTTTGATTCCCTTGCGATTGTCGAAATTTTGCGGCATAAACGGCTGTATTTTTTATTGCATTAGCTTGGAAGTTTGATTTTTTTACAGCTCCCGGGGACAGTAGACCTGAGAATTTGATATAAATTCCAGCTTGATACCTCCACGCATTCCTGATAAAAAGAGTCTTGACAGACGGACGGACAACAAAGTGATCCTATAAGGGTTCCGTTTTATCCTTTCGAGGTACGGAACCCTAAAAATAAGCTAGATGAGGTCGGCGTTTCCTATCTGACCACTCTGCGAAAAAAGAAATCCAGATAAAATCTTGGACAGATCATTTGCGAAGACCATGTAGATTGATGTCTGACATGGTCTTTGGAGGAAAGTACAGACGCCAGCACATCAAGCTACCCGAAACTGTCAAATTTCCCCAATCAACTTTGAACCTTATATTTTAGAGATAAAGTTGAAAATCTATTAAAGAAATTTGACAGATTGTAGTAGATTGATGTGCTGGCGTCTGTACCATACAGATTTGAGTAGACCAGTCCGGTCAGCGCATGCATAAGTTCCTCTACTAAAAATAATCCCATAAACGGTGCAAACAGTTAAGAAATATAGTACTATACCTACTAAAATGCCGGAAACGTGTGGCTTATCAGCGCTTATCATAACGGGCGATTGTGAATCGATGCTAAGGAAATAGTACGAACGCATTCTAAGGAGTTAGGATGGCAACACGACTGTGGAATGTTACCATAGTAATTATTGTAGTAAAACATTACGGACTAGGGTCGTATTCACCGTACAATAAAAAAAACTAATCATCCTGCAATTTTTCATCCAAGAGTCAGTATAGAAAATCTAGTCGTAATAAAATTTTATGGCCAAAACGTAGTATTTTTCCTTAGGATAAGATAGTACATAAATCATCGCTTTTTTACGATGGATCGACGAATTGCAAACGATCTCGGATAAGACCTGAAGGCCTAGTTAGACAAAGTGTCATTTGATCAGCGATAACGGAAAAATAAAAAAAATAAGTTTAACCCGACTACTGAAAAGGATGAAACAAGAAAGTACCTAACGCATGCCGCTGTACTAACATATTTAAGCTATGGTGTCATGCGAGCACGGGAAGGTACTTTCTTGTTTCATTCCTTTCAGTAGTCGGGTTTGAGTTTTTAAACGTATTTTTTTATTTTATTATTTTGGGGCTTATTTCAGTAATATTAAATTTTTAGAAATGTGCTAATTAAGCCCTTTCATTTGATACCACACAAGGCACTATCCCAAAATATTTATTTTTAAATTCATTACGTTATGTCATTTCATATCAGGGAACTGCGGTAGACAAAATCTATCAATGAAAAAAAGTTACAGAACTATGACCGGAGGCGTTTAAAAGCGTTAATGATCTAAACATGTCACATATCGTGCAAATTCACGTGAAACTATTTAACAAAAATATTCAAGGTCTACGTCTTTTGAGGCAGTGTGCTAAAACAATAGGATTTCAGGCATATTATTTGAGTTATTCCGGTTGCGTATTGAAATCTGCTGAAGGAAACATTACAATTAGCATAATCAGCCTAAAATGTTCTCACTGTTGGGACCTTGGGACACAGGCCTCCTCTCTATGAGAGGGAGTCCGCCATAATCCACGGAATCCACCACGCAGGCCCAGTGCGGGTTGGCAGATGTCACATGTCTTCGAATTTTTGGTTCTAGGACATGCCGGCTTCCTCATGATGTTTTCCTTCACCGTTTTGAGAGCAGTGGTGATGAAATCATTTACACAAAGTAAAGCGCCTGTCTGGGTTCGAGCCCACGACTTACAACTCATAAGTCGCGGCCGTTACCGCCGGGTCACCACTGCCTATTTCTAGCAGCGCAGGGCTGAGAAAAAACATGTTCATCAGAATGACTGCCCAAAATGTGCGATCAGCTTTAAAATATTACTAAAATCTACTAATCCAATTTACTGGCCTCAAAAAAATTCAGTCCAAACCGAAAAACGTACATTTCGATACAAATGCCGCAACTCAAACAAATACAAAATAAAACTTAGAAGTTCAGAGGAGCGTTCGCTTCATATATTTCTTTACCACTCCGGCTTCTGGCTTTTAGCCAAGACGGGTCGTTGTAAAACTGCGAAACGTAAATGATGTAATAATAACGATTTTGACGTAAAATAAACATCCTGCTTGTTTTTTTAAATTTCATGTACGCACTTTGTATTTTGTTTTGAATTTTGATATCATGTCTTCATCCAGTTTTTCCCTTTTATGTAGGAATCGGTTTCTTTTGATAATAAAAACAATATTGGATGCTTTTATAGGTTGTGATGAGCATGATACAATGATTATATCATTGTCATAAATCATAACATGACAGGCACGTGGCCAAATGGCTTGCGTAGGTAGTGCAGGTACATCTTGAGGTAAAGCCACGTTTTCATTAGTCATTTTCTTAGATGGGTGGCCGCTGATTTGAATACTAACCGCTTTGGATAAAGCGCTGTTTCCCAATCGCCTGTGATCGTATTTGGTGCTTCTTCATCATCATCAAATTGGTGCCAAAGGAGACTTTGATATGAGCAGCCTGGTCATATCTTTAGAAACCCTAAATTTTTCTGCATCTTCCAAGTTTTAGTTCGGTCAGACACCCGACTTTTCTATTTTCCAACCAAGAAAGGTCCAAGAACGATCGACAATAATTGCAATGGTGATTCCTCTACACCATCAGAAATAGGTTGTTTGGATGTAGGAGATAATCTCCTACAAAACTACTCATTCGATTTCAAAAATTATTTCACTAATAGCTACATTATTACCAAGTGCTATAGGATATTTTATGGTCTTTAGTTGATTTCCACGCGGACGGAGTCGCAGGCAGAAGCTAGTCTTGTATAAAACATCAAAATGTTATTTTAAAATCGATACAATCATCACCAGACACTTACAGGCCGTGAGAGAGTTAGGAGTTAGCATACTTAATTTTTTTTCCATAAATTTTCTCATCGACAACGCTTTAACAAAGTTATGTCATACAGTCGTGCTTGTTATGGTATTTTTAGGACGTTATTTACATATTTTAGCACATCATTTCCGTGACAGATAAATAAGTTAGCTTGTAGGTGAAAATTAGTTGAAGCAATTCAGAAGTTCTAATACCAATTTGTATATAAGGTGCTATAAAAATATCTGCCACGGCTTCAATGGAAGACAGTATTTTGTATATAGATTACAGTAGTGAAGAAATTTTGTAAAATAAAGTAATTAAATAAACATTTACTCTATTCTGCATAACGTGGTTCACAAACTACGCGCGATGTGTCGCTTCGTCACATTTAGCGAAATGAAATGACGGTGCGGCAACAGCTAATTACTATGGGACGGTTTCATGCAACTAAATCAATTCAAATATTTATACTTACGCATATTTTTTTGTATGAAAAATTTATGACATAAGATCAATAATGTATCTTTACTATTGTAATGTATATACAGAATACTGTCTCCCATTGAAGCCGTGGCAGAAATTTTTATAGCACCTTATATGTAGATGGTGAAAACCGGTCACCGACTAAAGACGGTAGCCCAATGTCTGTCGTCTGCATCAGTATAATCAGCCTATAATATTCCCACTGCTGAGCCACAGACCTCCTCTCTGTGAGAGGGAGTGGCCCGTAATCTACCACGCGGGCCCAGAGCAGCTTGGTGGATGTCACGTCTTCGAATTCTCAACAACCCAGCTACTAGGTCTGTTAGTCAGAAAGTCTGTGCAAGATAAGTCTCATCAACTTGCAGGGTAATTTTGAAAGATATTGCTAAACCATTGCTTTATATGTTTGAACAATTTGTCTGCTCAAGAACGTAACGCAATGTATGTTGTAGAACTGTCAAAATGAAAGCCGTTGCAACTGATAGCATGTTTCGCATGTTGGTGGATGTCACATCGTCACATGTCTTAGATTTTTTGACATTCCGATCGTCTGCGTGGTCTCTCATATTTTTTATTTTTATTGAAGTGAAAACTTCTTTAGCGGCGTTGAACACTTTTTGTAATGGGTAAAAATTGTTAAACTCGCGTCAGGGCATCGCGTCAGGACACGTGACCGTCAGGAGAGATTCCGCCCCCCCCATCTCTTTCTACGGCGGCGCCAACCGAAGTGAACCAAGTGAGACACGATAATGGATGGATGGATGGATGGTGATGGCGATGGTGGTTGGCGATGGCGATGGTGATGATGATGGCGATGTGATGTGATGGTGGACGCGGACGCGGACATGGATGGACAGCTGATGGCTCGACCGTCTGTGTAGTAGCCACACTGCTGTGTATTCGTAAAATTCGTGTATAAAGTGTTTCAAAAAATGGAAATTGAACAAAGTGCATCGATTAATGAAAAAAGTGACGCAGAAATAGTGAAAAAAACTTAGTTATATTAATTCAATTAACAATTGATTTATTTCAACGTAAATATTTAAGTTTTCACTTCTGCCGGCACTCCCGGAGTGCAACCGGTCTTTTTTTATTATTTCTTTTCTTGTCTCTCCTACATCATCATCTACCTAGTGTTATCCCAGGTATGTTGGAATCAGCTTCAAGTCTGCAGCGGATGCAGCCATACCAGTATCGTCTCTAACGACATCATCATCATTCTCATGTCCTTATTTCCATTTTTTTTTGGGTCTGCGCAACATATCTTTTTCTTCCATACTTCTCTTTTAGTCCTCATCTCGGTAGTCACTCCCTTTCTAGTCATATCATCTTTCATACAGTCCAACCATCGTTTCTTTGTCTTTCACGACATAATACTGACAAAAATCGGATAGATGAGTATCGAAGACTCACTCAGTGCGGATTAGTAGGGATATATGGAGCATAAGGTTCCATTTATCCCTACCGGTAGCGATAATTGGAAAAAATCTCCAAGTATCCCTACCAGTGAAGATATATCAGTAGGGATATATGGAACAGGGGGAATCATCCACGTCACAACAATATTCGGTTACTATTACGTAGGTGGTTTCGTACAAATTGCCCGTATGAATCATTTGTACGATCAGACGAGGCTATATTTAGCTTGAATATGTATTGTTACATAACGGCATTACGCTAATGTCAAGGATGCTTTCGCTGGTTCGAAATTTTTCAGTTTCAGTGTAAAGATTTTACGGGTTAGAGAATTTTGTAGTGTCCCTCAACTAGTTGGATTTGTCTGTTGTTTCACCGGCATTTATAAACATCTAGCAGGAACTGGGTTTACCGAAATTGCTTGCAAGAATGGCAGCAATGAATGAAATGAAAGCTGAGTGGCAGTTGGCTAGCGAAGTCTGTCGAAGGACCGATGGGGAGATATACGGGATCGTGTATTGTGCCACGTCTTCTGTCTAGCCGAAGCACTAGGAAGTGGTGAAGAGCGGGCGTTGTGGGGGACTGCCTTATGTAATTTTGACATTAAAAAAGTGCTTAATTTGGATAAAATATTTTTGATTTTCACGGTCTTTAATGCAGACGAGTTCTTGAGTGGAGTCTGGGAATCAGAAAGCATAGTTTGAAAGGCAGAGAACCAGGTGTTGAGGCACTTGGGGGAGTCCATGTGCTTTCTTATTTTATCTTGAACGGCATTAACTGTGAAGGAAAAACATCTTGAGGAAACCTGGAATTATAACCGTTCGCAATCTCCAACATGCAAAAACGAGTTTATAAGAGTAACGGTGGAGTTTCTTGCCCATTCTTCTCCATACGAAAACTACCTTTTGGAAGGGGCGACTAGAATCAATTTTATTTTTAAGGTAATTTTTGACGTTTAAAAGTGCCTTTTATGTGCCTATTTCAAATAAATGCTTTGACTTTGAAACAACTCTGGTGAGCAATATGCTCCTTCCTCCTTTGTATGAGAAGAGACCTTACCTCTACAATGGGTCAGTAATAGCTAAACTCTGCGATTGACCTTTTTTTGTCAATATGACCTTAATGTAATTGCTCGCAGCTGTCATTTTTGTCTAGCAAATTAAAATCAGAGTTTAGTACTTTTACTATCCATCCTAAAACCAAAAAGATCACATGAAAAAAAAAGACCTTACTCTTGGCCGGGTAGCGAAGCAGAACGCCGTAAACTGTCATGGCCACACATACTAATATTATTACAGTCATATATTTAGCTGGGCGGTCTATTTTCATAACCCGCCGTATTCTGGCAAGATATTAAGATACGAGATGTTGGAAAATTAGATAGTGTTAAAGAAACCCGTGTTTTTAGGAAACCATTTTTTCTGCCTTGTTTTTTGGAAGCTGTTTCTTGGAGGCTGTAGAGATGCACTAAGAAATAATTTTTTGACTTCTATAGCCAAAGGGTCCCAATGGGAAGCTATTATAAAGCCTCCACTGTCCGTCCATCTGTCTGTCAGCGTATCTCATGAACCTTAATAGGTAGACAGTTAAAATTTTCACAGTGTGTATTTCTATTGCCGCTATAACAAAAAACAAGAGACGTATTTTTTTCGGCGTTTTTGCTGCTTGTGGTACGGAACCATGTGCAAGTCCGACTCGCACTTGGCCGGTTTTCTTATTACATAACTTCTTCCCTGACCGAGTAAATCGGGGTATACATTTTCTTTGCGAGCAAAGGCTTGTGTTTTGTGGATAGTCAGTTAGTCAGCCCTATTACTACTTTGCTGGCTAGCTAATATTTTTTACCACGGCATATGCTGTTTTTATATAATAGGTCATAGCGATACGAGAGAAGCTTTGTGTTATTTAACAGATTACCCTGACCAAAAAAAGTATGCCAATTTTAATAAAATTAAAAAAATAAAACGCCAAAATGAGGGTAGAAATAAAACATACCTGCAATGGAGTCTCTGAGGTCTGAAACAAATGAATTTTGAAGTTTAGATTCAAGCTAACTGTATATTTTTTTTTAATATTGGAAGGCTTGATTTGCGTTAGATCATCATATGAGCTGATGGTAAGCAGTAATGCGGTCGGCGATGGTGCATGCTTGCTTAAAAGTAACCTAATCTTATCCTGCCGATATAGATGTAATTTTTTTTGAGACCAGCCAAATCCTGATTCGAGTAAACAAAAAGGTTTTCTTTTTTAAATGAGCCAAATCACTTTTGACTTAAATACTCCTGCTGATTTTGCTGTTCTATTAAGACCAGCCATAACCACAAGTGGAAAGCATATTTTTAATGAGGCAATGTTTTCGGTTAATTATGATTGAAATCGATGGTTAAAAGCTACTGAAGGTTAGAAAGACGAGGATGAAAAACCCCAATGCGGAAGTAACAACCCTAATTCCATAGCCAAGAGTAGAAGACTAAATCGACAGTATTCTAATTGAAAATAACTAAGAAATATGAATAAGGAAGAGCTACAAAAGACGTAGGTAGTGCGGGCTTTACACAGGTGACTATATAGCCAGACTGTTTACATGGCAATTCGGCTAGGCCGCAGGTGAGTAAAATCGCAAGTTCCAAAGTAGAGTAGCTTTCGATTTTAGTCGTGTGGCGACAGGTCGCATCGGGACAGCGAAAATGCTCAGTCGCAGGCGATCGCCAGCCGCATGAAGGTCAACATTTTGACGCAAAATGAACTAGTCATCTGCGATTTTTATCAACCTGTATAAATGGGGTGGCGATTCGGCTTGTGAGGCGATTTGGTAAGTGACCAGCCGATCGACCTACTGTAAATCCCCCAATAGACGTTAGATGATACAAAACGCGTTGACATCGTAACGATATAGTTACAAGGTACCAGAATAGACTCCCTAAACACAGGCCTTCAGACGCCAAGGTTAAAAACTAGAATGTCGGCAATTTGTTTATATTATAGCCCATTTAGTATCTACAATATTATTCGGGCGGTTAACTGAGAGGGTTTTAGAGCAAATAGCATTGTCGTTAAGGTTTATATTGCGCTGTCAGTGGGCTGGGATGCGCCGTGATGTCGAAATAAAAAGATATTAGGCATTTTCAAAGTTACTGCTTTAGAGCTGAAATTTTGTACAGAGATTCTAGACCAGATACACTCTTCAACCCGTTTGTATTGATATACCCTTTCCGTAACACCCTGTATAAAGTTCCTAAAGGATTCCTGAGTCTATAAAGTCGATCGATGGCAAAGTTGGTAACGAAAAATTCTTTACATCATTGACAAAGATTCTATAACCAATCAAATGGCAATCTGCTGATGGAAAGCCCAAACTGCTTCAAAATCCTCCCCTAATACCGGGTCACACGGTTCTATTTTAGTTGATCCAACTGCTAAGTCGAAAGCGATTTGAACCCTCTGAAGTGGCTTTCAATCAAATTGAATTTCAAATTAAAAGGATTTTTAATATCGACTCGTGTGAACCCTGGCATAAGCAAAAGACAAATGACTGAGATAATTTTCTGATGAATAAATGTATTTTGATTCTTTCAAGGTCTTTCCTAGTGATGACTGATGACCTAGGATTGCGTCACGATTTGTAACAACCAAGTTTGACAATGACGTCAAAACCTGTACCAGTGCCTTTGTCGGCAATGAGCCAATCACAGGACAGCCGGTCTATTCTGTAAGAATCTTACCGTGGAAACTTAGGTGAGGTGAGACTGAAATGACCCACGTGATACTATTAGAATTGACACTATTTACAGCTCACTTCACGTAGGTATTCACGGTGAATTTTTTTACAGAATACATCAGCAGGAAAAGTGTGCTTTTAGCAGCAAATTACCACAACGAAGTGAGAAAAGCGCTACAGAGGAGCGTAGACTTAACTCTTAAATCGCCAACAAGCAGTCAGCAGGCGAGGTGACCAATGCTCGTTCCTCCTCTGTCTAAGAAGAAGCTTTTGCACTGCAGTGGGACAAAAACCGACTAATATTACAATGCAGCATCTTTTTATATCCTCTGCTTTAACCCGTAAAGCAAGTTTGTAAGATAGAATACGACGCAGTGCCGCGTTGGCAGTTTGGACCGAGTCCAACGTCATTAAAGAGTTGCCGTCTTGCTGTTAGAACTACGGGCAAACAGCATTGAAAGACGGAAATTAGACGTAGGATTTTGGTTAGGGTTATGAGGAACAGTGTATAAAGTTCACTCTCCTCTATAGAAAACAGAGGATCCGACCTGACGGGTGTTGTGTTTGGTGTGCAACTGATCGACGTTGTATAAATGGTAGTCGCGTGGTAAACTCTGCTTGCGCGATGCAGGAATTTTGCGTGACGTCAGTGTGCTGCGTAGTTTGCATGTAGCGATGTAGATGCCGCCACAGTTCTTTGGAAATGGGGTGTATTAAAGTAGCCAGAACCAGTGGCAATACCTAAATGTATGTCCGGCGTACCCTGGACAGATATCCCCGCTGCCAGCTTGCTGACTGGCTAATATTGTGACATGCCATTACCTATCCTCGTGGAATACCTGCATGAGACTCGCACAGACCAGGGAATCATGGCACAAAACGGAGGATTCCTGTGGCGGCATCTGCACTGCCACATACGAACTACGCTTCACACTAAATCCTGCATCGCGCAAGCAGAGTTTACCGCGCAACTAGCATACAACGTGGCGACAATCGTCGGTCATTAACCCACCAGACACAAAACCCGTCTGGTCGGAGGATCCTCCCTTTTCTATGGAGGATGAGGGAACTATACACCTTGTTCCTCATACCTTTATAGGCCTAAGACTCGGCAGTAGGTGGAACAAGGCTTTCATTTGCAATGATGACAATACTGATACGAGAAAAGATAGAACACATTATGGCTATATTGTTTAGCTCTTTATATCTCCGCTTGTCATATGCCGTTGTTTCAATTTCTATAGAAAAGTCTTGGTGTACCGGTGACCATATTGTTTTCCTTGACATTCGTGTTATGGTTGCCTGTACCATCTTTTGCTGTCTTAGACCTATCGCCTACGACGCTACCCAAAACTAACCAGATACAAACTCAAATCACCAATGAGTAATGAGTTTCTTGCCCCTTCTTCACCTACGGCGCTTTGGGATGGGCAAATAGCTTCATATTTCTGACTGAACAATTCTTTGACAATTCAAAAGTGCCTGTAAAGTGCTTTGAGTAGAATGTTTGAGCAGTGGTGGCCCAGTGGTAACGGCCGACTTACGAGTTTTAGGTCGTGGGTTCGAACTCAGTCAGGCGCGTTACTTTGTGTAATTTATTTCATCAGCACTGCTCTCAAAATGGTGAAGAAAAACCTCGTAAGGAATCCGATATGTCCTACAACCAAAAGTTCGAAGACATGTGACATCTACCAACCCGCATTAGGCCCGCGATGTGGATTACAGCCCGATCCCTCTCAAAAAGGGAGCAGGCCTGTGTCCCAGCAGTGGGAACGTTATAGGCTGATTATGTAGCCAGAATGTCACTCACAAACCAATTAATAACATGTTGTGTACTCTTGGGAAGCGTCGTGGACGATAGGCCGTAAGGTAAAAAGAACGCGAAGGTAAAACAACTATTTTTGGCAAACCAACGTCTGCTGTAGTTACAGAAACTGACCAAAAATAACACCACTCCAATGACAATCAGGGTTCCAACGTCACCGAGGCGTTGACACTAAGTGACGTATTTCTGGAGCAGTGCCAACCTACAAGTGATATTATCAAACTTCGTAATGATTTAGCCGTAAAGTTTTTTAAGAGAGAACTTCTATTTTATTACCGTGATTTTCTTAGTGCTTTTTTGAGTGAATGAATTTTTCACCTATTAATTGAACGTGGATCTAAGATTCTTAAGCCGTTGCTCCCGGCTGTCATTCGTGGATCTTTGACAGTCGTTACGGGTCGTCGGAAGCCCGAAAGCCTGACAACCAGTCTTGCCAAGGGATATCGTTTTACCCAGTAATTGGGTTATGGAGATCAAATAGGCAGGTGCTCCATGTAAAGTACTTTTATTCAGCTGCATCCCGTTAGACTGGAAGCCAAGCCTAACATACTTGGGAAAAAGCTAAGCAGATTGATTTTATACTGTGTTTGTTATTACTGACGTGCTACGCACTGCACAAATATGAGTAACGACAGATGCTTTATGTTGACTAATCTCTGTGGAAACGAGAGGTCACAAAGTGGGTAGAGGTGGACGAACTGACGTCTTAAAAAGTGGGTAGTAGTGACTGGACACAAAAATCCTACTGACATTGGACTAGATCAGGGATGGCGAACCGTGACACGTAACAAAATAATTTGGGCACGGCATCATTTCAGTAATTTTGGTACTCTAGTTTGCAATAGCAAAAGTCTTACTTTCGTAATTTTGTGTTTTTTTTTTCTTTTCTTAACCGGTCAAGCGGCGCGGTTCGCCAATCGGCGACGAAACAATAGAAAATCAATTGTGTCTCATTAGCGGAGCTTCACAGATTAAATAAACACTGAGACAGTGAGGCGGGGTCGCGGCAGACCACGTAGATGGCGAGATGAGCTGGATAGGTTCCGTCAAAACTGGAGGGAGGACGCGCCGGCTCGCGAAAAATGGAAGGAGTGGAGGGAGGCCTTTGCCCAGGAGTGGGACAGCGCAGGCTAGATAAAAAAATAAAATAAATATATAAAACTGTTAATTGTGTTATCATCGTTATAGTAACAATGGTATTATTATGAAAGTTTATAGTTCAGTATTATTGTGAAATTATTTAGTTTTTTTCCAGTAGTTTAGATTGGCTATTGGTACGGCATGGCCATTATAAATATTTATTTGGAAAAATGGCACGAAGATGTACAGAGGTTCGCCATCCCTGGACTATATATTTCTGCTTAGTAATGTTTCGTGTATTTCCTGGCATAGTTTATGCTGTCCTCTCTCTGGCTGACAACCACAGATGTCACAAAATATGAAAATAATATCGTAGAATGAATAGTGGGATTGAGCAAGTGAAGATAATGTCACGATGAAGTAGCTATATGAGGGCTGCGCTAACGTTCAAGTTCGGATCATCATTAAGAGGGTTTACGACGCATGGCATTTCATAAAAACTTTCAAGCCCTTGTTTTTCGAAATGAAAGAACCGATTTTAATTAAACTTCATACGCTTAAGCAGTATACAAAGGTCTAAAAAGTTAGTTAAGAACATTTTCCAAAAATTGTGTTACAGCCAAATTAGGCCGATTTTAAATTTTCCATAGAAACAGAGATTTCCAGTTATCTTTTTTTAAATGGACATTTCGAAAATGTTCATTACTAACTTTTAGACCGTTGTATCCTGCTTACCTATGCGTAAGAAGTTTCATTAAAATCTGTTCATTCATTTCGAAAAACAAGGGCTTGAAAGTTTGTATGAAATGCCGTACGTCGTTAACGCTCTTAAGAGCCTATACTACCTCAAATGGCTTAGCGTGATCCTCCGTTATGTCGAAAATACTGCACCATTAATTTTGAAATAAATATATGGTAAAGTTGAGGATTAATGCTAAGTCTTATGTTAGACGAAAACACGATTCCATAAAATTTTCTCGATAGAAAATAAATCCAAAGTTACCTCTAACCCGAACAATAAACCGCTGGTATTCAAAAAATACTTCAAATTAGATCATGAAACTTTGCATACTAACTGGACTTACTTTAAAGCAGGTCTTATGTTATTTACTTTTTTATAATTACCATTATTTTCACTGTAAAAAGCAAATACCTAAACTATTGGCGCTGCCTGCCGCCCAGCACCGCGCTCTGTCTCGCTCTCACTCAGTCAGCGAGCAGTATCGTATGAGCGAGATAGAGAGTGAATTTTAGCTGAGTTAGTATAGGCTCTTAAGGATATTCGATACATGATCTCCCAGCCACTTTATCGCTAGATGGCGGCACATTCGCACTTCGAACATTTTCAATTTTTACGCCTAACTCAGAAAGCTTTGCGAAACAACTTTATTATATGCGTCAACTAACGCATTAACATAATCTTTTTAGATATTCACTTTGCTTGTTAACTCGTCTCATACAAAGATTTGTACCCCTAAACATTTAGCCGTTTCACTTTATATCTTTACTATGTCTTTACACACACATGTACAGTTACACACTACGTGTATAGTTTTACTTGCGATGGAACTAGATGGCGTTGTATTCATAAACTTGGTTTGTGAACTTGTTTTCCAGAGGTGGCGTTAATTAAAATAAAATATTTTTACGAAAATATTTTTATGACTGTCCATCATTCTCTAAAGAAAAGCGTACTTTTTATAGTAAAAACCGAAGAAAAGAATACTTGATTGCTACAAGAGTTGTCAGTTGCTTATTCAATTATTCTAAGGGTGCTTTTGTAGTGTGTTAGGGTAGGTTTAGGTTTAAAAATAATAAAATAATAATAAATCCCCTGACCGATTTCGGTCACGGTGGCCAATTTCAAAGAAGATTAGCCAGGTTTGCAGGAGATATTATAGTGCACAAGTGTGTGCGCAAATACAGGTGCACTCTGTGTTCCTTTACTCTCATAGTTCGATGGGACGGCAATCCGACACGACCGGAGAGAGAACAGGCGCAGGACCAACGGCTTTAGGTGCTTTCCGAGGCACGGGGGTATTACGCCACCAATTTCCAAACTCCGGGCAAAAAAAAAAGAAAAAGAGTAAAGAAACTCCTAACGGGAAAAAACCCAATTTAAATAACACTGTCCGACCTGAGAATCGAACCCAGGACCCCTTGCACGGCAGATGCACTTGTAACCACGAAACCAACGGGACAGTTAAGATTTGTTGTATAATTAAACGCTACTATAAAACAAAATATATAAAATGTTTATTTGAGTCGTGCGCGAGAGATGCAGCGGCGCAACGCGCGGCGCGGGCGACGCGAGGCGCGGCGGGGGTGCGGCAACGATCATCGTATCAATTCCGCGAATTTCGGTCGTAGCGTAGGTATAATAATGTATCATTCAACCGCAGCCCAGCCAGCCCAGCGCGCCCGCCGCCGCCACAGGCAGTGTACAGACGCGTGAAATTATTAGGCCGTGTACACACGGTTGTGGGTATTTAATTATTAGTGTAATTTTATTACTGTTGTGTGTATGTGTATGTATATGTATATAAGTGTTATGTGTAATATGTATTATGTGTTTACTATTTACGTGTGTTTGTATGTTTAGCCTAAAAACCAACAACTTCACATACACCAGCGTCCACTCGAACCAACAATTCCAATTTCAAATGAGAAAATGAAAAAAAATCAGCTGTTCCCTACATTTTGACGAGTTACCTATACGAACATAAATGTAGGGAACAGCTGATTTTTTTCGCGATTTCAGGTTTGGTCCCATAGTAAAAAAAATTGTTCATAATGATGAGTACAATGACCATGTTAGTGTTGTTCCAATAACCCTGTATATACTTATACTATATTATATCCATACTAATATTATAAATTCGAAAGTAACTCTGCCTGTCTGTCTGTATGTTACCTATTCACGCCTAAACCACTGAACCAATTTAGAAGAAATTTGGTAGGTATAGAGATAGTTTGAGTCCCGGGGAAGGACATAGGATAGTTTTTATCCCGATATTCCCACGGGATCGAAACTTATGCGGGTGAAACCGCTGGGCGCAGCTAGTTGCAAATAAAGTTTATTGAACTCTTCTCTCTCTTCGATAATTGAGCTTTGTTGGTACCGACTTTGTTTTGAAGATTCTATACATCTTTTATTACTTATTTACACCCTAAGTTACATTAAAATTAGCAAGGAAAAACCGGCCAAGTCCATGTCGGACCACAATGAAGAGTTCCGTAGTTGAAATGAATTTATCCCAAGAACAAGCTTAACATTGTAGTTGAAAATCATGTTCTCCCATACATTGCAACTAAAAGTTGGTCGACTATTACTCGTAAAGTCTACTCAGCTGTGATTTTGATTTCGTGACATATACTACTGCCGTGAATTTTAGTATTTCTTCTAGTATTTCACAAACGGATCCCTGAATCGAAAAATGATTATCACAAACCCGCAATATTTTTGAAAGACCTATCCAGTGATACCCCACACCATGGGGTAGACGAGAGAAAAAAAAACATTCCCACTTTACGTGTACAGGAGGTACCCTAAAAATAATTGTTTTTCAAGATACAATCTTGAAAAACAATTACCACATTGTCGGCGTGATTAATATGTATATCCTTGCCAAATTATAGCTTTCTAGTACTAAGAGTCTCTGAGCTAAGCTGCGGGCGGACGGACGGATTGTCTGACGGTCATGGCGAAACTATAAGGGTTCCATGTTGACTACGGAACCCTAAAAAAAACGAATCTTTCTTAGCTCATAACTTTTTAATGCTTCTCATTTTACTATTTTGCTTCCGCACATACAAAATGAATAAAACTAAATAAGAAAAAACGATATAATGTTTAACTTTGGATGTACAGACGCCAGCAAATCAAACTAGGTACTTACTACAATCTGTCAAATTTCATTAATGGATTTTCTACATTATCGCTAAAGTATTAGATTCAAGGTTGATTGGGAAAATTTTACAGTTTCGGATAGCTTGATGTGCTGGCGTCTGTGCTATGTCAAACGGTGGAGTACCTAATAAATTCCTGAAATTTGTAAGTATGGAAATATTTCGGCTAGTGTGCTCATAAACTTTATAGATGATAAGTACGTTCATTATTACAGTAAGTAATATCGAACCCAGGGTAGATCACAGATAATTCTATCACAAAGTAAAGCATTTTTTCTCACTTCATGATTAAATTGATAAAATCTAACTGCGCGGGCAGAGCCACCGCGCCAGCCTTGTAAGAAAAAAAATTAACAAAAAAAAACCGCCTTCCAAAAAAAAACTACGTCGAAAATAACTTCGGTGTCTTTAGTACCTACTTTAGTTTTTGCCTCCGACTTCCGAAAATAAAGGTTTTTTCGCCTAGTACCTAGTGTTTTTTTTCAGTCGGTATTTTTTTTTAATTAAATAAATCTCGCTTTTTAGTGGGTCTGTTTATAATTTATCTAAGTTTCAATAGCCTAATGTCAACTTGCTTATCGCCTTTTACAAAATATTGCTTTTCCCGATGCAGGGACGTTAACTGTTGAGGAGTTCTCCTGGTATTTCACCATCAGCTCCATTTCACCATTCGCATTGTGACGAGCATGATTAATTGCTTAGCAACCATATTAAAGTAATCGAATCGCAACCCGTGAAATACTTATTATTGAGTAGTTCCAGTGGCCATCAGTCATGTGGTCTTCATCATCAGTTCCACATCACCAAATGGCGCTTTCCGAAAGCAAATACACGAGTTACCTACTATAAAAAATAGGTACCCAAATCGCTATAGGTGTGCTTATAATATTTTAAGAGTTCCTTCGATTTCTCCAGGATCCCATTATCAGATCCTGACTTGATGACAATAGGACCACCTGGAAAGACTACCCTTTCAAACAAAAAAAAGAATTTTTCAAATCGGTCTAGCCGTCTTCGAGTAATCGGGTAACATGCATAAAAAAATTAAAAAAAGATTCCGACAAACTGAGAACCTCCTCCTTTTTTTGAAGTCGGTTAAAAATTGCATACCTACGCTTCGCAACCATCGATCAAGTGATCGATGTTCGCAAAAACTAAACTTGTCAACAAAATCACGCATAATAATGCCAGTGCGACGGTTGACTACAACGCCATCTAACGATCAAGATCAACTGTTGTTGATAACCATAGCAAAAATGTATGTTCTGCTTCTCGATGGTTCTTTGAAATATCCTGCAGAGGGCGTGTTCCGGCCGCGCACACATAGATAAATTTATCGATTTTATCAGGCCTAGATATCCTGCAAATAGTGTTTTTTTATAGGTTTTTGTCGATATGCGTCAATAATAAGTTATAACAACTTAATATACGTGCTTTTATTCTGCAAAAATCGTTTATGTTTTGAGATTTGTACCCCGAAAGAATGTATGAAAAAGTGTCAGTATCCAATCACCTTAAGGAGGTATGAGGAACAGGGTGGAAAGATACTCCATTGATAAGGCCAGAGGGGTTGTGTCTGGTGGGTTACTGCCCAATGGATTTTTGTTGGGCTGTTTTTTTTTTTATTTAAATAAGTCTGCTTGCGCAATATGTGGTCTAATAATTATGTAGTGCGCATGTGGCGTTGTAGATGCCGCCACAGAGGAAATGTAAAAAGGTCTTTTCCATAGTGTGGGACATATTAGGCTTGCAATAAATGTAGGTTTGCGTTTGATCACTATCTCGCCTGATGGTAGGCGATGAAGCGGTCGATAATGGTGCATGCTTGCCTGAAAGTAACCTATTCACTCGAGACTGGAAGATTGACTTTAGTTATGCGAGCCCGTAGTATACATCGTATATCAAACTAAGTATTGACACAGAATGCCGCAGTGGCCTTCTGTGCTAAAGGTCATCTCCGCCTCTAAATGTTTCATAAATCTTGCAAATATTAGTAACAAGTACAGATTAGGGTGTTTACTCTTGAATTTAATTCCGATAGATCGACATTAGAATTATGACGTTTCGTACTTTTGAGTTCGGTTTAATTAAACTAAAAGGTAAAATTGTGTGTCCATTTTGGTGAACTAAGTGGAAATTAGGGCCGGGCTCCAAAATCAATCATCTTTTAGTTTAATTAAACCGAACTCAAAAGTACGAAACGTCATAATTCTAATATCGATCTATCGGAATTAAATTCAAGAGTAAGCACCTAGGTCTGCCATTCGGATTTTTTCTGGATCTGTCTAAGTTTTATTAGAAAGGGGATTGAAGATTTTTATACGGAGCCTGGCATTCCCACAGCATCCGCCATTTTTTTTTTTTTTCAAAATGGCGGCCACACCTAAAGCCTAAGATATTAAATCGATAGCTCACATCAATGCAATTTTAGGGGTTTGATCCTATTCTGTTTTAGAATGCTTGGCCGCCATTTTGAAATTTAAAAAAATGGCGCACAATACGCATGCCACGGACCTTCAAAGCCCCTTGATCGAGTTTTTCTAAATTGAAAATGTTTGTTAGAACCAGATAGCAAGAATTTAGGGGAATAAAAAAAACAGACCTATATTCGCTCGCGTTTCGACCTCATTCCCTTGCCTCCCAGACACTAATTTATTAATTTATAATCTACTTATTACACCAACAAGTGCTAACGTCAGGCAAATTACAAATTAACATTATATTATGTCAGAAGTTCAGGAAGTGACAGTTTCCTGCGGTGTTAGGTTAGGCGTAATCCTATGACGTCAGCATGGATTTAGGTGTTGCGAATCCGACCTAGATATTACATCAGCTTTTGGATTGTGACGACACTGGAGGCATTTTAAAATCTTTCAACGATCCGCTGGAACAGTTCATCATAATCAGCCTACAACGTTCCCACTGCTGGGACACAGGCCTCCTCTCGGTGAGAAGGAGTGGGCCGTAATCTACCAAGCGGGCCCAGTGCGGGTTGATAAATGTCACAATATGTCTTCGAATATTCGGTTCTAGGACATGCCGGTTTCCTCACGATAATTCCCTCCACCATTTTGAGAGCAATGGTGATGAAACAACAGTTTACACAAATTAAGCGCCTGTCTAGGTTCGAACCTACGGCCTACAACTCGTAAGTGAAGACCATTACTACTTTTTTTTTTCTCGCGGTGGAAATCCTCATGGACTTCCTCTATCGTGGGGGTGACAGAGGGGCATGCCAGACTCTTACCGGCTAAAACCACCGCGGTGTTCCACCTCTACCTATGGCCGGGGGTGCGGGATTCGCATAAGCATTCACCGCTCCCCCGACAGGCCTCGACCCGCTGTTCCTCAGCGGGTCCCACCTCCCCGTGCGCCCATTCCTATAATGGCCGCACCCACTCTCGAGTGGGCCACCACTGCTTCAACTGCCTGAGTCGGCCCGGCTAAAAAGCAATTGCAATTTTGTCGAATTGATATTTGTAAACGTCTAGACGAGAAATAAAACGGTGAAAGTAGAACTCCCAACATATCGAGCAAAGAATGTGACAGAATAGGAGCACAGTTGCATAACCAACAATCAGACATCGATTGTTTTATTATCTGAACTGGTTCTGGCGTTTCCGGTGCATTCGATAAATTATTTAGCTCCTTACAATCACTTCGTTTTACAAAAGGTAGATGCGAGTTGAAACGGCGGGACGCCGACGCCCCTGAGGCCCCTCAAGCGTCAAGTGTACACCAAGTGTACATAAGAGAAGGTGCTCGAAACGTCAGCGGTACACCAAGTGTACACAACAGTGTCATTGTAATTGGTAAAACAATGACTACTGCTCCCATTCAACTACTCCGACGCGTCGGGTGTTTCGACCACAGGTAGGCGGACAAACGTGTTACCTGGACTTTTTTTTTGGCTTATGGACTTTTTTTTTTTCCTTTAGTGGCACCTCATTGATAATGTTCTTCAGAAAGATCAGGTGCGTAGTGCTCGCAACCGGAGTGCGTGTATGACCTGATGTATTAACTTAAACGAAGCAAAAGGAGTATTTAGGGATAGCTGGTGGCGTTTTGAAGGTTCTGCAGACCTCCATGGGAAGAAGGTGTGAGTTTATGTGTCTACTTCTTTATTCTGCTTTCACATCAAATATTGGATCACCCGGATGGTGATTAAGCCTCAAAGTCCGGTTAAAAATTTTCCGCTGAGAAGAAATGGCAGAACAAACTCAGGGGTCAGTCTCTTTTAGACGCAGACGACAGACTATCCGTGACGCACTTTTTATTGTAAGTACCAATAAAATGGAAACTGTAGAGAAAATAATAACAGGATATACCTGGAATAGTTGAAATGGACATAGGATGATGTCGCGTTCTAATTTTCGGCTATTACATATAAAAGCTTACTTAGTATCAAAGAGACATTCTGTGCGCCACAGACTCGATCGAGCAAAAAGTGTGTCGTCTGCGCTGCACCTTAAAGTCCAGACATAATCTTGGTCAGATCAAATATGAACTTTAAAAGAGATTAAAATGTAAAAATTATTAAACTTATTTTTTTGTTAAATAAATACGTGTGCCATGAATCCATGATTATCTGTAATCAAGGATTTTCGGTTAAGTACTAGGATTTTCCAATCGAACAGTATCATAATAAATTAATATCTTATCGGAACAGTATTTTATTTTCAACACAGGAAGCTACTTACAATTAATTATTTAAATTCATTATCTCCTTTTATCTGTGATAAAATTTTGTTGAAGCATTTTGTCCTTAGTCCTTACATCCTTGCAAAACGCAACCGGCATTGTTACAAAATAAGGTTCCTCTCGAGCATGACTCCTATCGAAAGGACTGGCGCCTAGCAAAAGCCAGAATTGAGTGGAAACGGGAGAGGGAGGTTTTTGCCCTGCTACAATACAGGCTAGTCAGATTACATTAGATTAAATTAGAAGGTTTCTCTCTGTGTAGACCCAGGATTAATCCATAGAGTCATTTTTTTATTTCGAACTCTTTCCGACAAATTTAATACATACGAGCGGCATGTTGTCGACGTCTGCATTTGTCTCTGCCATTGGCAAAGTGCTGCTTGTGTTGTATACGATTCAGCATGTCCTAGAACCAATCATTCAAAGACATGTGACATCTACCAACCCGCACTGTGTCCGCATGGTGGATTACGGGCCCAATCCCTCTCACCGAGAGGAGGCCTGTGTCCCAGCAGAGGATGATGCTCATTAAAGATGCATACCTACTCTGGTAAAGAGGGCATTCTAATACCCTGCAATTTCCCAATATCAGTATTTAGAGAATTTTCCTTAATGCCATGCCGCAATTTACATATTATAGAGGAAAACTCTTTAAAAAACCGGTGTTGGGAAATTTCACTACGGAGACTTCCTCGTAATCCATGCATACTTAATATTATGAATGCGAAAGCAACCCTGTCTGTATGTTACCTTTTCACGCCTGAACCACTATAATTTATTTATGTATTTCTCATCACAAATGTTGTTGTGGAAAGGAAGTGCTTAATCTAAAAAGTAGGCTTAATATTTGCGAGAGGCTGGTGCCCGAAAAAGGCATAAAATACCTGTGTTACGGGTCACCAGGCCCCCCAATACTTCAATCAATCAACTCAGCCTATTGCAGTCCACTGTTGGACATAGGCCTCTCCCAGGCTGCCCCACAACACCCTGTCCTCCGCCTTCCAGTCCGTCCCAGCCACCTTCTTTAGTTCGTCCGTTCATCTAGCCGGGGGGCGTCCCACACTACGCTTGCCGATACGCGGACTCCACTCCAAGACTCGTCTGCTCCACCGGCCATCGGTCCTTCGACAAACATGGCCAGCCAAAACTTACATATGTATATGATTAAACCACTGAACCGACTGTTAAGAAATTTCACAGATAGATAGCCTGGAACCTGCAGGGCAATTGCGTAACACATTATCAATCGCAATCGGTTTCATTTTGACAGTTCAACAACATTCACTGCGTTATTTACGTGTTGAGCTGACACATTTTTCGAACTTATGAAGCAATGGATTAGCAATTTGCTTCAAAATGATTCAGATTCCGATTTATAGTGTGTTACGTAATTATAATTAGTGTATAGATTCATCTTACCCAGATAAAACTATGTTGGGGTCGGCTTCCAGTCTGTAGATGCAGCTGATGAGCTGAATACCAGTATTTTATATGGAGTGACTGCCTATCAGTTCTCCAGAACCCACTAATATGTATATAAGTAGCTTCTGCCCGCGACTTCATCCGTGTGACATTTCTTATTCCCCCGCGTGCGATGCGACGTGGTCGGACGGGGGCCGAAAAGGGTCTATAGAAATGCGGCTGTTAGTTTAGCATAGGCTGTTAGTTTAGCATATTGTGTATCTTACGACTTTCACGCGAACGAAGTCGCGGTCAGGAGCTAGTGTGTCATAATTTTCATTTATGTATAAATAAGCAAGCGATTCTTACCAATACTTTTCCAATCACATGTACTTACAAGATACCATATCTAGTAACATGTTGATAAATTGGATTGAAAGATTGCAACAATGAATCGAACAGCTAGGTTGTTCACCCATCTATACCACATACCTACAGTTCCACTTAATATATTGACAAAAATTTAAGGTTTTTCAGCAAGTTATCAAGTTTCGAGTGAATAGGTTTGTGGCGGCATCTATGTACATCGCCGCATGGGAACTACGCATCATAATGATGTCACGCAAAATCCATATGGTATCAAAGTCCCGAAATCAATCGTCGGGAAACAGTCCACCAGACACAACACCTCTGGTCGGAGGAACCTCCCGTTTCTATGGAGGTTGAGCGAACTTTACACCCTATTCCTCATGCCTCTATAGGTTACTTCTAGGCAAGCGTGCAGCGACCGTATTATCGTCTTTCTATGGTGAGATAATCATCAGCGTCCTCTAAATTTTACACGGTGGTAAGGGATGCGCTGGACAGAAACCGGTGGAGGCGGATCATCCGCTCCAGATGCAACTCCGAAGCTGACCACGATCCTCAGACATGAGGGACCGACTACAGAGAGAGAGAGAGAGATGGTGAGATAATAATCAAATGGAGATAATAAAAAATTTAAAGACGGGACAGGAGACAGCATACTAATTGAAACCAGTTTTATATGTTTTTTGGCTTATTTGGGACCTTCTTAATTACAATATCATTACTTCTACACATTCTTCTTTCCCCGTATCAGCACGTACTATGAAAATAGCAGAAGCCAGCGAAAAATATTTATTAGAAAGTCTATAGTGTTAGCAGGGTTGACTGCCTAGAATGCGCGTGAGAAAAACACAGGATGGACGAAGGCTATTTTGGGACGTTAAAAAAGGACTAAAAAAAGTAAGTTTTCTTGGACTTTTTTAAATGAATCTTCTTAGGCGGCGGGCGATTCGATAATTGGACGAGAACTGAGAGTGAAATTTCAAGGACACGTCACGTTTAGGCACATTTCATTACATGAGAGGGAAGATAGATATAACTCTCTGTCTCGCACACTAAATCTCTCTTAGATCGGTTCTGCATTACATCCGATCCGAATCCGAATTAAAGATCCGACTTCCATGTGAATTTGAAATGTTCTAAATTCGGACGGATAGAGTTCGGATCTAGTGCGCAACCCTCATACAAATTTAATAGGACTATGGTCACTTCGCAGGAACTCGTTGGATGCGAGAAGCACAAAACCGGTCGAAGTGGAGGTGCTTGGGGGAGGCCTATGTCCAGCAGTGGACGTCTTTCGGCTGAAATGATGATGATGATGATGGTCACTTCGGACCGGCATTTCTCGGATTCATATATTTTATGATAAAAATCATATACGAGTATTATTACCGGATTATGTAGTGCAGAACCGCTCTAGTTCTTTATTTTTCTATCACGTGTACGGTGTTTTTCTTACTTTATTTATTTTACTTTTTTTTAATTTATCTAAGGGAATCTACACTCCTTCGACTGGCGACACACTAAGAATTCCGGCATGTAATACAGACACATTCCTCGTCGGAAGATTTCCGTCACAAGAAAACCTTATGTAGAACAGTCGACGTTTGTGATATGTTAAGTCTTTTATTTATTAATGCAGATAATACTAATAGGATACAGATAATATGCAAATTAATGATAATATTAATTCATTTGACGTAACAACTAACGCCATCTACCAGAAGTTACGTGAACTAAAAACTTTGAGACACGTACGTTCAACACACCGATCAGTTTCTTTATTTCCTTAAACGCTGAAAACAAACAATGTGGTTGTTAAAATGCTATTGGAACTACCTCAGACGGGGGTTCTAACATTTAAATAACAAGTTCCAGAAAAAAAAAACGAATTAAAAGGTACGAAATATAACCAAAGGACTAGAATATAAAACTTGCGTGAGGAGTGAGGACGTGTAGGTTCTTGATAAGATATCAAGGATAATAATGGCTCCATCGATATCTCACTGTTACTGGTTTAATTACATTTTCGTCAATAACGCACCGAGGATTAAGTACCAATGTTACGATAAAAAAATATGGATAAAGTTCCAACTTCAAAATCCGCGCCATCTTGCGCAATCAAACGTCAAAATTCCCGCGTGAAATCTAAAAATAAAATTAAAAAAGTGCTACCGTAGTCTATGTTATATGTACTACATCGTGATTACGATAATACGAAATCGTAGCGTTGCTGATAAGACATAACCTCAAATTGATCACATGTTATGTCATGCTGTATGACGCAAATTTATAGGTACAATACATTAAACAGTGACATTTACAGTCGTGATTTTATCGCGTCGAATTTTAATTTACATTTTGCATTATAATTTGGCAATGAAAGAACTTTGATCAGCTGGTTAAATTTACGACTGTGGAAAGCGCCAGTTTTGTTTAAAAAATTGTATTCTAGAGCAGTGGGTCAAAACATAATAATATATTCTTTATTTTTCGTACATAACATCGCGCCTGTAATCCCGATGGGTTAGGCAGTGGTCAGTGGCATGCATTGCATATAGGCATATAAGCAGTGCCTACCTCGATATATCAACATAAGCCTATCAATTACATTTTAGTGTGTGTGCCCCACAATTAAGAAACTCACTAAATTATCATACCTAACAAAAAACAAAATCTTCATACAAACACGCGCGGCAGTAGGCAGTCGCCGGACGGCCTACTCGGCTCCCGTACTATTCGCACATTGTCATTGGTCTTTACTCGTTCAAGTTAATACGACAAAATTAAAAATACGCCCGTCTCACGCGTAATACCATGACGTTCGACCTTCGCAATTTATCACCCTTATGTAGGCATGCCTACTCAAATAACCACACTTTTGACCTCACTTTTTTTCTGATTAGTGCCCGCGTTGTCTAGACTAGACCCGGCCTAGTGCCTACCTATTCTGAAAACCAATGCATGCCACTGGCAGTGGTGTACCTATAATAGACCCATATTATTTCCATGTAATAGGGGGAAAGTCTATTGCCATCAACCGGGCACAAATCCACACTCTGAGCCGAACTCAGCAGTAGCGCTTGAGTCTTGACCAACGAGGAGAGGAGGTTAAGGATCTCTCCACCGACTCTCTCCTCTCGACGCGGAATCGGCTTAAGCCGAGTGCGTATCACCAAACTACTCACTTATCGCCGAGCTAATAGGCAAACGGCTGGTTTCGCCGTCGGTGGGCGTCGCGACGCGTCGTCCGAGCCGAGCCGATGCGAATGGTATTAGTAACACCCTTATTACGTAGACATAAAGGCTTTTTTGACCGGTGTTAGCCGATTCCGCGTCGACAAATGTGGTGAGACCCTAAGGCGACTACATGACCTAAAACGCGGTCTTTGTCGGACTGCATAGAAAAGAAAGAGAAGCGCGAAGAGACAACGGTGGTAATTTATTGCAAATATGAAGCAATTACTTATCTATTTACAAAACTAAAAAAAAAAACCATTACTGAATGCAGTTTGGCTTTAGAAATTTAATGGTGTATTTTTAATTATAATTAAAATTGTTAATGAAGTGATAAACTGCTTTTAAAGACAATTAAGAGGTGTATTTTTGAACATTTTTTTGATGCATTAATGTATATTTAATTATGATTTGAGTTCCATCACTGTATTAAAATAAGACTTGAAAATATCATATACTTTTTTTTGGTCAAAATTATTTACGGATTAAGAGATACACTGCTTTAAAAAATCAACTTTTTGACCGTTTTCTGAAATCTCCGCCTTAAAATTTTCATTCGCCTGTGTCCCAGCAGTGGGAACATTATAAGCTGATCATGCTATGCTATTATTATACTAACCAATAAAACAAATAATATGATAATCAATTATTTGTTTATATATTGGATGGGGTGTTATATTCAATTAAAAGTTGGTATTATTTAAATTTTATGCTTTTTGTTTTTATGAACATACCACGCCGCACGCGAGCGAAGACGCAGGCGCAAGCCAGTCAACTAAGATTTTTTGTTGTTGTTATTTTGGTCAACCTAGTTATGCATGCTGTATCGACCCCTAATATTATAAGTTCGTGTTAGTTGTTACGCGCCTTGGGCGGCCGGAGCTGACACAGCATTCGCGGTAGCGCCGGGATGTTATGGCTAGACGCCCGGCGACACACATCCGTAGAGATAAGAACCTAGGCTAAGAACAATGTATTAGATTTAGTAAGCGCGCCATTTTAGTCTTGAATAAAACATCATCGCGACAAGACTCCTGTCGTTTCTTTTTAAAAACCTTCGGCAGTGCCTCCGGGAGTTAACTGGCGCAGCCGGTAGGATATCCGCTGTCTAAACGCTGTGTTCGAGTACACAAAAATCGGTCTCGCGCGCGGCTTCGGGTATCCTCGAACCAAATAAATAAGTTACCACGTCTGGCGCCGAAGGTTCCTGTCCACGGCACGAGCAGCTCTACGGGAAGGCATGGGATCGAGCAGACTGTAAGTAGACCTTTTTACTATCCTGTCTCGTCCTTGTAATTTCCTGTGTTGCTCCTGTAGGACTTATTACGTAACTTCCAAACTAAAATCGTTGAAAGTTATTTGACTTCTGCACAAAATTGGCAGGCCTATTTTTAAGTATAATTTTATAAAATAAAGTGTTTAAGTAAACTAATCTGATTAAATTGTTGATTAAAATGCCGGATCAAATTGGGGGAGCTGTCCAAATGATCCCTAAAGATATTTTAAGTTTAATTCCTAAGTTTGATGGTGACACAAATATATTAAATTTGTTTATAAAGAAAAGTGAATATATTTTAAGAAATTTTAACGGCCCTAATAATGCTGTTCAGACAACTTATAATTTCCATGCTATAACTAGTAGATTGTGTGGCAGAGCAGCGGCTCTATTAAGTGAAAGAGAGGATATAAGCACATGGGACCAACTAAAATTTATTTTTATTCAACATTTTGGTGACCCCAGATCAGAGGACTGCGTGGCTATTGAGCTAGAAAATTTAAAAATTAAATCTAATGAAGCTTATCTGGAATTCTGTAACAGAATTCAGCAAATACGCAGCACTCTGATCTCCAAGGTCAATTTACTCGCTAGTGAGGAAATGAAAGCAGCAAAAATGGTGATTTACAATAACTTGTCTCTTAACGTGTTTTTATATAATCTGCCAGAGGATTTAATTAGAATCGTAAGACTCAAAAATTGTACAAGCTTAGAAAGTGCACTTAGCGTCGTCATGGAAGAGGTCAATTTTCAATTTCAGTATAACGCAAAAAATAAAAGTAATACAAAAACAGCCCAGCCTCTTCCGAATACTAACCTTCAGGGTTTTAAATTCCAGCCTCCAATTAAACCTAATGTTCCAGCTGTAAATAATTTCGGTTATCCGGTTAACCAAAATTTTAAATTTGGAGTTCCGCATCCGCCCCAAAATAATTTTAGGTCGGGTTTTAATAACAACTCTAGATTTGGTATACCAAACCAAACGTATCCCAAACCGGGTATGCAACAGCCTCGAGGCTATACACCAGTGTACATCTCAGGCGGCCCGCCGAACCAGAACAATTTTAAATTCGGTAACGGACCTCAACAAGGATTTAGACCTCAACTTAATAACGCACAGAATAGACCCAATTTTAATCCACCAAACCCGCAATTCAAATTCGGTATACCGCCGCAATATCAACCACAACGTAATTTACCCCAGCCACAAGACGCTGATGTATCTATGCGCACTGTCCGTCCCCTTAGAAATAATATGATTACAAATAACCCCGATGATGAGAATACGCTTTACTTTTATAATAATAATAATGAAACGCCTGTAGTCCAAGACCTGGATTTCCAACCTGACTACGTAAACTGTGAAAATAATATACACCTTACTGATAGTTACAAACACACCGCCTATGACAATAATTTCTACTTCGAAAATGTGGAGCCTGTTTCCAACGAGACTACAAACCAAGAAGAATACGTAAATTTTCCTATGATAGCCTCGGGAAACGACCGACCGAGGTAATCAATTTAAATTGCAATAGTATAAATCGATTACCACACATCTATATTCCGGAAATTAATGCCCGCCTAATGATTGATACTGGAAGTACAAGAAGCTTTATTAGCCCAGGAAAAGCCGATCAATACTTTTCTGCCTATAAATATTACGAACCATTCGAAGTTATTAGTACACATGCACGTAGCTCACACGACCAAGTTATATACATACCCTTATTGAAAACCTTCAAAAGCTTCCTCAAACACAAGTTCTATGTTTACGATGTCGATAGCCGATACGACGGATTAATAGGTTCGGATCTATTAAAAATGTTAGATGCAACAATAGACATGAAGACGCAAATTTTAAAAAACACGAGATACAGAAATACCTATAGTATACAGCCTCACATGTGAAATCACTTTAGACCCTCGAACTGAAACAATAGTAAAAGTACCAACTGATCTAAATAACGGTGATGCAATCATTGACTTTAAAAATTTCGGTAATGACGTACGTATGCCTAGCGCTATAGTCACATGCATAGATTATTCTGCGACAACCGTTATTCAAAATGCTTCACAAAATAGCATGACTATTACGTTTACTAAGCCTCTGACTACAACTAAACTTAATGACACTAATACCTGTGAAATAAACGTAACATCGGATGAGTTACTGAATAACTATGAAGTTGATGAATTACTGAAACAAAACTTAGCTAAATTACGATTAGATCACACTAACTTAGAAGAACGCGAGGCTATAGAAAAACTTTGTTTTGAATATAGAGATATATTTTATTGCGAACATCTTCCCTTAACATTCACAAACCAAGTAAAGCACCAAATCCGGACTACAAACGAAGAGCCTATTTTTATTAGACCTTACCGACATCCACCGTCACAAAACGCTGAAATACAAAAACAAGTTGATAAATTATTACATGATAATGTAATTCAAGAATCATTTTCGCCATGGAGTGCCCCCGTGCACCTAGTCCCAAAAAAGGTGGATGCTTCGGGTGAGCGTAAATTCAGAATGGTTGTAGACTATCGACGTTTAAATGACAAAACGACCGACGACAAGTACCCCTTACCGAATATTAATGACTTGTTTGACAAACTAGGAAAGTCATCTTACTTTAGTACACTAGACCTCGCTAGTGGTTATCACCAGATAGAGATAGAGAAACAAGACAGACACAAAACCGCGTTTACAACCCCGTCAGGACACTTTGAGTTTACCCGCATGCCATTTGGGCTTAAAACCGCACCTGCAACTTTTCAACGCGCAATGGATAACGTGCTAAGAGGTTTGCAAGGTATCCATTGCCTCGTTTATTTGGACGATATAATAATATATTCGAATAGTTTACAAGAACACATTGAAAAGTTAAGAAAGATATTCGACCGCCTTAGACAAAACAACCTCAAAGTGACACTAGACAAATGTGAGTTCCTGAGAAAGGAGGTACTTTACTTGGGACACAAGATTACTGAACATGGCCTAGAACCTAACGATGACAAAATCAGAGCAGTACTTAACTTCCCCCTTCCCCGCACACCCACCGAAATCAAAAGTTTCCTTGGCCTGGTTGGCTATTATCGAAAATTTATAAAGGATTTTTCTAAAATCACACAACCTCTTACTTCATGCCTGAAAAAGAAAAATAAAATAGAAATTACTCAACCATATATCGATGCTTTCCAAAGGTGCAAAGAACTACTAGTCAACGCTCTCCTATCCTAACTACAGACGCGTCAAATTACGCCGTAGGTGCTGTCCTTTCACAAGGAATTATTGGGAATGAAAAACCCATTGCATACGCCAGCAGGACATTAAATGAGGCGGAAACACGGTATAGTACTGTAGAAAAGGAATTGCTAGCCATAGTGTGGGCAGCAAAACACTTCCGTCCATACTTGTACGGACGCAAATTCACAATATACACCGATCACCGACCGTTAGCGTGGCTTAATTCAATCAAAGAGCCGAATAGTAAGCTAACTAGGTGGAAACTAAGGTTAGCCGAATTTGATTTCGATATAAAATACAAGCAAGGTAGTCAGAATAGCAACGCAGACGCCCTGTCTCGGATAAAATTAAATGTACTTACCAATCAAGATAATAACACATCCTTACAGGGTAACGTAGGTGATACTGAAAGACCTGATAGTCCAATATCAATATCGGACTCTTCAGAAACATTGACTGCCCCGTCACCTTCAGACATTATGTCATCTTACCCAGTCCGAGCATCTTCCTCCAGCACCCTCACAGCAGACTCATTACCTGAAACAATACACTCAGCACAAGATATCGATACAAACGGCATCCCTATCCTATATGAAGCTGTAGACACGAAGCCCCATCAAGTTCTTGTCTTTACCTGGAACAGAAATCAATTATCAGTAAAAGATTTATCACGTGATAAACAAAAAATTTTCGAGATACACTTACCTGTAGATAATCCACACTTAGTAAAACAATTCCTTCTAGAATACATACAACCTAAAATAAAATATTTCTTTTATTTTGAGGATCAAATACACCGTAACCAGTTTACAGACGCTGTTATTAAACTGTTTAAAAAAGATACTGTTAAAATTTACGAATGCACAAAAAGAATTATATATGTAGAGGACGAAGACGAACAACGTTCAGTCGTACTCACCTACCATCAAGGTAAAACCAGCCATCGCGGTATCAAGGAAACTCTCATGAAAATAAAGCGAAACTACTTTTGGAAAAATATGGACGTAACTGTCGCCACGGTAATAAATTCATGTGAAACCTGTAAAAAACTAAAATACGATCGTAAACCCTTGAAACCAGTATTACAGTTAACACAAACACAAACAAAACCCTTTGCTGAAATATTCATAGATCTTTTCTCAGTAGAAGGGAAATACTTTTTGACGATAATAGACGCTTTTAGTAAATTAGGACAGGCTTTCATACTCTCAAACCGATCCACTCCCGAAGTAGTCCGTGCATTAATTAAATTTTTCTCGTTCTATGGTGTACCAAACCGGATAAGTGCCGATCCTGGAACCGAATTCAACAATACCTTGCTTAAAGAAACACTTCAATTTTATAAAATCGATCTACACATAGGTACAGCACATAACCCTAATTCTATGGGTTTAATAGAACGCTTCCACTCAACCATCTTAGAAATATATCGTATCGCAAAATATGAGCGCCTAATTACTGATGCTGCCGACGTAATGACGTACGCGATTATGTCCTACAATCAAACTATACATTCGACAACAGGTCTTACGCCCTTTGAAGTTGTTTTTGGACACACCGATTCGAATAGCACCTTCGCAGTAAACTTTAATAAACAATATACGCAACAATTAGTTAACGATCACATGAAGCGAACTAAGTATCTCTACCAATACTTAACGGATAAAATAATAGCAAACAAAGAAAAGGTCAAAGAAAAGCGTGGTGGTGAAACATCGTTCGATATACAAGAAGGAGACACTGTATTCATAAAAGGAGTGAACATTAGACGAAGTAAAGACAAACCTCGTTTTCAAAAAGCACAAGTATCAGGCGAAATCGTTAGGAACATTTGCCCTGTTAAAATAAATAATCGTGACACAAAAGTGACACTTAAGGACATTAAACGACCTCCACAGGTTCCTCCTCGTGCTCCTGGCCCTGACCTCCAGGATACACACCCTTCAACTTCAAAGGATAGATAAGAACCCTGGCGTATTGATTCTGAAACAAGGTCAAGCTAGCGTAAGTTACAATAAGTGGACTATTATTAAGATTTTAGATTTAAGTTCGATTCACGAGGATTTAGAATTTAATATTAAAAGGTATGTAAACTTTAATGAATATATACAGAAACATTTGGGAAATGAAACCTCGAATTATCAGCTGTTTGATGCAAAACTCCAAACGGATTACGTTATGAACAGTAGCATAGAAAAATTTAAGCAGTTAGCCCCATCGATGAGGATTAAACGTGGAATTCTAAACCCTCTAGGATCTATTATTAAGATTATTACCGGTAACCTAGACAATGACGACGCTAGCAGATATGATAATATGATTGATAATATAAAAACACGTCAGGATGCATTAGCAAACAAGGTAACGCTAATAACTGAAATTTCCAAAGCTTTAGTTAAAATAACGAACTCTACTAAAAATAATTTCATTCAAATTGAAGAAGAAATTTGGGAAGTGACAAAATTAATTAATCAGACTAGCATTAACATTGCCATACATAACTTTGTAAATATCTATAATCTATTTTTACACAATTTCCAACTATTGTACAGCCGACTGAATGAGATTGAAATTTCTGTCACATTCAGTAAATTAAAAATATTACACCAGTCTCTGATAAAGTCTGATGAATTGTTCAAATCATTAAAATTCATAGAAAAATCTAATAAACTTATGTACCGAGTAAGCTATGATAACTTAGTTAAACTGGAACAGTGTATTGAAATAAAAGCTTATTCGAAGAGAAGTCAAATAACGTTCATATTAGAAATACCTTTAATTAAAGATGAAATATATACTTACTACAGAGCAATCCCCATACCTATTACCAATCATTTTAACCAGACCACAATCATTATTCCCAAATACCCCTACCTCTTAGTAAAAGGGTCCGAAATAGTCTCGCTCTCCCAGCCTTGCAACGAACTCTACGAGGCGAAGTTCCTGTGCTACGAGGACGAGTCCCAGCTGCCAATGGAAGACACCTGCATAACCGCATTAATGGGATTCTCCCATAACACAAGCTCCTGTTATCCTGTACCAGTTGAAATTCACACTCTTAAAATACAACCTGTGGGGAAAAGGCGTTGGATTATCTATAGTAGAGCCAAAAGTATACTATCAGAAATCTGCAATAACGAGATAACAAAAGAAGAAATAAAAGGTACTTACTCTCTTACCTTGGATGGACACTGCGATGTCAAGATTGGTAGAGTTACCCTAAAATCTAATCATACTACAAGTAATATCGGCTCTTCGAAACTACCAATTGTCAATCTCCCTGATGTAACACCCATCGAGCCACATCTGCAAAGCAAGCCTATCAATTTGGAGACTAGTGATTTAACAAATCTGCAACACCTAAATAACTTATTGGAAGTTAGTAAAAGTGAAGTGAAAATCGACAGTGAAAAGCCAATTAACGTGAAAAGTGTTAGCGTCGGCACTCTAGTGTTATATTTTATTATAGTTTTAAGCATTTCTGTATTCATAGCTTGTAAGTACAAAAAAACCTTAAAAGAACGTTTATCCCGAAATGATCGGAGTGACAATAATCATCCCAATGATAATCATCCCTCCGATAATTTCGAACTTATGGGGGGAGGAGTTATGCATGCTGTATCGACCCCTAATATTATAAGTTCGTGTTAGTTGTTACGCGCCTTGGGCGGCCGGAGCTGACACAGCATTCGCGGTAGCGCCGGGATGTTATGGCTAGACGCCCGGCGACACACATCCGTAGAGATAAGAACCTAGGCTAAGAACAATGTATTAGATTTAGTAAGCGCGCCATTTTAGTCTTGAATAAAACATCATCGCGACAAGACTCCTGTCGTTTCTTTTTAAAAACCTTCGGCAGTGCCTCCGGGAGTTAACTACCTATCACTTGGATTAGGACAATAATGCACATTTTCATCTAAAAATAAAATCGAGGTATCATCGACGGTGTTTCGATAGCATTCATAAAAATCGTTCGCAACCGGGTAAAAATGATGATATTCGCAAATACCAATGAAATACCCAGTTACGAGTTGTAGAGGAATATTATTTTAATTTAAAACATTTACCTAATACCTAAGAGGAAGGAATTTTAACAAACTATGATGAATGCAATACTTAATGATAAATTAATTAAAAATACCGTCATATTATCATGAATGTATTGATTGATTAATTACGTTTTATTAATAATGTATTTATAATTAATAATAATTATTTTCCTTTATTTCATTTAAATACTTATAAAATTACATTTTTGAATAAACAAACAATTTGAATAAACAAAAAGATTTAAAAAAATAGTAGCACAACGGTATCGGGAACAGGGCAGGGCTACCAGGTCAGGGCTCCAGAGAGAGGAACCTCCTGTCAATGCGAGCCGTGTCCAGAAGTACAGCTTTCTGAATCAAGCCCTTGATCCAGCTGCCCAACGAGAGCCTCTTCAGGTGTTGGTCAAGGCTCTTGCCTATTAACCCATTAGCTGTCACGACTATCGGCACAATGATCGCAGAGTCCACATCCCACATGTCGACAACCTCGTGAGCCAAGTCAAGGTACTTGATTTGTTTATTTTTCTCGGCTATGGTTTATTGATTATATGAATTAGAACACGTTAAGCCCCGGCTGTCATTCGTAGATCTTTGACAGTCCTTACGCGTAGTCAGAAGCCCGAATCTTCACTGTCAACCAGTCTTACCAAGGGAAATGAAATGAAATTGTTGGGAAAAGGCTAGGCAGATTATTTATTCAAACTAGGCTGAGAATCAGCACTTTTCGAACGTCCAAAATTACAAAAGACAGTCCCCCAAAACGTCCGCCCTTCACCACTTCCTAATGCTTTCGCTGGGGTGAAGTGGCGCAACAAACACCCCCGGGAACACAGCTGTCTGTTCAGTTAGAAAATACTTAATCGCATACAATACTAGGTATGCAAAGTAATTAAAATTACAGGAAACAGAACATTAAATTAAATTTAATGAGTCAACCTCATAATTTCTTTACCACCCTATGGATGAATGTCACTTCTACGCCATAGAACGATAAGGTATATTACTATTTGGCAGATGTGAGTGGAAACGATGGGGAGGTTCTAGGAGGAAATATAAGTGACCTCATTGGTGGTGTTCAGAAACTTCAGGTGTGTAGTACTCGTCACTTTTTTTGAAGTGAAACTTCTTTACGCACGCTTGCCTTGGGGAGTAAGCTGGCGAACGCGTGACGTAAGCGTTACGAAAAGTGTGATCGGGCGTGAGGAACGGGAGTTGAATGGGGGATATAAGCAAGAGAAAGCAGTGCGCGAGCACATTTTCTTTCTCTCTTCCTCTCATAGCCAAATACGTTTGAAGTTTCACTTCAGTCGTGTGGTCAAAAGCACACTCGGTTTTTTTTTTATTGGCAATGGATTTGCTCTTGACTGTAGTCTAGGTCAGAGATGACAGAGACAAAGTCGACGATGGAGTGAGCTTACCCTATTTTGTATGACCGGAGTATGAGCATAAACGAAGCAAAAGGATAGAAGGATCGTAGCAGGTGGCGTTCTGTAATTTATGCCTAGCCTACCCCCATGGGTAGAAAGCGTGAGTTTATGTATGTGTGCGTGTCTTTGTGACAGTCACATAATTTCAACCTTATTGGTTAAGCAATAAAGAAGTCGACTATAATTCCTGCTAGTTATGGAAAAAAGACGTAGGTTTTTTTTTTATTGAGATCAATATTATTCATAGAATTGGCATGACGAAGCATTAATATAAAAAAAAAAAATCTTGTTTTAATCAAGTGTTTACAAAAATGATTGAAGACACTGATAAGGATAATTATTATTATAGATTTATTTTTCTCATGTAAACAAGTGCGTATTAAAACGTCTACGTTCGGTACACGCCTAAACACAATGATTCGTCAAGAAAAACATTGTGAGGAAACCTAGACTTTGTTAATACATATACGTCTGAAATCGCCAACCCGTCTTGAGCATGCGTGGTGATCAGTGCTCGTGCCTTCTCTGTATAAGAAGAGGCTTTTGCCCAGCAGTGGGACCATCAATCATCTCAGCCTATCGCAGTCCACTGCTGGACATAGGCCTCTCCCAGACTGCGCCACAGCACCCTGTCCTCCGCCTTCCCCATCCAGTCTACCCCAGGCACCTTCTTTAGGTCGTCTATCTAGCTGGGGGGCGTCCCACACTACGCTTGCCGGTACGTGGTCTCCACTCCAGGACTCGTCTGCTCCACCGGCCATCAGTCCTTTGGCAGACATGGCCAGCCCACTGCCACTTCAGTTTGCTTACTCTGCAAGCTATGTCGGTAACTCCGGTTCTTTTCCGGATAATTTCATTCCTGATTTTATCCTTCAAAGAGACTCCGAGCATAGCTCGCTCCATAGCGCGCTGAGCGACCTTGAATTTGTGGACCAGCCCGACCGTCAGTGTCCACGTTTCAGTGGGACCATAGTAGGCTAGTATTATTATATTTATGTCAAAAAACGACAATGTCTATTTTTGCTTCCAAGACCAATGTGACAGATAGCTTAGGGAAGTTTTTTACCTGACTAAGGCAACAATAGGCTATTGTCAAAACTGGTAAAGCAATTTTGAGGTCGACTATACATTTGAATTGATTTAACTATTGTTATTTTAAAATGTCATAATAGTTCAATATAGTTTGATGGTTATATAAACAGTCGCTCCATGTAAAATACTGGCATTCAGCTGCATCCGGTTAGACTAGAAGCCGACCCAAACATAGTTGGGAAAAACAATTTACTAAAACAGTCCTTGCCTGTTCGAGTAACTTCTTACTGTTAAGGAGTTGTACCTTCCATCAGCAGCCCAGCTACCTGAGATGGTGACAACCATACGCAAATACACAAGATACTTCATAAAATATGCGAAAAACAATAAGTGAGCCTATAAAATTTGAGGGTTGCCCTCGATTTCTCTAAGATCCCATCATCAGATCCTAACTTGGTGACAGTGGGACCACCTCAGAACTATCTACTATGGAACAAAAAAAAATTTTGAAAATCCGTCGACAATTGGCGGAGTATTCGAATGAACAAACATACAAAAGAAAAAAAAAAAAAAAAAACATACAAACAGCGGAACATAGTACCTCATCCTTTTTGTGAATTCGGTAAAAAGGCGTATATTATAATATTAAAATCAAAGACATTTATTTAAAATTATGCTGAGAATTAGCACTTTTCGAGTGTCAAAATTATATAAGACAGTCCCCCAAAACGCCCGCCCTTCACCACTTCCTAGTGCTTTCACTGGGAAGAAGTGGCGCAACAAACTCCCCAGCAGCACAGCTGTTCAGTTAAAAAAAACTTGCCATATACTTAGTTCAATAGTTTAATGTTTAAAAATGCAATTAAACCTCATCAAAACCAACCTAAGAATATCAATAAGCTGAACATAACACATAACAATTGTAAAACCATTAAACAAACATTAGTTGAAAATGATTTCACTACTTCATGAGTTGCAAGTATTATAATTTGACTCTTTGGACGAGGTCATGATTGGTTCAATCATGCATATGGTGCACGGCCTCTTTGCCTCCATGGAAAGCCGACTTTAACATTAATCCATACTAATATTATAAATTCGAAAGTAACTCTGTCTGTCTGTATGTTACCTTTTCACGCCTAAGCCGCTGAACCGACTTCGATGAAATTTGGTATTGAGATAGTTTGAGTCCCGGGAAAGGACATAGAATAGTTTTTATCCCGATATTCCTATGGGATCGAAATTTACGCGGGTGAAACCGCGGGGCGCTGCTAGTACTCTATAGAAAAGGGAAGATCCTCAGACCAGACGAGTGTTATGTCTGTCGGGCAACTGCCCGATGATTCAATGTCGGGCCGTTGTATGCAATGTTAGTTGCGCGGAAAACTCTGCTTGCGAGATGCAGGATTTTGCGTGACGTCAGTATGACGCGTAGTACACATGTGGCGTTGTAGATACCGCTAGTCGCTACACTATTTAATTATCTAATTAGATTACTATTAATCTATACTGAAAAAACCTTCTATAACTTATCTATCATTGAAATAAATTCAGAAAAATAACTTCTGTTAACATACGGAAGTAATGTTTAAAAACTTGAAACAACAATAGGGTGATAAAGATATGTTTTACACCTTTAATACGGCATAAATAACATTGTTTTTACAACTGTTTTATAAAATGTATGGCGTAGTATTTGAATCAATCTATATTATATGTATGAATAAAAAGAATATCTATATCTATATAAATAATAAAAAGTCCTGACTGACTGACTCATCAACGCCCAGCCCAAACCCTTGGACCGCAAAAGCTGACATTTTGCACTGAGGATCCCTTTATAATGTAGATGGTAGACCAGGAATAAGTAAGGATTTTTCGAAATTCAACCCTTAAGGCAGTTAAATAGGGGATGAAAGTTTGTATGGAAAATCTTATTCCTTGAGTTAATAACCTTGAGATACAACTACTTGTCTAAGTAAATAATGATGTTTGCCTTTTTGTTTTTCTAAACTACCCCCTGAAGCGGAATTTGGAGGTGTCAATGTTTGTATGGAAAAATTTTAACGCGCGGTCTGATTAACTCGAAACTCAGAGTTTATACTTTTGAAGAATCAATAATAAGTCTAAGAGGTTTTCGAAAATTGACCCTAACGGAACAAAAAATGGTAATTCGATTTATAAGGGGATTTTAGTGAGTGGCTTGAATAACTCAAGAAAAAAAATGGTATAAATAAATATGAACTTGAAACTGATAAGGATCATAAACATACATTTACGAAATTTTTAGAGGAAAGTACGAATTTCACGCGGACGAAGACGCGGGCAGAAGCTAGTCTTATACAAATTGCCACAGGTGCAATATATAGGGCCTCAGGGCCTTGGCAGGGTTTCTTTTTGCTATAAATTACGCCAATAAAGGCATTTTTGTTTCTTTCTCAGACAGAATGCTACAAAGAGGTTGTGACCACGTTGATAAAATCTAAACTAATATTATAAATAAAGAGTTTGCTACACTTTCACGCTAAAACGGCTGAATAGATTAGGATGAAATTCGGCACATGGGCAGGTCATGACCTGAATTAGGACATAGGATACTTCATATACATATATCCCGATATTCACACGGGATCGAGACTCAAGTGGGTGCCTGAACCTGAAGACGGGCGTCGTCACCGAGCCAGGCCTAAGAAACGCTGGTGTGACGATTTGGACTCGTTCTTAACCGATTGGACAGTGAAGACTCAGCACAAAGAAATGTGGAAGAATATGGGGGAGGCCTTTGCCCAGCAGTGGGACAGTACAGGCTAAAGGACAAATAATATTAATAGTACCAACCTCTTACTGCCCCACCGTAGGTCAAAGGCCTCATAGAGGCATGTGCATTGATCACCATGCTAGCGCAAAGAAGATTGGTGACTTCAGTCTTAATGCAATGTAAAAAGTTACTAATTGATACAAAAAATGTATAAATTATGCTCTACTGACTGTGATTTTAATTAACAACCAGTTTCGGAATTAAGTAAGTACCTACTTGAAGTTAAGAACTTTTAACACAAGCTGACGAAATCAAAAACTTCATTGCAAAAAATGTAAGAAATTTTGTATTTTTGCAGACTATGTAGGTATCACCTTAAGAATGCTAAAACTCTAGCATTACTTAAGGTGATACCTTCAATGTAGCCTGCAAAATTCAAAATTCCTTACGCATTTCGCAAAGAAGATTTTAATGTTGTGGGCTTTTACCTTAAGGAATGTTAGTTTTTACAAGTTTTCAACTTATAATAACAATTCTGAAACTTGGTGTAATCAATCAAGCTATCTTGGAATAGGTATAAATGCATCTCAAGGCCTGTATTAGACAACCTCACTCAAGACCGCTGTGTTGTTGGTTCTGCATTTTCGTTTTTTTACACCGACTTCCGAAATTAAAGTTATTTATCACTTTGTAGTTGTTTTTTTAAGTCAGTTGTTTTTTTTTGTAAAAAAAGTTTTTATTTTTCACTTTTTAGTTGTACCTACCCTACACAAATTCAATGAACACTAGTGCATTGAAGAATTGAAGACCGACTAGAAGAATCATCAAAATTCGCATAGAAATGCTGGAGATGCAGTACATTTATGCATATAACTTTGTCCATAAGAATAATTTCCTTATGTATTATATACTAAAACCTTCCTGAAAGTATGTAGATTACATTAGTGAAAGAATTATCAAAATTGGTTCATTAGTTTTTGAGAAACCCCTCCTCCCTCTAATAATATAATCAATGTATGAGAGCCAAAAATATAAGTCAGAAAGAGGAGGTCTATGTCCCAGCAGTGGGAACATTATAGGCTGATTATGCATGAAAGAGACAAATTATAATTAGGCTGTGATTTCCCAACTATGTATTATTTAAGAAAATCAGTTCTAGGCTCGTCAACTTAACAAAATTGTTGTGCAATTGAGTGTCAGAGGGTGCAAGAGGGTGAAATCTATTGCACCATAAGACCTTGAAGGCTTCCAAAGACTTTTTATAAAATATGGCTCTATCTATCTAGTGCTGGGTACCTTCAATAATAATTTATTCAGCCTAATCTCATCTTAAAAGTATGTAAATTCATTCAATCTAGAATAAATAAATTATTAATAGAATACTAATTAAGACAGAATACTGGTATTCAGCTGCATTTGGTTAGGCTGTAAGCCAACCCTACCATAGTTCAACATTCCTAGTTGAGAAAAGGCGTCGAAGATGTTGGATTTAGATATGATAGAAGTCGAAGATACTGAGAAGATCGTCATCAACTTTATAAATAAAGAATCAATAGTTTACAGATTTGGATAGTGCTAAAATCAAAGTCATGTGTTGTTAGTAAAACGAGAAGCAATGTTACCAAATGAAATGTCACGGAGAGTATGTTAAACCGTAAGTTAGACTAGAGTATTCAAATCGTATGAATCACATCTTCTTCGCAAATGCTAATAAGAATATTGAAAAACAATAACAACATCAATAGGCATAACATGCGAATGCCGCAGTCTAAGTCAATTTAACCTGAAAAAAAAAAGTAATATGAAGCAAAGACCAACGCTCCTAAGTCATAGTTGGAAAAAGTGTGTACAATACATAATATAAACAATTTCTTTCTTTCATGACTGAACTATTACTAGAAAAGAATTGCATCATTAATGTTATGACATTGTTTTGTTTACATAATACCACTCACCTGCCAAGGGTTCACTTTAGGTATTGGCGCTTCTACAAACTTCTTCGGCTGGCTCTCAGATGACTGCTGCTGCTGCTCTGGCGTAGGCTGCGGCTCTGTATGCGGTGTGGGGGCCTTGTGAGGGCGAGGCGGAGCCCTACGCTCAGGGTGCCTTCGCCCCTTCCCAGGACGGCGTGCGTGCGATATGACAGGCACGAACCCCTCCTCCTCCTCGTCATCTTGCTTCGTCGGAGGCGCGTCAGACACTTCACCCGGCGCGGCCTCAATGTTCTCCTTGTTGCTGTCACCCCCTCTAAAGTTCAACACTGACGCGTAAGAGGGCCCTGCGCCCTCGGCGGACACGCGGGCGGCCATGCCGCCGCTGCCCTCGTTATGTAAGCCCGGGCGCGCGCTCCGCGCCGACAGACGATCACGAGCGCGCCTCCATGCCCCTCAACACGACGGCATGATGGGGTTAACCCACTAATCGCGAACGAACTTTCCCGATGAAAACGGCCCGATCGAACAGTACGAAGGTCGAATTATTCACGAGTAACTCACACGTCCCAGTGGCGCGCACACACGGCCGGTCGCTGGGAAATATGCGCGAACCTCTCGTACCACACCGGACTGACCCTGGTTGGACCGTATTTACATCGAAAAAAATGCACTTCCGTCGTCTTGTTCCAACTTTTCTGGCACACTGAACGATCCGTACGCACTTTATCTATCGAAGTCGTGTACCGATCACTATGAAATAAGCTTCTATTAACATAAAATCATAACAGAACCATATTTTGTTCACTATTCACACATGTGGTCGGACGCCCAAAAAGGGATTTTTCCGCAACACACACGGAACTTACGGAAGGCTGTGACTTCTAATTTTACACAGGACATTTTGACGCTAGAGGGCGCTGAAACATCATTGACAGTGGCAACGTTCAGAATTAACAATAAATAAATGCAATTTTTTAAACAAAAGCATAAAGTTTAGGCTTTCTAAGCACATCCATGTAAATAAAGATATGATTCTCCGTTCTTTCATGTACAATTAAATTTGTTTTTAAGTCAGTTGATCGATAGTTTTCCATGCTCATTGACTTATAAATAGGAACGCATTCTTAAAAAATCACATTTCGGATCTTTGCAATATGTTTGCAAATCACTATTGTTCCGTGCAACACCAGAAAATATTGTATTATAGTTTTATCAATAAATTAGTAATAAAATGTTGTCTGCAATAAAACTTCGAATGTTAATTTAAAATTAAAATAAAATCTGCTAAATAAAAACAGAAATCCATGATCCATTCAAAAATATTTATTGTCTATGGCTCATCATTTGATTTCGTTTTGAAATCGATTGCCAATCAAACATAAATCTAGTAAGAAAACTAAAAACTTTATAAAGTTACACTTACTAGAAAAAAGGTATTAAAATATTTTAAAATTAGAAATACTCAAACCAACTCATTATTACAAAAGGTAACGCTAAGGAACATTCGTATATGCTGCACTCTCGGGATTAGTTGGACAATACATGCCCACGAAACTCCTACAATTTCTACAATAATGATAAACGTCCTTACATGACCTTAATACATACGGCAAGGGGGCACATATCCAACAGCAAAGTAAACATAAAATAAATGCACATAAATGCGTGCAAATAGTTGTATGACTTGTGACTACTGTCATGCCCGTATATCCGCATTCGGGGCAAATGATAAGCATTGAAGTGAATCCGAAGGTGTACGTCCTCGCAGGGGGTGGAGGGAGAGCAGGTTCGATGTACACATCAAAAGCACCAGTATAAGTAGGTGGAGGAGCGTGTTGAACGAAAGAGGGCGACGGAAAAAACGTTCCCATAAATCTGGGTCTCCTTCTGACTGCCAATTGGCGTAACACAAATGAATATGTCGGCGGGGCGCTTGACAAGGAGTCAGGTGGCGTTATTTCTCCAGATTCAATTCTGAATACTTTACTGAAGTTAGTGGATGATTGCAGTTTAAAATGACTAATAACTGCAAGAGTTAAAGAACTTTCGTTTAGTTTGGATAAAGCTTGTAAGAATAAAGAAGGGGGTTGACTTGGAACGGCCACAGACATTGCGAGTGGCGACTCGGTCACAGGCTGAGTTGTAATGGGGCTTTGAGTGCATGAACTGATTTTTAAAGATGCATTAGAACTACTACTATTTATGTTAAAAGAAGAGGCTTCTGAATCCCTAGTAGCACACAAGGAGATTCCTGATTCAAGTTTTTTCGAGTAATTTTCCACTAATGCTTCCATTCGATTTTTCGGGGTAGCCGTCATGGCCGAATTATGTTTTGTTGAACCGGCTTCAGTTGTCAGTTTTTTTCTTTCTTTTGAAAATGATGTTTCATCCTTTGTTGAGGCAATTAGAATTTTTGGTGTTGTTAATTCTCTTGTTGAAACCGATTCGTCCTTCATTGAATCTGTGTGAATTTTCTTTAAGGTCGTTTGTTCTTTTGATGGACGCGCTTCATTTTTAGTAGAATCAATGTGAATTGTTGATGTAGCTGTTTGTTCTACCAACGAAGATGATTGGATGTTGCTTGACGCAATGTGGATTTTCGGTAAACTTGTTTCAACTGTTATTACGGCCGGTTCGTCTTGGTCTTTCGAACATGCCGCCGGTTGGTCTGTTGTTAACACATTTTGACTTTTAGAGTGAGCCAGTTGGTGTTTCGAATATGCCACTGATTGGTCTTCGGTAGCATTTTGACTTTTCGAGTGAGCCAGTTGATCTCTGGAATATACTGCTGTTTGGTCTGTCAAAAGCGCGGGTAGGTCTACCGAATAAATGGTTTTCTCTAACGTTAATACAGGTTGAATCTTCGATAAAGTTGATTGGGCTTCCAAATAAGCCGGATGCTCTTTTGTTAATACGGTTGGACTTTTTGTTGCTGGAGCTTGCTCTTCTGGCGGAGTCGTTTGGTCTTTTTGAACTGCTGATTGATCTTTCTGTTTTGGCTGTTGTGTTATTGGCTCTACATCGTGACTACATTTTGGTTTTTCATCCATTGAAGCTGTTGAAAATCGAGTACCTATTAGAAATATGTGCATAAGGATTATGAAGACTTCAATAGTAAGTTAGAGACAAAACTTACATCCACAACCGTACTACTTAGTGTTAAGTTTGTGAATTCATTTGATAAGCAGTTAGAGCATCTATTTTTAGGAACCTTGAAAGGCTTGGCTTTATTTGCAACATAAATGCCTATTACACTCCAAAAGAGGGTGGGGTAAGCTCTTCGTGCCCCACTCACACTATGTCCAAAGCTTTATGTATAGGTATGGGGCACACGATTTTTTGGTTAAATTTGGACAGCACAGCACATAGTTTGCTGTTTACGTAAGCGACACAGTAACCGCTGGTGGAGCACAAATTTCACAAGCTTTATAAGGCATGCGTTCAGCTAGCAAAAGCGCAAGGCACTATTCTGAAACACTGCGCTGATTTTAACGTCGTGTTGCCTCGCTAAAACATATAGCTTTGGTGGTGGGCATGATGTTGTTATTAAACTAGCGGTAAGAGATTCAACTACCTGTGCAAGAGAGTTTTACATGTTAGATTTAATTTATCATCCACGAATGTTTAGAACACACAATATTTTGTGTGCACTTTATGGGTTTGAATAGGTACAGAAATCAGTTCAGTGCTGTTTCAAAATTCCTTTAGTTGTATTTAATATTCAGATACAAAAGTACTATTTCAAAATACTTGAAAATAATAATAATAATCGTGTTTACTAAAATGTCATTTATTTGTCAGTATTTGACTAAAGTGGCTTTGTACACAAAATGTCTTGGCCCAGTTGTAAACATAACGCTTTTTGTCTATCGTTGCTGTGTTTTGCTGAATATGCACTTATTAAATGAAAAATATGTTTTATTATATTTTTCGTATTATGAGGATAAAGAAATACATGGATTAGTTATTTCACAAAGCAATCAAAAATAGTCTTTTATAAAATCATCTAATTTTTGGTCTGGTCACTGCCTTTTCATACTGTCAAAAAACCATTCTAATTTCCGGTCTTTTTACTCCTCCGTGGCATGGCGGATGGTCTTTACCGCCGCCTATAGTGTTTTTTGGAGGAATAACTTCGCTTAAATAGCGAAATGGTAAGTCTAATAGAAACTGATGTGATTTTCTAATGTTTAATATTGTTAAGTGAATCAATCCGATTAAGTGAAAGTGTATAGTTGAAAGTATTTTGTTGCCGTGCTTGAAACACGTGTTTGCTTTTACATTTCGCAAAATAACAAGAATATGATGGTGTTTCGTAAGTTATTTGTGTTAATTCAACATTTATATGGGATAAGCTATTATTTTATAGCTATATTACTTCATTAAAGGGTGTACGAAAATGACTTCTCGATCGATTTATACCACACGCCATCGATGCATCCCTTGTTTATTTTCCTTAAATCATTGTTACAAAACGATGTTCAACCATAATCATCAATATTTAGCTTTAAAATATCCAGAGAAAAGCTATTTTACAAACTTTTTATTGTTATGAAAATGCGTGAAAATTTTGAGGTTATGATAGTTCGGTTGCCAAATGATTGCCGGAATCCTTGACTTTATGATGGAAAACAACCTCTAAACATCTCAATGTGGCTTCATAACCTTTCAACTTCACCTTTCGCTATAATTGCTTCGGTAAAACACGAAAAATGTGGTAACTTCCGCTATTTTTTGTCACCCATACTTTTCGTAGGCAAAGCTCCCCTATACTCTTCCTAGCTGCACTATTATAGTCTTCTAGGTACATTTTTAAGGGGTATAGTAAACAGTTCCCGTAGGAAACAGGGCTAGTAGATACTGGTCGTGTGTCGACTTGTGGAATACAAACTTAAATTAGTCACATTATTGAAAGTAAATAGGAAAAGGTGTGCTCTTGTTATAATGTACTGTGTCATGTATTTTTATTGGTTTTCAATGGAAATAAGGGTCATACATATAGTCACTTTTACAAGGCATAGTTAAAAAAAAAAAAGTGTTTTGTTGATGGTTTGTGGGTTCAATTCCTGCAGATGACTGGTCAGTGGGTCGTCTTAGGGGGAATATTTGTAAGACTTGTCTGTAAACACATAATAGGCGAGGGTCAGAAGCAGAATTCTAGTGTTAAACTTGAGTCTAATTGAAATAAGACCTTGACATTGTACGCTCTTTCACAATCAACCGCCTTGCCAGACTTGATGATGATGGGGCTCCCTTTTCTGCACTTAGACTCCCATTTGGTCCATTGTGAGTAGGCCTTGCCAGACTTTTGAAACATCCTTGAATGAAAATCAAATGAAGCATTCACTTAGCAGACTCGTCAACTTCTGGGGGGAGGTGGGCTGGTTGGAATAAAAACCAACAGCTGCCATATCCCAAGTACTGACACCAGCACCAGCAAGCTACCCGAAACTCAAAATTTCCCAATCAACTTTGAACCTTATGCTTTAGCGATAAAGTTGAAAATCTATTAAAGAATTTAGACAGATTGCAGTAGCTTGATGTGCTGGCATCTGTACAATGGTCTACCTGAAGGACTAAGTGTGGAAACCCTTTAACATAGAATAACAGAAAAGCATTCACATCCTTTATTATTACTTTCTATTAGAAATTCTCTACAGGTTTTAAAACAACTACCCAAGTTAAGAAATACTAATTTTCCCCTCCATTGCAGAGTCTATCAGTCGCCCGACCGCTTGTGTCGGTCTACACGGAGAAGAGCGAGGCAGTCGCTGGCGCCTCCCTCCCTCTCCCGTTCGTCTTCAAGGCCCCCATCCGGCCTGACCTCGTCAACGATGTGCACGTGTCCATGTCCAAGAATGGCAGGCAGCCTTACTCCGTGAGCAAGGAGGCCGGTGAGTTACTTTTTAAAAATTTTTTTAGGCTTAGCCGCCCCAAATGCAGGCATATTCATTAAAATGTAATTACTCTTTTGTAATTTGTGTGTATTATTTAGCAAAAGAAAGCATTGATTTTTTGCCATGTTTTCTCAGTCGTGGCAGTTTTTTTAGATATTGGTTTCTTTGGAAAGAAGCAGACAAGGCATCCTGTTTTACCATTTTTTAGCATATTTTAAAACTTAATTACCTTACGTTACTGTAAAGTTCGAAAAAATAAGCTGCTCCATTCACTTAGGTTCGCACCTAAGTTCATAAGAATTACTTGTGGTTTCGAAGGAAATTAAAGAAACTTGATTTGTACTGGAAAGTCCGTTTCAACCCCGGCTTTTCAAAGAAAAAAATAACACCAATAAGTAGTTAGTATAGTAAGCTGATTAACTTTAATGTGTACAGCGAGGACAGGTTTGAGGTGGTGCGGGACAAGAGGTCTTGGAAGGGCTTCAGGGAGGCCTTTGCCCAGCAGTGGGACAGTGAAGGTTTAACAAAGAAAATAGTAGTAGTTTTATGTATTTCTAGTAAAAAATAACTTGGCACTAAATGTCCACACTCTCGGATGATATTGCCGTGGAGCGTTACTGCGGATTAGTGCAACATCAACGTAAAGACATGGCGTTCTGGACCTACTCTATAGTGGGGACGGGTGCAGAGTTTTTACTACACACAAACGCTTTTAATAAAATAATAGATGAAAGTCTGATTATAGAGTTAGTTATCTTCAATAAGAACGTCACTTGAATAGGTTAAATCCTTACCAAAGACAACATAAGCTAGTTCTTAACTCTTTCAAGGGGGTATATGACTATAGCAGTTATAAAAATAAAACTTCTATTGTCTCGTTTACGGCGCTGGAAAGCTGTTAAGTCCTTATGACCCAAGTGAACAGACAAAAAAGACCTTGACACAATTCAAGGTCAAGGTCGCCTACTAAACTAATGAATTTATAACAAGCATTTATTTATTTATTTTCAACTAGATTTTCTCTATAGAAAATCTTCACATTATTTATCCCAAGGTCAAGGTCATTTTTCAACTTTATTATAACAATGTCCTATCTTTGTCTACCAGGTCACCAGACCAGTGCCGAGTCATGGGGTACCGGACGTGCTGTTGCACGTATCCCCCGTGTCCGTGGTGGTGGTACCCACAGGTAAGATATTTTAATACTTCAAGCACATAAATGTACAGAGGCGGACTTAATGCCATAGGCATTTTCTACCAGTCAACCTTTATTTTGTACTTGATAAATTCGATCATTTATTTTTATTCAGACTATTGTCTCGCGTCCTTAGCACGTGAATTCCAAAAAGCGTATAGCACCAGTAAGAAATAGATGGTTTCAAGGTCAAGCTGTTACCATTGATGCGCGGTTAACAGTACATGCATTATCTATAATCTATATCTTGTATATCTATACTAATAATAAAGCTGAAGAATTGTTTGAACCCGGTAATCTCTGGTCCACCCGGATTTGAAAAATTCTGAATGAATTTGATAGCCCAATTCTTGAGGAAGGCTATTTAACATCACGCCACGACCCTCAGGACCCGAGCAAAAAGACAAAAACTCAGGAAACGAAGTAAAAGCGCGGGCGGGCGATAGTCGTCCGGTCCGGGGTTGAAATTTTACGCGGACAAAGTCGCGGGCACAAGCTAGTCGAAAAATAAATGTGTTTACGTTTTTACAAAACTCTTTTCTTTCGCACTTGGCCTAACTTTGCAACATTTGTGCGATATTTATGATCCCATAACACACACGATAGCAATTGAACAAGAAGCGTGTTTTCTTAGGTTGAAATTTTTTTAAATAGCCAAAAAGATCCCCGTTTAAACACTGTGGCAGTATAGTTACTGTGATCAGTGACAATGGCGGGGTACATCAACGTTCTAATAGCGCGGACGTCTACTCCCTGTGGGTAGACGCATTCGATATGTTAGAATACATCTGTATAATCCATACAGTCTAAATCCATCCATACTAATATCACACCCCGGACACTCCATACAACCCTCGCAAAATAATTACCTACTACTACTACATTAAAAAATGACGTTTGTATACGTATGAATGTGTGCGTGAGGTACTTGTGTTTGCGAGCGCTCTTGTTAAAGAACTGGCGACGAATACGCCGAAGTGCGGGGTGAGGTGCGGTAACTGATGTTAGTGCGGGGAAGGGAGTGTCCTTTCTGTACGTAGTACTTTAAGTATTCTGTGCTAATATTATAAATTCGAAAGTAACTCTGTTTGCGGGAGGCGGGGTCAAGTCTCATCTTTCGTGGCGCTAACTATACAAAACACCCTTCGAGAAACAGGCAACGTTATGTAGGCTACTCTACCACATTGTCTTATCCAAGACACGCAATTTTACCTCATAATTCCCTTCATCTAGGTCTGGCCAGGGTGCGTTCGGAAACATGTGTCGCGGAGGACGCATGTTCGCGCCCACCAAGCCGTGGCGTCGTTGGCACCGTCGCGTGAATCTACGTCAGAGGCGCGCTGCTGTCGCCGCTGCCGTTGCCGCGAGCGGAGTACCTGCTCTAGTGCAGGCTAGAGGTACGTACTTTAGTCTCATGTTAATGTTAGTAGGATTAACTGGAGTGTCCCATATAAAGGAAAGAATTTGCGGTAAACATGACGTCCTGTCGGGGGAGCGGTGAATGCTTATGCGAATCCCGCACCCCCGGCCATAGACAGAGGTGAAACACCGCGGTGGTTTTAGCCGGTAAGAGTCCGGCATGCCCCTCTGTCACCCCCACGATAGAGGAAGTTCATGAGGATTTGCACCGCGAGAAAAAAAAAAAACATGACGTAAAGAAAGACGACAGATTGGAAAATATGCGTCACATACGCGCAAAACGGCCATCGCTCTGGCGTTGATGTAAAATGTTCGTGCACCTGCGCCCTTGAGGATTTGAATAACGCCTCTGACGCCGCATTAAACGTGGCCATTTCTGCCCAAACAGTATTTATGCAACATAGATGTACCGGCGAAACGAAAAAGGAGTGTTGCTAACTCCTAAGAAGGTATAATTAAAGAGCTTGTGTACAATTTTATTGCTGAACATGGAGAAGAGGCACCATTTTGTGAAAGTAATCTATGCAAATAAATAAAATTGGAGTGTCTGTTTGTTATATTAAAATAACCGCTTTTTACTAAATGCATATGAATGTAATATTATGATGTAAGATGTGTACTTATACACGGTACATACACCAAAATTTTTGTGTCTGCCTGTCTGTTCCGCCTAATCTCTGAAACGGTTGGACCGATTTTGACGGGACTTTCACTGGCAGATAGCTGATGTAATAAGGAGTAACTTAGGCTAATTTTATTTTAGAAAAAGAATTAGGGTTCCGCGAAAAAAAATTAAAACGTTTTCCGTCATGCACGCAAACGAAGTCGCGGGCACAGCTAGTCAACTATAACAGTAAACCTAATGTCAATTCTTATGTTAGCCATTTTGTTGATTAACATAAGGTTTAAAAACTTTTTACAGAAAACATGGATTTGCTCTACAATTCTACATTCATAGAAATAAATAAATAGAAGAAACCTCTGTCAATGTTTAAAATAAATAATACCTTAAAATTTGGGCCAGTCATGATGCCACCTTTTCTCATACTTCAATGTGCCTTTAGAGTTGTGTCTTGAGTATGAAGTTCAAATATCCTAACGCAAGCAAGCTTTCCTGGCCTTCCTTGAGGAGTTGGGGTGGATCGAATAATCGATTTTCCCACCCGTACGCAAAATACGCGCATTGACGTGGAGTTGCGGACACCAGCCCGTATTACCTACATATTACCTATCCTAAAGCAAGGGTATTCTCCTTAAAAGCTAATTACTGATCTATATATCTGTTGTTATGTCTATGGAGATACATTAAACTTCCAAGCCAACCATCCGGCTGAATATTATTGTTCAATGCGGACGTAAACTGTGGAAAACATTCGTTTTTCTATCTTACATATCGCACACCTAGATCTAAAGAGAGCTAACTCTAAAATCTAAACATTTGAGGTATGCATACCATCAAATTCCTTAACTCACTACCTAGCGACCAACAAAACAGATGCAAAAACTTATAACATCATTGTTCTATCTGCATTTAAAAAGTATTGATCAATACAGCAAACTCCTGTAGTGCACAGGGAGATGGTAATCAGTTTTTCAACTTTTCTGAAAAAAGTGTTTTTTTTTTAGTTAATCGCTGTTTAGATGTAGGTGTGCGATATGAAGCTAGACTTGTAGACTAGAAAATGAATGAGAGGTTTATCGCTTTGGAAATCACTTTGAAGAACAGGAAGCTCCGAGCCTTCTGAGGTTATTTTAAAAGCATCATTATTGTTACTGTAAAAACTTATGCTAAAAGGGCCTCAGCTCACCATAATGTCCTAAAATATTTTGAAATGTATAGGGCATTTGCACTCCCAAATGATAAAAGGTGGTGCCCCACTAAGGGTCAATTTATACTAGCGCAGAGTCAAAGCGCATCGAAACGTTAATCTGAAACTTAACATAGCAACTTCACCCTTATCTCCACAACGTAATGCACGCGCACCAATCAGCGTTGGTCGCGCTCAGACGCGCGAATTCCGTCGAATGCGCGCGGATTCGCACGTCTTCTTTTTATCTCAGAAGAAATATGTGCATTATGTTGTGAAGATAAGGGTGAATTTGTTATGTTTCAGATTAACGCTTCGACTCTGCACTAGTATGAATTGACCCTAAGCTATCGATGCCATTCATACGTTAACCTTGTCTCCTAAGGAAGAAAACTAAAGTTGTTTTTCGTTTGATCAGGTCACATCATCGAGAAAGTACCTGAGCTGCCCCTGGTGGTCTCCGACAAGGTCCAGGAGATCAACAAGACCAAACAGGCAGTCATCTTCCTGAGACGCATCAAGGCTTGGTCTGATGTCCTCAAGGTTTGTTGAAAGAACATGCTTCATACTTCGTTTCTCCTTAAAAGCTAATTACAGATCTATATATCTGTCGTTATGTCTATGGAGAGACATTAAACTTCCAAGCCAACCATCCGGCTGAATATTATTGTTCAACGCGGACGTAAACTGTGGAAAACATTCTCTTAACCTTTTAACCGCTTATGTCGGATTAATCCGACAAATATTTTCGTGTCCATTCCGCCAGAGTCGTATATATACGACCAAATAACACAGCTCGTTTCATCGGTATTTATTTTTCGTTTTTTTTTTTTCGGACGCTGGGGGCACGATAACTGATATAAAGTCGGGCGGTTAAAAGGTTAAATTTTAAGTCGGATTTTTCCTAATGGTCTTATATTCACAAGAGCAACTGTTGAGTGTGGGGACTTGGGTTCAATCCCCTGGTTCTTTCGCACGCATCAGTAATATGTTTTGTTCAGAACAAAATAATTTATATCCCACTGCACAAATGGCTCTTTTCATACAAAGAAGGCACGAGCATTTGGGGATGCATGAAGAAGCCTCCTCGTGTAGCGCAGTTTGTTCCGCCAGTTACTCAACTGAACTGAGCGCTCGGCGCATCCTGGACAGTCACACCCAACACCTTACTTGACTGGCCAATTCTTTCCTTGTGGTGGTAGGGCTAACGCCCGCCTGGTTAGCGACCACCCTCCCACCGGAGTCCGGCGTCAAGCAGCTTGCTGTGTTTCGTCGATGCGTGGGAGTTCCAGTGCCTTAGGCATCTTCTGGGCACGCTCGTTCCATCATAGACCTCGTCCATCGCTTTGCATCAGGCGTGATGAGAGTGGGCCCATTCAACAATAAAAAAAATTGATCACCACTTGCTCAAGCCGTGTTGGCGATTTCAGACTTACAGTCCAGGTTTCCTCACGATGTTACCCTAAGATACGCGACGAATATGTGATTTTTTAGACCAGTATCAACCTTGTTGACGTTACTATAAAAATTGACAAAGAAACTTGTGATAAAATCTCATTCTCTTTGCCTAGGTGTACAAATCCCAGCGTCTGCGCGCTGGTAAGGGAAAGATGCGCAACCGTCGCCGCGTGCAGCGCAAGGGACCCCTCATCATCTACCACAAGGACCAGGTAAAGATCTACAGCGTTAACACTATCTTTAGCAGACTAACTTTATGGTGCAACCAGACTGCGTTCGATGGACGGCGATAGTCGTCTACCCGTAAACATATCAGGATCAGGGAAACAATGATTATCTTTTTCTTTCTTTTATCTTTATCTATGAGAAAATGTATAAGTGCCATGTGTAACTAACCAGCTGATAGTGCACAATGTGCACAGCAGAAAATGCTTATGATAGAAACGCGAAATTTAGACTATAATTACTATACTTAAACGTGCTTCTAAACTGCCCGGCGGTCGACACGTACAGGGCAAAGTACTTCGGTAACCTAGGTACCCTACGAGAGACGGTCAGTAACATCAAGGCGTTGCTGGCCTTCCTTGAGGAGCTGGGGTGGATCGAATAATCGATTTTCCCACCCGTACGCAAAATAGGCGCATTGACGTGGAGTTGCGGACACCAGCCCGTATTACCTATTACTATACTTCAGTATTTATGCCACACATGTGGCGGTCATGTCCCTTTGGGCCGTCCGGCCTTCACGTCCAGTCAAGGACTGAGCAAAAATGATTACCTAATACATTTTGTAGGAACTTTTTTATACATTTCCAGGCTCCACGCTGTCCGGGCCCTCTAGTGTTCCATACCATGCTCTGACAAACCTGACTAAAACATTTTTCATTACTAACATTCTCAAAAGCAAAAACCTTAACACTTGTCAACAAAAAAAAAAAAAAATGTTTTCTGTGTTTTCTATTCTATTCTATTTTTGAGGTTCTGGCTCCATCGATAACGTTCGATGATTTTGCCAATGTCAAGGTATGAGAATGAGAAAGTATTGACCGTAAACTGTAACACAACTATTGATCAGTGTTTGTAGCGGTGGCATCCATGGATCCCCATGCTAAAAAAGGACAAAACATTTTTAGTTAGTAGATGCAAAACGTCACAAAATAAATGTTAGAACATTCAATAAAAATAAAATAAGTAAAGAAATATAAACTATAACTGGATTTTATTAATGCTAATGAATTTATAAAGGATTTTAATTGCAGGGGTATGGGCTAAAGATAGTAGGAAAGGGATGTTAATTGGGCGAGGAACATCAGAAGGTAGTATGTCGTAAAGGGGAGTGGTTAAACGAGGACAGGAGAAAAACAAGTGTTCCAAAGTACCCTCCTCCAGACCACATTCACACAAAGAAGAGTCCCTTACGCGGATTTTGGCCAAAAAAACTGGTGTGCAAACGAACCCAAGTCGGAGTCTAATTATGACAGAGGTGGCTATTTTACTAGAAAATTTTAGTTTGCTGAACCAACATTTAGATGGAATGAATGGTTGAATAGAGCCATAAAATTTTCCCTTCAATATTCGAGTTTTTTGCCAATGCTCATTCCAATTCTTCATCATCTCGGGTTTAACAAGACAGTGCAGGTCTCGGGGATAACAAGACGGATGAGATTCGATCCCATTCTGAGTAGCCAGCTTGGCAATCGAATCCACATTCTCATTATCAACAATTCCAGAGTGGCCGGGGATCCAAGCTAGTGCAATCTCTATGCCTAAGCAGTGGCATCTATACAGGAGTTGTTTTATCTTGAGGGTAAGGGGAAAATTTTGACGAGAGCGAAAAGGCGATTTTATTAAATCCTGTAGACAGCTAAGAGAGTCCGAGAGAATAAGGCTTTTGTTGAGACCATGTGATTCAATATAGGAGACTGCTTCCAAAAGAGCTATTGCTTCCCCTGTGAATATAGTGCCAAAAGCAGGACTACGAAAATTAAGAATAATTTTGTATTTTGGTATCCACACAGCTGATCCGACATTACTACTATCGGACAACTTAGAAGCATCTGTAAATACCGTCAGCCAATCGTGCCAGTCCTCTGCCAGAATCCTATTGAATTTGACATTAGCAGCAGGGTCATGCTTGGATATACCAAAGTTAAAAATAATATTTGGTTGGAAGTGCAAGGAGTCAAAATTTACTTCAAATAAGGGGTTTTTATCTAACTGGACTAAGGAGACGTGCAAATTATTGAATTTACTGAAGCTGTTAACGAGAAGTGGAGGATTTTTATGAGACCAATAGCGAGATGTTGGGATTAACTGAGAAAGTGTACGAAGAAGAGGGAGAAGCGGATGATATTTATTCTGGATGACTTTATAAAAAAATCTGTCACAGAGAAATTGTCTACGTAAGTGAAGGGGGGGCTCTAAACATTCCACCTGAAGGGCATTAATAGGTGAGCATTTCATAGCACCCGTGATAATACGCAAGCATTTGGATTGAATTCTTTCCAGTTTGGTCAGGGCTATTTTGTTACATGGTTCCAACAGAAAGATTCCATAGTCGAAGTGACTACGAACTATGGCGTTATATAGAATCTTCTGGGAAGTTGGATGAGCTCCCCAGCGAACTCCGGAAAGGGCACGTAAGACATTAACGCCTTTTTCGCATTTTTTGGAGATGTAATCCAGATGATAGAGACCAGATAGTTTTGAGTCAAGAATGAGGCCAAGAAATTTCACTTTGTCACGGATCAAAATAGGTTCATTTTCCACATAAAGGTTTATAGGGGGAATATTACGCTTGCGAGAAAAGGCAACTGCATTGCATTTGGAGACTGACAAACTTAAGCCATGATCGGTCAGCCACTGGTTTAAGTAGTAAAGTGCAGAATTTAGGCGAGATGAGGCATCTGAAAGGGAAGCTGAATTAAAGTAGAGAGCAATGTCGTCGGCATATTGTAGGATTTTGCAGAAACAACTCACTGAAGATTCCAAATCATGTGTGTATATATTATAAAGGATGGGGCTTAAGACTGACCCCTGGGGTAGACCCTTCCAGACTAGACGGGATGGGGAGATGTAGTTTTGATGACGTACAGAAATAGAACGGGACATAAGGAGATTACAAATGATGTTGACCATCCTCACAGGGATACTCAGCTGTAGCAGCTTTTGCCTGAGTATTGGAAGTTGGACATTATCATAGGCTGAAGCTATGTCTAGGAAAACACCTAGAACACTTTCATTATTGGAAAAGGCAATGCGGACATCAGACATGAAGACACTTAGGCTATCTAAAGTTCCCATACCTCTTCGAAAACCGAACTGAGAACTGGGTAAAATGCCTTTAGTTTCTAAGATCCATTCAAGTCGATTCTTGATGAGATTCTCCATAATTTTAGCCAAGACAGAAGAGAGGGCGATAGGACGATAGGAAGTGGAATCTTTTGGGTCTTTCCCAGGTTTCAAAATTGGGATGATTATTTGGGATTTCCAAGACTCTGGAACTTGCCCAGTAACAAAAAAGGAATTGATTAGGTTCAGAAAGATTAGTTTACAGTCAGCAGAAGATTTGGAAATAAAGGAGTAGGGTATTCCATCAACCCCTGGAGCAGAATCCCGGAGATGATCTAAGGCACAAATAAGTTCTGAATAGGAAAAAAGGTCATCAAATCTATCAGAAGAAGTGGGAGAAGAGGGATCTATAGTGGGAAGGCACTCGGAGCTAGGAACAAAGGGGGGGGCTAATTTGGATATAAAATCCTCCAACCAGGTACTGTGGTCATTGGTAGAAACATCGGTATAGTGGCTGTCACATGCTCTGCGGTAGATTTTAATTTTTTTCCATACAAGTGAAACTGGAGTACGTGGAGACAGTGACTCGCAAAAGTTGAGCCAGCCACATCTTTTCTTTCTTGCCAGTAACCTACAAGTAGTTGCAGAAGTCTTTTTCAAATTTAAATAGTCGGGCATATTTATACTAGAGGAAAAGGTGTTTTCTGCTTCTTTACGTTTACGGACGCCATCAGTGCATTCAGCATCCCACCAAGGTGGTGAAGGTATTAGGTGACGGGCAGAGTTTTTTAAGGGGATTGAAGAATTGGCCGCTCTCAACAGACACTCAACAAAATCATTGTAGAGAGTTAGGGAGTTGGATGAATTTATTTGGGGAAAATTTTGAAGTTCTGCATCCAAATTGGACAGGAACTTAGACCAGTCAGCTTGGGAAAGGCGATATTTTTGTAGGGGTTGGATGGGGGGAGAACGAGGATGAGTACTTGGAAAAGAAATTAGGATAGGAAAATGATCACTTCCATATGAATTAGGTAGAACTGACCAGGAAAGAGTTGATACTAAGGAAGGAGAAGAGAAAGTAAGGTCAGGAACACTAATATTTTGGTTAGGGGAAACCCGACGGGTAGCAGATCCATCATTAAGAACACAAAGGTTGCGATCATCTAAAAGGTCTAGCAAAAAGCTGGAGGAGGGGTCATTACAGTGAGAGCCCCAAAGGGTGTGACGGCAATTAAAATCACCTAACACAATCAAAGGGCCAGGAATAGAAGCAAGGATAGAGTTAAATTCGGACAAAATATTAGCATTGGGATGGGGAATGTAGACAGATACATACGATATGTCCATGGCTCTAATGGCCACAACATGTAGGCCAGCATCATGATGGGGAAGAGGAATCTGTGAAAAAGTGATAGATCTGCTAACCAATAGGGCGCAACCCGCCCATCCGTCATCTCTGTCGTCCCGAAGACATGAATAACCAGGAACCCTAAAGAGAGAACCAGGTCTGAGCCACGTCTCCGACACAGCAAAGACAACGGGTTTATATCTATTTATAAGGTAGATTATATCATGTTTTTTCCTGCGAATAGATCTACAGTTCCACTGAAGGATTTTTTCCATTTTGGCGAATCCAGGTTTCGAGGAGTTTTTGAACTAATATAATGACATTGTCCGGTATTGCGTCACTAAATTTAGACAGTATGTTTATGAGGGAGCAAGTCAGGAGCTCTATCAAATTGTCATTAGGAGTGGGAAGGGGAGTAGTTTCTATGTAAGGGGAATTTAGTGCACAGCCATTGGGCTGAGAAGAAGTAGGGGTATAGACCATTGACTTATGGGCTTGAGTATCATATGACTTGCCCAACTCTGGCCTAGGTCTAGGGGAACGATAAACTGTCTTGGTATAGGAGGTTTTAACAGGAGATGCATATGGAGAAGAAGTAGGAGTGTTAAGAGGGGATGATACGAGAATGGGTTCAGAAGGATATGCTTGAGAAAGTTTAGACTGGGAGGGACCTGCTGTGACATTTGAATATGGCAATCTACGGGGACGGGGAAACCTTGCTGAGGCCTCACGGTAGCTCAAGTTTTCCTGAGACATAACCATTTTGATTGACTTCTGTCTTGAGTGTTCAGGGCACTTATTATCAGTGGCCATATGGCTACCACCGTCACACAAAAGGCATGAAGCCTGTGAATCGGGAACATCACAGCTATCTCCAGGATGAGGTTGAGCGCAACGGTAACAGCGGGGCTTAGATCTGCACTGAGTGCTTATATGGCCGAAACGTAAGCAGTTGCGGCATTGGATAGTAGGAAGTTGATATATTGAGACAGGAAGAGAGACATTGTAGCAGAAGACCTTCTCTGGGAGCATTTGCCCAGAGAAAGTAAGCACCACAGTTGATGATGGAGACCAAGTAACAGAGTCCTCTTTTTTGTTTTTGAAGTTAAGTCTTCTAGCTCTGATGACCTCTCCACAATTGCGAGGGGTTTCTATACCGAGGACTAGCTCCTCTAGTGTCCAGTCGGTGGGAATATCCCTGACAACACCCATGCGAGTTACATGGAAGCGTGGGATAGTTGCTAAGTAATTGTACTCTTTTAAAATTGGATTATTGACAAAATTGTTGGCATCACTTAATGTCATAAATTCAATTGACATCCTGTTACGGCCCAAAGACCTGACACTGCCCTGCACAACACCTTTAAAACCTTTATTGAATATAAATTGAGCAAACTTAAGGGAGTTTAAGGTAAGACCTTGCTTAGGGTCTGTTTCCACCCTAGAAACAAATACAGTGAAGGGAGCTCTGTCATTCTCCGTGTATAGCATTTTGGAGTCGTTCTCAAAACCTGGCTTGGTAAACACGGACTGAATTGAGTCAGACGGCGGCTTATTCCTTTTCGCGTCAAGATAAGATTCAGGACCTGCGGGGCGCTTTCTAGTATCAGGTCTTAGGCGATCAGAATTTTGGGAACACTCTAAAACGTCCATAATATCTGGAGGAGTCCCTCCACCCCCATCAGGGGGTTCCTCGGCACTCATTTCCAAAGGAAATGAGTGCCAAAAAGCTTAAAATACCAACCTTATACACAAACCAGACAACACAAAACAGTCACAACACTATAAACAGATTTCAAACAGATTTTGTTATCAAAATAAGATGTGAGGTTAAGAAACGCGTACTTAATCTCACCAAGACAATAGCAAAATCCTTTCTGTGTTTTTTTTTTTTTGTTTCTATCTCAAATTGACGCGTATTTTTTAAATATGGCAACAATTTTTCTCTAACAGCTAACTAACCTCATTTACCATTTTTACTTAGATTTGCGTTTTTTATTGCACACTGAAATATATTTTGTTGTTTTCGAACCTAGAAACCATCATGACGATTGCTACTTCTGTGTTGTGAAAATAAACGGAATTAATTCTGGAAATCGAAATATGTGGTCATATCCTAACTTATCTTCTGCTCAACGACCTCAATTAAAATTTTGTTAAGATAATGTATTAATTTTCTGTATTTTTTTGTCCATATAATAAAATTGTATATTTTAACAAGTAAAGCTGTTAGCCATCTCCCAGTATGTTTTTCATAGTCAGGGCCATAGAAATACCCAATAGCAAAAAAAAAAAAAAAAAAAGGAAATAAGACTTGTGTTGACCAGTGTAATTCATTCATCTTCGGGAACTAGCCTCACTCTCCCCTTCTCACCCCAGCAGCGTCAGGCTAAAGCGTTACACAGCTTCAGCTTCGTTTAGGGGTAATATCGACGCGGCACAACCGAACTGCGCGCGTTTGTACGCATAGCGGATCATAAGTGTCGCTACACATTACTAACATTAATATTAATATGGATGGTCAGGAGGCAAAAGTTTGCTAAGTGCGAGGACCTAAATAGATCCCCGTGTTAGGTTAATTAATATCCGTTTTCGCTAACAAAACGCGACACCTGAGGGGCAGTTCTCGTAATTTTAAGAATGTTCACAGTCTGGTCTCAGTCTGTCAAAAAATACTTCTAAATTCCCTACATTTTGACAAGTTTTTGACATTTGTTTGTCGCCGAAATAGACTGCGACTAGATTTTGAACGTTTTAAACTACGAGAATTGGCATTCTGATTGTCTTGCGTAACTAGCTTTCGCCCGCGTGGCATGTCGATAAAAAGCCTATGTTCTTTCCCAGGGTTCACAGTATCCCCATACCAAATTTCACCAAAATCGGTCCAGCCATTTCGAAGAGTAGCCCGTACAAACAGACGTACAGAAAGAAAGATAGACAAAAAATTTAAGTGTTAGCTGTCAGAGCATAATAGATTAAACAAGCAGACATCGCCATTGTTTGCAAACAATTCAGTAAAAGCTAACTAACCCGAGAACAACAGGGAAACTTTTGACTCGGCATCAGTATCGATGAGGCTGTTTCTATCACGTCTAAAATGCCATTTTTCCTTCCTCAGGGTCTGACCCGCGCCTTCCGCAACATTCCCGGCGTCGAGATGCTGAATGTGGACAAGCTCAACCTTCTGAAGCTGGCGCCCGGTGGTCACCTCGGCCGCTTCTGCATCTGGACCCAGTCCGCCTTCGACAGGCTCGGTGAGTACAATACGACGTCCAAGTCTTTATTGACCATAAAAAATAAAAACTGGTTTAGTAGTTTTGAGAAAGTTGCAGACACGCGGAAAACAGAATCTCGTTTTTTGAAATTGGTTTACAAACGAAATTGAGTGTATCATACACTCAGAAACTTGGATATTTTCAATGTGTTCGAAAAGTATATATCGCACCTTCGGTGCAACAAAGTCATAAAGCCAAAACTGCAAAATTGAGGTAAGTATGCCAAATTGTCTCTGAACCATGCCTATACTTGGGGCAAAAAAAACATCCGCGGAAGTATCTCAAAATTCTACTAGATGGCGCAGGTGCCTTTGTAAATGCGGAAAAAAAATTCAAAGTCCTCCTGTAAAATTAAAAAATGAGCTGTTGTGACTTTGTTGCACCGAAAGGTGCGATATGATGAAGCAGTCGAAGATAAGACTATTTGATAGTTATAGATAAATTAATCAGCGCCTGATGTAAATTGACATAATTTTAGTAGGCAAGTTTTTAATCACGTCTAAACTTGTATGGAGTAGTGTCAGGCGCTGATTAATTTGACAGGACTGAACTAAAATTTATCTTCTGTCCTTTTCTTGATGAAATAGAAAGAAAAAGATGCACTGAACTTAAATTTTGTTTGGTTTGTGAACAAGAGAATCGGCACCATTGTTTCCCCTATAAGCCTTACTCGTTTTGTTCCATACAAAATGGAGTTACGAATATCGAGGGGTATATTATAGTTCCCTTAGGAAACATTGACAAAGACATCTAGTCTGTCAGTGTGTCGACTTGTGGAATACATTTACATATTTGATTTTAATTACAATTTTAATAACACAGATATTTTAAAAGAAAAACATTCGTTTTAAATATTCAAAAAAGCAAAGTTAACTAAATACAACGAAAACTGCCATCTATTAATTTAGGCCGTCCGCTGCGTTAAGCGGGTGCACAGAGCGGGCGCCCGCGCGGCGTGCTGTTTTCTATTATCATCCTTATAGCAGCGCTGCGTGAGGCGGGTCTCCCGTCGTACGCGATAATAAAAAACAGCACGCCGCGCGGCCGCCCGCTCCCACCCGCTTAACACAGCGGACGGCTTTAGAAGAAAGTTTTGGTCCAAAATATCAAACTATTTACTTAGATATCATGTTATTAAAACATTCAACACTGCATTCAACAGCTCTTAGATCATACATAATTAAAAAGAAACAAACAATACTTACAACTCACAAATGTATTAAATTTTATTGATATTATTTTCTTGACAGTCCAAATATGTTAGTCCAATAACCAGTTTCCTCCTTATCTATTTCTTATCTAACCAATCACATCTCCACAGACTCCCTGTTCGGCTCATGGAAGACTCCCTCCAAGGAGAAGAAGAACTTCAACCTGCCCCAGCCTAAGATGGCCAACACAGACCTCAGCCGTCTGCTCAAGTCTGACGAGATCAGGAAGGTGCTGCGCGCGCCCAAGTACGTATACATTACCTTTAGAACAATACGGAAATCAACCTTTGTTACTTAACAATATAGAAATCAAATCGGCGTATTGCAATCCACTGCTTGAGAGTTGGAAGCGCAATGATGCGGTCATGACCACAACCTAGCTGGTCGCATCAGTCTGCGTCTAAAATCAAAATCAAAAGTCATATGTATATTCAAACTAGGCTGAGAATCGGCACTTTTTGAACGTCAAAATTACAAAAGACAGTCCCCCAAAACGTCCACCCTTCACCACTTCCTAGTGCTTTCGCTGGGGAGAAGAAGTGGCGCAACAAACTCCCCAGCAGCACAGTTGACTGTTATTTTGGCATTGTGCCCAAGAAGTTAGCAGAAAAACGTCCACTGCTGGAAATAGACCTTCCCAAGCGTCGTCAACATGACCAGCCCTGTGCCAACTGCATATATTAGTAAGGCTGGCTTCACAGCTATCCGGGAGACCCGTACGGGCTGTCACTACGGGCGCCCGGAGCGGGAGCACATGTTAGGCGCTAGAACATCGTTTCACAGCGACGCGGCTTGATCCGTACACGACCCGCTCCGGGTTGAGCCCGTACAGCGCATCTGTCTCCTGCTAGCAACCGTATCGTACTGAATCATCGTTTCAGAGCACTGCGGGTACTACCCGTACGAGTCTCCCGTGTACGGTCGGCCCGTACGGGTCTCCCGGACAGCTGTGAAACCAGCCTAATACTTAGATTGCGATCAATAAACATTACTTAGCAACACAAGATTGAGACTTGAACATGTCTTCGCCAAAGCTCATTCTAAACGACGTTTTCAAGCGGTCCGCTTGGTTAGTTGCTAGTTGATTTTCTATCAAATACCTATTACTCCTGCTTACCACCAATATGATGATACTCTCTTTCAGAGCATTGGGTTATGACAACCATGATTACTCACACGTTGACACTTTCTGAACCACCTTTCCCCCCCTCACAATTCCCCCCCTAGTTTCACAACCCGCTAACCCTCAAAATTTTCCTTACAGCAAGCGTGTAGTCCGTGCGACCAGGAAGCTGAACCCGCTGACCAACACCAAGGCTATGTTGAGGTTGAACCCGTTCTCGGCTGTGACCAGGAGGAAGGCTATTCTTGACCAGGATAGGAGGAGTAATGTCAAGGCCCTAGCTTTGGCTGAGAAGCGCGGAGTAAGTAGACTTTAATATGTAGGAGTTAGATTTTGTATGGTTGATTTTCATTGTGTAGTTTACTAGCTGACCCGGCGAACTACGTAGCGCCTCAGAATTAAATAATGTGACAAAGTTCAATAGACACGTGGCGCCATCTATTATCATAATAAAGTTATTGTTGTTTTCCCCGGGAACAGCACTTTTTTTCGGGATGTAAGGTACCCTATGTCCGTTTCTGTACACCTGACAACGTATATGCAAAATTTCAGGATGATCTGTTCAGTGGTTTAGGCGTGAACTGGTAACAAACAAACAAACTTACTTTCGCATTTATAGTTTTTAGTTATTCAAAAAGATATCGCCTAAAAACAGATCTTAGTTTTTGAGCTGCGATGTAGTTAGCGTAAGCGGCCGTTCACGCAGCGTTGTACTATATACGATATTTTACGATAACAAGTTCTGATCATAGATAAAAACTATGAAACTGCCATGTGATCCCAAAATTATACAGTAAAATATCGTGCCGATCGATCCTGGGTTTGATCCCCAGTAGATATACCCTAAGGACGGTGTCGCACGTCCGATCCGAATCCGAGAAATGCCGGTCCGAAGTGACAGTAGTTCTATTTGTATGAGTGGTTGCGCACTAGATCCGAACTCAATCCGTCAGAATTTAGAACATTCCCAATTCGTATTGAAGTCGGATCTTTAATTCGTATTCGGATCAGATCAAATCGGATGTAGTGCGAAACCGCTCCAACCCTTAAATTTCATTTATCTAACTAGCCCGCGTATCCACGGATAGACGGAATAACCTAGTTTCGCGAGTAAATTTAATTCGACTTATATGTAATCAACTCGCTCCGTATTACTTTACTGGTCAAATACGGATGTTCTATACACCTAGAAAAGTAATTGAAACAATATATAAACCTCCAAAATGATGATACGCTTTTTCAGAGCATTGGGTTATGAAAAACCATGATTACTCACACGTTGACACTTTCTGAACACACCACCTTATCTCCCACCAAACCCCTTCAAAATTCTTCCACTAACATTATAACCTTTTTTACAGATCAAGCTCTCGGAAGCCGACCCCGCCGTGAAAGCCGAGAAGCTCCGTCTACGTAGGACTAAGGCTGCCAAGGCTGCTGCTGCGAAAAAACCCAAGAAGCCAGTAGCTAAGAAGACCGCCCCTCCTCCACCCAAGAAAGCTAAAGGTGTGAAGAAAGCCGCAGGTGTTAAGAAAGTTAAGAAGCCCGCGAAACCTGTCGCTAAGTGAAGGAGTTAATAAATTTATATATTGACACAGATTTTGGTTTTAGTTTTGGTTACTGGTTACCAGGGACTTGAAAACGAAATTAATTTCGTTCCGTTACCACTAATGTTATCGTATAATGTTCCAAAATTTTTAACGATACTAAAATCTAAAATATCAATAACGCTACAAAAAGAAAACGTTATAGAATATCATTTTCGTAGAAAAATATAAGTAACGTTAGAGGTATCAGTAACATTAAGTATCCGCTTGTAATAATGTTACAGGTGAAACATTATAGATTCATTGATACTAATTTTTCGTCATAGAAGTCATGAAGCTGGCAATGTTAAGTATCGAAATGAATAACGTTATATCGTTATACTAATAACGATATATCGATAATATTGTTATTGAACAGTTTAAGATTTCGTTCCATTTGTTTGTTCCGTTATAGCCAAGGAATTAATTTTGTTACGATCCTGGTGGAACGGTACAAATTATCGGTACCGGAACTACACGCGTAACGTTTCAAGTCCCTGCTGGTTATTGTTAGCCGGCATCATCCCACTGCTGGGCAAAGGCCTCTCATGGCTTCCAGCACTTTCGATCCAGGGCTAAATGAGAGAAGCTTGGGGGCCAAATCTGCGCGTCAAGTACGAGACTCCGGACGACAACCGGGAGTGTCAACAATGCGCGGTTTCCGCAGACCAAATAAAAAAGTCAAGACAGCGCTGCGAACTATGCAGTGAAGCATGCCAAAAGTACCTATATTATGTATATTTTTTCTGAACTCACTAGCCATATAAAAGCCATCAAAGGCTTCTGTGGTTTTTAGTATCTTATAAAACTCTGCGATATACTTTTTGAACATTAATAATAAAAAAAAAAATACACCTCCGCTCTGTGCATACACGCTAACACATGCACACATTTACAATCGAACCACACCTCACTAAATGCACACATGTTTACGAAACCGGCTTCACTTTACTGTTGACAGGCCTCCGTCTCGGTTTTTTATTTGGTTTGAGGCGGTTTCTAGATTTTATTTTATATGGGAAAATAAACGGTTACACATTACAGTGTTAGGGCCGGCGCACATCTGGCAAGGCGCAGCGCCGCGCGGTTGTGACTGCCAAACAAATATCAACGTTGCGTGCTTAAAAATAAAGTTGAAAATAAATAACCTGTGACGCGCGCTTCTTTCTGCTTAGACGCGCTCTCGCTCGGCTAATGAAAGTTAATTTATTTTCAACTTTATTTAACTGGTGCAAGGTCGATATTTGTTTCGCAGTGACGACTGCGCTACGCTGCGTCTATTTATTCTGTGGCTGCGTGCGCCGGCCCTCATGGTATAATTTTCCACATAATATAAAAAAGTTATACGAACACGAACGGCGTGCGATATAAATTACCTACATTGAATATAGAGTCCTGGAGTGGAGACCGCGTACCGGCAAGCGTAGTGTGGGACGCCCCCCAGCTAGATGGACGGACGACCTAAAGAAGGTGGCTGGGGTAGACTGGATGCGGAAGGCGGAGGACAGGGTGCTGTGGCGCAGTCTGGGAGAGGCCTATGTCCAGCAGTGGACTGCGATAGGCTGAGTTGATTGAATATAGAGTATGGTTAAATACCTACTTATAAAAAAAATTTAACTAAACTGAAACATACAGGCTTATTTTTTTATCACCATCCAAATTTTTACATACAAAAGTTCAATACCTAAGTACTTGACCAAAATGTATGAAACAGCTCATTTATTTTTTCGTGATTTCAGAGTTGGTCCCATAGTGAAAGTTGTTCATATTCATGGGTAGAACACCCTGTAAAAATTTGGATGGTGATAAAAAAATGAGCCTGTATAAGTACCATAGATATCCGAATAAGTACTATACTTACAGGTAAAAAGAGAAAGAAGATGTAATAGAATAGAACTTTTCGCTTGAGTACCTAAGTACTAATTAGTTTTCATAGTTTTTGTTGGTATAGTGGCTGACATAATTATGGCAAATAATTTAGTTACAATAGAAAATCAATTGTGTCTCATTTGCGGATCTTGACAGATTAATATTTCGTGTTTCTATTTTGCATACTATTGTATTGAATAAAATTTTGCTAACTGAACAGACAGCTTTGTTGCTGCGGAGTTTGTACCGCCACTTCTTCCCAGCCAAAGCACCAGGAAGTGGTGAAGGGCGGGGCAGGCGTTTTGAGGGATTTAAGGCGACTACATGACCCAAAGCGCATAGTCTTTTTCGGACTGCATAGAAGAGAAAGAGAAGCGCGATGTCACAACCCTGGTAATTTATTGCAAAATATGAAGCAATTATCTATTTACAAAAAATCTATTGTTTGGACTAAAAAATTAAAACACTAGTGCTTTAGTATGTAGCTTGTAGAATAATCTGACAAAAAATCATAATGATTGTATGTATACTAGCATGGTTTTTATTGTACCGTACCTAAAAAGAAAGTTTTTAGAGGTATCTTCATGATTTTTTTTTCTATCGTATCAAATTAGTTGTATTATGTTTTCAACACACTATCCACCTAGCATATATCCTGAAGAATATCATATATTTTTCTGATTTTCTTTACTGTAGTCGATCATTATAGATACTTTTATTGTTTCTAAAACGTTGCGTTTTTTGCGCTTACCTAGGTCCTGATGTAAGCCTCTTAAGTAGGTATGTCATTCGAAAAGGGCTGATTCTCAGCCTAGTTTGAATAGCCGACTTTTGATTGATATATTGATTGACGAAACAGGAAAACCTAACTAAAACAAGTACCTAAAAGAATCAAGTTTTTATTTGCTTCAATAAAATTTTCACAATAAAACAACTCGTAAAGTTACAATTGAATCAAAATCTTTTCCTCTGGCGAGGTAGACTTAGGACGATGTTGAAATATTTTAATTTATTTATCCTATTATTTAGTGGTTTTATATCAAAATGCTTCATGGAAATTAAAATCGAAACCACGACACAATATAACTGTAAGTTCTTAAATAAATGTATTTTCTTTCTTTTTTTCTTTTATTTATGAGATTCTATCTAACGGGTGTAAAAAGACACCGAGGAGAGTCACTGCAATTATTTTTAGGGTTCCGTACCCAAAGGGTAAAAACAGGACCCTATTACTAAGACGCCACTGTCCGTCTGTCTGTCACCAGGTTGTATCTCATGAACCGTTATAGGTAGACAGTTGAAATTTTCACAGATGATGTATTTCTGTTGCCGTTATAACAACAAATGCTAAAAATAGAATACAATAAATATTTAAGGGGGCTCCCATACAACAAACGTGTTTTTTTTTTTTTGTCGCTTTTTGCTCGATATTAATAACTGCAACAGATAGACGCTTGGAATTGAATTGGTACCTAGTTGTATATTCACTTTAAAAATAAATAATTAAATTAAAATAAATGTTTAAGGGGGGCTCCCACACTACAAACTTGATTTTTTTTTTATAGTTGTAGTGTTAAATATTGTACGGTGGTACGGAACCCTTCGTGTGCGACTCCGACTCGCACTTGGCCGGTTTTTGTAACTATATGTCTTGGAATGTTTCCCACACCACTTCACCGCGCATGAAGGCATTTTGATGCGTTATATTTGCATAAAAAGTTCTAAATTTTTTTATTAATTTAGCGTGCACACAAGTCTTACACTTGGACACAACTAAAATGGTTATGTATGTGGTATAGTTCGCGCCACGAAAGATGAGACTTGACCCCTCCTCCCGCGCTCATTGCGCTGCCCCTATGATGCCCGGTTCCATCCCGCGCTCAGACCTCATACCGCTAAAGAGACCTGAAAATTCTAAAATCGTGTAATGCGCATGTCAAACCACGTGGTGTGTCAAGTCTCATCTTTCGTAGCACGCATTGTACCGTAGCCTATACAGGTTGTTACGGAAAGGGTATATCAATACAAATGGGTTGAAGAGTGTATCTGGTCTAGAATCTCTGTACAAAATTTCAGCTCAAAAGCAGTAACTTTGAAAATGCTTAATATTTTTTTATTTCGATAGTTTATTAAATTGAAATCATAACAAACGTGTCACCGCACTACGAGGGTCATTATCCATTATCTGTAGTGTGTCTGTGCGCCTAGTACCTACACGCACATCACGCGCGCCAGTGCAGCGCCGTGATGTCGAAAAAAAAAATATTAAGCATTTTCAAAGTTAATGCTTTTGAGCTGAAATTTTGTACAGAGATTCTAGACCAGATACACTCTTCAACCCATTTGTATTGATATACCCTTTCCGTAACACCCTGTACATAGGCGACAAAATACTAATAGTTTTCGAGCGTGACGGTCGGGGTACTGTATGCTCAGTCAAGTGGTTATATAGTCTTTGTATCGCGATCTGATACAGTTGCGCAGTCTCTTTCACACATAGATTCGCTATTAGGTACACGCAAAAAAGATGCCACGTTTTTCGGGAAAATAAAATCAGTACAGTCAAACGGGGCTACTTTGACTTCCAGGGTTACTTTGACAAGGCCGATCACAACGCTATGACGCGTTCCCCACACCCCGCGCCTCGCGCAATATTACTCGAGGTCACGCACACTTGCTGAGCACACGTGCAACACCTGTCAAAGTAACCCTGGAAGTCAAAGTAGCCTCGTTTTGCGGTACGGCGCGCGGCGGTTTCAAATTATCTAAAAAATACCCGACTACTGAAAAGGATGAAACAAGAAAGTGCCTTCCCGTGGTCGTATGCCGCTGTACTAAATAAGCTATGGTAGCATGCGACCACGGGAAGGTACTTTCTTGTTTTATCCTTTTCAGTAGTCTGGTTTTAGTTTTAAAACTTTTTTTATTTATTATTTTGGGGCTTATTTCAGAAATACTTATGTTTTTGAAATGTGCTAATTAAGCCCTTTCATTTGATACCCCACAAGGCACCATCCCAAAATATTTATTTTTAAATTCATTACTTTATGTCCTCTAGAGGGCGCCATATTGAATTTAGTGTGACGCTGACGACACATAGCCTATAACCAGCGGACGGTCAAGACGCTTCTAACGATACCTCATTTGTCAAATTATTATAAGTACTTTTTAAGTTATATGAGGGAACAGATGAACATACATACATACCGGTCACAAAATCATAACCCTCCTTTTTGCTTCGCCGTAGTCGGCAAAAAAAAATTAACTGTCGGACTTATCACGTTATTGAAGCAAAGAGGCGATTTATACTATATGAGCTAGCGGAACTCTGCAGACGTGTGAGTATCGATATCTCAACACGATAAAATGAAAATAAAAAGATTTGATGTTCTTTTTTTTTTAGGGGTTACATTGGATTCGTTTGTGTATTGGCCCAACGCAACCGTGCCGTTTTACATCAACCCTGACCATTTCGGTAAGTATTTATAGATTTTTGCCTTCATAGACTGATATTTTAACTGACTATATCGCATCTTAGCTTCAGTGCAACAAAGTCACAAATAGCCAAAACTGCAAAATTGAGGTAAGTAGGTACAGACGCCAGCACATCAACCTACCCGAAACTGTCAGATTTTCCCAATCAACTTTGAACCTTATTCTTTAGTGATAAAGTTGAAAATCTATTAAAGAAATTTGACAGATTGTAGTAGGTTGATGTGCTGGCGTCTGTACCTATGCCAAATTGTCTCTGAACCATGCCTACTTGGGGCAAAAAAACATCCGCGAAAGTATCTCAAAATTCTACTAGATGGCGCAGGTGCCGTTGTGGTTATAAATGCGAAAAAATGAGGAAATATTGCGAGAAAAAAAAAAATTACAATTCCTCTCTTGTAAAATTAAAAAATGAGCTGTTGTGACTTTGTTGCACCGAAAGTGCGATATGTTCACACTGAATGTACTGTATGGTGGACTGATACTGGGGGTCGATCGATCAGGTTAAGCTACGCTTGCCGCGGTTGGTCCGTGGATGGGTGCCCATCTTTACGTGCCAAGACCTCTCCGTGGCACGCGATCGATCAGGTTAAGCTACGCTTGCCGCGGTTGGTCCGTAGAAGGGTGGCCATCTTTACATGCCAAGACCCCTCCGTGGTACGCGATCGATCAGGTAACAGGTTAAGCTACGCTTGCCGCGGTTGGTCCGTGGGACCGTGGATGGGTGCCTATCTTTACATGCCAAGACCCCTCCGTGGTACGCGATCGATCAGGTAACAGGTTAAGCTACGCTTGCCGCGGTTGGTCCGTGGATGGGTGCCTATCTTTTTTTTATTTTTTTTATTTTGCTGTTGAACTTGAAACGCACTCTAGAGTGCGTTTCAACAAATAGTGACAAACGCACTCACTCACTCATCTTTACATGCCAAGACCCCTCGACCAGGTAACAGGTTAAGCTACGCTTGCCTCGGTTGATCCCGGCTGTCTTTCGTGGATCGTTGACAGTCGTTACGGGTCGTCAGAAGCCCGAGTCTGACAACCATGGCAGTCTTACCAAGGGGTGTCGTATTACCCAGTAACTGGGTTGTGGAGGACAGATAGGCAGTCACTCCATGTAAAATACTGGTATTCAGCTGCGTCCGGGTAGACTGGAAATACTGGAACATAGCTAGCGAAAAAATAAAAAACATGATGATTTTTTTTTTGGGGTCTACCGTCTACATGTTGTGTTGTTGCTTGAAGTTATTTATTTATTATACTTTATTATACGCCACAAAATTACATAGCATAAAAAAAGAAGTATGAATTAAGAAAATATGTTTACGTTTTGTTTTATAGTGTTTATTAGATATCACTAAGCAGTGGTGGCAAAGTGGTAACGGCCGCGATTTATGGGTTGTAGGTCGTAGGTTCGAACCCAGACAAGCGCTTTATTTTGTGTAAATAATTTCATCACCACTGCTCTCAAAACGGTGAAGGAAAACATCGTAAGGAAACCGGCTTGTCCTAGAACCAAACAATTCTAAGACATGTGACATCTACCAACGCGCACTGGGCCCGCGTGGTGGATTACGGCCCGCTCCTTCTCACAGAGAGGAGGCCTGTGTCCCAACAGTGGGAACATTATAGGCTGATTATGAGATATCACCTCTCTTTGCGGAGTCTCTGCGGTAGCTAATTTAATTAGACCCTGTATTTTTGAAGTGAAACTTCTTTACGCACGCTTGACTTGGGGAGTAAGCTGGCGAACGCGTTACGAAAAGTGTGATCGGGCGAGGCGAACTGGAGTTGAGTGGGGGATATAAGCAAGAGAAAGCAGTGCGCGCGCACATTTTCTTTCTCTCTTCCTCTAATAGCCAAATACGTTTGAAGTTTCACTTCAGTCGTGTGGTCATAAACACACTCGGTTTTTTTTTTTTATAACGACTGCATTTTTTTTCAGACAACGAGCAAGCAACCGCCATATTGAAGTCCCTGGCAATGTTTGCGTTCAAGACTTGTATTAAATTCGCACCGGTTATGTCAGCTCCTGACGAGGGCCGGCATGTGATGACGTTTATCAATCCTGACGGCGTCAGGAGATGCAGGATTGAGACGAAGGGACACTCGAATTTTGCTCCTCATGTAAGTTATTCGAGGGGCTCATGGCCACTAAGTTTTAAGCCCTGGCTGGAGGCCTTAATTTTGAGGCATCCACAGGCAAGCCCGGTTAAGCAGACAACAACCTAATAGGTTGAACAGCGAGATGCCATTATCAAAAACTTTTTTACAAAAAAAAAACAACCGACTTCAAAAAAAACACTACAAAGTGATAAATAACTTTAATTTCGGAAGTCGGTGTCGTTGATTCCGCATTTTCGGTTTTTGACACCGACTTCCGAAATTAAAGTTATTTATCACTTTGTAGTGTTTTTTTTTTAAGTCGGTTGTTTTTTTTTGTAAAAAAGTTTTTATTTTTCACTTTTTAGTTGTACCTACCCCACAAAAAAGTAAACAAAAAGATCGTTAATGTAGACAATGTAGATAAATTTTTAGATTTTTGTTGATTTTTCAAAAGCCGCTCATCTGATTTCGATAAAATTTTCATGGGACCATTTGGGAAGTATACCCTTTCTAACAAAAAAAAGAATTTTTCAAATCGGTTGGCAAACGACGGAGTTATGCGCGAACAAACACAAAAAAAAAAATACAAACATTCGAATTGAGAACCTCCTCCTTTTTTAGAAGTCGGTTAAAAAAAAAAGGGCTTATGGCTAAAGTGGTACTTAGTTATTAAGCGAATATTAGGGGCCCGGTGGCTAAATAATAACAGTCGCTCCGGCCCGCACGGCTCGATCGATCAGGTAAAATCAGGTTAAGCTACGCTTGCCGCGGTCGGCCCGTGGATGGGTGACCATCTTTACATATCGAGACCCCCCGTGCCTCGGAAAGCACGTTAAGCCGTTGGTCCCGGCTGTCATTCTTGGATCTTTGACAGTCGTTACGGGTCGTCAGAAGACCGATTGTCTGACAATTCCAGTCTTACCAAGGGTATCGTATTACCTAGTAGTAGTAGTTCTGGAATTCAGATAGGCAGTCGCTCCATGTAACATACTGGTATTCGGCTGCATCCGGTAAGATTGGGAGCCGAGCTCAACATAGTTGGGAAAATGCTAGACAGATGATGATGTTGTTGTAGTCTTTTACCGTCGCTCCCTCTTCAGCCGGGCTGTTTTTTGTCCGACATCTGCTACTTGAGTTAAGGTCGTAGCACACGTATCAAATCGGAAAGGGATCGTCACCGTATCGCCTATCGCCTCGCCATCAAACAGGCGTCAACCTAATGTAAGCACGTAACCAAAGCGGATCAGAAGCTCCGATACGTCGACTCGGCTACGGCTAGGCGACGCCGCGCTTACGACTCGCCGACCGCTGGTTGATGGTGCAGCAAGCAGGCTGGAGGGGTGAGAGGGGCAAGGGTGGACGAAGAGACGTAAGCTCGGGTACGGAGAAACGTAAGCGCGGGGACGACGAGCCGTAACGCACCGCACCGCGGTCCGTGAGCTTGTCCCGAGGCGAGGCGATTACGTTACGATTCCGATTAGTGTGCGTTGCAGTAGGGAGTTTCATACAAAGAATACTGAACGGCTCGAGTTGATACGGTGCCGATCCCTTGCCGATGTGATACCTTTACGGAGCGCAGGGCCTTGTTTCAATTAAGTTGTTTTTAGGGTTCCGTATCCAAAGGGTAAAAACGGGACCCTATTATTAAGACTTTTCTGTCTGTCCGTCTGTCTGTCACCAGGCTGTATCTCAAGAACCGCGATAGCTAGACAGTTGAAACTTTCACAAATTATGTAAGTATTTCTGTTGCTGCTATAACAACAAATACTAAAAACAAAACAAAATAAATATTTAAGGGGGGCTCCCATATAACAAACGCGATTTTTTTGCCCTTTTTTGCTCGATATCAATAATGGCAACAGGTAGGCACTTGTTGCAATATTCACAAAATACTAAGTTGTAAATAAATATTTAGGGGGGGCTCCCATACAAGAAATATGATTTTTTTTATATATGTTGTGTTAAATATTGTACGGGTGGTACGGAACCCTTCGTGTGCGAGTCCGATTCGCATTTGGCCGGTTTTTTTCTAAAATATCGTGATGACCCAGCGACTGAAAGAAAGAAAGTACAGACGCAAACACATCAAGTTACTACAATCTGTCAAATTTCTTTAATAGATTTTCAACTTTATCACCAAATAATATAAGGTTCAAAGTTGATTGGGAAAATTTGACAGTTTCGGGTAACTTACATAATCAGCCAATAATGTTCCCACTGCTGGGACACAGGCCTCCTCTCAGTGAGAGGGAGTGGGCCAATGTGCTGGCGTCTGTACTATTTATTCTGTGGACTACTACCACAGAATAAATAGCTACTAGTTAACATTCTATGTTATCTTCACACAGCTAGTTCTACTGGGATACGAATGTCTGAACTCGTCAGACCTCGACATGATCATCGCGAGGGCTCTCGGCATGCCTTTCGAGCACAATCGCATGAGCAGAGATGTCTTTATCGATGTCCTGATCGAAAACATTGAACCAAGTAAGTATTCTTACACTGAACAATAGAAAAGAATTAGGGCGGAAACTGGGGTCACCCAGGGGGGCAAAAATTCTCTTAATTTTAAGAACGTTCACAGTCTGATCGCAGTCTCAATCTGTCAAAAATACCTCTAATTTCCCTACATTTTGACAAGCTTTTGACATTTGTTTGTCGCTGAAATGAGACTGCGACAACATTTTGAAAGTTTTAAATTACAAGAATTGGCCTTCTGATCTTTTGCAGATGTTCTGAACAGACTAGGAGCTCTAATTTACTTCTGGATACCGGTGGGCTGGTTGGAATGTCCAGGGACGGCCGCCATGGCCCACGTACAGACGCCAGCACATCAAGCTACCCGAAACCGTCAAATTTTCCCAATCAACTTTGAACCTTATACTTTAGCGATAAAGTTGAAAATCTATTAAAGCAATTTGACAGATTGTAGTAGTTTGATGTGTTGGCGTCTGTACAATTGTTGACTTTTCGACTAAGCGCGGAAATCAATATCAGTTACATAAAACGATTTACTAATGATAAGCATAAAATATATTGTCATAATTTACATTGGCATAACGAAATTCAGCATAATGATCACTACGCATAATATTATTAGGCATAAATGATTTGCCATAGATACCTAATGTTTATTGCCATAAATACTGATGGCATAATAATAATAATGAAGCATAATTTTATAAAGCATAATATTATAAACGCATAATGTTATTTACAAATAATGTTCTTTGGAATAAACATAATTTAAACCCTAATAAATAACTTCTAAAGATTGTAGACACTATTTTGCATTGTTGATTTTTGCTCCAATGTAATGCCGAATATAAGGAGCCTCGCTTCGCGGGGCCCCTATTTCTACCTAACACGAAGGAGATGACGGGGGCTCGTTCGCTCGCTTTGCTCGCTCACTTGAGCCCCCGTCATCACCTTCCAACCTAACCTGACCGACGGGGCAATTGCGTAACACATTATCAATCGAAATCGGTTTCATTTAGACAGTTCAACAACATTCATTGCGTTATTTACGTGTTGAGCAGATACATTTTTCGAACTTATGAAGCAATGGATTAGCAATTTGCTTCAAAATGATTCAGATTCCGATTGATAGTGTTTTACGCAATTAGAGTGCGAGTCGGGGTGCTCCAAGTACCGTGAACGCTTCGCTCGCTCTTGGACCGACACATAAAAATTTCTCAAATAAATTAAGTAAGTAATTATCAAGCAATGCATTTTGTCAAACGTTGTTTGTTATGCTTTGCGTTGATTTACCAATTAACATGATTACAAAAAGATTAGTTTGTCAAATGATGTTTTGTTTTGATGTAATTAAATATGATCTTTCAGCTATTTGTCTAATGAGTTATTTACAGAAATAATACCTAGTTTGTAAAGTGATACCTTTATCAAACTCATTTGGACTTCGAAAACGGAGGGACTCATTTGTTTTTTTTTTAAGTAAATCATCGGGGATTTACAACGAGACACCGTTCAAATTTCAAAGTGATGTTTAGAGAGTAGTGTGATCATTTTGATATAAAATTAATGACAGGAAATGAATGGCTGTGATTGGGTGATCAAAATATCACCATTCCATAATGTAGAAATGTTAGACAGGAAAAGCAACGGGAGAAAAACTGATCTTAGGGGCTGTTAATTTTGCCGGGGGTGCGGGATTGTCCGAAAGGGTTACCGCTACCCCGGAACATAAAGGGCTAAGGAAGGAACACGGATGGGTTTTAGTCAGTAAGAGTCTGACACTCCCTTCCGCTCCACCCAGAGCGGGAGGGATCATTTGACGATTTCCCATCCATAAAAAGAAAGGGGCTGTTCATTTATTACGGAAGACAATTTGAACCACTTTCTGACCCCCCCTTCCCCTAACTCCTCGTGTGAGAAAATAAGTCTTGGTTAAACGTCACCCCCCCCCCCCCCCCTTCAATTTTACATAAGATCAGTACCTACTTATCTACCAAATCTGCAATGAAAAAGTAGCAAAAAATATAAATATTTTTTTTTACGTTATATTTGTATACGTTTCTGTGATCTTAGGTGAGAACATTTAGACCACTCCCGAGGTGGGAGGGGAGTAAAGCGGTGGCCCAGTGGTAACGGCCGCGACTTACAAGTTGTAGGTCGTAGGTTCGAACCCAGACAGGCGCTTCACTTTGTTTAAATTATTTCATCACCATTGCTCTCAAAACGATGAAGGAAAACATCGTGTGAACACCGGCATGTCCTAGAACCAAGAATTCGAAGACACGTGACATCTACCAACCCGCACTGGGTCCGCATGGTGGATAACGACTCACTCCCTTTCACAGAGAGGAGGCCTGTGTCCCAGCAGTGGGAACATTATAGCCTGATTATCACACTAATATTACACGTTACGTCACGTTATTATTAAATAACGGCGAAAGTTTGTGAGGATGTTTGTTACTCTTTCACGCAAAAACTACTGAACGGATTTTGATGAAACTTTACTATAATATTGCTTATATATTAGAATAACATATAGGATACTTTTTATCACGATGTTCCCACGGGATCGACACTTATGCGGGTGAAACCGCGGGGCGCAGCTAGTGCTTAATACTTTCTAGATATATTACAAAACAACAACCTTCAATAAAGAAAAATAATTTACAATACATCATTAAAACTGATAACACAACAATATCTTCATAAATAACTCTGATAATAACAGAGTCCACATAAGTAATTAGCAAAGATAAATAAAATATTAAATTCTCTGACAAATTGTTACAACAAAATTATCAGTATTGTCACGACTCCTGTAAAATCAACATGTCTGCCATCGACTTAAAGTTATACGATAATGTTTTTATTGAAACTAATATACAATCAATTGATTATGATGCCGTGATCCTCATTCTGTATCCGGAAGATCAAAACGTTCCTTTACCAAGACATATTGGCAGCTTTATTGATAAAATTTCTAAAGTTGATAAGCATGTGTATAATGTAGCTACAGTGTGGAATTGTGATTATGTTTCTGGTGGAAGATTGGTGCTATCACCTACGGTGAAGATTTCTCCTTATCATGATGCAAGAGTTGTGAAAGATGCTGCTTATAAAGGTATGGTTAGAGCCCTAGAGGCAGGGGCGAAGAAACCTCTGCTTGTCGTTCAAAACGTTGTCAACTTCCCCGATGGACAATTGGTGTGCATTCTTGGAGCCCTGGAAGCTTTGTATATACCTCTACAAACAAGAGAGAGAGATAACACGAAGAATTTCCTAAAGATCGGTTTTCATTCCGAAGAAAAATTAAGTGAATCTTTTGAGAAGACCGTCCGCAACGCTATCGCTTTGGAAAAATCTAGAGTTTTTGCCAGGGATATCGCTGGGGGGGACCCTGAGAGGATGACGCCGGCAAATATCGTCAGCTACGTCAAATCAGAGTTTGCTGGCGATAGCAATATCTTCATAAAAATAATTGACGATCAGAAGATTATTCTAGAAGATTATCCTTTGCTAGCAGCAGTATCAAGAGCTTCTAATCAAATTGACAGACACAAGCCTAGAGTTGTCGAAATTGAATACAGACCTTCCGATATCGCTAGGGTTACTCAAACTCTATTGCTAGTCGGCAAGGGAGTGACCTATGACACAGGCGGCGCAGATTTGAAAATCTCAGGCAAAATGGCGGGCATGTGTCGCGATAAAAGTGGCGCTGCGGCCGTAGCAGGCTTTTTAAAAGCCTGTTCCTTATTGAAACCACCACATCTAAAGGTCATAGGCGTCCTATGCCTCTGCAGAAACTCCATCGGAGAAGATTCGTACGTTCCAGACGAGTTGTTAATCTCCAAAAGCGGGAAGACAGTTCGAGTTACCAACACAGATGCAGAAGGAAGATTCGCGATGGCCGATGCGTTATTCAAGATGGGAGAAATTGCTGACAAAGAACTGAGTCCACATCTATACACTATAGCTACATTGACAGGCCATGTTAGACTGTGCTACGGTAACTATACAGCGGCTTTAGATAACTACAGCGCTCGAGGTACAAATCACGCAAGCGCTTTACAATTTAGCGGGGCCAGAGTTGGCGAAGGCTTTGAAGTGTCAGTCATACGCCCTGAAGACTTATCTGTGAACAACGGGAAATGCAGAGGAGACGACTTGATTCAAGTTGATATGGATGCTAAGGCTCGTCATCATCAATTAGCTGGAGGCTTTCTTATCAAAGTTGGAGGCTTAGAAGAGAAGAATGTAAAGTATACCCACTTGGACATAGCAGGTGGGGCCGGGTCGCCGCCCTGTGAGCCTACAGCTACGCCAATTTTGACTTTATGCCATGTACATAAGGTTTTATTGTAATAAGAGAGTCAAAGATTACGCTTTGGGGATTATTATTGGTATCGGAAATAATCTTAATAATCTTTATTTTTTTTTATATTCGTTCTATTTTAATAGTATTATGTATATAATTAGCTGATAATGTTCCTTGTTGCTATCTAGGTATACGGACCTATATAATCTTTTAGATTTTTAGAAGATAAGTTTTTAAATGAAAACATTCACGACTTTTCCTAATATCTAATGATAAAGCAGTAAAAACAAATCTAGGTGTATCAGAAAAGTCTTGTATGCGTATTTGTCGAAGTCAAATAATTAATTATTAAATAAACAATAAGTACAGATTTTTCGAAAATCCAAGTCTGAACTAATGAAAAGTCTGCGCAAACATTCTGTGAAGATGTCCGCATAATTTTTTTTATTTAGACTTCAAAGTCTGTAGATATCTGTACGACCAAAAGCTTGTATAGTGTGGACCCACCATCTCGTCTGCATATCCCGAAAGGTTAGGTAGAAGTGTATAGTTAGCGCCACGAGAGATGAGACTTGACCCCGCCTCCCGCGCTCTTTCCGCCGCCCCTATGACGTCCGGTCCCGTCCCTCGCTCAGACCTCATACTGCTAGCACAGAATACTTAAAGTACTACGTACAGAAAGGACACTCCCTTCCCTGCACTAACATCAGTTACCGCACCTCACCCCGCACTTCGGCGTATTCGTCGCAGTTCTTTAACAAGAGCGCTCGCAAACACAAGTACCTCACGCACACATTCATACGTATACAAACGTCATTTTTTAATGTAGTAGTAGTAGGTAATTATTTTGCGAGCGTTGTATGGAGTGTCCGGGGTGTGCTGCTAGAGACCTAAAATCGTGTACTGCGCAAGTCAAACCACGTGGTGTGTCAAGTCTCATCTTTCGTGGCGCGCATTGTACGTATAATACCTACACCCGCATTATTGTATTCATAATTATTTATTTTATTGTATTTTGTTTTATTTTACTCAATTTCTTGATGATTGATGTTATTTCCACAAACTATTTGATTGTTATTTTTATCATTCATAGTTAAATAAACAATGTATTTATTTTAAATTCTTCTTTTATTTTAACACCTTATCATCTATACTACAAATAAATAAAATTTGAGTGTCTGTTTGTTAAAATAACTGCTTTTTGTAGAAATGCATATGGATGTATACACGGTACACGGTACATATACCAAAATAACATTTTTTTTAATTTTTGTTTTTCTGTCTGTTTGTTCCGGCTAATTTCTGAAACGGCTGGACAGATTTTGACCGGACTTTCACTGGCAGATAGCTGATGTAATAAGGCTACTTTTATTTCAGCAAAAAAATAAAACTTTTAGTTAGGATAGGATAGGATTTCACGCGGACGAAGTCGCGGGCAGCAGCTAGTAAAGAATAATTCAAACATGGTAGCCGTTTGGGGTTGAAACACTAAGGCCATGGGGTCCGAGTGCCCGCTTGGTTGACCTTTACGTGACCAGACGGCTGGCCTATTTTTGACCAAAAAATCTGCATCGAGATTTATTGTGGCAATGCTGCCAGTCTTTTTGACACTAAACTTTTCCTGTTGACAGCGATGCGGACGAATTTTTTGATAACCTGTGATTTTTTCCCTCCTATTTTTTTTATATTCTAACCTCTTACTAATAAACGTTGTATAGCGTCTGTATACCTAGTTACACAATACTTTGTCTTCTTTTTCGAAAGTCAAATACTGACGACTGAAAGAGAGAAATCGGTGTGTAACTATTCAACTGATATAAGTAATAAATATATTATTAACTAGCAGCGCCCCGCAGTTTCACTCGCATAAGTGTCGATCCCGTGGGAATATCGGGATAAAAAGTATCCTATGTCATTGTGTTAATCCTGGTTATAAACTATCTCTGTGCCGAATTTCATCCAAATCCGTTCCGTAGTTTGTGCGTGAAGAAGTAACAAACATACACACACACTCACAAACTTTCGCCTTTATAATATTTGTGTGATAATCTCTGCGGTTCAATGACCCTTACTACTAATCCCGTAGCTGCTACGGGATTATGTTGCTATTGCTACGCCGTAGCTACGCCATAGAATTATGTTGCTACGCCGTAGCAACGCTGTAGAATTATCATCGACATCATTCTCGCTGCCATAGAAATGTAAAACATCCATACTAATATTTATTATCTGTGACGGTACTGTATATACCAAAATAACATTTTTATAAATTTTTGTATGTCTGTCTGTTTGTTCAGGCTAATCTCTGAAACGGCTGGACCGATTTTGACGGGACTTTCATTTTGTCTGTCTGTCTGTCTGTTTGTTCCGGCTAATCTCTAAAACGGCTGGACCGATTTTGACGGGCAGATAGCTGATGTAGTAAGGAGTAACTTAGGCTACTTTTATTTTAGAAAAAAAAAAACACTTAGGATAGGATTTCACGCGGACGAAGTTGCGGGCAGCAGCTAGTCACACTAATATGAAACGTATACTAAACATAATGGCGGCTATTATTATTATTATTTATTTATTTCAGAGAAATCTCCATATAAATTAAGTACACAATTATAAAAACAAAATAACAAAATCCAGATTGCTGTCTCGCTTTAACATCTGCAGTCTGTGCATAGTCTGTGTCATTTTTGCTATGTTGGTATTCAGTTTTAGTACAAGTTTCATACAAGCGACGGTTTTCATCTTTTTCTATGGGACACCCGTCTCTTCTTACATATAATGAACATTACCTACAAACGGGGTGAATAGGGATGCTGGGGTGAATCGTGACGAAACTATAAAATGGATTTTAACGTTGAAATAATATAGTTTGTTGTCAACAAGGCACGTAATCGTTAATTAAATTACAGTAAACACATTAGGGTCCTTTATGGCCACAAACTATATTATTTTAATGTTAAAATGATTCACCCCTGCATCCCTATTCACCCCGTTTGACGGTACTTACTCTATGACCACTATGATTAAAATGCTTCTTATTTTCTTCCACCAGGCTACATACAGCTGTTCACAAAAGGCAATACCTTTGCTCGAGAGTTACGTGTTTTACCGTACGACCAAGACAGTATCATGCACTTCCGAGAACGAGATTACAGCAAGAATGGACATAGGACTATAATATTTAAGGTAAACAAAGATGATACTGGCGCCGATTTATTTATTTATTTAATACTTCAAGCACATAAATGTACAGAGGCGGACTTAATGCCATAGGCATTTTCTACCAGTCAACCTTTGGGTGATGCAGAGACAAACAGTGGTAGGTGCATCATGAAAACTGAGGAATAAATATTTTAAATATAAATAACTAATTACATGTAATATAAGCACAAATAAATTCCGATTCCCTTGTTCACAAACTGAACTAAATTTAACATTGAGCGGAACATCTGGGTATTCAAATGTTTGTTGCGCGGCGCACTATTTTCTCATACAAAATACGTAAGTAATTAGAATGTATGTGTGTGAGTAGCCTTATAAAGTGTACAAAAAAACTAACATGGAGTGGCGCTAGCAGTGCCTAGCAGTCCGGAAATTTAAAGTGATACGGCGCGATGACGTAGCTTGAAGGAATTGGTATAAGCCGCAGCCGTTTATACACGTTGTTTAAGAGGGCGCCGCCGGGTAGTCTTACATTGTTTAGTTTTATGATAATCACTAAAACGCATAAAAGTGGCCACTATTATCCGTTTTAGTGATTATAATAAAACTAAACAATGTAAGACTACCGTTTGTAATAATATTAACGTACAATCTTGTGGAGCACAACGTAACATGCTTATTTTCTGCATTTTCATTCTAAAATAAAAGAAATAACCAAAAAAACGATGAGGGCGCCACTGTGCGGTCGGCGCATGGTCGGCGCCCTCTTAAAGAAAGACATAGTTTTTGCTGACGTGATTAAATTAAACGTTGTGTCAAATAGCGTTTATCTTTACGTATTATAACGTTGCTCCGCTCAAAGTGTTGAGTACCTAGTGAAAAGAAAGAAAGAAAAAGTATTTATTGCGACTCGTACAGGAAGATCACAAACTAAACTAAACACAGTAAAAAAAAAACCATCATCATCTTTTTCTTTCTATTTCATTAAGAATAGGACAGAAGATAAATATTAGTTTAGACATCATCATCTGCTTAGCCTTTTCCCAACTATGTTGGGATCGGCTTCCAGTCTAACCGGATGCAGCTGAATACCAGTATTTTACATGGAGCTACTGCCTATCTGACCTCCACTACCCATTTACTGGGTAATACCATTCGGTAAGACTGGTTGCCAGACTTTCGGAATTCTCACGACCCGTAACTACTGTCAAAGATCCGCGAATGACAGCTGAGACCAACGGCCTAACGTGCTTTCCGGGGCACAGAGGGGTCTCGATATGTAAAGATGGTCACCCATCCACGGACCAACCGCGGCAAGTGTAGCTTAACCTGCTCTTATTATTACTTAGCCTCAACCTACTTACAATAACCAATATTTTATCTTCCAGAACCGTAACTTTCGCCAAAACAGAAACGGACTAACAGCGACAGATGTCAGAAAATTCTCAATGATATACGGACCCCAATGTCGGGCCCGCGATCGCGCTGAAAAAATCGCTATATGCAAGTCCTATCCTGGAGTAAGCAGACGAAAAAGGGAGATCGTAGAATTTCCTGCGAACATGAGCTTAAGGGTCAATCCGAATATTACTCCACCCCCACACATATTAACTGGGGCTGGAATTGCTAAAGATAATGAAAAACCTCAAGAAATACATGCAGATATTGATAGCCCCAAAGACGTATCAGAGAGTCTAAATACTCTAAGCGTAGTTAAAGAAACAGACAAAATAATAGAATTGGTTTACCAACTTTCTGCCTTAGCACTAAAGAACGCTAGAGAAAAGTATTGCAATGTTACTAGCAACACAACATCTGAATTCGAATTTAATTATGAGAAAACTGAAAATAAAACCAAAACTTCCGATGTACTGGGAATTCATAAAATCATAGCAGGTTTCGCTAAATCCATAGTTGAAGACGCTGCTCGTAATTTGACGGAGTTTTGTCAAAATTCAGGGACTGTAGAAGCTTTTCAAAGTCAATGTAAATCGGAAAATGATGCTCGATGTCCTATGACTTACACGTCTGGAGAATTAAAGGTTTCTAGTAAACATATACATGTTGACAAAGATTCAGAGAGAAGAGATGCCAAAAAGAAAACTGCAGGTGAAGTTGTTATAAATTTGAACCTAAAGAGAAGGAAGAGAGAAGCAGTAACACCTAAATCTATAGATCAAATAAAAGAGAAGAAAGCAATGGAAAAGACAGCAATACAAAATGAGGGAAAGAAAGAACCTAATCTTAAAGAAAAAGTGAAAGCAATGAAGGAGGAACGATTAAAGGAGATAAAAAAAAATGAATCTACGACAAAATCGGAGGTGGCATCGTCAACGACTGATTCTAAAGTTAAAGGTGATGACAAAAAAGGGCCTGCTAGAAGGCAGTTTGTTGAAAAACGGTATATGTAAGTTTATTTTTTATTTACTTTAAGTTATAGAGGTATGAGGAACAGAGTGTAAAGTTCACTCAACCTCCACAGAAAAGGGAGGATCCTCCGACCAGACAGGTGTCGTGACTGGTGGGCCGATGATTCATGTCGGGCTGTTGTATATAGTACAGGGTTATTGGAAAAACACCAACAACCTCTTATGAGATCATTGTACTCATCATTATGAACAACTTTTACTATGGGACCAAACCTTTAACGCGAAAAAAAAAATCATCTGTTTGTTCCCTACATTTTGACGAGTTATACGAATATACATGTAGGGAACAGCTGATTTTTTTCGTCACATCTACGCAAAACGGCCATCGCTCAGCATAATGCTAAGACCCTGTGCGAGACAGAGCCACAGCTCTGGTTTTCAGCGACAGGCAGCGTTGACGTGATGACGTCAACCGGTGCAGCATACGATAAAAGAAAAAAAAATATACATCTGTATGTTCCATGCTGATCTGGGAGCAAAAGAAAATCATAGAACGTATCAGCTTCTTATCATCCCGCGCAGGTACAGTAGTAAGAGTCGACTAAGGGAAGCGTTTACCTCAACATCTGGTGAACCCGCCCTTGATCGTCTTGTTCGACACCCGTGGCCCCCCCACGAGTGTCATGAGACGATTAAGGGCAAAATTCAGACGAACATCATATGTCTGCTCACTGGTTCCATTTCGTAACCCATCACTAAGGTATCCGAGGTCTCGGAAAACAAATATTTCCTGGAGGCCCGGATATAACAGTCGACATCAGGGCAGGATGTTGATTTAAGGTGGCGGAGGAGGAACGTCTAGCACGTCAACGTCGGCGCCTACGAACCCAGTCAGGAGGTCTACTGCTTACCCATCAACCCACATTAGACAAGCGTGATGGGTTTAATTGTCTAAACCCCTTCCTAGTATGAACGACAAAGATGGAAGGGAGGCTATAGAGGTATGAGGAACAAGATGTAAAGTTCACTCATACTCTATAGAAAAGGGAGGATCCTCCGACCAGACGGGTGTTGTATCTGGCGGGCAACTGCCCAATGAGTCATGTCGGGCTGTTGTATATATGCTAGTTGCGCTGTAAACTCTGCTTGCGCGATGCAGGATTTGCGTGACGTCAGTATGACGCGTTGTTCGCATGTGGCGTTGTAGATACCGCTACAAGGCCTTTGTCCTGCAGTGGGACTGCATAACAGGCTCATAATAATAAACATCTATAATAGTTCTAAATGTTGGTATTAACATGAAATACAAAAAAAACCACTTGTTCTCAGGGTAAAAAAATTACAGCCTGGCTCAGATTGGGAATCTGACTTATCTTTAGAAAAACAAGTCGAACCACAAAAGTCATTATCTAACAAAGAATTACTTAAAAAAGTGATAAACCAAGGAGCTGGCTCAATATTTGAAAACGTAAAGGATAAGAAAAAATCTGTTGAACAAGTAAAAGATGTTGAACAAGAAGACAAAACAGCAGAGTCCTCAGCGGAAAGTGATAAATCGAATGAAGACCATGAAACAACGGAAGAAAAAGGAGATACAGCAGTAACTAAACCTAAAAAAGAATCTAAAACAGCTGAGGAATCATCTTCAGAAGAAAAAGAAGAAACGTAAGTCATCATCTGCCTAGCCTTTCCCCAGCTATGTTAGTAGGCTCAACTTCCAGTCTAACTGGATGCAGCTGAGTATCAGTATTTTACATGAAGCGACTGCCTATTTGACCTCCATAACTCAGTTACTGGGTGGGTAACACGATATAAACCTTTGTAAAACTGGTTGTCAGACTATTGTGCGTCGATTTGGACTGCGGATATGGTACTGTTAGGGACTGACTACAGAGGAAGGCTATTTTACTTGAATGAAACTCCTATTGGCTTTCATAGGATAATATTTTAGGAGTATTTCATCGAATATATCAAATTAGTTCCACTTATATACTTCGGGAAGCTACGCAATATCTTCTCGTCCCACATACCGCAGTGTCTCAAGACGAAAGTCTTTGACCAGTGCGTGTTGCCAGTGATGACATATGGCACTGAAACGTGGTCGCTCACAATGGGCCTTATTAGAAGGCTGAAAGTCGCCCAAAGGGCAATGGAGAGGGCTATGCTTGGAGTTTCCCTGCGGGATCGAATCAGAAATGAAGAGATCCGCAGGAGAACCAAGGTAATCGACATAGCCCGAAGAATTGCCAAACTTAAGTGGCAGTGGGCAGGGCACATTGCTCGCAGAACAGATGGCTGATGGGGCCGAAAGGTTCTGGAGTGGCGACCGCGTACCGGAAGGCGTAGCGTTGGAAGGCCTCCCACAAGGTGGACCGACGACCTTGTGAAGGCCGCAGGAACTCGTTGGATGCGAGAAGCACAAAACCGGTCGAAGTGGAGGTGCTTGGGGGAGGCCTATGTCCAGCAGTGGACGTCTTTCGGCTGAAATGATGATGATGAGTTCCACTTATTTATCACACGTCAAACCTACGACTCTCAATGACACATGCTTAAACGTTTGAATGGAATATGCCTTCAAATATCACCTGCCTGACCCGCCAGGAGGTCAGAAGCTCTACGTACTGTTATGATGATACGGAACCTGAGCAGTTGTGGGTCATTGGTAACGACCCCGACTTATGAGTTCTACCTCGTGGATTCGAACCATTTACGTTGTGTAATTTACCATCACGACTCCTCTGAAAACGGTGTATAGAAGTATGAGGAACAGGGTGTAAAGTTCACTCATACTCTATAGAAAAGGGAGGATCCTCCGACCAGACGGTGTTGTGTCTGGCGGGCAACTGCCCGATGATTCATGTCGTATCAATGCTAGTTGCGCGGTAAACTCTGCTTGCGAGATGCAGGATTTGCGTGACGTCAGTACGACGAGTTGTTCGCATGTGGCGTTGTAGATACCGCTACAGGTGAAAGAAAAGATCGAAAGGGTTCTCTCACGATATTTTCTTTCACCTTTTCTAGAACTGAAAATTCAAAGACATTTGTGATATACACCAACACGTACTTGAGAGGAGGCCTGTGTCGCAGCAGTGGGAACATTATGGGCTGATTATGCGGGGTATTCCTCGAAACGCACCAAATGAAACGTCTATCGATATTTATTACGAATCCTTCATGCTCTTCTCTATGTTTCATCGTTGATGCATTTCGAGGGTCAATAATGAGGGTCAATATGTATATAATATTTTTATTAACACCTATTTTTTTTTTACTTTTGCTGCGCTTCGAAGTTGGTGCGTATCGAGGAATACCTCGATTATGATTATGTTAGGCTACTTAATTGCCTCTATCAGAGATGATACTAAACTGTCTGTAGTCAAGGAAATTAGTTGTTAGATTAATAATTCTGCCGCGCTAGCGATATCAGCAGTAAGTGCAATTTTTGACAAAATGAGAACCAGATGTCATCTGGTAGAGCTCATTGCGCTGATTCGGGATCAATATTTAACTCATTTTGTTTTGTCAATAATTGCACTTACTGCTGATATCGCTAGTGCGTCAGAATTGACGCCCGTAGTATGCGCCACAAAAGATGAGACTTGACCCCGCCTCCCGCGCTCTTTCCGCCGCCCCTATGACGCCCGGTCCCGTCGTGCGCCCAGACCTCATACCGCTAAAGAGACCTAAAATCGTGTACTGCGCAAGTCAAACCACGTGGTGTGTCAAGCAAGTCTCATCTTTCGTAGCGCTAACTATACAAAGAATTTAAAGAAAGACAATACTTGCAATATGATAAATGTCTTCGAATGTTTGGTTCCAGGGGACGCCGGTTTCCTTCCTCACGCCTCACGATATTTTCCTTCACCGTTTTGAGAGCTTACCACTAGTTCACCAGCACAGATATAGATACACCTAGATAACGCAAGAGCACATACTTCGCGTGCCAAAAATCGCACCAGTTTACGATCGAAAATCATAAGCCGCCACTTTCGCGCTCAGTCCTGCGTACTGCTGGCTGGGTGAGCGTGAGCGAGAGAGCGCGAGCTTGTGACGTCATAGTAGGTAGTCAAAAAGTGGCACGCTTAGTTTTCATACAGTTCGTGATACTTGCGATATCTAGGTCATATCTATATCTGTGGTCACCAGTGTTACCATTGCTCTTTATTGAATAACCACCAAACTAATAATAAACTATTTTTTTCACAGGCCCCAGAACAGTATCAGACACAATAAAAGTAAGAAGTCGCAAAAGCGCGGCATACCAAAAACTGTAGAACTCAGTAAGTTAAATAAAGAATTTTATTCTGAAAGGAAATGGCCAGATGGTGTCGTCATCTATGTCGTTGCGACGTTACAGGACTGTAAGTACTCACCTTGTACAGAGACCAGCACATGAAGCTACCCCAATCTGTCAAATTTTCCCAATTGAATATGAACCTTATTACTTTGTAGTAAAGTTGAAAATCTATCAAAGAAATTTGACAGATTGGGGTAGCTTTATGTGCTGGCGTCTATACATCATCATCGTCATCATTTCGGCTGAAAGACGTCCACTGCTGGACATAGGCCTTTTTTATCGTGGAGAAATGCTCATGCATTCTGCACTACCACGGGAAGATAGTGTAGTTATGTGGGACTCTAATCCACTAAAAGTCCACGGTGTCTTCCTCTGCCGCTTACGGCGGGAACACGGGCACGCGTTAGCACTCATCCGTGAACCCGCCGCGGCTGTCCGTCACCGGACCCTCCTCTGGGAGTATTCCCCATCACCGGCGCACCAGCATTCACAAGCACTGGATACGCTTCCGTATCGTATCGAACATTAATCATTGTTATCGTAGGAGTCTTCTAAACGCTGTTCACAAGTCCAAAAGAAAAATTTTCGGGAAATTTTGTCAGTTTAAATCAAATAAACGCCCACTATTCTTCCAACAGCTATTTGCTGTTGAGGGCAAATCAAATCAGGTTATCGAAATGTCAGGTTTTCGATACGATAGCCTTTCGTATGGTTGTGAATCAGGGCTCAGAACACATAGCACGCCGTGACCACCCCAGGGACCAAACCAGCACATGGGCGCCAGACGACCCCGTGTCTGGGCACTCCTGGTCCGATGGATATAGGCCCCCCAAGCACCTTCACATCGACAATTGAGTATACACTAAAGCATTTTCTATACCATTTCCATAAAAAACAAATTTCCTTAACTGTAAGTTATATAAGTTTTAATTTCCATATGACCATGATCCCAGACGACCTTGAAGATCTTCGAAAGAGGTTGGCTGCTGTGAACAGCATTTTGATGGAGAAGACCTGCGTTAAACTTCGAGAGGTTGACGCCAAAGAAGCGCCGGGTTTCGACGACTACCTGATTCTGGATACGAGTCCAGATTACGTCACAGGCAGGGTGGGGAAAAAGCAGGTGAGTCTACGAAGTTTTGTATCATTTTAAGGGTTCTGTACCTCAAAAGGAAAAGCGGAATCCTAATAGAAGAAAGAAAATAGGTACGTTTATTTGCGGTATGCATTGACGCCGTGCAAGTGGGAGTCGGACTCGTGCATCGAGGGTTCCGTACCATCATGATATGTTTTTAAATTTTTTTCGGCGAGGCCTTTAATCGTCAGAGAATTTTAATAATATTGCAGTTTAGGTCAGCGCCATCTCTTGACCGATAGTGGAACTAATGTAATTTTTGTGAATGATTTCTGAAAAAGTGTGCTATTTAGAGACATCGTTTTATTTTTCCTGTGTTATTTAAGTACATAAATACATACATCATATAGAATAATTTCAGATTTTTCTCTATGCAAACTTTGGAGATAAGGGGGTGGTATTTTTTTTACATTTTTCATCAAAAGTCGAAAATTATGCGCCCTCAAAAAAAAAAAAGAACAAATGTTTGAGAATGTGCAAACAGCGCTCTTTTATATGATACCCGACATGCCCTAGTAATCCCACTTCGAATTTTAAAGACCCCTTTTCAGTCCCTCTTACAATTAAAAAAAAAATCTTTCTTATTTGCAAAATAGTTGGGCAAACATCATCTAATCTAAAACTATTCCAAATTGCAAGTTGATAGCATTAGTAGTTCTTGAGATATCCAGCTGTGATAGGCAGTCGCACCATAAGGGTTCCTTTTTACCATTTTGGTACGGAACCCTAAAAAGAAATTAAATAATAATTATCTTCGATGTCCGTCCGTTTGTCAGTCAGTGTGCCAAGACCCTTTTAATCAAAAGCAAATTATGAATTGTCACGAGCGCACGGGTATATTTGCCGCTCGGCGAATTTTTAACTATGGATTTCCCCCACAGATATAGATTTCCCCTAATACAGAAAGGGTCCGGGTGGCGGGTTTTACCCGGGCACTATTTAGAAACCCGGCCTGGACTGGACGCACCCCAAACTAGGACAAAATTAATAATTTTATTTCCTTTCTATCTGTTCTTAACAATAGTAAGTATTTGTCCTTATAAATTATCACTCATTTATTTATCGTCTGAATATAATTAGTGTAATGCAAGCTATTAATAAGAAAATAATTTATTTTACTCAACCTCACGCAAAAACAAACGTAATAACGATTAACGATAATTATTTCACGATGTAGGTATAACACTATGACATCAATTAAATAACTCAAATAGTCAAAAAGCCTCTTGCAAATTACTAGCATGCATGGTCGACGTAAACATTAGAAAGGGACAGCGCTAGACAGGTTCCGAAGGGGTGTAAAGGACAGAAATATAAACATTGAAAGAGATAGTATTAATGTTGGGCCACAAGTGCGTGAAGGACGGAGAAATGGATCGGTAGTGACGTCAATGGGACATTTATGAATAGGGTTGCCAAGGAAAGAGAATTTCCTATTTTAGGGGTAGTTTTGATATAGTAAGGACAGTCTTTTCTTTAAACTTCTCATGTGTTACGAAATATGTGTTGTGTTATTCCATTATAAATAATCTAGTCTTATTTATAATTTATAGAGCAGTTGGAGATAAATTTTTAAATCATCTTTTGCTCGTGAATATTCAGGGGCCATACACATTTATCATTTTTATGAGTCCAAGAACATTTTTTTATCTGTTACTGTTAGCCTGCATCATCCCACTGCCGGGCAAAGGCCTTTCCCTATGACTTCCACCTCTTTCGATCCAGGGCTAAAGTGGACCACTGGTCGTTGGTTTTGTCCAGCTCGTCCCACATGTTCTACGGGGTCTGCCGCGACGCCTTCAAGCTGTGTTAGGGCTCCATGTGGTGATTATTTTGGCCCACAGCTCATTGGGCATACGGCACACGTGGCCAGCCCAGTCCCACTTCAGCTTAGCGGCTGTTTGAGCAACGTCAGTAATCTGTGTTTTGGAGCGCAGTGTGGTGTTGCGAATATGGTCTGTCACTTTGACGCCTAGGATACTGCGCTTCATTACACGTTGGCAAACCTTTTTTTCTGTAATACAAATAATTAATTTAGTCCACCAACTTTTGCTTCAGGTTTAAATTAATTTGAGCAGGTTGATAAACAATTCTCTTATCTCAAAATAATCTGTTTGCATTTAATTTGTTTTTTTCTGGCCATTAAGGTTACTGGCGTTTAGGATTTTGATACTGCTATTACATCCCTGAAAAAAAAAGAAAATACACACAAAATATTATTAAAAATAAAAAATAATTTATATCACACGTCCGTACAAAATATAATTCTTTTAACATGGGGTAATTATCAATCTAAGCGCTGGACACCCTATTCCGGAACATTCTCCCGCTTTCGCGTTCTGATTGGTCGAGACCGTTGAAAATTCTGGACTCCCATTGGCTGAGCGTATAAATACAGCCGAGAGTACCGCAAAGGCAGTGCTGTCAACTGTGAGCAGTATTTTCAAATGCTTTCAAAGTTTGTCGACGAAGAGAACATTTTGTTAAGTTTAACAAACTGCTGTTTTTAATTAAAATGGTTGCTATCGGCATTGATTTGGGCACAACGTATTCTTGTGTAGCTGCGTGGCGACATGGAAGTGTTGAAGTGATATCAAATGAACAAGGCAACAGAACAACTCCGTCTTACGTCGCGTTCACACCTACCGACCGTCTCATCGGCGAAGAGGCGCGAAATCAAGCCGCGTTCAATCCCTGGAACACAATTTTTGGCGCGAAACGTCTAATCGGCCGACGCTATGACGACATTGGCGTGCAAATGGATTTGCGTTATTGGCCATTTCAGGTTTCGAATCAGAATGGCAAGCCAACGATCTTAGTAAATTACAGAGGAGAGAAAAAGTGTTTCGCCCCCGAAGAGATCAGTAGTATGGTGCTTTTAAGGTTGAAAGAAATAGCTGAGAGTTATCTCGGTGCTAAAGTAAATGAGGCTGTAATTACTGTCCCTGGTTATTTCAATGATTCTCAACGACAAGCTACTAGAACAGCTGGGTCTATAGCCGGGTTGGAAGTTCTTCGAATCACAAATGAATCAACAGCAGCCGCCCTCGCGTATGGTTTGGATCGAAGAGGGGACAAAAATGTCCTAATTTACGATCTGGGTGGTGGAACTTTTGAAGTTTCAGTGCTATCCATTAATGGTTCTGTTTATGAAGTGAAAGCGACTGCTGGAAATACTAGACTGGGCGGTGAAGACTTCGACAATCGTCTGGTCGCGTATTTTGCAGAAGATTTTCGTAAAAAGTATCATACGGATATCTTAGGGAATGCTAAAGCTTTGCGGAGGTTGAAGACCGTTGCAGAACGAGCAAAGAGGTCTCTCACTTCGCAAGCTGAAGCTACGGTCGAAGTAGAAACTCTTTGCGATGGCATAGACTATTTAGGAAGAATCTCACGAGCTCTTTTCGAAGAGTTATGCTCCGATTTATTTAGGGATACCCTGGGCCCAGTAGAAAAAGCGTTAGCCGATGCTAAACTTCAAAAGACAGATATTCAGAAGATTATTTTAGTTGGAGGCAGCACTAGTATTCCAAAGATACAGAGTATGTTAAAAGAATTCTTTGGAGGGAAGAAGTTAACTACCAGTTTGAACCCTGATGAGGCTGTGGCTTGCGGAGCAGCTATTCAAGCCGCGATATTGAGCAGTCAACGCCATGAAAAAACCAAAGACCTGTTACTAGTCGATGTTGTGCCTCTATCGTTAGGAGTGGAAACAGCCAGAGGAATGATGTTTAAAATAATAGAAAGAAACACTCCAATACCTTGCCAGAAGACCAAAGAGATCACTACATTAGAAGACAACCAAAACGGAATGACAATTGAAATATTTGAAGGAGAAAGGAGTTTGACTAAAGACAATAATTTACTGGGAGCTATTCAGCTGACTGGCATACCTCCAGCTCCAAGAGGTGTTGCTAAAATTGACGTGACTTTTAATATAGACGCTAACGGTATTTTGAGGGTCTCTGCCAAAGATCGATGTACAGGAAATACAAAGAGTGTTACCATCAGAAATGAACGTAGACTCAACCAGCTACAGATAGGACAAATGATAGTCGATGCTACCACATATCGGGAAGATGACATCGAAAGCAAAAGACGTTTAGAAGTAAGAAACCAACTAGAATCCTACGTTTACGAAATTAAAAGAAATGTTGCAGAGAAAAGTGAAGTATTGACTGAAAAAGAGAAGGAATTTATGAAAGGAGAATGGAAGACTGCGATAGAATGGTTGGACTCAAACGTGGATTGTTTAAGAGAGGAATTTGAGCGGCAGATGACGGAGCTGATGAGGAGATGGTCAGGGGTTATGAGGAAGATCTATGATCAGCCGTGGATGCATAGAGCGAAGCGTCAGAGAAGTGAGAATTATGAAGAATCGGAAGAACATAAGATTACTACTATTGCAGAGGTTCATGATAGTGAAGAATGAGATCGACAAATGGTGAAGGAAGCCGGAAGCATTCCTTTTGAAGAATTTCTCGAAGAATCCATTTTTAAATGTGAAGTTTTTAAATGTGCACGTTATTTTTATAATGTATCTACTATCTAGCTTTAGGAGCTGATTTTTGTAATGTCAATTTACGTCAACAAACTGTTAAAGTCCGTTTCACGAAAGAAGTCTCGCAGACGCGGCGCCACATGCTTGCGACGCCGCGACGGAGACATAAATCTTTATTTATCTATTTTTTTATCACAACATATCACAGGCACTGGTTAATAAAATGCACAATCTTGAGTAGAGAAAGATGTAGGAGGGTTGTTGTAGAAATGTAGCTAAGTAATAATGGTTAGTTCCATTTATTGCCGCGGGACTTCTTTCGTGAGACGGACACTACTGAGCCATTTGGCCGATATTGTTATGACATTGTTATTTCTTATTGTTGTGTTTTCAAATAAATGGAGGACAATAATTGTATGAAAAGGTACTTTTATTTTCGAACCCTCCCGCGTGAGAAAACAAACGCAAAAAAAAATTAACAAGTTGCGGGACCAACTTGTTATTTTTGTTTGTATTCGTGTTCTTTCTCTGCGACCTGCGTCATGTTTACCGCACAAATAAAGGTTTTTCTTTCATTCTTTTTAAAGGACACAAAAATATTATTTCCATACAAATTTAATTGCACCTGACAAAGTATAGCTCGAAAAAAACAGACATTAAGGCGTATTTCCCTTTCCGTGTTCAACTGGCGACACCGGTCTCGCGAAATCAACACGCTTTTATTTTACTAGGGAATTCTACGAGCCCGTGTTCAATTCGCGTCAACTGAGCACGCTTTTGCGATCAAGCAACGTTAAAAGAAGTTTTACAAAATAGTGTGCAATTGAATTGAACACGGTTTTTTAACCTGTGATATACCACTCAATAGACATAAAACCTATTTAGTCTAATATGATAAACACTTTTTTTTTTTTCATCCTATGTCGACGGAGCCCCGCTTCGCGGGGCCCCTATTTCTGTGTAAAGAGTTTAAAGTAACCTAACCAAACCGAAACTCGGGGTGCCCTTCGCTTGCCCTTGCATCCTATGGCGTTAAACCTTACCCAGCGCCACTTGATCACAAAGGCATGCTCAGTTGACGCGAATTGAACACGGACTCGTAGGATTCCGTAGTAAAACAAAAGCGTGTGGATTTCGCATAAGTACTATCGCGGCCATTCCCGCCTGACCATCACTAAGTTCATTTTTGCTTGCACTCAAAAAGTAGAAGCGCTCTCTAGTAAGCGCGCCAAGGTCAAATAGCTCATCCGTAAAATTCACAAAAGGACAGTGGCGTGCATTGCATATAGGCATATAAGCAGTGCCTACCTCGATATACCAACATAAGCCTTTCAATTACATTGTGCCCCACAATTAAGAAACTCGAATCACTAAATTATCATACCTAACAAAAAACAAAATCTTCATACAAACACGCGCGGCAGTAGGCAGTCGCCGGACGGCCTACTCGGCTCCCGTACTATTCGCACATTGTCATTGGTCTTTAGCTTTACTCGTTCAAGTTAATACGACAAAATTAAAAATACGTACGTCTCACGCGTATTACCATGACGTTCGACCTTCGCAATTTATCACCCTTAACTACTTAAGACCTCACACACATACTTTTGACCTCCCTTTTTTTTCTGATTAGTGGCCACTAGGTCGGGTCTAGTCTAGGCAAACGTGGCACTAGCTTACCTATTCAGAAAACCAATGCACGCCACTGCAAAAGGAGTAGGTACACGTGATGCGTCACTAAGCCGCGCAGTGCAGGTTGGTTGCATTGCAACTAATAGCGTTATCGCTTTCCTAATAGGCGAAACATTTAAGGAGGCGTGGCTTGGCGCCGCCGCAGGATTTAGGCGAAATTTTTTTTAAGTGATTGGCCGGAAAAGGCCGCGATTGTACTTACGCGGTGTCCTGCGTGAGCGACGAATACGACGTGATGCGACGAATACGACGCGACGTATTGCGACGCGATGCTACACGCGACAAATGTCCTACGTGATTTTGGTCAATACTTCTCGAATCATGGAGAAGTACAGTACAATTTTAACAGGAAACCGTCAATGGGGACAACGGGAATACATTTTAATTATTTTTATTGAGTTCCGAATGGGGACAACGGGAACAGACGGAAAGTTCATATGTAGTTCGTGGTGTCGCGTCTGGTCGCTCTCAAAACAAGCACGCGTTACGTTGCGTCTCGCCGCAGACTATCATATAGGCCGCAAGCAGGGTATGCCGTTGAGTTGATCGCGTTCGTCGCGTCCGCAGCGTCGCGTCGCGTCGTATTCGTCGCTCACGTAGGACACCGCGTTACTAATACATTCACTTCTCTTCTTTCAGAACTTCGGCTCCATAGAGCTCTTCGAAGGAGGTTATCATAAGCAACATACCGCAATGATGGTGATGGCAATGCTGGGATTCTACTTCGAAGTCGCGCGCCATGACAGGGACAAGCATATCAGGGTGCATAATCGACACATTCGGGCAGGTATGACGTCAGAAGGGCAATACCCGTATGTATAGATAGTGTCATCCACGGAACGCCACTCTTCTTACTAATCGCTTGTGGTTATCGCTAGTTGATTCCGCTAATGTTTTAGTTTTTAGGGTTCCGTACCTCGAAAGGAAAAAACGGAACCCTTATAGGATCACTTTGTTGTCCGTCCGTCCGTCTGTCTGTCTGTCAAGACCCTTTTTCTCAGGAACGGGTGGAGGTATCAAGCTGGAATTTATATCAAATACTCAGGTCTACTGTCCCTTGGAGCTGTGAAAAAATCAAACTTCTAAGCCAACGCAATCAAAAGATACAGCCGTTTATGCCGCAAATTTTCGACACTCGCAAGGGAATCAAAACCCACAGGGTACTTCCCGTGAACTCAGAATCTTGAAATTTGGTACGAAGCAACGTCTTATAGCACAGATAAAGGAAAAAATCCGAAAACCGTTTTGTACCGTAAATTTACCTACAAATTTGTACGGAACCCTCGGCGCGCGAGCTCGACTCGCACTTGACCGGTTTTTTTGATACACTAATTACCCACGAATAAGTAATTACAGTGTATCGACAAAACTAAAACACTAGCGGAATGTTGCACACTTGTACTGTAAGCGATTAGGCAAGAGTGGGGCGCGTCTTCGTGGATGGCGCTATCAGCATAGCTATTCACAACCATACGACAGGCTATCGTATCGAAAATGACACATTTCGATAACCTTGACTTGCCCCCGACAGCAAATAGCTGAATAGCGGGCGTCTATTTGATTTAAACTGACAAATTTTCGAGTTTTGGACTTGTGAACAGCGTTTAGAAGACTCCTACGGTAACAACGGAAGCGTATCGAGTTTTTGTGAATAGCTATGCTGTACGTCCAACGTTCTCATTGTAATCCCAGTGACAATCTGTCAAAAATACCACAAATTATCCAATCCTTACTAATTTTATAAACTAGCAGCGTTCTGCGGTTTCACCCGCATAAGTTTCGATCCCGTGGGAATATCGGGATAAAAACTATCTTATGTCCTTTCCCGGGACTCAAACTATCTCTATACCAAATTTCAACTAAATCGCGTCAACGGTTTAGGCGTGAAAAGGTAACAGACAGACTCACTTTCGCATTTATATTAAGTATTAAGTACTAGCTTCGTTCTGCGGTTTCACCCGCATCAGTTTCGATCCCGTGGGAATATCGGGATAAAAACTACTTATGTCCTTTCCCGGGACTCAAACTATCTCTATACCAAATTTCATCCAAATCGCTTCAACGGTTTAAGCGTGAAGAGGTAACATACAGATTACAGACAGATACACTTTCGCATCCATACTAATATTATAATAAAAACTTTTTTACAAAAAAAAAAAAACAACCGACTTCAAAAAAAAACACTACAAAGTGATAAATAACTTTAATTTCGGAAGTCGGTGTCGTTGATTCCGCATTTTCGTTTTTTGACACCGACTTCCGAAATTAAAGTTATTTTTTTTTTGATGTCGGTTGTTTTTTTTTGTAAAAAAGTTTTTATTTTTCACTTTTTAGTTGTACCTACCCCACAAAAAAGTAAACAAAAAGATCGTTAATGTAGACAATGTAGATATTTTTTTTGATTTTTGTTGATTTTTCAAAAACCGCTTGTCCGATTTCGATAAAATTTTCATGGGACCATTTGGGAAGTATACCCTTTCTAACAAAAAAATAATTTTTCAAATCGGTTGGCAAACGACGGAGTTATGCGCGAACAAACACAAAAAAAAAAAAAATACCAACATTCGAATTGAGAACCTCCTCCTTTTTTAGAAGTCGGTTAAAAATGCGAAAGTGTGTCTGTCTGTCTGTTACCTCCATCCATCGCTTTCCATCAGGCGTCATCGAGGTCAAGAGCGGGCCCATTCAGGAATAAAAAGAAAATTAAAAAAAATAGGCGCACGGCTTTACGTGCTTTCCGAGGCACGGGGGTATGACACCGCCAACTTCCAAACTCCGGGCTGTTACTCAAAATCAAAAGTCATTTATTCTTAGGCTGAAAATCAGCACTTTTCTAACGTCAAAATTAGAAACAGTCAGTACCTACCTTAAAACGCCCATCCTTCACCACATCCTAGTACAGACGCCAGCACATCAAGCTACCCGAAACTGTCAAATTTTCCCAATCAACTTTGAACCTTATGCTATAGTAATAAAGTTGAAAATCTATTAAAGAAATTTGACAGATTGTAGTAGGTTGATGTGCTGGCGTCTGTACATTCGCTGGGAAGAAGTTGCGCAACAAACTCCGGCAGCTATACTAACACTATGGGTACTAACGCGGACACTCCCGTCTAACCACCACTAAGTTCATTTTTGCTTGCACTCAAAAAATAGAAGCGCTCGCTCTCTAGTTCAAATAGTTGGTCCGTAAAATAATCACAAAAGGAGTACCTACACGTGATGCGTCACCACTAAGCTGCGCAGTGCAGGTTGCAACTCAATGGCGGATTTACCAATAGGCTGAGTAGGCTGGAGCCTAGATTTTAGGGGCGGCAAATTTGCGGCTAACATTTTTTTTTTTAAATATCTTACTGAAATTAAAAAGATTAATATTTTATACCTACCATGTTTTTTTGCAAACATTAAACAAAGTGAATGCTCAAATTCAGGCTTCTACCGTAGATTTTATCACAGTCGCCGATCTTTACAAATCTCTTTGCAAGTTTCTCGTAGCTGATGAACGAGAACATTTTAACTATTTTGAAGAAAAGGCGAAGCAGACATGGGGCATTATTGTAGAGGTCGGTAGGGGCGGCAAAATTTGAATAGCGTACTGGCGGCAAATGTGTAAATCCGCCACTTGCAACTAATTGCGTTATCGCTTTACTATAGATGAAAACTTTAAGGGAGCGTGGCTTGGCCCCGCCGCAGGATTTAGGCGAAGAAAAATTTAAGTGATCAGACGGAAAAGTCCTCGATGGTACACGTCTGCCTAGCCCCTCAGGGAACATGCGCAATTGAGTCATATTATTGTCTGTATTTCACCCAGATAAGCTCCATCACTTCGAGAAGATGAATGAGGAGGCTACGCTAGATCTACCTTATGATTACAAGAGTGCGACCCACCCCTCTTGGCAGTTTTGGCGAAGAGTCGGAAAGAGAGGCATTTCTACCGTCGCCACTTATAAAGATCAGGTACCTGATATTTTTTTTATTGCTTAATGGGCAAGCTCTTGACCTCGATCACGCTTGATGGAAAGCGATGGAGGAGGTCTATGATAAAACGAGCGTGCCCAGAAGATGCCTAAGGCACTGGAGCTCTCACGCATCGAAGAAACACAGCAGGCTGCTTGACGCCGGACTCCGGTGGGAGGGTGGTTGCAAACCAGGCGGACGTTAGCCCTACCGGCGCAAGGGAAGAATTGGTCAGTCAAATAAGGTGTTGGGTGTGACTGTCCAGGATGCGCCGAGCGCGAGCGTTCAGTTGAGTAACTGGCGGAACAAACTGCGCTACACGAGGAGGCTTCTTCATGCATCCCTGCATTTATCATATGTTATTGAAAATGGCACCACGAGTGGTAGATGCTTCTTCATCTGCCAGCCTTATCCCTACTATGTTAGGTTCGCCTTCCAGTGTAAAACCAGATGCAGCTGATTACCAGTATTTTACATGGAGCGACTGCCTATCTGACCTCCACAGCCCAGTTACTTGGTAACACATTACTCCCTAGTAAGACGGGTAGTCAGAAATGTCAGGCTTTCCGGCTTCTGGCTACCCGTAACGACTATTTAAGTTTTACCAATGACAAGCCGAACAGCCGCACAGGTAGATCGATCAGGTTAAGCTACGGTTGCCGCGGTTGGTCTGTGGATGGGTGACCATCTTTACATTCCTACCGAGACCCCTCCGTGCCTCGGAAAGCACGTTAAGCCGTTGGTCCTGGCTTTCATTCGTGGATCTTTGATAGTCGTTACGGGTAATCAGAAGCCCGAAAGTCTGATAACGTCTTACCAAGGAGTATTAGCCAGTAACTGGGTTGTGGATGTCAGATAGGCAGTCGCTCCATGTAAAATACTGGTATTCAGCTGCATCCGGTTAGACTGGAAGCCGACCTCAACATAGTTGATAAAAGGCTAGGAAGAGATTGTGGAGTTTTATGATAACAACTTATTAGGTCTCCATCCAGCACCCTAATTGCGTAACACATCGGAATCTGAATCATTTTGAAGCAAATTGCTAATCCATTGCTTCATAAGTTCGAAAAATTTGTCTGTTCAACACGTAAATAACGCAATGAATGTTGTTGAACTGTCAAAATGAAACCGATTCCGATTGATAATGTGTTACGCGATTCCCCCGCTGGTTTTAGAGTGCGTTTCAACAAATAGTTCCTATGTTATAATGTTGGCTCCCTTGTCCTCCGCTAGGAATACTTATATGTGTTTTGTGCCCATGTCTGTCAAGATAGTAGATATGTGGGAAGACGATTCTGCGGTTTTTTTAAGATTTATAAGGTGTCCGTGTTAGAATCATGCCCAAAACAGTGGTGAAGAATAAGAAGTGGTATAAGTACATTGTTGCCAACATAACGGCATAGGAACTATTTGTTGAAACCTATAAAGTCACTACATTCTATTTTTTTTTTCAGGATCCAGACGGCTCAGTTATGCGGGCGTTAGGCCAGAACCGTGAACTTTTATCAAAAATTGATATCATTAAAATCAATAGTGTGTACGGAGTAGAATGCTTCCAAAGTAATCGCGCTGCAACCAAGAAGCAGATCGTGCGCATGTGGAAGGAAGAAAATGATGTTATACAATAAATTATAATTAATAATAAACGTATTCTTTTTATGTTTCAATTTTCAATCAGTCATTGACGGCTTGAAGCAGTCTCAGTCAGCTCTCTCCCTCAGGTATCCCGCCACCTCCTTCGCTAGCATGACTGCTTCGCAGAAGGAGGTGGGTTTACAGGGTATAGATTATCTATTAATATTATTAATAATAAAGCTGAGGAGGATTTTTGTATGTTTGAACACGCTAATCTCTGGAACTACAAGTCGGATTTGAAAAATCAATTTTTAATTTCGTGGATCTTTGACAGTCGTTACGTGACTACCCGTAACGGCTTTTTGCGGGATGAAAGGGACTCTATGTCCGTTTCTGTACACCTGGCAACGTATATGCAAAATTTCAGGACGATCGGTTCAGTGGTTTAGACGTGAAAAGGTAACAAACAAACAAACTTACTTTCGCATGTATAATATTGTATATAGTTAGGATCATACTAGCGGATTGCGAGCGTCCTCAAAGCGGAGCGGGCACGCAACGAGCACGCGTCGCATGCGCAGCGAATTCGTTGCGGACGCGCAACGAGATCACCGCGAATGTTGCTGTGCGTGTGTGTGTGTCAAAGTCAAAGCATTTATTTCAAATAGGCACATAAAAGGCACTTTTAGACGTCAAAAAATTATCTTAAAATAGAATTGATTCTAGTCGCCCATTCCAAAAGGTAGTTTTCGTATGGAGAAGAATGGGCAAGAAACTCCACCGTTACTCTTTTAAAATGTTTTAGGTACAATATTTTGCATGGGTACATTAATTATATAATAACATGCACCTAAAATAAAATTACTATACCACAATAGGTAAAAGAATTAAAAACGAAACGATGACATATACCTAAATTAATTATCTGATAGATACATGGTGCTCACATATTTACAAACATGGTACAAGCAAAACGATTTTAATAAAAAAATACAAGTAATAAGTCAGGGTGTGAGTAATGAATGTAAAAAAGAATAAAAAAAAAATTACAATTAAATTAGCAACCACTTTGATTTTGTTTTGTGTGTGGACGCCATTGTTACCGAGTGTATTTTACGTCGTAAACTTGCTACAAACACGCGACGAAAACGTTGCGAATTTGCCACGCGTCCGCGACGTCTTTGCTGTGCAGCCGCGGCGTGTTCGCGACGCATTCGCTGCGCGCCCGCCCCGCCCCGCAGCCGCTCGCAAACCGCTAGTGTGATAAGGTCACCGATTTTAGAAATGCAATTTTCAATCAAAACAAAATTAACACCTTGAAGCGGTCACCTTAAGGTCAGTCGACTCACTTATGGTAATTGCTCCGATTTTAGAAATTGTAAGGATGTTTTTAGGGTTCCGTACCTCGAAAGGAAAAAACGGAACCCTTATGGGATCACTTTGTTGTCCGTCCGTCCGTCTGTCTGTCTGTCAAGACCCTTTTTCTCAGGAACGCGTGGAGGTATCAAGCTGGAACTTATATCAAATACTCAGGCCTACTGTCCCTTAGAGCTGTGAAAAATCAAACTTCTAAGCCAACGCAATCAAAAGATACAGCCGTTTATGCCGCAAATTTTCGACACTCGCAAGGGAATCAAAACCTATAGAGGGTACTTCCCGTGAACTCAGAATCATGAAATTTGGTACGAAGCAATGTCTTATAGCACAGATAAAGGAAAAATTGCGAAAACCGTATATTTTTAGTTTCATCATACCTAAAATAAAAATATTTTAAACAGGTTTGTACGGAACCCTCGGTGCGCGAGTCCGACTCGCACTTGGCCGGTTTTTTTGTGAGGGGCCAGCCTTGACACAAAGATAGTTGCAAACAAGTTCATACAAATGTTTGTCCCTGACTCTTACAGAAAGCGGATAAGGCCCTGAACGATTATATGGGTAGTTATTTAGAAATTCAATTTTCAAATTATAGTTTATATTTAATTTATATTATGTAAATATTTAATTTTTGGAGAAATAAAATGCGCGAATCATGAAAAAAAAAAAAAATTTTTCAATGAAGCACCCACCTTAAGGTCAGTCCGTGCATTTAAGGTGACTGCTCCGATTGTAGAAAATGTGAGGATTTTTCTCTGTGAGGGCCCAGAGATGTCCTTGACACAGGGATACTTGCGAAAAAGTCCAACCAAAATGTTTGTCCCTGACTCTTACAGAGAGCGAATAGGGACCTGCATAGCTATTCACAAACACTCGATACGCTTCCGTATCGTATCGAACATTAATCATTGCTATCGTAGGAGTCTTCTAAACGCTGTTCACAAGTCCAAAACCCGAAAATTTTGTCAGTTTAAATCAAATAGACGCCCGCTATTGTTCCTCCATCAGGTTATCGAAATGTCAGGTTTTCGATACGATAGCCTGTCGTATGGTTGTGAATCAGGGCTCTGAACCTGATATGTACATGTGTAGATATTCGAGGTACGTATGTATTTAAAGAACCCATAGAGCAACACAGCATTGAGGCAGGCTTTCCCATTACACTGACCACAAGCTAAAGTGCATTGCAACCCCGATTTCCTGCACCCACAGCGTGGACTACATACATTCTTACAATTTGGAGCTGGTGGTAATATCGTTGTCATTGGCTCCAGTAATTCATTTTGCAGCACCCAACCCCATTCCACGTTAATTGCGTAACATACTATCAATCGGAATCTGAATCATTTTGAAGCAAATCGCTAATTAGCGATTTGCTTCAAAATGATTGATGATGTGATGTGATAGATTAATCTATCACATCACATCACACTAATATTATAAAGGCGAAAGTAAGTAAGTATATATAAATAAATAATCACACTAATATTATAAAGGCGAAAGTTTGTGAGTGTGTGTGTGTGTGTGTGTTTATATGTTTGTTACTTCTTCACGCCTAAACCACTGAACCGATTTAGATGAAATTTGGTATAGAGATAGTTTGAGTCCTGGAAAAGGACATAGGATAGTTTTTATCCCGATATTCCCACGGGATCGAGTCTCATGCGGGTGAAACCGCGGGGCGCAGCTAGTTGCTTCATAAGTTCGAAATTATTGTCTGCTCAACACGTAAATAACGCAATGAATTTTGTTGAACTGTCAAAATGAAACCGATTCCGATTGATAATGTGTTACGCAATTGCCCCCCTTTTTTTTATGGATGGGAAATCATCAAATGACCCCTCCCGCTCTGGGTGGAGCGAAGGGAGTGTCAGACTCTTACTGACTAAAACCCATCCGTGTTCCTTCCTTAGCCCTTTATGTTCCGGGGTAGCGGTAACCCTTTCGGACAATCCCGCACCCCCGGCAGGCTTCGGCCCTGGTAGGCTCCTTCCTTTATGCTGACATCTCTTTGAGGCGCGCGTGGAACACGTACGCGCCGTCCGGCACGGGCCTGGTCCTGATCGGACGGTGAGCTACCCATTACTCTCCGTCCGCAGGCCCGCGCCTACGGTGGCCGGGAGTCGTCACGCGGCTCCCGACGCCCGGAGCGTCTCCCGCGGCGGCTGGGGTGTGAGGCTCTCTCCCTCAGCCGTTCCGCCACCTCCTTCGCTAGCATGACTGCTTCGCAGAAGGAGGTGACCGCCTCCCACTCCCTCTCGCCCCGGACCATGGCTTGAACCAAGGCCGGACGCGAGAGGTCGCCACCGCTGTCGATCGCCTCTACGAGGGCACGGCGGTACTCCGCCCATGCGGGGCAGACCTCCACCGTATGCTCCACCGTGTCCTCTGGGCGATCCTCGCAGTTGTGACACCCGGGCGTCTCCTCTCGCCTGATGATGTGCAGGAACCTCCCAAAACATCCGTGTCCGGTGAGGACCTGCGTCAGGCGATAGGTGAGGACGCCGTGACGCCTCTCTAGCCACTCCTCAAAGAGGGGTCTTATCGCCACTATTGTGGCGTGCCCTGCGCTGGGTTGCGAAAGTCGCTCCTTCCATGCCACCATGAGATCGCGCCGGAGGTCTGTCTGCTCCGCCGCGATTTGCCGCGGAAGCGGAGTTTCCCCCCGGCTCAGTGCCTCCGCGCGCCACTCATACAGGCGCGCGAGGACCATCGCCTCCAGATCCCATGGCGGCAGTCAGGCAAGGAGGCTTGCCGCCTCGCCCGAGATCGTGCGGTACCCGCGGATCAGCCTTACCCCCCTGCCCCCCTGCCCAATTGCCCCCCTGGGTTCCAAGAGCGGTTTCGCACTACATTCCGAATCCGAATTAAAGATCCGACTTCTATCCGAATTGGGAATTTTCTAAATTCGGTCGGATAGTTCGGATCTAGTGCGCAACCTCTCATACAAAACATCACCCTAATTGCGTAACACACTATCAATCGAAATCTGAATCATTTTGAAGCACATTGCTAATCCATTGCTTCATAAGTTCGAAAAATTTGTCTGCTCAACACGTAAATAACGCAATGGACGTTGTTGAACTGTCAAAATGAAACCGATTCCAATGGATAAAGTGTTACGCAATTGCCCCGCAGGACTACGGCGAGCGCGGGATAGGAAAATAAAAATCAATTATATATTTAGCAATCTATAATAATATCATGCTGAACTATATACAATTTACTTGATTTAAAAAAAAAAAACACTTAAAATAAAGCTATTTACTGTTTATTTATCTTCCTAACTGTTTATTAAGACTTATATCGCTTTTGCTGATCATATTGTACACGACTACGTTTGCTGCATATTTCCGTTTTTTAAACACGCATTTTCCTGTGTAGATCATTGCGCCGACAGCTAAAAGAAAAAAAAGAAAACAAATTCTATGAACTGAGCTAAGGTGATCGCTTCGACGCTTAAAAACGTTTGAAAGAGGTTGAAGCAAAGCAATAGCCTTATCCCCTAAGCTGGCCACGCGACAGCCCGACGCCCAGAAGGCCAATTCTCGTAATTTAAAACGTTCAAAATCTAGTCGCAGTCTCATCTCGGCGACAAACAAATGTCAAAAAGTTGTCAAAATGTAGGGAAATTAGAAGTATTTTTGAGACTGAGATCAGACTGTGAACGTTCTTAAAATTACGAGAATTGCCCCTCTGTTCCGTGGCCAGCGGGTTAGGCTGGCCGCATACGTCCGGTTTCCTGATACGGAATTCAGATTCGGAGAACCTGAATGCACGCATTTCATACAAAATCTTCTCTTTAGCGCATGCGTTCTTATATTTTCCGTCAGGGTTTCCGAACGGAAAATATAAGAACGAAACCGCACGTATGCGGCCGGCCTTAGGCCCGGACTCCACTGAAGCGGAGCTGTGCGGAGCGGAGCGGAGACGTGCAGGAATCGTCCAATCACAGACGAGACGAGTGACGCGATGAGGATTTTAACCATTGTGATTGGTCGATTCCTGCACGTCTCCGCTCCGCTCCGCCCAGCTCCGCTTCAGTCGAGTCCGGGCCTAAGCGTGCGCACACGGCGGGTCCAAGGAGAGGGGCCCGCTCCCTTCGGACCTCCGACGCGTCGCACGCGTCCACGCCAGAGAGTGCTGCTCATAAATTATCTTTCAATACAAACAGGCGAGGCGGGCACGCGAACGCCCTGAGAACTAGACTTTATGCGTGTAGATTAGCGTCGTAACTGCCCAAACTACTACTATCTCTATCGGACACGAAGCCAGGTAAGTGAGGCAGCGTGCTTTTTGGCCATGACCACCAGTGAGTTCGAGCTCGACTATAATTCCAACGAGAAATTCAAATTTTCTTATGTTTCTGTTGAGCCCCGAAGTCCCGACTATAATTCCAACGCGAAATTCAAATTTTCTTATGTGTTTTGCCATTTGCGGACAGCGTCAGGTTGTATTGATGATTTTAATTCTGCAAATACATATTCATATCGGTCGCAAAACATATTGGATTAACATACAACCTTATACCACAGAATACTTAAAGTACTACGTACAGAAAGGCCACTCCCTTCCCCGCACTAACATCAGTTACCGCACCTCACCCCGCACTTCGGCGTATTCGTCGCAGTTCTTTAACAATAGAGCGCTCGCAAACACAAGTACCTCACGCACACATTCATACGTATACAAACGTCATTTGTTAATGTAGTAGTAGTAGGTAATTATTTTGCGAGCGTTGTATTGAGTGTCCGGGGTGTGCTTATACTTAATGACCGAAAAATTGCAAAATTTCTAAGAAAATTATAATTTCGTGGGCTCCTCATGTGCTTTTACCTTAAAAATAAACTGCTTTAGCCTCAGGTATATCGCACAGCAGCACAAATAATAATAGCAATTAGTGTGTAAGTATATCTTACAAGTTTTGTTGGCTCTGTGTGCTAAGAGAAACAATAATTACAATGTATGTTAAAATATACTAAGCGCACTGTATCTAGTTGTGTGAGTCTGCAAGACGCAAGATAACCAGGCAAAGGTATCGATGCCCACAGTCCGTATTACACACGACGACATATTATCAAGCTATACATTCCCAGTTTTAGCTGACCTCGCATTTTACAGGCTTTTCGTAATGATAAGTCAGCCTATACTGGAAAGAACCATGGCAGGATTTGTACAAAAAAAAAAGAAAAGATTTTTAGAGAAGTTGCAATTCTAATTCTTATACTCTTGGGTGCCTAAAGAGTATCTTCAGGCATTCACAATATTTTTAAAACCCCGCAATAAGAATAATATAATGTTCAAAGTAAATAGTTTAACTAGGAGCTCACTATTTCAGAACGAAACGGCGGCTGTCAGTGTAAACAGCAGTGGTAAAGAGGTAAAGATTTAAATCGTTAGATTCGCCCTATCGCGGCAAAACATAGTTGCATTTTTCTGATTCGTTTTGACACCTCTGATACTACAAACTTCACTTGATTGTCATAGAAAGGCGATTTAAATGTGTGAGCTCACTCTTCTTAGTATGGTCACATTTTCTTGTGACTAAGTAGGGTGAGGGCAAATCTAGCTATATAAATCTTCAGGGGACGGGGTTTGATGTAAGTCAAATACTGTAATTTTTTTTTTTAATAAATATAAAATGGGCAACGATATGAAACGAAAAACTGATATTTTACAAAACATTTTAATTATGCAGGGTTTTAAAAATAAGATAAGTATAATTATATCAATCTACTCCTGGTAATGTACCTATCCTCAACATTGGAAAATATTTTGAACCCTCTAAATGAACTCTTTTTTGTACAAAATGATTATAGGTAGCTTGATAAATAAATAAATAATATGTCATCATGCGTTCTACTTGTGGCACGTCATATAAGGCCTTGTCCGCACTTGTTTAGTTTTGGTGTATTAAACTTCGTCTCGCCATGATTCTTTATAGCTTGATAATATCGCACCTTCGGTGCAACAAAGTCACAACAGCTCATTTTTTTTATTATTTTGTTTACGTCAAAAATCTTATATTTTACAATTTGGCATACTTACCACAATTTTGCAGTTTTGGCTATTTGTGACTTTGTTGCACCGAAGGTGCGATATGTAATCATGCGTTCTTCTTGTCCTGCCTTGTCCACACTTGTTTCGTTTTGGTGTATCAAACTTCGTTGCGTGGCACCACCTTGTATCATCATCGCTATTCGCTAGTGTGTATGCAAAATGATACACAATTATGCGTTGTATACAAGGCCTTTCATTACTAGCCTCTGGATAAAGGTACAAAAGCAACGCATAGTGCCCTAAACGGCGTCTATTAGGAATTTTGCGTAAGCACAAGTCTAGCTATAGGTAGGTACTAACCCGGTCTCAGCACTGTTGTTATTGTTATTCTGTCAATCTTATGCTCTTCTTGCAAATGAAAAAACATCTTTCTTATAATGGCGAGGACCAGAGCTATCATAAATATACTTAGACCGAACAGTATTGTGTAAACAGCCATTCATGAACGTGGATAAATACATTTTGTTGTAATTATTGTAGTTTCTATTTTGATTTAACTTGACATGATTTTGACAAACGGCATTGTTTATGCGTATCCAAAAAGGTTTAGTACATTAAAACCTCTTTTAGACAGGTTTTTTTTATATTTTGGCTCTCTACGGTTTGGCTAGCGAAGTTTAAATCTTCGATGTTTATTAAATATTGAACTCATATTAATAATTAAATAAAGCATTTAAGTATCTATATTATAATATTCTTAAAATAAAATACAACAAAATTACTCTAACAAGAGTAACAAGCTTTAGTGGTGCAACTCAGGCACAATAAAGAAATAGGTACCAATGCGAAGTAATCAAAAATTAAAAAAAAAATACCTTCAGTGAGAGAAAGTCTGTGGCGCCGTGGCGCGAAATTAAGTTTCACTTTGCAAATAAAATAATTATATTGTGCATAAAATATAACTTATGTTAATAATAATGTTACCTAAACATCTCCATTGTAGTTAATATTTGTAAACAGGATGAGTTTCGATGATTATGGTAAGTTTTTCCATAAAGTATTTCAGTATTTTCGGAAAAAAATTCTAGAAATGAACTTTTACAAATAAAATTCCACTAATTAAATCGCATTTTCAGCCAATTACATTTATCAAAAACATCGTTTAGCTGTAGCAATAGCTATAATAAAATCGAAACCAGCAAATGTAAAAACTGAAAAATATTTGGAAGAATTAAAATCTAAAATTGATCACAAAATGGATGATGAAGGTTTCAGTGTTTGTAGTGATGACTTTCTAATGGGGGGAGATGATGATAAAATGAATGATAGTGTTACTATTTTAAAGGACTTTGATCCGGAATTTGTTAATAATGATGATAACTTGCTGGGTGATGACAATGCGGCCAGAGAAAAGGTATTTTTGACAGAAATAATATGTTGTAGATACTTACTGAGAGCAGTGGTGGCCCAGTGATAACGACTGCGACTTACGAGTTGTATGTCGTAGCTTCGAACCCGACAGACGCTTTACTTTATGTAAATTATTTCATCACCACTGCTCTCAAAGCGGTGAAGGATAACATCGTGAGGAAACCGGCATGTCCTAGAACCAAAAATTCGAAGACATGTGACATCTACCAATCCGCACTGGGCCCGCGTGGTAGATTACGGACCATTCCCTCTTACCGAAAGGAGGCCTGCGTCCCAGCAGTGGGAACATTATAGGCTGATTATGTATGTATGTTATGTATGATACTTACTTGTAGCTTTTGTATACATTACATAATGTTTATCTCACGACACGACGCACGCTTTACTTGTGGTTACCAAGTGTAGTGTGCGTGATGTCTAGTAGCGTCAGCACATAACACACACACACACACTTCCGATCTCGCCCTTACACACACATTCACAGCGTGTTACACTTGGTAACCACAATTAAAGCACGTGTTGCTTTGTGTTGCTCTTAGCCTGTAACCTATTCTCCTTCCATTGTATTAACCGGACTGCGGCGAAACCCAAATGCTGGAATAGTTTACAATGACAACATTAATTTCAAAATTACCTTTCCAGCCACCCAACATACCTGAAACTACAAACAGCAGCATACCTGAAAATCTGTCACAAATAACGTACTATGATAGTTCACCGACTGAATGCCCTGCTAATATTACCGATATAATGCTATCCGAAGACAATCACAATCAGAAATCTAACATCGACCTAACTACACATACAAATGTTATTAGCGAAGGATTCAATGATAGAAAAAAAACTGTTGATCAAAATACTGTCACTGAAAACACATTAACATATAAAACTTATTCCAAAGAAAATAATAATAAAACTGTAGCTTCAAACAATTATAAACCAGTAGCTACATCGAATGAAAGCATGGATGAAACATACTATGATTCTCAAAAAACTCAACTTTATACAGTGCATGGCTTTACTCAAAATTACACTTATTATAGTCCAAGCCAAACCGATATTATTATACCTAATAAATACTTATATGGTCTAAATGTAAATAATAATGCTAGCACTGTTCTAAACAGAGATATAACTGAAGAAAACAATACTGCAACCGTTAATATGAACGATTTTGATGCGAATGACACTCAATTTGTTATTAAAGAAAAAAGTTCCAACAGTAAAATTGATGTAAAACCTAAAAGTAGAGAAGAATTTGAATATAGCCAAACTATGAACATGTTTTCTCAGAATAACGATGATAATTTTGATGGAATTCAATATAATAATGCTAATTTGAATAGTGATGGTAATAAAACTATGAATGAAATGAATATTATTATAAATAAAGACAAAGAAGATAATAATATCCGAAATACAACTCAATTTTCTCAAAATGTTGATGAATATTTTGACGAAATACGGATCATCGAAGATAATGTTGTTGGAAACAATTTTCCTACCCAAAACGATAAGAATAAGATTGGAGAAAATTCCGTAAATATGAAAATAAACGATGAACCTATTCGATTTGGTCAAAATATTGATTATTTATCTCACAACAAAGAAATCACTTACAGCAAAAACAAATTTGAAGAATCCGTCGATATTTCAAAAGCTAATGATATAAATCAATTCATAAATACTGAAAATCTGAGTCAAAATTCTGAAAAAGATTACCAACTTACAACTATAGCTTCTGGAAACGATTCTTCTGATCAAAACAAAGAAACAAGAGAAGAAGAAGAATACGAATCAGAAGAAATTATATCGTATAAAGTTTTAGAAGAATTCAATAAAGTGAAGTCGTTTTTGAAGAGACAGAATAGGAGAATGTCTTGTGATGGATACTCTACGGATTCTGGATACAGAAGCGACTCACAAAGAAGTAGTAATAGGAGCGGTAAATATAACTTACATAATTTGATTACTAGTATCTATCAATCTACCCAGCCTCGTCCCAACTATGTTGGGCAGTGGCGTAACTATACCATTACCATTTATAGATATATGAAAGAAGGAGATATGCCCTGTAGTTGAAAATGTATCAGAACCCGATGTCGCTAGGTTGGCCCCTCCACCGCGCCACTACTACACATGTAGTTCAGTAAAAGCAATAGATACAAAGGCGCGCACACACTTGCAATTCATAAATCAGAACGTTATAGGTAGTTCTTTTTTTATTAGCACTTCTCCCGCGACTTCTTCCGCGTACTTACATTTCATAAAGTCAAAATCAAAAAGTCAAAGCATTTATTTCAATTAGGCACATAAAAGGCATTTTTGAACGTCAAAAATTACAATAAAGTAGAATTGACTTTAGTCGCCCATATTTTCTCCTACAAAAACTGTCTGTTCTGTCCTTATGTTAAGATCCTCCTGTGCTCATGGCCCTCTCGAGCCGGGGGCCCCCTCTGGCTGGGGGCCCGTGGCATTTTGCCCCAATGTTAGCCTATAGTTACGCCACTGATGTTGGGGTCGACTTCCAGTCTAACCGTATGCAGCTGAGTACCAGTATTTCACATGGAGCGACTGCCTATCTGATTGATACCTGTTGGTGAGACCGGACGTCAGACTTCTTGGTCTTCTGACTACTAACAGGGTTTTTCCATAAAGAATGTCTCAGTAGCAACCAGGAGTCTGTATTTGTGGCGGAATGATGGCAAATGAGCTCGCCTCATATGGGGAGAAAGTTGAAAAAGTGTCCAGTTATAAGCAGTAAATCATCATCTGCCTACCCTTTTCCCAACTATGTTGGGGTCGGCTTCCAGTATAACCGGATGCAGCTGAGCACCGGTATTTTACATGGAGCGACTGCCTATCTGACCTCCATAACCCAGTCACTGGGTAATACGAAACCCCTTGGTAAGACTGGTTGTCAGAATTTCGGGCTTCTGACGACCCGTAACGACAGTCAAAGATCCACGAATGACAGCCGGGACCAACGTTCCGAGGCACGGAAGGGTCTTGGTATGTAAAGATGGTCACCCATCCACGGACCAACCGCGGCAAGCGTAGCTTAACCTGATCGATCGACCTGTGCGACTGTTATTACTTAGCCACAAGCCCCCTATTACGTGGGACTTAAAAATGATTTGTTTCAGCTCTACAATTATCAGGGAACTGGCTGAACCAATCGGGGTGCTGTTTATTCAACTACATTATGCAATGTCCGTTAGTGGCTGGCACCAGAGTTATAACCAACGAAATTGCGCAGGTGAGTATCATCATCTGTCGAGCTTTTTCCAAACAACAAGAGGGGAAAGAATTGATTTGATGATTTTTGAAGTGAAAACTTCTTTAGGCGCGATGGACATTTTTTTATAGGAAAAAAACCATTGTATTCGCGCCACTGTTACCGTAACCGACACCGCTTCGGATGTGTTCGGCTGCCCTCTGGATGTACTCGGTTTTAATGTATATCCGATATTATGTCAGTGAGTGATGGCAAAGTATTCTGTTTGTGTTTTGTTTTCACTTCTGTCGGCACTCCCGGAGTGTTTTTTGGAGTCAACGACCGCTAGTAGTTTAGTGAAGTACTTGAAGTTTTAGAAATTCAGTTTAATTTTTAACCGACTTCAAAAAAGGAGGTTCTGTATTCGACCCGTATGTATGTATGTTTGTATGTCCGCGATTTTCTCAAAAACTAATGAACCAATTTTGATAACTCTTTCACTAATGTGATGTGATCTACATACTTTCAGGAAGGTTTTAGTATATAATACATTAGGTAATTATTCTTATGTACGAAGTTATATGCATAAATGTACTGCATCTCCGGCGTTTCTATGCGAATTTTGATGATTCTACTATCAGGCGCGGTCGCAGCCCAAGATTTTGGGGGGGGTCATCATGGGTGCCGAGAAATATTTTAAGGGAGGTACATCTTCTCGTTGGTCTAGTGGTCGCAAGCGTTAGGTACTGCTGAGCATGAGGTCCTAGCTGGGTTCGATTCCTAGGTCGGCTAAAGTGTTAAAGGGTTTTTCCATCAGAAATTTCTCAGAAGCAGCCTGGAGTCTGGATTTGTGCCCGGCTGGCAGCAGTAGGCTTGCCTTCTATGACATTTCACTTAATAACTGGCGAAATGTGGGTTAATTAAGTACTATATGAAGGTACACCCCTGCCTAACCTTTGGGGATTAAAGGCGTGATGATATGTTAAGGTTCATGTACATCTCCAGCTCCACATTACTTATGCTATTCAGGGACGCAGCTTTTACATAGGGGGGGGGGGGGGGGGGTGTTACTTAAATGCTGCCAAATTGGTCGCATGTATTAGAACGGCAGATCGTGTAGGATGGGGAGAGCGAGCGAAGCGAGCTCGAAAATTTTAACAACCCGCCTGTTTGATTAGGTTTTGTTTCATATTTTCAAGTAGAAATAGGAGTTACATTGTCGACTTATGCAGGCATGCTCAAGCAGCTAGTACGAGTATCAGAATCTAAAATGTAAGAGCGAGCGAAGCGAGCACGAAAGTTTTCCACACCCGAGTGTGCAAAAAAACGAAAATTGAACCTATCCGAATAGGTTCAATTTTCTTTCGATCATTCCAAAAGGATTAGGAATTACTTGCTTTGTCGACTTATGAAGAAAAGCTCAAGAACCAATGTAAATTGCAAGAACGAGCGTAGCGAGCCTGAAAATTTTAGCACCCCACCTTGAATAGTCTTTGTTTTCTTTTACCCATCATACAAAAAGAGAACTTACTTTATCGAATTATGACGAAAATCTTAAACTCATTTTACAACAGTTTAGGTTTTGGAATCTGATTTTTTAAATATTTTATTTGAATTTAAAAACTTAATTAACAAAAATAACAAAATTAAAACCTAACTTAACTAAAACTATACAAAAACTAAAATATAGCGTCGAAAAATTCATCCGCATCGCTATCGACTGGTAATGTACCCAAGAGACTGGCGGCATTGCCACGTTGTATGGCAATGCTTAGCCTTTGGCCAAGGTAAAAGCCAGCCCTTGGGTTACGGGAAGTGTCAACCAGCCGTTTTGAAATTTCTGTAAAAAGACCATGAGCACTCGGACCCCACGGCCCGAGGGTTTCAACCCCAAACGGCTCGAAAATATAATTTCCGATAAGGTTATTATATTTTCGCCGCTTGAGGTTTTCCGCAGCCGCAGCAGCAGCGCCAGCACAGCATGCCGATCCAGGAAGGTGGGATGGCGCAAGAGTATCGACACAAGTTGCGTCCCACACTAAAGGCCTACCCACCTTCCAAGGAAATAGAGACATACCGTCCGGTCTCTTGCCATCGTCGCGTACCAAGCCATTGGGTTCTAATACAGCTGGAACGCCGACGGTAATAAGAGCTCGTCGGATGATGTCATTAATGTTCGCGTGGCGCGCTAAGCGACCCGCACTTCGGCTGCAAGACAGGCCGTGGTGTCCGAGGCTGTTGACATCTTCGCCACAGTGACAGCGATGAGGGGAACAGGAAGGAGTGCCTAGTCGCAGGGAAGCAGCGAGGCGAAAAGTAGTGTCGTCGAACAAAGTACCTATGTTCGACGAAGGTAGTGCATGAAGCCAAAGTCCCGACTCCCATCTACCCACAGCCAGCAGGCGCGCACGTTCCGCAGAAGTAGCAGACGAGTCAAGTAAATTATTCTGTACTACTCTGCAGAGCGGCTCATCCCACTGTCTCTGGGAAGATGGATTGTCGGGTGGATCTGTATTCGGGCAAGCGAGTCTCCAGGCATCCATAGCCTCGGTGAAACACGGCAGATCAGAATTAATCAGTGTGGAGGCTAAGATTTTCCTGATTAATTTATCAGTGCCGTGGACCGAGGATATGAAAGCCGGTAAACTAATACTAGAAATTTTGCAGACGCCGAGGCCCCCCATACGAATGGGAAGAGTAGCTTGTGCCCAAGCTCGGTCGTCCATGGCCACATTTAAAATAGATGTTAATGTATGCCTGATAATTTGGTCCATTTGGTCTAAAAGGTGAGTGTGCTTCCATAAATGTGAAGCGCGAAGAAAATATGTTAATTTAGGGCCGAAACAGCAGTAGCGGATTAAAGTTATGGCCGAATGCATATTAATTTCTAACAATCTTTCCGAAACGTCATTGAAATTTTGAATTTTTTCCTGAATAAAAACGGGAAAGGAATTGTCAAAGATTGGAGACCCAAGAAGACGAAGAGAGCTTTGTTCAATAATTTTGATTTCTGGAGCTATTGCGTTAAATTTGGGAAGTGTCAAATGTCTGTCAGTACTGTCCGCTAGGTATCTTGCCTTACCTAAGCTTTTCAACCTTACGTACGAGAGGGGTGCTCAATATCCCGAGTTTGCTTCGCTCCCTCTTGAATCCTAGATTATATATTTTTATAACAGGCTTTTTAAAGGAAAATATTTTTTTAGGTGCTTTAAAAACCCACTGTCATTTCATAGTTTAAGTTTTTACTTCAGTCGGCAGTCCCCATGTCTGCCGATGTTCTTAATATTTTTGAATATGCCAATCGGGGTTTTCGTTAATAAGTACAGTTTTAAGTTAGTAAGGCAAGTAAATCATTCAGACTCTCGACAGCTTGAATGATTTTGGGGGGGGTCATGACCCCCACGACCCCCCCCCTCGGACCGCGCATGTCTACTATATGTTTATCCTGTTTAGACATCTATGCTTACCTACTCTCATTGTTATTTTTTAGGTGTTAAGCCAATTAATAGATAGATTGCATGAAGAGGAGAAATATCCATCGTTTTTAGAAGATCTACTGGAAACAGTAGACTTACTGTTACGACAAGTATATGAGGGGGACAGCAGTGAAGACAGTGAAGTAAGACCACAGATATACAGGGTGTTACAGAAAGGGTATATCAATACAAACGGGTTGAAGAGTGTATCTGGTCTAGAATCTCTGTACAAAATTTCAGCTCAAAAGCATTAACTTTGAAAATGCTTAATATTTTTTTATTTCGACATCACGGCGCTGCACTGGCGCGCGGCGGCGTGATGTGCGTGTACTAGGCGCACAGACACACTACAGAAATAATGGATAATGACCCTCGTAGTGCGGTGACACGTTTGTTATGATTTCAATTTAATAAACTATCGAAATAAAAAAATATTAAGCATTTTCAAAGTTACTGCTTTTGAGCTGAAATTTTGTACAGAGATTCTAGATCAGATACACTCTTCAACCCATTTGTATTGATATACCCTTTCCGTAACACCCTGTAGATACACCTAGATAACGCAAGAGCAAATACTTCGCGTGCCAAAAATCGCACCAGCTTACGTTCGAAAATCGTAAGCCGCCACTTTCACGCTCAGTCCTGTGTACTGCTGGCTGGGTGAGCGTGAGCGAGAGAGCGAGCTTGTGAAGTCAAAGTAGTCAAAAAGTGGCACGCTTAGTTTCATACAGTTCGTAAAACTTGCGTTATCTAGGTATATCTATAAAACGACGAGGTTGTAGTGTCAGAATAATTTTTCTCTTTTTATTCTTTTTTTTTTTGTTACAGTTCCTGAAAAAAGACGAGAACATCCAAAGAATATTACTCCTAAACAAATCAATACACATACAAAAACACACTATCGAAAAAATGACGAACATTCTAGAAACTTTTCATTCAAAAGTTACCGAAGTAGATTCAACGTATGAACTAACAGATATAGACCGAATCGAAAATATAACATACATTTTTCATCTACTTGAAATTTTATTAAAAAAATATTTGAGAAACCGAGAGATACTAAGCCAATGTAGCACTCAGAACTCCCAGGACGACGAAAAGGTCTTAAAAAAGAGTTCCATAACAGATATTTGGAGGAAAAAATGGAATCCAAGCCAACAAGTTTTGGAGGGTAGTCGTGAAACAAAATGTTTTTTGAAGACTTGCAGTGAAATTTTGAATAGAATCGTTGTGGATTGCGTTAGCAGTTACAGTCTAATTGCTTATTCTGCGCTAAAATGTTTTAATTCTATGCAAACTTAATAAAATCTGTATCATCACAGGGTTACGCAGATTTGCATCTAAAGTAGACCCACATTTCGCTCGTTACGTTTAAGGCGGTACCCCGTCCAAAACCGCGTTTTTGTTCGTTATTCAGAGGCTATTAACTCAATAATTATGAGAAATAAACTAAACCTGAAAGCACATTATTAATGTTCGATATCCTATCATCACATTGCACGTTATTATTTGTTACTAATACATTTAAAATCTCCTTTTAAAAAAGCGACTAAAATTCATCTTTTGCTAAAGTTGATGTTCCATTAATTTGAGGATTTCAACAATGGATAGATAATTTAAAAATCTAAATAATGCATGTTTAAATTTATTCTTTTTTATTAAAATAATTCCAAAAATTGTGCGAGTTCTATGATAAAGGGGCGTGCGCAGGGTACGCTGCATCCCTTTCATACAAGGAAGTCCTGTCGCTCTCTGTCTCTGTCGCAAATGCTCAAGGTTATTTGGTCGGGGTACCGCCTTAAGTCCCATGTAATAGGGGTCGAACTCAGGGCACTAATCTGGACTCCGGGTTGTTACTGACAAATGCCTATTGCAAAAATCCACTAACATTTTGCCCGACCGAAATTGAAATCAGCACCCTAAGGTTGAGGCCAAACGAGCGTAATTTTTTGAGCTGAGTCGCGTATTTTGAGTATCCTAATTTACGTTCAACTGAAATTCGGTTAGGCTGCCAGACGGACGGACGTAACTTCGGTCGCATTCTGTAACATAACTGACGCTTGCCTCGCTAACCTCCCTCACCCCGAGCGCAATTCGGTTGAAATAACGCGCGTGAGTCAGCAGACAACTCATTTTGCGTCGCCATGTGGTACAAACAGAACTTTAGTATGAAACCGATTGCAGCGTAAATTCCGCGACTCATTTCACGCGACTCACAGCTCAAAAAAATAAGCTCGTTTGGCCTCAGCCTAAACTGCGTAAAGATAAACCACTTTAAAAATGAACGCCTCTCCACTGCTTGTTGCATACACATTTTCAAAAGTTTGTACTTATAGAAATTTTAGTGGAGGGGCGTTCATTTTTAGAATGGTTGATCTTACCCTTCCACACAATCAATCTCAACCTGAATCATTTAGAAGGATATTGCTAATCCATTAATTCATATGCACGCAAAATTTGTCTGCTCAGCGACATAAAAACGCAATGAACGTTATTGAACTGTCAAAATGAAACCCATTGCACTACTGATAGTGTGTTAGGTACGCAATTACCCCTCTGTATACCATGTTCTATATTACTGATATTGAAAAAAAAAAACCGGCAAAGTGCGAGTCACACACACACACACGCACATTATCAATCGGAATCGGTTTCATTTTGACAGTTCAACAACATTCATTGCGTTATTTAAGTGTTGAGCAGACAAATTATTCGAACTTATGAAGCAATGGATTAGCAATTTGCTTCAAAATGATTCAGATTCCGATTTAAACTGTGTGCCAAATTTCATCCAGATCCGTTTAGTAGTTTTTGCGTGAAAGAGTAACAAACATCCATCCATCTTCACCAACTTTCGCGTTTAGGTATAGTACTTAGGATATGTTAGAAGATTATTTTAGTTCCAAAATCCTTTCCAAAGGAATCATGTACTTTATAGGTAAAATTGTAAAAAAGTTTGCATATTTAAATATTGTACAAATAATAAAATAAATACCTATTAACAATATTGTTTAATTTCATATACAAATATCAATCTGCCTAGCCTTTTCCTATGTTGGAGTCAGCTTCCAGTCTAACCGGATGCATGCATGAGCGACTGCCTATCTGACCGCCACAACCCAGTTACTCAACTCAAACTCAAAGCATTTATTTCAATTAAACCAATTACAGGCACTTTTGAATTGTCAAAGGGTCGGTCAGTCAGAAAGATGAAGCTAGTTGCCCATTCCAAAGCGTAGGTACCTATGGAGAAGAATGGGCAAGAAACTCCATGGACACTCTTTTAAATCAAAATAATATAGTTACAAAGTCTTGGTTACATCATTCATGTTAAAAATTATACATGTGAGAACGATGCAGAACGTTAAAAGCGTCCATAATGAAAAGAGAGAGACTGGGTAACACAATAACCTTTGGTAAGACTGGTGGTCGGAATTATTTTGGAATTCTGACCACCCTTAAACAACTCGCACCTTCGGTGCAACAGTCACAAATAGCCAAAACTGCAAAATTGAGGTAAGTATGCTAAATTGTCTGAACCATGCCTATACTTGGGGCAACAAAAATATCTGCGAATGTATCTCAAAATTCTACTAGATGGCGCAGGTGCCTTTGTGGTTATAAATCCGAAAAAATGAGGAAATAAATGCGAAAAAAAAATTAAAAGTCCTCTCCTGTAAAATTAAAAAATGAGATGTCGTGACTTTGTTGCACCGAAGTTGCGAACTGTAGAGAGAAACAGTATGAAACCTACAAATGACCGCCAGGACTAATTGCTAAGGCTCTTTGTACACGGGACGGTTTCTTTAGAAAAAATAAAGCGTCCGTCAACAAACAAGCTTCCAAAGTAATCCATTAAACACTGACGACCGTGCCTACACACGGCGAGTAAACCGTATTTCTTCACTGCATGAAAAATGTGTTTGTGCAAGGGGCCGAAAAATCAACGCACACTAATCGGAATCGTAATGTAATCGCCTCTCGCCTCGGGACAAGCTCACGAACCGCGGTGCGGTGCGTTAAGGTATGATTCCGATCTCGGCAGCACGCAGCAGTGCTGCCGCGGCAGTGCGGTCGCAGCACTACTGGTCCTCATACATTTTCTACGGGTTTATACGTGATTACATTCCGAGCACGGCAGCAATGTGACGCAGCAATGTCGCGCAGCATTGCTGCCGTGCTCGGAATGTAACCACGTATAAACCCGTAGAAAATGTATGAGGACCAGTAGTGCCGCGACCGCACTGCCGCGGCAGCACTGCTGCGTGCTGCCGAGATCGGAATCATACCTTTACGGCTCGTCGTCCCCGCGCTTACGTCTCTCCGTACCCGAGCTTACGTCTCTCCGTACCCGAGCTTACGTCTCTTTGTCCACCCTTTCCCCTCTTACCCCTCCTTCGGTCGGCGAGCCGCAAGCGCGGCGTCGTCGCCTAGCCGTAGCCGAGTCGACGTATCGGAGCTTCTGATCCTCTTTGGTTACGTGCTTACGTTAGGTTGACGCCTGTCTGACGGCGAGGCGAATGGCGATACGGTGCATCCGTCCGATTTGATACGTGTGCCCTTTAACTTGATTAAAAATATTAATTAAAAAACCGAACATACCTACTAATTACACTTTATTGTACAAATAACTTAAACTACTTTCTTCTCCGGCAATCCAAACAATTTTCTCACCGCTTCTCCATACTTCTCCACAGTCGCTGCACTTTCTCCATCATTCAACAAACTAGATACCGCATTCCTATATTCCTCTGCATGTCCGATTCCAGACACATCAAAGTTTTTATACTCATCATCGGTCAATTCTCTACTTTCATTTTGAGTACGTAGATACCAATTGACTAAACTCTTTTTAGATGCGTTATTATTCCAATCATAGTATTCCATATCATCTTCCGTCTTGTCCTTCTCCCATTCCTCAACGTTCCAAGCTTCATGGTAGCACGCGGTCAGTAAATAGTTCACATAATCCAAGTTCTGTGCTCTAGCCGGACACCGATCAGCGGTTATGGTCACCAAGTCCGTCTTACTGTCATATCGATCTCCAACTAAACGCACAAACTTATCCCTTGAATGTTTGTCTAAGTTCAACGCTGACAATTTAATGCGGAGAGTAACAATTCTTGCTAAAGGGTTGCGGATACTTGGACTGGCATGGCAGTAGTCTGACGTTATGATTTCTACGGGATAATGCTTTTCAATTGCTTCTTCCGAGTTTAATAGCGTTGGCCATTCGGTGCAGAACTGCTTGATGGCTTCACATTGGCTCTTGATAACCGGTGGAGTGAGGTGCAGAAAGTTTGGTATTTTCATAAGTTCTGCGTTGGCTTTTTTGCCGGGCGGTGCTTGTCCTTTAGGGACATAGCCTTGGCGAATAGGGAGCGGGATGGACGATGGATGAAAAGTCTTCGGTCCTGGCCAGACGTTGCCCCAATTCTGGAATAGTGGAAGTGTTTTTGTGTTAGTGAATATAATATTATATTGATATAATTATAAATGTAATGTGGCTGTGTTTTTTCAAAAAACCTCAATATCAATAAATCTGTCTAGCCTTACCCAACCGTGTTGGGGTTGGCTTCCAGTCTAACCAGATGCAGCTGAATACCAGTATTTTGCATAAAGCGACTGTCTATCTGACCTCCACAACCCGGTTGCTGGGTTAACAAGGTAGCCCTGGGTAAGACTCGTTGCCAGATGTACGGGCTTCTGACAACCCAAAACAACTGTCAAAAATGTAATGACAGCTAGGACCAATGGCTTAGCATGCTTTCCAAGGCACAGAGATGTCTCAATATGTTATAAATGGTCTCCCATCCACTGAACATCCTTGGCAAGAATAGTTTTAACTTCGATTGACCCGTGAGGCTATTATTATTCAGCCACAAGCCCTTTCAAAACACTAACTTTTGCAATTCGAAACGTAAAACGCGACTAAGGGAATATTTTGATGGTCCCTATTAACAATGTCGATTCTGCAAAAAGACTAGTGTTCAGTTTGATTTGGCAGTAAAAAAAAAAATTATAACACTGTTGATGATTTGCACTGATTGTTTTATGTATAGTTTACTATGTACTTTACTAGCATCACGCTGCCTTCATGCCACCAATTTGATCGTGAAATTGCTCAGTGCGCAGGTAAAAGCCAGTGTTCTTTTTACGTGGCGGGACCGATATGTTATTTTTTATTATGTCAATGTTTCTAGTGAATAAGTTGTTGGTGTACCTTTCAAATAAAAAATAAATAAAATAATCAATAAACAACAGTATGATAGTACATATAGTGTTTATTGTATTTGTTGGTATATTGGTGTGGCTAGCTAACCTATGGCAAATAATTTAATTTAAGGTTCTGTGTCCTGTAATGTTAATTACTTTGCATACTTAGTATTGTATAAAATCAATTATTTTCTAACTGAACAGACAGCTGTGCTGCTGGGGAGTTTGTTCCGCCACTTCTTCTTCCCAGCAAAAGCACTAGGAAGTGGCGTAGGGCGGGCGTTTTGGGGGACTGTCTTTTGTAATTTTGATACTCATTATTCTCTTGCCCTCATGCCAATTTATTTGACGTCGACACAACATGTCTTTAACTTCCATAAGCCTCCATACTTCTCTGTCGTATTCTGATTCTAAATTAAACTATTGAAAAACTTTGTTTGACCATACAAAATTATAATTTTGATCTAGTCCCTAATAATTAGTATATTAAAAAAAACGTAAATTATTACGAAAAATAATATAGTCCACGAATAATATTCGTAGTCAGCTGATGGTTTTGTACACAGTTAAAATAACCTTTTAGAACTTAAAACAGATGAAATACCTGGTCTGTGGCCATCCTATCAGCCCTATCAGGTTGTATATCAGCCCTCCGAATGACTCTCCTTTGGAATCTTTCCCTTTTCTTCAAAATATCGAGCACTCTAAATTCTTCTTCTTCCTCATCCTTTTTAAGAGAGCTGTCGGCTGTTGTTGAGTTTAAGCGCCATAATTTGGCATTGTAAACTGTTGCCAAGCTATTCGGCTTGTAATTCCTGATAAATAAACTCATTTTAATTACTTTTTATGTAAATATTGTATCGGAAGTTAAAATTCCATTTTGCGCCTATTTTGAGGTTATATGTCACACAGTTCACACACACAGATAATACAAAAACAAGGTGATATACACGTTTCGCTACACGTTGAGTCGACCGATGCTAACTGCTAGCAGTACCACAGCAATACGTAAGCATTACGTAAAAATCCATAGAAAATTATTATGCCAGTAAATTAAAAACAGGTGTTAAACTTTATTTTATTATATAATGTATATATTTTTTAATTATCGTGCTACTATAAGTTCACAGAGAGAATTGAGCGACACAAGCATGTAGGGTTGTTGGATCCCAACGATTATGATGTTTCAAACCTTACTTACAGTTACTTACAACCGCAAAAATTACTATTCATAGTTTTTTCGAAATGTAACCACAATGAATTGAAATACAATCTTTTTATTGCGTCCGACTACTTGCAGTTGGTCGGTTTTTGTTTGTCTTCAATGAATTGTTTCAGGTAAAAAACAGTAAAATTATAATATATACATTGGATCGATCATCGTCATTTTTGAGCATTTATTATTTTAATCTGAAACGAAACGTTTCGTACAGAGAGTTTGTCACCGACTACCCGACATGCGTCCCTAACCTAAACTGTCAAACAGTAAAATACGACTTGTATAACGAGACTTGTATAACAATGGCAGTAGTGTCTACGCGCAAACTCACGAGTCAAACAGAGAGGTCCGATTGAGACATGATCCTTTGCAATGACATCTAACCCTGGTCCGGTCATTTAATGTTTTGGAAATTATTTCGCGTTATAACTTGGTCGTGTATTGTCTACCATACGAATTTGAACAGTTTTTAGCATATTTTTGTTATCTAAAAGTGCATGTGGGATGTTTAAAGTGTAAAAATGGCGGACACATCCAGAAAAAGGTCGAGAAAGTCGAAATTAGTGCCTCGAGAGTGTGCTGTCGAGGAAGATGATCTTGAATTGCAGGTAGGAAATACCACTACCTAGGTACCACCATTTTGACCAAGTTTGCACGCGTAGCGCGTAACAAGTTCGATGCCTAGTTTTTATGCCGTTATTGTTGTACGGTCTTTATAAAAAACGCCATAAATAAAGCGCAATTGATGTTGAAAGTCCATTGAAGCTGGTGTTTTATATAAATTATGACATTATTTTTACAATATTTTTGTGGGGGTAGGTGAAAGTCATGCGCGAAAATCGTAGGAAATCTACCTACGAAAAATGTTGTTTTCGTCATGGGTTTTCGTTAGCAACTGACATCATTCTTGTCGATACTATTTTTGAGGCGGTATTTCACAATTCTAAGATGGTAATTGAAGAAATTCTACGGAATTATAAAAGCTTTGAGTGTAATTTCCTAATTTTATGGTCAGTTTAATGCATAACCTAAACGCGATACCTACTCAAATAAAAATGAAACAACTTGAACTTATTTATTACTATTATTCAGACTTGTAACATATTGATGACTTCAAGAGAGTAGGTACAATAATTAAAAACTCCACACTGTTAATAAAATCTGCATTTTGGCACTATGAATAATAATAAAGGCTTATTTACATAAGGGACACATTTAAAATAATTACCTAACAATTAAAATGAGCACAGTTGCTAATTTTCCTGAACTAGGTTGAACCTGTGTTTCAGGCTAGAAACTGCATAAATACAATTAAAAATGAGTATTAAAGTAAAAACGAAATTAAAACTTAGTTAAATAAAAGTATAATAGCATATTAGTGCTTCTATATGCAGACAACAAGTAAGTACCTAGATCTTCTGTCTGTGCATAATCAAAAATATTGAAGTAAGGTCAATGGGGTGAAGACTACTTTTAATAAGTACTTCATTAAAAATTTAATTCATTAGCCAAAAGGCCATCTCTATAATATTTTAGACAAGTTTGATTATATTAGGTGGTCAAACATTTACTTGACTATTAACAGAAACTGTTGGATTTATATAAACTAGACACTGGGTTTGGAAAAGAAATTGTGAAATAGACAGATTTTACTGCCATGTTTCTTACAGCTATAGTGATAAATTATTTATTTTCTATAAGTAGGTTTGTACAAACACTTTTACACATCGATCATATTATTTTAAAGTGAGATAATTCGGCGTTTCCTATCTGACTACTCTGAGAAGAAAGGCCGAAACAAACTCAGAGGTCACAGTCTCTTTTAATGTCCAGACAAAATCTTGGTCCGATCATGTGAAGACCATGTAGATTGGTGTCTGAAATGGTCTTTTGAAGAAAGAACCACACAGATTGAGCGGACCTGTCCAGTCAGTGCACGCATTTATCAAAAATCGTGCAGCTCAACTCAGAACTTGGAGTAATTTAATTTATAATTTCTATTTAATCTATTGTATAGTACTTAAGAAGGTTAAAAGTCATTCTTCAAATACATGTTTTGAGGTTGCATTTGATATGCATACTATATCATTCCATCTCTTGATAATACTGTCAGCATGGCGACCGCGTACTGGAAGGCGTAGCATTGGAAGGCCTCCCACAAGGTGGACCGACGACCTTGTGAAGGCCGCAGGAACTCGTTCGATGCGAGAAGCACAAAACCGGTCGAAGTGGAGGTGCTTGGGGGAGGCCTATGTCTAGCAGTGGACGTCTTTCGGCTGAAATGATGATGATGACTGTCAGCATTCTAGACAAGAATGCAGTGTGTGTATGTGAATGTTTTAGTACTAATTCCCTTACTAATAAACTTATTTTATCAAATGAATAGTTGCATACCGATTTCTCTCTTTCAGTCGTCAGTAATTTGACTTATGAAAGAAGAAGACAAAGCGTTGTGTAACTATTCAGACTCTATACAACGTTTCTTAGTAAGGGGGTAAGTGCATAAAGAAAAGCTGGCGAACTGTCAGTATGTTGCAGGATCTTTTAGGAGTGGATGGGGGTTGAGGATTTGTTTTGAAATGAAAATTTCTTTAGGCGCGTTGGGCATTTTTTGAGATGGGAAAAAACTATTGTACTCGCGCCACTGTTACTGTAATCGACACAGCTTCGGATGTGTTCAGCTGTCCTCGGGATGTACTCGGTTTTAATGTATATACAATATGTCAATGAGTGATGGCAAAGTATTCTGTTTGTTTTGTTTTCACTTCTGTCGGCACTTCCGGAGTGCCATTGTTTTTTATTTGGTATGTTGGTTTGTAATAGGGCAGGAGGATAATGATGGACGAAAGCTTAATAAATAGTACATGTTTTACTACAACCACAGATTATCGACAGTGTAGTATCAATATCTAATAACTACAAAATCATGATTTTACAGGAGTCGAAAAACCGTTTCATTTCTTTAGTTTTTAATATTTTAATAAAAAAGTTACTTATATTAAACAAATAGTAGGAAACACCGTCGTCGATTCAAGACCTCATGTATTTGCAAATATGAGCTATTTCATAATTTTACCTACGAATATGCAATAAAGTGAAAATCGCTAAAATGTTAGTTATTAGATATTGACACTTCACCGTCGTTATATTATGTGTTACTGCCCCGTTGGTCTCTTGGGGTCCTAGGTTCGATTCCTGGGTCGGAAAAAGTGTTATTGGGTTTTCCATTACGAATTTCTTAGTTACAGTCGAGAGTTTTGTAGTTGGCGGTTTAATTTCTTGCCTCTGAAAGTAAGTAAAGCCGTTGGTCCTGCACCTGATCTCTCCCCGGTCGTGTCGGATTGCCGTCCCATCCGACTATGAGAGTAAAGGAACAGAGAGTACAGTACCCGGCGATAAATATTGCACATCGATCTTTGGAAAGAGACAATCGGCTAATTTCGGCTTCGTAGAGCGTTATCTCTGTCGCATGAAATACAAACAGTCCGGTATCTATTGGGAGCTGTTAAAACAATTATGATTTGCTTCTTTTGATAATTCTTTTTATTCTTTTTATAAATTATTGCTTTAGGTTGGGGTAAAATAAAAAGGGTCCCCTATTTTTCCTAAAGATGCCATAGTACAACTTTAAATTATTTAAATTTGGGGGTGTTAACAACTCTAGATATATATTTTGAACTGGACGCGACCGCACTCTATGGCACTTGAACAACAGAGAGATAACGCACTACGAAGCCGAAATTAGCCGATTGTTTCTTTCCAAAGGTCGATGTGCAATATTTATCGCCGGGTACTGTACACCTGTGTTTACGCATTCACTATACAAGGTGTTAAAAAATTAACCCTAAAAACTTTAAGAGGTGCTTTAGACCATCGAACTGGACAACTTTCACTATGGGACCAACTCCGAAATTACGAAAAAAAAAATCTGCTGTTTAATACAAATGTTCAATACCTACTTGTCCAAAGTGTATGAAACAGCAGATTTTTTTTTAATACTGATTCTTCTTCTGGCACGGATTCTTCTTCACACTAAACGCGCAACATGTCTTTTTCTTCCAGACTTCTCTATTTGTCGTCATCTTGGTAGTAACCCCCTTTCTAACCATATTATTATCATTCACACAGTCCATCCGTCGTTTCTTTGTCTTCCCCAACTCCTATGACCGTCCACATTCATACTAAAAAAATTCTTCACAACATTAATTTAATTACCTACCTTTATAATTTAATTTGTCATTGCATCTTTCAATCAAATTAATTTTACAACTTAATATTTTCAGGTTCCAGAGCCGAAAGTACCTAAAATCATAAAACAGCCCACTAACAGACAACCAACAAAAAAGGAGACAGTAAAACCACCAGAGGCAACCTTCTCAAAACCAGAAGAGGTCGACACGAGCGTCCTAAGAAAAATCAACGCAGCAGCTAGAGAAGACGGTGAACCACAGACTAAGATATCGCCAAGAAAGTTTGAGGTTAACATTGAAGTAGAATCATGCGACGATGACGATGAATTTGATGGGCTTGCTGACGAAAATCGTGAATCACCGAATGTTAAAGAAACCACAAAAGTAAGGACCGAACCTATTGAACTTTCTCGAGAAATCATTCTAGATGCTGCCGACAATATACTCCAAGATTCAACAGATATTGCTGATAAAATTCTAAATATATATGTTAGGAATACGATTGGGTATGAGGAGAAGTGCGATCTAGTACAACCCTGGCATGAAAAGCAAATACAACACACCTTAGATGAATGGCGTACTTGGCAATTCCGTAGTTTTCATAGAGAAAACCCACTTTTCTACAAATGCTATATCTGTACGCGGTCCTGGTGGCATTTGACAGATTTCCGCAACCATTTGTCTTCGAAACATGCTAATGATTTAATGGTTGTAATAGCTTTGGAAAATTATGAAACGCATGAAGCTAATTTGATAGCGTACCACCAAAGGCTTGTTGTTATAAAAGATATATATACAGAAGGACTTTGTTACCGATGCGGTAAGGATTATGGTGCCCACGAGTTAGGATCGAGGTTCCAGAAGAAATATTACAAAGCGGAAGGTTGCATAAAACAGTATTATAGCTGTATGGGTCTAAGAGACCATTTTTGTGGCTGTCCTGTTTGTAAAAATGAGGATAGGCAGTTCAAATGTGGTATATGTAAGTCAAGATTTGATACAGAAGAGGAATTAAACAGTCATTTAGTGTTGTCTCATTCTGTTCGATCTGATATACCGATAATGTCTCACTATAAGACCTGCAAGCGCTGCTCGGAGAGGTATTCTTGCCATTTTTTACATAAATGCGGACAAAAGGCACCTCATGGCGAATGTCCACACTGTCTACGGAGTTTCTCAAATGTCATGTCTTTGAAAATTCATATGGAACGGTCAAGTAAACCTTACAAATGTGAAGTTTGTGAAGTGGTGATGGAGTATAGCTGCAAGAAGTATGAACATATGTTGGAACACACAGACAAGTATATGATAGTAAGAAAATGCGTAACGTGTGAGGGTTTGAACGTATTTTTAAATAATGAGGATGCTGTGGCACATCGGTTGTTAAAACATAAGTTCAAGGAAACAAAACGTCAGAGCTATTTTCCTAAAGTGAGTATTGTTTTCTTCTAATAGAATTTCTTGGGGCTCGTGATTAAATAATAAAAGCCGTACGGGTTGACCGAAGCCTAAGCTACAGTAGCCGCGGTCGTTTCTCGAATGGGTGGGGACCATATTACATATCGAGACTCCTCAATGCCTCAGAAAGCATGTTAAGCCGTTGGTTCCGGCTGTCATTCGTAGATCTGACAGTCGCTACGGTTAGTCAGAAGTCCAAAAGATTGCACTATTTGCAATCAACATTTTTTTGATGGTTTTTTTTTAAATCGAATTATAGGCACACAAGACATTTTTAGGTTTGTTTGTTCCGGTGTGGCAATGCATCTGCGATTCCTCTGGCAGGTAATAGGTAATACGGGCTGGTGTCCGCAACTCGACGTCAATGCGCGTATTTTGCGTACGGGTGGGAAAATCGATTATTCGATCCACCCCATCTCCTCAAGGAAGGCCAGCAACGCCTTGATGTTACTGACCGTCTCACGTAGGGTACCTGGGTTACCGAAGTACTTTGCCCTGTACGTGGCGACCACCGGGCAGTTTAGAAGCACATGTGCCGCTGTCTCGTCGTCTTCTATGCAGGCTGCAGGGCTTGCAGCGGACTGTCTGTTACTCCCATGATTCCTCTATAGTGCTTCAAAGGAACATACAAACATACATACATAGGCTGATAAACACATTACCACTCCTTTGCGTCGCGCAGTCGGGTAAAAAGTCTATTCATTACGGTGTTTTTAGATTTTAAAATTAAAATTTTACGATATGAGTAAATAAAATTATAAAAACGCAATATTTAAAAAATCCTTTGTCCCACGAATGCACTCGGAGAGATAGGCAAGGATCGTCACTCAGTGGATGCCTGAGGGGGTAGACCATATCGAAGGTAGTGTGACCATCTGATAACGTTTGCAGGGCTAACAGGGTCAACATGGCCAGAGATCGCACAAGACAGGGAGTTTTGGAAGGAAAAAGGGACGGCTTTTGCCCAGCAGTGGGATACAATATAGGCCAGCAAAAAAAAAAGTTAAGAATTTGTTCTCAATGTTTTAATATATCTTTCCAGATTTTAGTACCGTCGTCCTGTGTGTATGAAAGTTTAGAAGACCAAAAATCATTAAGGGAAGAAAAAGAATCGGTACTTGAAGAACCAGAAGTAGCGGAAGGAACGAAATCCATACCTGAAGAAGAAGAATCTGTTTCAGTATGTGAAGAAAAATTGTTACAAGCAGAACTTGAAGCAGCAACACAATTTTTATTGGGAACTGTTGTAGTCAAAGGTAACTTTTTAATTAATCTTGAAACACATTCTGTGGCGTGCATTGGTTTTCAGAATAGGTAGGCACTAGGCCGGGTCTGGTCTAGGCAAACGCGGTCACTAATCAGAAAAAAAGTGAGGTCAAAAGTGTGGTTATTGGAGTAGGCATGGTGATAACTTGCGAAGGTCGAACGTCATGGTATTACGCGGGAGACGTACAGTCACGTCTAAAAGTATGTATACACTTGGCTTTATTCAAAGGCGATTTACTCCTTTACTTTTGAATGAAATTTAATGTTATTACGAAAATAGTATTTTCGAACCCATAGGTTTATGTTAAGTGTCGTATTTCAACGTTGCATTCGTTATTTCACAAAAAAATCGTATTTGAAAATTGCCAAGTGTATACATACTTTTAGACGTGACTGTACGTATTTTTAATTTTGTTAAACGAGTAAAGACCAATGACAATATGCGAATTTTGTTTTTTGTTAGGTATGATAATTTAGTGAGAATAAAATGTAATTGACAGATTTATGTTGATATATCGAGGTAGGCACTGCTTATATGCCTATAGGCAATACACGCCACTGAACACATTACACTGCCTCGTTGTGTAGTGGTCGCAAGCGCTACCGGTGAGCATAAGGGCTTGGGTTCGATTCTTGGCTCAAGCTAAGTGTTTCTAAGGGTTTTACTATTTGGAATTTCTCAGTAGTAGCCCGGGGTCTGACTTTGTGCTCGGTTGATGGCATTAGGCTCGTCCCTCATTCGTCAGATGGGCCTTAAACATTACTGGCTAAATGTGGGTATACAATAGGTGCAACCGGGACACTACTTACAACCCTCGCAAAATAATTACCTATTACTACTACATAAATAAATGAAGTTTGTATACGTGCAAATGTGTGCGTGAAATCTAGTAGGGTTGGCTGTCGTGCGTAGCGTAAAAAATGACGCGGAAAGCGATTTGTGTCGGGGAACCGAACGACGACAGCGCTGCTCGAACGTGTGCATTATTATGAAGTGACCTTGTAGTTCAATTGTTTATTTATATAGCCGGGTTCGTAATGAAAAAACACTAAAATATTTTCGTGTAAATGACTTATCTCTAAATAATCGGTTATTCAATCGCATGGTATGCGAAATCTTACAAACAGTTTATCAAAGTCGGAAAAGCATCACAATATTCAACCATCAAATAAATTAAATCGTAAAATTGTGTGTTCGTGTCAGCAATACAGCCAGCGCTGTGGTTCTTACGATTGCGAGCGCCCTTGCTAAAGAGTCGGCGACGAATACCTCGAAGTGCGGGGTGAGGTGCGGTATCTGATGTGAGTGCGGGGAAGGGAGTGTCCTTTCTGTACGTAGTACTATTAAGTATTCTGTGCTGTAGGTGCACCTCTGCCCATCCCTTTCGGGAATATAAATGTGTTGTGATGTTATAATATCATGAATAAATTAATGTTCGCGCGAATTGACAACATTTCATATTTTTAACCTGCATGTATTATTACGTTATATAAAAGTAGATTCAAATCTAGGGCACCCATATTTTTTCGTTTTTCGAAATTATGTACTTTTCATTCATAATTTTAACTTTGAAATTCGGTGTATTCTAAAAAGACGTAAGTGCCAGATGACGGTAGAATGGCGATATTACCTTTGCTTTATTGTGACCCGTCAAAAAAACTGTTAGATATCACTTGTCTCAGTCGTTGTTTTGGTTCCGTCATTGGCGTATATTTTTCATTGGGATCCATTTTATTGGCGAAATATCAATCAAAAATTGATAATATTAACAGTAAGCAGCGTGTCGAGTTGATAGGAAAAAATATTGTTGAATTCAATTCAGTTTTTTAGTTGTTTTCTAGTTACACTTCTTAGGTGACATTGACATGTCTTGTTTAATATAATGTTTTCAATCAAAGACATTGGAATGCGCAAAGGTAACTACCTCATTCCGCCGTTTATGTGACGTCATCACATGTTTTTTGATTTTTATTTTTTTTCTCAGAAATTTAGAAATAAAAAAATAAAATAAAAATATATTTGAACTCAGGATACGAAAATAAAGAAACAGTATTTTTGTTTTAAGGTCGTGTCAGGTTTGAAATGTTGTCAATTATGGTTGTGTGTGAGCATACTGCGGGTTGCAAGTTCGTAAAATGAATGGGATGCTAACATGTCGCATGCTAATGCCTCATAATTAAAAAAAAAATTTAATCCCCTCAAATATTAATAAGTCATTTTGTAGCGGTATCTACAACGCCACATGCGAACAACGCGTCATACTGACGTCACGCAAATCCTGCATCTCGCAAGCAGAGTTTAACACCCGTCTGGTCGGAGGATCCTCCCTTTTCTATGGAGGTTTAGTGAACTTTACACCCCTTTCCTCATACCTCTATAAATTTACCATTTTCAGAAGAACTACAATACTCAGAAGACAGCCCGAGACTTGTAATCAAAGAAGAACCATTCGATGAATTTGAAAACCAAATGAATGAAGAAGAGAATCATACCGAGACTTTTGAACACGACATAAGTGTCAAAGAAGAATGCGTAGAGGAAGAGTATGAAGAAGATATTATCAAACTGAACTTCAATATAGAAGACTTATTAGTGAAACAAGAATCACTTCAAGAAGATGACGATGAAACTGTAGAACAGACAGAAGAGAACCAAGAACCAGAAAATGATGACACAGAAGAAGTTCCAGAAGAATTGAATGAAGATTCCATGCCGGAACCAGAAGTTATTATAGATGGGGATGATAAGAAAAAAAAACTATACAGATGTACTAAATGCGGATATACAGCGAGGCATAGACAATATAGACATCACGTGGAATATGACTGCGGCGCCAACCCAATGAACCATAAAACCTACACATGCACAAAATGTAAAATTAAATTTGTGTCTATGAAAAAATATTTGACACATCTCGAAGAGCATGGCTACACACACCTATCCTGTCCTGAGTGCCTGAAAGAATTCCAGACATACACACGTCTAGGGCAGCACCTACTACAACACATCAAACACAATTTTGTCCGAATAAAAATGATCACACACGCAGGCAAGGCTATGACAAAACCTGATTATCAATGCAAAAAATGCGCAAAGATTATAGGTCTTCGTAACTTTTTTGAACATTGGGAACTGCATGTAAATGCTAAGCCTATGCATCCTATTAAAGTTACCTCAAGGCCTAAGCATAAACATGGTGAATTGCATGAAACTATTATTAAGGAGTGCATTGGTGAGTATTGTATTTATTACTAGCAGCGCCCCGCGGTTTCACCCGCATATGTGTTGATCCCGTGCACAGATATAGATACACCTAGATAACGCAAGAGCAACTACTTCGCGTGCCAAAAATCGCACCAGTTTACGTTAGAAAATCGTAAGCCGCCACTTTCGCGCTCAGTCCTGCGTACTGTAACTATTTAGTAATCTGTGGTACTGCTGGCTGGGTGAGAGTGAGCGAGAGAGCGCGAGCTTGTGACGTCATAGTAGGTAGTCAAAAAGTGGCACGCTTAGTTTTCATACAGTTCGTGATACTTGCGTTATCTAGGTCTATCTATATCTGTGATCCCTTGGGAATATAAGGATAACAACTATCCTATGTCCTTTCCCGGGACTCAAACTATCTCTATACCAAATTTCATCTAAATTGGTTCAGCGGTTTAAGCGTGAAGAGGTAACAGACAAACACACTTTCGCATTTATAATATTAGTATGGATTGAAGTGAAAACTTCTTTAGGCGCGTTGGGCATTTATTATGATGGGTAAAAAACCGTTGAATTCGCGCCACTGTTACCGTAACTGACACCGCTTCGGATGTTTTCGGCTGTCATCGGCCCTCATTAAATACCTCTCAGGGCCATCTTTTCGGGGTGCGGGATTGTCCGAAAGGGTTACCGCTACCCCAGAACATAAAGGGCTAAGGAAGGAACACGGGTGGGTTTTAGTCAGTAAGAGTCTGACACCCTTCCGCTCCACCCAGAGCGGGAGGAGTCATGGTTTCCCTTCCAAAAAAAAATGGCCTTCTTTTCCATTGGCCACTCTGGGCAAGTGAACAGGGCCCCGAGATCCATTGGATAAACTAGTTCCTGCTAGCGTCATAACTAGAGGCTGTCAAAAATAAAAAAATCTCGGTCATAAAAATAAAATTATTTTCATTCCTTTCTTTCTAATGTTATAATTTTTTTTTTTACAGCCCGCTTAAGCAGACAGCCCAAGGAATGCAACCATTGCCACCGTTTGTTCAAACGGGTCAACGAATGCAAACGCCACATTATAGAACATCTATTAAGCGACGCATACAACCATAGACCCATATACAACGAGCTCAAATGCCAAGTCTGTGAACAAGGGTTTGCTGTACCGGAGAAATATAAGCAACACATGCGAGACCATGCGTCCCTACCCGTGTACAAGTGTGAACTATGTGATCGGACATTCAGTGACTCAAGCAATTTTACAAAGCATAAAAAAGTGCATAATTTGAAAGTGATTGTCTGCGATTTGTGCGGTAAAAAGTTTCAGTCGAAAGTGTCTTTGGAAAAGCATATTTTGGTAAGTTGGTTTCTACATTGTTTAGTGAGATATACGACAAGCGACAAAATGACAGCTCGTGTTTGTTAGACATAGCTAGAATACTTACACTCACTCCTATGAGATAAATCAGTGGCGTGCATTGCATTAGGCATATAAGCAGTGCCTACCTCGATATATCAACATAACCCTGTCAATTACATGTTAGTGTGTGTGCCCCACAATTAAGAAACTCACTAAATTATCGTACCTAACAAAAAACAAAATCTTCATACAAACACGCGCGGCAGTAGGCAGTCGCCGGACGGCCTACTCGGCTCCCGTACTATTCGCACATTGTAATTCGTCTTTACTCGTTCAAGTACGACATAATTAAAAATACGTAAACAAACCAAGTTGTAGGGCTGGGCCAACTATTTGTTTTGCGAATCTTAGACTAGCTATAGTGACTCAAATTATTGGATTGTCATCTGCCTAGCTTTTTTCCTAGCTATGATTGGGTCGGCTTCCAGTCTAACCGGAATACGAGTATGTTATATGGAGCGACTGCCTATCTGACCTCCACAACCCAGTTACTGGGTAATATGATACCCCTTGGTAAGACTGGTTGTCAGACTTTCGTGCTTCTGACAACTTGTGAAGACTGTCAAAGATCCGCGAATGACAGCCGCGACCAACGGCTTAGCGTGCTTTCCGAGGCACGGAGGGGTCTCGGTATGTAAAGATGGTCACCCATCCACGGACCGACCGTGGCAAGCGTAGCTTAACCTGATCGATCGACCCGTGCGGCTGTTATTACTTAGCTACGAGTCCCTCACTTTAAACTAATTTATTGTAGTACTAGCAGCGCCCCGCGGTTTCACCCGCATAAGTTTCTATCCCGTGGGAATCATCATCAACATCATAATCATTTCAGCCAAAAGACGTCCACTGCTGGACATAGGCCTCCCCCAAGCACCTCCACTTCGACCGGTTTTGTGCTTCTCGCATCCAACGAGTTCCTGCGGCCTTCACAAGGTCGTCGGTCCACCTTGTGGGAGACCTTCCAACGCTACGCCTTCTGGTACGCGGTCGCCACTCCAGAACATTTCGGCCCCATCGGCCATCTGTTCTGCGAGCAATGTGCCCTGCCCGTGGGAATATCGGGATAAAAACTATCCTATGTCCTTTCCCGGGACTGAAACTATCTCTATACCAAATTTCATCTAAATCGGTTCAGTGGTTTAGGCGTCAAAAGGTAACATACAGACAGACAGAGTTACATTCGAATTTATAATATTAGTATGGATATATTTATATACTATACTTACTAAAACAACAAATTTCTCTTTCCCAGAAACACATGGACTCACAGCCAATCACCTGCAAGATTTGCAACAAAATCTTCTACTTCGATACTTCTTATCGTCGCCATGTAAGATACTTCCACGAGAAAACAGTCATCGGTTACCGGTGCGCTATCTGCGGTGAACGCTTCGACAGTCTAAAATTTAAATGGGACCATATGTGGGAGGCTCATAAGGAAAGGAAACAGAAGGCCGACTGTCCTATATGCCACCAATCCTTCAGGAAATATTCTGATGTACGTCTCCATGCAAGAGTGAACCATCTGACGGAAGTTTCAGTGTTGAATGTCAAAAAACAGGCAAGAAAGTCCAATAATATAGATATTGATACGTACTTAAGAGATCCTGCGAAGATCAAGGCTGGGAGGATGGAGACTTTGGTTGTGTATGATTCGGATTGATGTGTACGACGAAAACAAATAAGTAATATATGAAGGGGTCAGGGGAAGAACCACTTTTGTCCATACCCAAGGCGCTTTAAGGTGAATGGGTACTTGTAGCCCGCGAAATTCAATTTTTCTTACGTTTTTTGCAATTTTCAGGTCAGTGTCAGGTTGTATCTTGATCAAAATATGATTCGCGACTATAACCGGTACGTATTTACAGAATTATAATAATTAGAATCATTAATACATCTTTCTAAGTTACACGAATGTGTGTTTGACATACCCAATATTATGTACAGTTGCATACAAGACTACACCCATGATATGAATCCTCTATAAAGGTTCTGAAACAGTTTTTTGCAATACTAATATGGAACAAAAATGGCGGCCGGCGGGATACGACGTGAATTAGAATAACCTACAACTTCTTTTTTTAAATTAAGGCGCTGTGGTAGTGAAGTGCGCGTAGATGATAATGTTCTTTTTATGAAAACAAGTTGTATAATGATACATTTAGTACATTATAACACACGTTTGGATGATATCATGGTTACTATGACACTGGTTGCTTTAATATTGGCAATAAAGTTAACTGTTGCAGAAACTTTTATAGAGGATTTATAGCATGGGTGTAGATAAATTATATTATAGTACTATGAATTATGATTAAAGTTCAGTGCTTCGGCAATCATCGTCAATCTTCGGAAGTAAGATGGCGGTAATCTATATCTATATACTAAGAATAAAGCTAAAGAGTTTATTTATTTGAACTCGTTAATCTCTGAAACTACCAGTCAGATATGAAAAATTATTTTTGCATTTGATAGCCCAATTCTTGAAGAAGGCTACAGGCTATTTAACATTACACTATGACGAGCAAAAAGAATAATCTCGTATGGAAAAGTGTTTATGGTAGAAATCTAACATAAAGAGATATATTAATGATTCTAATGACTATGATTCTGTAAATACATGTCTATTATAGTCGCGAATCATATTTGGATCAAGATACAACCTGACACTGATCTGCAAATTGCAAAAAACTTAAGAAAATTTAAATTTCGCGGTCTACTATGTAATAGGTATAATGGTATAGGGGGTAGGGGTAGGTATAGCTGTCACAGTCGACCACGGACAACGGTTGTTTTTTTCCTGAACGGTCCGGACATTGTATTTTTTTTCCCTGTATCAATATTTTAAAAGCATGAAAGCTCGGAGACTATGGATGTTATTGCCCTGTTGTTTTTGACAGAACATAGCGACAGGTATAACCATTCAGACTGCATTGCCAGTTGAAAAAAAATAAAAATGTGACAAAAGTTGTTCTTCCCCTGATCCCTTCATTTGTTTTCGTCTAAATCTCCGAGCTAACTAGACTAAAACATGTTTATCGATTTTATTCAGTTTCGAGCGGCCATTGTTGTTTACATCTTTGACAAATTTGGTGTGGTCAGACTTTAGGTGTATCCATATCTGTGCGTATAGCGTTAGTGAATTATGATTTCGATTTTATACAGGTAGCGCACTATGATCTACTTGAAGGACTAAGTGCGGAAACCAAACCAAACTTAGAACATAGAACTATAACAGTTGGATTTTGGAGATGGGGCAGTAAGAGTAGCTACGTGAACCTTTGTAGATTCAGGAAATCTGTGTTAGGAGACTTTTTGAGAAATTTTCGATTTGCATGGGGCCATTCAAGTATTACGTAACCACTACACGGGGGCGGGGGGGTCTTTACTTTGCTTAGTTTTGATGACATAGAGGATGGGGGGCTGGATAGTGATTACGTCACCTGTATTTATTTTTTTACTTCGGATTTTCTACAAATTTTTTTTCGATTTTGGTTTGAACACATATGGCAACCCTACTTGTCTATGCTTGAAAACGAAACGCATCCAACTGCTGCTCATGAATCAATAATAAAGATACCGGAGGGGCAATTCTCGTAATTTTAAGTACGTTCACAGTCTGATCTCAGTCTCAATCTGTCAAAAATACCTCAAATTTCCCTACATCTTGACAAGTTTTTGACGTTTGTTTGTCGCCGAGATGAGACTGCGACTAGATTTTGAACGTTTTAAATTGCGAGAATTGGCCTTCAGATCACATTAAAAAATGCATGTACCAATATTTACGTAAGCATCAAGGGGGGGGGGGGGGGTGTAAGCGCTTTGCTTATTTTTGCTGACGAGGGAGAGTGGGGGGTAATTATTTCAAAAAATCTGCTTTCGTAATACTTGAATGGCCCCAAACAGATTTCGAAAAAAATGTGCAGGCGGCAGGATGAGGGTCAATTTTCACGAACACTTTTTTTTTATGCCAATCGATCCTGTTTCTTATAAGTATCAAAAACCTCTACTGGACCAACTGAGGTTTTAGTAGGTACTAGAAAAGTCAGAAATCGCAGAATACTTTTCCCATACAATTCGCAGGGAATGAGAATCCAACTTAATTTTTACGGTTCCGTACCTGAAAAGGTAAAACGGAACCCTAATATTAAGATCACGTCGTTGTCCGTCTGTCTGTCCGTCAGTCAAGACCCTTTTTCTCAGGAACGCGTAGTTATCAAATTGAAATTAATATCAAATATTCAGAATAGAATCATGACAAATTGACAAACAGTAACTTGTAGTTACATTACAAAAAAAAATTAAACTACATATTTATATACCTACAAATTTGTACGAAGCCCTCGGTGCGCGAGTCCGAGTCGCACTTGACCGATTTTGTTTTTTTAACCTATTGAACGCCAGAGCATAAACGTATCGCAGTACCCCTGACGCCAGGCCACTTTAACAATACACACACACTTAAAACAACAAATTTCTCGATATTGGTGGTTTATTTATATTAGTTTCATGCAATACAATATAGACGGAATCTTAAACTTTTAAATTATATAAATAAAAAACACACAAAAGTAATGATTAAATTGTTTATTTCATAATATGGTGCAACCCGTGCGACGTGTATTTTGTCATTTATATTTGTGACGTTGGCGTTCAGGGTAAGATTTCGTTTGTCACATATATGTGACAATGGCGTTCAAAAGGTTAAAGGTCGTAGCACTCGTTACAAATCGGAAAGGGATCGGCACCGTATCAACTCGAGCCGTTCAGTATTCTTTGTATGAAACTCCCTACTGCAACGCACACTAATCGGAATCGTAACGTAATCACCTCAACTCGGGACAAGCTCACGAACCGCGGTGCGGTGCGTTACGGCTCGTCGTCCCCGCGCTTACGTCTCTCCGTACCCGAGCTTACGTCTCTTTGTCCACCCTTGCCCCTCTCACCCCTCCGGCCTGCCTGCTGCACCATCAACCAGCGGTCGGCGAGTCGTAAGCGCGGCGTCGCCTAGTCGTAGCCGAGTCGACGTATCGGAACTTCTGATCCGCTTTAGTTACGTGCATGTGCTTACATTAGGTTGACGCCTATTTGATGGCGAGGCGATAGGCGATACGGTGCCGATCCCTTACCGATTTGATACGTGTGCTACGACCTTAAACCGACGGAAAATTTCAACGCAGCGGATTCAGGATCATGTGATGGTAACAGTTTGCGTATCGATGACTCTGTCACCCTGAATTATTATTATTCTATAGTTGTTAGTTTATTTTAAGCATTTTTAGCTTTTTGACAATTTTTTTTTATTTAAGTTTGAATGTACTTTTTTAAGTTAAGCTTTGAATATGTAAAAATAGATTGATTGTGTAATGCCTTTTATTATTTTGTAAAAAATATGCATGCAAATGAAATTGAAATATGAATTAAATTTAACTGTCGAATTGTGTTATACTGCTTACCCCTTAAGGGACATACAGGCAGTATGTTCTGTTATAAAGATATGATTTAAAAAATATCAAATGTCTTTATTTGATAGTACTATAGATTGTATAGTACTGGGTTCGATTCCCGGGTCGGGCAGTGTAATTGAGTTTCATCATTATCTGCCTTTTTCCCCTCTATGTTTTGGTCGGCTTCCAGTCTAAACGGATGCAGTTGAATACCAGTATTTTACATGGAGCGACTGCCTATTTGACCTCTACAACCCAATAACTGGGTAGTGTTGAGTTTATCTATAGGGAAACTTCTTAGTACTAAAGATTTTTTATTTTTTTTTTGTAATAAAATCGTCCCCTATTATCTGGGACTTAAAAATAATACTTACATGTATATTATGAACTTTTTTGAATGTGGCAACACCATGCTTATGGTACATACGCCAGCACATCAACCTACCCGAAACTGTCAAATTTTCCCAATCAACCTTGAACCTTATGCTGTAGTGATAAAGTTGAAAATCTATTGAAGAAATTTGACAGATTGTAGTAGCTTGATGTGCTGGCGTCTGTACGCACGCACGACGACATAATATCATGCTATACATTTCCCGTATAAGCTGACTAGGTTGTCGATAGGTTTTTCGTACAATGAGATTGTTCGATAAACTATAATACGCGCCACGAAACATGAGACTTGACAAGCTCAGTAGTAGGGAGCTTGCGCAGGTAAGTCGTGTACGAAATAGTTACCCATAATGTGTATATCTATTCAGGGATTTGTAGATGACATTTAGATAAAAAAACTTTTTTACAAAAAAAAAACAACCGACTTCAAAAAAAAAAAAACACTACAAAGTGAAAAATAACTTTAATTTCGGAAGTCGGTGTCGTTGGTTTCGCATTTTCGTTTTTTGACATCGACTTCCGAAATTAAAGTTATTAAGTATTCACTTTGTAGTGTTTTTTTTGGAGTCGGTTGTTTTTTTTTGTAAAAAAGTTTTTATTTTTCACTTTTTTAGTTGTCTCTACCCCACACAAATTCAATTAACACTAGTGCATTGAAGAATTGAAGACACGACTCGAAGAATCATCAAAATTCACATAGAAATGCCGATACATTTATGCATATAACTTCGTACATACGAATTATATACTAAAACCTACCTAATGTATTATATACTAAAACCTTCCTGATAGTATGTAGATCACACTAATGAAAGAATTATCAAAATCCGTTAAGCAGTTTTTGTGATAATCGCGGACATACATACGGGTTGAATACAGAACCTCGTTTTTTAAAGTCTGCTAAAAATTCTTAACAATGTTATAATATTTAATACGAAATAATAAAGTTTAAGATAAAAGTCAAGTCTCATCTTTCGTGGCGCGAACTATACTATGCGATATTATGTACTTCTTCCAATAATTCTCTTTGTCTATGGCAAGAAAAAAAGTTGTTTTTTTTTTCTGGCACTTATTATTAACCCACCAAAATGAATTTCTGCAAAATTGAAAATGTATAATTAAGTATGTAAATTATAATAAAATGATAACCTCTGGTTTTCGAATTCAATTTTTGTTTTGTTTTTGTTCTGGTCAACAACAGCAGACGGCAAATTTCCTGATCAGACTTCCAAAAGACGTGTAGGTCAGCGCATAGCGAACTGCAAAATGCTTGCGTATTGTCGAGCAAAATTTTGACTGCTCGATCATTCAGGAGGCATGCCAGGCGAGCATGCCTCCTGAATGATCCGTGAGCAACAATAACATTTATTTTAAGTAATGTTTCGAGCGGCCATTGTTGTTTACATTTTTGGCAAATTTAGCGCGACCGGACCTTACATATTTATTCGTCAACTCAAAAAAACTCAAAGCATTTATTTCAATTAAACCATTTACAGGCACTTTTGAATTGTCAAGAAGTCAGTCAGTCAGAAAAAATGAAGCTAGTTGCCCATTCCAAAGCGTAGGTACCTATGGAGAAGAACGGGCAAGAAAATCCATGGACACTCTTTTAAATCAAAATAATGTGGTTACAAAGTCTTGGTTACATCATTCATGTTAAAAATTATACATGTGAGAACGATGCAGAACGTTAAAAGCGTCCATAATGAAAAGATGAGAAAAAACAACAATTCAAATAATAAATTAAAATAAGCCATAGCAGCAAAGAGATGACCAGTCCCTACTGACGGCGCCCGTTCACGAACATGACGCAAGCATCAGCACCATTCAGCTCAACCATTTTGAAGGGAGCTAAATGATCCAACACATGCGCCACCATCAGCGAGACATTTGAGTGAGCGTGACATACTCTCAGCCGCCAGAGCACATTCAAGTCAATGAAAGACGTACCCAGTAAATGGTAGCTTTATAGTGTGTACATAGTACTCACACATGTGTTAAGCAATTATACAATACTAGGAGATTGAATTTATACAATGCAAAGATAGACTTACAATCTTCAGCAAGCTTACAAGCTTCAGATTCTTCGTCGTTAAACATAATATGAGCTGGGCGCTGGGGGATATGAAACCAAGCGGTAAATAGGTTAAACATAAAATATATCCTATGACATCACATTCCCATCCATCCAGCTTCAAATTTAGTGAAAGAATTCTCGGAATCGGATCAGTAGTTCCGAAGATCACCCCTTACATAAAAACTCACTAATTCTACCTCTTTATAATTTATAGTACAGACGCCAGCACATAAGCTACCCGAAACTGTCAAATTTTCCCAATCAACTTTGAACCTTATGCTCTAGCGATAATGTTGCAAATCTATTAACCGGTTGAATACCGTAATTACAGACACAATTAAAAAGCCATTATGTCTCGCGTGGATCTACGTTTAAGCATACGAAGGGTTAAAGAAATTTGACAGATTGTAGTAGCTTGATGTGCTGGCGTCTGTACATATAGATTTATATGGTGTAAATTTTTTGCCATGTACGGCTATGTTAATTTTGAATGAAGTTATATAAAATTGAATCTGTAACCTTGTGTTGATATAATAAAATATAATAAACAATGTAGTTGTTACAAAGAAATACTATTTTTTCGTAAAAACATTGTTTTATTTAATATTTTTTTTACTTGGCAACATTTAACTTTACATGGAGCGGCTGCCTATGTGACCTCAGCGCAGTAAGGCAGGTTGGGACACGGACGGTTATGGAAACATGGTTGGAGTAAGTTCGGCGCTGGGATAAGACCGTATGAATAAAATTCTGCGGTATATTGTTCTGCTCCGGCGTGAAAAAACAAAATAAGCAGGGAATTTGAACTTACCCCAACATTCTTAGCAGCGGGTTATTCAGATTATTCACCCCATAAAAATCCACTCTAAGGTGGATATGCGGAAACGCATGTCCGAGAAATCCACCCTAGGCCTAGTTGGATAAACGGAATTTACAGCCTAGGGTGTATTCTTGGACTTACACATAAGCAGCCTATAATGTTCCCACTGCTGGGACACGGGCTTCCTCACGGTGAGAGGGAGTGGACCGTAAGCTACCACACGAGCCCAGTGCGGGTTGTCAGATGTCCCATTTCTTCGAATTTTTGGTTCTAGGACATGCCCGTTTCCTCACGATGTTTTCCTTCACCGTTTTGAGAGCAGTGGCGATGAAATTTTTTTTTTCTCGGACATGTGTTTCCGCAATATCCACCTTAGGGTGGATAAACGAAATAGCCGCGGACTAGTAAACAAAGAATACACGTGTTTTTCGCGCACTGTATTTTCAACGCACGCACGGCTTAGCGCAGAGGGTTGAAAATCCAAAAGTGTTTATTTTACGCGCTGGGATGCGCTCTATTGGATTCTCAACGCTCGGCTAAGCACAAAGAGTTGGAAATCCAGTGCACGATAAAATCCCGTCTCGATATTTTTGCTCCGTGCCAACGTGGGTTTAGACTGGTTTTGATCGAGACACGGACGGTTGTAGGGACAAATAACGATTACAGGCCGTTTAGCTGAGACGTTGCCTGAGGTAGGTGCGCGGTGCGGGAGGGGTGATAGTTGTCACAAGTTGACGAATCACTGAGCAATTGCATCTATAGATGGGCAATCCAGCGGGTTTAAACCCGGTGCTTTTGGTAAACACCCAATTTTCTGGGTGTTTACCAAAAGTACTTATCGGGTTTGAACCCGGTGGATTGCCCATCTATACTCGTCACCACACCCCTCCCGCACCGCACTGCTACCTCAGGCAACGTCTCAGCTAAACGGTCGGCCTATAGTAAATAAAAACAAACGAATTTACAAAAGATTAACATTTATTGCCACAACAATCCTAACTAATATTATAAATGCGAAATTAAGTTTGTTTGTTACCTTTTCACGCCTAAACCACTGAACCGATCATCCTGAAATTTTGCATATACGTTGTCAGGTGTACAGAAACGGACATAGGGTACCTTTCATCCCGAAAAAAAGTGCTGTTCCCGAGGAAAACAACAATAACGTTATTATCATAATAGATGGCGCCACGTGTATTGTTGTTTTGCTCGGGAACAGCACTTTTTTTTGCGATGAAAGGTACCGTATATCCGTTTCTGTACACCTGACAGCGTATATGCAAAATTTCAGGATGTTCGGTTCAGTGGTTTAGGCGTGAAAAGGTAGCAAACAAACAAACTTACTTTCGCATTTATAATATTAGTTAGGATAGGATTTCACGCGGACGAAATCGCGGGCAGCAGCTAGTATTTAAATAACATTGTGTTCATAATAAGATGACAATTCTTCTTCTAGTTTCTCTTTCTCACAAACTTCTCGTAAATGCCTGTTGAGTTTACTCTTGCCCTGAAAGAACAGAAAAATGTGAGCGTTATTAAAAAGTACATAATATACAGGGTGGAATTTTAATCACCGTTTTCCTCTTAAGGGGTCATTGTAATCATTATTATGAACAACTTTTACTATTGGACCAAGCATGAAATCGTGAAAAAAAAATCAGCTGTTGCATTTATGTTCGCATAACTCGTCAAAATGTAGGGAAAAGCTATTTTTTTTTTTCGCGATTTTATGCTTGGTCCAATAGTAAAAGTTGTTCATAATGATGAGTAGAACGACCCCTTAAGAGGAAAACAGTGATTAAAATTTCACCCTGTATATTTGTGAGAGCCAGCGATTTACCAACCCGCACTGGGCCCGCGTGGTGGATTACGGCCCACTCCCTCTCACAGAGAGGAGGCCTGTGTCCCAGCAGCGTGTAAGTTAAGCCATGTTGCTATAAAATATCTTAACCGGCTTCAAAAAGATGAGTCTGCATCTACGAAGTTACTAAACCGATATTGCTGCGAATTTGTCAATAATAAACCGAGGGTTCCGTACAAATTAGTATTTTTTAGGGTTCCGTACCTCGATAGGAAAAAACGGAACCCTTATAGGATCACTTTATTGTCCTTCCGTACGTCCGTCTGTCAAGACCCTTTTTCTCAGGAACGCGTGGAGGTATCAAGCTGGAATTTATATCAAGTAAGTCTACTGTCCCTTGGAGCTGTGAAAAAATCAAACTTCTAAGCCAAGGCAATCAAAACCTACAGGGTACTTCCCGTGAACTCAGAATCTTGAAATTTGGTACGAAGCAACGTCTTATAGCACAGAATATAAAGGAAAAATTGCGAAAATCGTAAATTTTTAGTTACATCATATAATAAAAATATTTTAAACAGGTTTGTACGGAACCCTCAGTGCGCGAGTTCGACTCGCACTTGGCCGGTTTTTTCCTTTGATACATGACATTGCTTCTTGCCAAATTTCATGATTCTAGGTCAACGGGAAGTTGAAGTTTGATTTTTTCACTGCTTCAAGGGATTGCAGCCCTGAGTATTTGATATTAATTTCAACTTGATAACTCCACGCGTTCCTGAGAAAAAGGGTCTTGACAAACGGACAACGAAGTGATCTTATAATCAAAATCTTAATTAATTCAAACAATATTATACCTTAAAACTATTTCCACAAAGATGGCACACGGCTTGTTTGGTCTGCGGCGGCGTGATGTGCGCACGGGCATGTCTCGTCAACGATTTGCGGCTGCTGTACCTCGCGCTACACGTCTGACAGCGGAACGGTTTCGTGGCACTGTGGACGGTTGATATATGGGAGCTTAGCGAACGTTCGTTCGGGCAGGATCGGTTGCAGATCGGGCATTCGTATCTGTGAAGAGAGAGGGAAGTATTCTTTTAATAAAGAAATAATTGCAGCGGCAGGACCACAGATATAGATAGACCTAGATAACGCAAGTATCACGAACTGTATGAAAACTAAGCGTGCCACTTTTTGACTACCTACTATGACGTCACAAGCTCGCGCTCTCTCGCTCACGCTCACCCAGACAGCAGTACGCAGGACTGAGCGCGAAAGTGGCGGTTTACGATTTTCGAACGTAAGCTGGTGGCTTGCGTTATCTAGGTGTATTATCTGTGGGCAGGGCAAACAAAAATAAACCTTAAAGGAAAATGACTAAAGGCCCATTTTTAAGTCGTCAGATGACTTATCTGATGAATAAATGTGCGGAATAAATAATAATAATAATATTCCACAACTATCACACAACGCCATCTAGTCCCAAGCTAAGCAGAGCTTGTGTTATGGGTACTAGACAACTGATAAACATACTTATATATTTCTAAATACATACATATTATAGATAAATTACACCTAGACACAGAACAAATGATCGTGCTCATCACACAAACATTTGTCCTGGGTGGGAATCGAACCCACGACCTCCGGCATAGCAGTCAGGGTCACTTACCACTAGACCATCAGGCCTGCAAAAAATGTGTGGGTTTTTACTCATTCATTCTCCTACCCTTATCCCAATTTATTTGGGGTAGACGCTACATCTCTTTTTCTTATAGCGGTTTTTACTATATTAGTTTACTAGCAGCACCCCGCGGTTTCACCCGCATAAGTGTCGATCCCGTGGGAACATCGGGATAAAAGCTATCCTATGTCCTTTCCCGGGACTCAAACTATCTCTATACCAAATTTCATCTAAATCGGTTCAGCGGTTTAAGCGTGAAGAGGTAACAGACAGACACACTTTCGCATTTATAATATTATATATACTATTAGTATGGATTTTTGTAGCGCTTCATACCTAAAGATTGTAGTCAGGAATCTTAGTTGAATTGAAATTTCATCCATTGAACAGCGGGGTAAAATAACTGCGTAACATCATCAGTAGCTATGGGTTTGATTTTGACAGTTCAACAACATTCATTGCGTTATTTACGTTGTTGAGCCGACAAAGTTTTCGAACATAAGAAGCAATGGATTAGCAATATCCTTCAAAATGATTCAGATTTAGATTACTAGACTACTACGCAATTAGGGTGCAGTTTAATTCTCTATGTCCGAAGATATTCTAGTAAGGAAAATAAAATATTGTTTCCATAGAAAAACTTGTAAAATTAATAGCATTTTTTTCTTCAAAATATATAGCCGTTTATTGGTAAATAGTTGTTAAAATACGCAAGTGCATTGTTTATATAGAATTTATAGCTACAATTCACTTTTAATAAAAATATAAATCAACAAAAAGAATCGCCCGAACAGGGACTTGAACCCTGGACCCTTGGATTAAAAGTCCAATGCTCTACCGACTGAGCTATCCGGGCCTTCCAACAAACGTCGAAATTGGCCAACTATTGGTACTCGTAACTTTAAGCACGATCACGGTCTAATCTGTCTCAAAATGTCTATAATTTCCCTACATTTTTGACACTGATTGTCGTTAAGATGACCTTGAATTTTAACATTTTTAAGTACGAGAATTGGCTTCTAGCCAATAATTTATTTATTGTTTGACTAATGAACAAAGGCTTATTATATTTTCACAGGTGAAAACTCTCCAATACTATAATTAAAAGACTCGTCACTGTATTTATACAGCTAATAAAATATTAATAGGCTGCAACATGATGGGCTGTTGTCGTGTTATGCGACTACCATAAAAAATGGGGCATTACAATACATAGTGGACCAAGCTGGCTGGATCGGGCACACTTTTTATTTGACAATTATTTTTATCTGATGTACAGTCACGTCTATAAGTATGTATACACTTGGCTTCATTCAAAGGCGATTTTCTCCTTTATTTTTGAATGAAATTTTATGTTATTACGAAAATAGTATTTTTGAACCCATACGTTTATGTTAAGTGTCGTATTCCAACGTTGCATTCGTTATTTCACGAAAAAATCGCAATTGAAAATTGCCAAGTGTTGACATATTGGTGCTCGTGACTGTATGTATCTGGTGTATTTGTGTTTTAGTCTGTGCTAAATAAATGCATTTTCTTTCTTTCTTTTCACTACATTACAAGATGGTGCAAGCTGGCCTGCTATATTACAAAATGGTACAAGCTGGCCCACAGCAATAAACAATGGTCCAAGCTGGCCCACTACATTACACAATGGGGCAAGCTGGACAACTACACTACACAATGCTGCAAGCTGGCCTACTACATTACGAAATGGGCCAAGCTGGACCATGACATTACACGATGGTCTAAGCTGGCGCAGTACAATACAATGCATGTATATAATGTATACAATGGACCAAACAGGGCACTGGCCCAGCTTGGTCCATTGTGTAATGGATTGTGTGTGTGTATACTGATATTAAAATGACGTAAGCTAGACAAGTAGAATAAACAATGGTCTATGCTGGACCACTACATTACACCATGGTCCATGCTGGCCCACTACAATAGGTACACAATGGCCTTCTAAAGTTTTTAGCTTTTAAAACTTACGCTCTCTGTTGATGGTTGACAGATTGTCTTTGGTGCGCCAACAAGCTCTTCCTACTAGAATACCCGATGCCACACGTTGTGCAGTAGTGCTCTCTTGTGTCGTCTGTTATTGCGTGTTTCTTTTTATGCTGGGTCAGTGTGTATGGACTACTGAAGGTCGAAGGGCACTGGTCGCAGCTGAACTTCCGATGGATATGTTTTCTGAAAAAAAGAAAAACAACTTCTTAAAAAAACGTTGTTTGTCACATGTCTTCGCGGCCGGCGTCTTTGAATCGATTTGATTTTCCCATCACTAATGACCGGGTTCTGAGGTTTTTAAACGGGGTTTATCGATTCGATAGTGATTCTTGGTTCGATGTCGTGTTTCTGAACACGTCATTAAGGAAGAATTTAACTTAAGAGTCGAGTAAATTATTATCGAGGGTTTGTCTGAGAACCTCAAAAACCGAGCATAAGGAAGGAATTCGCTTGATAAGATAATTACGGCGAATCAACAGCTATTGAAAGTTTAAACTCCGTTTAAGAATTCTTCAGAAACCAGGCATTAGTAGTGCTTGTGACGTCATAGTATGAAATGCGCAAGCACTCCAGCACCCCGGCTAAAGGTAGCAGCAGGACACCGTGTGGTTTTAGTCAGTAAGAGCAGACCCTGGGGTGGGTGGAGGGGTCTGTCAGAACAGACCCCTCCACCCACCCCAGGGTGGTGGACATCCATGAGGATTTCCACACGATAAAAAAAAAAAAAAGGTAGTCAAAAAATGCCACGCTTGGTTTTCATATAGACCGTGATACTTGCGTTACCTGCGCAAGCACTCCAGCACCCCGGCTAAAGGTAGCAGCAGGACACCGTGTGGTTTTAGTCAGTAAGAGTCTGACAGACCCCTCCACCCACCCCAGGGTGGTGGACATCCATGAGGATTTCCACACGATAAAAAAAAAAAAAAAAAAAAAAAAAAAAAAAAAAAAAAAAGGTCTATCTATGTCTGTGGAATGATCCAACACACGTGCCGCCCTCAGGGAGACATAATTCAGTGCCGAATTAAGACTACTTGATGCCCTAAGCAATCCACGCTTGCGGGCCCCCCGATCCACTAGAAGCCTCGTATTAAAAAAAAAAAATCGACGAGCGATTTATTAAGATTAGCGCACGTCTCAAAGAGTGACTTTTGGGTCTTGTAGCATCTTGCTGACGAACACCCTTGCCTTTTATGTATACTAGCAAAAGTTGTTCGGTGACGTTTATGGTAGGCTCGGTTGCCGCCCAAGACTTTGGGGGGGGGGGGATCACCATGGGTGCCAAGAAATATTTTAAGGGACCTTCCTAAAAATATTTACCTACATCTCCTCGTTGGTCTAGTGGTCGCAAGCGCAGTGGCGTGCATTGGTTTTCAGAATAGGTAGGCACTAGGCCGGGTCTAGTCTAGGCAAACGCGGTCACTAATCAGAAAAAAAAGTGAGGGTGAGGGTGAAAGGGTGAGGGGGGGGGGGGGTGGAGGGGTGAGGTCAAAAGTGTGGTTATTTGAGTAGGCATGCCTACTAAGTGTGATAAATTGCGAAGGTCGAACGTCATGGTAATACGCGTGAGACATACGTATTTTTAATTTTAGGCCGTCCGGCGACTGTCTACTGCCGCGCGTGTTTGTATGAAGATATTGTTTTTTGTTAGGTATGATAATTTTGTGAGTTTCTTAATTGTGGGCATAGATTTATAATAACGTCCAGATTGAGTGTTCCGTACAAAACGCACCGTTCTTATTGAATGCATTTAGTGATACGCGTGTGCGTTGGTACCGCCCACCGCAAGTGTATTATTATCGTTTCTGCAGTTGTGTGCGTGACGTTTTCTAATACCAGCGCAAAATGATTACCCCAAAATGTAGGAAAATTCGTGTAGTTTTCTTATTCATATTCACTTAGGTAATTATATAGTTATTATATGTGTACAAAATGAAACCCGCCTTTTACATTCATACCGATTGACTCTTATGATAGTTTTTGAAGATTGTTATAATTTTATTTTTAACATGGTTTTCGTAAACATGTGTGAAGGAACAAAAAACTTTTAATATCATAGGTACTAATATTATACATCAGAAACTTTGTGAGTGGTACTGGTTTGAGAATTATCGCTAAACATACGTTAATGTGGGAACATTATAGGCTGATGATGATGATGATGATACGTTAATGTAACAAACATACCTAAAATATTGTTTCGCTCCAAATCCGTTTGTTGACTCAATAATATCGTAGTATTAAAAAAGATGGTAAAAGTATTTCATACCCTTGGCAACCATTGATATCATTTTGTTGATAATAATAATGTTGATTTCGTAACATTATACAATATTAACCCTTTAACCGCGCGTGTCGCATATATGCGACAAATATTTCCGTGTCCCTACCGCGCGTGTCGTATTTCTGCGACAGAGAACATGCATGATTTTTTCGTTCTATTTTCGTCCTATTAATTGCGTGGTACAACTAAAACTATTATTAAATAGAGCTATTATTTACAACAATTACTTAAAATTATGTGTCATAACTCTAAGCATTCAAAAAACTTAAACAAAAATAAGTAATTGGCAGCTTGAAATTTTCTTCGGCGTCTATCGCGCGCGTCGCATAAATATGACCATAGGGATGGGATACAATGCAATGCGCATTTTAAAAACGAAATAACAAACAGTTAAATAATCAGGTATAATGCATCATTCAGCATAAAATAAACGGTGTCATACCAAATAAAGTTAAATTTAACATATTGCCTTGTGTTATTAATTCTTTTCCTTATTATTCATAAGAAAAATATCCCTCACGATCTTTGTATAATGCCAACATTTGACGTTAGTTCCCATCCCTTGACTCCTATGCTTGCAACATATTTCTCTAGTTAGTCTAGCGCGGCTGTCACATTAATACGACCACTGCCTACGTCACAAGCGGATCAAACGAATGGAAAGTTCCATTAATGTTGTTCGTTGGTATTTGTGCATTGTCGATAAAATAGTCACATTTCAATTTTCAATAATGACGACTACTGAGGAATTATTAAGAATATTAGAAGGTGACGACGACGAGTGTGACGACGAATTGGAATTATCCGATTCGATAGAAGAATTTAGAAGTGATGGAGAGGTAAGTACCTATTTCAATTTCTTCTTAGGTTATTTGCACATTATTCAGTAGGTATAGGTATAAATAAGACTTCCGTTGGGTTTAGGTAACTCCTTGATGAATCGAAATAGTATTTTAAATATTGTGATGTAATTCTGTTATTACCTACTTAACTACCTACATATCCTATTGATTGTTCAAATTTGGAACCGTGTTGTATGTTGTCCTTACTATAGTTGCAAAACTTCTGAAAAATTCTGAATAATTCCGGAATACTTCTAGGAAAGTTTCTTTAAATCAGAATTATTCAAAATGAATTTAATTAAGATTTTTATTTTTTTTGCTGAAAAATCGTATTTTGCATCGATCGTCGATCGCCGCCGCGCTGTCCCTCTGTGCGCGCCCGACTGCACGAGTCGTGCGTGCCGCGCGCGCCCGGCTGCACGAGTCGTACGTGCAGGCGGTGGCGGTGCGGGGTGCGGTAAGAGGGGAGATGTTCCCTGGAGAAGTTTTCCCCCCCGCGCCCCGCGAGATACATTCGTACCCCGCAATCGAATGTTTCCGCCGAATATTTCGCCCGAATAATTCAATGGGAAATATTCCCAAAGTTTCGGAATATTTCGGAATACTTCCGAAGTATTCGACGGGAATGATTCGGAATTTTTCCCGTCAGCATCTATAGTCCTTACCATTATTAAGGTACTGTGACAGTACCTACCAAGCCGGACAGGCACTCGCACTCGCGTTTGTCTCTTTTTCTCTCTCTCTCTCTTTCATAAATCATTATTCGAGTTTGGGTGTAGCTGTTTTGTGTCCGTGACTTGTGTGTTTGTGAAGTCCCAAGCTACACAGGAATTATTCCTAGTGCTTAAAGATGAACGATTGTGATACGAAGAAAGTGATTAGGGTGGTTAATTTAAAGGTCCTACGAACAGGCGCGACACGCGACACAAAGACATGAGCGGTTTCTTTGTGTCGCGCCTGTTTGTAGAAGCCATAAGGCTGATTTAAAATAAAAACATAAAAAATTCTTTGACTTTTTTTTATCGATACAACGATTGCCCCTCCTTATTTATTGTAGGTATTATTTTGTCGATTTGTAGCCTCGCGCTAGGGGCACGACAATTGATATTTAGCCAAGCGGTTAAAGGGTTAAAATATCGCAGCATAAAAAAAGGGTAAAAATATTTCATGCCTTACCTTGGCAATACTCAAATATTATGGCGTCGTTTTGTTTTTATTTTGTTTTCGTAATAATTTCAATGAAATACGTAGAAATTCATCATAAAATTGCAAACTTACCTGTGAAATGTGATGTTCGTATCCTTGTCTTTTTTTGGAGTGTAGTTTTTACACGATTTCACTGCACAAACCGTCATTTTTTCAATTATATTTAACAGCGTTTTCTGACGTACACGCGTTGAACGTCTGTCGCGTAATGGCGGCCTGTGGGCGGGGCTAACGAACGAATACACTATTTTGGTGTCTGTGAATTCGAAGCATTTTGACAGCGCGTACTAGGCATCTGGACGTTATTATAAATCTATGATTGTGGGGTACACACACTAAAATGTAACTGACAAGCTTATGTTGATATATCGAGGTAGGCACTGCTTATATGCCTATATGCAATGCACGACACTGGTATTTAAATACTTACATCATATGGGTCCTAACAGCCGCTTGGTTGTTATAACTCTTTCCACAAACGCTGCAAGAGTACGTCCTACTGCTCCTCTTGGTCATATGGAACCTTTTCAGATGCTGCTGCAAGCCGCTGGCATCCCTGTAATGTGAAACATTCAAACTCAAACTCAAAGCATTTATGTCAAACAACTCAGCTGTAAAAGCCGAGGCAGGCCTAAGAAACGCTGGCGTGACGACTTAGACTCATTCCTAACCGACTGGACGGAGAAAGTACAGCACAAGGAAAAGTGGAAGAAAATGGATTGAATTGAATTGAATGGGGGAGGCCTTTGCCCAGCAGTGGGACAGTACAGGCTAACGGAAAAAAAAAACTCAGCTGTAACCGCAACTACGTTCGCGTGCCGGTAAAAAATAAATTAGATATTTTTTATTTTTATTGCTGAATGGGGCCGCCCTTGACCTCGATCATTTAGGACTTCTTTTTTTGGACCTCGTGGGTTTTTTTTTGCGTGAAACCATTATTATTTTTCTAAAATAAAAGTAGCCTAAATTACTTCTTATAACATCAGCTATGTGCCAGTGAAAACCCCGTCAAAATCGGTCCAGCCGTTTCAGAGATTAGCCGGAACAAACAGACAGACAGAAATACAAAAAAAAATATAAAAGTGCATTGAAGAATTGAAGACACCGACTAGAAGAATCATCAAAATTCGTATAGAAATGCTGGAAATGCAGTACATTTATGCATATAACTTCGTACATAAGAACAATTACCTGATGTATTATATACTAAAACCTTCCTGAAAGTATGTAGATCATATTAGTGAAAGAATTATCACAATTGGATCATGAGTTTTTGAGAAAATTGCGGACATATAAACGTACATACAAGTCGAATTCCGAACCTCCTTTTTTGTTGAAGTCGGTTAAAGGTACGATTCAGACCAACCGGCTCGCATCGTGCCGCATTGGAACGGAGCCGTACGCATGCCGCGGCAGCCGAACGCGTCCGTCGGAGCCGTGCCGCTACCGCGGCATGCGTTCGGCTGCCGTGATAGCCGTAAGCGTGCCGCGGCAGCCGACAGCGTCCGCTGCACGGATATCGAGGGATATGGCATGGAGGCGTGCCGCATGTCACCTCTATAAAAGGCCATAACTGGCCGTATGTTGTTGTGCGCGACGGCTAAGCGCCGTAGTCATATGTTTGTATCGAAACGTGTAGTGTCATTTCGTATTTTTACAAAATGCAGAATTGTTCCGTCCTTATTTGCAAAAATAGAACAATCACAACAAACCTTAAGACAAGTGGCATGTCCTACCATCGGTAATTAAAAAATCGCTGCACTAATTATATTATTTAAGGATTTTACAAATATTTCGTTGTGAAATATTTTTGAAATAACAAGAAAATTGCCTAGCAACGGTAGTGATGCATAGCGCTGAGATATGGCTATCGATAAATATAGTTAGTCTGTCTAAATACGAAAATATATATAGAACCTATTTTACAAAAAATAATACATTTCATTTCAATTTCCCGTAAGATCCAGAAATTAAAAATAAATGGATAAATGCAACAGGCAGGGAAAATAATTGGTTTCCGTCAATCCAAACTGTAATTTGTTCTGTATACTTTAAAGAGAATTGTTTTAAGTCGCCCGCGAAAAGACACAATTGCTCTTTAAGTGGGCTGTACCTACATTCAAATTAAGATACATACCTATATGAAACCGTAAGTTAACTATTATTAGTACAGCTACGTGCAAAAGTATTATGCATGTTTACTTCATAATGAAAACAAAAGATAGGAATTCCAAGATCTTTTATGGTAGAACACGTATTTTCGTACTTTTTTATTTTTTTAAAGGGGATTGAAGATTTTTTATGGAGCCTATTTGTAATTTTGTATATCGTCCTATCAGGCCTATCTATATATCCTATGTAAATCGGTGAAACTGACTAATCAACGAAACTAGCGAATTAAATAAACTGACGACTGAGGGAAACTGACCAGTAAGACGCGGACTCGATATAATATGTATCCTATATACAGTGTGTCAGGTCAAACGAGGGACATACTTTAAGGAAGTGTAGTAGATACTCATGAGTGTAGTAGATACTCATGAAAATGAACAACTTTTAATATGGGGCGGACTGAAAAATATGAAAAAAGAAAAAAAACAGCTGTTCCCTACATTTTGTGCAGTTATGCGAAGATAAATGTATAGAGCGGCTGGTTTTATTTTTTCGATTTCAGTGTTGGTCTCTTAGTAAAAATTGTTCATTTTCATGGGTACTACACTCCCTTAAAGTATGTCCCTCGTTTAACCTGACACACTGTATACAGGGTGTTACAGAAAGGGTTTATCAATACAAACGGGTTGAAGAGTGTATCTGGTCTAGAATCTCTGTACAAAATTTCAGCTCAAAAGCATTAACTTTGAAAATGCTTAATATTTTTTTATTTCGACATCACGGCGCTGCACTGCCGCGTGGCAGCGTGATGTGCGTGTACTAGGCGCACAGACACACTACAGATAATGGATAATGACCCTCGTAGTTTTAATTTTAGGTAAGAGAGAAACTAAAGAAACTACTTATTTACTTAAATTTCATTTGCAAACAAATATATTATATTTTTACGTGATTTGGTTTTATTGATTTTTAATATACCACATTGAAAGCAGAAAAAATAAACAATACAAAATACACCCAAAACCCAAAAATCACTTCTCTTTTTTGTAGTTCATATCTATCGATATTTTTATCGATCATATATTTATATTAACTCATCTTCCCTAGTTGATGCTAGAGTTGCATGTGTGCATTCAGTGACTGTGTCTATACTTTCTAGTGCCCGCCCCTTTTGAGCATGTGTGCAATAAGATAGCACAAAAGTGTTACACTTATTTTCTTGTGTGTGTGCCAAAAAAGCCGCCCAATTTGATCATGTGTGCCGTATCTATTTCTTTTGTTTTTGTGTGAGTTTCCGGAGTGGGGAAAATGTGGCGACACTTGAACTTGAACAAATATGCAGTGAAGGCATATCTCTCGGATATCTATGGTCCGCTGAAATCCGTACGCACTCCAAGCGCCCAGAAGTGCTGCTCACATTGCGCCGCGTAGACGTAAAGTGAAATTTTATTTAAAATATGGTGGAGAGTGGGACGTCGTTTTGCTAGCCCTTGCATTAGAGGAAGAAGAAAATAATAAAAAAATACCGTAATCTCCGTTCGTATTCCACGGCTCACGGCCGACCGGCTCCGAACGGGCCCGACGGCAGCCGATTGGATGCCGACGGCGCAGTTCGGCGCCGTTCGGAGCTGGTCGGGGCCGGTCGGCCGTCGCGACGCGTCGCGACGCGTCGCGACGCGTCGCGTGATGCCGACGGAGGTAAATATGCGTAAGTTGCATACAAATATGAACTGTAATTACTGATGATACACTTCAATGTTCTTTACCGCATTGTAAAATGCCGTCCGGCCCGGCGCGATGCGAGCCGGTTGGTCTGAACCGTACCTAAAAGCTGTTATTTTGACATTACCAACAGAAACTTCAATTTTATTTATTTGTATAGATTACATATTTGTATAAATCAATTACAGGATGACCAATCCCTACTGATGCCATTATTATCCGATCCATTACAAACAAAAATTCTAAGTTTAGAACTTCGAGCCAGTTCATTTGTGTTTCGAACTTTAATACGATAATTTAAAGTTCAAATCACAAAAAAAAAACTGGCGTTAAACTGTAGTCTGAATTGTAAATTTTATATTAAACTTTACCTTAATCGGAATAAAGTTCAAAATACAATAACTGGCTCTAATTACGAAGGCGAAAGCTTGTGAGTGTGTGTGTGTTGATATGTTTGTTACTTCTTCACGCTTAAACGGCTGGACCAATTTTGATAAAATTCTGTATGGAGGTAGCTGACACCCTGGATTAACATACAGGGTGTTACGGAAAGGGTATATCAATACAAACGGGTTAAAGAGTGTATCTGGTCTAGAATCTCTGTACAAAATTTCAGCTCAAAAGCATTAACTTTGAAAATGCTTAATATTTTTTTATTTCGACATCACGGTGCTGCACTGGCGCGCGGCGGCGTGATGTGCGTGTACTAGGCGCACAGACACACTACAGATAATGTATAATGACCCTCGTAGTGCGGTGACATGTTAGTTATGATTTTAATTTAAGGCGCTTACATGAGCTAAACGCAAAAAAACGGTAGTTTTCGAAACAATAAAAGTATATGATCGCCTACAGTAAACAAAATCAGAAAAATATATGATATTCTTCAGGATATATGCTAGATAGATAGTGTTTTGAAAACACAATACAACTAATTTGGTACGATAGAAAAAAATCATGAACATACCTCTAAAAAACTTTCTTTTTACAATAAAAACCATACTAATATACATACAATCATTCTGATTTTTTGTCAGATTATTCTACAAGTAACATACTAAAATGATAGTGTTTTATTTTTTTATTTAAAACAATAGTTTTTTTGTAAATCGAATATTCATAGTTCCGAACATAAAAAGTGCGCATGTGTGCGTGAACGCCCGTGTAGCGACAGTGCCGGCCGAGGCCTGATGCTATACGGACGTGTCGCTCTTTTCGCCGCACTATTTCCGTCAAAATTGTTATGTTTTTGTTAAGTTTTATTTGTAAATTCATTGTTTATTATTATTTGCATTATCTTCTTTCCGTAAATATTTTTATTTCGTGTAAATATAAAATACTTTTAAGTTTGTTATGTATGGGTGCAAGGCGCGCGCCATCTATTGTACGGCGAGTCCCAACTCCCGGGCGTTTCACTTGTGTCTACCGGCAGTGGTCCGCGTAACCTAACAAAGTTAAAATAGGGTAATAATTTGTAAATAAATGGGAAATATAGTGAAACATTCCGTTAGGAGGACTACAAAACGTTCATATAAAACAAAAGCCGAACATAATATGAACGAAAGTAAAAAGTATGAGCATTTTATTTTTAACTGAATATTTTTATTTTTGCAATAAAACTATGAATTTTGGAAACATCTAAGAAAGTGCAGTCGGTATTTTCGACTTCACGTACAACTGTCACAGTGACGTATGTGGACGACGTGTAGATTTGTATTCGAGAGTCCCCGGGTTCGATTCCCAAGGTTACGAAATCGTACTTTCTTTTTAAATTTTATTTAAATGTATTTTGAATTTTTAGATAGATAGTGTTTTGAAAACATAATACAACTAATTTGGTACCATAGAAAAAAATCATGAAGATACCTCTAAAAACTCTTTTTACAATAGAAACCATACTAATATACATACAATCATTCTGATTTTTTGTCAGATCATTCTACAAGCAACATACTAAAATAATAGTGTTTTATTTTTTTAGTTCAAACAATAGTTTTATTGTAAATAGCATAATATTCATAGTTCCGAACATAATAAGTGCGCATGTGTACGTAAACGGTAAACCCCCGTGCGTGTAGCAATAATGCCCGGCCGAGGCCTGATTATAGATGCTGGCGGGAAAAATTCCGAATCATTCCCGTCGAATACTTCGGAAGTATTCCGAAATATTCCGAAACTTTGGGAATATTTCCCATTGAATTATTCGGGCGAAATATTCGGCGGAAACATTCGATTGCGGGGTACGAATGTTTCTCGCGGGGCGCGGGGGGGAAACTTCTCCAGGGAACATCTCCCCTCTTACCGCACCCCGCACCGCCACCGCCTGCACGCACGACTCGTGCAGCCGGGCGCGCGCGGCACGCACGACTCGTGCAGTCGGGCGCGCACAGAGGGACAGCGCGGCGGCGATCGACGATCGATGCAAAATACGATTTTTCAGCAAAAAAAATAAAAATCTTAATTAAATTCATTTTGAATAATTCTGATTTAAAGAAACTTTCCTAGAAGTATTCCGGAATTATTCAGAATTTTTCAGAAGTTTTGCAACTATAGGCCTGATACTATACGGACGCGTCGCTCTTTTCGCCGCATTATTTATTTGTACCTACATACATTCATTGTTTATTATTACTATTTGCATATCTTCTTTCTGTAAATATTTTTATTTCATGTAAATATAAAATACTTACTTTTAAGTTAAAATAGCGTAATAATTTGCTATCAATTATATCATTTGTAAATATGGGAAATAAAGTGAAACATTCCCTTAGGAGGACTACAAAACGTTCATATAAAACAAACGCCGAACATATGAACGAAATTAAAAAGTAAGGCTAGGTTCCCACCAAAGAGTAAAGTAACTATAGGTTCCCACTACGCCGGACCGGCAGATCTGCCGCGCCGGTAAATCTGCCGGAAGGGCTAGTGGCTGTACAATTTATATGAAGCTATTCACATTATCCCGGGTCCGGCATTTTTGCCGAGCCTGGCATTTTTACCGACCGTTTTGTCACTACGAATTGCCGGTAGAACGACCGGGCCCGGAGTAATGTGAACGAGTTTGTGCCGGTATCTGTACCCCGCTCGCCCCGCTCGTGCTCCCCTCGCCCCGCCCGTGTTCCACTCACGTCATTCGGCTCGCATTTTCTGGTAAAAGTAGACGTTTAGCATGGATATTCAAGCATAACTTTAATTACGCTTGTCCAAGAGAGGCATGGCGTGAAGTATGTTTAATGGTCCAAATTCAACTGAGGTAAGTACTTGACTGTCTGAATTTCTTCCGGGATCCGATGTAATGTGAACACTCTGTCCGGTGTCCGGTTTTCGGCAGATCTGCCGGTCCGGCGTAGTGGGAACGCTGCCTAAGAGCATTTTATTATTACTGAATATTTTTTTTCGCTATGAATTTTGGTAGTTTAAGAAAATGCACTTATTACGCATAAGCTCAGTTTTTTCGACGAGATACGCAATCGGGTGAATCTTCAGAAAATATTATTTTTGAGTAAATTTTGTGGATTCTTGAAAACCTGCGTGCATCGCTCATATTTTTTAACAGTATTGTTAGGCATGTTCAGTTTACAAGTTTTTCATTAGATTTACTGCAGATAAACAAGAATTTAAGGAGATATTAATTATTTTTTTTTAACTACTGTTGAGGATAATGATTTAAAATGAGAAAAATGATTTTCAAGCTTAGGAAAATGACGATATGTTGAGGACAATGATATTGCTCATGAATTTAGTTTTGTACTTCTGTAAACGATGAAGGTAAATGAAAATAATTAAGTATCTAAATGATATTTTTATTTGGTTTAAAGTATCACAATCAACTAATATAAATGAACGTCAAAATAAGTCCAACAAAAACCAACTTCTAAGACTTTTATAAACTTGATTGCTTTATTCAAATAGATTATGTAAATTATAAGTATCAAAACCAACAGTCAAATATCAAAATATTAAAAGCTAATCGCCGTATGATCTTAAAAACCGTTAGTGAACTAACGATTTTTAAGATCATACGGTGATTATAACAACTACGACTATAACAAACTATAAACTCACGGTTTTCACAATCATACGGTGAGTAAATTATACAAGTCTAACAAAAATAAATTAAACATGGTCATTAATTAATCTATCATTTTCACAATATTAATACTTTATAACAATTTTAATATTTTTAACAATTAACAGCCTCATTTATGGTTATTTATTATACTAAGAACAAAATGAAAAGGTAACAATTCTAATGCAAAGTTTGGAAAAAAATCACTTTGAATATGATCAAAACAATGCAAAAAGATGTTTCTGTGGAAAAACAAAAAAACTTAAAGTACCTATTTAAAAAAGAATCATAATTTACTACGGAACTGTAATTTGTAAAAAAAAAATGAATTTCGTGAGCTAGGTCGACGAAGCCACCTTATTAGGTTTTATTATAAAGGTATTTAAAATTAGAGTTGTGAGGAAGTAGATGGTACAGGAGAATTAAATTTGTTAAAGGTTATATCAGAGGTAAGTATCACAATCAACTAATATAAATGAACGTTAAAATAAGTCCAACAAAAACCAACTTCTAAGACTTTTATAAACTTGATTGCTTTATTCAGATAGATTATGTAAATTATAAGTATCAAAATCAACAGTCAAATATCAAAATATTAAAAGCTAATCGCCGTATGATCTTAAAAACCGTTAGTGAACTAACGATTTTTAAGATCATACGGTGATTATAACAACTACGACTATAACAAACTATAAACTCACGGTTTTTTCTTATTAGGTTTTATTATAAAGGTATTTAAAATTAGAGTTGTGAGGAAGTAGATGGTACAGGGGAATTAAATTTGTTAAAGGTTATATCAGAGAGAACAACTATACGATTTTTCTTTGCTTTATCAGGCTCAAAGGAAGGTGCATTTTCATCTTGTAAGCCAATCACTTTCTCTATAAAACCAATATGTTTTCCATGAATGCAAATTTCTGAAGCGTCACAATCAAAACAACTCATATTGCGTACAGTTGTTCTCGATGAAGATTTCTCCCAAAGAATTTGGTACACAGAAAAGGTGCCCCTAAATGGTTTTAATTTTTTGGGAATTAAGCTATCTCTAAATAAGATATCCTCTCTTTCTATTTTTTTCACAATTATATTCAAATTGTCATTTTCTATGTAAGTTTTAATCAAATCGTAAAATTGTTCAAAAGTCCCTATATCTTTCCCAAAAGTTACCATACGATCCGCAGTCCTTTTTAGAGTTGCTCCAACTCCATCAGGAGCACCTTTTCCGTGTCCGGATTCTGAATAATTCCACGTTACTCTTTTTAGATGTGAGAAGTCTTTACAAAGTTGAGTAATTAAATAAAATATATACTTGTTCCTATATTGTGAAGATGGTGAGTCTGACAAAAAATGGATAGTGTCAATTAAGGGGTTTATATTAAATACCTCTTTTATCAATGGTATCAAGTGGGCCCACACGGCTGGAGCATCATGCCGCAAACAACTACTTAATGTGCACATAGATTTCGGAGTAATTTGACCCGTAGAATAACTGTGAGTGTAAATAACAGCGGTATGTAAAGACAGTTGTTGCCTGCTGGCCCCGAAATGAAATGATTGAACTTCTACTCCCCAAGTAACAAATTTACGTTGTATAATAGTTGAGTAAACGTTTTTCATTTACTGTTGGTTCTATGAGGTGGGTTGTATAAACGTAGTTGTAGACGTTTATACAACGCGAAATAGGCCCAAATTATACAACATTATTGTTATTTAAAAGTTACATAAAAGTTAGTGGAGACCTATTTTAACGTTGCTTAAATGTTAAATAAAAGTTTCCGACCGACTTTTTGGTTAGATAATGGTTATATCTCGACTGTTATGGAACCACTGAAGTCCCATAAAGGTTATATAGACATTAGAAGATGACTGAAATGTCACACAAGTGTTTAACATCGACGTTTATAGTATACATTCAGTCCATTCCAATCATTCTCATTCGTTTCTGATATTTGCCGGAATATAAAAGGTAAGTTATAAATTATCATAACTAAATTTACATTTACTTTACAAGGTTTATGATATACGCTCGGAACAGAGTGCACCTAATTCTTATGGGACCTTTAGTTTTATGATGAAATATAGGTGTGTTGTTGGGAAATTTTTTGCGCCCCCCTCGAATTCGTTAAAAACTAACTATTGTTGATTATTATTTAATTTATTTTTTTATATTAAATACCAGCCATCTTGTCAAAGTTAAAAAGTGACTTCTATACAACAATTATAGAATGAAAAGGTCAATAATGCGGTTTCTTGCGACCAAGATAGCCGGCCATTATGAATGATTTTAGAGTTCTGTAAGATAATAAACATTATGAACACAGAATGATGATTACATTACAAATGACATTAATTTTATTGAATGTACTTGATTTTAATGACTCATTTAAAATTATATTACTATGCTTGTGTTGTATTTACCTACTTTGCAAAATAATAAACGGTGTAATACATATTTTATAAAAAACGCGTTATCTAATTAATTACCTACGTATTATTGAGCGCAGTGTCCTGTACTTTTTCTGTTCGACCATAACATACTAAATAGGTGCATCTTGTGATTATTTGTTTAATTTCTTGAGTTCCTTTATTGATACTGAATTCACCCCTGAGATATGGCACCAATATGGGACGCAATTTTTTGACACCATACGCTGCACGTGACGAGCGTGGATACGACCGGGGCGCGCGGGCCCACACGGCCATAATAATTCGTAGTTCTAATATAATACCAACATATACCTACATCTTAAATGAATAGTTAACAATATATCAAATAAAATTCACTAAAGAAGATGGGTCATACATAATATAAACAAGTCATCAATGACACATTCATTATACAAATGTGACTTTTTTATTATAATTATTACTTCCGGACCCACGTTCCATAAAATGACCGAAAATTAACATTTTTTATCATTTTTCAGGTGAAGTTGTGTGTGTGGACAGTGGACATCAATAAATTATGGTAGTGTTTTTGGATGTCGATAAATTTATAACACGGAATGATTTAAAAAACCTCAAAAGGCGCAAGTGGCCTTGGAGAAGAACTCATTTTATATTGTCAAGCAATTGCTATAACTGTCACAGTTGTGACATTGTACTTAAATACTGTGATTTTGCATGACAAAGTTTAGTAAATAAAAAGATATAAACAGCTTTTTCAGTATTTTTATTTTTCAGTTACCACTTACAACAAGGTATGCACTAAAGGTACAAAATACATGTGCTCGTTAAGCACTGTACACACCAATTTGCATTTAGTATCTAAAACTGTACATGTTATCTCTCTTTTGGTCACATTATTGATATTACATAAATATGTTGAGTAGAGAAGATTTCATGGGCTTTTCAAATGCATCGATGCAATCATCTAAATACTTGCCAAGTATTAATATATCTTCCTGAAATTCGATATCTTTGTCAGCAGATAAGCTTGAAGTATCGGAAGATAGTCCTTCAGAGGGCTCTAAATACTCCAAATAATCATCAACGGAGTCACCTAAAATAATTAAATCAACTTGAGACATTGTAAATAGTTATAATATATGGTGATTATCTTAAAGTATAAACTTACTGTTTATTTCTGGTACAATATTCTTTTGTTGTATGTCAGTGCCACCAGATGAACTTTTAATTTTTGATCTTGCTTCTTAAGTTTCATCTGGAATATTTAAAAAATGTAATTTATAATAGAATTATAATAATAAATAAAAAACATGCAATAGAAATACTTCTAATAAAAATAAAATTTATACGGAACCATTTTTGTTGTTGAGGCTTTGATGAGGTACAAAATTCGCAGATGACGGGCCAGTTTTCAGTGATTGAAAAGTTTTTCTTACTTTCCGCTTGAAAGCCCCACTTTGTTTAAGCTTTTTCCATTTATCTAGATTCATATTTTTGTAAATATTGTAACAACGATTGTTTAGCTGACAAAATGGAAGTTAGTTTTATAAAAGGCCCTTTTGGACCTTTATATAATTTTAAGGTCTTCTTAAAGTTCTGTAACGGTTACAAAATAACGCTTAAGTCGTATAATGATTCGTAATTCACCACTAAAATACTTCGTTATATTCAGGTCTAAAAATAAACTTTTGGCGACGGTTTGATTACATAAAAGTCGTGTTAAGGTTACTTAGACTACAACGCTGGTTAAATGAACCCTTTTATCTAACTGTTATATAACATCGTATTATTTAGTTGGGTAAACGTTTACCCAACCTACAGTATACGACGTTGTATAAAGCAGTCGTAAAAACGTTTACGTAACTTATTCACTGGCAAACTTATACGACGTTATATAAAGAAGTCATCAAAACGTTTACCTAACCTATACACTTGTACCACTATACGACGTTGCATTATATAGTTGTAATAACGTTTACCTAACCTATTTTTTGTACCATTATACGACGTTGTATAAAGTGGTCGTTAAGACGTTCACTCAACTATTTAATAGGACCTTTTAGTTACAGGGACTGAATCGTTGTAGAAATAACGGTTACACAACGTCGTAGTTGTCTAATAACGTCTATTCAACAGTTATATAACCGAAAGTCGCGTAAGATATGTTTTATATAACCAATTTGTTTGTTGGGTCCATACTTTAAGGAATAATTTTCCGAAAAATCAATGTGTACACATGCTTCACGTATATTAAGGTTTTCTTTCAAATTCTTCATTGCTTTATACTGACTCACAATTTTGAAGGTATGATGACAAAATTTCTTTAAATCATCATCAAATTTTACAATTGCATCTTTAGTATTTATGGTAATTTTCTTTTTCTCAGTGACTATCTGTTTCTTTTTTGGCCCATTCGCAAGATTAATTTCTTTAGTCACTCTTTTCCATTCAAAAAAGGTACATACTAAGTTTTTAGAGTCTACGTAATATTCAAGACAATTCGATTTGCAAGCATCACATATCCTTTGCAGGCAGTCTGTATTTCTCGAATCGCAGCACAGTTTAGAGAGCACCTGGTCATAAGTTTTTTCACGTATTACTGAAGTTTTGTGCAAAGCCTCAATTAATAATTTTATGTTTTCATGAATCTGGCATTCGCATGTGTCTCTATTCGATTTTTTAGGAAAAGTGACCCAAAACGGCCGCAATTTACAAAAAAACGAGTAACTTACTCTGATCTTCGTCTCAACCAAAAATTTTTGGTATAAATCTTTCAACGGCAAGCATAAGTACCGTTTTTGCATTTGCATCTTATTTTTTGTAATATATTGTTTCTTACCTGCACATTGCATGCTGTTCGCATCTTGCAAATAAAATTTTTTTATGGTTTCAATCACTGACAATTTCTTACTTTTTGTATTCGTTTCTAGTTGGTTTCTATTATCTGCGGTAATAGCACATGTATTTGATTGTGAACCCAAGGAGTTAATTTTATTCATCTGTCGGGAATCTTTAAGTAGCTTCTGTAATCTCTGTAACTTTTTTGCTTGTGCCTTGTTTTTTTTCTTATAAGATATGATAAGTCTTAAAAGCCGTATTCTTTTCTTTGCCTCTTCATTTCTAACTTTTTGAATAGCTGCACGATTTACTTTTAAAGGGTCTTCTTTATTAACGAAGCTTGTGTCCGAAGAATTACTCGCACCTCGATCATTTTCAATTGCTTTTACTTGAACTGCTTCGAATGTTGGTGGTTGTCCTTCTTTTTTTCTTTGTCTGTACCTTAAAATAAAATTAGCACTATTATAATATTGTTGCCTACTTATAACAGTTGTGCTAAAACCCATCGCATAAATACGTACTGATAAATATACTGAATTACTAACTAGATAACAAAACTTAGTTACCTTTTAGAATTTTCCTTCCACTTTTTGCGTTGTTCTTTAATAGCGCGAGGGCTTTTTGCTGAAGTATTTTCTGCTTTCTTTTTTAAGTATTTCTGTCTCCTTTTTTCTTTTTCTACAGCTAGCAATTCGGGATCATTATTTATTTCTGCATACCGCCGCTTTTGACATAGTCTTTGTTTAATTAGTCTATCTTCTCTGCTTTTTTTTGATTTAGGTGGCATCTTCTTAACTTAATAAACTTATAGATACTTAAAAATATATTCAGCCTTGGATCAGTCTTCATTTAATCTAGAAAAAAAAATCGGTTATTGGATTGTTTCGCGCGCCCTTTTTTCAAAGTCTAAAATGTAATCTACGTCCATTTCAGAAATACTGATAGGTTATTTCTGCATTTAATATACCTCTAGTAAGTATTGGTTTAATGAAGAGGAAATAATTGAAAAAAATATATTATGATTATTATTTGTAATTAATACCTGTCCATTATTAAACACTTAAAGCTTTCTTGATCTAGCATAATATAATTTTAATTTGACGACAATTGCTTATAAATACTTAACCTGGAATTTAAAGGGAGCAGTATTATATTACAGGAAATTTATTTCATACGTAAGCAGGCATATAATCTAACAACAACGAGGTAGGTACCTCTTTGGTACTACTGCCTATAAACACTACAGACTACTCTACACAAAAGTCATGCACTTCATAAAGATTTAACTGAGCTTTAATAGTACCTATAAATACTTTGTAACATTTTGAAAAGGATTACAGGGACCATTTGTTCCTGTTATCCATAAGGATGTTTCCATCATCATTTATTAACTCCTCAAATAAACTGAACAGCTGCCCCTGCTTTGAAATATATACTTCATCGTATCTCAGGCTGTTGTTTGTGTCATATATATTATAAATTTTTAAGTCTACACTATCTTCACACAAAGCCTTGCATTGGGGACCTTCATATGTAGCGTATATAACATTAAAATCTTCCAATATATACAAAAATCGTCTATCATCAACAATATGACGATTTATATAAATTAATAAAATATAATACTTGAGCTCCATGATAGTCTATATTATTAAACTCGACCTTAAACAAATGCATAATTACGAACTGCCATCATTATCCTCAACATTTGTCATTATCATTCCACATAATGTCATTCTTCTCAACGTGCGTCATTATCCTGGCAGTACAAATTCAGGACAATGATGTTGAGAAAAATGATGAATTGGAAAAAATCTTGTTTAAACCTGTTTTGCGCACGTGGTATTTCAAAAAACGTTTTATAATTGCGTATATACACAAAACCTTCATACTTTTTTGTTAAATGAATAGAATAACAAAATAATTTGACGGATAAGTAAATGAAAATGTAAATGACGTTTACAATGAAACTTTTTGGAGAATGAATTTCAAAGTCTTACCTGCAAAAAACGCGCGCGTGTATCTTCACCAAAGCACGTCGCCCGACTGTGGTGCGGGGAGGTCTGTTCGCGCAGCCACGAGATTCCCCCCCTCCCGTCTCTTACTCGACTTAATATTGAAAACAAACATAGCGCAGGACAATGACGCACATTTTTTGAACATGAGTTTTTTATTTATTAACTTAGCGAGTATTGGCCATGTTATCAAAAATATGAAGATTGATTATGTATAATTACAGCACTCAACATCAAATAGCTCCATGAAGTCAACATTTTTTTATATCATCAAAATATAGGCCGCGTGTGCCGAGGCGACACGTGAAAAAATGGCAATTTTATGTGTTTGTTATTTAATATATTTTTTATTATTAATTTTTTACAATGGTGGTTTAAAGCAACATTTTTGTTGATTATTTTACTATTAAAAGTAACACTTAAAAAAAAAATACATACACACGTTCTCGAGAAATTTTCAAAGACATTAATTTCGAGCCTCTCGAATATTGACCCGAATTTCGTTACATTGGCTTATGTAGACGACGCGCAGGTTCGTGTTCAAGGGTCCCCGGGTTCGATTCCCAGTGATACGAAATCGATTTAATTTTATTTAAATGTATTTTGAATTTTTAAATATATTTTTATAAATAACTAAAAAAACGTCTACAATGTAATTATCTTTCACAGGAGAAAGAAAGTCGAAAATATCAACACGGAAGTTACTTCTAATGCGTAAGTACCTACACGTTTTCTATGCCATTGTAACAATAAAAAAAACCTAAATTTATTAACAGACCGCGACTTATTGATAATATGCATAAAGAAATCACAGATTCATCCGAAAATTGCGATGAAAATTATCACAAGCAAGAGTTTAATTTTTATTGATTGTGTTTATAATAAATAGAAATCATAATAATTATGTATGAATGTTAGGTACGAGTACCTAATCCTTGAGGTCGTTTACACATCATGCCGAAGCTGCAGCGGCATCGCCGCCGCCGCGGCGCCGCTGCATCAGTCACCCTTGGATTTGTATGAACACACGGCGCCGCCGCGCCGCCGCGCCGCCGGCGGTGCGGCGCGGCGACGAGTTTTGATAAGATCTATCAAAACTCGCCGCCGCACAGTGGTCTGAAAATCGAGCTCCATACTCATAGAAACTTAAAGTACGGAAATAAAAAAACAAAAATTGTAATGGGTCTAGTATACCTCCCTTTACGTAATATTAACGTATGGATGGTATCAGTCGCTCCACGCGTGAGAAAAAAAAGTTTTTTGTTTTTTTTTGTATGGGAGAAAACACTAAACCCCCTTATTCATAATCCTATTTTATCTCTATTTTAGCTAAAATAGGTTTATAGAACGTTTGTCTTTATCTGTCACGTTGTCATTTCTGTGTGTAAGAAAGAGACAAACCCCATTTTAACTAAAATAGGTTTGATAAGTTTTATGAATAAGGGGGTTAATGTACATTTTTTTGAAACTGAATGGAACTGATGGGCTGGAGCTCACACGAGCTATTGTACCATACACGGCCATCAAGATGACATACAATTCATGGACCGTTGGGCGCCGCTTTGCACGTAGCAAATTTTTGAAATTTTGTGTTTTCGATATGTGATTTTTTAAATCTTTGACGTGAATAAATGAACTTGCTGATCGATTTACTTATACTATCGTTACTTTTAGCCTGCTTATGACCTTTATGATGACAACAATTAAAAATTATGTTGATTATAAGTACCTATACGTTTTTTTTTAATTTCATTCCAAGAACTACTTAACTCATTTAATCACCGTTGTAGTGTATCTATTAAATAGATATGTAAACACTGTCTCATTCACACAAGCGGGGTAGCTGCTGTCAGTTATGTTATGTCATCTGTCAGTTACGAGGAATGGCGGGAAACAGACAAAGTGAAGCAGGCTATATACGATGGCGCTTGGTGTGGTAGTGAGCCAGTGAAGTGATATGTTTAACATAAGTACGGAATCAACAGGATTCTACAACCGTGATTATGGTTGAGTTATAATTAGATACTGCTTCAATCTGAGCCTCAATCAGAGCCTGTTCTTCCACGATGTTCAACTTGTTTTCGTTTGAAAACTTAAAATAAATTGGTCAGCGGAACATTGTGGAAGATGGCTTTGGATTCTCCCATACCTTTTCTTCGCCACAAACTAAGCGCAGAGGCACAAAAGAACACATAAACATACTGGAATCGTCTTCGTCTGCCATAGTTTGCTTATACAAACTTTGCCCTGAAGCACCATCAAAGCCATACTTGCATATAATTGTTAACTCTTTGCCACCCAGCGAAGGTTCCACACGTAGGAATTTTCCAAGCTTTGCACAGTTTTATCCAAAATTTAGCTTTACTTTTACCTCTTCTTCCGTGATGTACAATGGTAACTTTTGGAGGGCAGCAGTCCTTCTTCGCCTCAAGGATGGCAGTATAAGAAGGACACAGTGGTACTCCTTCTTCTTTTGCACAAGATCTTAATGTTATATACTGCCACTTCGAAAGCTTCATTGAGGTCAAAATAAATAAAGCTTTATCAGCGGAATATATAGGCACAGTTTCCTTGGGCTTTAACAATTTATTTATCCTTGTAGCCTCTTTGCTCCGAGACTAGTTTAACGATATCTGCTATATTCTTGTCATGTGCTTTCAAACCGGTTGCATGAGCAAGGCTTTCAGTGCTATACGTTAGGAGGTCTTCCGCTCTCCTTCTCTTCTGTAGCGGGCTTAGCTCTTTAAATGGTTTTCTCGGCCTCACAACTGATGTTGATGTTCCAACACTGCACGTCTCCGGTGTGTAGGATGTTGATGCACCCTCATTTAAAACAAAGTCAGAACTGGAACGGGTTTGCTGCTCTACTGACACTAAATAAGGGGTCATCTTTCCTTTCATGATCTCAGGCCATTTTATGTTCTCTTGCAGCCATGTCTCATACTTTGTTATGTATGTACGTCTCGTGAGATTACACGAGATCCATTTGTTCCTCAACGAACAAACATAAGTCTGACAGAATTGTTTCAATACCCTCTTTTCATTTTCTGACAAATCAATAGTATTCTCAAAAACTTCAAATAAAACATTGGGCTGTGAAAAACAATTGTTGTTTGTCACAAACATGACAATGTCCAAATTGGTATCACAACCTTCCATCACAGCACAATTAAAAAAATAACGTAATAAGTTAGCGCGCACAAGTACTGAGAGCTACTGATAAAAGTAAGCTCAAACGTCCTGTTTTTATACAACTACCCTCATTATCGTTCGCTATTCTTTAATTAGGTTTTACAGACAATAGAATTTTATTGTGACTAGGGCCCATTTGGCCCTGCTAGAGCTGGTTGATGCTCATGTCATTAGTATATAATTATAACTCAACCATAATCACGGTAATTAAATGAGTTAGTTCTTGGAATGAAATAAAAAAAAAACGTATATAATCAATATAATTTTTAATTGTTGTCATCACAAAGGTCATAAGCAGGCTACAACTAACGATAGTATAAGTAAATCGATCGGCAAGTTAATTTAACCTCGTCAAAGATTTGAAAAATCACGTATCGAAAATTCAAAATTTCAAAAATTTGCTACGTGCAAAGCGGCGCCGAACGGTGCATGAATTGTATGTCATCTTGATGGTCGTGTATCGTACAATAGCTCGTGCGAGCTCCAGCCTATCAGTTCCATCCAGTTTCAAAAAAATGTACATTAAGTGTTTTCTCCCATACAAAAAAAAATAAAAAACTTTTTTTTCTCACGCGTGGAGCGACTGATACCATCCATACGTTAATATTACGTAAAGGGAGGTATACTAGACCCATTACAATTTTTGTTTTTTTATTTCCGAACTTTAAGTTTCTATGAGTATGGAGCTCGATTTTCAGACCACTGTGCGCCGCCCGCGGTGCCATACTATTATATTCTGTGGCGATGCCGCTGTATTGGTTTCTCTTGGATTTGTATGAGCCCTTGCGGCGCGCCGCCGCGGCGCCGTGTGTTCATACAAATCCAAGGGTGACTGATGCAGCGACGGCGGTGCCGCTGCAGCTGCGGCATAATGTGTAAACGGCCTCAAAGATTAGGTACCTAACATTCATATATAACTATGATTCCTTTTTATTATAAACAAAATCAATTTTAAATCTAATTTCTTGCTTTTGATCATTTTCATCGCAATTTTCAGATGAATCTGTTACCTATTTCATTATGCCCATTATCAATAAGTCGCGGTCGGTTAATAAAAACATTAGGTCAGAATTTTTTTTATTTTTGTAATAGCTTAGATAACGTGTAGGTACTTGCGCATTAGAAATACCTAACTTCCGTGTTGATATTTTCGACTTTCTTTCTCCTGCAGACTTTTTTTAGTTATTTATAAAAATATTTAATAGATATATTTAAAAATTCAAAATGACATTTAAATAGAAAATTCGATTTCGTAACCTTGGGAATCGAACCCGGGGACTCTCGAATACAAACCTACACGTCGTCCACATACGTCACTGTGACAGTTGTACGTGAAGTCGAAAATACCGACTGCACTTTCTTAGATGTTTCCAAAATTCATTGTTTTAGAAAAAAACACTGCAAAGTGATAATTTTTATTTCGGAAGTCGGTGTCGCTGGTTCCGCATTTTCGTTTTTTGACACCGACTTCCGAAATTATAGTTATTTATCACGCTGTAGTGTTTTTTTTGAAGTCGGTTGTTTTTTTTTTCTTTCTAATTGTACCTACCCCACAAAAATTCAATTAACACTAGTGCATTGAAGAATCATCAAAATTCGCATAGAAATGCCGGAGATGCAGTACATTTATGCATATTAACTTCGGACATACTACATAAGAATAATTACCTAATGTATTATATACTAAAACCTTCCTGGAAGTATGTAGATCACATTAGTGAAAGAATGATCAAAATTGGTTCATCAGTTTTTTAGAAAATCTACAAATATATATACAAACATACACACATACATACATTACATACATACATACGGGTCGAATACACAACCTCCTTTTTTGAAGTCGGTTAAAAATGTTTTTAATTTCATTGAATCAGTTTTATTTCAAAATCACCCACATCCTTAAGTTTTTCAAGTCACACTCAAAACGAATAAAATTTATTATGTTGTCACACATAACTACATAATTTGTTTCTTATTTGCACATCGTTTCCGCGCCATCTATTAGAATACTAGGGCGTAATCTCACAAAACCGTTACTTCTAAATCTCATGTATGCTTTATGTCATAATTGTGATGGGCGTCGTCGTTAGATGGCGTTTGCGTCGATTCTGCATATGTGTGCATGCGTTTTTCAAGGACACTTAGGTCTAGTAAGCCTCTTAATAAACTATCGAAATAAAAAAATATTAAGCATTTTCAAAGTTACTGCTTTTGAGCTGAAATTTTGTACAGAGATCTAGACCAGATACACTCTTCAACCCGTTTGTATTGATATACCCTTTCCGTAACACCCTGTATAGGCTACTTTTTATACCGAAATTCCTACGGGATCGACATTTACGCGGGTGAAACCGCGGGGCACAGCTAGTAATAAATACTAAATAATTTCTACATCGATAAATAACATTTTTGCCAACCTGGTAATCGAACTCAAAACATATTTTGTAAAAATATCTTCGAAACGAATAGTTGATATTGTATTTGATTCACTTGTCTCAACCAAAAAAAGTAAATTAAAACAATATAAATGAACAAAAAGAATCGCCCGAACAGGGACTTGAACCCTGGACCCTTGGATTAAAAGTCCAATGCTCTACCGACTGAGCTATCCGGGCCTTGCCGGAGAAGATGAAATAAGTCAACGCAAGTACCTACTTCTTTAGTTAGACCCATAAGGGGTTCGTGGCTAAGTAGTAACAGCCACACGGGTCGATCGATCAGGTTAAGCTACGCTTGCCCGGCTGGCCCGTGGATGGGGGACCATCGTCACATACCAAGACCCCTCCGTGCCTCGAAAAGCATGTTAAAGCTGTTGGTCCCGGCTGCCATTCGTGGATCTTTGACAGTCGTTACGGGTAGTCAGAAGGCCGAAAGTCTGACAACAGGTCTTAGCCTTTATTACCCGGTAAAGTCAAAGTCAAAGCATTTATTTCAAATAGGCACATAAAAGGCACTTTTGAACGTCAAAAAAACAACCGACTTCAAAAAAAACACTACAAAGTGATAAATAACTTTAATTTCGGAAGTCGGTGTCGTTGATTCCGCATTTTCGTTTTTTGACACCGACTTCCGAAATTAAAGTTATTTATCATATCACTTTGTAGTGTTTTTTTTGAAGTCGGTTGTTTTTTTTTTTTTGTAAAAAAGTTTTTATTTTTCACTTTTTAGTTGTACCTACCCCACAAAAAAGTAAACAAAAAGATCGTTAATGTAGACAATGTAGATAAATTTTTAGATTTTTGTTGATTTTTCAAAAACCCCTCATCCGATTTCGATAAAATTTTCATGGGACCATTTGGGAAGTATACCCTTTCTAACAAAAAAAGATTTTTTTAAATCGGTTGGCAAACGACGGAGTTATGCGCGAACAAACACAAAAAAAAAAAAAAAAAATACAAACATTCGAATTGAGAACCTCCTCCTTTTTTAGAAGTCGGTTAAAAAAATTATCTTAAAATAGAATTGATTCTAGTCGCCTATTCCAAAAGGTAGTTTTTGTATGGAGAAGAATGGGCGAGAAACTCCACCGTTACTTTTTTTAAAATGTTTTAGGTAAGTAACTGGGTTGTGGCTGACCTCTGAAGTCGGTCGAAAGTCGATGACGTCGGGGACAGAGCGGTGCGCCTGAAGTTGAGTTGGGCAGGACACCTACTAGACGAAGAGATGGCCGATGGAGTAAAGCTGTGACAGTTCAGTATACAGGGTCCAATTAGATAGCAAAACTCCGGAAACGTGTTGGGTATAACTAAACATGATAGGTAAAACAAAAAAAAAAGATGGTGATTTTTTTATTTGGGGTCAATGACCGCTGGCATTTAGTCACTTGAGCAGTCAAGTTAGATAAAAGCGAAGTAATAGCACGGGCGGGCGATGCGATGCGATGCGGTTTCTTTCGTTTTTATGATAAAGCGATTGGCTGCGACGTAGTTCGTAGGGTGTAAACTTCACTCATACTCTATAGAAAAGGGAGGATCCCCCGACTGCCCGACTGCGTAACTGCCCGATGATTCATGTCAAGCCGTTGTATCTATGCTAGTTGCGCGGTAAACTCTGCTTGCGAGATGCAGGATTTTGCGTGACGTCAGTATGACGCGTTGTTCGCATGTGGCGTTGTAGATACCGCGACAGTTCTTTATTTTGACAGAAAAGGGGGCTTTTCCAAACTCTGTTGGGGTCAGCTACATTAAAAATAAAATAAAAAGGTAACGCTAATATTTTACGAGAGCAGTGGTGGCCAAGTAGTAGATAACGGCCGCGACTTAAGAGTTGTAGGTCGTAGGTTTGAACCCAGACAGGCGCTTTACTTTGTGTAAATTATTTCATCACCACTGCTCTCAAAAACGGTGAAGGAAAACATTATCAACAGCTGATCATGTCATATTTTACGGATATCATCAAATTACTAATAATTTACGCGGCCTACCCAAATGTCCTTTTTTTGGTATTGTTCGTCGAATCGTTGAGCTCCTCAAGTTCTGAGTTGAGCTGCACGATTTTTGACAAATGCGTGCACTGACTGGACAGGTCCGCTCAATCTGCGTGGTTCTTTCCTCAAAAGACCGTTTCAGACACCAATCTACATGGTCTTCACATGATCTAACCAAGATTTTGTCTGGACTTCAAAAGAGACTGTGACCTCTGAGTTTGTTTCGGCCTTTTTGCTCAGAGTAGTCAGATAGGAAACGCCGACCTCATCTAGCTTAAAAAAATATATGATTGACGTGTAAAAGTGTTTGTACAAACCTACTTGCAGAATATAAATCATTTACTTACTGAAAAACTCTTCCACACAAATGACAAGTAGCGGCTGACGATGACGCCTTCTCATGGCAGTATTTCGCATGTGTCTGAGTCTGTCGGGCCCGAATGTGTTCGGAGCAACGGGAACACCGGTATCGTACGGAGTGGAGCGCGGCGTGAGACCGAAGGACGGCGCCCGTCGCAAAGCGGAGAGAGCAAAGCATACAGCGGTATTCCCCGTTCGACTGAAACAAAAAAAAAACTTTTAATGCATCTTGAGCCTATTGACGGACCGGTGGGATTCTCCGATGCTTGAGCGTTGGATGCGGCTGCACGCAGTGAAGTAGCATACATGCGTTCTGGTGTCGGATTGTCCTAAAATGTATGTTTTATTATATTTGTTAGGTTTACTAACATTAGCTCTTAAGTATTTGCGTTTTACTAACAATTTATATGGAGAAATCTGAAATAAATTATAATTATTATTATAACCTCCGTTTTCTTTTAAGTCGGTTACAAATAAAACCTTTTTTAGGGTTCCGTACCTCTAAAGGAAAAAACGGAACGTGGGTGGACCATGGAAGGCCACTCTAACGAGTAAACACTTTTTCTTCGTTTATTTACTGGATAAGTGAAGGGGACCACGTGGGACCAGTGCGGGACTGACATCAGAGGGGCAATTCTCGTAATTTTAAGAACGCACGTTCACATTCTGATCTCAGTGTCAATCTGTCAAAAATATCTCTAATTTCCCTACATTTTGACAAGTTATTGACATTTGTTTGTCGCTGTGATGAGACTGCGACCAGATTTTGAACGTTTTAAATTACGAGAATTGGCCTCAGACTGTCAACGTTCTTACAATTACGAGAATTGCCCCTCTGATATCGAACACAACATAATACTTACAATCACTCTGAAAAAAACGGCTATAAATAAATAAAATAAAGATAGATAAGTATACCCAAGTACTTATAGATATAAATATAAACATAGATAATAATTTATTTATCTACGTTCATTGCATTGCTATCAGAATCTAGCGTTCGAGTGACGTTGACATGACGGCGCATTGAAAAACAAGATGGCGTCATTAATTTCGATTATATCCACGCACCTTGAAGCGCTATAGCTTCAATACAATTTCAAAGTGTTAGTTTTATTTACACTCGCCGACTTCAAACTTGTTAAAGACATGAGCAGGATAGAAACGTACGTATTCCTTGATTTGGGATTCACTGGGCCTATTAATAAGGTTGGCGATAGTTATTTGATGCCTGATATCACGGAATTAAGTATGTTAGCGGTAAAAAGAAGACACCTGTTTGACAACGGATCGAACGTAGACCCGCGTGTGCTATCGAAGTTTCAAATGTGTTTTAAACCTTCCAGCGAAATCGTGCTTGAAAATAGTGTCAAGATTAGCGGGTTGAACGATTCTTTACTCGAGCAGGAAGCAGAATTCGACCAGAAGGTTTTCAATGCCATGAACGCTTTTATCGAATGCCTAGCAAAACCCGTTTGCTTGGTCGCTCATGACGGATTTATAATGCATTTTACAGTACTCAAATATCATTTTAAGAACATCAATGTACAGCTACCAATTGATATTATGTGTACAGATAGTCTTTTGGCGTTTTATGATTTGATAGAAGGTTCTTTCTGAGGGGTCTTCAGTTTCACTAAACTTGGGAGGGATTTAATGAGCGGTAATATTCAGGACGATGACGGAGTTATTGCTAAAAAGAAATCTTATTTAAAATTAGTGAGATACCCTTTTTATGCGCCCGACAGCCGTACCTACACTTCATATAAATTGGATGATATTTACTATCGCGTTGTGGATTGGTATCCAGTTATAGAAGATGACCGAGATGCGAAAGATGTACAAGTTATAGAAGATGACCCAGTTGTGGAAGATAACCGAGATGCGAAAGATGACCGAGATTTAGACGATGACCAAGATGTGTACGATGACCAAGATGTGTACGATGATCGAGATCAAAAACGATTCCAAATTGACTCAAAAACGGCGGGGAATCGCTGTCATTTGATGATAAAGATAGCACAAGCCGTAAAGGGATTTGAACGCTATGTCCAGGAGAACCACTGTCCTTTCTCAGAAGTACCTACTGTACCCTCTTGTGAGATAACAACGTATAAAGAAGACGACTCTTCTGAAGAAGAAACAGAAGTAAAAGACTCTTCTTCTGAACAGAAAGAAGACGCATCTCCGTCGTCACGTTGGCATACAGTTTTTAATTTTTTCTGGCCGCAATTTTAATGCAGTTTCATAGATCAGTGCTGCGACATTTATTTTTTAAACGTCGCAGCATCATTTTTTATGGTTTTCTAGGCTGCTAAAGCCGATAGTGAGGTCAAAATGAAAATCCAAGACCGGCCTGCGAAAATTTTCAAATTTTTCTTCAAGGGTGACGATGTATATCAGAACGTTCGGCCAGTCGAGATAGGGAGCTGGCTGCTACTCCAGTTTTTAGTGACGATTATGTGACGCTTAAAGATGCCAGTCAAAGAATTTGTGACGGAACAGTTCGAAAGTTAGAAGCATTTATTTATGGCCGAACGACCTGATATCAGGTCGTTCGGCCAACCTGAATCTCCATAACTGAGGACCTTAGAGAAACTGTTACTGAATAAAGATTTAGTGACGATTTGGTGACAAACAACCAATGCTTTACTTTTACTCGTAATGCCACCGGGTAAAAGTAAAATGAATTTTGCTTCCTGGAACATCAGGACGTTCGGCCAACGTAATCTCCATAACTGAGGACCTGAGAGAAACCGTTAATGAATAAAGATTTAGTGACGAGACTGAAACGAATTTTTATTGCTTTATTTTTTTTTGTGACGGCCCCTTTAAATAGTAAATTGAAAATTTAACATATATAACCTCAAAACATTGGGATTATCGATTCCTCCACAACGAAGAAGCCCAGAGAAACCGTTAATGAATAAAGATTTAGTGACGGCACTGAAACGAACTTTTAGTGTTTTATTTTTTTTTGTGACGGCCCCTTTATATAGTAAATTGAAAATTTAACATATATAACCTCAAAACATTGGGATTATCGATTCCTCCACAACGAAGAAGCCCAGAGAAACCGTTAATCAATAAAGATTTAGTGACGGCACTGAAACGAACTTTTAGTGTTTTATTTTTTTTGTGACGACCCCTTTATATAGTAAATTGAAAATTTAACATAATATTATATAACCTCAAAACATTGGGATTATCGATTTCTCCAAAACGAATAAGCCTAGAAGACTCGTAAAACCCCTGATGTGTTATAGGTTTTCAGTGCAATGGTGTCAGTATTTTTGTTGATTCACTATTCCGCAATATGGCGGACGGCGACTGAAATAGGGTGACCATGTATTCCAACGAAACAAGTATTTATCAAGTACTTAATTACCTACCCTACCTAAATAATGAAGCAACACACGTCGTAATATTAAATTATATAAGTACAAGCAACGTTGAGCTGATGCCTGCATACCAGTGTCCACTTGTGAGGTTTTGTTATATTACTTGAGTCTATTTTGGCTAAAAGCAAACGAAAGTGGAAAGGTGACTGACATTGGAGATTGGGAAATTTGACTAAGTACAAGAATACTTAAATAAATAGGTACACAAATTAAAAAATGCTTTATTTGTAATCAATCATCCAAAAATAGCGGTAGGTTGTTAGGTAGATAGCGCTATTTAAAAGGTCCATTAACCTTTTAAATAGCGCTGAAAAATACTATATTAATTTCCTTAAGCCGTTCCTTTAGAGAATCGCGCCTGCGGAGATTATAATATATATGGCTCTTTTCTGTAGAATAAAAATAGAATCGGAGTAGTTATCTTACTGTGATTTATCTATAGAACTGTTATTTAATTGTAAAATGATTGTCGGGCCACCACCGAAAGAAATCCGATTTGACAAGTTTCAAGTCAATCACCTAGCAGTAAACACAAGAAGCTGTCCTCTCGTGGTGAACCAATTTAACTGTAATTCTAAAAAGTACAAATTATTATGTACCTAACAACCTACCGCTATTTTTGGATGATTGATTACAAATAAAGCATTTTTTAATTTGTGTACCTATTTATTTAAGTATTCTTGTACTTAGTCAAATTTCCCAATCTCCAATGTCAGTCACCTTTCCACTTTCGTTTGCTTTTAGCCAAAATAGACTCAAGTAATATAACAAAACCTCACAAGTGGACACTGGTATGCAGGCATCAGCTCAACGTTGCTTGTACTTATATAATTTAATATTACGACGTGTGTTGCTTCATTATTTAGTAGGTAATTAAGTACTTGATAAATACTTGTTTCGTTGGAATACATGGTCACCCTATTTCAGTCGCCATCCGCCATATTGCGGAATAGTGAATCAACAAAAATACTGACACCATTGCACTGAAAACCTATAACACATCAGGGGTTTTACGAGTCTTCTAGGCTTATTCGTTTTGGAGGAATCGATAATCCCAATGTTTTGAGGTTATATAATATTATGTTAAATTTTCAATTTACTATATAAAGGGACCGTCACAAAAAAAAAATAAAACACTAAAAGTTCTTTTCAGTGCCGTCACTAATTCTTTATTGATTAACGGTTTCTCTGGGCTTCTTCGTTGTGGAGGAATCGATAATCCCAATGTTTTGAGGTTATATATGTTAAATTTTCAATTTACTATATAAAGGGGCCGTCACAAAAAAAAATAAAACACTAAAAGTTCGTTTCAGTGCAGTCACTAAATCTTTATTGATTAACGGTTTCTCTGGGCTTCTTCGTTGTGGAGGAATCGATAATCCCAATGTTTTGAGGTTATATATGTTAAATTTTCAATTTACTATTTAAAGGGGCCGTCACAAAAAAAAAATAAAGCAATAAAAATTCGTTTCAGTCTCGTCACTAAATCTTTATTCATTACGGTTTCTCTCAGGTCCTCAGTTATGGAGATTACGTTGGCCGAACGTCCTGATGTTCCAGGAAGCAAAATTCATTTTACTTTTACCCGGTGGCATTACGAGTAAAAGTAAAGCATTGGTTGTTTGTCACCAAATCGTCACTAAATCTTTATTCAGTAACAGTTTCTCTAAGGTCCTCAGTTATGGAGATTCAGGTTGGCCGAACGACCTGATATCAGGTCGTTCGGCCATAAATAAATGCTTCTAACTTTCGAACTGTTCCGTCACAAATTCTTTGACTGGCATCTTTAAGCGTCACATAATCGTCACTAAAAACTGGAGTAGGAGCCAGCTCCCTATCTCGACTGGCCGAACGTTCTGATATACATGGGTGACGTTTTCATGGTTTTCGAGGTTGCTGGAGTCGATAATAAAGTCAAAATGAAAATCCAAGATGGCGGCTGTCATTTTTTTTTAATTTTTCATCATTGGTGCCGTTTTTATGGTTTTCAGGGGTGCTAAAGCCGATAGTGAGGTCAAAACGAAAATCCAAGATGGCGGCTGTAATTTCTTTTTAATTTTTTATCATGGGTGTCGTTTTCATGGTTTTTGAGGGTGCTAAGGACGATAGTTAGGTAAAAATGAAAATCCAAGACGGCGGCTGCGAAAATTTTAAAATTATGTCATTTTGAAAGTTTTACAGCCGCCATCTTGGATTTTCATTTTGAAATTCGTTCCTGCCGAGGATCCCCCTACCACACGTTTATTTTTCTGATTAGTGACCGCGTCTGCCTAGACTAGACCCGGCATAGTGCCTACAGTTCGACATAACTTAGATGTAGCATCGGCAAAATTCGTAAAACGTTCGTAATTCGTATTCGTAAATCTTTATTACTACTTTAGGAAAAATTGATAAATTTTTCCTAAATTAGTAATAAAGATTGGTGATTTTGAAAGGGCACTTAATTCGGATGTGATCGGTTTTACGAATTTTGCCGATGCTACATTTAAGTTGTGTCGAACTGTACCTGTTCTGAAAACCAATGCACGCCACTGTTTGCATAAATAACTACACACATCAAAAGTGTCTAGGGATCAACATATATTTTTGCAATAACTTTTCTCCTGATTGATATTAATTAAAATTTTCTTTAAGGATTCATCAAATAAAGTGTTTTCGTTTGTCACAGTAACGATAAACCAAGTCACCTTTGCATTAATAAAGAAATTTGCCATTTTCCTAATAAAGGGATTTTGACATTTGAACCACTAACACAAAAGTTCGAAAAAAAGACTGAAATAACAGTTTTCTTTAAAATTTTATTGGGTAACTTAAACAATTAATAATCCGTGTTTTTACCGCGAACACTAACAACACAAGAACATCGGTTTGGCATACTCAAAATGAGTTCATCCAAATCACGCTGTGGAATGGCCGCCCATGTTCGTTGCAACAACAAAAAAAGGTCTTCTTGCGACTGGATACCCTCCATATTCGGCAGAGCTCTTCTCTGTAGCATATCCCATGCATGCTCAATCGGGTTCAAGTCTGGCGACTGAGCAGGCCAGGGCAGGACATTGATGTTAGCTGCGGCGAGAGTCTGTCTTACAACTCTTGCGGTGTGCGGTCGTGCATTATCATGCATTAACTGAAATAAGGGACCGATTTGCACTTGTAGAGGAACGATGACGTCTGATACAATCGTCTCAGCATAAATTTGAGCGTTGAGGTTGCCTCTGATCCAAATCAACTCAGTTCTTCCGCCGATCCAAATACCCGCCCATACCATGATGGTTCCACCACTATAAGGATGGACTTCCTGGCAGGATTTTAATCGCTGTTGGCGTCCAGGGGTTCTCCAGTGTCGTATACGTCTTGTAACCGGTCTCATACCAAAACGAGACTCATCAGAAAAGCACACGAAACGCCATTGTTCTTCTGCCCAATTTCTGTGTTCAAGAGCCCATTGATATCGAATCCTACGATTGTGCATTGCTATAGGTGGTACCCGTAGCGGTCTTCGGGAATGAAGGTTCACTTCATGCAAGCGGTTTCTGACTGTTTGGTCGCTAATTAAGTTCCCTGAAGAGTGATGAAGCCTCACGGCTAACATCATGGCGGTTATTGTTGGAGCTCTTCGAGTTAAGATTTGAATGTATCGGTCTTGTCTCCGTGTGGTGCAGCGATACCGTCCTCCATGGCGCTCAGCCACGGTACCAGTGCTTCGGTAACGTGTCCAAAGTCGACTGATAACACTCTGACTTGTATTCAGAGCTAAAGCCACAGTACGTTGCCGGGAACCAGCTTCTATCATTCCCACGGCTCTGAGCTCTGAGCTCCATAATAACGTTGGTTTTAATCAGTAGTAGGGAAACAGTAGCACTAATAATGTCTTCAATGCGTTGTATGTTTTTATAGGGAAAATATTGACAGCTGATTTTCATCTTTTACTCGAATTTGATTCACAGTTCCTGATTCAAATTATGAAATGCACCAAAAAGGATCCATATAAATTTATAAAATCATAAATTTATTACAAAGCCACATCTCAATCTCAAGAAATCCGCATAAAAATGCTTGATCCCTAGACACTTTTGATGTGTGTATTATAGTAATAGTGATTTGTAACACTTTGACTGCCAGACAACAGACACAATAGAAAATCTATTGTTCGCGGTCACCGGTGACCTACACGGCAGTGAATGTGTTAAAGAAGTTGTTTTAAATCTTACCTCTTCATGTCTCATCATATGAGCCTGATAAGTATCTTTAAACAGAAACCCGAGAGCACAATTGTAGCATTTAAACTCTGCCTCTAGATACTTCTTGCTCCTTCTTTGCGCTTCTAACTCTGCCTTCTGCTCTTCTGTAGACAGAAGAATCTTCTCGAAATCTTTCTTTTTACTTTTTTCTAAAATTTTCTTTTTTGATGTATCTGAAATTTGTTAAAATGAGGTTTTACTTTTAACCAAGTTGATATTTCAAATTCTATAAAATAAATCTACACGGTGCGGTGGTAAGGAATGCGCTGGACAGAAACCGGTGGAGGTGGATCATCCGCTCCAGATGCAACTCCGAAGCTGACAACGATCCTCAGACATGAGGGACCGACTACAGAGAGAGAGAGAGATAAAATAAATAAAATTGTAGTGTCTGTTTGTAATGTCAAAATAACAGCTTTTTACTAAATGCATATGAAAGTATTATACGGTACTTATAACAAAAAATCCAATTTAAAAAAAAAACTGTCTCTGTCTGTTTGTTCCGGTTAATCTCCAAAACGGCTGGACCGATATTGACGGGACTTTCATTGGCAGATAGCTAATGTTATAAGGAATAAAAATGCTATTATAAGTTAGGATATGACTTCAGTAAATACACTACCCCAATTGGTAACCCTGTAATCCATACTAATATTATAAATGCGAAAGTGTGTCTGTCTGTCTGTTACCTCTACACGCTTAAACCGCGGAACCGATTTAGATGAAATTTGGCATAGAGATAGTTTGAGTCCCGGGAAAGGACATAGGATACTTTTTATCCCGATATTCCCACGGAATCGAGACTTATGCGGGTAAAACCGCGGGGCGCAGCTAGTGATATATTCATATACACAGCCTTTTCCTCAATATTTTTGGGGTCGGCATTCAGTCTAACCAGATGCAGCTGAATACCAGTATTTTACGTGGAGCGCCCATCTGACTTCCACAAGCCAGTAACTACATAACTCTACAGGGTGAAATTAAATTCAAGGGCATCCTTTTAAGCAGTCATTGTACTCATTATTATGAACAACTTTTACTATAGGGCTAAACGTAAAATCGCGAAAAAAAAAAAACAGCTGTACCTTGCATTTATGTTCACATAACTCGTCAAAATGTAGGGAAGTGCTGATTTTTTTTCGCGATTTCTGGTTTGGTCCCATAGTAAAAGTTGTTCATAATGATGAGTACAATGACCCCTTAAAAGGATGCCCATGAATTCAATTTCACCCTGTATACCCCTAGGTAACACTGGTTGTCGGACTTTCGGGCTTCTGACGACCCGTGACGACTATCAAAGTTCCACGAATGACAGCCGGGACCAACGGCTTAACGTGCTTTCCGAGGCACGGAGGGGTCTTGACTCTTGGTATGTAAAGATGGTCACCTATCCACGGACCAACTGCGGCAAGCGTAGCTTAACCTGATCGATCGACCCGTGCGGCTTTTATTACTTAGTCACGAGTCCCTCAGTACTCAGAGGTATTAAAAATAAATAAATGTTACGATTCACATTATGTTAACCCGCCTTTATAAAATAAGTTTTTACCTAATTCTTCAGCAGTTTCTTCATCCTCACATTCCTTTCTAATTTCATCTAAACATTCATTGCGTTCATCTTCATAATATTCATAATTTATTTCATCTCCTTCTTCTTCATTCTTTATTTTAGATTCCAATTCACCTTCTTGTTCTTTATTTAAATCCAAATCAAACATAGTTTCATCACCAGAATTATTAACATCATTATCTTCAACATTTTCGTTATTGTTAACAAATTGTTCATCACTTTTCACAAACTGTTCATCACTATTCACAAATTGTTCATCACTTTTCACAAACTGTCGATCACAATCGTCAAAACTTTCTATTCTATCTATTTCCGTTTCTACAGCTTCCTTAGTCGTATTATCTCGGAAATAATCATCAAAATCATTACGACTTTCTTCAAGTTTAATGTAATCATTACTATTTATACTTTGATCCCTGTTATCAACGAAAAGTTGGGATGCATTGGTTGGTAGACAAGTTTCTTCAGAACATATTATAACTGTGTCCATTTCATTGCGTTGTAAGTTTATTATGCCCTTTTCGCTGTAAATTTAAAGGTATTTTTTTAATCCATACGCAGCCATACGCATGGCAGCCGGGACCTACAGCTTAACATGCTTTCCGAGGCACGGAGGGGTATCAATAAATAATCATGGATGGTCACTCATTCTATTACACTAGAAATATTTGCGAATTAATACCGTATTTCAACACAGTAAGGCATTATTTTGAAGTAGTTTTTTTTAGGGAGGAACCTACCCGGGATGGACGCCTGCCTCTTTATCTTGGGGAGTATAATACCTGCGGACGATTGAGTGGCTAAAGTATACTTACCTAAACAGTACTGGATATTCCAAACTTCTTTTTAGACACACAGATTTAAATAACCACAGCTTGTTTAGCATGTGACCACAAATATAGCATAAATGAGAATCAGGGCACATCTGAAACAAACATAATTATTTTTAATTGGTATTGCATTATTGTCACATCCGGGCTGTTACTCGGATGTAACAATAATGATATAAGTAAAGTCCTGTAGCGGTATCTACATCGCCACATGCAAACAACGCGTCATACTGACGTCACGCAAATCCTGCATCTCGCAAGCAGAGTTTACCGCGCAAATAGCATAGATACAACGGCCCGACATGAATCATCGGGCAGTTGCCCGCCAGACAACACCCGTCTGGTTGGAGGATCCTCCCTTTTCTATGGAGGTTGAGTGAACTTTACACCCTGTTCCTCATGCCTCTATAGTCCTCCAGACCGAATTTTGGCCATGGCGGCCTTCGACCCAGGAGATGTTATAGTGCAGGCGTGTGTGCGCAGACACAGGTACACTCTCTCTGCCCTCACTCTCATAGTCCGATGGGATGGCAATTTAGCAATTCAAAAGTAATTTGGTAATTGGCTTGCTTAAAAAAAAAAAGTTTTATTTTTTGAGGTTTGAGTGCACAAATGTGTAATTAGTTTATTAGCTCAACTCAGAAGTCAATTTTTATAGTTTACATGAAATAAATTGTATTAAAATTTATGTAAAAAAATATATATTTTGTGGGAACATAATTCTTGAATTTAAGTTATTGTAGCATAAATATTTTAAACTAGCTGCGCCCCGCAGTTTCACCCGTACAAATTTCGATCCCGTAGGAATATCGGGATAAAAGTAACCTATATGTTAATCCAGGGTGTCAGCTCCCTCCATACAAAATTTTATCAAAATTGGTCCAGCCGTTTGAGCGTGAAGAAGTAACAAACTTATAAACACATACACACACTCACAAACTTTCGCCTTTATAATATTATAGTGTGAAGTGTGATAATGAATTGGGAATGAAATATTAACCGTGTTTAAAATAGGAGCTCAACGACTCTGAACTCTGTTACAGGAGTTATAAAGCCATGGCCTAATAGAAAAAAGGCTTTTTTTAATTCAATTTTCATTTTTTTTTTCCTACTGGCTATTGTCTTATACTGAGTTGCATTTGACTATAATATTGATTTAATAAGTTTATACACATACGAGAAGTTAATGTCTGTGCGAAGCAGTCAGAAGCGGGTTAGAACTGAGTGGAAATAAATAAAATATCATGATTTTATTAACATAAACAGGAGAGTTTATTTACGTTCATTCCGACGATTTCTCTGTATTTGTCCCGTGTCTCCTCATTGGTATCCGAGTTCACGGTGTTGTGGCAAATAAAACATAGAAATGAAGACATTTTTCATTTAAGTATTCTAAGTTTCAATCTTTCAATAATGTTTTTCTTGATTTTTTTGTAAACAAAACAAAACAAATAGAGCCCCAATTATCCCGTACGACAGATGACAGCTTTCCAAATCGATCGATCACCTGATTCCTTCAAAAATATTGCTTATGGTTTTATCGTTGCAGTCAGAAAATCGAACTTAGTGTCGGAATATAGTAATCTTTGTGTGTTTACACAACAAGAATTATCACGTAAATCCATGTAAATAGAGTGAAGGTATTAGGTATAAGGAATTAAAGTAAAATCATTTAATTTTTTTTTTTAATTATCAATTTATGAACGCATACAAAACTTGTTTGTTTCTGTTGTCTTTGGAAATTGCGTATTCTAGGGTTGGAGTTTTACGTTTCATTTAGTATGTTAGTAACAAGTTGGTGTAAATTGAAATTCTACTAAAAATGATTATTCAACTGTTTTTGTGATTTCACTACTATTTAAGCTGGGTGTTTTGCGTTATTATAAATTGAGCATGTTTTTCAGTAAGTTAAACGTGTGAAGTGTACAGTCAGACTGGGTAACTTTGTCTTTCAATGTAACATTAGCTCTCCACTTCATAATTTAATCATTAATATTTTTAAATTTCTAGACGTATTTTATCCAAGCAAGTCAGTTATTTTTTGTTTTTCAATAAGTTTCCGAACGTAATGTTAGTTGTCAATCTTAGGTATAGCTGTCAGTTTTTATTTTTATTGGCGCCTGAACGTTCCGTTTGAAGAAGTGTGTGTGAAAACGTTGTTTTAAAGTTGACTGTGTTATATGAAAAACCGCATTTTGGAAGGTAAGATTGCATTTTAATTGTTATTTGATAAATAGTCTGTTGTGTGAAACAAAGAAAATAACTTTTTACGTAATTTTTTTCACAAAAAAACGTTTTATTAGTATCATGTAAGTTTTTGAAGATAATCAGGGTAACTTTGACTACGAGCTAAAGTTACCCTAAGGTTGAATTTAGTGTTGCAAAGATATATTTTTTCTCCATTTTAATCGTAAAATTTATTTTTAGGTGGATAATATGGCTAGAAAGAAGTGTTGCCCTCCTCCAGGTACCCGTAAGTATGGGACGAAGTCTCGGTACACCATAGAAGATTTGGAAAAAGCTTTGGATGATATAAAAAATTGCAGGAAAACTCAAAAAAAAGCTGCAGAAGTCTACAACATTCCTGTGAGTACTTTAAAATATAAATTAAAAGATCAGCACAGCAAACCTGTTGGCAAACCACCGGTACTTAGCAGTATAGAGGAAGATTCCATAACTGCACACATCATAGCTCTGGCTGATCTTGGAGTACCGGTTAGCATGCTTGATGTCCGAGTAATTGTGAAAGGTTTTTTAGATAATGAAAAAAGGCTAATCAAAGAATTCAAGAACAACTTACCTGGTTGGGAATGGGGAAAACTCTTTCTCGAACGTCATCCCAATATTAAACAAAAAGTAGCCCATGCGATAAGTAGGAAGCGTGCTCAAGTAACACAGGAGATGGTTCAAAATTATTTTGATTATTTGCATGAAGAACTCAAGGATGTGCCACCATCCAACATCTTCAACTTTGATGAAACTGGATTCCATGACAATCCCAAGAAACAGACACTTCTTTTCAGAAGATCTTGCAAAAATCCGGAAATTATACTGAACTCAACTAAATCCTGCTATACAGTGATGTTTTGTTGTAATGCCACTGGAGAATTTGTACCTTTATACATTATCTTCAAAGCTAAACAGAAGTGGACTAGTTGGATCCAGGGAGCTCCACCTGGGACCCGTATGGCAGTTACTAAATCAGGCTGGATAGATGCTGCAACTTTTGATGACTGGTTTGAAGAACAACTACTGCCAGTTCTTCAACAAAAGGAAGGAAAAAAAGTAGTCCTTGGTGATAATTTAAGCTCCCACATAACCCCCAAGACATTACGACTGTGTCAAGAAAATAACATCGCATTTGTTTGCCTCATACCTAATTCCACTCATCTTCTGCAGCCTCTAGATGTGTCATACTTCAGCTCTCTAAAATCCAACTGGCGGAAGGTATTGGCAAATTGGAGAAAAACGAGACGTGGCAAAGTGGCCAATGCTTTACCAAAAGAGGTTTTCTCTAAGTTACTCACGGAAACTTTAAAAGCAGGAGCTGACACTGCTGCAAATAATGCTATTGCTGGTTTTAAAGCATGCGGTATACATCCATTTAACCCAGCAGTGGTTTTAGAAAAGCTAAGAGACTATTCTAAACCTATCGAAGAAGTCCACCAAGCTGTTGGAGAAAGTTTCAAGCAATATATCAGTGAAATTAGGGAGGCTGATTTGCAACCCAAACTAAATAAAAAATTTCAGTTGCCTGTTGTTGCTGGAAAGAGCGTTTCTGTGGAGGCTGTAGAGAAATATTATCAAGAAAGGCAGATTACTACAAAATCTAAGGCCGATAAACGAACATTGAATACTGGTACAGATAGTATTTCTGGACCTGTCAAAAAGAGAGGGCGACCAGTAGGAGCAAAAAATAAAGCAGTTAAGAAAGTCACAACCATCGTGAATCAACCAACATCACCTACACCTGGCCCTTCCTCCACTATAGCTACAGCTGGTCCTTCAGGGATGTGTGTGGTGACCTCAGAAGATGTGGATAATGATACTACACTTGAATTTCCACTTCCATCCTCTGATAGTGATGGGATTTTGATGGATCCCATAAATCACCCTCCATCACCTATTGAAGTTATCGAAATATCTACTTCCATGGAAGATATTGAAGGAAGTTATGAAAATCATAACGGAATTTTAAAAAAGGCTGATGTCAATGTGCAAAAAGATACAAAAATAGGATCTGTCTCTACCGATAAAGGTGAAAATACCGAGGGGAAAGAAAATAGGAAACAAAACTATTGTATTGTAGAATACGGAGACATTTTGTTTCCAGGACGCATCATTTGCAGGGAAGGAGAAACTGCAAAAATTTCTGTCATGCAAAAATCTCAAGAAGGCTGGAAGTGGCCACTAAAGCGGGCCCTTATCACCTGCCTACAGAGCAACATAATCAGCTTCTTGGATGATCACAAAATTGTGAAAGTAAAGGATTATTACGTAGTAGACGAACCACTACTCTCCCTGGAATGGGGCGGCTAGCCGTGAATTTTTAAGCACATTTTTTGTTTTTATTTAATATTTTTTGTTGATTATTAATAGTTTATTATGTTGTTTAACGTTTTTAATTAAGAAATACCAAATGTAAGTGAAACAACACCAAAAAATTTTAATAAAGTCGTAAAATAGGCAAATTTTTGTTATTTACCTGGCAACTCAAAAATAAAGATGATTGACCGATTTGACTACATAATGTGCAAATGTGCAGCAATATGACATATATTAATGTAAAAAAATGAAGCTTAAGTTACATTCAGACTTCATTTATCGAAAAACTTCACAATTTCTTCAATAGATTTAACAACAGCCAAACCTACCCCATTATCCATGTAACTTTAGCCCTCAAAATATTGGCCCATATTTCTTTATTTTTGTTCTGCTTTATTAAAATTGAGTGTATTTTTTCATATAGCAACCCTGGATACCACCGAAAACGCATATAACATGTTAATCAATTGAACCATTTGGAATTTATAAGCGAAAAAGGTTGAATCACGGGCCAAAATTACCCAGTCTGACTGTAATGCTTCTGTTTCGTAATTACAAATATTTAACACCGATTCAATTGGTATAAAGATTTTCTTAATCGACTAAAACTGGTACCAAAAAACAAACTAAAAAGGTGCAGCGCCACAACGTCACGTCCAGTGTTTCCACAATGAGGGGAAGTTCCCCTTTTGAGGGGAAATAAGACTCTTGAGGGGAAGAAAAAGGGGAAAGAGCTAGAAAGGGGAAATCGAGAGGAAATCATGGGTAAATCATATTATGAACGGTAGGTGTACATAACATTATTCTTTATTAATTTATTCCTTACTTTTTTTATTTAGTTCTAACCTAATTTTTTTTGCCTCACTTGATGTGGCGTTTGCTACTACACATTTCAAGTGAGGAATCTGAAATTGATTTTTCATTAGTTGAATCGATGATTTGCCCGTTCTTTGCAAACCATATTTCACGCAAAGGACCGATCCCATCGTTTCGTTATCGAGTCTGTTTCTTTTGTCTGTTTTAATGTTCTTGACCGCACTGAACAGCCGCTCTACCGCTGCATTTGAAAAGGGTAGGGACATAAAATAATTCACCAATAATTTTAACTGTGGGAATTTGGGTCCACCATCTATATTCTTTTTTTCCAAAAGCCTACAGTATCCATACTACCCATATCCATATTATATGAAACAAGACTTTGATTTCTCCATTCTTTGTCTAGTTCAGTATAATCTACAGCAATGTGGGAAGGTAAATATTTTTGTGCAATTGTGTACAATGATGTAGGCGTCAAATCGTTGGCATTTTTAGGATTTAAAAAAGATGAATCTTTGTGGACATCGTCAAACACAAATCGTTTCTTAATCTGTTCGATCGATTCAATATAGAACATTTTTGCCGACTCTAAAATTTTCTGAACTTCAGACTTTTCCTTATTTTGCACTTGTTGCATCAACACCCAAATAAATTTTATTTAATTCAAGGTGTTCTTCTTTATTGTGAGGATTTATTTGGTTAGCAGGGGTTCGTTTGACGTAATTTATGTTCATAAAATTTAATGCCAATGTCTTTATTAATTCTTCAGTTTGAGTCTTAAGTTCTGAGAATTGGGGATAATCAGCTTGAAACATACAATTAAAATCATTGAATAATCCGAGACTGTAGTCCACAAAATGCATTTGGCATTTTATCAAAGGGTTTTCTAAAGTTTGCAAAGTATGGCGGTTCGCATGTGTTGGATCTTCGAAGTTTAATAATCTCCAGTAACTTTTTAATGGATCCCACTGTTCTAAAATTCTTCGCACGCATGCTTGAAGAGACAACCACCTGGTTTGGCAAGCCCTTAATATTTTGTGAGGTTTGACTTCAAAGAAGGCCTGAAATTTCTTGAAAGCATCAGTATTTTTAGGGCTCCTTCCAAAGTGATTATACACATTGCGGCACAAATCTTCTAGCGAGTTACTAAGCTTGGTACATGCATAGCTAGCTACCAGATGGATCATGTGGCATGCACATTTTGAAACAAATACTTGCGGATAATTTGTTTTGATAAGTTGAGATACAGAGTTATGCTGCCCCATCATAACTGCAGTTGTGTCAGCACAAAAGCCTATCAAATTTTGAAGAGGTATATTGTTTTCCTTAAGTGTGTTTATTAATTGAGTATACAAACCGAGAGCAGTCCCGTCTGGGCAATCAACTACGTCAATTACATCTACTTTCGTTTCAAAATTATGGCAGTAGCTGACTAGTATTGCTAGCTGCTTTTGAACGCTAACATCAGTTGTTTCGTCAATATAAACGGAAAACAAATGCTGCTTCAGTTCACTGACAAGTTCTTCGTTAAAAAATGGTCGCAAACCGTTCCTAATTACATTAGTAGCCTTTTGTTTGCCTAGAGAGATTTGTGATGTGATTGATTTCTCTGGTAATGATTTAATCAATTCAATCAAAGGTTCAACAGACGCAATTGGAAGATTGTTTTCGACAATGTAAGAACAAATGGCAGCTTCTGTGTTTTTTATCTTTAAATTTTCCGAAACAAATGCTGTAATGCTGGGTTGACTTATGTTAGTCAATGTCGAAAGCTCAAAATTTTTTTTGTGGATTTTTCCAGCACCGTGTTTTTTTAGTTCTGATTTTCCCGCCTTCATTACTACGTTGCATACCTTACAAATAGCATTGTCATCGCTATTTCCTTTCAACAACCATTCTTTAAATTCTGGTAGCTTAAGCCAATCATGCATGAACTTCTTTTTATAATTTTTTTTCACACCTTTTTCTCTAGACTTAAACATTTTTGTTTTCTTTTTGTTTTCATTATCAGTACTATATCCTTCTCCTTCATCGTCAGTACAATTGTCCACCTATATTCAAATAAAATGATAAAAAAAAACTTTAAAGAAACGTTATTATGTAGCAATAAGTTTCTTTACAGTTTTTTTTTTTTCATTTTCATATGAATTTACTTATAATCAGTAATAACTTATTACTGATTATAAGTAAATTCATATTTATTACTTGTTCATTTACATCTTCAATTTCTATATCCGGTGAAATGTCCGGATCTAAATGTTTGTTCTGTTCTTCCTCAATATCCTCATTATTACTGGACTGGACTTCAGAACTCGTTCCGGGCTGAGGATCCGAATAGTCACGCGTACTGGTACTGGGCCTATTGGATGAGCTCACAGATGCTCCATCTTCAATCTAAAAGAAATTATAGGTAAAGTAAAATCCGTAAAAAAATGGCAGTACTACACACAATGCAAAAACAAGGCTGTATGGTTAATAAGGTCTTTGCCTGTCTGATTCATAATTAGCGACATGAAAAAAAACAACAAAACTGTAGAAAGGGCTACCATATTCCCAGCCAGATACCTTTGCCTCTTCCATAATGGGATTAAGAATCGTAGTCTATTTTTAACTTTTTTTTTTTTCTAATATTGCCAACCCATATTTTTCGTTTTGAATCATTTAGTCGATTAGTTTATCTACCGGACCATAGACTCAAACTGTTGCAGAGCATATTAGACCTTATTTAACAGTAATAATAGAGGTTGAAGCCGCGTGAATCGGGTGGTGACAAATGGTGTCGGTTGTGCTTGACGGGTCCGCACCGGTTTGTGACAATTGGGGACGCCGGGGATTGGCCGGTTTAAAAAACATGAAGAAGAGCACACAACCACTGAAGTCCAACGGATTTAAATCAAGGCATCTTGGTTCATATTCCAAAGATAATAAAGACTTTGACGCAGGACTCCAGTGGTGGCGCGAACTCTAAAGCAGATTCTGAACTTTATTTAATTTTATTTCTTAAAAAAAAAATAGTTCTTAAGTGTTACGAACATAAGCTAAATTATTGTGGAAAAATTGAAGTTTCAACAACACTAAAATTAAAATTAAAGCATTCAGAAATTCAGAATCGGCTGTAATAGGCTCCTACAAACTAACTTTTCATAACCCGCATAACCTAGAACGTGTTTTGTTCTAATTCTTAAAAAAATTAACTTACCAATTTTTTTGAAGCCGGTTTCTGCAACCACCGATCCATTTTTCTTGAACTTAAAAGTAAACAAAGCAAGAGTACTGATTCAGATGGATGGATGAATGTACAACGACGTCAAAAAAAACCGACTCAGTGTGACCAGTTTATAAATCTATATATTACAATATTTTCGAGGGGAAAACAGGCCTAAAAAGGGGAAAACTCAAGGGAGGCGTGGGGAAATGAAATTATGAAAGTGGAAACACTGGTCACGTCAGGTCAGAATCAGAAAAAGGATAAATTTTGTGCCTTGAAGCATAATATTTCAATAAAAATGAACATCATTGTTTCGACACAGTTATAAACAATACGGCTACCGTAATTAGGGCAATAAACTGTGCATTCCCTGTAAAACTTTTGTGTTGTGTGTGCGTTCTTCCGTTTTTATCTGCGTTCGAAAACGGTTTTGATGTTTCGCAAATAAGCGGTTGTATTGTATGAATTGGCATAGGACTTTATAATTAGCCGTCTGCTTCCTACTACATTGTGCGTGCGACAATTGCCGGACATTTAACTCGCGCTAGACTGTTATTTATTAGTCAATCGTTTCAAGAAATGTGTGCGGCTATAATCAAGACGATTTTTTCGCGTTCAAAAGAGATTTGATGAACAGTTTATGGGAGAATATCAGCGATATTAACAGTAAGTATTCTTTTTTTGAATAATTGGCTTTTTTATTTTACTGATGCGGTAATATTATATCACAAGGTTTTTTTTTTAATTCAATTAAGTGAGCACTAGTATTAGGTCAACAGTTCATAGAGAATGGAAAAAGATTCCTATTGGATTGTATTTAATTTATTTAAATGTTGTTGCGTTAGTATTATTTATATTTAAAGTATTCTTCAATTGTTATGCAGCTTTATATTGTTACATAAATGACAAAAACATGTAAAGATACACTCCTTAATGGTCTGTAATAAAAAATATTAAAATTTAACTTTTTGGCAGATTATATGCATGATAACTACAATCTATAATTTAAAAAAGGTTAAATAACATCATGCTATCATTTCAATTGTTTATTATTATTATTTGGTAAGACTCTGGCAAGGACTGGGACAGAGCAGGCTAGATAAAAAAAAAAAACTGGCAGCTCATTAGCTGATGCATGTTACATTTCAAACAGCTTGAAGATTTATTATAATTCTTAAGTTATGGTATTAACAAAACCATAGGCTTATCATTATCAGCTATGTAATTAAGCATATTATAAAGAGAAAAGTTTAGATTATTTTTGTATATTTATTTGTTATACATTTACGCTAAAATAGCTGAACGAATTTGAGTGAAATTTGGCACGCGGGTAGACCATGACCTGGATTAGGACATAGGATTCTTTTTATCCCAATATTTCCACAGAATCGAGTATTATGCAGGTGAAACCTGGAGCTTAAAATTGTGAAGTTGTGAATGTAAATTTTGTATGGAAAAACTAAAAAAAAAAACAATAAAAATGCCACTTAGTCTAAAATTTATTTTGACATACGTAAATAAATAACCCATTTTGTTTATTAGCTAACATTTAAAATAAGATGTACATGTTTATAAAAAAAGAAGCAAAATAATCAATTCAATTTGTCCGCATCGCTGTCAACAGGAACAGTGCCCAAACAGCTGGCAGCATTGATTGTATGGCGATGCTAATTCTTTGGTCATGAAATAGGCCAGCTCTCTGGCTACGTAAGGAGTCGACTAACTGCTTGGTGATATCTCAAAAAACCAAGTGGGTACTCGGACATCATGGGCCATGGCCCTAGTATTTCAACCCCAAACGGCTCGAAAATCTAGCTCCTAATCAGGTTGGAATATTTTCTTGATTAATAAAATCATTTGTTTATTTGGGATACATTTTATTTGGATGATTGGGATAGGTAATATGCAAGGTATGCACTTTGACGTGGACTTGTGGACCGGCTGGTGTCCACAAGTCCACGTCAAAGTGCATACCTTGCATATTCCGATAAAAGAATATTTTAAAATCTAGGGTAATCAAAAATCCAATTCCTGTTTAACTATTTTTAGGCTCCATAAATGTTTACTTCATGTAGGAACCTTCCCCCAGTCTGGATGGTAGGAGGTCAAATAGCCCAAATTTCAATTTTTGGGGAAACTAGCCCAGCGGTTTCACCCGTATAAGTGTCGATTCCGTGGGAATATCGGCATTAAAGTATCCTATGTGTTAATCCAGGTTGTCAGCTACTTCTATACCAAATTTTATCAAAATTGGTCCAGCCATTTGAGTGTGAAGAAGTAACAAACATACACACACACACACTCACACACTCACAAAGTTTCGACTTCTTCTTCTTCATTGCGTGTCGATAGCAATCTAAATGTTCTCGGCCCAGAATTCGACTACTTGTTTGGCGCCATCACTAGCGTCCATCAGTTCCTGTAACGTGCAGCTGACAGGACACGCAGGGCACGATATTAAGTGTCCCATCGTTTGTGGAACAGCACCACATTATAATATTAGTATGATAAAAGGAACAAAAAATAAATTCAGTAAAAACAAATAGGAAAATGTTAGAATCATTTAATTTAAAATGTAGTTACCCAGTATTCAGCCACTAATAGAGTGCTAACAAGATGATGATTGATAAATCATGGTTTCGATAGTCTTTAGGGAAAGAGAGAGAGAGAGAGAGAAAAGAGAGAGATAGAGAGAGAAGAGAGAGAGAGAAGACAGAGAGAGAAGAGGAAGAGAGAGAGAAGGCAGAGAGAAATAGAGAGAGATAGAAGAGAGAGAGAAGACAGAGAGAGAAGAGAGAAATAGAGTGAGAAGAGAGAGAGGAGACATCGAGAAGAGAGAAATAGAGAGAGAAGAGAGAGGGAGAAGAGAGAGAGCGAAGAGAGAGAGATAGAAGAGAGAGAGAGAAGACAGAGAGAGAAGAGAGAAATAGAGTGAGGAGAGAGAGAAGAGGAAGAGAGAGAGAAGACAGAGAAATAGAGATAGAAGAGAGAAGACAGAGAGAGAGATAGAAGAGAGAAAGAGAGAGAGAGAAGAGAGAAAGGTGTTTCTCTATCTGTGATAGATATGTATAGAAGTAAGAAAGAAAAAGAAAGAAAATACATATATTTAGCACAGGCTAAAAGACACAATACACCAGAGACATCAGATAAAAACAAATAAAAATGAAATAAAAAAGTGTAAAGTCCGATGGAAGAAATTAGCAGGAAAGTGTGCCTCACGGCTGCGCCAAAAAGGCCCAGTATCGTGTACGCCGGCAGCAGCGCATGCGCTTAAGCACGTAGATCACGAAAAGCAGTTACGTTTGTAGTTCAGTACAATATCTTTCAATCCATACTAAATATTAATATTATAAATGCGAAAGTGTGTGACCTGTCTGTCTGTATGTTACCTCTTCACGCTTAAACCGCTGAACCGCGATGCAATTGCGTAACACATTATCAATCGGAATCGGTTTCATTTTGACAGTTCAACAACATTCATTGCGTTATTCACGCGTTGGGTAGACAAATTTTTCGAACTTAGAAGCAATGGATTAGCAATTGGCTTCAAAATTATTCAGATTCCGATTGATAGTGTGTTAAGCAATTAGGGTGCAGATGTATATGAAATGTGGTCATCATTGGTTGTCATTTCGGCGGCGGCGGCGGCGAGTTTTGATAAGACCTATCAGAATTCGTCGCCGCGGCCGCGGCGCCGTGTGCAAGGGTTCATACACATCCAAGGGCAACCAATACCGCGCTACCGCGGCGACGGCCCGCCGCCGCCGCAGCCACGACATGATGTCTAAAGGGCCTTACACTTTTAAAAGTGTTTTGGGTTAACACATTGAAAAACACATTTAGGGTTACATATTTGATTCTGTTATCAATTCAATATGTAACACTTATAATTCTGTAACCTTTATGAAGGTGTAGCGGTATCTACAACGCTACATGCGAATAACGCGTCATACTGACGTCACGCAAATCCTGCATCTCGCAAGCAGAGTTTACCGCGCAAATAGCATAGATACAACGGCCCGACATGAATCATCGCGCAGTTGCCCGCCAGACATAACACCCGTCTGGTCGGAGGATCCTCCCTTTTCTATAGAGTATGAGTGAACTTTACACCCTGTTCCTCATACCTCTATAAAGGTGTTTTTTAGCCCCTGGCAATAGGTTGCGCATCGATGTTCCTTTCACCCACCCTGTATGGTCATGGTTCATTCATCTTTCCCTGTAAAACACTATTCATAGATACAAAAAGAAACTCGTTACAACTTTCAATTAGTTTTAATTAGAATTACTGTGTAGTCCAATTAGGGTAATTGGTGACGTAACACACAAACAATAGTTCCCTGCGATATAAATAGAGTGCCCAACTTTACTCTGTTGTTGACATAGTCTAGGGAGGAATGGTTCTCATGTTTAAGAGGAAATGCGGGTGGTCGTTTCTCCATAGAAACGCTCTCGCCTGTTTTCTTTCTGGTTAATGACCATAAAGCAATGATTGTTTACAGAATAATAAATATTAACTACTTGTATGCCCCTATGTTTTCCTTTTTGATGATACATTATTTTTGTAAGCACTACAACCCTCCAAAAATGCCGATATAAATCGCTGTCAACAGCGGCCTATTGTGCAAATTTGACAACTATTAATGAAAAAAAAAAACATATGGACTCAGTATATATCCTTCTTATTCAGTTTATGAAACATCTTTTCAATTGGTTCAAAATTGGAGGAGGAAATAGGCGAGAGCCAAACCTCGAATTATGAATTTTTAGTTAGGGCCAAAGCACACATGCTACTTTTTGCATCGGCGATCGGCGATTCAGCTGCTTTTTAGAAGCTAAATGCAGCGACCAAGCATTCCACACCGCGCATTTAAAAACGCCAAACGCGGCGATTCAGTCGCTTTTAGGAAGCTCGATACAGCGGCTGAACGCTACACTCCTTACACATTCGGATGCTGATCGCAGCGATTTGGCATTTGCGCCAGCATCGGAGCAGTCGCTAAAACGCGCGATTCCGATACCACGTCCGAACGCAGAGAGTTGCCAAAACGCGATGCAGCATCGGAGCAGTCGCTAAAACGCGCGATTCCGATACCGCGTTCGAACGCAGAGAGTCGCCAAGACGCGATGCAGCATCGATATAGCCGCAAAATCGCCGATCGCCGATGCAAAAAGTAGCGTGTGTGCTTTGACCCTAAGGCTTTTTCAAAAGTCTCTTCGACCGCATTTCCTCACGGCTAACGGTTGAAACTATGACAGATATACCAATAGTTACGTCGCCAAACGAATGTAATGCTGGCTATCAATTCTTTAAAAATATCGCCGAGGTGTTTGGTGGTGAAAAGAAGAACAGTGATGGTCCAGTGGTAATGGCCCCGACTTACGAGCTGTGAGTCGTGGGGTTCGAACCTAGCTAGGCGCTTTACTCATCAGCCTAGCCTTTTCCCAACTATGTTGGTGTCGGCTTCCAGTCTAACCAGATGCAGCTGAATACCAGTATTTTACATGAAGCGACTGCCTATCTGACAACCCAAGGACGCATACGCTCAGCTCACTCCGCTCGCTGTATTCAGCTAGATCCAGATAAACTGGAAGCCGACCCCAGAGCCTGGCCATATTGATTGTTAGCCGTTTCAACAGAATCACAGAAATTTAGAGCGTTTATCTTCGCTTGTTTATCAGGCTAAGAGTCTACCCTTGACCCGTGTTAGATGAGTTGCCCAATCTTATCAAATACGAGACGAATTGACACAGAATATTCGATTTATTATGTCCTAAGCTAGATCGATTTAAGGATGAAGCGCCAGGGTAAGCTGCGAAAATTTTCCTAAAGTGCTCCCCGTCACTTTTTCCCTTAGGGTTCATTAGAAAACCAGCGTCAGACAGCATCTGTCTGGCATTAATGCTGAAATGAACCTTTTTGGCGCAGCCGTGAGGCACACACTATTTTTGTTGTCTGAAACATTATTTTTATTTTATTAATTTTGTGTTTCATGAACTGTGTCCAAATAAACATTTTTCTTTCTTTCTTTTTCTTTCTCCCTCACCTGGAGCGTTCGCTTGTAATGTAAATTTCAGATTCGATTTTAAGCACAACTTTACAATACTGCCTCCCTGACTGACGAGCATTCGCCTGTAATGTAACATTAGATTCGATTATCAGTATTTAGCTGATTCCCAGTATCAAAATATTACACACTAGCTGCGCCCCGCGGTTTCACTACATCCGATCCGAAATCCAAAAAAGAACCAACTTCGATCCGAATTCGAAAAGATCCGACTTCAATCCGAATTGGGAATGTTCTAAATTCTGATGGATAGAGTTCGGATCTAGTGCGCAACTCCTCATACAAATAGGACTATGGTCACTTCGGACCGGCATTTCTCGGATTCGGATCGGACGTAGTGTGAAACTGCTCTCACTGATGTAATGCCCGACTCACATTATTAAATTTTCTAACGCGGCATATACTTCAATCCGCCAAGAACTGCTACATTCAAACCATACGCTTTGCCTACGCTAGCGCCATTTTGGAGGGTTTTTAAACTGTTATTTACTGCTTATAGCCGCTCGTTAAGCCGTTGGTCCCGGCTGTCATTCGTGGATCTTTGACAGTCGTTACGGGTCGTCAGAAGCCCGAAAATCTGACAATCAGTCTTACCAAGGGGTATCGTATTACCCAGTAACTGGGTTGTGGAGGTCAGATAGGCAGTCGCTCCATGTAAAATACTGGTGTTCAGCTGCATCCGGTTAGACTGGAAGCCGACCCCAATATAGTTGGGAAAAGGCTAGGCAGATTTATTGCTTATAACTGGACATTTCCCCCCATATAAGATGGTTCTCCTTACCTCTACCCTCTATTGTGGGAATTTATGAAACATCAGAAGCTAGGTGCACGGTTCCAATCGGTCGTTTTCTATGGAGAAGAGCCGGCAAGAAACTCCACGGTTACTCTTTTAAAAATAATTGGCTTTTTAAATTACTGCAATTGATAGACCTATTAATTGTTCATCTAATTAACTATACTTTGAAATCGAACACAATACCAGCAATTAAACTTATGCGTAACAGTAAATTGGTCTGCTCCAGGATAAAGGGGTCGTCTGGCGCCCATGCGCTGGTTTGGTCCCTGGGGTGGTCACGGCGTGCTAAGTGTTCTGGTGCGCCGGTGATGGGGAATACTCCCCAGAGGAGGGTCCGGTGACGGACAGCCGCGGCGGGTTCACGGATGAGTGCTAACGCGTGCCCGTGTTCCCGCCGTAAGCGGCAGAGGAGGACACCGTGGACTTTTAGTGGGTTAGAGTTCCACATAACTGCACTATCTCCCCGTGGTAGTGCAGAATGCATGAGCATTTCTCCACGTTAAAAAAAAAAAAAAAAAGGTATGGAAGGACAGCGTAGGCCTGCCAACATATACCAGCACCCTAATTGCGTAACACACTATCAATCGGAATCTGAATCATTTTGAAGCCAATTGCTAATCCATTGCTTCATAAGTTCGAAAAATTTGTCTTCTCAACACGTAAATAACGCAATGAATGTTGTTGAACCGTCAAAATGAAACCGATTCCGATTGATTAAGTGTTACGCAATTGCCCCGCAGGTACCTAATAAAATAAAAAAACAGTGGCACTCCGGGAGTGCCGGCAGAAATGAAAACAAAACACAAACAGAATTCTTTGCCGTCACTCACTGACATATCGGATATTACACTAAAACCGAGTACATCACGAGGACAGCCGAACACATCCGAAGCGGTGTCGTTTACGGTAACAGTGGCGCGAATTCAATGGTTTTTTCACGTCTCAAAAAATGCCCAATGCGTCTAAAGAAGTTTTCACTTCAAAAAATGGTCTACAGATCTAAAGTCTACAAGGCCTACAAAGTCCTCATAAGGTAATTGTTTCTAATAAGGGCCGGGTTTTTGGAAAACCTTATAAATCAATTTTGGGAAACGTTTTAATTTGTATAAAATCATGATCAAATCAACTGTTTTTATTTGAAGAGAAAATATTTTATAAAAACGAGGTATCTTTTTCCAGTTATTGACAAAAAAAGTTTTTTAAAAGCTTGTTTATGGCCTTTATTGGGCACTACGGCTCATAATAAGGACCATAATTTAACTGCAAGATATTAGGCGTTTTATACCAGAAACACCATATCTTTAGATAGCGATGGCTTTAAACTACTATTGGTTCGTGGCATTCGAATATGGAAACGTAAATTCATATAAATTAGTATTGTGGCCCTTAAAAAGTCTTAGGAAATGAATATAAGTATTAACTAATCTATTTTCAAGTTGTAAATGAAACAAATTATAGTTTTTAACAGATTTTTATTAACTCTTTTAAACAAAATCACAAAATATTATTAATCAGTCATTTTTTCAGTCTTAGTCCTTGGACCTTATTAGGTATTACACTTCTTCAATCATAATCTGGACCTTTTTAGGTCTTTGAAAATAACAAATATGACAATCACTGCACCTAAAGATTAAAAGATAAAGATGCACATTTATGCAGTGTGTATTTAATATATATTATATTATATTCAGTAATCAACATAAATATAGTAAGTAAGTAGTAAGTAAGTGATCGTGCTTATTTTAAAACTTCGTACATACCTAATAAGGACCGGCCCTTATTTGGAGACAACACAGTGGACCTTGTTAGGTACTTAGATATGTCCTGAGAAAAACAAACAAAATCGAGAAAAAAAAGCAATAATTTTTGTAGCTTACCCCAGCAATACAAGTTCTGAAAGTATTTTTACTTTGCTATTGCACAGTTGGTTGATTACGACCGGGTTTTATTACCAAAATCATGCAAAACTGAATAAAATATTTTATAAACTGAGTGACGTCGACCGCCCATGAGGTTACACACAGAGTCACTGACAAAATGGCCGGCGCAAATGCTATGAACGTAGGTGCGCTTTGGTGATTGGTTAGTGGGGAGGGGCCGCGCGGTATTTGCTTTAGTTTAAGTATTAAACGCGGGCAGTTTGAAAAGATGGACCTTATTTGCAACAGGCCCTTATTAGACGCACTTACCTTATTTATTTACAAAGTATAGAAGAATCATAATACAGGGTGAAATTGAACACATGCGACAAATCGAAATGGGAGATTATACTCATCATTATGAACCACTTTTACTATGGGACCAAACCTGAAATCGCGAAAAAAAAATCAGCTGTTCCCTACATTTTGGCGAGTTATGCGAACATAAATGTAGGGAACAGCTGATTTTTTTTTTCGTGATTTCAGGTTTGGTCCCATAGTAAAAGTTGTTCATAATGACGAGTACAATCTCCCATTTCGATTTGTCGCATGTGTTTAATTTCACCCTGTATAAGAACTTCGAAGTGGAATGACGTTTTGTTTGATTTAGCAACTACCGTCAATCCACCCTAATATTATAAACTAACTGCGCCCCGCGGTTTCACCCGCATAAGTCTCGATCCCGTGGGAATATCGGGATAAAAAGTATCCTATGTCCTTTCCCGGGGCTCAAACTATCTCTATGCTAAATTTCATGTAAATCGGTTCAGCGGTTTAGGCGTGAAAAGGTAACATACAGACAGACAGTTACTTTCGAATTTATAATATTAGTATGGATTATGGATATTATTGACATTATGGATTATGGATATTGTGGATTATGGATGCGAAAGTCTGTCTGTCTGTCTGTCTGTTACCTCTTCACGCTTAAACCGCTGAACCGATTTAGATGACATTTGGTAAAGAGATAGTTTGAGTCCCGGGAAAGGACATAGGATAGTTTTTATCCCAATATTCCCACGGGACACTTATGCGGGTGAAACCGCGGGGCGCTGCTAGTCAAATATAGGTCAAGAATGAATGAGTAGCTACCAAACAATTAATGATAACTGCACTAATATGGTTAATCATGTTCGTTTGATCAACTAATTGTGTTTCTAGTCCAAACGTTCTCATTGTTGCTAATTTTTTATTGTTTCTTGCCCGTTCTTCTCCATAGAGATCTACGTTTTGGAATGGGCAACTAGCTTCAACTTTCTGACTAACTGACCGACTATTTAATTTTGACAGTTCAAAAGTGCCTGTACATGGTTTAATTGTAATAGGGGATAGGTATGGGGGTGGAGGAGGGGTTCAGGCGATCAGAGCCCTGATTCACAACCATACGACAGGCTATCGTATCGAAAACCTGACATTTCGGTAACCTGATTTGACTTGCCCTTAACAGCAAATAGCTGTTGGAAGAATAGCGGGCGTCTATTTGATTTAAACTGACAAAATTTTCGGGTTTTGGACTTGTGAACAGCGTTTAGAAGACTCCTACGATAACAATGATTAGGGTCCGTTCACACAGACCGGCTCGGAGAGGAGAGCAGATTCTTATCACGTTGAAAACAGAGTTGTTAGTATTTGTAGTAAGGTTTATTTTTGCATGTGCACTGCTTTTGTCATTAAGAATGCTTGAACGCGCTTGGTGTGAAATAATAAAAGGAGCTGACCGGCTCCGATCGCGTACATTTTCTCGTTCGCGCAGCTGTTCGGCTCCGATTGCATGCTCTTTCTCGCTCGCGCAGCCGATCGGCTCCGATTGCGTGCTCTTTCTCGCTCGCGCAGCAGATCGGCTCCGATTGCGTGCTCTTTCTCGCTCGCGCAGCCGATCGGCTCCGATTGCGTGCTCTTTCTCGCTCGCGCAGCCAATCGGCTCCGATTGCGTGCACGCCGCCAAACAAAACTTGGACTGCGTGGAATACTGGTACTGCCTTTGTAGTGTATCCACCCGGCTCCGAGCGCATCCGACCGGCTGCGAGAGCTTCCGACCGGCTCCGAGCGCTTCCGACCGGCTGCGAGTGCATCCGACCGGCTGCGAGCGCATCCGACCGGCTCCGAGCGCATCTGCTTTCAGATAGCTTCCAGCCGGTCTATGTGAAATAGTTGGCGGCTCCGCTCCGACCAACTCCAAGCGTATACGATCCGGTCTGTGTGAAAAGAAAAATGCGCGCCGATGCTCTCCGAGCCGGTCTGTGTGAACGGACCCTTAATGTTCGATACGATACGGAAGCGTATCGAGTGTTTGTGAATAGCTATGCCGGCCGGAATAACTCGAAATAAATGCTTTGAGTTTGAGTTTCACGCGGACGAAGTCGCGGGCAGAAGAAGCTAGTAGGTCATAAAAACGATAATATTTATAATACTGACAGATTTTATTTGTAAACTAATAAAAACATGAAAGAATTATCCAGATTTAGGTAAAGTAAACAGTTCATCAAATACATGACTTACGTATTTAATGTCGGATAACGGATAACAAATGCAGTATGTTCAAGACGTAGAGGGATTCAGAAGGTTCGTTTGCAGAAATGAGAAAAAATTGACAGTGCGTTGGTCCCGGGTTTAATTTAATCCTAGCTCGAAATAATTTTATGGCTTCCAAAACTTACATAATATACCACTACTTTCAAAACGGTGAAGGTTAACATCGTAAGGAAATGTCTCTGTCCTTCTGCTGCAGAGGGGAAATAATTAGTATTTTTAACCGACTTTAAAAAAGGAGGTTCTGCATTCGACCCGTATGTATGTTTGTATGTCCGCGATTTTCTCAAAAACTAATGAACCGATTTTGATCATTCTTTCATTAGTGTGATCTACATACTTTCAGGAAGGTTTAAGTATATAATGCATTAGGTAATTATGCTTATGTACGAAGTTATATGCATAAATGTACTGCATCTCCGGCATTTCTATGGAAATTTGGATGATTCTTCTAGTCGGTGTCTTCAATGCACTAGTGTTAATTGAATTTGTGTGGGGTAGGTACAACTAAAAAGTGAAAAATAAAAACTTTTTTACCAAAAAACTGACTTCAAAAAAAGGTTTTTTTTTTGAAGTCGGTTGTTTACTACAAAGTGAAAAAAAACTTTAATTTCGGAAGTCGGTGTCAAAAACTAAAATGCGGAACCAACGACACCGATTTCCGAAATTAAAGTTATTTTTCACGTAGTAGTGTTTTTTTTTGAAGTCGGTTGTTTTTTTTCGTAGTCAGGTTTGAACGGAACCTTCTCATATGAAAATTTTCATGTAAATTTCCTTGACTTAGAGAAGTGAGACTTTTTCATTCTAATTTATCACAACGCTTGATCTTTATCGATCTTAACGACTGTCATAAACTCGATACTTTAAAACTACACAATGTAATGTATGTTGTAATGCACATAGAAAGATTATGTTTATGATTTTCTTATCTAAGGCTCATCGTCCACGACGCCACTCAAACGTCAATCTAACTTTTTTTTTTTATGGGTGGGAAATCATCAAATGACCCCTCCCGCTCTGGGTGGAGCGGATGGGAGTGTCAGACTCTTACTGACTAAAACCCATCCGTGTTCCTTCCTTAGCCCTTTATGTTCGGGGGTAGCGGTAACCCTTTCGGACAACCCCGCACCCCCGGCAGGCTTCGGCCCTGGCAGGCCCCTTCCTTTATGCTGACATCTCTTAGAGGCGCGCGTGGAACACGTACGCGCCGTCCGGCACGGGCCTGGTCCTGATCGGACGGTGAGCTACCCATTACTCTCCGTCCGCAGGCCCGCGCCTACGGCGGCCGGGAGTCGTCACGCGGCTCCCGACGCCCGGAGCGTCTCCCGCGGCGGCTGGGACGTGAGGCTCTCTCCCTCAGCCGTTCCGCCACCTCCTTCGCTAGCATGACTGCTTCGCAGAAGGAGGTGACCGCCTCCCACTCCCTCTCGCCCCGGACCATGGCTTGAACCAGGGCCGGACGCGGGAGGTGAGTCGTTCCCGCTGTCGATCGCCTCTACGAGGGCACGGCGGTGCTCCGCCCATGCGGGGCAGACCTCCACCGTATGCTCCACCATGTCTTCTGGGCGATCCTCGCAGTGGTGACACCCGGGCGTCTCCTCCCGCCTGATGATGTGCAGGAACCTTCCAAAACATCCGTATCCGGTGAGGACATGCGTCAGGCGATAGGTGAGGACGCCGTGACGCCTCTCTAGCCACTCCTCAAAGAGGGGTCTTATCGCCACTATCGTGGCGTGCCCTAGTGCCCTACGTCAATCTAACTGGATGCAGCTGAATACCTTTATTAACCGACTTCAAAAAAGGAGGTTCTGTATTCGACCCGTACATGTATGTTTGTATGTCCGCGATTTTCTCAAAAACGAATGAACCCATTTTGATAATTCTTTCACTAATGTGATCTACATACTTTCCGGAAGGTAATTTCGGAAGTCGGTAGCAAACAACGAAAATGCGAACCCAACGACACCGACTTCCGAAAGTTATTTTTCACTTTATAGTGTCTTTTTTGGAAGTCGGCTGTTTTTTTTCCCTTTCTTTCTACTTTACTATGTTATGTGGCCTATATTTTTGCCTCGCGGTTTTCATGTACGCCTCTTTCAACTTGATCGAACGATAACGGCTACACTTATTTGTGAACAAACACTGCTCAACAAAGTACCAGCTTAACAAACACACTTTAATCCAAGGTTGTGACCTAGGTCGTCGTCGGGCCAGCGGCTCCCAAACTTTATTGACCAGCATAGCTATTCACAACACGGCATTACAAAAAAAAAAGACGGGTTGCACTCCGGGAGTACCGGCAGAAGTGAAAACTTGAATATTAACGTTGAAATAAATCAAATATTAATTGAATTAATATAACTCATTTTTTTTTCACTATTTCTGCGTCACTTTTTTCATTAATAGATTCACTTTGTTCAATTTGCATATTTTAAACACTATATACACAAATTTTACGAATACACAGCAGTGTGGCTACTACACAGACGGTCGAGCCACCAGCTTTCCATCCATCCATTCATCCATCCATCCATCCATCCATCCATCCATCCATCCGTCCATCCATCCATCCATCCATCCATCCATCCATCCATCCAACCACATCCACATCCACATCCACACTCACACCCACATCCACATCCACATCCACATCCATCTATCCATCCATCCATCCATCCATCCATTGTCGTGTGACACTTGGTTCACTTCGGTTGGCGCCGCCGTAGAAAGAGAGGGGGATACTTAGTAGTTAGGAGTAGTAGTTCTCCCCTGTGTACTCTCTCCTCACTCGTACGGTCACGTGTCCTGACGCGATGTCCTGACGCGAGTTTAACATTTTTTACCCATTACAAAAAAGTGTGCAACGCCGCTAAAGAAGTTTTCACTTCAAAAAAAAATTTTTTTGGTCATGACTTTATGTCAGCTAGAGGGCGCCATATTCAGTTTAATGTGACGTCATATAGCCTATAACCAGCGGACGATCAAGACCCTTCTGACGATACCTCATTTGTCAAATTATTTTAAGTACTTTTGGAGTTATGAGGGAACAGATGAACATACATACATACATACCGGTCAAAATCATAACCTTCCTTTTTGCTTCGCCGTAGTCGGGTAAAAACAACTCGATACGCTTCCGTACCGTATCGAACATCTATCAATGTTATCGTAGGAGTCCTTTAAACGCTGTTCACAAGTCCAAAACCAGAATATTTTGCCAGTTTAAATCAAATAGACGACCGCTATTCTTCCGACAGCTGTTTGCTGTCGGGGGTAAGGCAAATCAGAGGGGAAATTCTCGTAATTTTAAGAACATTCACAGTCTGATCTCTGTCTCAATCTGTCAAAAATACCTCTAATTTCCCTACATTTTGACATGTTTTTGACATTTGTTTGTCGCCGAGATGAGACTGCGACTAGATTTTGAACGTTTTAAATTACGAGAATAGGCCTTCTGGTTATCGAAATGTGTCATTTTCTATACGATAGCTTTTTGTATGGTTGTGAATAATGTAGATCCCACTTTGTTTTTTTTTTTTTGTTAGCAGGTGCAACATAATAATTATGGTTTAACAAAAACCTGTCAATCCAGATACTATTAAATCTTATATGTAGTATCTATTAGTATCATCATCATCTGCCTAGCCTTTTCCCAACTATATTGGGGTCGGCTTCCAGTCTACCCGGATGCAGCTGAATACCAGTATTTTACATGGAGCGACTGCCTATCTGACCTCCACAACCCAGTTACTGGGTAATACGATACCACTTGGTAAGACTGTCAAAGATCCACGAATGACAGCCGGGACCAACGGCCTAACGTGCTTTCTGAGGCACGAAGGGGTCTCGGTATGTAAAGATGGTCACCCATCCACAGATCAACCGCGGCAAGCGTAGCTTAACCTGATCGATCGACCTGTTCGGCTGTTATTATTTAGCCACGGGCCCCTAGTATCTATTTAGTATATGAATGACAGTTTTACGTACGTACTTTGGGCTCCACTTTAGAACGTCTAGTCTAGACCGATTTGGCAAATTTTTCTCTTTTGCGGAACATAATTTTGTTCTTACGGACCACCGGTTGGGAACCAATGGGTTTGAGTCTAGCCGCTAGACCGATTGATCATAAAACAGTATACAACCTTCAAGCACGCTAGGTTAGCCCATTTAAACCGTCTGGAGTCATCAAGGTCAAAGTAGAATTAATTATGAGAATTTTTCCAAAAATAACCATAGACAATGCCTTGTAAATCGAAGGAGAGTTGCTAGCCTATCGGAGTCTTGGCTACGCACAGGTTTCGAAGCAATTACTAATACATATATTGATTCGGCTCTCAATCGGCTCGTGGCGTTCGGCAAACTTCGTTCGGCATATACCCTCGCTTAAAAAAATATGTTCGGGTCATCTTAGTACTTTTCAAGCTAAGCCGAGTGTTAATTACTTAAAGGCCTATTCAAACCTAAGCGGTATTCGCTACCGTCTGCGGTAGAGAAAACCGAGTGGGTATGCGGTAATATTACTGTTCACACCAAAGCGGATTTCGGTATCCTTGTACCAAGCGAAACAAACCCGCGCGGTATGCACTTCTACCTACAGCGGCAGCGAATACCGCTCAGGTCGCTCTAGCCGCGGAACTTGATACTAAATGGGTACCTGAGCGAAACCCGCGCGGTATGTACCTCGTCCTCTACCCACAGCGGCAGCGAATAGCGCTTAGGTTTGAATAGGCCTTTAGAATGAAGAAATGTCTTTGAATTTTTGGTTCTAGGACATGCCGGTTTCCTCACGATGTTTTCCTTCACCGTTTAGAGAGCAGTGGTGATGAAATAATTTACACAAAATAAGCGTCTGCCAAGTTTCGTAAGTGGTGGCCGTTACCACTGTAGCCACAATTTAAGGCACAGCCAGTAGATAATACAGGATGAAATTGAAAACATGCGACAAAGCGAAATGGGAGATTGTACTCATCATTATGAACAACTTTTACTATGGGACCAAACCTGAATTCGCGAAAAAAAAAAATCAGCTGTACCCTACATTTATGTTCGCATAACTCGTCAATATGTAGGGAACAGCTGTTTTTTTTTCGCGATTTCAGGTTTGGTCTGTAAAAATCACACTTCACACTAATATTATAAAGGCGAAAGTTTGTGTGTGTGTGTGTTTATATGTTTGTTACTTCTTCACGCTCAAACGGCTGGGCCAATTTTGATGAAATTTGGTATAGAGATAGCTTGAGTCCCGGAAAAGGACATAGGGTACTTTTTATCCCGATATTCCCACGGGATCGAGACTTATGAGGGTAAAACCGCGGGGCGCAGCTAGTTGTTCATAATGATGAGTACAATCTCCCATTTCGATTTGTCGCATGTTTTCAATTTCAACCTGTATATTACAGAAGGAAAGAGATTAAGGCGCAGGCCACACATAAATGGCATCGGGCGAGGACACGGCGCGGGCGGCTTCCTGTTCCATTCAAATTTTATACCAAGTGCATAGAAATAAAGCGCAATTTAGGATACGCGGGCGCCGCAATGGCGCGTCATATCCACGCCCGAGCCACGACATTCCGTGTATCCTAAATTGCGCTTTATTTCTATGCACTTGATATGAAATTTGAATGGAACAGGAAGCCGCCCGCGCCGTGTCCTCGCCCGACGCCATTTATGTGTGGCCTGCGCCTAAGACCAGGTCTTGGCCAGCAAACTGTCTAGTATCATAAAAATAATATTAATAGACATACCTACGTGATCCATCATCTGCTAAGCAGATGTGTGATATATCACCTTATCTGAAGCTCTTTATCTTACCTGTAGGTAACCTAGTTTGAAATGAAGCGTCAAGTTAAAGAATTTAGTGCTTGGCCAGACTGGCAGCGCGGGCGCGGGGCGGGCGCGGGGCGGGCGCGGCGCGGCGTAGTCAAACATAAGAACTTCATTCAAGAGTCTCTATAGTGGGCACGCGGGCTCGGTGAGCGGCGCGGGCTGCTCGGCGCGGGGAGCGCGCGGGCAACTCACGCCATAGCTCGTTCATACAAGTGGCCGCAGTGGGTGTGCGGGCGGCCCGTGTGGGCCTCGGGGTTCTCAAACTATTTTGAGCTTTTTTCTAGTAAAAATAAGTCTTATAGTTTGACAAAAATTAGACATGACAACACGCAGAACGCAGCCGCACTCCACTGCGCAGGCAGGCAGATCGCGCGCGTTCCCGCACCCGCGTCGCTCCCCGCCCCGCGCTGCCAGTCTGGCCAAGCACTTAATGTTAATTTTAATAACACAGAAACACACAGATATAGATACACCTAGATAACGCAAGAGCACCTACTTCGCGTGCCAAAAATCGCACCAGTTTACGATCGAAAATCATAAGCCGCCACTTTCGCGCTCAGTCCTGCGTACTGCTGGCTGGGTGAGCGTGAGCGAGAGAGCGCGAGCTTGTGACGTCATAGTAGGTAGTCAAAAAGTGGCACGCTTAGTTTTCATACAGTTCGTGATACTTGCGTTATCTAGGTATATGTATATCTGTGGAAACACAACTCCGCTTGTGCGATGTAAGATTTTGCGTGACGTCAGTATGATGTTCGCATGTGCCGATGTAGATGACGCCACAAACCTGTGTTTAACAAATCGAATGTTTTCATTCATTTATAAACAACTGAACCGTTCGTTATTGAAGACAGGGTAGCCGGGTACCTGCAGAAAGACGTGGCTACTTTTTATCCTGGATAATTTTATTAGAATAATTGATGAAATCCATACTTAATATTATAAATGCGAAAGTGTGTCTGTCTGTCTGTTACCTCTTCACGCGTTAATCGCTGAACCGATTTAGAAGAAATTTGGTATAGAGATAGTTTGAGTCCCGGGAAAGGGCATAGGATATTTATCCCGATATTCCCACGGGATTGAAAGTTATGCGGGTGAAACCGCGGGGCGTTGCTAGTACATTAATAAACCATGGAATTATCTATTACACTGGTCAAAAAAAAAATATTGTTTAATGTGATTTTTTTTTTGGTTTCTATCTCAAATTGACGCGTATTTTTTAACCTTTTGAACGCCAGAGTATAAACGTATCGCCGTACCCCTGACGCCAGGCTACTTTAACAAAACAACACACACACACACTTAAAACAACAAATTTCTCGATATTGGTGGTTTATTTATATTAGTATCATGCAATACAATATAGACGGAAGCTTAAACTTTTAAAATATATAAATAAAAACACACAAAAGTAATGATTAAATTGTTTATTTCATAATATGGTGCGACCCGTGCGACGTGTATTTTGTCATATATTTGTGACGTTGGCGTTCAGGGTAAGATTTCGTTTGTCACATATATGTGACAATGGCGTTCAAAAGGTTAAATATGGCAACAAATTTTCTCTAACAGCTTTAGTTTTTGAGTTACAGCTAACTAACCTCATTTACTATTTTTACTTAGATTTGCGTGTTTTTATTGGACACTGAAATATATTTAGCAACAACTAAATATACTTATTTCGAATTTTTTTCGAACCTCGAAACCATCATGACGATTGCTATTTCTGCGTTGTGAAAATAAATGGAATTAACCACTGAAATCGATATAGTGGTCATATCCTAACTTATCTAAAACTTATCTTCTGCTCAACGACCTCAATTAAAATTTTGCTAACATAATGTATTAAGTAATTTTCTGTATTTTTTTGTGAATATAACATCATCATCATCATTTCAGCCGAAAGACGTCCACTGCTGGACATAGGCCTCCCCCAAGCACCTCCACTTCGACCGGTTTTGTGCTTCTCGCGTCCAACGAGTTCCTGCGGCCTTCACAAGGTCGTCGGTACACCTTGCGGGAGGCCTTCCAACGCTATGTCTTTCGGTACGCGGTCGTCACTCCAGAACCTTTCGGCCCCATCGGCCATCTGTTCTGCGAGCAATGTGCCCTGCCCACTGCCACTTAAGTTTGGCAATTCTTCGGGCTTTTTTTTTTTATGGATGGGAAATCATCAAATGACCCCTCCCGCTCTGGGTGGAGCGGAAGGGAGTGTCAGACTCTTACTGACTAAAACCCATCCGTGTTCCTTCCTTAGCCCTTTATGTTCCGGGGTAGCGGTAACCCTTTCGGACAATCCCGCAACCCCGACAGGCTTCGGCCCTGGCAGGCCCCTTCCTTTATGCTGACATCTCTTTGAGGCGCGCGTGGAACACGTACGCGCCGTCCGGCACGGGCCTGGTCCTGATCGGACGGTGAGCTACCCATTACTCTCCGTCCGCAGGCCCGAATTCTTCGGGCTATGTCAATATAACAAAACTGTATATTTCAAAAAGTAAAGCTGTGAGCCATCCTCTAGTATTTTTTTTTCATAGTCAGGGCCATAGAAATACCCAATAACAGAAAAAAAATAAGGAAATAAGACTTGTGTTGACCAGTGTTATCATATCGGTGTTAGGTACTGCAGAACATAGGGCTTTCCATAGATAACCCACTATCGGTCTTGTTTGGCTAATTGGTAATTTAATAGCTTCGTCGGTCTAGTGATCGCAAGCGCGACTGTTGAGCGTGGAGTCCTGTGTTTGACACCATGGTTTTTCCCATTAGAAAAGGAAGAGGTAAAAAATATATTTGTATAAGTATACATTTTTTTGGCTCCACTGTACCTCCTCACCCGTTTATTCGAAGCTTCACAATTTTCAACATAATATACAAAAATAACACATTTGTAATGACAACTAAGGATGCAAGAGCGAGCGAAGCGAGCTCGGGACTTGGGGCACCCCGACTCGGACAGGTTAGGTTAGCCTTCGTTGTTATTTTTTTTAGACCATAGAGGGGCTCTATGCTCTCCTACTACGCCATTTAAGCAACTTTTAAGTGTTTTGAGGTTAGGTTACAAAAAACATTGGGATTTTTTTTCTCGGACACTATGGTTTTGCGAACTTTACGGTTTTCAAATTTACACTAAAAAGGGTCTATTCTATCTAAAAAAATAGCTACTATAAAAATCGCAGGTTTTCAGAAAAAAACAAACTGGGAATTTTTTTCTCGGCACCTATGGTTCTTCACAAATTGCGGTTTTCAAATTATACTTAGAAGTGTCTATTCTATCCAAAAAAAATACCTACTATAAAAATGCGCCGGGTAAGGAAGTACAGTGGTTCCCATTTTTTTTTGTTTTTGACGTGATAACGTCTTATAAATCAATGAACGCCGGCTGCACGCATGAAAAAGCATGACTTATTGTCACGTTTCGCCTGAGCCGAGTGTGCAAGCGAGAGCGCGGAACAAGCGATAGAGAGGCACGATCGGATGTTTTCTTATGACGTTATAACGTAAAATTATCGTCCGTAAACCGACTTTACAGACAACCAATGCTTTTTTTTCTTAGCTTGCACTGTCCCACTGCCGAGCAAAGGCCTCCCCCAAATCCTTCCAGGCATCCTTTTCTAGAGCCACCTCGATTCATTTCTTGCGGTAACGCATCTTGGTTGTCTCGCCACCTCTTCCTGGGTCGGCCGCTTGGGGTTTGCCAAAGAGCAATTGAGCGCAGCATTTTAGACGTTAAATGAACTGACAGAATACGAAACACCACCCTGCGCTCCAAAACGGGGATCCTAGGCGTGGGCAAAAAGGTTGCCAAGCTGAAATGGGATTGGCCGGGTCACGTAAATAAGTAAATGATAATTTACCGTTTAGGAGGGGCCCGTGGCTAAATAATAACAGCCGCACAGGTCGATCGATCAGGTTAAGCTACGCTTGCCGAGGTTGGTCTGTGGATGGGTGACCATACATACCGAGACCCCTCCGTGCCTCGGAAAGCACGTTAAGCCGTTGGTCCCGGGTGTCATTCGTGGATCTTTGACAGTCGTTACGGGTCGTCAGAAGCCCGAAAATCTGACACGCAGCCTTACCAAGGAGTATTACCCGGTAACTGGGATATGGAGATCAGACAGGCAGTCGCTCCGTGTAAAATACTGGTATTCAGCTGCATCCGGTTAGACTGGAAGCCGACCCCAACGTAGTTGGGAAACGGCTTGGCAGATGATGATGATAATTTACCGTTTAACTTCGGGGCATAAAAAAACTAGCTTTAAAATTGTCTAAAGAATATTTTATTAATATTTAAACAACGTGTTAACATCAAAATTTTTCAATGACTCAGCTAGTAACTGATAAGGTTAAACCAGTCATCCGTCGTTATCACAGCCATCGATAACAATCAATTGACACCGCTTATCATATTATCAGCGTACTACTAATACACAACAACATACGATCGGCTAAAGAAAGATTGCTTTGGTTCGGCTCGGTAGAAACGGGAAAAACCCCAGCCAGTACGTTTTTAGCATAATCATAATAATCTATCTCATCATCATATGCTTAGCCTTTTCCCAACTATGTTGGGGTCCTTGGGGTCGGCTTCCAGTCTAACCGGATGCAGCTGAGTACCAGTATTTTACACGGAGCGACTGTCTATCTGACCTCCATAATCCAGTTACCGGGTAATACCTCTTGGTAAGACTGTGTGTCAGATTTTCGGGCTTCTGACGACCTGTAACGACTGTCAAAGATCCACGAATGACAGCCGGGACCAACGGCTTAACGTGCTTTCCGAGGCACGGAGGGGTCTCGGTATGTAAAGATGGTCACCCATCCACGGAACAACCGCGGCAAGCGTAGCTTAGCCTGATCAATCGACCCGTGTGGCTGTTATAACATAGCCATCTCATCATCATCTGCCTAGCCTTTTCTCAACTATGTTGGAATCGGCTTCCAGTCTAACCGGATGCAGCTGAATACCAGTATTTTACATGGAGCGACTGCCTATCTGACCTCCATAACCCAGTTACTGGGTAATATGATACCCCTTGGTATCACAACAAACTCTTCAGCTTTATTTTTAGTAAAGATGACATTATTTTTACCCGGCTACGGTGAAGCAAAAAGGAGGGTTATGATTTTGACCGGTATGTACGTATGTTCATCTGTTCCCTCCTAACTTAAAAAGTCCTTATAATAATTTGACAAATGAGGTATCGTTAGAAGCGTCTTGAGCTTCCGCTGGTTATAGGCTATGTGACGTCATACTAAATTTAATATGGCGCCCTCTAGAGGACATAAAGTAATGAATGGGGTATCAAATGAAAGGGCTTAATTAGCACATTTCAAAAATATAAGTATTACTAAAATAACCCTAAAATAATTAAATAAAAAAAAGTTTAGAAACTAAAACCCGACTACTGAAAAGGATGAAACAAGAAAGTACCTTCCCGTGGTCGCATGCCGCTGTACTAACATATTATAAGCTATGGTAGCATGCGACCACGGGAAGGTACTTTCTTGTTTCATCCTTTTCAGTAGTCGGGTTTTAGTTTTTAATAGTAGATTGTACAACTAAGGCATAAAAGAAGCTATTTTACCCCGAGTCGTTTATATCCACCCTCGCCTGCGGCTCGGGTGGATAGTTAAGTCGAGGGGTAAAATGGCTCGTTTATGCCTGAGTTATACACTCTGCTTTTCACTTCGATTGCGAGAAAATGAAACAGGCATAAAGTATACAGTACATAATTAATCAAAAATGTTGCATCCATAGCTAATTCCCGCCACCACAGATAATACCGCCACGAAACTTTTTAAAAGTTCTTTTTTTTATTTCCAACATTTGTCATTCGAATTGGGTACTTCATACTGCCAAAAAATGAAAACGTTTCTTTGCCTTTTTAAATAATAAATGACAACTATTTTACCTGATTTTATTAAATTAACGATAGAAAACACGGAAGTGGTATTAAATTAAAGAAAATGAAATAAATCACGACTTTAATCTGCGAAGTTTTATTGTGCGTGTGGCTGTTGGGCGTGATAACTTTAGTCTTAGAAAAAAATTTTTAGTTTATGCACTAGAACATAAAAAGCGATTTTATGTCGCCTAAGCACAACATAAAGACGAACTTTTAGAGCATGAGAAGTGAAAACTTATTTTAACCTCCCTATCTCCTAGCTTAGGTACACAACTATAGTTCAACCAAGTATGTCATATACGGCAGGTGATAAATTACATGTTAATTAAGTACCTATCCTTGAAGTCTTTCAGTTTTGTTTAGTCACTGCGTCAGTGCACAACTATGGAAGATTTCCTATAGTGTTTAAGAAAATTATAGTGTAATAATATCTTGTGTGAAAAATGATAGTGCTGTCATAATTGGTTTAGAAAATTTTCTACGCTCTGTCTGAGTGTTATATAAAGTGTTAATTTTCTTGACTGGTCTGTGCTGTGTTGGAATATTTTCTACTAGGGACTAATTGTACTGTATAACCTTGACATCGACGAAGTATTATGTGAACCAAGAATTTAGGTCAATTTACTTAATCATAGTGCCAGTTTTATATCACGAAGAAAGTCAGTGCTCTGTATTCCTTTCCACATTTAAGCCGTCTGCCTTCAAATCAAGAGTGAACAGGCATTTTCTGGGCACGCTCGTCCCATCGTAAACCTCATCCATCGCTTTCCATCAGGCGTGATCGAGGTTAAGACCAGACCCATTCGGCAATAAAAAAAAAAAATACATTTTCGGTCGCAAAGAGACATCTAAGGATAGAAAATCAAGTAAAACCAAACTATCAACCAAGAAACCAGTCTCCAACCAGCATTTCTTACCCAACCAAGTAGAAAAACTAAAGAATGACGACTAAAATCTTCAATCGCTTAGCGCAAATAGGTGTAGGACTTACCTTAGTAGGTGGAGTAACAAACAACGCCCTTTTCAATGTTGATGGAGGCCAAAGGGCAGTCATATTCGATAGATTCACCGGCATAAAGAAGGAGGTAGTCGGAGAAGGGACACACTTCATGATTCCTTGGGTACAGAAGCCCATAATCTTCGACGTCAAATCGAATCCGCGCAACGTGTCCACGATAACGGGCAGCAAGGACCTGCAAAGAGTCGAGGTCACACTAAGAATCTTATTCAGACCTGTAGCTGATGAATTACCCAAGATCTACACTACTTTGGGAGAGGATTATGACCGGAGAGTTCTGCCTTCAATTACGGGGGAAGTTTTAAAAGCTGTTGTAGCGCAATTCGATGCTAGCGAGTTGATTACACAAAGAGAAATGGTGTCTTTCAAAGTTAATGAGAGTCTTACCGAACGGGCTAAGCAATTCGGACTTATACTTGATGATATAGCGATAGTCCACATCACATTCGGTAAGGAGTTCCTGCAGGCAGTCGAATTGAAACAAATCGCTCAACTGGAAGCTGAAAAAGCAAGGTTTATGGTTGAAAAAGCAGAACAGAAAAAGAAGGCTGCAGTTATATCTGCAGAAGGAGATACTCAGCAAGCTGTCCTTCTGGCTAAGGCTTTTGGTAATGCAGGCGAAGGTCTGGTGGAGTTGAGGCGTATAGAAGCAGCGGAGGATATAGCGTACCAGCTCTCGAAATCGAAGAATGTGACGTATTTGCCTGATGAGGGTGGATTGGTTAATGTTAAGAATTAGTAGAGGTAATTTTTATCAGCCGTTTGTGTCCCACTACAGAGCAAAGGCCTCCCTTCCCTCATTCCACTTACTACTTCCTATGTACTGCGTTTTTTTTGCCAATCATTATAAACAAGTCGAGTTCGTCCCGTCATCTCCTGGGCCAGCCTCCTCAGAGTAGTCATATACAGGGTGTTACGGAAAAGGTATAACAATACAAACGGGTTGAAGAGTGTATCTGGTCTAGAATCTCTGTACAAAATTTCAGCTCAAAAGCAGTAACTTTGAAAATGCTTAATATTTTTTTATTTCGATAGTTTATTAAATTGAAATCATAAACAAACGTGTCACCGCACTACGAGGGTCATTATCCATTATCTGTAATGTGTCTGTGCGCCTAGTACACGCACATCACGCCGCCGCGCGCCAGTGCAGCGCCGTGATGTCGAAATAAAAAAATATTAAGCATTTTCAAAGTTAATGCTTTTGAGCTGAAATTTTGTACAGAGATTCTAGACCAGATACACTCTTCAACCCGTTTGTATTGATATACCCTTTCCGTAACATCCTGTATATGTATATAGGAAACGCCGACCTCACCTGGTTTAAAAAATATTATTGACGTGTAAAAGTGTTTGTACAAACAAACATACTTACAGAAATAAAATCATTCATCGTTTATGCCAAATTGGCGGTCAAGGTAGATAAGATATTAAAACATGTCATGTTCTATTAATCTCGGGTATTTGTGTTATTAACGATTACTCATCATTTGATATCATGATTAATTGGCAACGTTGTACAGGCACGGGTAAGAAAATGTTCACATTTGGCGAAATTTTGTTGCAATTAACTCTTGAAGTCATCATCTGCCTAGCCTTTTCCCAATTATGTTGGGGTCGGCTTCCAGTCTAACCGGATGCAGCTATACCAGTATTTTACATGGAGCGACTGCCTATCTGACCTCCACAACCCAGTTACTGGGTAATGCGATAACCCTTGGTAAGACAGTCAAAGATCCACGAATGACAGCCGAGACCAACGGCCTAACGTGCTTTCTGAGGCACGAAGGGGTCTCGGTATGTAAATATGGTCACCCATCCACAGACTAACCGCGGCAAGCGTAGCTTAACCTGATCGATTGACCTGTGCGGCTGTTATTATTTAGCCACGGGGCCCCTCTTACATATTGCATTGATAACAGAATCAAATATGTAAACCCTTATAAATGTGTTTTTTAATGTATTTACCATTGATATATAATATATGTTACACTAGATCAGTAATTACCGCGCCAAGGCGTTGCCACTTGTCATAAGGCCACAGCCGTATGCGTAGCTAAAGTCACTTCAGTGCTCTGTGTGGCGCCAACCGAAGTGAACCAAGTGACACATGACAAAAATATCGCCAAAATGGGTAAATTCGTAGTGAAAGAGTGCGATTCAAGATCACAAAAACATAATAAATTAACCAGAATTACTTTCCACACGTAATTTTATTGTTTCTGTGTTTATATCAACGTAAAATAAATAAATTGCAGAATTTTGTAAATTAGGTTCAGTGTTACCACAAAAAACTTAGTTTTAGTTTCCCACATTTATGGGAGTTTTTAATTTATTGGAATAAGTGATTTTAAATATTTTTTAAATAATAACAACGTTGCAGGGTGCCTAAAGATGCAGCACGCCGTGATAAATGGGTGGAAATAATCAGATTGCTGAGAAAAGAGACTAACTGAATAAATAAAAAATATTTAAAAAGAAAATGTCTTAATTATTGTCATTAGTTATAAACTTCTAATACACATCGAATAAGAAATACATAATTCAAATATTTTATAAATAATTTGGCCTAACGTTTTTTTTGAACGTCATTTATGGTTTAAAAAGTTGGGTAAAATTTTGCATGGGTAGGCAACCCCATCCCGCCATTGCATGTTTATATTGCGGTCTTTGTCTAATCTAAGTGACGGTATTATTCTTGCGACTTGTGTAAGTGAGACAGATATATGTTTACTTTTAAATGTTTAGTGGTTTCAAAGCTACGTCGTCACGTTTCAATAGTGGTTACACTTTTTTGACACATTTTATTGAGGTTTGCTTCTCTAGTTATTTAACTCAATGGTATTAACCCAAAAAACTTTTAAAATTGTAACAGTACCTACCTAATATATCTATTACCGATATGAAATAAACCTACAAATGCTTATTTCTGTTAAACATATTAACACACTAGCTGCGCCCCGCGGTTTCATCCGCATAATGTTCTTGAACGGGCGCCGTCAGTAGGGACTGGTCATCTCTTTGCTGCCATGGCTTATATTTAATTTATTATTTGAATTGTTGTTTTTTCTCATCTTTTCATTATGGACGCTTTTAACGTTCTGCATCGTTCTCACATGTATAATTTTTAACATGAATGATGTAACCAAGACTTTGTAACCACATTATTTTGATTTAAAAGAGTGTCCATGGAGTTTGTTGCCCGTTCTTCTCCATAGGTACCTTTTTTTTTTTTTTATGGATGGGAAATCATCAAATGACCCCTCCCGCTCTGGGTGGAGCGAAGGGAGTGTCAGACTCTTACTGACTAAAACCCATCCGTGTTCCTTCCTTAGCCCTTTATGTTCCGGGGTAGCGGTAACCCTTTCGGACAATCCCGCACCCCCGGCAGGCTTCGGCCCTGGCAGGCCCCTTCCTTTATGCTGACATCTCTTTGAGGCGCGCGTGGAACACGTACGCGCCGTCCGGCACGGGCCTGGTCCTGATCGGACGGTGAGCTACCCATTACTCTCCGTCCGCAGGCCCGCGCCTACGGTGGCCGGGAGTCGTCACGCGGCTCCCGACGCCCGGAGCGTCTCCCGCGGCGGCTGGGGTGTGAGGCTCTCTCCCTCAGCCGTTCAGCCACCTCCTTCGCTAGCATGACTGCTTCGCAGAAGGAGGCGACCGCCCCCCACTCCCTCTCGCCCCGGACCATGGCTTGAACCAGGGCCGGACGCGAGAGGTCGCCGCCGCTGTCGATCGCCTCTACGAGGGCACGGCGGTGCTCCGCCCATGCGGGGCAGACCTCCACCGTATGCTCCACCGTGTCCTCTGGGCGATCCTCGCTCCATAGGTACCTACGCTTTGGAATGGGCAACTAGCTTCATTTTTTCTGACTGACTGACTTCTTGAAAATTCAAAAGTGCCTGTAAATGGTTTAATTGAAATAAATGCTTTGAGTTTGAGTTTGAATAAGTCTCGATCCCGTGGGAATATCGGGATAAAAAGTATCCTATGTCCTTCCCCGGGACTCAAACTATCTCTATATCAAAGGGGTTTGAAGATTTTTGTATGGAGGGTGGCCCTAAGGTCGGCCGCCATTTTGATTTTTTTTCAGAATTGCGGTGCACAACAAAAGTTATATATTTAGATAGAGGACACTTATACAAACAAAAAATGTTACATAACATAATATCCTAAAGCGTCAGGTTTCGGAGTTATTCACCAAAATATAAGTCGAAAACAACAAGGATTTTTTTGTGTTTTTTTCCCTCCAGGTAAGCATATTGAACTATTGAGGTAATAGAAACGTTATGAAACCTTTATGGAGAAGAAACAAATGAAGAATAGATATTTTTTAAATAAATAATTAAACACGGCAATCTTTTGTTCCTTTTTTTTAATCTCAGAGACTAATCTGACATTTAAGTCTTTTGTGTTTTCGTTTTTTTAGTATAGAAGTTTGACATTACACTTGTCAGATTAGTCTCTGGGATTAAAAAAACGAACTATAAATTGCCGTGTTTAATTATTTATTTAAAAAATGTCTATTCTTCATTTGTTTCTTCTCCATAAAGGTTTCATAACGTTTCTATTACCTCTATAGTTCAATATGCTTATCTGGAAGGAAAAAAACCAAAAAAATCCTAGTTGTTTTCGACTTATATTTCGGTGAATAACTCCGAAACCTGACGCTTTAGGATATTATGTTATGTAACATTTTTTGTTTGTATAAGTGTCCTCTATCTAAATATATAACTTTTGTTGTGCACCGCGATTCTGAAAAAAAAATAAAAATGGCGGCTGATTTTAGGGCCAAAACCTTCAAACCCCTTTCATCTAAATCGGTTCAGTGGTGTAGGCGTGAAAAGGTAACATACAGACAGACAGACAGAGTTACTTTCGAATTTATAATATTAGTATAGTATGGAAGTATGGATATAAAAGGTTACACTTTGATTCTGTAACATTATTGTATCTGTTACATTTAGAAGTCTTTTTAAACACTTATTACGGTTACAGTATGAGTCCTTGGGTAGGTACTATCGCGGACACTCCCGCCTGACCACCACAAAGTTCATTTTTGCTTGCACTCAAAAAATAGAAGCGCTCTCTAGTAAGCGCGCCAAGGTCAAATAGTTCGTCCGTAAAATTCACAAAAGGAGTACACGTGATGCGTTACTAAGCTGCGCAGTGCAGGTTGCTACTAATTGCGTTATTGCTTTCGTGATAGGCGAAAACTTTAAGGGGGCGTGGCTTGGCGCCGCCAGGATTTAGGCGAAAAAATTTGGGAAATTATATGTGCGGCAACAAAAGTTTTCTTTAGCACCTGCAACCTAGCGTCTTTTTTTATATGTGGGCGACGAGTTAATAGAACAGCTTCAATTATATTAATTCATCATCTTTACTATTCCAACAGAATATCAAAAAACCAGCGTCAATTTACGAGCGTAAATTAATATGACTCCGAGCTACCGATAAATATATTTACTTCTGATTTGATAACTCAGCGACTAATGTTGTAAGTGAGCTACTTTATATATTTTAGAGATTCAACATCTGTCTGCTAATAAAATCAAATTCCAGCCTCAAAATTAGCAATCAAAGTTTTTCATTCAACAACTAAATTAATAAATCATATTCTTTTTTCGTGAAAGTTTGCAACACAAGCGCGGGAGTGTACCTGACGCTCGTTGGGAATCAGAGGGGCGCGACCGATAGACGACGTAGGATGCAAGAGCGAGCGAAGGGCACTCCGAGATTCGGTTTGGTTAGGTTACTTTAAACCCTTTACACAGAAATAGGGGCCCCGCGAAGCGGGGCTCCGTCGGCATAGGATGCAAGAGCGAGCGATGGGCACCCCGAGGTTCGGTTTGGTTAGGTTACTTTAAACCCTTTACACAGAAATAGGGGCCCCGCGAAGAATGTTCATTTGGGTAGGTATAATAGTCAATTACTTATGGTAACATTATAAATAGATAGGCGAATACATGAAATTAGAGCTTTCATTGACCATTATTTGATGACAATAATAAGGAAATTTTATGTTCAAATATAGTAGATTCACTCATCAATTACTTATGCTAAAGTATAAAAATAAAGGTGACTCTATGAAATTAGAGTACGTTGATATTATTTTATAGATGAAGTTGATACACTTATTAGAAGCTGGCAATGAGTAGACATATCACAAATTTAGTTGCTTAAGAATTATCACCATGTTGAGTCATATTAACAGTAGCTTGTTTTACAATATATGGTCGCTTATAAACCATTTATTAGACGCTAAAAGTTCGTCGCTGACCTATTAATTCATTAGACAACTAAATATATTTGCAGACGAGAATGACATTTTAAAGAAGCTGCCTTAATTAGCACCCAAAAATTTTTTACGTAATCAGGCGAAAAAGGCCGCGATGGTACGCCCAACATTTATTTAAATTTTTGTAAACATGTTTATCAATTTACAGACGCCAGCACATCAACCTACTACAATCTGTCAAATTTCATTAATAGATTTTCAACTTTATCACTAAAGCATAAGGTTCAAAGTTGATTGGGAAAATCTGACAGTTTCGGGTAGGTTGATGTGCTGGCGTCTGTACATTAGGTACTTACATAAAGTTAAATAATATTTTTGTTGTCCTCTTTCCTTTTTCCTCCGGGTCGGGATAAACTAAATTATAATGATGACTAACAAAAACTATTTATTGTTTCAGGAAAATCCTAATTTAATTCCATTTCCTCAATTATACTTCCTTACCATTCCAAATATTAATAATAAAATAAATCTTCCACGATTATTATTATAATAAATATATTTAATTATTCTACCCTTTTCCTTTATTCATTCTAATTTAATTTTTAATTATTGAATAAACGAATGAATTAAAAAAAAAAATATTTTTTGTAAAATAAAATGTATTTCAAGTTACGATAGCAAAGTTGAAAAAAATATTAAAACGCAATCACAACGAAATTTAATCAAACACAATTAAAAAAAAAACAACGATTGACTCACACTATACTATTATAAATACAAAAAAAAAACTGCTATCATTATCCCCCCATTTCACAATCACGCCTACCCTCTCAGTTATGTCGTTCCTATAGCCCTTGTAATCCCCGTATATCTCCACTAACGTCCTCCGCAATGTTTTGACCCCCTTTCCACGATGTCGTCGTCCCCAGTTGTCGAGCCTTCATCGCCGTCTACGACCCCCTCGTCCCCAGCGCTCCGAGCTGAGAGTGCGCAGTTTCAGACCTCGACTCCCTATTACACTGGACGGGTAAGATTTTTTTGTTTTTATCTTGTTTGTACACACAGCTGCAGAGAAAAGGAACCCCCCAGGCCGATCCATTCTATAAAAAAATTGTCGTAAAATCTTATACAGTAGGGCGATTAGGTTATCACATTCATTGAAACCACGTATTCTACATTACACGTACTATACGATTTTATTCAATTTCGAGCGGCCATTGCTGTTGACATCTTTGGTAGATTTTGCGCGGCCGGGCCATAATCCTTTTTGATTAGCTGGCCAAACTTCACAGACTCGCGTAGCTAGTCACAACCATTCGATACTTAATGTTATGCTAATGTTTTAATTGATGTACATGCTTAGTTTTTTTTGTAATTTTTAAAATAGTTGGCTAGTAGAAACTACAGGTCTTCTTGCTTTCAGAAGCAGCCACAACCGCCCCTGAACGTCGTACTACCACCAGCCGCTGCACCAGCAACACCCCCTGCTTACAGTAAGTGTTTTGAGCACCTCTTGTTATATATTTTTTTATAGGAACCAGTTCATGATACAACGTGGAACGCCTGCATCCATTTCGAACGTCTCTGCACCGATACATAGAGTAGGCTGGGCACGGGTCGAGTGCGTCATGATCTACTAATACCAGCCTCTGTCCCACTGCAAGACAAATGCCTCTTCTCATATTGTCGTATAAAGTACTAATATAGTAATGTTTGAGGGCACATGAGAGTAGATAAAACCGGCTTTTATCTATACCTATGCTATAAATCCTCTATAAAAGTTTCTGAAACAGTTAGCTCATTGCCAACATTAAAACAACCGGTGTCATAGTAACTATAATATCATCCAAACGAGTGTTATAATGTTGTACTAAGTTTACTTTTTGCAACTCCTTTTCAAAAAAAGAACATTGTCATGCACGCGCGTTTCACTACCATAGCAGTGCCGTAATTTAAAAAAACCGGCCAAGAGCGTGTCGGGCCACGCTCAGTGTAGGGTTCCATAGTTTCCCGTCCGTCACAATAAGTGTTCCCACTTATGAGTTTAACACGATCACTGCCACCATATATTTTTTGAAGTTCATAGCGATGCCGCCCTATAAAGCCACGCGGACACGCTAGGCGTGTCGGCGGCATTGAATTTTGTTGTTAAAAAAAAATACAAATTAATAGATTTTTCCGGGGGCCACCTCAAAAATCCTTAGGTTATTGCTAGAGGATTATGTATTGAGAATTCCAAAAGGCAACTTTGCTTAATTTTCGAAATATCACTGAAACATTTAGGACACGACTGGCGTGTTCGAGGCGTAGTTATAGAAATTCGCAAGAACACGCTACGCGTGTCGGCGGCATTGAAAGTGTTAAAGATGGGTATCCATTATGTTCACTCTCCAGCAGCGCTTCGCGCTCCTGCAAGTGCAACTGCTCCCGGTAGTGGGTACGTGCGCGAACACGGAGCGTGCAACATTACACGCTCCGCGGCAGGCGCTCCGACTCGAGACGGTTTTTAGCGCGAACACAAAGGAGAGCGCAGTGTGTCAAAAGGGAGCGCATGTAGAAGTGCGCGCGACGTATCCATTGGAGCAGTTCCAGGAGCGCGGAGCGCTGCTGGAGCGCGAACATAGTGGTAACCCAACTTAAAAAAGGCTTGCAAAGCGAGAAACCGTTTACGTGTTTTGTATATTCTCCACATCCACTATAATACCCGACCCAATGAAATAAGTACCTACAGCGCCATCTCTCGGGGAATTGGGTTACTAATTAATACATAGACGTGCCAGAAGTTTTCGGTGGTAATTTTGGATTGCAAGAACCGATTTTAATCATTCTTTTTTTGTTTGAAAAAAGATACGTTCAGGATAATAAAATATGTAAACGAAGTTAAAAAAAATGCTTGCATATACGATTATACTACAAACTTAGTCCAGAAATTATTTTGTACAACTTTTTGTTTTTTTTGTACAAAAACTGTTGTTTCCATCAAGTTCAAAATGATTTTCCTAGAAAGTCCTTATAAAGTTCTACTTTTCAGATTTTTTTCATATTTTCTAAACTTATGGTTCAAAAGTTAGAGGGGGGGGACATTGTTTTTTACTTTTGGAGCGATTATTTCCGAAATTATTGACATTATCAAAAAATGATTTTAGTAAACCCCTATTCATTTTTAAATACCTTTCCAACAATATATCACACGTTAGGGTTGAAATTAAAAAAAAAAATCACTTCCCACTTTACATATAGGGGGGCTACCTTAATAAAACATTTTTTTCCAATTTTTATTTTACCACTTTGTCGGCGTGATTGATATACATATTGGTACCAAATTTCAGCTTTCTATTGCTAACGGTCACAGAGATTAAGACCAGGCACTCTAAAATAATTTCTACGCATGAGAGAGAGAGATGAGAGACCGGTTAGACCGCTATGGTGAAAGACGCTAACGTAGCCGTAATAAGGTTGAATACCGCGTGCGCTCTTTGATCGCGTTCGAGCTCGAAACTAAATGTCGTAAGTCTCAATTCTTATTTTGTTTATAACTAAAGTAATAATTGATCTAGAGAAAAAATATCTTGTGGCTGGATAGTAAACTATATTTTCTTACTGTTAACATTTATTTTAGACATAAAGGCCAAGCTATCTTGAAAAAAAAAGTAATAATCTTTAAAAAAGACATGATTTTTGAATAAAATTTGAATCGAGCGAAAATGTTACAATTACGTAACTGTCTTGTACATGGAAAGAAAAAGATCCAATGAATCATATACTAAAGTTCCATTTTGATTGTATGTGTGACTGTTTCAGAATATTAATGCAAATTAACGTAAAATTTAGGGAGACAGACGGACGGACAGACAGACATGGCGAAACTATAAGGGTTCCTAGTTGACTACGGAACCCTAAAAAGAACTTATTGGTTATTCAAAATCCCGCCGGCCGCCATTTTTGTTCGATATTAGTATTGCAAAAAAACTTTCAGAACCTTTATAGAGGATTCATATCATGGGTGTAGAAAAAGTCTTGTATGCTGTACGGTACATAATTAGGTATTAAAACATTTATGTGATCCTATTATCACACGGCTTCGCCTCGTGTGATAACCCACGTTCTTGTTTTAATACCCCTTATTATAAAACAGTTGCATAAATAGCTATTTTTACACCCGTTAGATTGCTATCGACACGCCAAGACAGTCATAAAAATATTAATCACTCGCGGTTTCACCCGCATAAGTCCCGATCCCGTGGGAATATCGGGATAAAAACTATCCTATGTTCTTTCCCGCGACTCAAACTATTTCTATACCGAATTTCATCTAAATCGGTTCAGCGGATTAAGCGTGAAGAGGTAAGAGACAGACAGACACACTTTCGCATTTATAATATTAGTATGGATTAGTATGGAAAATCATATTCACCTCTCTATAAACGTTCTCCTTTAAAATTCCAGGTGAAGCAACTCTAACCCCGCCACCGCGCTCGCCAGGTGTACCCACAGCTGCGACTCCACTCTCTGCATCCGGAGACGGTAGATCACACCCCCCTGACGGCACATCTTCTGATAAGGTAAGTTTTTCAGAGATTAATTAATACATCAAACTTTATGCAACAACAGCTTTTGTGGCTTCGCCCGTTTAAGGCGAATGCGCAGTGGTAGACCGCGAAATTCAAATTTTCTTACGTTTTTTGCAATTTTCAGGTCAGTGTCAGGTTTTATCTTGATCAAAATTTGACTTGCGACTATAAACGGTACGTATTTACAGAATTATAATCATCAGAATCATTAATACATCTTTCTAAGTTAGATTTGTACCATAACAACAAATCTCTTATGGAAAAGTGCTTATGGTACAAATCTAACTTAGAAAGATGTATAAATGATTCTGATGATTATAATTCTGTAAATACGTACCTGTTATAGTCGTGAATCATATTTTGATCAAGATAAAACCTGACACTGACCTGAAAATTGCAAAAAACGTAAGAAAATTAGAATTTCGCGGGCTACCACTGCGCATTCACCTTAATAGATCTTTTTTAATGTGAGAACTATGTAGGTCATTTCTTTTTTCTGTTTTCCTTCTTATTTACTTTTTCTGGCAGTTTGAGTAATTTACGCGGCCTACCCAAATAATGACCTTTCTTTGGTATTGTTCGTCGAATCGTTGAGCTCCTCAAGTTCTGAGTTGAGCTGCACGATTTTTGACAAATGCGTGCATTGACTGGATAGGTCCGCTCAATCTGTGTAATTCTTTCCTCAAAAGACCATTTCAGACACCAATCTACATGGTTTCCACATGATCTGACCAAGATTTTGTTTGGACTTTAAAAGAGACTGTGACCTCTGAGTTTGTTTCGGCGTTTCTTCTCAGAGTAGTCAGATAGGAAACGCCGACCTCATCTAGCTTAAAAAAATATGATTGACGTGTACAAGTGTTTGTACAAATCTACTTACAGAAAATAAATAATTTATCATTTTAATAGGAAAAAGATCTTTTTAAGAGGAATAATTCCGTAAATACATGGGTTTCATATAACACTATTGGTTTACATGGCGCGTTTATTTAATACAGCTCCTAGTCGGCATGATTTTTAACGACATTTTCAACAATCATCATATTTTAGCCAATTTATACAAAACCTTAAGAGGAAATGCGGTTGGAAGGACTTGAAAAATCCTAAGTAAAAAGTCATAATTCGGGGTTTGGCTCTCGCCTATTTCTTCCTCCAATATTGGACCAATTTAAAAAATATTTCATTAACTGAATAAGAAGGATATATACTGTGTCCATATGTTTTTATTTTTTCATTAATAGTTGTCAAATTTGTATACTAGGCCTCTGTTGACAGCGGTTTAAATCGGCAATTTTGAGAATTTTTTGAGGGTTCATTAGAACCCCGAAAAAATTCTCAAAATTGCCGATTATTAAATCAAAAAGGAAAACATAGGGACTTAAAATTAGTTAATTTTTATTATTCTCTAAAAAATCATTGCTTTATGGTCATTAATTATGAAGAAAACAGGCGAGAGCGTTTCTATGGAGAAACGACTACCCGTATTTCCTTTTAATGAATTAATTGTACGTCTAAACCTTCTGAATCATTCCTTCCATTGGCGAAAACCGTATAAATTCAAAAACTATCGAAAGGATTTTACACTCGGTAGTTTTTCAGAAAATCGCGGACATACATACATACGGGTCGAATACAGAACCTCCTTTTTTTGAAGTCGGTTAAAAATGTCTAGAGTTCTCATTAACTTTCCGTTTCGGGGCCCCGGTGGCGCTTAAAACGGAAGGGCCCGTCGGAAACCGATAACGTTTTGAAAAGGGATGCTGGGCGAAAGGCCACTTGTATTCTTTAGATAAATGAGCTGGCTGAATGGATGCTAGCTTTTAGATAAATTGTTAGATACATCTATACAAATACTAGCTGCTGCCCGCGACTTCGTCTGCGTGAAATCCTATCCTAACTTATACAGGGTGTCCCTGGAAGTATGGATCAAATCGAATAGGGGCGTGGGCAAGGTCATTTCCAAACTTTTTAACCCTGAGAATGTCACTGAATTTTTTTACGGTTCAAAAGTTATGACCGATTTTAATATTTTTTTCAATCACTTCGCTTAGTGTTCAAAGAAATTAATCATAAAAAAATACTATCAGGGCTATCTAAAGAAAAAAAAATTGATAGCCCTGATAGTTTTCACGAATTCGATCTTTCTTCTCTTTTTTTTTGTATTTATTTTTTTTGCTAAAACGTTTGGAAATGACCTTGCCTACGTCCCTATTCGATTTGATCCATACTTCCAGGGACACCCTGTATAATATTATAAATGCGAAAGTAAGTTTGTTTGTTACCTTTTCACGTTAAACCACTAAACCGATCGTCCTGAAATTTTGCATATACGTTGTCAGGTGTACAGAAACGGACATAGGGACATCCCGAAAAAAAGTGCTGTTCCCGAGGAAAACAACAATAACGTTATTATGATAATAGATGGCTCCACGTGTCTATTGAACTTTGTCACACAACAGCACTTTTTTTCGGGATGAAAGGTACCCAATACCCCATAGGCGTTGCAAGGGAGGGCTTCCGGAATTGGTATTTTAAGAGGAACCGGGACCACCCATATGATCCAACTGATGGTAATCACCGGGGTGATTTTATTGAGGTAAAAATCCCACAATCTCCAACCTCCATCCCCGGAGGTCTGGTCTTTTGAAGGTTTCTTCCCGAAAACAAAAAAAAGTACTACGTGACCTGGGTTAGGACATAGGATACGTTTTATCCCGGTAAGTTGCCGTGGGATTATACCCAACTTCCCGCGGACAACAGCTTGTATTTATATAACATCTTCTCTTTTCTTCTGTTCCAGTCTTCAGAAACAGCAGTTGGCGGCATTTCCCGGACGGCAAGCACGGCACTCTCTCGAAAAGAGAGTTACAAAGCACAGAGACAACATTACAGAAGAGAAAAGAAGAGGGCCGCGTCCGCTCTCCTGCACTCTATCGAGGACCCTTCTGTGGTTGTGCTCGCTGATTGGCTCAAGGTAAGACTACAGAAGTAGATACAGTACTACAGAAGTACCAGAAAAGGGCCGCGTCCGCTCTCCTACACTCTATCGAGGACCCTTCTGTGGTCGTGCTCGCTGATTGGCTCAAGGTAAGACTACAGAAGTAGAGACAGTACTACAGAAGTATCAGAAGAGGGCCTCGTCCGCTCTCCTACACTCTATCGAGGACCCTTCTGTGGTCGTGCTCGCTGATTGGCTCAAGGTAAGACTACAGAAGTAGAGACAGTACTACAGAAGTATCAGAAGAGGGCCTCGTCCGCTCTCCTACACTCTATCGAGGACCCTTCTGTGGTCGTGCTCGCTGATTGGCTCAAGGTAAGACACTACAGAAGTAGACTCCGCACTAAAGAAGTTACAGAAGGGCCGCATTAAAAAAAAAAACACATTAAGAATTTCATATTGCAGCACTCTTTCATTTTGGTTGTATGAAAGAAAGAAAATACATTTTTATCACATCTATTCAAAAAGAGCTAGTGTATTCTTCGTAAACATGAACTAAAATAGCTCTTTAATCCCTAGGGACTAAAAGTGGTTTGAATTTGGAATGTGGATTTTAGTAAAATTTTTAATCACCAAATAAGATCATTCACGAACATTTTATGAACAAGTAACAGGCTGTATGATTAAATAAAAGGCGCGCAAGACAAATTAAAAAAAAAATATTACGATGCACTTCCATAATTTTTCAAATATAAACATTAGCCTGTAATTATTTCTATGTATTGCTCCTAATAGTATGTAAATAAATAAACGTACTATTCTTATTCATAAGTTGCACATCCTTTTTTTCCATAGAGGGTGATAAAAAGTAGAGTGTCCACCTCGGAAGCAACACTATTTTAAGCTCGAGTGACGTACTTTGAATCTCTCGCTGCGCTCAGGATTCTACTTTAGAACCCCCTGTTCTATTGTCATTGTTAAAACAATGACTTCACTGCGTCCATACGACTACTCCGACGCGTGGGGTGTTTCTACAGGTAGGCGGGCAAACGTGTGAGTGGTTAAAAAGCCCCGACAGAGCGGCTGGCGGGGCGGTACGAAGTTCTTTGGGTCAGCTAGTTTTTAAGAGCCTATACTACCTCAGCTAAAATTCACTCTTTATCTCGCTCATACGATACTGCTCGCGGACTGAGTGAGAGCGAGACAGAGTGCGGTGCTGGATGGCAGGAAGCGCCAATAGTTTAGGTATTTGCTTTATACAGTGAAAATAATGGTGATTATAAAAAAATAAATAACATAAGACCTGCTTTAAAGTAAGTTCAGTTAGTATGCAAAGTTTCATGATCTAATTTGAAGTATTTTTTTAATACCAGCGGTTTATTGTTCGGGTTAGAGGTAACTTTGGATTTTTTTTCTATCGAGAAAATTTTATGGAATCGTGTTTTCGGCTAACATAAGACTTAGCATTAATCCTCAACTTTACCATATATTTATTTCAAAATTAATGGTGCAGTATTTTCGACATAGCCACAGTAAATAAATATACAGTAAAACATCTTCATACAAACGTGCCGCTCTCGGTTTGAATGTGTGCGTGCGCGCCGCGCGCCATGTCGGCACGCGATTTCACGCACACGCTAGCATAATATATGAGGGAATAAGGTGGCGGCAGTGCGGGCTGTGCAGCGCGACTGTGAGCACGCGCGTACGCTACATTACCGCTTGCGTTCGTCAACACTCGCCGGCGGCGGCCACTTAAATTACGAGTATCATGACTTCAAAAAGGGGAAAAAAATATTGTAGTGTTTTCGGGTGCCTCAATAATGATTTCGCAAACCCGGACTTATCATTCTTCATAGTTCCTACTCAACCAGAAATGTAAGTACCTACTTATACTTAAATATTATTAGAAAATGTGGTATTGTATTGTTTATTTCACAGTTTATTTGCTTTATTAAGAGCGTAGCCGAGTCGCATTTTTCCATATAAATGTATTCCCAAATTTACTTTCTGAATACTATGTTTAGAGCTAAAGTTAGTTACCAGTAGCAATCAAACACAAGGAAATGAAAATATTTAGCGGAAATCTTACGTTCTGACTATGTACCAATACAACATGAGCTACCGGAAAAAAATGCATTTTTTATGTTTGTGGCGCTTTGTTAAAAAAATGTGTTGATTACCATAAGAACTGCGATTTTTTAAATAATTACGTCGACGTTAATCAACGAGCGTGTAATTTAAGTGTAGAATCTAGATACACCCATTACAGGAATTACGGCAAAGATCGAAATTTACTCATGATCCCACCTGATGATTTTGTCGATAATGTAGAAAGGATGGAGCAGGTGTTTCGCAAAGCGTTCGAAAAGGACCACATCAACATTAAAATTGGCCGGTCAATTTACGATCAACTGAATGATATAGAATTTAAGATGCCCTGTCCATGCTTTCCCAAAAGCTTTTTACAAAAACTTTACATAAGAATGAGAATTTACTTTACATTAACAAATAATAATAAAGCGTTCCGGACGTGCAGAAACAGGAGAAAAATTTTCTCGGTATCAAAATTTGTAACTTAGTATAATAAATGTTATGTGAATAAAGGCTTTTTATTTTTACTAAATTTATAAATTGGTAAAATATTCAATCATAATATGCTTTTTATTTCATAAATTTAGATCAAGTGCTGCTTGTTCGAAAATATTTACTAAAAGTAAAAGTGACAACCCTGGGGATCAACGCAAGAGTAGGCTAATTACTCGGCGGGCGGCCTTAGATAACTTACTGTATATTTATTCTGTGACATAGCGGAGGATCACTAAGCCATTTGAGGTAGTATAGGCTCTTAATATAAATGTTTGTTTTCAGGTTCGAGGCTCACTCAAGTCATGGACAAAGCTATGGTGTGTTTTGAAGCCTGGACTTTTGCTGCTCTATAAAAGTCCCAAAGCGAAGGTAACAACACAATATTTATTACAAACTTACCTTACACATACTAAAACTCACGCGTTCTTCATAATCAGCCTATAACGTTCCCACTGCTGAGACACAGGGCTCCCCTCTGTGAGAGGGAGTGGGCCGTAATTTACCACGCGGGCCCAGTTCGGGTTGGTAGATATCACATCTCTTCGAACTTGGTCTGTGGATGGGTAACCATGCTTACATACCAATACCCCTTCCGTGCCTCGGAAAGCACGTTAAGCCGTTGGTCCCGGCTGTCATTCGTGGATCTTTGACAGTCGTTACGGGTCGTCAGAAGCCCGAAAATTTGACAACCAGTCTTACTAAGGGGTATCGTATTACTCAGTAACTGGGTTGTGGAGGTCTGATAGGCAGTCGCTCTATGTAAAATACTGGTATTCAGCTGCATCCGGTTAGACTGGAAGCCCACCCCAACATAGTTGGGAAAAGGCTAGGCAGATGATGATGATTGTATTAACATTAATTTTTAATTATTTACAGAGCAGCCACTGGGTTGGCACAGTCCTACTGACATCGTGCCAAGTGATAGAACGTCCCAGCAAGAAGGACGGCTTCTGCTTCAAGTTGTACCACCCGCTGGAGCAGAGCATCTGGGCGCCAAGGGGCCCGCACAACGAGACCATCGGTGGGTAGTCTGGCAATATTACCCTAGTATAGTTAGCGCCACGAAAGATGAGACTTGACCCCGCCTCCCGCGCTCTTCCCGCCGCCCCTTTGACGCCCGGTCCCGTCCCGCGCTCAGACCTCATACCGCTAAAGAGACCTAAAATCGTGTACTGCGCAAGTCAAACCACGTGGTGTGTCAAGTCTCATCTTTCGTGGCATGCATTATACAAAGCTGTTGAGAATATTGCCAAAACGTGAGATGTGAACCTAAATTAAGAGGAAATGCGGTCGGAGACATTTGAAAAATCCTAAATAAAAAGTCGTAATTCAAGGTTTGGCTCTCGCCTATTTCCTCCTCCAATATTGGATCAATTTAAAAGATATTTCATAAACTGAATAAGAAGGATATATTATAAGGTCCTCTCATTAAAATAGATGGACACACGTTTAGAAATCATTCAGACCCCCAAAATAAAGACGATGGTAAAAAAATATATAAGAAAAACGCATCTAATGCGTTTTTCTTATATATTTTACTAGTTGCGCCCCGCGGTTTAACCCGCATAAGACTCGATCCCGTGGGAATATCGGGATAAAAACTATCCTATGTCCTTTTCCGGGACTCACACTATCTCTATACTAAATTTCATCTAAATCGGTTCAGTGGTTTACGCGTGAAGAAGTAACAAACATATAAACACACACACACACACTCACAAACTTTCGCCTTTATAATATTAGTGTGATTACTTACTTTACTAGAAAAATAATCAGCTAACGAAATTATTTACACGGTCGTCCATCAATGCCACTTTTGCTGGCCGCTGCGGTAATGTACTATTTTTCTCTAATCTCCTAACACAGTATATTTTACCTCTCCCCAGGAGCGGTAGTCCAGCCATTGCCGACCGCTCACTTGATCTTTCGCGCGCCGTCGCAGGCCGCCGGTCACTGCTGGCTCGACGGACTAGAACTAGCCTTAAGATGCAGCAATGCTATGCTCAGGTAATATACAGGGTTTAAAATCCATCATATAGCCGTTGCCATTTTTTTCCCGGTGGAAATCCTCATGGACTTTATCGTGGGGGTGACAGAGAGGCATGGCGACTCTTACCGGCTAAAACCACCGCGGTGTTCCACCTCTAGCTATGTCCGGGGGTGCGGGATTTGCATAAGCATTCACCACTCCCCCGACAGGCCTCGACCCGCTGTTCCTTAGCGGGTCCCACCTCCCCGTGACATAGCCGTTGCCTACGACAACAGGACACGAAAGACATATTTTTAACGGTTTCCTATCTATTTGCATAAAATTTTAAGACCTAATATAACTTGGCATACTTTTGTTTGTCGTAATTATATTTTCGCATAACATTATTTACGTATAATTTTTTTAAGAATTTCTCTAATCAAACGATGTTTAAGCATGACATATCTAAAGCATAAATTTAGCATGCTCGTTTTATTTCTGACAACGTCAGGTCGACGGAGCCGCGCTGCGCGGGGCTCCTATTTCTGTCTGCAGGGTTTAAAGGAACCTAACCAAACCGATCCTTGGGGTGCCCCTGACGTCGTTTAGTATTATGCGAATTAAATTTATGCCAAAACAAATTAGCAAGATAATTATGCCAACATAAACTGTATGCAAAAAAAAAAAACTGGTTGCACTGCGGGAGTGCCGGCAGAAGTGAAAACTTGAATATTAACGTTGAAATAAATCAACTATTAATTGAATTAATATAACTCATTTTATTTCGCTATTTCTTCGTCACTTTTTTCATTAATAGATGCACTTTGTTCAATTTCCATATTTTAAACACTTTATATACACGAATTTTACGAATACACAGCAGTGTGGCCACTACACAGACGGTCGAGCCATCAGCGGTCACCATCCATGGATGCGCGTGGCACGCTGTAACATAAACACACACGAACATTCGCGCAAACGCCCTGCGCCGCCTAAACGAAACAGCAGGCATACATTTTCGCCGCGCCGTAGAAAGAGAGGGGGATACTTCCTCTCGTACGCCGCGCCGGCTGTCTACTCTCCATCCGTCTTACGAATTTTCGATCAGGTCACGTGTCCTGACGCGATGTCCTGACGCGAGCTTAACATTTTTTACCCATTACAAAAAAAGTGTACAACGCCGCTAAAGAAGTTTTCGCTTCAAAAATAGGGCAAAGTATTATTACGCAAAATGGTTATACCAAAATATATTAGGAAAAAGAAAATTAAGTATGCGAAAAGAAGGGATCCCATTTTTAAAACTTCATCTCTTTGTAACAGATGTTCCCGATCCCGCCCAGAACAGACAGTAGCGGCGGATTCCCCGGCGACTCAGACGAATCTATCGCATGAGGACCTAGAGAAGCACTTCAATGAACACGGTAAGTCTAGACTAAGTCTTAAAGTAAAGGAAACTGTCCTGAAGGCAAATTCCTGGAATTAAAAACGTTGAAAATCTAGTCGCAATCTCATTGTAGCCGACAATCAATGCCAAATGACACTAGGAATTTTTTTTTGACAGATTGATACTGAAATTCAATGTCAAAACTCAGGAATTTTTTTTGACTAACTGTGATTTAAATTAGAATGATTAGAATGCGAACGTTTTTAATTCCCGTATGTCGGGAATTGAAATCGGACAGGTGCCGTATTATGGCCGAGTAATTCAGTCATGATTCCCGTGTTAAGGTTTATTCGAACCTAAGCGGAATTCGCTGCCGCTGTGGGTAGAGGTACATTCCGCGCGGGTTTCGCTCAGGTATTTAGTATCAAGTTCCGCGGCTAGAGCGACCTGAGAGCGGTATTCGCTGCCGCTGTGGGTAGAAGTGCATACCGCGCGGGTTTCGCTCAGGTATTTAGTACCAAGTTCCGCGGCTAGAGCGACCTGAGCGGTATTCGCTGCCGCTGTGGGTAGAAGTGCATACCGCGCGGGTTTCGCTGAGGTATTTAGTACCAAGTTCCGCGGCTAGAGCGACCTGAGCGGTATTCGCTGCCGCTGTGGTTAGAGGTACATTCCGCGCGGGTTTCGCTCAGGTATTTAGTACCAAATTCCGCGGCTAGAGCGACCTGAGAGCGGTATTCGCTGCCGCTGTGGGTAGAAGTGCATACCGCGCGGGTTTCGCTCAGGTATTTAGTATCAAGTTCCGCGGCTAGAGCGACCTGAGAGCGGTATTCGCTGCCGCTGTGGGTAGAAGTGCATACCGCGCGGGTTTCGCTGAGGTATTTAGTACCAAGTTCCGCGGCTAGAGCAACCTGAGCGGTATTCGCTGCCGCTGTGGGTAGAAGTGCATACCGCGCGGGTTTCGCTCAGGTATTTAGTACCAAGTTCCGCGGCTAGAGCGACCTGAGAGCGGTATTCGCTGCCGCTGTGGGTAGAAGTGCATACCGCGCGGGTTTCGCTCAGGTATTTAGTACCAAGTTCCGCGGCTAGAGCGACCTGAGCGGTATTCGCTGCCGCTGTGGGTAGAAGTGCATACCGCGCGGGTTTCGCTGAGGTATTTAGTACCAAGTTCCGCGGCTAGAGCGACCTGAGCGGTATTCGCTGCCGCTGTGGTTAGAGGTACATTCCGCGCGGGTTTCGCTCAGGTATTTAGTACCAAGTTCCGCGGCTAGAGCGACCTGAGAGCGGTATTCGCTGCCGCTGTGGGTAGAAGTGCATACCGCGCGGGTTTCGCTCAGGTATTTAGTATCAAGTTCCGCGGCTAGAGCGACCTGAGAGCGGTATTCGCTGCCGCTGTGGGTAGAAGTGCATACCGCGCGGGTTTCGCTGAGGTATTTAGTACCAAGTTCCGCGGCTAGAGCGACCTGAGCGGTATTCGCTGCCGCTGTGGGTAGAAGTGCATACCGCGCGGGTTTCGCGCAGGTATTTAGTATCAAGTTCCGCGGCTAGAGCGACCTGAGAGCGGTATTCGCTGCCGCTGTGGGTAGAAGTGCATACCGCGCGGGTTTCGCTCAGGTATTTAGTATCAAGTTCCGCGGCTAGATTGACCTGAGAGCGGTATTCGCTGCCGCTGTGGGTAGAAGTGCATACCGCGCGGGTTTCGCTTAGGTATTTAGTATCAAGTTCCGCGGCTAGAGTGACCTGAGAGCGGTATTCGCTGCCGCTGTGGGTAGAAGTGCATACCGCGCGGGTTTCGCTCAGGTATTTAGTATCAAGTTCCGCGGCTAGAGCGGAATAGTTGGTGCCATAGTACCGCATAGACTACCGAAAACTTCTTCACCTTCCCGAGCGAAACACGAACTCGGTATTCTACCCACAAGGATAGCGAAATCCGTTTTGGTGTGAACAGTAATATTACCGCATACCCACTCTGTTTTCTCTACCGCAGACGGTAGCGAATACCGCTTAGGTTTGAATAGGCCTTAAGAAAGAGACGGAGTTATACATGATCGATAGCACCATCCCTTTTTCGGTCTGGAATCATGATAGCATTAGTACTTCGTAATACGGCCCCTGTTTTCGTAAAAAAACACAAGTTTTAACTATGGTATAAATGTCACTTTTGAGCCGAGGACATTTCTACAACTTTTGGTATTTATTGTGTGCAAAACGGAGTGGATTATCAAATTAATAGAATGTTAGTATGTTGTGTGAGCCTTCTCGGGGCTTTTAAATTTTGCCGCGATCGAGATTTGCACGATTCGTGATGAAACTTGGGTAACGCATTTTATTTGTGTTTATCTATTCGTTTTCTACTCCGTGATAAGACAATTACGACTATTCTATTTTTTTTTTAAATATTGGTGTCTAAAATATTACGATAATAATATGTTTTTATCATTTATTGGTTATAAAAAATTTTACTCACAAAATTACTGTTTTTAAGCATCTATTTAGATATCAGATATCTAACCGACAACAATGTAAGGTAAAATTTTTAATATTTTTCTCCAACTACCCTCCTTGCACGTTTACGCTAAATAGTGCTAAAAATATCCGATCCCTCATCCTGTAGCTCACCTCTAATGTCGATATCGGACTACTCCCCTAAAAGATCGCATTGTATCGATAGAAAAGTCGTGTACCAAGTTCCGAAAAAAACAAAAACGCGTAAAACAAAATGGGCGCAATTTATGGATTCAATCGAAATTCTGTCCAAAGACCATGATTCCAGCGACCCGCCTACGCCAGAAAAAGATGGCGGATTCTTGGATTTTTTGAGGAAGAAAGAGACGCATTTAGGTCGCAATACTGCGTCCACTTCTTCGATGCGAATGGAGAAAGAACCGGCAGTTAAAAAACAAATGAGTAAAAGTCTAGCGTCAAGCCCATATAAATTTGATTTAAAGAAATCCCCGATACTAAAATGTCTGGAACTACCAAAGATTCCTTTAAGGTGAGTATATACTAGAGCATTTATAGAGGCTAAATAATATCAGCCGCACGGGTCGATCGATAAGGTTAAGCTACGCTTGCCGCGGTTGGTCCGTGGATGGATGACCATCTTTACATACCAAGACCCCTCCGTGCCTCGGAAAGCACGTTAAGACGTTGGTCCAGGCTGTCATTTGTGGGTCTTTGACAGTCGTTACGGGTCGTCAGAAGCCCGGAAATCTGACAACCAGTCTTACCAAGGGTTATCCTTTTCCCCAGTATCTGGGTTGTGGAGGTCAGATAGGCAGTCGCTCCTTGTAAAATACTGGTATTCAGCTGCATCCGGTTAGACTGGAAGCCGACCCCAACATAGTTGGGAAAGGGCTAGGCGGATGATGACACTAGAGCATTTTCTCGAGCATTTCCATGTAATGTAACGTTTCTGCGAATGCTCGACGCTGCTCGACGTAATGCTCGCGGCGAGTGAGCATTTACCTGTAGCATTTCATTCAACCTTGCGTCCATTGTTGAAATGTCGGACCTACAGGTACAGACAGCGTCAGAGAAAAGGAACCACCCCAAGACTTCTTGATGTCATTACCAAAGGGGGTTCCTTTTCTCTGAAGCTGACTGTACCACTATTGCCTTTGCTCGATAAAATGTTACAACAATACGCTCGTTGGTTTTAAAAATCAGCTTCTAACAACACTTTAGAGGGTCGTGTTCGATAAACTTTAAAAACGGCGAATGCTCGATGTTCTGTTAAAAGTAAATGCTCAAACTCACTCAAACTCAAAGCATTTATTTCAATTAAACCATGTATAGGCACTTTTGAGCTGTCAAAATTGAATAGTCGGTCACTTAGTCAGAAAGTTGAAGCTACTTGCCCATTCCAAAACGTAGATCTCTATGGAGAAGAACGGGCAAGAAACTCCATGGAAACTCTTTTAAATCAAGATATTACAAAATTGTAGATACATTATTCTTGTTGCTTCTATATGTGAGAACAATGTAAAAAAAAACACACAAAAATGAAGAAACAATTTAAAATATAAGATTATAAGCCTTGGCAGTTAAGAGATGACCAGTCTCAACCGACGGCGCCCGTTCACGAAAATGACGGGTGGATCAGCACCATCCAGCTCAACCATTTTGTAGGGGTGCTCTAGTGTAGCTAGCTTGCTAGTCATGCTAGCGAAGGAGGTGGCGGAATGGCTGAGGGAGAGAGCCTCACGTCCCAGCCGCCGCGGGAGACGCTCCGGGCATCGGGAGCCGCGTGACGACTCCCGGCCACCGTAGGCGCGGGCCTGCGGGCGGAGAGTAATGGGTAGCTCACCGTCCGATCAGGACCAGGCCCGTGCCGGACGGCGCGTACGTGTTCCACGCGCGCCTCAAAGAGATGTCAGCAAAAAGGAAGGGGCCTGCCAGGGCCGAAGCCTGCCGGGGGTGCGGGATTGTCCGAAAGGGTTACCGCCAACCCGGAACATAAAGGGCTAAGGAAGGAACACGGATGGGTTTTAGTCAGTAAGAGTCTGACACTCCCTTCCGCTCCACCCAGAGCGGGAGGGGTCATTTGATGATTTCCCATCCATAAAAAAAAGGGGTGCTCTAGTCTATACTCACCTTTCAGAGACCATTCGAAGGAAAAAATATCACCTACATCGATAATTGAGGAGAATTTCATGAAATTCATGTCGACTTTCCCAAAACGGAGAAGTTCTACCCCGTTGACATTCAGCCAAAAACGCATCGGCGAGCTAAGGGAATCAGGTGTCAAGACCGATTCGGAAAATGATGACGTTTTCATCAAGTCTAAAAGGAGGCTGTATAAAGGATCTAAGGTCATATGTGATACTCCTGAGAATATCATTATTAAGACAGCGCCGTCTGCTGAGAGGATGAGAGGGGAATATACTTCGTCGTCCTCTGATGAAGCTAGAGATGAATATAGGTGGGTTTAAGAAATATAATTAGGAAGACTAGACGATAAATTTGGGATTTTTTTCGATGACATTGAATAATACACTTTATTATTAGCGTAAATAAAGCGCAAAACTGTGTAACCATCGACGCAGCTTTTTGAATATCAAAAAGTTCATTTGTAGTCCAAGAAGGCACCTGGGCTCATCTAATTTGCGCTTTAAACTAGTGATGATAAAGTTTGTTATTCAATGTCCTCAAAAAATATTCAGATGTTCATGATATTTGTTGCTGGTATTTCTAGACATTCTTGTTAAAAAATGAAATGAAGCTATGAAAGTCGAATAGCACCATCTCTTTTTTACGACAGAACGATGATGGATTTGATTTACTTCATAATGGCGCCGATTCTCTTGTTCACAAACTAAACTAATTTTAAGTCTAGTGCATCTTATTCCTTCTATTTCATTAAGAAAAGGACAGAACATAAATATTAATTTAGTCCTGTCAAATTAGTCCGCGCCTGACATAAACTGACGTATTTTTAGTAGTCAATTTTTTAATCACGTCTAATCTTGTCTATGGACTATCTTGATTTGACAGGACTAAACTAATATTTATGTTCTGTCCTTTTCTTAATGAAATAGAAAGAAAAAGATGCACTGAGCTTAAATTTAGTTTAGTTTGTGAACAACGGAATCGGCGCCATTATCTGTTTCCGAGTTCCAAAATCTATTCGGTATTGTCTATTATAATGTGCAATAATGGACAAAACTGTAACATTTTCATAAATTAAAACATATTTGTATATATGTATATGAACCAATTAATTTTTGGTATAATTTCTGATAAACCAATAAAACTGTTATAGGAAATCTCTGTACCCTCAACTAATAATCACCCCAGACAAGTACTCAGTGATAGACTATGATAAACTACCCTCCGCGAGTTTTGAAGCGAGTAACTTGGAGCGACGCGACGAGAGGTTTATATCACAGAATGTTTATGTCGCCGGCAAGATCGTGAGGACCGGTGAGGAACTGCCTACCTCTTATGGGGAGTCATGCCATTTAGAGTACTCATGCGAATAGCACCTATAGTATTCCACATTGCGCACCAACGATTATAGTGGTAGAGGGGCATTAAACTATCGAAAAACAAAGAAAGAAATGAAATAAAAATAGTCATAGTAATTGTTTTGATGTGTTGTAAGTAGGAAAAATATTGTTATCCATACTTACTATATAATATACTATATATAATATTATAAATTCGAAAGGAACTCTGTCCGTCTGTCTGTATGTTACCTTTTCATGCCTAAACCGCTGAACCGATTTAGATGAAATTTGGTATAGAGATAGTTTGAGTCCTGGGAAAGGACATAGGATACTTTTTATCCCGACATTCCCACGGGATCGAGACTTATACGGGTGAAACCGCGGGGCGCAGCTAGTTATCTATAAAAGCATTCTGTCGCTTTTATTTCTCATGCCACAATTAGTTTCACTTAACATATTTAGTACGTAATTATGATTTGTTACGTCTAAATCGATTTCCGCTAAGTCGATTCTCAAATGAAAAACACTTGTTTTAATATCGACTAGTTAATGCGCCTCTCTAACTACCACTAAAACAGTTGGTGCGCAATGTGGAATACTGTGAGTGCTATTCGCTTTGATGCTATTTAAATTGGTGCTCTAAAAGGCATACCATCTTCGGGAGCTATAGGAGTGATGTTGAGTAGTAGCTAATGGTTTTTTTTTGTTATTTGTTGAGTGAAATAAAACCATCATACATAGGTCGAAATGAAAATTGGTTTGGGGAGTAGTCTACTTACAGTTTTAAGAGTACTGTATCTGGCTAGAGTATTGTCGATTTTGTTATTCGTGCTAAGTATTTTTAAACCTAAAATGTGTGTTTGTACCGCTAGAAAAAAGAAAACTAATTTTCAATAAGTATTTATTATTTTTTTTAAGTTTTTTTTTTTTTTTATATATATTTTTTCAATCTTTTTTTTTCATTTATTTTAACTGTGTGAGATAATATGATATTTCTTGTTTTTTACCCGACTGCGAGGGTGCCCAAAAGTCGGGTAATGTTTTAAAAAAATCTCGACTTATCTCGGTCATAAGTCATAACAGCCATAAATCATTTATGTATTTCTTAACAAAATACATTGTGTAGAAAGATATTGATACTAAAAATTAAGAAAATAATAATAATAATAACACATTTTTAGGGTTCCGTAGCCAAATGGCAAAAAACGGAACCCTTATGGATTCGTCATGTCTGTCTGTCTGTCCGTCCGTCCGTATGTCACAGCCACTTTTTTCCGAAACTATAAGAACTATACTGTTGAAACTTGGTAAGTAGATGTATTCTGTGAACCGCAGTAAGATTTTCACACAAAAATAGAAAAAAAAACAATAAATTTTGGGGTTCCCGATACTTACAACTGAAACTACAAAAATTTTTTTTCATCAAACCTGTACTTGTGGGGTATCTATGGATAGGTCTTCAAAAATGATATTGAGGTTTCTAATATCATTTTTTTCTGAACTGAATAGTTTGCGCGAGAGACACTTCCAAAGTGGTAAAATGTGTGTCCCCCCCCCCTCTAACTTCTAAAATAAGAGAATGATAAAATTAAAAAAATATATATAATGTACATTACCATGTAAACTTCCACCGAAAATTGGTTTGAACGAGATCTAGTAAGTAGTTTTTTTTAATACGTCATAAATCGAAAACCGCAATTTACCTTTCACAAAGTTACAACGAACTACAAGAACTTTTATATTATGTTACTTGCTGCTACGGAACCCTTCATGGGCGAGTCCGACTCGCACTTGGCCGGTTTTTATAATAATAAAATTTAAAGTCGTTTAAGGACGCGTTTACGAACCTGACAAAAATTAGCAGTTTATAGGTAGATTTTGCGGCAAAATTGAAGCGCGTCAATTCGTAAACGCGTCCTTACCCTTTTCGACGCCCATCTACATAATACGCGATGTGTCCTCCAGCGCCACGCAACAAATGTATAACGTATCTATAGTAAAACGTAGGGATGGGATTAATGTCCTATCGATAAATAATATTATAAGTTGAAATTAACGTTTATTCACCAATTTACGAAGCTAAATAAAAACTGATACCGTATTTTCATATTTTGTTTTATTTAATAAAAAAAAAACAATATGAAAACCTGGATATATTTCCCATAATAAAAGAAAAGAATTGTAAATTTATTGTCGTGTGTTCTAGAAGGCACATCCCTATTTGTCTCCAAATGTAATCCTTCTACTTCATATCAAGTCGTTGGCGCTCGAGGCACGTCAAAATCCTTTCTGATATAAGGATGTCTAGATGTCGATGTCTATGGTATTTTTCTTTTTCTATTCACTGTGGTCGAGTTACACGTGCATAACCTCAACCGATTCATGCATAATTTATTTCGTTTACTTACAAAAAATAGAACCAAATACAATCAATAGAAGCTAGATACGTGGTTATCTATCTACGTGTTAAAAAAAAAATTAAAATGGAGTGTAAGTGACTGTTTTACGCAGATGTTACAGATCTTTTTTTTAATGGTAGGCATAGGTGTCGCAAAATACTAGCAATGATTTTTCTTGTTTTTAGAAACTAATAGAAAACGGAAGTACATTCCTGAAACGGAAGTTGTCGACTTAGCGTAATGTCAGGACGACGAACTATGTATTTCTAAATTCTGATTATTCACAAACTTTTTCTTATGATGAATCTACCTACTCAAAAAGAAACAAAATGTAAACATTGCACTACACTAAAATGCACAAAGTCACTATGACCTTGAAAACCGTCCGCTTATGACGTCACAGATTTACTTCTATACAAGTTCGTGGCGTTGTGCGCACTGACAACTAGCCACTTTGTAAGGATGGGTTTTTCAAACGGTGATTCACTATCGACAATGATTAGAAAACCTATTTATTCTTGATTAAGGCGAATAAAACGTAGTTTATAGTTTACAATATTTATAAAATATTATTTATTCACGCCATTTTCTTGCAATAATAGTATTTATGATCGTTTTGACGAGATGAAATATAGCGAGGTCTTCATCGTGTCCCATCACTGGCTTACTTTATATCAAGTACTTGGCGTTGGGGGCACTAAAATATTTTGTGGCGTTTTTGTTTCTATTGAATATAAAACAAACAAGAACTTATTATGTGTGAAAAAGTTAAAAATATGGCTTATAACAGGGCAATTTTCCATAAAAACAAAATAAAAGGTCTTGTAAAAGTCGTAAATTTATTTTATACTATTATTACTTCTAATCAAGTAGTGGCGCTGAGGGCACGAAAATCTCGAACTTGTATACAAGTGATTGGCGTTCAAAAGGTTAATAAGAAATAATGTCAAAAGATGAAAATAATCAAATTAATAGTCACTTAATTGGAAATACTGAATAGAATGTAAATGATTAAGTAACACAATAAAAAACGTATACATTATAAATACATTATTGTCATTTGTCAACTCATGAACTCTTCAATACTATAATATCCCATCCTCAATAAATATGTCCTTAATTTGTTTTTGAATAGCACTAGTTATGATTTTAAATTCTAAGCAAGTGTATCAGACAAAAGAAAATTACAGAAGACTGATTACTTTATATCATCTTATACTAATGAGTGTGTTTTTTGTGTATGTTATACAGGGATATTTTTTATCACCATCCAAATTTTTACAGGGTGTTCTACCCATGAATATGAACAACTTTCACTATGAAAAAAACTCTGAAATCACGAAAAAAAAAATCAGCTGTTTCATACATTTTGGTCAAGTAGGTATTGAACTTTTGTATGAAACAGCAGATTTTTTTTTTCGTGATTTCAGAGTTGGTCCCATAGTGAAAGTTGTTCATATTCATGGGTAGAACACCCTGGAAAAATTTTGATGGTGATAAAAAATATCCCTGTATGTGAGTTGGTTATATTTACATAACACTATCTTTCCAACATAAACTAAACTTATATAATTTAACACAAATTGAAATAGGGGCTTAATCGAACTTGTTTGGCCTGCGTTTGACAGCTGTCATCGATATTGGTATGACAGTCGCAACCTTTAGCTATACTACCGTATTACGTGGTTTAGGTTCAGTGTATCCCAAACATTGTTCTGCAATGGCCCGGTAATTTTCATGCTGGCCTTTCGTGACCTAGTCAATAGTTTCAACCCTCCCTTCTCCCTCCGCTGGTTTTATTAATGAAACATAGGTTATTTGTATGTTAGTACAGCGGCATGCGACCACGGGAAGGTACTTTCTTGTTTCATCCTTTTCAGTAGTCGGGTTTTAGTTTTTAAACTTATATTTTATTTAATTATTTTGGGTCTTATTTCATTAATATTTATATTTTTAAAATGTGTTAAGTGCTAATTGTGTTACGTGCTAGCACATTTATTAAAAAAAAAAAGAAATAATCCCCATATATGTACTTTATTTGGCATGACAAAAAAAAAATTTGTATCACATAGCCTATAACCAGCGGACGATCAAGACGCTTCCAACGATACCTCATTTGTTTAATTAGAGGGAACAGATGAACATACATATACAGGGTGTTACAGAAAGGGTATATCAATACAAACGGGTTGAAGAGTGTATCTGGTCTAGAATCTCTGTACAAAATTTCAACTCAAAAGCATTAACTTTGAAAATGCTTAATATTTTTTTATTTCGACATCACGGCGCTGCACTGGCGCGCGGCGGCGTGATGTGCGTGTACTAGGCGCACAGACACACTACAGATAATGGATAATGACCCTCGTAGTGCCGTGACATGTTTGTTATGATTTCAATTTAATAAACTATCGAAATAAAAAAATATTAAGCATTTTCAAAGTTACTGCTTTTGAGCTGAAATTTTGTACAGAGATTCTAGACCAGATACACTCTTCAACCCGTTTGTATTGATATACCCTTTCCGTAACACCCTGGATACCGGTCAAAATCATAACCCTCCTTATTGCTTCGCCGTAGTCGGGTAAAAACAAGGCGAGAATGCTGCGACCCGGTATTTTATTTTGATGGCTCGGTACCGGGTTGCGACCCACCAAATGGGAAAAGCTGGTTTAGGATATGGTTAGATTGCGAGGTTGCAATAACCTCTAGTTTATGCTATTTTAAAGCGCCACAAGACCAAACAATAATTAATTATTTTCTAATATAACATTACGTCCATTGTAACGAATCTCCATTTAAGGTGAATGTGACATGGTAGACCGCGAAATTTAAATTTTCTTACGTTTTTTGCAATTTGCAGATCAGTGTCAGGTTGTATCTTGACCCAAATATGATTCGCGACTATAATAGACATGTATTTACAGAATCATAGTCATTAGAATCATTAATATATCTCTTTAAGTTAGATTTCTACCACAAACACTTTTCCATACGAGATTTGTTCTTAACGGTAGAAATCTAACTTAGAAAGATGTATTAATGATTCTAATTATTATAATTCTGTAAGTACGTACCGGTTATAGTCGCGAATCATATTTCGATCAAGATACAACCTGACACTGACCTGAAAATTGCAAAAAACGCAAGAAAAATTGAATTTCGCGGGCTACAACTACGCATTCACCTTAAGTAATGTTCACATACCTAATTAATAATTCTATTATGTGACCTAACAAATGACTTCCGCTTTGTACAGGAAGTTGTTATTACGATTTCAATGGATGCCAGCGTGACTGATATCAAATTATACTTTAACTAGGTTTTGCCCGCGGGTTCGCTCGTCTTCATGTCGGAGCTCAGTGGTCTCCAAAAGTTAGTTGACATTGGCGCCGATTCCCTTGTTCACAAACTAAACTAAATTTAAGTTCAGTGCATCTTTTTCTTTCTATTTCATTAAGAAAAGGACAGAATATAATAATATTTAGTTTAGTCCTGTAAAATTTTTGGGATGCATGAAGAAGCCTCCTCGTGTAGCGCAGTTTGTTCCGCCAGTTACTCAACTGAACCGAGCGCTCGGCGCATCCTGGACAGTCACACCAACACCTTATTTGACTGGCCAATTCTTCCCTTGCGGTAGTAAGGCTAACGCCCGCCTGGTTAGCGACCACCCTCCCACCGGAGTCCGGCGTCAAGCAGCCTGCTGTGTTTCGTCGATGCGTGGGAGTTGCAGTGCCTTAGGCATCTTCTGTGCACGCTCGTTCCATCATAGACCTTATCCATCGCTTTCCATAAAGCGTGATCGAGGTCAAGAGCGTGCCCATTAAGCAATAAAAAAATAAATTAGTCAGCGCCTGACATAAATTGACGTATTTTTAGTAGCCAAATTTTTAATCACGTCTAAACTTGTCTATGGAGTATCTTGATTTGACAGGACTAAACTAATATTTATGTTCTGTCCTTTTCTTAATGAAATAGAAAGAAAAAGATGCACTGAATTTAAATTTAGTTCAGTTTGTGAACAAGGGAATCGGCGCCAGTGTCATATCAAACAGGAACGTGGCATCGGAATTAAACGTACCCTATGTGTTAATCGAGGTTGTCGATATCTTCAACAATCAACGTCATATTTTATAGCTAATTTACACAATAGTCCACTCAATGAATAACCCAAAAGGAGGTATAGAGTGCGTGAGCTGGGCCCTAAGCGATTTCTTCAGAAACTTGTTCTGGGTGCTTAGGGAGTAAACCTACTAAAAGTCCCTGCGTCTAGGAGGTGAGCCGGAGTGGGGGGTGGGGGATAAAGTTCACACTTTTGAGTTTTTCGCTAAATACCTTTAAAGGTGCTCCCTCACCGGGAGCATTCACCTGTAATGTAACGTTACAGATTCTAACATTACATCAGTGAGGGAGGAAAATCGAGCATTACAGCGCGCACCTTGTAATAATACAAAACGAGTATTACATCAGTGAAGGAGGAGAACCGAGCATTACAACGCGCACCTTGTAATGATACAATATGTAATACCTTGATACAACTTGTAACATCAATGCGCTCCACTTGTAATAAGTCAAATCTGTAATGTTACATTACACGCGAATGCTTGTCAGTCAGGGAGGTAGTATTGTAATGTAATGCTCCAATTCGAATCTATAATGTTACATTACACCAGTGGCGTGCATTGGTTTTCAGAATAGGTAGGCACTAGGCCGGGTCTAGTCTAGGCAAACGCGGTCACTAATCAGAAAAAAGTGAGGTCAAAAGTGTGGTTATTTGAGTAGGCATGCCTACTTAAGTATGATAAATTGCGACGGTCGAACGTCATGGTTATTTTTAATTTTGTCGTATTAACTTGAACGAGTAAAGACCAATGACAATGTGCGAATAGTACGGGAGCCGAGTAGGCCGTCTGGCGACTGGATACCGCCGCGCGTGTTTGTATGAAGATGTTGTTAGGTATAATAATTTAGTGAGTTTCTTAATTGTGGGGCACACACACTAAAATTTAACTGACAAGCTTATGTTGATATATCGAGGTAGGCACTGCTTATATGCCTATATGCAATGCACGCCACTGCATTACACACGAATGCTCCTGGTGAGGGAGCACATTAAAACGGTGCGTCGTAGAGAAAAATTATCTTCTACACAATGAAAGCAAATAAAATTTTCTGTCAAAATGAAAGCCGTTCCTACTGTTAGTGAGTTGCGTAATTACTCAGGTAACGTGTATTTACAAAGTTAGCTTTAAAAAAAAAAATGAAATTACCTTGACAGGGTTTGCAACAAAAACATGGCTTGCCTTGTTTATGTTCCAAAGGTCGTGTTAACACAGCATTGTGCTGAGAATATTGCTTTGTTAAAGTGTTGGTTTTTACCTTTTCATGTAGTCGTGGGCAAAAATTTGTGTAGGTACAGTCACGTCTAAAAGTATGTATACACTTGGCTTTATTCAAAGGCGATTTTCTCCTTTATTTTTGAATGAAATTTTATGTTATTACGAAAATAGTATTTTCGAACCCATAGGTTTATGTTAAGTGTCGTATTTCAACGTTGCATTCGTTATTTCACGAAAATTCCGCAATTGAAAATTGCCAAGTGTATACATACTTTTAGACGTGACTGTACAGTCAACATAAGAGATATGTATGCTGAATCGTCGGATATAGTTGAAGTTTAATAAGAAACCGGTGGATGTTCTCGAATAAAATTTTATGTTAGTAATAGAAAACAAACAGCTCATTTATCAAATTAAATTTCGGTCGACAACATCCATCGGTTTCTTAGTAAACTTCAACTATATCCGAAGATCCTGCATAATTATCTCTTTTGTTGACTGGTACACTTACCCCCCTTACTAATATTCTTGAAAAATTTATATATTGTCGTGCGTGCGTACAGACGCCAGCACATCAACCTACTACAATCTGTCAAATTTCTTCAATAAATTTTCAACTTTATCACTACAGTATAAGGTTCAAGGTTGATTGGGAAAATTTGACAGTTTCGGGTAGCTTGATGTGCTGGCGTCTGTACATTTGCCATAGCTTATTAAACAACGCTTTAAATCATCACATTTTCATTTCCAACAAACCAATCGAACATTCTCGAATTAATGTATAATTTATCATCTGTCAAATGAATCAGCTACCCAGAAATGGGTGTAGTGACAGGATTTACGGGTCGTTACTATAACCCATAACCATTGTTGATGCCAATTTGGAAATGCGTAAGCATTATGCTGAGCGATAGCCGTTTTGCGTGGATGTGACGCATGTTTCCCTTACATTCCTTTTTTTTTTTGAAGCGAAAACTTCTTTAGCGGCGTTGTACACTTTTTTTGTAATGGGTAAAAAATATTAAACTCGCGTCAGGACATCGCGTCAGGACACGTGACCTGATCGAAAATTCGTAAGACAGATGGAGAGTAGACAGCCGACGCGGCGTAGGAGAGGAAGTATCCCCCTCTCTTTCTACGGCGCGGCGAAAATGTATGCCTGCTGTTTCGTTTAGGCGGCGCAGGGCGCTTGCGCGAATTTTCGTGTGTGTTTATGTTACAGCGTGCCACGCGCATCCATGGATGGTGACAACTGATGGCTCGACCGTCTGTGTAGTGGCCACACTGCTGTGTATTCGTAAAATTCGTGTATACAGGATGTTACAGAAAGGGTATATCAATACAAACGGGTTGAAGAGTGTATCTGGTCTAGAATCTCTGTACAAAATTTCAGCTCAAAAGCAGTAACTTTGAAAATGCTTAATCTTTTTTTATTTCGATAGTTTATTAAATTGAAATCATAACAAACGTGTCACCGCACTACGAGGGTCATTATCCATTATCTGTAGTATGTCTGTGCGCCTAGTACACGCACATCACGCCGCCGCGCGCCAGTGCAGCGCCGTGGTGTCGAAATAAAAAAAAATATGAAGCATTTTCAAAGTTAATGCTTTTGAGCTGAAATTTTGTACAGAGATTCTAGACCAGATACACTCTTCAACCCGTTAGTATTGATATACCCTTTCTGTAACATCCTGTATAAAGTGTTTAAAATATGGAAATTGAACAAAGTGCATCTATTAATGAAAAATATCAATAAACACATTACTACTCCTTTGCGTCGCGCAGTCGGGTAAAAATGCACAACGTTAATATTCAAGTTTTCACTTCTGCCGGCACTTCCGGAGTGCAACCCGTCTTTTTTTTTGTGTTTATGTTCTTTTTCACCGCAAATAAACGTATTTTCTTTCTTTCTTCTTCATGCCGGCACCCTAATTGCATAACACACTATCAATCTCAACCTGAATAATTTTGAAGGATATTGCTAATACATTGCTTCAAATGTTCGAAAAATGTGTCTGCTCAACAATGTAAATAAGGGCGTCTGCTGCGTTAAGCGGGTGCACGGAGCGGGCGCCATCTATTATCATAATAACATTATTGTTGTTTTCCTCGGGAACAGCACTTTTTTCGGGATGAAAGGTACCCTATGTCCGTTTCTGTACACCTGACAACGTATATGCAAAATTTCAGGATGATCGGTTCAGTGGTTTAGGCGTGAAAAGGTAACAAACAAACAAACTTTCGCATTTATAATATTAGTTAGGATATCTTAATCCATACTATCCATACTAATATTATAAATTCGAAAGTAACTCTGTCTGTCTGTCTGTATGTTACCTTTTCACGCCTAAACTACTGAACCGATTTAAATGAAATTTGGTATAGAGATAGTTTGAGTCCCGGAAAGGACATTGGATAGTTTTTATCCCGATATTTCCACGTATTTTATATGTAAAATGTTGACAAGACGAGACCATATGGCTTGCACTGTCAAAAACTTAACAGATCTCATGTAGAGCTAAGCTTCTAACTCTACAAGTCCTAACTTCACAAACTCTACATCTTAGTCAAAATATGAGGCTTGGCCGTTTCGTTACTACAAGAACTATTGTATACAGTGGCGTAACTATACCGTTTGGGGCCCGTGGCAGGTTCAAGGGAGGGGGCCCTCCCTCAATATAAAGAAGCTGACCAACGCTGTAGTTTTTTTGAAGTGAAAACTTCTTTAGCGGCGTTGTACACTTTTTTGTAATGGGTAAAAAATGTTAAACTCGCGTCAGGACATCGCGTCAGGACACGTGACCGTCAGGAGAGATCCCCCCCCCCCCCTCTCTTTCTACGGCAGCGCCAACCGAAGTGAACCAAGTGACACACGACAATGGATGGATGGATCGATGGATGGATCGATGGATGGATCGATGGATGGATCGATGGATGGATCGATGGATGGATCGATGGATGGATCGATGGATGGATCGATGGATGGATCGATGGATGGATCGATGGATGGATCGTTGGATCGATGGATGGATCGATGGATGGATCGATGGATGGATCAATGGATCGATGGATGGATCGATGGATCGACGGATCGATGGATGAATCGATGAATCGATGGATGGATCGATGCATGGATCGATGGATGGATCTATGGATCGATGGATGGATCGATGGATGGATCGATGGATCGATGGATGGATCGATGGATGGATGGATGGATCGATGGATCGATGGATGGATCGATGGATCGATGGATGGATGGATGGATGGATGGACGTGGACGTGGACGTGGACGTGGACGTGGATGGATGGATGGATGGATGGGCTCGACCGTCTGTGTAGTAGCCACACTGCTGTTTATTCGTAAAATTCGTGTATATAAAGTGTTTAAAATATGGAAATTGAACAAAGTGCATCTACACTCGCGAGCAACCAAATCGACTCAAGCCTTGTCGGCGCACAAATACATTGATACAACTAAAATTATGAGTGGAAATTATAAAAATGATATGTCATTCGAAAGCTTAAGATGTCAGCTTTAATTTGATATCATTATCATTGAAATCCATCCATCATTTTTGAAATAAATGATGTCTGAACGCAAGAGTAAGAAAAACGGGAATTTAGGAAAAAGGGTATGGGTCTCGTATTTTACAAATTAAACAAAAATTGTTAAAAATAAAATTAATTTATTTAAATCAATACTTCGTATTGCCCCCTCTAGCCCTAATTACAGCCTGCAGTCTGTTTTTCATTGACCTTATCAATTTTTTGACATTTTCTTGAGGAATGCCGTCCCACTCCTCTAATAATGCTGTCTTTTAGCTCGTCTACGCTTGAAGGGACAGGATTCCCGGCCCGAACTCTTCTTTTAAGCTCGTCCCATAAGTGCTCGATGGGATTCATGTCAGGACTGAGCGCAGGTCAGTCCATCGTGCGTAATTCGACCTCTTCCAGAAACTGTCGAGGGTCTCGTGCCGTGTGACAGTGGGCATTGTCGTGCATTAACACGAAGTCTTCACCGACAAACCCTGCGTAGGGCACAACATGATTGAGTAGAATGTCGGTGATGTACCGATGAGCTGTTAGCCTGCCTCCTCGGCCGCCCTCAGGCACGAAAACAAGTTCGGTTTTTCCCTCTAAAGAAATACCAGCCCACATCATGCAGGAACCGCCGCCATATGCCACTGTTTCAGCGAAATAACATTGGGCAAATCGTTCCCCCGGACGCCTGTTGACTCGGCCTCTCCTGTCACTGCCATGCAGACACATTCTGCACTCATCAGTAAACAGGACCGATCGCCATTGCGCAACGATCCAATTGAGATGCTCTCGAGCAAATTGAAGGCGCGCTTGTCGGTGGCCTGCAGTCACTTTAGGGCCCGTCGCAAGTCATTTTGGCGTCAAGCTGACTTCCTTCAAGCATCTTCTCACTGTCCACTCGCTGACAGCCACTTGTCGTACACGTCTCAGTTCTTGCTGCACATCAACGCCCGTAAGGTGTCGATTGCGCAGCGAGGTTGAGACAATGAAGCGGCCGTCTCTCTCTGAAGCGCACCGGTGGCGGCTCGTTCTTGGTCTCTGATTGAAGGCACCAGTCTCTTGGAACCGTCTGTATACTCGGGATACAGAAGACTGGCTCAAGTGGAGCTGGGCAGCGACTGCTCGCTGACTTAACCCTTGTTGCAACAAGGCAACAACTTGAGCGGCTTCTTCTGGTGTGGTATCCATGGGTTAGCGAAAACAAGGAATGCAATTTACGGAGATATGTGCTGGTTAACTTGTAATAAGGGACTGATAAGGTAAACCGGATGTGGAGGGGTTTTATAGCGCGAGCAGGTAGCGCAAGTCGTGGATTCCTAATGAGGTAATTTACCCCGACGGCCAATTAAAATACGTCAATAAATCAGCGCTTAGTTTTTTTTTAAGGTATTGATGTTAATTGAAAGCATAATTCTTCAGCTTTCGAATGACATATCACTTTTATAATTACTATTTATCGTTTTAGGAAAATCAATGTATATGTGCGCCGTCAAGGCTTGAGTCGATTTGGTTGCTCGCGAGTGTATTAATGAAAAAAGTGACGCAGAAATATTGAAAAAAAATTAACTTAATAATTGATTTATTTCAACGTTAATATTCAAGTTTTCACTTCTGTCGGCACTCCCGGAGTGCAACCCGTCTTTTTTTTTACTAGCAGTTCTCCCGCGACTTTTTCTGCGTAGATTTCATATTTTCCCCTACAAAACTTAAAACCTGACTGCTTCGTTGGTCTAGTGGTCGCAAGCTCTACTGCTGAGCATGAGGTCATGTCCAAAAAATTATACAAACAGTGGGAAAAAGGTACAAAATGTTCGAAACCTGGATGATGTCCTTTGTTGCACATTTTCAAAAAAAGTTTGCTTTTATAAACTTATTTTAGGAACCTACTGCTACTGTGCTCATAGCCCTCTCGGGCCGGGGTCTTCGTCTGGCTGGGAGCCCGTGGCATTTGGCCCCAATGCCACCCTATAGTTTCGCCACTGATTGTGTAACAGAAAAGTAATGAACAGTGGATAAATTTTTCACCTTACGCCCATGTGACGGTAACGAAACGAAACGGCCAAGCCACATACAATTTTGCCACACAGATAAAATTTTGCCCGACGTGGAATTAAAACCCAGGACACGTTCAGATGAAGAATTCTCGTAATCTAAAACTTTCAAAATCTAGTCGCAGTCTCATCTCGGCGACAAACAAATGTCAAACACTTGTCAAAATGTAGGGAAATTAGAGGTATTTTTGACAGATTGAGACTGAGATCAGACTCGTTCTTAAAATTACGAGAATTGCCTCTCAGTAGTCGCACTGGCGATCACTGGACCAAGTAGTACATATACAGAGTGTTACGGAAAGGGTGTCTAAATAGATTAAGTTCACATTACGTTAGTAGCAACCTTTCACGCACACAGTCATACTTCACACACTCAAATTACGTTCATACAGTCCACTCATCTATAATTAAATTGTAAGGACGGCAGTGTGCAATAAATACCCTTTTAGTAAAGACGTATTAAAAAGTTTTATTTCACCAAACAAGCCGATATAGACCTTATCGTCGTAGACAAAGGGTATATCAATACAAACGGGTTGAAGAGTGTATCTGGTCTAGAACCTCTGTACAAAATTTCAGCTCAAAAGCATTAACTTTGAAAATGCTTAATATTTTTTTATTGCGACATCACGGTGCTGCACTGGCGCGCGGCGGCGTGATGTGCGTGTACTAGGCGCACAGACACACTACAGATAATGGATAATGACCCTCGTAGTGCGGTGACACGTTTGTTATGATTTCAATTTAATAAACTATTGAAATAAAAAAATATTAAGCATTTTGAAAGTTACTGCTTTTGAGCTGAAATTTTGTACAGAGATTCTAGACCAGATACACTCTTCAACCCGTTTGTATTGATATACCCTTTCTGTAACCACCTGTATATCGAAGTGGACCAACGACGCAGTGCCATTAAAAAAATACTTACAATTAAAAAAATTAAAATATTCATAACCTAATCATTGGACTGACGATTCAATTTTCTAGCAATCTTGCATAATATGCAATGAACAAAAAAGTAAAAAAAAAAAACAAAAACATTGCGAATTCGTGACGGTATGCCATGATGTCATGTGCAACTTGTGTTTGTGCGGTTTTGACACCGGTCACCGACATCGCAAATATATGCTCAGAAGATTCACGTAAAATAAAAAACGGAAAATTGAAAAAAAAAAAAAGTTCATTGTTAAGAGTCGTAATTATCTGCCTATCCTTTCCCCAACTATGTTGGGGTCGGCTTCCAGTCTAACCGGGTGCAGCTGATTATCAGTACTTTACATAAAGCGACTGTCTATCTGACCTCACTAGTCACACTTTTGGGCTTCTGACTACCCGTAACGACTGCCAGAAATCTACGAATGACAGCCGTGACCAACGACTTAACATGCTTTCCGAGGCACGGAGGGGTATCGATATGTAAAGATGGTCACCCATCCACGGACAAACCGCGGCAGGCGTAGCTTAACCTGATCGATCGGCCCTTGCTACTGTCATTATTTAGCCACAAGCCAATTCATTCATTAATTGTTAAAAATCATTATGAAGAAAACACGTTGTACCTTTAACACTTAGGTTTATTAGCTCATCGCAAAAATTCTGTGTGTGTGAAGGCAGTGATGCTCGTTGTGGGGCGATAAATAGAAGTAAATAATAATAACGGTTCCCCAATAAAAAAAAACAACGTAATTTGTGTAAAATAATAATGTGACATTCTTCTTGTCAAAAGCTAACTTTAAGAGAAAAACTAAAGAGGGCGCGCCTGTCGTGTGCGCGCCCCGGTTGCGCGCAGACTTCTGGAATCCTGCCATGCTGCTGACATATGTGGTTTGCATATGTGTGCATACACTTGCAGACATAATAAAACGCGAGGCGTTAACAGTATGTTTAAAAATAATAAATTATTTGAATCTTGTTATTTACAAGCTTTTATTTAACTTCTTTTTGAACTTGAACGAGCTATCGGGACAAAAAGTAGCCTATGTCCTTTCCCAGGATGCCATCTATCTCCTTTTCAAATTTTATCGAAATCCGTTCAGTGGTTTAGGCGTGAAAAGGTACACAGACAAAGTTACATTCGAATTTATCATATTAGTATAATTATGTAGATTAAAGAATTAAAAAAAAACTGTTTAAAGTAGACCTTCTGTCTATGTTCATTTTGACATGACTTTGCATACACATAAAGTATAATATATACTCGTTTATATGCAAATCACTGGTTTTGCAAAATTGTTGTTATAAAAGTAAGGTGCGCTCACATTGCTGTTATTTTTGGAGCGATTTTCTTTACTTTTGTTTATTCAACATTCATCTAGCAAAATCTAGCTGGATGGCTTCTTTTTCTTTTTAGCGTATCGATGGCGAGTAAGAAAGTTGTTAGGAAAGCCCAAACTTTATGTTAGGTCCAAAATTCAGCCATGTGAACTCCGTTCGCTGACGCTGCCATAAGAATGAATGAATGGCTATATGCATAATCACACTATCACACTAATATTATAAAGGCGAAAGTTTGTGAGTGTGTGTGTTTATATGTTTGTTACTTCTTCACGCTCAAACGGCTGGACAAATTTTGATAAAATTTTGTATGGAGGTAGTTGACACCCTGGATTAACATATAGGCTACTTTTTATCCCGGTATTCCCAGGGGTTCGAAACTTATGCGGGTGAAACCGCGGGGCGCAGCTAGTCAGCCTATAATGTTCCCAATGCTGGGACACAGGCTTCCTCTCTGTGAGAGACAGTGGACCGTAATTCACCACACGGGTTCAGTGCGGGTTGGTGGACGTCACATGTCTTTGAATGTTTGGTGCTAGGACAGGGCGGTTTCCTCACGATGACTTCCTTCACCGTTTTGAAAGCAGTGGTGATGAAATTAAATACACCAAATAAAGTGCCTGTCTGGGTTCGAGCTCACGACCTACAACTCGTAATTCGGGGCCGTTACAGTCCGAATCAAACTTTATAGCGGCTCTGAACATGAGGCGAGTCGCTGCGCAGTAACAAATTCACGTGTCAGCGGGGGTGAGGGGTGAGGTACTGCGCAGCGAGTTGCGCACTTCAGAGTCGACATAAAGTTTGAATCGGACTGTTTTTACATCGTCTGGGCCACCACCGCTCACCGTTCCGTACGGCTGTTAATATTTAGCCTTTTGAGATGCACGAAGAAGCCTCCTCGTGTAGCGCAGTTTGCTCCGCCAGTTACTCAACAGAACCCTCGCGCTCGGCGCATCCTGGACAGTCCCACCCAACGCCCGCCTTATTTGACTGGCCAATTCTTCCCTTGCGGTGGTAGGGCTAACGCCCGCCTGGTTAGCGACCACCCTCCCACCCGAGTCCGGCGTCAAAGCACCCTGCTGTGTTTCGTCGATGCGTTGGAGTTCCACTGCCTTAGGCATCTTCTGGGCACGCTCGTTCCATCATAGACCTCATCCATCGCTTTCCATCAGGCGTGATCGAGGTCAAGAGCGGGGTCATTCAGAAATAAAAAAAAGCCACGAGCTCCTCGCAACCGAGTCAATCAACTTTTATTTCTTACTACACGATGACAATAGATAACATGAATTGTGTATTGCTATCCTAAATACGGCACTCACAATGTAGGTATATAGGAGCGTCGCGATAAGAGTCGGTTTTATGCGATAAATAACGTTGTTAAGGTTAATGATAATATGTTTAAAACATTATATTTAGAGTATTTATACCACAGATATACATAGATACACCTAGATAACGCAAGAGCACCCACTTCGCGTGCCAAAAATCGCACCAGTTTACGATCGAAAATCATAAGCCGCCACTTTCGCGCTCAGTCCTGCGTACTGCTGGCTGGGTGAGCGTGAGCGAGAGAGCGCGAGCTTGTGACGTCATAGTAGGTAGTCAAAAAGTGGCACGCTTAGTTTTCATACAGTTCGTGATACTTGCGTTATCTAGGTATCTATATCTGTGATTAATACGAAGCACGGAGAGGTCTCGAACTCGATATGTAATCGATGATCGATCGCGGCAAGCGTATAGTAAAACTGCGTGGTGCTGTACACCCCCACCCTATTTCAAGTTAAACAAATATCAACTTTATTTGAATGACAATTAAGTTGATTTCAGAGTGACTAGCACTATTGTAAAAATGTTTAAAGTTGTAGCGTAAACTGTACTTTATTGTGTAGGAATTAAAGTTATTTTTCCATTAATTCATATGTGTTTACATTTTTGTTAAAAAAATGGCGAACGCAGATTAGATAGCTTACCCTGAAGGCCAATTCGCGTAATTAAAAACGTTCAAAATCTAGTTGCAATCTCATCTCAGCGGCAGCCAATGTCAAAAAACTTGTCATAAATGTAGGGATATTAGAGGTATTTTTGACAGATTGAGACTGAAAACGTTCTTAAAATTATGAGAATTTACTCCTCTGATCGATCGACCCGTGAGGCTATTTCCATAATTAGCCAGGAGCCCCTCCAAGTCCTGCCTAACTTTATATTTCCCTGTACATACAACTCGCGTTTCTGTGTGCTCTTTATTTCCATTCGCGGATACAAAACGCGCGATTACCTTATCAACAATGTGCACATACCCTAACCAGTAATATTGTTTTATGGAAAAGTCCACTCAATTTGTGTGGTTCTTTCCTCAAAAGACCATTTCAGACACCAATCTACATGGTCTTCACATGATCGGACCAAGATTATGTCTGGATTTTAAAAGAGTCTGTGACCTTTGAGTTTGTTTCGGCCTTTCTTCTGGTCACGCGGCCTACCCAAAAGTCCTTTCTTTGGTATTGTTCGTCGTATCGTTGAGCTCCTCAAGTTCTGAGTTGAGCTGCACGATTTTTGACAAATGCGTGCACTGACTGGACAGGTCCGCTCAATCTGTGTGGTTCTTTCCTCAAAACACCATTTCATATACCAATCTACATGGTCTTCACATGATCGGACCAAGATTATGTCTAGATTTTAAAAGAGACTGTGACCTCTGAGTTTGTTTCGGCCTTTCTTCTCAGAGTAGTCAGATAGGAAACGCCTACCTCTTCTAGTTTTTATGTTTGACTTGTAAAAATATTTGCACAAACCTGCTGATGGAAATAAAATCCATTTATCATTTAACACTGTGCACATGACATTGATGACTTAGCTAACCAATATTGTTCTTCTAGCGTCAGTCCGATATGGTACCGCGCATGAAGCGGTCGCGTTTATCTATTTATAATATTTTGTTTAATAAATAACTTCGTGATAAGTCAACCATTGTTGTATTTAATATTACGTGCTAATGATTCGTTTTTGTGAAGTGTTAATGTGTTTTTTGTATTGTGAAGTGGAAAAGGAAATAATTAAAAAAATGTGTTTTGTTTCAAATGTGTTTTGTTGGTAGTATGGTGATGTTTAAATTGTGCTGAGGTTTTCACTAGTGTTAGTTTAATTATTTCAATTAGAATTTATCGATGGTAAAGGAAATAAATATAGTGTATTTTTTTTTTAATGGTATTGGTTTAGGATATTGTATCTTTTAAAGTTATGCTGAAGATTTCAGAAGTGTAATTATAATTCAATTAATAGATGTTACCGTATGGTAGGTTCTTCTCCAACAGAAGTATTGAGCATTACGAGACTTGCTCTCTGCGTCGTTGTGTTGATGTTTTCAGACTCTTAAATTTAGATTTATACCGAACTAGCTGACCCGGCGAACTTTGTACTGCCTCAATAAATGTTTATTTATTTTACCATTTATGTACACACATATATAACCAGACAAGAAAAAAACAGAACAGAAATGTACTTACAAAGGTGATGCTTATTTCATAAGAAATTTCTTTTTTTTTTTTTTTTTTTTATTTGAAATGGGCTTGCTCTTGACTCTAGCCTAGGTCAAAGGTGACAGAGACAAAGTCGAAGATGGAGCGAGCTTACCCAGAAGAAGCCTGTTCACTCTCACTTTAAAGAGATTCGGGTTGTATGCGCTCGGAAAAACAGACGCAGGTAGAGAGTAGTAGTAGTAGTTCTTCCAGCATACCTGCGATAGGACAAGAAATAAAGAGATGTAGACAGCGTGTTAAAGAGTAAAGGAGACAAAAAAAACTAAATAAAATCTAAAAACAATTCACTTAATAAAACTAAACAAATAATTCGAATGTTTGTTCTATTTATTCTCAAGATATCATAAAAAAAGACGTTCCATGCAAGATGTATGAGAAAATGAATTATCTACATTATTAATTTTTTTAGTGATTTTTTTTCCATGTTTTAATAGTTACTTATTCAAATCCAACAAATCAAAGATCATACAAATTGATACCGTTCTTGAGTTATAAATGATGTAACTAACCCGCCTTTTTTTATATAGAGACTAGCTTCTGCCCGCGACTTCGTCCACGTGTTTCACCCTCCCCCATTCACCCTTTTAGGGGTAGTATTTCGAAAAACCTTTCTTAGTGGATACCTACTCTTCACAAAGAACACGTCCTACATATTTCATGTCTCTAGGACCAGCGGATTAGGCTGTGCGTTGATATATCAGTCAGTCAGGACTTTGAATTTTATACAGGATGAAATTGACACCTGTTCCCTACATTTATGTTCGCATTACTCGCCAAAATGTAAGGAACAGCTGATTTTTTTTTCGCGATTTCATGTTTGGTCCCATAGTAAAAGTTGTTCATAATGATGAGTATAATCTACCATTTCGATTTGTCGCATGTGTTCAATTTCACCCTGTATATAGGATGATTTTTTAAACCGGTTCCAAATTTGTACAGGGTGTTCTACCCATGAATATGAACAACTTTCATTATGGGACCAACTCTGAAATCACGAAAAAAAAAAATCTGCTGTTTCATACATTTTGGTCAAATGGGTATTGAACTTTTGTATTAAACAGTTGATTATTTTTTCGTGATAGATGTAACTTGGTTGGTGTGAGGGGCCCGTGGCTAAGTTATAACAGCCGCACGGGTCGATCGATCAGTTTAAGCTACGCTTCCCGCGGTTGGCCCGTGGATGGGTGACCATCTTCATATACATACCAAGATCAGGCTGTTTTTTCGAAGTGAAACTTCTTTACGCACGCTTGACTTGGGGAGTAAGCTGGCGAACGCGTGACGTAAGCGTTACGAAAAGTGTGATCGGGCTAGGCGAACGGGAAATGAGTGGGGGATATAAGCAAGAGAAAGTAGTGCGCGCGCACATTTTCTTTCTCTCTTCCTCTCATAGCCGTTTGAAGTTTCACTTCTGTCGTGTGGTCATAAGCACACTCGTTTTTTTTTTTTGTTGGCCTGTACTGTTCCACTGCTGGGCAAAGGCCTCCACCAAATCCTTCCAGGAACTCTTTTCCCGCGCCACCACCTCGAACCAACCCTCGTGGTACGCGTCCAGGTCATCTCGCCATCTCTTTCTGGGTCGGCCTCGGCGGCGCCGTCCATCTTCAGGCACCCATTGTGAGGCTGCTTATGAAAGAGTTTATTATTTATCCATCATTTTGATGAAAAAAAAGTCGTGGAGTCGTGGACTCAATCAACCAGATGAGTTTCGTAGTCAACGTACGTACGTACGTAGTCAAAAAAAAGAAATACTTAGGTATTTCTTCTTATATCGATGGTTCCTATTAACAATGTCGGTTCTGCAAAAAGACTACTGTTCAGGGTGTTTACTCTTGAATTTAATTCCGATAGATCGACATTAGAATTGTGACGTTTCGTACTTTTGAGTTCAGTTTAATTAAACTAAAAGGTAAAATTGGGTGTCCATTTTGGTGAACTAAGTGGAAATTAGGGCCGGGCTCCAAAATCAATCATCCAATTTTACCTTTGAGTTTAATTGAACCGAACTCAAAAGTACGAAACGTCATAATTCTAATGTCGATCTATCGGAATTAAATTCAAGCAGTATGTACTTAGATCAGTTCAAAGTTTGTTTTGGCAATTCTATATTTTGTCTTATGTCAGTAGTTAAGTACATAGTAAACAATACATACAACAATCATAGCAATTTTTTAAAATTTTTTTTTTCAAACTAAGAACTGTTCTGCTGAACAGTAGTCTTTTTGCGGAACCGACATTGTTAATAGGGACCATCGAAATACAGGAATATTTTTCTTATCACTGTTCGAAAAATCAGCTGTTTCATACATTTTGGTCAAGTAGGTATTGAACTTTTGTATTAAACAGCTGATTTTTTTTCGTGATTTCAGAGTTGTTCTCATAGTGAAAGTTGTTCATATTCATGGGTAGAACAACCTGTAAAAATTTGGATGGTGATAAAAATCCAAATGAATTTCGTAGTCAACAAAAAAAAAAAAGAAATACTTATTTCTTCTTATATATTAACTCTAATTCCAATTAATTTTCAAGGTACATACTGTTATATTTATCAGAACTTATAATTATGTTTTCTATGTTTATTTATAAAGTTTTCCTCAATTCGACAGGCAAATACAGTATTGTTATTATAATTATGTTATGTAAACATTCGTAGAATTACTATGTAGGTATTTAAAATAAAAGAAAATTGTATTAGTAGACCTAGACATACGTAAATTAAGGTGACATACGTAAATTAAGGTCTAAATTATATGTAATCTGCATTCGCGATTTATTAGCCAAAAATGTAAACAATTAATAAGAGTTTATGGAAAAATAACTTTAAATCCTACACCATAAAGTTCAGTTTACGCTACAACTTCAAAGATTTTTATAACTTTTTCAATAGTGCTACTCACTCTGAAATCGACTTAATTCCCATTGAAATAAAGTTGATATTTGTTTAACTTCGAATAATAATTATTTGAAACATAAGTTTGAATATCACTCCGGCTTAAAGTGCTTTTCGAGGCACGGAGGGGTCTTGGTATGTAAAGATGGTCACCCATCCACGGACCAACCGCGGCAAGCGTAGCTTAACCTGATCGATCGACCCGTGCGGCTGTTATTACTTAGCCACAATCCCCTCTTTAGAACCTAAAAAACAATTTCCGTTATTAAAATCGTCTAAAATCTAGTCGCAATATCATGTGTGCCCATTTCTGTCTCATAAAAAAAAAACTGTGCAACGGATCCATATTAATATTATAAATGCGATAGTGTGTCTGTTTGCCTGTTACCTCTTCACGCTTAAACCGCAGAACCGATTTAGATGAAATTTGGTGAGTCCCGGAAAAGGACACAGGATACTTAGTTTTTATCCCGATATTCCCACGGGATCGAAACATATGTGGGTGAAACCGCGGGGCGCAGCTAGTATCACACTAATATTATAAAGTCGAAAGTGTCTGTCTGTCTGTCTGCCTGTTACCTCTTCACGTTTAAACCGCTGAACCGATTTAGATGAAATTTGGTATAGAGATAGTTTGAGTCCCGGAAAAGGACATAGGGTAGTTTTTATCCCCATATTCCCACGGGATCGAAACTTATGCGGGTGAAACCGCGGGGCGCAGCTAGTATTAAATATTCCATCGAAGAATATTCAACAAAATCTCTTTAGCACTGAAGAACTAATAAGTGAAATATTGAATCTATTGCCATTAGCAGCGAAACATGGCATAAAACCTGTGAACATGTCGAAAAAATCGAAAAAGAAGTATATAAAAATATATGGACCTATACTCCATAGGTTTAGGTAGTTAAATAAAGGTAAACAAAAAAACCACGTGAGTTAGTTAACCGACTAAACGTAATACCAGTCTATGCAGGGTGCTTACTCTTGAATTTAATTCCGATAGATCGACATTAGAATTGTGACGTTTCGTACTTTTGAGTTCGGTTTAATTAAACTAAAAGGTAAAATTGGGTGTCCATTTTGGTGAACTAAGTGGAAATTAGGGCCGGGCTCCAAAATCAATCATCCAATTTTACCTTTTAGTTTAATTAAACCGAACTCAAAAGTACGAAACGTCATTATTCTAATGTCGATCTATCGGAATTAAATTCAAGAGTAAGCACCCAGTTGTCATGCTACGTCACAGTTGTACAGTCACGAGCACCAATATGCCAACACTTGGCAACTTTCAATTGCGATTTTTTCGTGAAATAACGAATGCAACGTTGGAATACGACAATTTACATAAACCTATGGGTTCGAAAATACTATGTTCGTAATAACATAAAGTTTCATTCAAAAATAAAGGAGAAAATTGCCTTTGAATAAAGCCAACTGTATACATACTTATAAACGTGACTGTACTCTTCAATTTAGCAATGTTATTAATTATAAAAATGAATTATAACGTTGCTAAATTGAAGAGTACAACAGTAACTTAGCATGACAACTGAATAGGACTGGTATTACGTTTAGTCGGTTAACTAAGTCACGTGGTTTCTTTGTTTACCTTTATTTAACTACCGAAACCTATGGAGTTTAGATTTTGAGTTTTAATTTGCAAGATGATTCCGTCCTAATCTAAGGTGCTTAGACCTAAAGAACAATTCTCGTAATTTAAATAATCTAGTCGCATTTGCATTCTCATCTCGGCGACAATCAATGGCAACAATGTAAGGATTGAGACAGATCTGAAGGCCAATTCTCGTTATTTAAAACCATTTTAAAACGTTCAAAATCTAGTCGCAGTCTCATCTCAGCGACAAACAAATGTCAAAAACTTGTCAAAATGTAGGGAAATTAGAGGTATTTTTGACAGATTGAGACTGAGATCAGACTGTGAACGTTATTAAAATTACGAGAATTGCCCCTCTGACTGTGAACGTTCTTAAAATTACGTGAATTGGCCCTCTGATAAGGATCAAAATACTGCAAAATGTATGATTATAAGCGAGAGATGTCTTAAATCAAAACGTCCCACTTCATAATCCCTTTTATCTTATACGTGTTAATATTTCAGATTAACTGATAATGGCATTTTAATCTTTAAATCTGTAATCCGAAGGTCTTATGTCACGTGTCGGTGTGGTGGATTACAGAGAGGAGGCCTGTTTGCAGTCTGGTTTAGTGGTTTGTCCACCAAGAGTTGCATAGTCCTGCTTATGCACAAATGCTGGGCGATCCGCAAACAGAATCGTTACTTTTTTTTAAAATATCCTACGCTGTCCCAGCCCTGGGCAATACCCTCCCTCCATTCCTTCCATCTTTCGCGAGCCCGCGCGTCCCTCTTCCAGTTTTAACGGAACCTATCCAGCATAGCTATTCACAAACACTCGATACGCTTCCGTATCGTATCGAACATTAATCATTGTTATCGCAGGAGTCTCCTAAACGCTGTTCACAAGTCCAAAACCCGAATATTTTGTCACTTTAAATCAAACTAGCTGCGCCCCGCGGTTTCACCCGCGTAAATGTCGGTCCCGTGGGAATATCGGGATAAAAACTATCCTATGTCCTTTTCCGGGACTCAAACTATCTCTATACCAAATTTCATCTAAATCGGTTCAGTGGTTTAGGCGTGAAGAAGTAACAAACATATAAACACACACACACACACACACTCACAAACTTTCGCCTTTATAATATTAGGTAGTGTGATAGACGCCCGCTATTCTTCCAACAGCTATTTGCTGTTGAGGGCAAGTCAAATCAGGTTATCGAAATGTCAGGTTTTCGATACGATAGCCTGTCGTATGGTTATGAATCAAGGCTCAGCTCGTCCCGCCATCTCCTACGTGGTCTGCCGCGAACCCGCCTCACTGTCTCATAGTTCTTGTAGTAACGAAACAGTCAAGCCTCATATTTTGACTAAGGTGTAGTTTGTGAAGTTAGGGCGCGTAGAGTTAAGGCGCGTAGAGTTAGGGCTTGTATAGTTAGAAGCTTGGCTCTACATGAGATCTGATAATTTTTTGACAGTGCGAGCCACATGGTCTCGTCTTCGCAACATTTTTGACAGTGCGAGCCATATGGTCTCGTCTTGGCAACATTTTACATGACAATGTTTTTCGTGGAATAAAACTTTTTCGAAACAAAAAACCTAATAGAAATAATTTGAACACTCATTCTAAATTCGCTTGAATGTTTCGAATACAACTAGTATTATTTTTCTGCCAGCCTGCACAACATAAGGTCGACTTTTGCAGACAACCTTTACAGTACCTATCAATACAAAAGATACAACTTTTTATAGATAACCTGTTCGTTTGAAGGTCAATGTAATCATAACACATCATATACCTAACACGCCTTGCTACTGTTTTGTCTAAGAGGTGTTTTGATTACAACAAAAGGCCAATTCCCATAATAAAAATCGTAATTAAAAATATTATGGACATATGCATCCTTCTCATTCGGACCTGTGGTTCCCAGACTTGGTCTTTGACAAACATTCAAAAGTCTAATCTCAAGGTTTGTCCGAAAGGGTTACCGCTACCCCGGAACATATGGGTTTTAGTCAGTAAGAGTCTGACACTCCCTTCCGCTCCACCCAGAGCGAGAGGGGTCATTTCGATGGCAGCAAAGTAGAAACGGTCATCTACATTTTGTTGCGAAAATGCTTTTTTTTTTACAAAAATGAGCTTATTTCAACCCTATCTACAAGTCTGTATTAAAATTGTTTCAAATTTCATAATAATTAAGAAAATCTGCCACGTAAATAAGGACAATTTTTATTAATTTTTACTAAATCAGCTATCCTGTAAAATTGTGATTTTGTACATGTCCGTTTCTACTTTGCTGTAGTGTCCGACCGAAGGTGCAATTCTGGCCGAAGCCGAAGCCGAAGCCGATTAATCGGTATTCACCAAAACCTTCGGCCGAAGCCGAAGCCGAAGCCGAAGGTGTCATTGACCTTGAGAAATACGATAGTTACTTTGTAAAATATTTTAAACCAGACAATACTTATGGTTTTTTGGTTCTTAGAGTGCCTCACAATAATGAACGTATCACCACAGGTACTACTTACACTCACAGTAATAAATAAAATAATTTGTAATAACAAATATGAAATATTTAAAAACAAAACATTTATTAGAATTTTACGACGCGCTCTCAAACTTGTTTTGACTCGTTTAGTTTACTAACTGCGATTCGTTTGGTCCGGTGCGGCGGCGGCGCGGTGAAACACTGCTGCTCTGCACACTTTCCGTCTCGCTCTAGCATCGTTCAGTAAATTTCAAATTTTGACAACTAGCAAACCTTCGGCTTCGGCCAAACCTTCGGCAAATTTTTGGCCGAAGCCGAAGATTTGGCCGAAGGTGCTTTTTTGGCCGAAGGTGGCCGAAGCCGAAGCCGAAGCCGAAGCTTCGGTCGGACACTACTTTGCTGCCATCGATTTGATGATTTCCCATCCATAAAAAAAAAAGGTTTGCCAACGTGCAATGGAGACGCAGTATTCTAGGTGTCAAATTGACAGACCATATTCGCAACACCACACTGCGCTCCAAAACAGATTAATGACGTTGATCAAAAAGCCGCTAAGCTGAAGTGGGACTAGGCTGGCTACGTCTGCCGTATGCCCAATGAGCTGTGGGCCAAAATAACCACCATGCTTCTCGTCTTCATGCACACCTTCACAAGCGCGTTTGTACTTTTGGTTACCACAAGTATGTCAGCAAAAAGGAAGGGGCCTGCCAGGGCCGAAGCCTGCCGGGGGTGCGGGATTGTCTGAAAGGGTTACCGCTACCCCGGAACATAAAGGGCTAAGGATGGAACACGGATGGGTTTTAGTCAGCAAGAGTCTGCCACTCCCTTCCGCTCCACCCAGAGTGGGATGGGTCATTTGATGATTTCCCATCCATAAAAAAAAGAAAAAAGTAAAGCGCGCGTCGCTTCGTGAGTTAAAAAAAAAACCGGCCAAGTGCGAGTCGGACTCGCACACGAAGGGTTCCGTAACACCGTACTATTGTACGGTGTTACGGAACCCTTCGTGTGCGTGTTAACACTACATACAAATAACGGGAAAAAATCACGTTTGTTGTATGGTAAAATACTGTACCTACCTATCAATACAAAATATACTAGCTACTTTTTATAGCCTATTCGTTTGAAGGTCAATCTATTCATAACACTCGTACCTACTGTTTTGCTTAAGAGCTGTTTTGCTTACAGCAGGTGTAAACTACTGTTTTTGACCTTCTAGCGCTTCCAGCAGCACGGTTAAAGCGCTGCCAATCAGCCCCCTTATTCACAAACACTCGATATGCTTCTGTATCGTATCGAACATTAATCATTGTTATCGTAGGAATCTTCTCAATGCTGTTCACAAGTCCAAAACCCAAAAATTTTGTCAGTTTAAATCAAATAGACGCCCGCTATTCTTCCAACAGCTATTTGCTGTTGAGGGGAAGTCAAATCAGGTCATCGAAATGTCAGGTTTTCGATACGATAGCCTGCCGTATGTTTGTGAATCAGGGCTCAGGCCTGTTTTCTCCGAAAGGGTAGAGGCGGCATATGTGTGCAGTACCTACACCATTCATTTGCTAGTTTCGGTAAAGCACCTGCATACAGTGTGATTCTTTATAATGTGCCCATATTCCCATTAAAACTACTGAAGCTTTAAATTCCTCACCCGCGCGTTCTGCTGATTTACTTAGAAAGAATGTTAAAGCATGCCCCTCGGAGTTTAGTTTTCAACATACGAACCCCCAGGCTGTTATAAAAGCTTTTAAAGATCTTAAAATTAAATCAACAGAAGATCTCTGGGGAATGTCTGTAAAAGTTTGTAGATCTATCATTGAAACGATTGCGCCCTATTTAGCTTTCATATTTAACATCAGTATAGACCAAGGAGTCTTTCCGGATCTCATGAAACACAGTAAAGTAGTTCCTTTATTCAAAGCCGGTGATAGTAAAGAACCCAACAATTATAGGCCTGTGTCAATTCTGCCAGTTCTCAGTAAGGTGTTTGAAAAGTTGATGCTCAATCAAATGTTACGCCACTTTAATAAAAATTCCATCTTTCATGAACAACAGTACGGTTTCACCAAAGGGCGTTGTACCACTGACGCCGGTGTCACCCTTATAAAGAACATTTTTAACGCCTGGGAGGAAGCACAAGATGCCATTGGAATCTTTTGCGACCTCTCAAAGGCGTTCGATTGCGTCAACCATGAGACACTTCTGCTGAAACTTGAGCACTATGGGATTAGGAATTTAGCTCTTGATTTACTAAAGTCGTATCTAAAAGATAGAAAGCTTAAAGTTCAAGTAAACGGCGTAAACTCATTGGGGTCTGAAATGGCAATGGGCGTTCCTCAAGGTTCGATATTGGGTCCATTCCTCTTTTTAGTTTACATTAATGATTTACCACAATTACTTCAAAATCAACCGAAGATGGTGTTATTTGCAGATGACACATCATTGATCTTTAAGATAGACAGACGGGCACAAAATCTTGACGACGTGAATAACTCTATTCTTCAGGTCCAAGATTGGTTTACGGTAAATAATTTGGTACTAAATGAAAAGAAAACCAAATGCATTAGATTTAAATTACCAAATGTTAGAAGTAGCGAATGTGACATCATACTGAATGGAGAAAAACTAGAATTTGTTGATCAAACGGTTTTCCTGGGAATCACGCTAGACGAAAAATTACAATGGGGACCTCACATAACATCTCTTGCGGGGCGGCTTAGCTCTGCCGCTTATGCTGTTAGGAAGATACGACAGTTAACAGATGTAGAAACCGCGCGTTTAGTCTATTTTAGCTACTTTCACAGCATTATGTCGTACGGCATTTTACTATGGGGTCGAGCTGCTGACATTGAATCCATCTTTATTTTGCAAAAGAGAGCTGTCAGAGCCATTTATAATCTACGTCGCCGCGAATCTCTCAGGGAACTATTTAAAAGGATTAATATTATGACGGTACCTTGCCAATTCATTTATGAAAATATTATGTATGTAAGAAAAAATCTACATCTTTTTAACAAAATAAGCGATAGACATAACTTTAATACAAGAAATAAAGATAAAATACATCAACCATTTTTCAGATTAGCCAAAGTACATACATCTTTTATGGGGTACTGTGTTAAATGTTACAATAAAATACCTTGTGATATATTGCAATTAAATGAAAGAAAATTTAAAACTCACATTAAACGTACACTTTGTAAACAAGCATACTATAAATTAGAAGATTATATCCAAGATAAGAACGCTTGGAAACATGCTGGTCCTGCTCCATAGGACAATCTAGAGTCTAGACAAAATCAAACTGGTTGCTAATTTAATTGTAAATTTTTTTATTCTTTTTTTTTACATTTATTACTCACACCCTGACTTATTACTTGTATTTTGTTTTTTAATTAAAATCGTTTTGCTTGTACCATGTTTGTAAATATGTGAGCACCATGTATCTATCAGATAATTAATTTATATGTCATGGTTTCGTTTTTAATTCTTTTACCTATTGTGGTATAGTAATTTTATTGTAGGTGCATCGTCCTCACATGTTATTATATAATTAATGTACCCATGCAAAATATTGTACCTAAACATTTTAAAAGAGTAACGGTGGAGTTTCTTGCCCGTTCTTCTCCATACGAAAACTACCTTTTGGAATGGGCGACTAGAATCAATTCTATTTTAAGATAATTTTTGACGTTCAAAAGTGCCTTTTATGTGCCTATTTGAAATAAATGCTTTGACTTTGACTTTGATCGAAATGAGGGAAACTAAGCTTCATTTTATCGATGGAAAAAAAGTTTTAAAAAATGTATAAAAATTATAATAACGCAATGACAGAGAGGCATTGCGTTTTATTATCACACTAATATTATAAAGGCGAAAGTTTGTGAGTGTGTGTGTGTGTGTGTTTATATGTTTGTTACTTCTTCACGCTCAAACGGCTGAACCGATTTAGATGAAAGTTGGTATAGAGATAGCTTGAGTCCCGGGAAAGGACATAGGATACTTTTTATCCCGATATTCCCACGGGATCGAAACTTATGCGGGTGAAACCGCGGGGCGCAGCTAGTAATATTTATAAGGATAAGCCTATGCAAATAATATTCGCTCTCAGAAACTAGTAAGGTAGGTCAGTATTTATTATAATATTATTATCATTTAGCAACATATTAATATTAATATTATTAGCATTTTGTATGTATTTAGAAATATATAAGTATGTTTATCAGTTGTCTCGTACCCATAACACAAGCTCTGCTTAGCTTGGGACTAGATGGCGTGGTGTGATAGTTGTGGAATATTATATTAGGTCCTTACATATGAAATTGGCGTTTTGTATGGAAGGAACAAAAAGTCGAATATTTTTTAATATAATATATTTAATTAATCAAAGTATGAACCATTGTTTTCAATGCACTTTTGCCATCTTATAGGTAGTTCATTGATCCCTTTACTAAAAAAACCAGTCGGACGGGAATCAATAAAATCTTTGAAGGCGATTTGGACTGCCCCATCGGAGTTGAATTTTTTCCCTTGCAAAAAGTTATCCAAATTGCGAAAAAAATGGTAATCTGTTGGAGCAAGGTCCGGGGAGTACGGAGGATGTCTAAGACATTCCAATTCAAGCTCTTCTAATTTGGTAGCCGTCTGTTGCGCAGTGTGTGGTCTGGCGTTGTCGTGCTTTCAAGCTTTTTAATCTTCCCAATTTGCTTCAAGTGAATTAAAACAGTTTTATCACTAACATCGAAGCCTGCAGCTAACTCGGACGTGGTTTGCGATGGGTCCGCTTCCACAATAGCCTTCAATTCTCCATTATCAACTTGGGTCTCAGGCCGTCCACGGGGCTTGTTCTGCAGGTCGAAATTTCCAGAACGAAAACGTTGGAACCAAAAACGAACTGTGTTTTCTTTTGCAACATGACCGCCATACACATCATTCACCCTTCGAGTCGTTTCCGCAGCACTAGTGCCACGGCGGAACTCGTACTCGTAAATAATGCGATATTTTAAATTTTCCATTTTGTAAAATGAGTGACGCAAACAGAAAAAACAGAAGAAAAAAAACAAATGAATGACGGTCATCGAAGCACAAATACATGAGTAAATAGCTGTACAAATTTGAATTTGGAATTCCTTACCAAAGAGGAGAAATTCGTGATTAAAGTGGCCAGTACGAAAAACGCCAATTTCATATGTAAGGACCTAATATTATATTATTATTTAGCAACCTAGATGATGACCTCTAAAGGACCTAACGGTTTGTCAATGAAACGATAGTCTAGATTTATCGCCCTACACTAGGTGCTCAATTCGCTTACAAACCTTGCAATAGTAGACTTCAAGGGCTAGTGAGATAACATAACTATGCAATCTTATCACTGAGTTTAACCAAGCCTTTTCCCATATTTTGAAGTGAAAACTTCATTAGGTGCGTTGGGAATTTTTTGCGATGGGAAAAAACCATTGGATTCGCGCCACTGTTACCGTAACCGACACCGCTTCTGATGTGTTCGGCTGACCTCGGGATGTACTCGGTTTTAATGTATATCCGATATGTCAGTGAGTGATGGCAAAGTATTCTGTTTGTGCTTTGTTTTCACTTCTGTCGGCACACCCGTAGTGCCACTGTTTTTTAAACCGACTTCAAAAAACGAGGTTCTGTATTCGACCCGTATGTATGTATGTTTGTATGTCCGCGATTTTCTCAAAAACTAATGAACCGATTTTGATAATTCTTTCACTAAAGTGATCTACATACTTTCAGGAAGGTTTTAGTATATAATACATTAGGTAATTATTCTTATGTACGAAGTTATATGCATAAATGTATTGCATCTCCGGCATTTCTATGCGAATTTTGATGATTCTTCTAGTCGGTGTCTTCGATTCTTCAGTGCACTAGTGTTAATTGAATTTGTGTGGGCTAGGTACAACTAAAAAGTGAAAAATAAAAACTTTTTACAAAAAAAAAAAACAACCGTCTTCAAAAAAAAAAAACACTACAAAGTGATAAATAAAATGCAGAACCAACGACACCGACTTCCGAAATTAAAGTTATTTATCACTTTGTATTGTTTTTTTTTTTGGAGTCGGTTGTTTTTTTTTGTAAAAAAGTTTTTTGTTGGACTATATTGTGTCCCACTGCTGGGCAAAGGCCTCCCCTTTTCCTTCCAAACCTGTCTTGTGCGATAGAGATCGCACAAGACAGGTTTGGAAGGAAAAGGGGAGGCCTGGGAAGGACCTGATAACGTTTGCAGGGCCAACATGGCTAGAGAGCCATGTTGGCCCTGCAAACGTTATCAGGTCGTCAGAGCACCTTCGCCGTGTTCTACACTACTCAAGGCCATTGATAAAAAGGCATAATCTTTGAACGTTTCATTAACAACTGTGTCTACAACAGGACTGGTTCTAAGTCTTTATGTACTTCGTCAATACATGACCTCATTATGACGTCACTTATGTACTAAGAACGGTTGGAAATGATCCGGTAATAATTAACATAATTTTATTACTATGAAGTCGATGAATCAGAGTGTAGGAATTTTTTGCTTATGAACTTTTTGGTTGATTTTCTGAAGTTCATACTTCCATACTCTATTCAAATTAACTCTAATTAAAGTATCTAGAGAAACTCCGCCGGCGTGATAGGTTTCGATGTTTAAAGATGTCAAAACATAAAAAAGCGGCCGGGCCATTCCGCGCAATTAGGCCGACTTTTGTTTGGAAATGGTAAGGACATTTGGTGCGTGTTGATTGCAATAATAAATTAAATAAAGGTGTTATACTTTTTTAGATAGCGGCGCCATACGTAAAAACATGTAAGAAATGTCATATAAAGTAAAAAAAGAATGCAGCTATGATATTTAATTTATTATTAACATATATTCGCCGTTACTGGATTTCCGCGGAATGACCCGGCCATGTGCGAGTAGAACTCGCGCACGAAGGGTTCCGTGCCATTATCTCAAAAAACGGCAAAAAAATCACGTCTGTTGTATGGGAAGCCCCTTAAATATTTATAATATTTTAATTTAATTATTTATTTTTAAAATGAATATACAACTAAATATTCTGTGAATATTTCAATTGCCTACCTGTTGGCATTATTGATATGGAGCAAATAACGGCAAAAAATCACGTTTCTTGTTTGGGAGCCCCCCTTAAATATTTATTTTATTCTGTTTTTAGTATTTGTTGTTATAGCGGCAACAGAAATACATCATCTGTGAAAATTTCAACTTTCTAACTATCACGGTTCATGAGATACAGCCTGGTGACAGACAGACGGACAGTGGAGTCTTAGTAATAGGGTCCCGTTTTTACCCTTTCGGTACGGAACCCTAAAATTATTTTTTTTTGTGTGACAGACTTAATAGGTATCGATACCAAAAAGGATAAAAAAAAATTATCCATTTCGTCTGTGGAGTATTCAACTCGTAACATCAAGCAACTACACTATCAGCGGTCGTTGACCCCAAAAAACGAACATCATTAAAGTATTGTGTTAATCTTAATATCGATACTCATCACGTTTGTTTGACAACCCGAATATTGGTATTTAAAAATACATCGCGCGTAACAGCTTTTGTTATACAGGGTTATTGGAAAAACACCTACAACCTCTTAAGAGGTCATTGTACTCATCATTATGAACAACTTTTACTATGGGACCAAACCTGAAATCGCGAAAAAAAATCAACTGTTCCCTACATTTTTGTTCGTATACCTCGTCAAAATGTAGGGAACAGCTGATTTTTTTTTCGCGATTTCAGGTATATGCTAGTTGCGCGGTAAACTCTGCTTGCGAGATGCAGGAATAATACATTTTTGTTCGTATACCTACCTCGTCAAAATGTAGGGAACAGCTGATTCTTTTTTCGCGATTTCAGGTTTGTTCCCATAGTAGATGTTGTTCGTAATGATGAGTACAATGACCTCTTAAGAGGTTGTAGGTGTTTTTCCAATAACCCTGTATAGGCAGAGCGAAGGACACAGCCCAAAATCTAAAAAGACAAAACACATTACGAAATCGACAGCAGACGGCCAAATTAATGTTGAAATTAAGTTTGTCCGCGAGATCTGACGCCTACATGACTACATCGTTCATGCACAACAACTTTTCTTGCAATATTTTTTTACTAGCAACGCCCCGCGGTTTCACCCGCACAAGTCAATCCAGAGGGAATATCGGGATAAAAACTATCCTACGTCCTTTCTCGGGACTCAAACTATCTCTATACCAAATTTCATCCAAATCGGTTCGGCGGTTTAAGCGTGAAGAGGTAACAGACAGACGGACACACTTTCGCATTTATAATATTAAGTATGGATTTTATTACTTACTAGCTTCTGCCCCCGACTTCGTCCGCGTAGATGGCCGTTGATTTCGCTGGCATTTGTAGATTTTTGATAGTCGTTACTTATCGGTAGTCAGAAGCCCGAAAGTCTGACAACCAGTCTTACAAAGGGGTATCGTATTACCCAGTAACTGGGTCATGGAGTTCAGATAGGCAGTCGCTCCATGTAAAATACCGGTATTCTGCTGCATCCGGTTAGACTGGAAGCCGACCCCAAAAACATTGTTGGGCAAAGGCTAGGCAGATGATGAGGTAACGCTACTAAAAAGTGGAAAATAACTTTAATTTCGGAAGTTGGTGTCTTTGTGTTTTATTTTACCACCGGCTTCCGAAATTAAAGTTACTTTTCACTTTGTAGTGTTTTTTTGGAAGTCGATTCTAAGTTTTTTTTTTTTGAAGTGTAAACTTCTTTAGCGGCGTTGCACACTTTTTGTAATGGGTAAAAAATGTTAAACTCGCGTCAGGACATCGCGTCAGGACACGTGACCGTCAGGAGAGACTACACAGGGGAGAACTACTACTCCTAACTACTAAGTATCCCCCTCTCTTTCTACGGCGGCGCCAACCGAAGTGAACCAAGTGACACACGACAATGGATGGATGGATGGACGGGTGTGGGTGTGGGTGTGGGTGTGAGTGTGGGTGTGGGTGTGGGTGTGGGTGTATGGATGGATGGATGGACAGCTGATGGCTGTCGTAAAATTCGTGTTATAGTGTTTAAAATATGGAAATTGAACAAAGTGCATCTATTAATGAAAAAAGTGACGCAGAAATAGTGAAAAAAAATGAGTTATATTAATTCAATTAATAATTGATTTATTTCAACGTTAATATTCAAGTTTTCACTTCTGTCGGCACTCCCGGAGTGCAACCCGTATTTTTTTTTATTTTCCATACCGCTATCCGCAATCACAGTATACAAACACGAGTTCTAATAATAACCGGTACCTGCTACATTAAAACACAAGCTTATCTCTCAGATAAGAGAACATTTGTATGAACAAATATAAGTACCAAAAAGTCTGGTCTCCAAACAGACTCTGAACTTATAAATTTTGTTATATCACTGTGTGTTACTGACGATTTAATCATACCTCCGATAAAATAATAGTCATTTATGCAACTGTTTTATAATACCTAATTATGTACAGTTGCATACAAGACTTTATCTACACCCATGATATGAATCCTCTATAAAGGGTTCTGAAACAGTTTTTTTTGCAATACTAATATCGAACAAAAATGGCGGCCGGCGGAATACGACGTGAATTCGAATAACCTATAAGTTCCTTTTTTAAATTACCGCGCTGTGGTAGTGAAACGCGCGTGCATGACAAGGTTCTTTTTTTGAAATCGAGTTGCATAATGAAAGGGGTTTGAAGGTTTTGGCCCTAAAATCAGCCGCCATTTTGATTTTTTTTCAGAATCACGGTGCACAACAAAAGTTATATATTTTGATAGAGGACACTTATACAAACAAAAAATGTTATATAACATAATATCCTAAAGCGTCAGGTTTCGGAGTTATTCACCGAACTATAAGTCGAAAACAACAAGGATTTTCTTGTTTTTTTTTTCCTCCAGGTAAGCATATTGAAAACTATTGAGGTAATAGAAACGTTATGAAACCTTTATGGAGAAGAAACAAATGAAGAATAGACATTTTTTAAATAAATAATTAAACACGGCAATTTATAGTTCGTTTTTTAATCCCAGAGACTAATCTGACAAGTGTAATGTCAAACTTCTATACGAAAACACAAAAGACTTCCCCCATACAAAAATCTTCAAACCCCTTTAGTACAACATAATAAAACTCGTTTGGATGATATTATAGTTACTATGACACTGGTTGTTTTAATGTTGGCAATAAGCTAACTGTTTCTGAAACTTTTGTAGAGGATTTTTTTTTTTTTTTTTTTTTTTTTTTTGACAGGCCTGATGGTCTAGTGGTTAGTGACCCTGACTGCTATGCCGGAGGTCGTGGGTTCGATTCCCACCCAGGACAAATGTTTGTGTGATGAGCACAATCATTTGTTCTGTGTCTGGGTGTAATTTATCTATAATATGTATGTATTTAGAAATATATAAGTATGTTTATCAGTTGTCTAGTACCCATAACACAAGCTCTGCTTAGCTTGGGACTAGATGGCGTTGTGTGATAGTTGTGGAATATTATTATTATTATTATTATTTATAGCATGGGTGTAGATAAAAATCATTACAACACTGTTTTTTTTTTTTAATTTGTTCCAAGGTATGCGCACCCCTGAATGTTTGTTTACAAAATGTATAGCTTGTAAAGACAGGGACTTCAGCTACTAGATCTTCCTACTCAATAACAACGCTTTAAAATTGTGTTTGCGCAGTATCAACATCTGTCTACCAAGATGTTTAATTATTCTTATACATGCTCACATAATAATGTCTAGGTACTTTACATTATCTTAAATAATATTGATATATGCTTGATGATAAGATAATTAGAGAATTGTTGTGTTCTATCTTTGTTGAGGCGTAATTGTTTTATTTAAGCAATCTACACATATAAAATTCAAAGTCCTGACTGACTGACTGCTATATCAACGCACAGCCTAAACCGCTGGTCCTAGAGACATGAAATTTGGAGGGTGTGTTCTTTGTGACGAGTAGGTATCCACTAAGAAAGGGTTTTTCGAAATTCCACCCCTAAGAGGGTGAATGGGGGAGGGTGAAACACGCGGACGAAGTCGCGGGCAGAAGCTAGTTATAAAATAGAAAGAAAGAAAAAGTATTTATTGCGACTCGTACAGGAAGATCACAAACTAAACTACACACAGAAAAAAAAAAAAAAAAAAAAAAACAAGTTATATAAGGTGTAAAAAAGTTAACTGCAAGAACTTTAAGAGGTGCTTTAGACCATCGAACTGAACAACTTTCACTATGGGACCAACTCCGAAATCACGAAAAAAAAAATCAGCTGTTTCATGCATTTTGGCCGAGTAGGTATTGAACTTTTGTATGAAACAGCTGATTTTTTTTCGTGATTTCGGAGTTTTCCCATAGTGAAAGTTGTTCAGTTCGATGGTCTAAAGCACCTCTTAAAGTTCTTGCAGTTAATTTTTTTACACCTTATATTTAAAAAACCCCCGACTCAAACAAAAACCTCTAAAAACTAAAATAATAATAACATATATTGGCCCTTTTAAGTTTAATATTAGTTGCAGGAAATATTTTGATCCAAGCATCCTCGTGCCGGGGGACGGCTAATGAAAATTGGAAGTTAACAGCAGTTATGTTTTCTACAATAGCATACCTACATTCATTATTGCTGGTTTGTTTGGCGTTTTGAAATAATATTCATTTGAAACATAAGTTTGAATATCACTCCGGCTCAAAGTGCTTTCCGAGGCACGGAGGGTTCTTGGTATGTAAAGATGATCACCCATCCACGGACCAACCGCGGCAAGCGTAGCTTAACCTGATGGATTGACCTGTGCGGCTGTTATTACTTAGCCACAAGCCCGTACTACAGTCATTAGCGTTATTTACGTTGTTGAGCAGAATTTTTTTCGAACATATTTTCGCTAATCTAACTGACGTTCTATGTGACATTTTGGACTAAGCCGACTTAACTATATAAGGTGTAAAAAAATTAACCTTAAAAACTTTAAGAGGTGCTTTAGACCATCGAACTGAACAACTTTCACTATGGGACCAACTCTGAAATCACGAAAAAAAATGAGCTGTTTCATACATTTTGGCCGAGTAGGTATTGAACTTTTGTATGAAACAGCTGATTTTTTTTCGTGATTTCGGAGTTGGTCCCATAGTGAAAGTTGTTCAGTTCGATGGTCTAAAGCACCTCTTAAAGTTTTTAAGGTTAATTTTTTTACACTTTGTATAGTAATTTGATAAATTTTCCAAGTCGAATCTGATATCTGATCATGTATTCCGAACAAAATAAAAACAATGATCTCACGAAGTGACGTATCTGTTAAAATATTTAGATTTATTACCGTTGGATCCCGTTTTTGAATCCCATTTTAATATTTTTGGCGTTGGATCCCGCAAAACATTATTATGTATTTCCGTTGGATCCCGAATTTAAAAAATGCAAGATAATTACGTTTTATTGTCGTTGAATCCCGAAAAGTATTTCCGTTGGATCCCGAATGCTTAAAAAAATCTGAATGCGGGTACTTTCAACAACAAAATTGTTTATAATAAAATGAGGGGTTCACTAATGTTTCACCAAAACTCCATTGACAAATTTTTAGTTTACAACCAACGTTTCGTATACTATTTATTTCACAAATAACTCATTTTCTATATAATCTAGTCGTTTCTGGCACTCGCCGGCCGCTGCCGCGGCACCGCTCGCTTCGCTCGCTCGGCTCGTGCGTAGGGGTCACAGTTTTAACCTAACCTAACCTAACATTGTTTTTTTTAATAATTTACCTAATCTAACTAGTTCGGTTCCGGGTAACCCACTAAAAATAATCTCTTTTTAGTGTTTGATAAAGGTAAATCACTTTTCTTCTGAAATGTACACATGTTGTTATAATATGGGATTCAACGGAAATAGCAAACGGGATCCATCGGTAATACCTAAAAAACGGGATCAAAAAACGGGATCCAACGGTAATAAACGAATATTTATTATTAAAACAATATTAACACGATAACAATAGTAGTTATACTAGGATGTGGACTCAGCAATCATTGTGCCGATAGTCGTTACAGCCAATGGCTTGATAGCCAAGAGCCTCGACTAACACCTGAGGAGGCTCTCGTTGGGCAGCTGGATCAAGGGCTTGATTCAGAAAGCAGTAGGTACTTCTGAACACGGCTCGCATTGTCAGGAGGTTCCTTTCTCTGGAGCCCTGACCACCGATAGCTTGGACCCTGTTCCCTATACCGGTGGGCTACTATTTTTTATATTTTTAAATGTTTTTATATTTCTTTTATATTTAAAAATATAATTTATGTGTAAATACAGGGTGTTACAGAAAGGGTATATCAATACAAACGGGTTGAAGAGTGTATCTGGTTTAGAATCTCTGTACAAAATTTCAGCTCAAAAGCAGTAGGTAACTTTGAAAATGCTTAATATTTTTTTATTTCGATAGTTTATTAAATTGAAATCATAACAAACGTGTCACCGCACTACGAGGGTCATTATCCATTATCCATTATCTGTAGTGTGTCTGTGCGCCTAGTACACGCACATCACGCCGCCGCGCGCCAGTGCAGCGCCGTGATGTCGAAATAAATAGTAGATTGTACAACTAAGGCATAAAAGAAGCTATTTTACCCCGAGACGTTTATATCCACGCGAGCCGCAGGCAGGGGGAAAATGGCTCGTTTATGCCTGAGTTATACACTCTGCTTTTCACTTCGATTGCGAGAAAATTAAACAGGCATAAAGTATACAGTACATAATTAATCAAAAATGTTGCAAAGCATAGCTCTAATTCCCGCCACCACAGATAAAACACCAACCAACCACGAAACTTTTTAAAACTTTTTTTTTTTAATTTCAACATTTGTCATTCGACTTGGGTACTTCATACTGCCAAGTCATAAAAACGTTTCTTTGCGTTTTTAAATAATAAATGACAACTATTTTACCTGATTTTATTAAATTAACGATAGCAAACACGGAAGTGGTATAAATTAAAGAAAATGAAATAAATCACGACTTTAATCTGCGAAGTTTTATTGCGCGAGTGGCTGTTGGGCCTGATTACCTTAGTCTCAGAAAAAAAAATTACTTTATGCACTAGAACATAAAAAGCGATTTTATGTCGCCTAAGTACAACATAAAGACGAACTTTTAGAGCATGAGAAGTGAAAAAAATATTAAGCATTTTCAAAATTAATGCTTTTGAGCTGAAATTTTGTACAGAGAGTCTAGACCAGATACACTCTTCAAGCCGTTTGTATTGATATACCCTTTCCGTAACACCCTGTATAAAGATCTTAAGCAGAACTACACACGTGCTCAATTTTGTATCAGTAGAATTTATATAGAGCAAGCTACCCTCAATCATAGGTAACTTTTTTTTTTTATGGATCGGAAATCATCAAATGACCCCTCCCGCTCTGGGTGGAGCGGAAGGGAGTGTCAGACTCTTACTGACTAAAACCCATCCGTGTTCCTTCCTTAGCCCTTTATGTTCCGGGGTAGCGGTAACCCTTTCGGACATTGCCGCACCCCCGGCAGGCTTCGGCCCTGGCAGGCCCCTTCCTTTTTGCTGACATCTCTTTGAGGCGCGCGTGGAACACGTACGCGTCGTCCGGCACGGGCCTGGTCCTGAACGGATGGTGAGCTACCCATTACTCTCCGTCGCGCCTACGGTGGCCGGGAGTCGTCACGCGGCTCCTGACGCCCGGAGCGTCTCCCGCGGCGGCTGGGATGTGTCACGTGAGGCTCTCTCCCTCAGCCGTCCCGCCACCTCCTTCGCTAGCATGACTGCTTCGCAGAAGGAGGTGACTGCCTCCCACTCCACGCAATTAGGGTTTACAGGTCATACACGCACAACGCCGTGCTGCTGGCAACTACTACGCCCGGGTCATTCCGCGGAAATCTAGTAACGGCGAATATATGCTAATAATAAATTAAATATCATAGCTGCATTCTTTTTTTACTTTATATGACATTTCTTACATATTTTTACGTATGGCGCCGCTATCTAAAAAAGTATAACACCTTTATTTAATTTATTATTGCAATCAACACGCACCAAATGTCCTTACCATTTCCAAACAAAAGTCGGCCTAATTGCGCGGAATGGCCCGCCCCTGGCCTTTCTGAAGCATATAACCCAATCTGTGAAGTATCGCCAGATAATTTAATTCATAAATTACTAGCTTTGGCCCGCGACTTCGTTCGCGTGAAACTTCTTGTTTCCCCCGAGCCACCCCGTCGTATCGCATCACCCGCCCGCGCTATCACTTAACGTTCTTTTTGACTTTTTTTCTTTTTGCTCGACTCCTAAGGGTCATAGCGTGATGTTAAATAGCCTATAGCCTTCCTCAAGAATTGGGCTATCAAATGCAAGAAGAATTTTTCAAATCCGACTGGTAGTTCCAGAGATTTCCCCCTACATACAAACTTATAAACAAATTTTACCTCTTTATAATATTAGTATAGATTTATTTTCTGTAAGTAGGTTTATACAAACACTTTTACACGCCAATCATATTCTTTTTAAGCTAGATGAGGTCGGCGTTTCCTATCTGACTACTCTTGAGAAGAAAGGCCGAAACAAACTCAGAGGTCACAGTCTCTTTTAAAGTCCAGACAGAATCTTGGTCAGATCATGTGAAGACCATGTAGATTGGTGTCTGAAATGGTCTTTTGAGGAAAGAACTACACAGATTGAGCGGAGCTGTCCAGTCAGTGCACGCATTTGTCAAAAATCGTGCAGCTCAACTCAGAACTTGAGGAGCTCAACGATGCGACGAACAATACCAAAGAAAGGACATTTGGGTAGGCCGCGTGACATTAGCCCTTTAGTTAACTGCTCGCCTCGCTTCGCTCTCTCGGCTCGCACGCGGTTGATCACAGTTCTAACCTAACCCATTTGGGGGAGCCCTGGCTTAGTTACTGCGACCAATTCGGCTCGCGCGTGATTGGTTACAGTTCCAACCTAAACCTATAATTGTATATCATTTAGGCCGTCAGTTGAACGGCCGCCGTTTAGTTAATAGGCTAGGCGGTTAACTAAACGGCTAATTAAACCAGTTGGCTGCGACATATACAGGGTGTTACGGAAAGGGTATATCAATACAAACGGGTTGAAGAGTGTATCTGGTCTAGAATCTCTGTACAAAATTCAGCTCAAAAGCAGTAACTTTGAAAATGCTTAATATTTTTTTATTTCGATAGTTTATTAAATTGAAATCATAACAAACGTGTCACCGCACTACGAGGGTCATTATCCATTATCCATTATCTGTAGTGTGTCTGTGCGCCTAGTACACGCACATCACGCCGCCGCGCGCCAGTGCAGCGCCGTGATGTCGAAATAAAAAAATATTAAGCATTTTCAAAGTTAATGCTTTTGAGCTGAAATTTTGTACAGAGATTCTAGACCAGATACACTCTTCAACCCGTTTGTATTGATATACCCTTTCTGTAACACCCTGTATATTGCAATGACTAATTGTGAAAATAGCCTTTATAATACGGAAGAAACGCATTATTTTATCAATACAGACTGATCATGATAAACGGTCATTGGACACTTGTCAACGAGTATCTATGTAATATCATTGATAAATGATAAGATTTTAACACTCATCGTTTCATCCTTCGACGTGGAAAAGGATAGATACGTAAGTCTTTTAATCAATATACACGTGTATTGTTGCGAAACTGACAAACAGGCCTACCAAGGGGTACCAAACTAAAACTCAAAGCATTTATTTCAAACTAGCAGCGCCCCGCGGTTTCATCCGCATAAGTGTCGATCCCGTGGGAATTTCGGGATAAAAAGTAGCCTATATCTTAATCCAGGGTGTCAGCTACCTCCATACCAAATTTTATCAAAATTGGTCCAGCCGTTTGTGCGTGAAAAAGTAACAAACATACACAACTCACAAACTTTCGCCTTTATAATATTAGTGTGATTAGTGTGATAAACCAATTACAGGCACTTTTGAATTGTCAAGGGGTCGGTCAGTCAGAAAGATGAAGCTAGTTGCCCATTCCATAGCGCAGTAGGTACCTAGTACCAAGGTTGCATGAAGAAGCCTCCTCATGTAGCGTAGTTTGTTCCGCCAGTTACTCAACTGAACCGAGCGCTCGGCACTCCAGGACAGTCACACCCAACACCTTATTTGACTGGTCAATTCTTCCCTTGCGGTGGTAGGGCTAACGCCCGCCTGGTTTGCGACCACCCTCCCACCAGAGTCCGGCGTCAAGCAGCCTGCTGTGTTTCGTCGATGCGTGGGAATTCCAGTGCCTTATGCATCTTCTGGGCACGCTCGTTCCACCATAGACCTCATCTATCATTTTCCATCAGGCGTGATCGAGGTCAAGAGCGAGCCCATTCAGCAAAAAAAAAAAAATCATCGTAGAAAACAGTCGTCCAATTATCTTATGTATAAGGATAATTACAACCATTCCGCTACTTTTCATGTTGGCCAACGGAAAATTCCCATTTATATTACATATATCTTTTTATTACGCGGTACAATATCTAATGGTCTAGTTATTAACCTAAGCCTGGCCTTACGTGGCAGACCCTGACCTCAATTCCAGCACATGTAAGGCTAAACAATCTACTAACTACTTTAAAGCTTAAGTTTTGAAGAAAACTTGAGGGAATTGTGGCTAAGTAATAACAGCCGCACGGTTCGATCGATCAGGTTAAGCTACACTTGCCGCGGTTGAGTCGTGGATGGGTGACCATCTTTACATAACAAGACCCCTCCGTGTCTCGGAAAGCACGTTAAGCCGTTGGTGCCGGCTGTCATTCTCGTGGATCTTTGCAGTCGTTACAGGTCGTCTGAAGCCCGAAAGTCTGACAACCAGTCTTACCAAGGGGTATCGTATTACCCAATAACTGGGTTGTGGAGGTCAGATAGGCAGTCGCTCTATGTAAAATACTGGTATTCGGCTGCATCCGGTTAGACTGAAGCCGACCCCAACATACAGCCTTGGCCAAAAGTATTGAGCACCTTACAAATTTCGCTCGTTCACGGTAAGTATGGGAGAAAACCAAATCTACTGTTGAAGGATTATTTTGTCGGTCATCTACAAAGGTTTAAAAACAATGACCCATGCCGCAGCTAGCAATAAAACACCTGGGTGCAATAAAATGTGTCTTTTACAATTTTTGTATTTATTTATCAGTTCGCTACCATCGCTCGTTGTGAACACATCCAGTGATCTAGTGCGCCTTTGGTATTTTATTTCAGAAGTTATAAGTGTTATCATTGCAATATGCCAAAACGAAACGAACTTTCTTTAGAAAAACGTGTGCAGATACAGCTTCTGCATGAGCAAGGGAAATCACAAGTAGAGATTTCCAGAACTGTGAAATGTTCGCGCCGATCCGTGCAATATGCTATTCAGCGATTGTCTGCTACCGGATCACATCAAAATAGACCGAGAACCGGGCGCAAACGCATCACCACAGACCGTCAGGATCGTCAGTTACTGAGAGAGTCGTTAAGAAATAGGAAAAAAACATCTTCAGAGCTCGCTGCTGAGTTGACAGAACAAATTAAGAAACCAATTTCTGCTCGAACTACTCGTAGAAGACTTCAGGAAGCTGGTCTGAAAGGCTGTAAAGCTAGGAAGAAGCCATGGCTCTCCGACAACAACAAAAAAGCTCGGTATAAATGGGCCTTAAAACACCGAACATTCACCGCTGAAGATTGGTCAAACGTTGTGTGGTCAGACGAATCAAACTTTGAGGTGAGTACGTCAATTTAATGCCCTAACAAAATTTTATAAAATGGTTTAAAAACCAAACGCATAGATGAAGTTATTTTGTTTTTCCGGAACTCAATATTTTTTTCTTTATTGCAGATTTTTGGTACACCTGGTGTGACCTTTGTGCGTCGCCGGGTGGGTGAAGAATTTAAGCCAGAGTGTGTGATCCCAACCGTAAAACACGGTGGCGGCAGCATAATGGTCTGGGGTTGCATGACCGATTCTGGAGTTGGCGAATTGTTCGTGTGTGAGGGCCGCATGAACTCTATTAAGTACATAAATGTACTAGAAACTGCGTTGCTGCCTTCATTCTCGAAACTTTTTGGCGACACGAACATGGATGGTGTTAAATTCCAGCAGGATAACGCGCCATGCCACAAATCTGCCCGCACTATGAGATGGTTTCGGGAAAATAACACCGAACTTCTTGACTGGCCTGCCCAGTCACCAGATCTGAACCCCATAGAACATTTATGGGGTTTATTAAAGCGTAGAGTTAGGCGCCACACAATTAATTACAAAGAAGATTTGAAACGCTGCCTGCGCCTAGAATGGAACGCGATTACTGCTGAAGACTGTAAAAATCTTATAAACTCATTACCAAAAAGAATTTCTGCCGTAATTAAGGCAAAAGGTGGACCCACTAAATATTAATTTTCTATGAATAAATAGTAAAATAAACCTATATAAAACGTTTTGTTTTATTTCTATTTGATACTCTGCATAAAAGTGAAAGATGTCATGGGTGCTCAATACTTTTGGCCAAGGCTGTAGTTGGGAAAAGTCTAGGCAGATGATGATTAAAAACATTTTAAATTTAATCATAGCTACCTACTTATATATTCTTCTACTTAGATATTCAGTTTTCATGTATAATTTTATTTTAATTTTAGTTTCTATGATTTAGATCTTTAACTGTTGAGTAATAACTGCTATATGTATCAATTAAAAATGTTTGCTGTGCCCTTACAGGGTCTACAACGGTTCTTAGCCCTAAGCCTTTTGTAAACATCTTTTTTACCTTGTGGAACGCAAAATAAATGAATATGAATATGATGTTTTGAAGAAAATAGCGGGGTAATGGCACAGTATAATAAATATACAGTAAGTTATCTAAGGCCGCCCGCCGAGTTATTAGCCTACTCTTGCGTTGATCCCCAGGGTTGTCACTTTTACTTTTAGTTAATATTTTCGAACAAGCAGCACTTGATCTAAATTTATGAAATAAAAAGCATATTATGATTGAATATTTTACCAATTTATAAATTTAGTAAAAATAAAAAGCCTTTATTCACATAACATTTATAATACTAAGTTACAAATTTGATACCGAGAAAATTTTTCTCCTGTTTCTGCACGTCCGGAACGCTTTATTATTATTTGTTAATGTAAAGTAAATTCTCATTCTTATGTAAAGTTTTTGTAAAAAGCTTTTGGGAAAGCATGGACAGGGCATCTTAAATTCTATAGCATTCAGTTGATCGTGAATTGACTAAATAAAATACCTAGTGTGCAGGACGATCGACCTATTAGTTTCATTAATTTTACTTTCGGTGGTTGGGAAACCCAATTTTATGCAATTTTGAAATAATGATCACGCAGAATTCCCACGGTGCTGGGGCGACACAGGGTAATTATTGGTTTTCCCAAAACTAAAATTCATTGTGTTGTTTTATTATTCTCAACATGTTTTATTGCTGGTATTGTAAACCAAATTGTCGGCACCCTTTGATAAAAATATGTCTTTGATAGTTTGCTTGTGTATTTAATCAGTTCCGGCTTAGATCTCGCACAAGAGACTTCAGTAGTAAGTAGTTCTGAGTGATGTGATGTGACAAGCTCTCAAAATAATATCAAGCAAGTAACTCATCAGTTCGTATTTATTATTGATTTAGCTCCTTTGTTGCCCTTATTTATTAGTAAAGAATAAATAAATAAAATAAATAAATAAAATAACTACCCAAAATAGCTACATAACCAACAATTATACCGTTTTTAATACAACCAAAAAATAAGATGACCATAAAAAGTACTTAATAATTTTGTGCTCGACTGTACTTGACTCGAAAATGTATGTAGAAGTTCACGTGGATATTTAACATACTTCCATATAGTAAACCAGGTCGAAATTATCATGGTTGGAGACGACTATTTCTTGACTATTTTTTGGCGTTCTCAAAATTGATTTATAAGAAGTTTTCAAAAGTGAGGATTGTGTGGTGAAGGACACTAAAAACTAGACTTCTTAAAATAAACTTTAGCTCTAAACATAGTATTCAGAAAGTAAATTTGGGAATACATTTATATGGAAAAATGCGACTCGGCTACGCTCTTAATAAAGCAAATAAACTGTGAAATAAACAATACAATACCACATTTTCTAATAATATTTAAGTATAAGTAGGTACTTACATTTCTGGTTGAGTAGGAACTATGAAGAATGATAAGTCCGGGTTTGCGAAATCATTATTGAGGCACCCGAAAACACTACAATATTTTTTTCCCCTTTTTGAAGTCATGATACTCGTAATTTAAGTGGCCGCCGCACAGTGGTTCGAAATCGACGCTCCGTGGACATTGAAATCAAAATTTCTTTAGACGAGAAATAAAAATCGGAATGGCTTTATTTCAGTATTATTTATAATATTTGGTAATATGACAGCTATAGACAGCACCATCTCCGAAAAAAAAAATATTTAATATTTTTTTGTATGAAGAAAAACACAAAAGTCGTTTTTTCTCATAACTTAATAAAACTTAAAGCCTGCGGCTTACATGGGGTGTTGTCCTACATGAGGCGATTCCGAAATGCTATAACACGCACACCCATGCGCGCCGCTTCACTCACAGCAGAGTGTTGAATTTCGAGAAATTCAGTTAGAGATTTTTACGTTGATTTATGTGTGATCTTGAAAATATACAAAGTAATTGACTTTAGTTTGCTAATTTGATTAGTTATAATGAGAAATAATGGAATATACAATATAAAAATACTAAAAAAAACACTCAAATTGAGACTCATTTACAATATAAATAGATTTTGCAATCTTTCTTATAATAATTTAATTCGGTGTTAGTAGATACACAGTTTGACTTCTTAATTCACATTAAAAAAAAAAGTACAAAAACTTATAACTAATACAGAAAAATACTAAGAATAAGCAATTGTATAATTGAGACATATATTATTTCACCACTTCACTCAGAGCAGAGTAATGAACTTCAAGAAATTCAGTGGATTTCTCGAAGGAATTTAATACTATATTATTTGATATCTTTGGGATAGGTGCACATACCAATGGGCAACGATAATTACATAGTAATGATTGTTTGATGTAAGCTGTTCGTAATCTCAAGTTTAGCAGGAAATCAATGCTTAATGCATGCTAATTAACTTATGATGGTAATTTAGTCTCATCTCATTAGTGCATGTTGCAAATATTGTTAACGAGTTAAGATACATTAGTTAAGGGCTATTTTTACGAAGTGTTTAACTAACTACTATTAATTAAGATACGATTAAGAGGGTACTTTTATATAAATAGGGACAACATCGTCAAAATCATTAGTTTTTGTCAGCAACTGTTCGCGCTATAACATTAACTTCTTGCTTACGTACTTACTTATTATCATGGAAGGATTTTATACAAATTTGGACATATTCATATTTGTGAAAACAAAAAGTTGCTTTTCGCAGCCTAGTATTTTGTTAGAAGCACTTCTAACCAAAGCGACAAATTTGTCTGACGAAGAACAAAAAAAATTAAAACAGTTTTGTCAAGTGTATATGTGTGTTTTGCATAGAAATTGGAAATCGTGTAATCGAACAATGCATACATTTGTCAAGAAGTATGAGACATGGCTAGAAAAAGAGATCAAATGGCCCAACTTCATTAAAGACAGATTTGTACAAAGTGAAGAAATTGGATTGGTATCAATCGACTCTGTTACTGATACTGTTGAACCTTCAACCTCAAGTGCTAGTGGTATAAATGATGGTGCATCCACATCCAAAGTAACTACATGTACTGTTAGCACTACAACACTAAAAAGGAGCCCAAGAAAACCTTTCTCAGAATTATGCCAAAAACAGAAGAAGAGAAGAATAGAAGAACTTTTAACGCACGACTCTCAGGAACTTGCATATGCTACTGCAGTGAGATGTGGTGAGGAGAATGAGGACCCGGACGTGAAAGATTTAATAAAATATATTACCGAGCATCCTGAAAAAGCAGCAGAGATCAAGAATTTTTTGAAAGGCAAGACAACTACTAACAAATATTCAGCAGAGAAAGCGTTGGGTATATTTATTTCTTTGAAATTGTCGAAGTGGCAGTATATAACTTTAAGGGAAACTGCGAAAGAAAGTGGTGTAGATTTGTACCCATCATATTATTCGGTTTTAAATGCCAAGAAGGCATGCTATCCTCCTGAGAGCGATATTGAAGTGACCGAACGAGGAGTTAAAGTAAAACTTCAAGCTATTTTGGACATCACTGTCACTCGACTTGCCAAAACATTAAACTTGGACCATTTGCAAGATAAAGAACTGATCTTAATCTGCAAATGGGGCTTCGATGGTGCGTCAAATCAAAGCAACTACAAGCAATGCATGAATGCAGATGAAGACGACTCTAGTGTTTTTATGAGCTCTTTTGTACCCTTGCAATTGATGTGTGGTGAGGATTTGGTCTGGGAAAACCCAAAACCTTCTTCTACAATGCTTTGCAGACCAATTTATTTCAAGTTTGTCAGCGAAAATAAGTTGGACATGAAGGAGGAAATGGGTTTGATCGATGCTGAAATTAAAGCATTGAAGCCATCTATCATTGAAAATAATATACAAGTTAAACATTCAATGTTAATGACCATGATAGATGGCAAAATAACGTCTCACCTGTCACAAACCTCTATGCAAACATGTGACATCTGTAAAGCTGTACCAAGTGAAATGAATGATTTGGAGAAGATTCACATGTAAGTTGAATATTGGAAATGTATGTTAATTTTTTTTTTTTTTCTTATTGAAAAACACTTTTAACCTTTTTATTCATATTTTAGGAAATCTGTATCATCTGATATTTACAAGTACGGTTTGTCGACTTTGCATGCATGGATCAGATCCATGGAATGCCTGCTGCATATCGCTTACCGATTAGATTTTAAAAAATGGCAAGCCAGAGATGAAGCTAGTAAAGCAGCTTTGAAAAGTCGCAAACAGACGATACAGCGAAAATTTCGAGAGGAAATGGGACTCCTGGTGGATATCGTAAAACAAGGTTAGTTGATTTATTTATTTTGTATAATATCAAAGGGTTTTTTAGTTAGTGTAATACTATAAAACTTATCTTATAATGTTCTCATATCAGTATTTTTTATATAAAGGTGCTGGGACCACGAATGATGGCAACACGGCTAGAAAATTTTTCCAGTGTCCTGAGAAGACTGCAAATATCACTGGATTGAGTCAGGAGCTCATCCAAAAATTCGCAACTATTCTCCGTGTTGTATCATCAGGACAGTCTATTAATATTGATTTGTTTGCCAATTATCTCGACGAAACTGCGCAGCTGTATGTGGAACTGTATGGCTGGTATTTCATGCCTTCCAGTATCCACAAACTTCTGCTGCATGGAGCTGAAATAATAAAACATTTCAACATTTTGCCTATAGGAAAGCTATCAGAAGAGGCATCTGAGGCCCGAAACAAAGATTTTAGAAAACTCAGGGAACATCATACGCGGAAATTTTGTCGCAGAGCGACAAACCATGACATCTTTAATGGTTTCATCGTATCCTCAGACCCATATTTGTCAAGCATTCGACCTAAACTGACAAATAAGAGTAGAAATGATTTAACTGAAGAAATGAAGTCTCTTCTTTTAATTGACCCGGATACCATGGATAAGGAAAACATTGAATTTGTTGAGGTGCCAAGTATGATGGATTCTGATTTTGAATTCTTTGATAGCGATGACGAAACTCAGTAGACAAAATTTTAATGTTTGATGTTTTTGTGTAAATTTTATATATTTCTCAATTATACAATTGCTTATTCTTAGTATTTTTCTGTATTAGTTATAAGTTTTTGTACTTTTTTTTTTAATGTGAATTAAGAAGTCAAACTGTGTATCTACTAACACCGAATTAAATTATTATAAGAAAGATTGCAAAATCTATTTATATTGTAAATGAGTCTCAATTTGAGTGTTTTTTTTAGTATTTTTATATTGTATATTCCATTATTTCTCATTATAACTAATCAAATTAGCAAACTAAAGTCAATTACTTTGTATATTTTCAAGATCACACATAAATCAACGTAAAAATCTCTAACTGAATTTCTCGAAATTCAACACTCTGCTGTGAGTGAAGCGGCGCGCATGGGTGTGCGTGTTATAGCATTTCGGAATCGCCTCATGTAGGACAACACCCCATGTAAGCCGCAGGCTTTAAGTTTTATTAAGTTATGAGAAAAAACGACTTTTGTGTTTTTCTTCATACAAAAAAATATTAAATATTTTTTTTTTCGGAGATGGTGCTGTCTATAGCTGTCATATTACCAAATATTATAAATAATACTGAAATAAAGCCATTCCGATTTTTATTTCTCGTCTAAAGAAATTTTGATTTCAATGTCCACGGAGCGTCGATTTCGAACCACTGTGCGCCGCCGGCGAGAGTTGACGAACGCAAGCGGTCATGTAGCGTACGCGCGTGCTCACAGTCGCGCTGCACAGCCCGCACTGCCGCCACCTTATTCCCTCATATATTATGCTAGCGTGTGCGTGAAATCGCGTGCCGACACGGCGCGCGGCGCGCACGCACACATTCAAACCGAGAGCGGCACGTTTGTATGAAGATGTTCTACTGTATATTTATTATACTGTGGTAATGGCTTTCATTTTGACACTACAACAACATTCATTGCGTTATTTACATTGTTGAGGACAACGTCTCGGTCAGCTAGTTTTTAATAAAAGCAAACACTTCTGAGTCTCAGCATAATTTAATTTAATTATTAAAAGGATCTTCAAAGACTCATTGAACCTTAGTGCCAAATAAACAAAGTGTTACAAAGTACAAAACTAGCATAAAAGAAGAAAAAAAACTGAACATTTATAAGTGAAAACAATTCAAGAATAAACAAGCAATAATCACCACTATGTGTACGACATAAAAAGCCATATCATTGCATAGATCATCTGCGAAATGTACTAAAACAAACGCAGGGGAATTTCATCTCTATACGCACAATATAAAGACTACAACAGTACAAAAAATCACTACTATGTGTAAAATATAAGAGCCATCATTAGAAATATCAACAGCGGAAGTACCTATACAAAAACAAATGCAAGGGAATTTCACCTCTACACGCGCAATGTAAGGGCTACAAAAACAAACAAAAACCACCACTATGTGTACGACATAAAAGCCATATCATTGCAAAGATCATCATTCTGCAAAGTAAATACAAAAAACAAAACCAAAGAAATTGGAACTCATAAGGACGAGCGAAGTTTACAAAAATAAATGCAAGGGACTTTCAACTCTATACGCATAATATAGGACTACAACAGCACCAAAAATGCAACAACCCACCTTCTAATTCCCAGCAATGGAAATAGAATCAGACACAATACTAACTGCAAAAATGAAAGACAAGACAGAAAGAAGGAGATCGAGTATATTCTCCCTTCTCTCTCGAAAGAAGAAATTGACGAGGCAGTTTTCCGAACCGGGCATCTTTACGCTCAATCGGAAGTATTCGGCTGATTCGGCCATCTTGTCGGATTTTACGAAAACGGAAGATGGCAGTTACAAGATGTGCTTGGTGCAGCAGGCTGATCACAGGCATTCTTGTGTTTCTAATGGAGGTTTGTTTATAAATTATGGTTTTATTTATAAATACCAGAATATTTATCTGTCATTTTGTCTGTTCTATATGTCATTTTGTCTATTCTTCTGTCGACAAAACCCGTTTGTATAGCGGTCATGCTACGCGTGATGCTAATTGGTTGGGATTTCTTTTACGTAGATTTTTATTAGCCGTGATTAGATGGCGTTTTCGGGCTGCTGCCTTAGGGCAGCCTTCAGACCCTAGTCTGTCATATTTTTTACAATAAATAAAACATTTTATGCTTTCTAAGACAATGCTTTCAATGACAAATAAATGAACTCTGAACTCTAAGACATTAATACGGGTTTTCTCTAAGACGTAACGGTTTTGCTCAAATACATAAAAAATGTTTTTCTCTAGGACGTTAAAATCTCTAAGAAATAGATACGGTTTTTCTCTAAGAAAAATGAAACGTTATTTGCAAATATGGTTTCATGATCAGCAATGTATGACAGAAATGAGATTCAATAAATGTTATCTTTTAAAGTTACAGCATAAGAATAATTGATATTAATGCCAACATCTAAGCTTTTGTAATTAATTATCTGATATTTATCTGTACAGTCTGTGAATGTACACGGATGCTGCAACAGAAATTAGACGAACTCACGAGCCTCTAAATGCCATAATCCTGAGTAAAAAAATTTGATCCCAACGTCACGAATGCCCGTTTTCTGAGGGTTTTAAACGGAGTTTATCCATTCGATAGTAATTATTGGTCCCGATATTGTGTTTCTGAACACGTCATTATGGAAGAATTTAGCTTGATAAAAGTCGAGTGAATTATTATCGAGGGTTTTATCTGAGAACCTCAAAAACCTAGCATAAGGAAGGAAGTCGCTTAAATAGATAATTATGTTGAATCAACAGCTATTGAAAGTTTAGTCTCCGTTTAAGAATTCTTCAGAAACCAGGCATAAGATGTGTCTACATTCTACTCGTCCACTTTTTTTACTTTGATTCATAAGTACTCCGTCCGCCCCTGGCATAAGGAAGGAATTCGCTTAAACCTTACCTATAAGTAATAAATATATCAATCAGTATTTAAACCGGTCGGTCTTCGAAGAAATTCCTATTTTATATTCGGTTGGAATATTGGTCGGTGCACTTGAAAAATTGAAATAACTACCATACAGTTTATTAATAAATCCTATTTAACGTCACGGAGTAGAACAGAAGGTTGGCTCATGGACAACCACATTTTCATTGAACAGTAATTATTGCTGATGTTACTTTAAGGCGAATGCTTCAGGTAGCCCGCGAAATTCGAATATTCTTACGTTTTTTGCAATTCAGTATTAGGTTGTATGTTGATCAAAATTTTATTCACGGCCGTAACAAGTATGTTTTTACAGAATTATAATCATAAAAGTCATATACAACTCTATAAGACCAGGTAATTTTACCTACGTCAATTTCATGATGTTAGGATTAGGTACGCGGTCTTAAGGTGAATGGATAGTTGTAGCCCGCGAAATTCAATTTTTCTTAAGTTTTTTGCAATTTGCAGATCAGTGTCAGGTTGTATCTTGATCCAAATATGATTCGCGACTATAATAGACATGTATTTACAGAATCATAGTCATTAGAATCATTAATATATCTCTTTAAGTTAGATTTCTACCACAAACACTTTTCCATACGAGATTTGTTCTTAACGGTAGAAATCTAACTTAGAGAGATGTATTTAATGATTCTAATTATTATAATTCTGTAAATACGTACCGGTTATAGTCGCGAATCATATTTTGATCAAGATACAACCTGACACTGACCTGAAAATTGCAAAAAACGTAAGAAAAATTGAATTTCGCGGGCTACAACTACCCATTCACCTTAAAGAGTTGTATTCATGACTTTAATGATTTTATAATTCTGTAAATACATCCCTGTTTCGCCCGCGAATCAAATTTTGATAACCATATAAGTCATATAACCTAATACAGACTTGCAAATTGCAAAAAACGTAAGAATATTTGAATGTCGCGGACTACCTGAAGCATTCACCTTAATGTGCATTATAAAACTGCTCGGAACAGGGTTGGTTGACACTTTCATATTCTTTTGAAACTAACTATACCTTCGTGTGCCTGCGTTTGTTTTTGCTTGTATCCATGGAGCAGACCTTCTGTCTGTACTATTCTGTGTTACGAGTTCAATAAAGTATACCTAGTAACTGATAATATAAAAATAGAGATGGACAGCCATTCGTCTGGAAATGACGTATTACTGTAATACATACCGGCTGATTTTGAAAGCGTTGGCCTTACAGGGGGTGAAAGAACTCATGAATTCGAATCACTTTTTTTTACTATGCAGCTGAATGTACTCGTATTTTACATGGAGTGACTGCCTCCCGAAAGTCTTTGACCAGTGCGTGTTGCCAGTGATGACATATGGCATTGAAACGTGGTCGCTCACAATGGGCCTTATTAGAAGGCTGAAAGTCACCCAAAGGGCAATGGAGAGGGCTATGCTTGGAGTTTCTCTGCGTGATCGAATCAGAAATGAAGAGATCCGCAGGAGAACCAAGGTAATCGACATAGCCCGAAGAATTGCCAAACTTAAGTGGCAATGGGCAGGGCACATTGCTCGCAGAACATATAGCCGATGGGGCCGAAATGTTCTGGAGTGGCGACCGCGTACCAGAAGACGTAGCGTTGGAAGGCCTCCCACAAGGTGGACCGACGACCTTGTGAATGCCGCAGGAACTCGTTGGATGCGAGAAGCACAAAACCGGTCGAAGTGGAGGTGCTTGGGGGAGGCCTATGTCCAGCAGTGGACGTCTTTCGGCTGAAATGATGACTGCCTCCCTAACAAACCCAGTTACTGGGTAATAAGACCCCTTGCTAAAACTAGTTGTCAGAATTTCTGGCTTCTGACGACCCGTAACGACTGTCAAAGATCAACAAAGGACAGCTGGGATCAAAGGCTTAACGTGCTTTCTGAGGCACGGAGGGGTCTCGATATCTAACATATTATGGTCACCCATCCACGGACCGACCTCAGCAAGCGTTGCTTAACCTTGAAGGTCGACCCGCGCGGCTTTTATTATTTAGCCACGAGCCAATCTGTCCATGCAAAGTGGTATTCATGAGTATTCTCACCTCTTTGAAAGGATGAGTTCAAAGTCAGCCCGTTTATTGTTCTGTTTTATATCTATGTCGGATTTCGCGCGCTGTTTGTAAACAAGCCGCTTTGAAAATTAGCCAGATTTGGTGTAAACTAATGTTACCGCCAAATAAACACTTGGAAATGATTGACATGTTGTTTGTCTGTGGAGTTAAAATAATACATCTACCCCCTTACTAATAAACGTTGTATAGCGTCTGTATAGTTACACAACGCTTTGTCTTCTTCTTTTGAAAGTCAAATTACTGACGAATGAAAGAGAGAAATCGGTGTGTAACTATTCGGGGTTAGTACAGAGCGGGGTAATTGCGTAACACAGTAACAGTAGCAATGGCTTTCATTTTAGAGGGCGGAGAGCTGGTGACCTGAAACACAGGCCCTTAAAGCCTAGCTTAGGCACGAGTCTCCCACAGTAAACTAAACCAAATAATATATCATGTGTAACAGTGTCTGTAATGTTTATTGTGGTGAGAAAATAAATAAGTACTTATTATTATTTTGACAGTTCAACAACTTTCATTGCGTTATGTACATTTTTCACACATTTTTGGTACATAATTATGAAGCAGTGGATTAGTAATATGCTTCAAAATGATTCACATTTGTGATTGATCGGTAGGGAGCGATAAAAATGCCGCGGGTATTGTATTCATGAAATAAATCATGAATAAATTATAACTCAATATTAGCAGGAAACGTACTTGCAGATATCGAAAGCAGATAAAGAAAAGTCTGTCAATACTTTCTTCCTTCCTTCCCTGTTGCGCAGTCGGGTGCAAAAAAAAAACTATTTTAAGCGTTCACGTAGTAATACTCGACTGTCTTGATAAATAAATTTTCACTAAACAGCTTGTATTTGTTATTACAAGTCCAATGTAAAAGTACTTTGTATATGCTAAAATAGTAATGTAGTCACTTTTAGCCGAGTTCAAAGAAAGGTGTTGGATTGCGTGCTGCTGAAACACCTGTAATAATAAAAACTATAGCTGTGTTTAGTTTTGAAAGAAAAAGTGTTAAAAAAAAAAAGAAAATACTTATGTTTTATGAAAAACAAATTTAATATAGTACACACGACGACACAACAAGCTATACGTTTCCAGTTTCAGCTGACCCCACATTTGTCAGTGGCGTGCAGAATAGGTAGGCACTAGGCCGGGTCCAGTCTAGACAAACGCGGTCACTAATCAGAAAAAAAAAGTGAGGTCAAAAGTGTGGTTATTTGAGTAGGCATGCCTACTTAAGGGTGATAAATTGCGAAGGTCGAACGTTATGGTATTACGCGTGAGACGTACGTATTTTTAATTCTGTCGTATTAACTTGAACGAGTAAAGACCAATGACAATGTGCGAATAGTACGGGAGCCGAGTAGGCCGTCCGGCGATTGCCTACTGCCGCGCGTGTTTGTATGTAGATTTCGTTTTTTGTCAGGTACGATAATTCAGTGAGTTTCCTAATTGTGGGGCACACACACTAAAATGTAATTGACAGGCTTATGTTGATATATCGAGGTAGGCACTGCTTATATGCCTATATGCAATGCACGCCACTGACATTTGTATAGGCTTTTCGTACAATGAGAATTCAGATCATACTGGACATGTACCTATACTACCTATAGTTTGATATGTCGTCGTCTTGCGTACCTACCCACCCGGTAAACCACGTCGCAGACTATCCGACTGCGACAAGATGCTGACCTGTCGCATGCGATTGTGTTCGGGAGTGCGCGTGCACCGTGCGTCCACAGAATACTTAAAGTACTACGTACAGAAAGGCCACTCCCTTCCCCGCACTAACATCAGTTACCGCACCTCACCCCGCACTTCGAGGTTACCGTCGCAGTTCTTTAACAAAGAGCGCTCGCAAACACAAGTACCTCACGCACACATTTTTTTAATGTAGTAGTAGTAGGTAATTATTTTGCGAGCGTTGTATGGAGTGTCCGGGGTGTGGTGCGTCTAGACGCTGCGACAAGTATCGAGAGCGTGCGAGACTCGTAGCTTGTTGCCAAAAATGTAAACAAGTATGAGTTTATGGAAAAATAACTTTAAACCCTACACAATAATGTTCAGTCATTGAAATAAATTTGATATTTGTTTAACTTGAAATAATATTAATTTGAAACATAAGTTTGAATACTTATGCCGATATTCATAATCCTATTTTATCTCTATTTTAGCTAAAATAGGTTTATAGAACGTTTGTCTTTATCTGTCACGTTGTCATTTCTGTGTGTAAGAAAGAGACAAACCCCATTTTAACTAAAATAGGTTTGATAAGTTTTATGAATAAGGGGGTTAGACTTTATTTAGCTAACAGTCTAAGCTAGCAGTATTTCAAGCTACAAAAACAACTCCTAATACGATGCTAACAAAGTTCACAGTAGCGCAGCTAACTCACACGCACCCCCCTCTCTGGTTATCCACAGAGCTAGCCGGTGCCGCGTCCGACTCGGATAGCGAAGGCTCCCGAACCGGCATGCAGAACGCTCGACCTGAAATAAAGAAGAAGGAGATCATAGCGGATATCGAGGCGAATTATGTTCCGGATACCAATTTTGATATTGGTGTGGTGAGTAGAATTTATTATTTACTAGCTGCACCCCGCGGTTTTACCCGCATAAGTCTCGATCCCGTGGGAATATCGGGATAAAAAGTACCCTATGTCCTTTCCCGGGACTCAAGTTATCTCTATACCAAATTTCATCAAAATTGGTCCAGCCGTTTGAGCGTGAAGAAGTAACAAACATATAAACACACATACACACACACTCACAAACTTTCGCCTTTATAATATTAGTGTGATAGTGTGACTAGCTTCAGCCCGCGACTTCTTCCGCGTGAAATTTCACCCTCTCCCAATCACCCTCATAGGGGTGGATTTTCGAAAAACCCTTTCTTAGTGAATACCTATTCTTCACAAAAAAGACAACCTAGAAACAGCCCGCGACTTCGTCCGCGTGAAATTTCACCCTCTCCCAATCACCCTCTTAAGGGTGGAATTTCGAAAAACCCTTTCTTAGCGGATACCTATTCTTCACAAAAAACACAACCTCCAAAGTTCATGTCTCTAGGACCAGCGGTTTAGGCTGTGCGTTGATATATCAGTCAGTCAGGACTTTGAATTTTATATACAGGGTGTCCCAAAACTCAACGTCAAGCCGAAACGGGGTGACAGGATTGATCATAACCATCACGAGAAAAATCTGAAAAAAAATCTATCCCATGCAGTTTGAAAATTATGGGCATTTTAAGAAAAACCTAGAAATTTGATCAAACTGTACCATTTTTCGGTTATTGTGGTTATTATTTTTTATTTTTGTTCATTTGAACTTTAGAAACGTAATCCTAAATAACATTTCTAGAATCCCAATAAAAAATAATGACACAATTGCCTTAAGTTCCCGAGAATTGAGACTATTTGTTAAACTACGAATTTAAAATTTTCAAGATTCGTCGACTTTGACAGGCCCTCCTATAAAAAAAAATGTACTAGAGTGCCTTGGCAAGTAGCATTAAAAGTTGGCGCATTTAATCAGAATTCTAAAATGGTACAATACTTGTTAGTTCCATACAATAGAAAAGAGTAAAAAAATTAAAACCTCAAGTAACCCGATTTTTGCTATCTCATTTTACTCAGTTAAAATGTTTTTAATTCACACAAGCTCTAGGTAGGTTCTTAATTTTAAGACAAAATGATGAGAGAGATGGATAATGGGTATGTTTGCCATGAGTGAGCGAGACAGATAGTGACGCTACGCATTGAGACGGAGATGCGTCGTTTAAACGAGTGCGAATGAAACAGATAGATGCTATGGCATCTATCTGTTTCATTCGCACTAGTTTCAGCCAAGCAAATGGCTACGCTACCAGTCCGACACCAACCAGTTAGTACGTTTCGCTCATTCGTCTACTGCGCACGTTCGTATTCGCTTGTGTTGATTTAGAACTGACAACTTTGGCTTCTCTTTTTGGACTTGAATCTTTGTGAATTGGACTTGTTGATAACATACCGGCAACTTTGGCTTCTCTCTGGACTTTTGTGTTGGCATCCTTTTTATCTACCATGCCTACGCGCTACACTTCACAAGAATATGCGAACATGCACCTCATTTATGGGGAATGCAGATGCAACGCAAGTGCTGCCGCTAGACTTTATCGTGAAAGATATCCAAATTTAGAGCGCTACCCGGATCACCGCGTGTTTGTTAATGTGCACCGTTCACTCACAGAGGGCGGCCATTTCCCGAATCAAATACAGGCTGGAGGTAGACCTGTGTTTCCTTTCCAGGAAGAAGTATTGCAAGAGGTCGCACGTGACCGAAGTATTTCCGTACGTGGAATTGAAGAAAGAACGGGAATACCGAAAAGCACTGCTCATCGTATTTTACAAAGAGCCGAAATGCATCCGTTTCACGTACAACGAGTTCAAAGTCTTCTACCTCGAGATTATCAGGAAAGGATTTCTTTTTGTAGAACAATGCTACAGAGGCATAATGAGAATCCCCAATTCATCCAAAAAATTCTCTGGTCAGATGAATCGACATTTAAAAAAGATGGTTACATGAACTTGCACAATTATCACGAGTGGCATGTGGAGAATCCACATTTAATGCGAGAAGATAGATCCCAGTATCGTTTTAAAGTAAACCTGTGGACCGGAATTTTAAACGGTAAAATTATTGGGCCTATTGAACTGCCTGAGAACTTGAATGGAACCAATTACCTACATTTTTTAAGAGAAGATTTACCAACCCTGTTAGAGGACGTACCACTAGCAGATCTTCGCGACATGTGGTTTCAACAAGATGGCTGCCCAGCGCATTTCGCAGTGCAAGTAAGAGATTTCCTTGACCAGGAATATCCGGGAAGGTGGATTGGACGTTCGGGCACTATCTCGTGGCCCGCCCGTTCACCAGATTTAAATCCCCTGGATTTTTTCTATTGGGGAGTTCTCAAAGAAAAAGTTTACTCAAAGCCCATTGAGAACGTAGCCGACCTGCGTGAACGCATTTCTCAAGCAGCTGAGGCGATCAACTCTCGAAGATATGCCCGACTAATAAGTAGATCTTTTTTAAGAAGATGTAGGGCTTGTATTGAGGCTGATGGTAAACAATTTGAACATTTATTGTAATAAAAAACGTTATTTCTCTATCATCAGACTTTTATTCCAACAAACCTAATTATTTTACTAATTTTACTAACTTTTTTTCACTTTGGTAAAAGTGGCGTCACTATCTGTCTCGCTCACTCATGGCGAACATACCCATTATCCATCTCTCTCATCATTTTGTCTTAAAATTAAGAACCTACCTAGAGCTTGTGTGAATTAAAAACATTTTAACTGAGTAAAATGAGATAGCAAAAATCGGGTTACTTGAGGTTTTAATTTTTTTACTCTTTTCTATTGTATGGAACTAACAAGTATTGTACCATTTTAGAATTCTGATTAAATGCGCCAACTTTTAATGCCACTTGCCAAGGCACTCTAGTACATTTTTTTATAGGAGGGCCTGTCAAAGTCGACGAATCTTGAAAATTTTAAATTCGTAGTTTAACAAATAGTCTCAATTCTCGGAAACTTGAGGCAATTGTGTCATTATTTTTTATTGGGATTCTAGAAATGTTATTTAGGATTACGTTTCCAAAGTTCAAATGAACAAAAATAAAAAAGAATAACCACAATAACCGAAAAATGGTACAGTTTGATCAAATTTCTAGGTTTTTCTTAAAATGCCCATAATTTTTAAACTGCATGGGATAGATTTTTTTTCAGATTTTTCTCGTGATGGTTATGATCAATCCTGTCACCCCGTTTCGGCTTGACGTTGAGTTTTGGGACACCCTGTATATAGACTAGCTGACCCGGCAAACTTCGTACCGCATCAGAATCCTAATCCTAACTCTGTAATATTAGTAGCTGCGGCCCGCGGTTTTACCCGCATAAATGTCGATCCCGAGGGAATATCGGGATAAAAAGTGTCTTATGTCCTTTCCCGGGACTCAAGCTATCTCTATACCAAATTTCATCTAAATCGGTTCAGCGGTTTAGGCGTGAAAAGGTAACATACAGACAGACAGAGTTACTTTCGAATTTATAATGATGAATGAAATGTCGATCCCGTGGGAATATCGGGATAAAAACTAGCCTATATGTTAATCCAGGGTGTCAGCTACCTCCATACAAAATTTTATCAAAATTGGTCCAGCCGTTTGAGCGTGAAAAAGTAACAAACATATAAACACACACACACACTCACAAACTTTCGCCTTTATAATATTAGTGTGATATTAGTGTGATAATATTAATAGATAACTCATACCCTGTAAACCGGAACACATCCATGATTAGCAGCTAAAATAGGGACAGTAAGAGCTATAGTCATCCAGCTCGGTAGACACAACTTTGAGAAGGAAGCTGACAGAAGAATCCAGTTGGGTTGGGCAGCATTTGGAAAACTCTGTTAAGTTTGCTGAGCAAACTGACGTGCTGTCGTGGGATCGCCCGCACTTGTGGATGGGGCCCACTAGGCATGGCGGGCTGATACCAGTCGGGGGTGCGGCGAATGCACAAGTACTCCCGGGCCCCCGACTTATGGTAGTAAAAGGAACAGTGGGGTTGTAGTCGGTAGAAGTCCGACATAACCCTCCGTTCTTTCCGGACGGAGGGTATCCATGCGGATGTCCCCACGAAAAAAAAAAAAAAAAGGTTAGGGGCCAGGCCCCCCCTAGAAAAAATCTCTAGATACGCCAATGGTTTGCTCGTCGCCTATCCCGCAGTGTTTGAAGACTAAGGTCTTCAACCAGTGCGTCCTGCCCGTCATGACATACGGTGCTGAAACGTGGACACTGACGGTCGGGCTGGTCCACAAATTCAAGGTCGCTCAGCGCGCTATGGAGCGAGCTATGCTCGGAGTCTCTTTGAAGGATAAAATCAGGAATGAAATTATCCGGAAAAGAACCGGAGTTACCGACATAGCTTGCAGAGTAAGCAAACTGAAGTGGCAGTGGGCTGGCCATGTCTGTCGAAGGACCGATGGCCGGTGGAGCAGACGAGTCCTGGAGTGGAGACCGCATACCGGCAAGCGTAGTGTGGGACGCCCACCAGCTAGATGGACAGACGACCTAAAGAAGGTGGCTGGGGTAGACTGGATGCGGAAGGCAACAACACAATGTGTTACAATTTCGATTTTTTATCTGTAGTGACAAACTATTGGGTATGGTAATATGAAACAACAACTATCTCAAACACTGTTTATTAACAAACTGGCAAACTAACATTAGTAACAAAATAAGTTTACTAAAAACAAATTGTTGCCAGCCAGCTAATAATTAAATATAGAGAGCGAAGGTCGTGGGGGGTTAGAGATAAGCCCCGTACTGTTCCGTTTTAAATGAGTTTAAGTTAAAAGTTAACAATTATTACAAAACTAAGGAGAAAGTAAAAACAAATTGTTGAGGACAGGGTGCTGTGGCGCAGTCTGGGAGAGGCCTATGTCAAGCAGTGGACTGCGATAGGCTGAGTTGATTGAAGAGCTATTGCACATGGATCTAACCCAATGTTCCTCTATTTTTCAGGCTGGGGAGCTCGTGGAAGAGGTGGCAGAAGAGAACAAGTCTCTCCTCTGGTTCCTGCTGAAACAGGTCCGGCCCGGCATGGACCTCAGCAAGGTGGTGCTGCCCACCTTCATCCTGGAGCCCCGCTCGTTCCTCGACAAGCTGTCCGATAACTACTACCACGCTGACATACTGGGGCAGTGAGTACCGCCATACTACCCTGCATTCGCGATTAGGAAACAAATATGAATTAACGGAAAAATAACTTTAATTCCTACACAATAAAGTTCAGTTTACGCTACAACTTTAAACATTTTTCTAACTTTGTCAATAGTGGTAGTCACTCTGAAGTCAACTTAATTACTATTACTTATTGGCTTGTGTTTAACTTATCACCAGATAAAGTAAAATATAACAGCAAAAAAAAACACTTTTTTACTGCCAAAAATAGTAAATGATCACCAAAATTAAAATTCCATTTTATTGTAAAATACCTAGGTAAAGGTATTTGTATTCTTATTTGCTCGCTCTTGCATCCTATGTCGACGGAGCCCCGCTTAGCGGGGCTCCTATTTCTGTGTAAAGGGTTTCAGGTAACCTAACCATACCTAACCTCGGGGACCCAGCTAGAACTATTGTAATTTTTAGACTTCATTTTTTGGTGTTAAATATATTTTTTTGGTGATCATTATATTTAATGCCTTACTTATTCGTCGGTGTGATGTGATTTTCATAATATTTGTGTTTTTTATTTATTTAAATGTTTTTACCATTACATATTACTACCAGTAATTACAAACACCACCTCTCTTTCCAGAGCCCAACTGATAGAAGACCCATACCTAAGATTCGTGGCCGTCGTTCGCTGGTACCTGTCAGGTCTCTACCGAAAGCCGAAAGGTCTGAAGAAACCTTACAATCCTGTACTCGGGGAGACCTTCAGATGCTGCTGGAAACATGGAGCAGACTCTTATACATATTATTTAGCTGAACAGGTGAGCAACTTTAGTAGTAGTATAGAGGTATGAGGAACAGGGGTATAGTTCGCATTTGTTCTACACCGTGTTCCGGACGATATACATAAACTTCGACCAGATGTTCAGACCATTGAAATAAGCATTTTTCATTATGGACACATTAATGAATTCTTATTTTTTATTTTTTGTTAATTTTCATACAAACTAAATACCTTGACGTAAATCGCCCGATATGCATGCCTCTTTATCCGAATTGGCAACGATGACATATTTTCATTCATAAGATTTGGCGGGCTGCAACTTGTCAAAACTAAGAGACTCTCCCTTTCTTACTGCATAACTCAATTAAATTTCACTAAATAAAATTACAAATATCTTTGTAACGAAGCCTTTTTAAGTACTACTTCCTGTGTTAGATTTAATTTGCAAAAGCTATAGAAGCGTTTGACAAAGTTTATGGATATCGTGAAGAACACGGTGTATGAACATGACGTTTTCGGAAAAAAATGTTTTTTTTTTCTTAATGACGTCATGGTACTGACGGCATGTTCCATAGAACAAATGAAAACTATCGGAACAGGGTGTAAAGTTTACTCATCCCCCATAGAAATGGGAGGATCCTCTGACCAGATGGGGACAGTACTGCAGTAGTGCAGGACGATTTTTTTCCTTTTTTTAGGTAATTGCATCTCGTATTTGACCTTGAGAGGTCGTGACTACTTAACCGGACTATCCTGTGCTTGCTTTAAGTAAACTCAAAGCCTCCAGCCAGGGGCGAATATCTAGTATACTATGCGACTTCACGACTACAAAAAAAAAATCTGCTGTTCCCTACATTTTGACCAAAATAATAATCACACTATAATATTATAAAGGCGAAAGTTTGTGAGTGTGTGTGTGTGTGTGTTTATATGTTTGTTACTTCTTCACGCTCAAACGGCTGGACCAATTTTGATGAAATTTGGTGTAGAGATAGCTTGAGTCCCGGGAAAGGACATAGGATACTTTTTATCCCGATATTCCCACGGGATCGAGACTTATGCGGGTGAAACCGTGGGGCGCAGCTAGTATAATAATATTCCACAACTATCACGCAACGCCATCTAGTCCCAAGCTAAGCAGAGCTTGTGTTATGGGTACTAGACAACTGATAAACATACTTATATATTTCTAAATACATACATATTATAGATAAATAATTACACCCAGGCACAGAACAAATGATCGTGCTCATCACACAAACATTTGTCCTGGGTGGGAATCGAACCCACGACCTCCGGCATAGCAGTCAGGGTCACTAACCACTAGTCCATCAGGCCTGAAATGTAGGGAACAGCTGATTTTTTTTTACGCGATTTCAGGGTTGGTCCCATAGTAAAAGTTGTTCGTAATGATGAGTACAATGACCTCTTAAAAGGTTATTGGTGTTTTTCCAATAACCATGTAAAAACAAAAGTCGGGTTAGTTACTTACACCATTTATAACTCAAGAACAGCTGGACCGATTTTTATGATCTTTGATTTGTCGGATTTGTCTCCGCCCCGAATAACAGGATAACTATTGAAATATGAGAAAAAAACTTTTTTACAAAAAAAAAAAAACAACCGACTTAAAAAAAAAACACTAAAAAGTGATAAATAACTTTAATTTCGGAAGTCGGTGTCGTTGATTCCGCATTTTCGTTTTTTGACACCGACTTCCGAAATTAAAGTTATTTATCACTTTGTTGTTTTTTTTTAAGTCGGTTGTTTTTTTCTTGTAAAACAGTTTTAATTTTTCACTTTTTAGTTGTAACTACCCCACAAAAAAGTAAACAAAAAGATCGTTAATGTAGACAATGTAGATAAATTTTTAGATTTTTGTTGATTTTTCAAAAACCGCTTGTCCGATTTCGATAAAATTTTCATGCGACCATTTGGGAAGTATACCCTTTCCAACAAAAGAAAAATTTTTCAAAATCGGTCTAGGCGTCTTCGAGAAATCGGGGAACATACATAAAAAAAAAAAGATTCCGACGAATTGAGAACCTCCTCCTTTTTTTGAAGTCGGTTAAAAAACACGAAAAAAATCGAATAAATACAGTTCTTTTTTTATTCTGAGGTGGTGCACACGGCTACACATAAAGCTATACAAAATCAGATTGTAGAATAGAATAGAATACTCTTTATTATGTACACCATATAAATTACAGACATAAATATAGAAAACTCTACAATGGGTGACACAATGGGCGGTCTTATCGCTAAGAGCGATCTTTTAAAGACAACCTTTGGATGGATTAAAAACGGGAAGGACAGACAAATACTGTAGGTAGTCTTTGGTGTACCATTTACACAATACAATAAATACATACATAAAGTACTATTAATCTATATAAATATATACATTACATAATAACAAACATGAAACAGGAGCAAAGAAAATACAATGACAATGTACGAAAAACCTATACAATGCGAGGTCAACTCAAACTATAAATGTCTAGCTTGTTGTGTCGCCGTGTGTACGAAGTTCACATAATAACAATAAAAAATTACAATAAAAATAAAATGGTAAATGATTTTCCAATTCAATAATTTTGTAATATTTGGTGGCCAAGTGGTAACGGCCGCGACTTACGAGTTGTAGGTCGTAGGTACGAATCCAGACAGGCGCTTTACTTAATGTAAATTATTTCATCACCACTGCTCTCAAAACGGTGAAGGAAAACATCGTGAGGAAACCTGCATGTCCTAGAACTAAAAATTCGAAGACATGTGACATCTGCCAACCCGCACTGGGCCCGCCCCGCGTGGTGGATTAAGGCCCACTCCCTCTCACCGAGAGGAGGCCTGTGTCCCAGCAGTGGGAACATTATAGGCTGATTATTGTATTATGTATAATTGTTATTAAGCATGGTATTTTGATAGCAGATTGTAATGTATGTGTAAATTTTGCATGCCCAAGTGACGACGGCAGAGCATGGACAACATTACTAAAACATGTATAACATCTACAGGGTGTTACGAAAAGGGTATATCAATACAAACGGGTTGAAGAGTGTATCTGGTCTAGAATATCTGTACAAAATTTCAGCTCAAAAGCATTCACTTTGAAAATGCTTAATATTTTTTTATTTCGACATCACGGCGCTGCACTGGCGCGCGGCGGCGTGATGTGCGTGTACTAGGCGCACAGACACACTACAGATAATGGATAATGACCCTCGTAGTGCGGTGACACGTTTGTTATGATATCAATTTAATAAATTATCGAAATAAAAAAATATTAAGCATTTTCAAAGTTACTGCTTTTGAGCTGAAATTTTGTACAGAGATTCTAGACCAGATACACTCTTCAACCCGTTTGTATTGATGTACCCTTTCCGTAACACCCTGTATACCCCTACCCATGTTGGCAAAAAATAAATGATTTGATTTGATTTGACAATATGTTAATTTTATTTGCAGGTATCACACCACCCCCCCGTGTCCGCCTTCTACGTCACGAATAGAAAGGAGGGTTTCGTCATCGAGGGTAGTCTGTTAGCTAGGTCCAAATTCTATGGTGAGTACCTATCTAAATATATAAAATTCAAAGTCCTGACTGACTGACTTATAAATCAACGCACAGCCTAAACCGCTGGTCCTAGAGACATGAAATTTGGAGGGTGTGTTCTTTGTGAAGAATAGGTGTCCACTAAGAAAGGGTTTTTCGAAATTCCACACCTAAGAGTGTGAATGGGGGGAGGGTGACATTTCACGCGGACGAAGTCGTGGGCAGAAGCTAGTCTTCAACATAATCATCATCTAGCTACCTAGCCTTTTCCCAACTATGTTGGGGTTGGCTTCCAGTCTAACCGGATGCAGCTGAATACCAGTATTTTACATGAAGCGACTGCCTATCCGACCTCCACAACCCAGTTACTGGGTAATACGATACCCCTTGGTAACTCAGGACTGACTTATTCTTCCAGGTAATTCCACATCAGCGATCCTAGAAGGATGCGCTCGTATCCACCTACTAAACTGGGGAGAGACATATACCACAACTGCGCCGTACGCGCATTGTAAGGGCATCGTCATCGGCACCTTGAGCATGGAACTCGGGGGAAAGGTACTTGTCACTTTTTTTTTTAAGTGAAACTTCTTTACGCACGCTTGACTTGGGGAGTAAGCTGGCGAACGCGTGACGTAAGCGTTACGAAAAGTGTGATCGGACGAGGCGAACGGGAGTTGAGTGGGGGATATAAGCAAGAGAAAGAAGTGCGCGCGCACATTTTCTTTCTCTCTTCCTCTCATAGCCAAATACGTTTGAAGTTTCACTTCAATCGTGTGGTCATAAGCACACTCGGTTTTTTTTTGTTGGTTAGGAGCGAGAGGGCGTGTCAGACTTTTACAGTCAGTAAAAGTCTGACACGCAAATTAATCAGCGCCTGACGTAAATTGACGTAATTTTAATAGGCATGCTTTTAATCACGTCTAACCTTTTAAGCGCTTTGCTATTATATCAATTGCCATGCCCATAGCACATAGCACATAGCTACAAATCGATAAAATCAAGATAAAAAATTACCTACAATAAATAAGGAGGAGAAATCGTTGTATCTACTAAAAAATTGTAAAAAGTGTTTTTCTTTATTTAATAATGGTTTTAGTTGTACCACGCAGTTAATAAGACGAAAATAGAACGAAAAAAACATGCATGTTCTCTGTCGCATAAATGCGACAATAGCGGTTAAAGGGTTAAACTTGTATGGAGTAGTGTCAGGCGCTGAATAATTTGGCAGGACTTAACAAAAATTTATCTTCTGTCCTTTTTTCTTAATGAAATAGAAAGAAAAAGATGCACTGAACTTAAATTTAGTTTAGGGGCCGTCTCCACGAGCGAGAGAATCGCAGCGATAGTCTCGCCGTGCCATCAAATTTTCGCCGTGTGGAGACACGTTCTAAGAGAGTGTATAGAAATACGTAGCACGACGATAATATAGTGTATAGAAATACGTAGCACGACATTAATATATAAAATGTAAAGGGGTGGGATCCTGGTGTCCTGAAACACAGGCCACGAGCCTAACTTAGGCACCAGTCTCCCACAATATATACTCAACTGTATTATATGTCATTGTCGAATCTGACCGATGTAAAATAACATGTAAGTATATTGTGGTGAGAAAATAAAGTTTATTATTATTAAAGTTTATTATTATAGCCGCGATTCTCTCGCTCGTGGAGACGGCCCCTTGGTTTGTGAACAAAGGAATCGACACCAATAATTAATCAGAAAAACTGCACACGTCATAAGAAACAAATTTTGTGTTTTACAGGTGCATGTAATGTGCCCAGAAACCGGCTACCAAGCGGACGTAGAATTCAAACTGAGAGTAAGTAAAACAACTGGTATTATATTACAGTTCGACACAACTTGGATGTAGCATCGGCAAAATTCGTAAAACCGATCACATCCGAACTAAGTGCGCCTTCAAAATCACCAATCTTTATTACTAATTTAGGAAAAATTGATCAATTTTTCCTAAAGTAGTAATAAAGATTTACGAATACGAATTACGAACGTTTTACGAATTTTGCCGATGCTACATCTAAGTTGTGTCGAACTGTACTTAATCTGCATTCGTGAGTTATTTGCCAAAAGTGTAAACGAACATGAGTTTGTGGAAAAATAACTTTAAATCCTACACCATAAAGTTCAGTTTACGCTACAACTTCAAAAAATTTTTTTAACTTTTTAAATAGTGCTAGTCACTCTGAAATCAACTTAATGCTGACTATTTTAATACTAACACTTCTAATGCTAACTCTTTTAATACTAACACTTCTAATGCTAACTCTTCTAATGCTAACTCTTTTAATACTAACACTTCTAATGCTAACTCTTCTAATACTAACACTTTTTATACTAACTCTTATAATACTAACACTTCTAATGCTAACTCTTCTAATGCTAACTCTTTTAATACTAACACTTCTAATGCTAACTCTTTTAATATTAACACTTCTAATGCTAACTCTTCTACTGATAACTCTTCTAATACTAACACTTTTTATACTAACTCTTCTAATACTAACACTTCTAATGCTAACTCTTCTAATGCCAACTCTTCTAATGCTAACTCTTCTAATGATAACTCTTCTAATAATAACTATTTTTATACTAAATCTTCTAATGCTAATCTTCTTACTCTTTCCACAGTCATTTCTGGGCGGTGCAGACCAAACGAACTCGGTTCAGGGTAGGATCAAACGTGGCAAGGAAACCGTTGCGGTGCTCGAGGGCTACTGGGACGGCAGGATTGATATTAAGGACAAGAGGACTGGGGTGAGCAGATTTACTTGTTACTTTAGTTCAGTGTCGTGCATTGCATATAGGCATATAAGCAGTGCCTACCTCGAGATATCAACATAAGCCTGTCAATTACATTTTATTGTGTGTGCCCCACAATTAAGAAACTCACTAAATTATTATCATACCTAACAAAAAACAAATCATACAAACACGCGCGGCAGTAGGCAGTCGCCGGACGGCCTACTCGACTCCCGTACTCAACGACCATACAGCCCATAGACGCCTAATCCTTGATCTTACGCACCAAAACAATTCTGTCAACTAGCTGTGGTATGAGGAAGCGGGGAACTGCGTTCTGATTGGCCCTACCAAGGTCATTACGTCTCCCTAGAGATGGGACAGGATTAAATAAAACACGAAGGTATCGATATTTTTGTATACCTTACCTTTAATACCTATATTTTAATTAGTTTTTTATACCTTCCTATTTCTTAATATTATTTTAACATGTACTTAATGTAATTAATATACTTAAAGTAATAACATAAATGTAAAAATTAAAAGAAAATAATAAAATTTCGTAATTATTTAAAAACATAACATAACGTTTTAAAAGAGTAACGTGGAGTCGGCGACGGTTTTTCATAGGCATAAAACAATCTTCAGTAAAATGCCGTGAACATATTACACTATGTGTTGTTGGGAACTAGGTAGTTCTCTCGTTTGGTTGCTATAATCATTAATTTTTTATATCAGGATCTTGTGGGTACCTAAAATCACAATTAATTTAATGTCTCTATTGTAATTAATGATTCAATAGATCTTCGTATAAATAGTTAGTTAGGTTTTTGCTATATCGATAATTTGTGTCATAGGATTTGCAGGTGTATCACTACACTAATAATGTTTACCAAATAATAGAGGAAAAGAGATAGCTAAAAAATTACGTTCAGAAGAAAGGGACGCAAACATAAAAGACATCAACGAGAGACATTGCACCTACAAGAATGACCAGTATAAGATGAACTCCGATAGATAATATCAGAAATAATTCTAATTAGGATTTTGTAACTATTAACTTACCGATGAAATATTGTGCCATCTTTCCGGTAACTCGAAGTTTGGCTATTGTTACCACACCAACGTATTGTGCAAGGGGCCATTATAATATTTATTTTCACCAATTTTTATTGACTTACGCGGAAGTGTTTACGGCTCACAGAAGTGGTCGAAACTGAATCGAAGTTGTTGAGTAGTACCCTGTATCAGATCTATAAGTCTGATGTGTTGACAGACATCGGTCGCCTGTTATTAGGCGTCTATGGGCTGTATGGTCGTTGCCCGTACTATTCGCACATTGTCATTGGTCTTTACTCGATCAAGTTAATACGACCAAATTAAAAATACGTACGTCTCACGCGTAATACCATGACGTTCGACCTTCGCAATTTATCACCCTTAAGTAGGCATGCCTACTCAAATAACCACATTTTTGACCTCACTTTTTTATTCTGATTGGTGACCGCGTTTGCCTACACTAGACCCGGCCTAGTGCCTACCTATTCTGAAAACCAATGCACGCCACTGCTTTAGTTAGACAATGAATCTAATATAATCAGTGATCGGAATACCGTGCCGGACGGCGCGTACGTGTTTCACGCGCGCCTCAAAGAGATGTCAGCATAAAGGAAGGGGCCTGCCAGGGCCGAAGCCTGCCGGGGGTGCGGGATTGTCCGAAAGGGTTACCGCTACCCCGGAACATAAAGGGCTAAGGAAGGAACACGGATGGGTTTTAGTCAGTAAGAGTCTGACACTCCCTTCCGCTCCACCCAGAGCGGGAGGGGTCATTTGATGATTTCCAATCCACAAAAAAAAAGTGATCGGCAGCGGCTGAGTATATTTACCTAAACTTCTGAGAACAGAGACAAAAAGTGGAGACTTCCTTACGACGACATTTCTTAATTAAGTTGAAAGTAAGCTTTATTTAAGATGGGTAAAGGCTATTTTTGACTAAACTTGCACGTAAAATTCCGAAATAAATAGTCTAACTTTAATTCATGTATTCGAATTATATTTACGATCCTTAAACTAACCGTTGTATCATACATTACATATAATTCGATTCGATTCTTGGTTTGGCCTTGTGGTGGGAACCCTTTACATACATACACATACATAATCAGCCTATAACGTTCCCACTGCTGGGACACAGGCCTCCTCTCTGTGAGAGGGAGTGGGCCGTAATCCACCACGCGGGCCCAGTGCGGGTTGGTGGATGTCACATGTCTTCGAATTTTTGGTTCTAGGACATGCCGGTTTCCTCACGATGTTTTCCTTCACCGTTTTGAGAGCAGTGGTGATGAAATAATTTACACAAAGTAAAGCACCTGTCGGGGTTCGAACCTACGACCTACAACTTGTAAGTCGCGGCTTACAAGTTGTAGGTCAGGAAGAGCAGTGGTGGCCCAGTGGGAACCCTTTGAGTACAGTCAACTAAAGAGATAAGTATGCAGGATCGTCGGATATAGTTGAAGTTTAGTAAGAAACCGATTTTTGTTGTCGACTGCAATTTAATTTGATAATTGAGCTGTTTGTTTTCTATTAATTAAATTAAATTTTATTCGAGAACATCCTACGGGTTCGTACTAAACTTCAACTATATCCGACGATCCTGTATACTTATCTCTTTTGTTGACTGTACAAGTCCGAATCGCACTGTGCTGTCTTCGTGTACAATTCCAACCGGTTTATCTAAGCTATAATGTGATTATTTACTTTTCTTTCTTTCTACTCCAGGAGGAATCAAACCTCTTCGACGTGGCGGTACTAAAGGAACAGCGCCTGCCGCGCTACCTTATGCATATGGACCGGCAGCAAGACTTCGAGTCTGCGAAGCTGTGGAGCAAGGTGTCTGAGGCCATTGCCAATGAGGACCAGGTAAACATTACATAAAGTTATACAGGGTGTTACGGAAAGGTTATATCAATACAAACGGGTTGAAGAGTGTATCTGGTCTAGAATCTCTGTACAAAATTTCAGCTCAAAAGCATTAACTTTGAAAATGCTTAATATTTTTTTATGTCGACATCACGGCGCTGCACTGGCACGCGGCGGCGTGATGTGCGTGTACTAGGCGCACAGACACACTACAGATAATGGATAATGACCCTCGTAGTGCGGTGACACGTTTGTTATGATTTCAATTTAATAAACTATCGAAATAAAAAAATATTAAGCATTTTTAAAGTTACTGCTTTTGAGCTGAAATTTTGTACAGAGATTTTAGACCAGATACACTCTTCAACCCGTTTGTATTGATATACCCTTTCCGTAACACCCTGTAGAGGTATAGGAACAGGGTGTAAAGTTCATTCATACTCTATAGAAAAGGGAGGATCCTCCGACCAGACGGGTGTTGTGTCTGGCGGGCAACTGCCCGATGATTCATGTCGGGCTGTTGTATACAGGGTTATTGGAAAAACACCAACAACCTCTTAAGAGGTCATTGTACTCATCATTATGAACAACTTTTACTATTGAATCAAACATGAAATCGCGAAAAAAAAAAATCAGCTGTTCCCTACATTTATGTCCATACTAGCTGCGCCCCGCGGTTTCACCCGCATAAGTCTCGATCCCGTAAGAATATCGGGATAAAAAGTATCCTATGTCCTTCCCGGGGACTCAAACTATCTCTATACCAAATTTCACACAAATCGGTTCAGTAGTTTAGGCGTGAAGAAAAGACAGACAGACAGAGTTACTTTCGCATTTATAATACTAGCTGCGCCCCGCGGTTTCACCCGCGTAACTTTCGATCCCGTGGGAATATCGGGATAAAAACTATCCTATGTCCTTTCCCGGGACTCAAACTATCTCTATACCAAATTTCATCGAAATCGGTTCAGTAGTTTAGGCGTGAAGAAAAGACAGACAGACAGACAGAGTTACTTTCGCATTTATAATATTAGTTTGGATTAGTTTGGATAACTCGTCAAAATGTAGGGAACAGCTGATTTTTTTTCGCGATTTCGATATATGCAAATTCAAATTGAATTTTGAATTTGGTCAGTTGGTCTGTGGATGGGTGACCATGTTTACATACCGAGACCCCTCCGTGCTTCGGAAAGCACGTTAAGCTGTTGGTCCCGGCTGTCACTCGTGGATCTTTGACAGTCGCTACGGGTAGTCAGAAGCTCGGAAGTCTCTGTGTATAACTTGGTTTTTTTTGTTTTTTACTTTGTTTAGTTTGTGATCTTCCTGTACCTACGAGTCGCAATAAATACTTTTTCTTTCTTTCTTTCAAAGTTGATAGTGCAGTCTGTGAATCTTGTGCTTACTCTTCTTTACAGATAGCAGCCACGGAACAGAAGACGATAATAGAAGAGGCCCAGCGCGTGCGCGCGCGGAATCTGCTGAACCCCTGGGTGCCCCGACTGTTCCATAAGAACCTGCAGCCCACGCCGCCTGAAGGTCAGTATATCTTGGGTAAAGATATTCATAATCGTAATCAACCTATAACCTACCGTCTGTGAGTTTATCACGGGTAGAGATCGGATAATCGGATGCATATTTATCACAGATATAGATATACCTAGTTAACGCAAGAGCACCTACTTCGCGTGCCAAAAATCGCACCAGTTTACGTTCGAAAATCATAAGCCGCCACTTTCGCGCTCAGTCCTGCGTACTGCTGGCTGGGTGAGCGTGAGCGAGAGAGCGCGAGCTTGTGACGTCATAGTAGGTAGTCAAAAAGTGGCACGCTTAGTTTTCATACAGTTCGTGATACTTGCGTTATATCTGTGATATTTATCTAAAGTGAATTTTTGCTATAAAAACGTTTTAATTTTTTTTGTGCGGAACCCTAATTATTTTTCTAAAATAAAAGTAGCCTAAGTTACTCCTTATTACATCAGCTATCTTCCAGTGAAAGTCCCGTCAAAATCGGCCCAGCCGTTTCAGAGATTAGCCGGAATAAACAGACAGACAGACAAAAATTGTAAAAAATGTTTTTTTGGTATATGTACTGTGTACCCATATGCAAAAAAAGCGGTTATTTTAATATTACAAACAGACACTTCAATTTGATTTATTTGTAAAGATACTTAATTTTAATTATTTTAATTACAGGTATAACTGACCAAGGATGGGTGTACAATTACTTAAATACGCTGTAAGTACTTCACTCCCTCGTTAATTATTTGTTTAATTATTTTTTTTAACGCCGGGGACGCCCTAGGAGGACATAGTACAGACGTCAGCACATTAAGCTACCTTAGCTACCCGAAACTGTTAAAAATTTTCCAATCCACTTTGTGCCTTAGGTATGCTTTTGCGATCAGGACCAGGCCCGAGCCGGACGGCGCGTACGTGTTCCACGCGCGCCTCAAAGAGATGTCAGCATAAAGGAAGGGCCGAAGCCTGCCGGGGGTGCGGGATTGTCCGAAGGGGTTACCGCTACCCCGGAACATAAAGGGCTAAGGAAGGAACACGGATGGGTTTTAGTCAGTAAGAGTCTGACACTCCCTTCCGCTCCACCCAGAGCGGGGGGGGTCATTTGATGATTTCCCACAAAAAAAGGGGTATGCTTTAGCAATAAAGTTGAAAATCTATTGAAGACATTTGACAGATTGTAGTAGGTTGATGTGCTGGCGTCTGTACAGTACGCGCCACGAAAGATGAGACTTGACTTTTATCTTAAACTTTATTATTTCGTAATAAATATTACAATATTGTTAAGAATTTTAATCTCACTGGTCCAATGCTTACTCTAGGATGCATATCCGGTAGGCTCTTAAATCCTTACCTATCCTTCGGGCACGTCTTCCCTACCATTACCGCGTCCCCCGGTCTATTCCTTGATATGCAATGGTCGCTGTAGCACCATGAAAATGAGGCTACAGAAGCTAGTGCGAATCTTGGGGTTCATTCGATTAATCGAGTCTGGTTTAACCACGCTGGGATCGGTGCAATTCATTCATTCATTCAAATGTCATCGATAAATCCCTGAATAGATATACACATTATGGGTAACTATTTCGTACACGACTTACCTGCGCAAACTCCCTACTACTGAGCTTGTCAAGTCTCGTCTTTCGTGGCGTGTATTATTGATCATCTGCCCGCGACTTCGCGTGAAATTTCACCCTCTTAGGGGTGGAATTTCGAAAAACCCTTTTTTAGTGGATTCCTACTCTTCACAAAGAACACACCCTCCAAAGTTCATGTCTCTAGGACCAGCGGTTTAGGCTGTGCGTTGATATATCAGTCAGTCAGGACTTGGAATTTTATTTATTATAAATTTTGACGTTCAAAAGTGCCTTTTATGTGCTTACTAGCTGCGCCCCGCGGTTTCACCCGCGTAAATGTCGATCCAGTGGGAATATCGGGATAAAAAGTAGCCTATATGTTAATCAAGGGTGCCAGCTACCTCCATACCAAATTTTATCAAAATTGGTCCAGCCGTTTGTGCGTGAAGAAGTAACAAACATATAAACACACATACTCACAAACTTTCGCCTTTATAATACATATTAGTGCGATGTGCACAGATATAGATACACCTATATAACGCAAGAGCTCCTACTTCGCGTGCCAAAACGCGCACCAGTTTACGATCGAAAATCATAAGCCGCCACTTTCGCGCTCAGTCCTGCATACTGCTGGCTGGGTGAGCGTGAGCGAGAACGCGCGAGCTTGTGACGTCATAGTAGGTAGTCAAAAAGTGGCACGCTTAGTTTTCATACAGTTCGTGATACTTGCGTTATCTAGGTATACCTACAGGTGTTATGGAAAGGGTATATCAATACAAACGGGTTGAAGAGTGTATCTGGTCTAGAATCTCTGTACAAAATTTCAGCTCAAAAGCATTAACTTTGAAAATGCTTAATATTTTTTTATTTCGACATCACGGCGCTGCACTGGCGCGCGGCGGCGTGATGTGCGTGTACTAGGCGCACAGACACACTACAGATAATGGATAATGACCCTCGTAGTGCGGTGACACGTTTGTTATGATTTCAATTTAATAAACTATCGAAATAAAAAAATATTAAGCATTTTCAAAGTTACTGCTTTTGAGCTGAAATTTTGTACAGAGATTCTAGACCAGATACACTCTTCAGCCCGTTTGTATTGATATACCCTTTCTGTAACATCCTGTATATCTGTAGTGATGTGATCTATATATATAAAAATGAAACCCGTTTTCCGTTGTCACGACATAACGTGAAAACGGCTGGACCGATTTCGATGAAATTTGGTATAGAGATAGTTTGAGTCCCGGGAAAGGACATAGGATAGTTTTTATCCCGATATTCCCACGGGATCGACATTTACGCGGGTGAAACCGCGGGGCGCAGCTAGTTTGAAATAAATGCTTTGACTTTCACCGACAAGGCGGTCATTAAGAAATGCCTTTCAAAAACCCAATTAACTTTTTCTACCTTCTTATTCCCAGGCCATGGCAAACAGACGAGCTACTGGAATACGAGGAGGAGTTCGTGATAAAGACGCTGAGGGAGGGCCCGCCCTCTGTGAAGCCTGCCGTCGAACTTCGGAGGGACCTCGGCAGGAGGGTGTCTGATTCCGACAGCCATGACGAGCTGACCAGGCCTAAAACTTCCGCGTAAGTATAGGAGCTTTTTTTAACTTTGTAATTTTGTGTTTTAGGGTCAAAATTCAATGATGATGTCTACCTCGACGACGCAAAAAAAAAAACCAACGATATATCAAATAAATAATTGTGGCCCATTTGGGCCAAATACTAAAGCGTCAAATGACGCTTTAGTATTTTCTCCTTTCCAGTGACGATATGAGACATTTTAGCGTTGTCTCTGCGATGTCAATGCTTATTCTAAGTGCGATTGCGATGATGTTGCAGATGTTCATAGTCGACGGTAACCAGTTACGATCAGTAGGTCTAGCATGAACGTGCGAAATAAACGTAACTTTTATTCGGTAATACGACAATTCGACCCCAACAACTGGACCGCGACAACTTGACCCTGACAACTCGACACCGACAACTTGACACTGACAATTCGACCCCGAAAACGTGAACCCGACAACCTTACCACGACCACTCGACCCCGACAGCTGGACCTCGACAACTTGACCCTGACAACTCGACACCGACAACTTGACACTGACAATTCGACCCTGAAAACGTGAACCCGACAACCTAACCATGACCACTCGACCCCGACAGCTGGACCTCGACAACTTGACCCTGACAACTCGACACCGACAACTTGACACTGACAATTCGACCCCGAAAACGTGAACCCGACAACCTTACCACGACCACTCGACCCCGACAGCTGGACCTCGACAACTTGACCCTGACAACTCGACACCGACAACTTGACCCCGACAACACGACCCCGAAAACTCGAACCAGACATCCTAATCACGATCACTTGACCCCGACAACTCCTTAGAATGCGTAGAATCCTTTTATTTAGTTAGAAGGGTTTATTAATGTCTATGGGTGATACTAATTGTGCCCATCGCATAAATATACCAAAATGATGTGCGATAGTTGAAAGAAAGAAAGAAAAATCTTTTATTTGGGACACGTTCAGGAAATACAAACAGTAGTGGGAAATACAAACGCATAGTTGTACAGACGCCAGCACTTCAAGCTACTACAATCTGTCAAATTTCTCTAATAGTTTTTCAACTTTATCGCTAAAGCGTAAGGTTCAAAGTTGATTGGGAAAATTTGACAGTTTCGGGTAGCTTGATGTGCTGGCGTCTGTACTTTTGATTGCAAAAATCGAGTCGAATCGAAAACGTTAACGTTTCTGCGTTCGTGCTAGGCCTAGAGGGCGTCATGAATATAAAGCTTCTGGCTTTCTACCTAATCCTTGATACTTCCCATCCTACCTTCCTTTATCCGTTCGACCAGAATGGGAGAAAATCGACTCTATTACTACTTAATTTGTCATCTTTTTTCAATGAGTGAGAGTTCAGGGAACCGGCCGCCGCCTCTTATAGCAGTATTGTTTTAATATGACTCCACAGTGGGAAAGAGATGGAGCTATCCGTCCTTTATAGCCCCGTCTTATTCGCACACTGAAGTAATATTAAAATAATACTGCTATAAGAAGTGGCGGATCAGTCACAGGAGTCATTTTGGAGCAAAACAAAATTGCTATAATGTTTTAGGTTTTAATATCGCATGCCCTTCAATTCTCTTACTTTGAACTGCTCTACTGAACAGTAGTTTTTTTGCGGAACCGACATTGTAAATAGGGACCATCGACCTGTAGTCAGTGGCGTGCATTGCATGTAGGCATATAAGCAGTGCCTACCTCGATATATCAACATAAGCCTGTCAATTACATTTCAGTGTGTGTGCCCCACAATTAAGAAACTCACTAAATTATCATACCTAAAAAAAAACAAAATCTTCATACAAACACGCGCGGCCGTAGGCAGTCGCCGGACGGCCTACTCGGCTCCCATACTATTCGCACATTGTTATTGGTCTTTACTCGTTCAAGTTAATACGACAAAATTAAAAATACGGAGGTACGTCTCACGCGTAATACCATGACGTTCGACCTTCGCAATTTAACACCCTTCAGTAGGCATGCCTACTCAAATAACCACATGTTTGACCTCACTATTTTTTCTGATTAGTGACTGCGTTTGTGTAGACTAGACCCGGCCTAGTGCCTACCTATTCTGAAAACCAATGCACGCCACTGCCTGTATTGGCATATGTATACCTAGCTTAAGTGAAAGCCCCCCGTTTGCAGGGCAGAACTGCAAGCCAAAGCTTTCGCCGAACCGTCGGATATTCGTTTAGGTCTTCGAGCGAAGCGTTCCAGGTGAGCTTATGTCAAAGTCAAATAATTTATCGATGTAGGCCATTAGGGCTCACTTGCACCAAAAATCACTAAGTGCGTTTAACGCTAAACATATTTAAAACACCCGCCTAGCGACCGGTTTCCACCGCGAGCGGAGCGGACCCATTAATGACTTCTTGTACCTCTCAAGAGAAAACTGCTTACATGTGTTTCCACCAACAAAGAGTCGAGCGGAAATGACCCAGCGGGCAAAAAGAGTAAAAATGAGCTCGCTCATTTCTAGAGAGAATCAGACGGCTAAACTCTTTCTTGGTGGAAAAGCAAACCTATTTCATGAAAACGAAGTCCGCTCCGCTTAGCCTCGTTTATAGTTATAGTGGTCGCAAGCGTTACTGCTGAGCATGAGGCCCTGGTTTTCGATTCCTGGGTCAGGCAGTATTATTGGGAATTAATGTGGCAGCGCGGATTCTGGAATTATGTCCGGTCGATGGCAATAGGCTCGCCTCTTAGGGCCAAAGCACACACGCTACTTTTAGCATCGGCGATCGGCGATTTAGCCGCTTTTTAGAAGCTAAATGCAGCGACCAAGCATTCCACACCGCACATTGGAAAACGCGAAACGCGACTATTCAGTCGCTTTTCGGAAGCTCGACACAGCGGCTGAACGCTACTCTCCGCACACATTCGGATGCCGGTCGCAGCGATATGGCATTAGCGTCAGCATCGGAATAGTCGCTAAAACGCGCGATTTCGATACCGCGTCCGAACGCAGGAAATCTCGAAATCGCGATGCAGCATCGGAGCAGTCACTAAAACGCGCGATTCCGATATTGCGTCCGAACGCAGAGAGTCGCCAAAACGCGATTCAGCATCGACACAGCCGCAAAATCGCTGATCGCTGATGCTAAAAGTAGCGTGTGTGCTTTGGCCCTTACATTGGACTTAAACATAACTGGCGAAATGTGGGTGCACTATAGGCAGACGTCTGCCTAACTACTCGTATTCGGAGAATACTGGCTTGATGTTATGTTATATTTAAAACATAATTCTGTCTCTGTCAGCTTGCAAACGATTGAAAGAAACACAGCGATGTTTTAAACATGTTTAGCGTTAAACACATTTAGTGATTGATTGTGCAAGTTAGCCTTATAGGCACTTTTGAACGTGAACTTTTACAAGAAAATATAATTGATTCTAGTTACCTCTTTCTTTGTTGTTGTCGTGTATCTGTCGTAGCCAACTGGTTAAATTAGCCGTTTAGTTAACCGCCTGGCTTTTGAAAGGAGTGCTCGCCTCGCTTCGCTCTTCCGGCTCGCACAAGGTTGATCACAGTTCTAACCTAACCCATTTGGTCGTGGTGCCCTGGCTTAGTTACTGCGACCAATTCGGCTCGCGCGTTGTCGGTTACAGTGCCACAACCTAGTTAAACGGCCGCCGTTTAGGTAAAAGGCTAGGCGGTTAGCTAAACGGCTAATTAAACCAGTTATTCGTAGCTGCGACATATCTATGTCAGACGTAGTTAGGGGGACAAGGGAAGCTTACAGCGGTATATGCATGGAAACTTTATTAAAGGGATTTTGAAAAAACAAATGTGGGGATTTCCACTTTTTATCGTATTATAGTGGATATCACATGTTCCTACTTTGGGTGATTCCATTCATAATTTGAAAGATTCTAGACTTAATTTAGGAGATGAATACCTAAAGTGCGGGATTGCACACGTAATTTGGGAGATACTTCTAATTTGGGAGCTTACGTTAATACGTAAGGTCCGACCGCGCTAAAATTTGCCAAAGATGTAAACAACAATGGCCGCTCAAAATTGAATAAAATTGATATACAAGAACATTTATTATTAGTAATGTTGGTTTCCGTCTAAATCTCCGAGCTAACTAGACGAAAACAAACATTACTTAAAATAATGTTCTTCAAAATCGATTTTATTCAATTTCGAGCGACCATTGTTGTTTACATCTTTGGCAAATTTGGCGCGGCCGGACCTTACGTCCCATATTATATCTGAAATCTCCACCTTAGGGGATTTTAATACATAATATGGGAGGATACTACTAATTTGAGATGCCTAATATGGGAAAAAAATCTACATCGGGAGGAAACTTACCTCTTTGGTTTTGTGTCCTAAGTTATCGGGTCCACTCCATCCCCCTTTTAAATTTTCTGTCCTATTCTCCGCTTGCAGGCTAGAATGGCTAGATAAAACCACAAACATTTGGGGGATCGCATACATACCTAATACAGAAAAAATTCAACATATGTATAGCTGTGCAAGGGTATTTTGTCGCGTGGCCACATTTGAAACTAACGCCGTCATCTTGTTCACATTGGACGATAACGACACGATAACTACACTACATATATCGTCAGCCTGGTAGTTTCTTACAATTACTACTAAACGCTTGCACACTGTGTCGTTGTAGTCAACGGTATCGACGCCGACATTGAGTGTCGGATCTATATCGGTGGACGATATCGTTGTCGTCCGAGCTGAGGATACGATATAAACATGTCGGTGCGTTATCGTCGCATTGTGAAAACGCTCAATGTTTTTTTCTTTTCTTATTGCTTAATGGGCCCGCTCTTGACCTCGATCACGCCTGTTGGAAAGCGATGGATGAGGTCTATGATGGAACGAGCGTGTCCAGAAGATGCCTAAGGCACTGGAACTCCCGCGCGTCGACGAAACACAGCAGGCAGCTTGACGCCGGACTCCGGTGGATGTTCTCAATGCCTTGACAATGTCAGTCAAGCGCCAAAATATCCTTGAAGCACTTTATCATAATATAAAGGCTGGCAGGGACATTGACGCCCAACCTGTTACCATGGGTTCAGTATAATATGATTCTGAACAGCGTTGCAAAAAATTGTATGGGCGCTGTCCCCACCCACCAACAGACGTGGCACTAGTTTCAATATTATTATGATGTCCCATGAAAAGACTTATAACCATTTCCAATCCAAAAATCGATGGTGTTTTTTCTTAAAATAAATTAAAAAACTCTTTTTACAAAAATAAAATCAAATTAAATAACTATAAAATAACACTTTCAAACAAAAGTAAAAAGTAGGTACATAAGTAACAATAAGGCGTATGCCAAGTGTCAGGCAATGTGTTGACCTTTAACAAACTACAACTGTTGAAGACAACGGGAGTCAGGTGATGTAGGCGGGGGTGATGGCGTTCCCGTGATCAAGGAGTGAATTAAAACCAGCTAGTCAGAGGTAAAAACAGTACCATATTGTCTATGCAGGCACACGATTAAATACACATAGACATGACATAGGTAAATCAGTTACAAGTAGGTTCAACTGGTGCGGTACCGCGCGCGCGAACTAACTTGCTTCGTGAGGCGCCGCTGACGATCGCGCTCCGCACTCTCAACCTCATTGCTGATGACGTAGACATATTCTGTTGCGTTTTGGGTGAATTTGAAAGAATAGCTGCCTATAGAATTTGTTATGGTACAAGCATTGGAACTATTTAATTTTTAAGTGTACTACAATATCGCATTGGGTCTAGCCTGTAAGGATATTTGTATGTTTGGAGTGAATAAATAAATAAATAATAAATAACTTACGCGCTAAAACACTAATATTATGACTTACTAGCTTCTGCCCGCGACTTCGTCTGCGTGAAATTTCACCCTCCCCCCCATTCACCCTCTTAGGGGTGGAATTTCGAAAAACCCTTTCTTAATGGATACGTACTCTTCACTAAGAACACACCCTCCAAATTTCATGTCTCTAGGACCAGCGGTTTAGGCTGTGCGTTGATATATCAGTCAGTCAGTCAGGACTTTGAATTTTATATGTATAGAAGATATTGACTGGCTATATTGATTATTTGGAGCACGGCGCGCAAGTATGCGGAGACTGGAGATGTTTATTCACTGAAGGATAGCTCGTTACTAACTAGTATGTCCTTTTATACTTTCAAACTGTTGCATAATGATTTACAGTGGAAAACTCCCATGTGCGTCATAGCCTCATAACAATGCAAGTACTTTTGCAGCTGCATCTGCGAGTGTGAGAAACAAATGCCACATTCGGTCAAATTGGAACCTGCTACCGACAGGTTAGTTTCTAGAACGTACCAGTGTTTTGGGGTATTGGGAAGTTACAATAACATAAAATAGAGCTCATTGTTCCTCGCCTACAACAACAGAAAATAATGCTTCTATAGTATAGTTAAAATCTCGCTGCAGACTCGGTCATAAATCATAATCGGAGTAGGGATGTGCGCTAGTTGCGCGCGCGCAAGGCCGATGTCGATGAAGCCATTTCCAATGTCTCCATTGAAAATTGGCAAAAATGTGTGGAACATGCAGAATTGCTGCAAGATGAAGACTTAAGAAAAGCACATTTATGCGAAGAGTTCATCATTCATGTGGATGATGATGACGATGACTCAGACGAAGAATTTTAATTTTCTATTTTTAGTTTTATATATACGTTCTTTTGTTTATATATTTAATATGCTTTGTAGTAAATTTGGTAATAAAAAAAAAAAAAAAAGTGTATTTATTTCTATCACCCATTTATAAATATATAAAACTATCGATATCACTCATCGACTGCAGTAATGCACAGGACTACGTGTGGGCGTGGCCTGCCCATAAGGCCCGTGAGTGGGAAAGAGAGCGAAACACGAATGATTTATGACCGAGTCTGCAGCGAGATTTTAACTATATTATAGACATGCCACGATTCGAAACGTGCACGTACACGTTCAAAAGTAGTTTTGATAAGTAAACCCGATATTAATGTCTTGTAATGTGTTATGATAATGACCCCGACAGTTGGGCCTCGACAACTTGACCCCGACAACTTGACCCCGACAACACGACCCCGACAACTTGACACTGACAACACGACCCCGAAAACTCGAACCCGACAACCTAACCACGACCACTCGACCCCGACAATTCCTTAGAATGCGTAGATTCCTGTTATTTAGTTAGAAGAGTTTATTAATATCTATGGGTGATACTAACTGTGCCCATCTCATATACATACCAAAATGATGTACGAGAGTTAGATATAGTACATTACTGCAGCGGCCAGCAAAAGTGGCATCGATGGAGGAACGTGTAAATGTGGGCCGAGGCGAAGCCGAGGCACACATACGTAAGTCCATCAATGCCTATTTGTGGCCAGTAGTACTTTTCTCAAATAATGCGCGGAAATTAAAACTAAGTAGTACCTAGGCAGAACTTTTTAGTCTACAACAATAATTTTTCCCGCGTTAAAGTGTTCATTTGTTTTTTTTTTTTCAATAAACAGCTTTCTATTTGCAAGCTAGTTCGAAATTTAAATAAAACCTTTGATAAGTTACCTCCTTGGTTGCCATGTTTCGGAGTAAAAGATCGTTCCATTTTTAAATTACACCACAGATATGGGGGAAAATCGATTTGTACTACTTGTTTTGTCAACTTTTTTCGATGAGTGACTTCAGGGAACCGACCGAGCAGTCTTGTTTCAATATGACTCCACAGTGGGAAAGAGATGGAGCTATCCGTCCTTTATATCCTATTGTCTCATTCGCACACTAAAGTAATATTAAAATAATACTGCTATAAGAAGTGGTGGATCAGTCACAGGAGTCGTTTTGGAGCAAAACAAAATTGCTATAATGTTTTAGGTTTCAATATCGCATGCCCTTCAATTCTCTTACTTTGCCATTACTCGATAAGCCAGGAATACACATACCAGGGGTCTTACTCTCTACGACCGTCAACGAAGAGACGGGCTCGACTGAAAGTTGTTTGAAAATACCGAGTGAACCCTACACTCAATTAATTAACTTTTTTGTACAGGCAAATACACATCGGAAGTAGGGACAACTCTAAAATCGTGTTGTCGTTTGGGCCTGGAATTAATCATACTAACGCTTGAAAAATTAAATTGACTTAGAGCCTATACTACCTCAAATGGCTTAGCGTGATCCTCCATTATGTCGAAAATACTGCACCATTAATTTTGAAATAAATATTTATGGTAAAGTTGAGGATTAATGCCAAGTCCTATGTTAGACGAAAGCACGATTCTATAAAATTTTCTCGATAGAAAAAAAATCCAAAGTTACCTCTAAACCCGAACAATAAACCGCTGGTATTACAAAAATACTTCAAATTACATCATGAAACTTTGCATACTAACTGAACTTACTTTAATTAATCAGGTCTTATGTTATTTTTTTATTACCATTATTTTCACTGTTAAAAGCAAATACCTAAACTATTGGCGCTGCCTGCCGCCCAGCACCGCACTCTTTCTCGCTCTCACTCAGTCCGCGAGCAGTATCGTATGAGCGAGATAAAAAGTGAATTTTAGCTGAGGTAGTATTGGCTCTTAAGGCTGATTTTTCCACCGCCAGATAATTTTTTTATAGGAATAATTTTGAATTCTTGACAGTTCTTCCATACAAGAACTGTCAGACGTTAGTTTTATTCCACGAATAAAAATTCTTTGTGGATTGAAAAACCAGGCCTAAGCGACATAGGGCTAATTTTATAGGAGAACAGTTTAATGCTTAACTTTTCAGAAAAAAAAATTAACTATTGTTTTAAGTGTTGTTGTTTTAATCTGTCGAACTCCGCTAATGAGACACAATTGATTGTCTATTGTTTCGTCGCCAATAGGCGACGCGCGGTGCTTGACCGGTTAAACTGTTTTCCTGTAAAGTTGTCGTCGTGCCGAAGTCGCTTAGTCAATTTTGATATGGCCGTAAGTGATATAGAGTGGAAAACGCCCGCAACTTTGGATTTTGTACAGACGCCAGCACGTTAACCTACCCGAAACTGTCAGATTTTCCCAATCAATTTTGAACCTTATGATTAAGCAATAAAGCTGAAAATCTATTAAAAAAATTTGACAGATGGTAGTAGGTTGATATGCTGGCGTCTGTACTTAGTGAATAGACACCCTATACTGGCATGTGTATACCTAGCTTAAGTGAAAGCCCCCCGTTTGCAGGGCAGAACTGCAATCCAAAGCTATCGCCGAACCGTCGGATATTCGTATAGATCAACGAGTGTGGCGTTCCAGGTGAGATTATGTCAAAGTCAAATAATTTATCGATGTAGGCCATTAGGGCTCACTTGCACCAAAAATCACTAAGTGCGTTTAACGCTAAACATATTTAAGGCCGTTTACACATTATGCCGCAGCTACAGCGGCACCACCGCCGCCGCGGCGCCACTGCATCAGTCACCCTTGGATTTGTATAAACCCCCACACACGGCGTCGCGGCGGCGGCGGCGAGTTTTGATAAGACCTATCAAAACTCGCCGCCACCGCCGCGGCGCCGTATACAAGGGTTCATACAAATCCAAGGGCAACCAATACAGCGGCACCGCGGCGGCGGCGGCGCCGCCGCAGCCATGGCATAATGTGTTAAGGGCCTAAAACACCCGTCTCGCAACTGCCTCGTTTTTATAGTGGTCGCAAGCGTTACTGCTGAGCATGAGGCCCTGGTTTCAATTCCCGGGTCGGGCAGTATTATTGGGGGACAGTAGCAGCGATACACAGTGATGTTTTAAATACGTTTAGCGCTAAACACATTTAGTGATTGGTCGTGCAAGTGAGCCTTATAGGCACTTTTGAACGTGAACTTTTACAAGATTATAGTTGCCTCTTCCTTTGTTGTTGTCTTGTGTCTATGTATGTCAGACGTAGTAGTTAGGGGCACAGAGGGTGGCTTACAGCGGTATATGCATGGAAACTTTATTATGCCCGAGCCACACCAACGGGAAACGCCGATAATTATCGCGATGACTCGTTAATCGTAGGATCAGCCACAACTTATCGCGATAATTATCGACGTTTCCCGTTAGTGTGGCCCCGGCATTCAAGGGATTTTGAAACAAATGTGGGCATTTCCACTTTTCATACACAACACAACGGAACGTACTAGCCACGACTAAGGTGCGCACGCGCGTGTTTAGGCGACCATATATAAAAAATCACCTTGGTATATAAAAAAAAAAACACTGAGAAAGTACAAAAAAATAAAATATTCAAATACGATTTTTTGCATGAAAAAAGCGGCGGTTATCGTCGTAGTAGAAAATTTTCAGGCAGCAAACTGAAAAAAGTTTGAAATCTGGGACGATTTTTTGCATGGTCCTACGCGGAAAATTTTTTTTTTGGTGCGCGGTTGAAATCCTCCTGGACTTCCTCCATCGTGGGGGTGACAGAGGGGCATGCCGGACTCTTACCGGCTAAAACCACCGCGGTGTTCCACCTCTACCTATGGCGGGGGGGGTGCGGAATTCGCATGAGCATTGCCTGCCTGTATTTTTTTTCGCTGAATGACAGTCGCTGTTATAGTTTCATTTCCTCTAACCTCCATCTTGCCTTTCCTCATACCCGCTTGCAGGCTAGAATCACTACTTCTAGCCACACCACAGACATCGAAACACGTTAACTTAGCCGACAGTCGGAGAAGCAGTAGTGTTGAACGAAGCAAGAATTTGACGTGAGCAGGATTTTAAGCTGTCTACTGCAGTTAGTCGATTATTGTCGTTCAAAAGGCTTATCATGCTACTCTAAAAAGGCCATCTTGCACCAAATGTCACTAAAGGGAGATATTCAATTAATCACCAAAAAAAATTTTTGGGCTTCAAATGAGGCATGCATTTTTTTTAAAATAAACGCTTTAACATAACATAACGTAATCAGCCTATAGATAATGTTCCCACTGCTGGGACACAGGCCTCCTCTCTGTGAGAGGGAGTGGGCCGTAATCCACCACGCGGACCTAAACGAACCTACGAAGTACAACTCATCAGTCGCGGCTGTTACCACTGGGCCACCACTGCTCTCTAAATAAACTCTTTGTGTAAATTTTTTCACCACAACTGATCTCAAGACGGTTAAGAAAAACATCGTGAGGAAACCGACATGTCCTAGAACTAAACATTCGAAGACATGATGTGACATCTACCAACCCGCATTGGGCCCGCGTGGTGGATTACGGCCCACTCCCTCTCTGAAATTTCACGAATTCTTACCGTCGATATTTGACAGACGTTATGGGTCTTATCGTATTACCCTGTAACTGGGTTGTGGAGGCCGATCCTCGTAATTTAAAACGATCAAAATCTAGTCGCAGTCTCATCTCGGCGACAAACAAATGTCAAAAACTTGTCATAATCTAAGAAAATTAGAGGTATTTTTGACAGATTGAGACTGAGATCAGACTGTGAACATTCTTAAAATTACGAGAATTGCCCATCTGATAGGCAGTCGATCCATGTAAAATACTGGTACTCAGGTGCATATGGTTTGACTTGAACCCGACGCCTACCAATATAGTTTGGAAAAGGCTAGGCAGATAAATTTGAAATTAAGCAGGAGTAGATCCAGAAAATAGGAGCTATCCTAACTTCCTAAATAGGTTCCTAACCGTCCCGGCACTTTCCTAAATCCTAATCTTCTCCTAATTAGGTTTCCTAAATTCTGAGTGGTGTAATAAGCCTTTTAGTTCAGTTTTTAGTGTCGTGTTTTAGTTTCAGGCCCTCTTGCATCACGATTTACTAAATAAATTTAGCACTAAAAGTTTTGAAGACATCATTTCCGTCTCTAACATTTTTCAAACGATTGACAGAAATAGAACGATGTATCAAATTTGTTAAGCACTAAATACATTTAGTAAATTGCGGTGCAAGTAAGCCTTAATAGGTACAGTGCAGCCGTCTAGAGAATGCCTTCTTGATGCCTGTGAGTTTCATACAGACGAATACGTATATTTATACCTCAATTTTTATTATTGCACCTACCACTGTTTGTCTCTGCATCACCCAAAGGTTGACTGGTAGAAAATGTCTATGGCATTAAGTCCGCCTCTGTACATTTATGTGCTTGAAGTATTAAATAAACAAATAAATTAATACGTTTTTTGTGAATATGATCTTTAGTAGCTACTCGAATAGGGTATTTTACTCTATATGAGAAAAAATCTAAAAATATATTATTGAGATAGCTTAGGCAAAAAGCAGTCGGAAAACGTTAGTTTTAGTTCATAAAATAGCAAACTAAATTTAGAAAATTCAATTCAAAGGTTTCAGCTTTTTTAATCTGTGTCATAACACCATTAAATAGTAGTCGCCATGTTATTACGTCATACGGCTATGTAAACTTAGAAGTGTCAACTGTCAACTATTATTTATTTATCAACTAACTGCATTTGTTTACACAGCCAACTGATGTCATGGCCACAGAGCAATATGGCGTCCACTGCGTCCAGCGTTTTCGTCAAATTACGCGCGAAATTTGAAAATGCAAAATTAAAATGCATTTTTATGACACTTAACGGTTGAATAAAAATTTTGTGCATTTTTTAGTGGTTCATTAGCAATATAGAATCTAATTAAGACACTTTTAAAAAATGGGTGTAATACCCTATTGTTGCACTGAATGAATGATATCTTTATTTATTTGCTAGATTATAGGATGTACATTAGATGTTATACAGGGTGTCCCTGGAAGTATGGATCAAATCGAATAGGGGCGTGGGCAAGGTCATTTCCAGACTTTTTAACCCTGAGAATGTCAGTGAATTTTTTTACGGTTCAAAAGTTATGACCGATTTTAAATTTTTTTTTCAATCACTTCGCTTAGTGTTCAAAGAAATTAATCATAAAAAAATACTATCAGGGCTATCTAAAAAAAAAAAATTATAGCCCTGATAGTTTTCACGAATTCGATCTTTCTTCTCTTTTTTTAGTATTTTTTTTTTAGTTTTTTTTTAGTATTTTTTTTTTGCTAAAACGTTTGGAAATGACCTTGCCCACGTCCCTATTCGATTTGATCCATACTTCCAGGGACACCCTGTATAGTTTATTTGTTACACTACATTCAACCTTACGGTTGTGCAAATGCTAAGTCAGAATAAAATAATAAGGAACATTGGCATTTTACATTTACAATACAGCTTCATGCAATTTTAACTTGATTAACAATAGCTTAGTAAGTCATTAAAATCATTTGGGTCTCTTAGCTATACGTACAGGTGACAGGAACGCATTCTCCCGAAGGTCGCATAGTAGCCGTAACTTATGGTTTTAATGTAACGTGAAATATGTATTAATTGTAATTTATTTTCATTTTCAGGACTGTTTGAGTTTAGATTGTATTTAATGTGTTATAATTTTTTTTTCTATTTTTAGTTGTATTTTGTTGTAATTTAATATTTACTTTTAAAATGTTGTTTTCTTTCGCAATTTAGTTAGGGGTGATTTTTTCAACTCCAGGTAATTTTTGTCCGAAGATTTTTTTTTTAATTTTTGACAGTTCTTCCATAAAAAATGTGTCGGACGTCAATTTATTCCACGAATAAAAATTATCTGTCGATTGAAAAATTTGCCCTAAAACTAATTACATATTATATTTTATTTTTCTAATATATTTTTTCTTTTACAGGCGGACTCTGAAACAAAACCTATTTGCCATAGACAACGCACTAAGAGAGCAAACTTTAGCCATAGAACGACTTTCAAAAAGTGTAGAAGTTTTAACAGAAGGTCAGAGGCAAGCCTTTAGACCCCAGAACGTGGGAAGGGTACCAACTTCAAGCCACTCCTGGGACCTCTTCGGAGGCTTCGTCCTAGCGATGGTGTTGCAAGCGTTATTAAACTGGATTTTCTACCAAAAAGACTGAACAGTGTTGCCACTTTAAAATCTTCAATGTGATTGATAAAAAAATCGAGTATTTTTTAATACTAAGGGATTATGAATTTTCGATGCTTTGACTATTATTGCTTGGCTTTCGACGAGTTTGGCTGCGAGAAGAATTAATTACGAAACTTTTGTTTTATTTGGACTTTCTACCGGAAGGTAGTCAGTTCAATTATTTATTCCAATTCTAAGCTACATGTATTTGTAGTAATTATAAAGATATTTTGTTGTAAAGATTAAAACTTCGTCTCGCAGGTAAATCTGTGTCTTAAAAAGCCTTTTATTAAACAAAATATTATTAAAACGAATAAGTTTCACGGGTTATTTCACACTTTAGGCCAATTAATTGGCCATTTTCAACAATACCAAAGTGGTCAAAGTGAATAATCCGTGTAAATTAATTCATTTTAAAATGCGTTGATAGCGAAAAAATAACTATAATTATTATGAACAATAAATAATTAAATATTACACCGGTGTAATATTTTAAAATGTCCGGACATTTTACGAAAATAATAATTATTACAATAATGTATTTGAGTTTTAAATTGAATTGCAGTGTTGCCAGTTAATTTTAGTTTAGCACGTACTGTACATCGACCAATTATTTAGTTTTAATTGCCTATGATGTGTTTTGTGAAGTGGCAGTGGTTTGCTTGGGCCTATAGTAAAAACCTGATATACACGGTGCAAGTTAATTGTCTATGGAATACCATAAATAGAAGCAACAATAAGCCCACGTTAGTATGGACGTAGACATATCGCTCTGGGATTTTATCGCGCAATGCATTTTCAACTGTCGGTGTTAAGCCGAGGGTTGAGAATCCAACAGACCGCATCCTAGTGCGTCAAAAAAACACTGTTGGATTATCAACTGTCGGCGGTAACCAGAGCGTTGAAAATTAAGTTCGCGAAAAACAAATCTGCGCTAAAAGTTGCACCTTCTAAACAGTGTATAGGCGATGTATAGTTAGCGCCACGAAAGATGAGACTTGACCCCGCCTCCCACGCTCTTCCCGCCGCCCCTCTGACGTCCGGTCCCGTCCCGCGCTCAGACCTCATACCGCTAAAGAGACCTAAAATCGTGTACTGCGCAAGTCAAACCACGTGGTGTGTCAAGTCTCCTCTTTTGTGGCACGCATTTGTTGCTTCAATTGCCAATATGCCACTGGCTAGAAACTTGCATCGTGTTTTTGGGGTTTCAAATACTGTGGGGTCAAGTAAGAAGGGTAAGTTATGGGTAAAACCGGGGTATCTTACGGCGGAAGGGGCACGTCGACACTCAAGTCGCAGGGTAATAGAATGGAGAATGTATTTATAGTAATAACTACAAGTTTATGGTGTATTGAGACTATGCTTATTTGACAGCGTAAGGGGTAATTACATGCCAGATGCCTCACTGCGATACCTTGCGATCGTGGTTTAGCTCGTTACCTAGATGTCACCTCCATGTTAAAAAAAAATGCATGCTAATAGGCACGCACATGCCAGGCGTCCAGGTAAACCCCGAAGCAGCCCGCGATGTACGGCAGTGGTGTTTCTTTCGATATGTGTGTATGTGTATTACATGTAATAACCCTTAGCCGCCATTTTAAAATTGGTATAAGTATATAAGGTGTTACGACAAAAAAAATGTGCTGTTTAATACAAAAGTTCAATACCTTGACCGAAATGTATGAAACAGCTGATTTTTTTTCGTGATTTCAGAGTTGGTCCCATAGTGAAAGTGGTTCAGTTCGATGGTCTAAAGTACCTCTTAAAGTTTGTCGGGTTAATTTTTTAACACTTTGTATATTAGAACGAGCTAGCGCTTTGTTGAAGATTGGTTTCTTGTTAATACGTGCCTCAAAATGTATTCAAGCACACTACTGCCACTAGCGGGGGATTTTGGAACTAAACTATAAGCGGCTGTTATAAAAGACATGTGTATAATTATTTAATTAATTAAAATTTTAATGTTGAAGTGATATTTCTGGTCTCTGTTTGTACTATCGTGTTTATCTCGTGCCGGCACGAGCTGTATTAGGAAACCCATGTCGTGGTAACCATATTAGCCAGTCAGCAAGGTGGTAACTATAATCCATAGGTTTAGTTAGTTAAATAAAGGTAAACAAAAAAAACACGCGGCTTAGTTAACCGACTAACCGTTAACCGACACGTGGTTTTTGAAGTGAAACTTCTTTACGCGCGCTTGACTTGGAGAGTAAGCTGGCGAACGCGTGACGTAAGCGTTACGAAAAGTGTGATCGGGCGAGGCGAACGGGAGTCGAGTGGGGGATATAAGCAAGAGAGAGCAGTGCGCGCGCACATTTTCTTTCTCTCTTTCTCGAAGTTTCACTTCAGTCGTGTGGTTATAAGCACACTCGGTTTTTTTTTTTGTTTACCTTTATATTTTAACTACCTAAGCCTATGGAGTATAGTACATTTAAGTATTGTCATTAGTGGAGTCATTTCTTTTCACATATTTCTGTGCAATTTTTTTTCTCACCAATATTTTTTTATTATTATAATGAGCCTGTTATGTCCCATTGCAGGGCAAAGGCCTCCCTTCCGTCTTTCAATATTCTCCAGTCTCTTGCTACATCTGGCCAATCCTTTAGATAGGCGTCCAATTCGTCACGCCATCTCTTTCTGGGCCTACCGCGTCGCCGATTCCTGTTATTCGGAATCTAGTCAGTGGCTACTTTTGCCCAATGTTGCGACATGCGGCAGATGTGGCCTGCCCAATCTCTTTTTACCGGGTCAATTTAAATTAGCTAGTAAAACTCCGCAGAAGTGATGGGTATCGATGTCTAAACACGCTGAAACAAAAAAAATATTAATTTGATGTTTTTGCTGTGTATTTTTTTTATTGACCGAAAACTTTTAAGTAAGTAAGAAAACTACATATAGCTGCATAGTACTATACAACTCGATTCCCACCGGCTTACCTTCGAAAATTCAGAACATAACCACACTATAGTCAATTCATAATTGAATTTTTTTTTGGCATTTTTTATTGCTCCGGCTTACCTCCTGTCATAAATTCACCCTTCGCCACTGCTGCATATAGCTGCTGCTACTGCGCTGTTGTCTATTTCCTTGATACAAACTCACGATAGTACGAACAAGAGCAATTGTTGCCTAAATTTATCCGATTAAGTGATAAAATAAGTAATAAAAATTCTATAGGAAATGCTTTGGCTGACATGTTTTAATATATAAAATAAACTTCCGAACAAATATGTAAGTCAATGCTAGACATAGCTTCAATATGCAATGTACAGACGCCAGTACATCAAGCTACCCGAAACTGTCAAAGGGGTTTGAAGGTTTTGGCCCTAAAATCAGCCGCCATTTTGATTTTTTTTCAGAATCGCGGTGCACAACAAAAGTTATATATTTAGATAGAGGACACTTATACAAACAAAAAATGTTATATAACATAATATCCTAAAGCGTCAGGTTTCGGAGTTATTCACCGAAATATAAGTCGAAAACAACAAGGATTTTTTTGTTTCTTTTCCCTCTAGGTAAGCATATTAAACTATTGAGGTAAAAGAAACGTTATGAAACCTTTATGGAGAAGAAACAAATGAAGAATAGACATTTTTTAAATAAATAATTAAACACGGCAATTTATAGTTCGATTTTTAATCCCAGAGACTAATCTGTCAAGTGTAATGTTAAACTTCTATACTAAAAAAAAACGAAAACACAAAAGACTTAAATGTCAGATTAGTCTCTGGGATTAAAAAACGAACTATAAATAGCCGTTTTTAATTATTTATTTAAAAAATGTCTATTCTTCATTTATTTCTTCTCCATAAAGGTTTCATAACGTTTCTATTACCCCAATAGTTTAATATCCTTACCTGGAGGGCAAAAAAACAAAAAAATCCTTGTTGTTTTCGACTTATATTTTGGTGAATAACTCCGAAACCTGACGCTTTAGGATTTATGTTATGTAACATTTTTTGTTTGTATAAGCGTCCTCTATCTAAATATATAACTTTTGTTGTGCACCGCGATTCTGAAAAAAAATCAAAATGGCGGCCGACCTTAGGGCCTCCCTCCATACAAAAATCTTCTAACCCCTTTCCCAATCAACTTTGAACCTTATGCTTTAGCGATAAAGTTGAAAATCTATTAAAGACAATTGACAGATTGCAGTAGCTTGATGTGCTGGCGTCTGTATTAAGCCCCTGATTCCACTCGCAAAATAACGCAGCAGGATTTTATTGCGCACTGGATTTTCAACTGTCGGTGTTGAGCCGAGGGTTGAGAATCCAACAGAGAGCATTCCTGCGCGTTAAAAAAAGGGATTTTCTACTCTCGGACGCTACGTAGTGTGTTGAAATTCCCTTGTGCTAACCTGGTGCCGTATTATGACGGGTTAGTGCCATCATGACTCCAGTGTAAGAGAGAGACGGAGCTATACATGACCGATAGCGCCATCCCTTTTTCGGACTGGGATCATGATGGCATTAATACTTCGTAATACGGCCCCTGGGCTTAAGTCGCTGTATGAGACGGGGTTTGAGCATGTGTGCAAAGGATCAGACTGACAGTCGCAGTCTCATCTCGGCGACAAACAAATGTTATCAAAAACTTGTCAAAATGTAGGGAAATTAGAGCTATTTTTGACAGATTGAGACTGAGATCAGACTGTGAACGTTCTTAAAATTACGACAATTGCCCCTCCGGTATTTTGTATAAATAATAATACCAGCCTATTATTGTTCTATTGCTATATAAATTCTTAAGACATGTGACATCTACCAACCTGCACTGGACCCGCGTGGTGGATTACGGTCCACTCTCTCACAGAGAGGACGCCTGTGTCCCAGCAGTGGGAACATTAAAGCCTGATTATGCTTAATAAGTGTTCCAAATCTTGGAGCTAAGTCTAGCGTTGGCTTTCGAAAAATTACGATCAAAAAGCTACAGGTATTGTTTTTTAAGGGATATAATAAAAAGGTACCAACTTATAGTGTATTTTTGAAGGCTACGAAATTAAAATGTAGACTTTGTTTCGTGTATTAACCTGTTAAAGTATGTTAAAATGCCTAATTTGGTTATTAATCAATGGAGGATGTTTAGTCGACCACGTAATTGCTTTCTTACTTTTGACAATCCCAGTATCCTTAATTTGTGTAACACTCATACAATCACAAACCGAGGGTTTTGAAGGATATTTCTAATCCATTACTAAATGGTTGGTTTCAAAAATTCGTCTGCTCATCCACGTTAAAGGCGGAAACAGACTTATGACACTCCACGTTACACGACATCAATGAAGCTTACTCATTGGCCACAGTTTTCGTCTCGTTGAGCTATTTTCGTCATTTGGCCAATAAGTAAGCGTGGGATGGCGTCGGGTGTTACAAGTGTGCAGCGGCCTTAATAATGAAATATTAACGTGGGTGAACTGTCAAAATGCAAGGCATTGCGATCGATTGTCGTTTTATGTGTTACGCAATTAACCTACAGAATAAAACTATTCAAATTTCATATAGACAAATTGACCTTGTCATTTTATTACGTGCAAAGATACGGTTTTCTAGAAGAACGGTGGTCGCATTTAGATCGTTGGATTCGGCCTACCGTGTCTAAAGATAGTCGCGTTTCTGTTTGGTTTTGACACCTCTGACACACAATGACGCAGTGACTTGACTTGATTGTCATGAATACGCTATTTCATAATGAGTGAGCTCACTGTTCTCAGTATGGACACTTTTTCTTGTGACAAAAGTACGGCGAGAGCAAATCTAACGATTTAAATCTTTGGGCAGCGGGGTTTGACTTAACATCAAATACTGAAATGTAAATGACAGATTTTTATAACGGCTGGAACCGCCACTTTCTTAGGAAACAAAAGCTTGTGTGACATTGAACCTTAGGGTGGTAAAGGATTTACGAGTTCGACTATACAAGATAATGATATCAACTTTGACTAGATAATGTACGAAATGACGCAATTTAAATATTGGAACGCTTGAATAATCCTTTTAATATAAAATATTACGTACCTTGCCCAATAAAGCTGATAATTTTTAAATAAAAAAAAATTGTGAATATAATAATTTTTAAATAGCTAGCGATATTAATAATTAATATTGATCACAATTTGTTTTCCGTAGGGTGAATGGGACAGTTGTTGTCCTAGCTATAAAATTTTATTTCTTGTAGATTGTGATTGCGATTATTATTATTATTTTTTTTTGTTGTTAATGTCCCACCGGAATTAACCTCCGGTAGTTAAAGTTTACTTCCTGTTGTATTTATATCTAAATCTAATAGTTTTTCAATCGATTTTCAAATATAATTTTAATTAAATTAAAAATATTTTCTAAAATTTATAATGTGTGTGTACTTCCCATTGCTAAAAAGTAGCGTCTTTGATGCTTGCGGAGTAAGAGTCTTAGGCCCTCAGTAAACGACACGTGTTTGTTACAGTACCACGTATAAACCGCGCCGTAACACGATAACCAAACAAATTATACATGCTTTCTCTGTAAATAATTTTTAATCATTATTTTTTCAATTTATTTTTATATCAAATTATTTTGGCCTCGCAGGTTTTATCTGGAGCAGTGGTGGCCCAGTGGTATCGGCCGCGACTTACGAATTGTAGGTCGTAGGTTCGAACCCAGACAGGTGCTTTACTTTGTGTCAATTATTTCATCACCACTGCTCTCAAAACGGTGAAGGAAAACATCGTGAGGAAACCGGCATATCCTAGAACCAAAAAATTCGAAGACATGTGACATCTACCAACCCGCACTGGGCCCGTGTGGTGGATTACGGCCCACTCCCTCTCACAGAGAGGAGGCCTGTGTCCCAGCAGTGGGAACATTATAGGCTGATTATGAGGTGTTATCTAAGTATCTAAAGCATTTTTTTTTAAACTAAAACTCATTTATTCTTGTTCTCCGCAAGCTGAAAGCTACATAAATATTTTTGTTATAAAATCATTTTTACAACCAAAATGTTGCCAGACGAAATATTATAAAAGGAATCTCTGTATTCATAGAGACTGAGTTCCATTTAAATATGCGATGTTGCCATTCTCCTAAGTATTATTCCTGTATGTTGTAAATACTTTTAATTTTATTTATTTTGGAGATTACAGCTTGAGACGTTTAAATTAAATAGTTTACAAAAACTGAGGATCAATTTACAAAAATTCAAACTCGAAGCATTTATTTAAAATAAACCAATTACAGACACTTTTGAATTGTCAAGGGGTCGGACAGTCAGAAAGATGAAGCTAGTTGCCCATTCTAAAGCGTTATAGGTACCTATGGAGAAGAACGGGCAAGAAACTCCACGGACACTAATTAAAATATTGGTAACATCATTCAGGTTCATTTGTTCCATAAGCGCTTTTCCATAAGAGATTTGTTCTTATGGAACAAATGTAACTTGGAAAGATGTATTAATGATTCTAATTCTGTAAATACGTACCTGTTATAGTCGCGAATCATATTTTGATCAAGATACAATCTGACACTGACCCGAAAATTGCAAAAAACGTAAGAAAATTTGAATTTCGCGGGCTACAACTGCGCATTCACCTTAAGTGGAAATGACATCAATTGGGAAGAAAGGCTTGAATAAACTTTAGATTGCCATTTTTGGAAGGTTTAAAAAGCGAATTTTAATTAATAGCTTACTGAGTTTACTAAGCTCGAATTCTGTAAAATCGGCAAAAAGTCAAAATTAATCTGCCTAGCCTTTGCCCAACTATGTTGGAGTCGGCTCCCAGTCTAACCGGATGCATCTGAATACCAATATTTTACATGGAGCGACTGCCTATCTGACCTCCACAACCCAGTTACTGGGCAGCACGGGTAGTCTTTAGTCTATGACAGAAAATGTTGCCCGTAAAAAAATCTTAAGCTGTAATCTCCAAAATGATTATTGTAATTTAATAGATTATAAAAAATGAATATGGAATTTTATTCGAAACATTTATATTTTAAATGATTATGTCTCGTAGATTTGTTGATATTTTTTGTTGTTACTTCAGTGGAATTATATTATTATTTTCACCATTATTTTGTGTTTTTATTTTCGTTTTCGCTTTTTCTTTACCTTTTTTGACTTTATTAGGTGTGGCAACTCTTGCTAGTTTTGATACTTTCCTTAAACGCACAAAAAGGGGCAATGGCGGTACTGCCAACAGTCCTTTCAGTTCAGTGGCGTGCATTGCATATAGGCATATAAGCAGTGCCTACCTCGATATATCAATATAAGCCTGTCAATTACATTTTAGTGTGTGTGCGCCACAATTAAGAAACTCACAAAATTATCATACCTAACAAAAAACAAAATCTTCATACAAATACGCGCGGCAGTAGGCAGTCGCCGGACGGCCTACTCGGCTCCCGTACTATTCGCACATTGTTATTTGTCTTTACTCGTTCAAGTTAATACGACAAAATTAAAAATACGTACGTCTCACGCGTAATACGTTCGACCTTCGCAATTTATCACCCTAAAGTAGGCATGCCTACTCAAATAACCACACTTTTGACCTCACTTTTTTTCTGATTAGTGGCCGCGTTTGCCTAGACTAGACCCGGCCTAGTGCCTACCTATTCTGAAAACCAATGCACGCCACTGTTTCAGTTATTATATCTCTGACAACAGCAACCTTATTCTATCTATTTTTCTCTATGGCAATGGTGCCGATGTCGACAAGCAACTTTATAGTAACGGGAATAAAGATGTTACATCATTATCTGCCTAGCCTTTTCCCAACTATGCTGGGGTCGGCTTCCAGTCTAACCAGATTCAGCTGAATACCAGTACTTTACATGGAGCGACTGCCTATCTGACCTCCACAACCCAGTTACTGGGTAACAAGATACCCCTTTGTAGGACTGGTGGTCAGACTTTCGGGCTTCTGACTACCTGTAACGACTGTCAAAGATCTACAAGTGACTGCCGAGACCAATTGTTTAATAGGGTCTCAATGTGTAATGGATGGTCACCCATCTACGGACCGGCCTCGGCAAGCGTAGCTTAACTTACGATGGACCCGTGGTCCTATTATTATTTAGCCACGAGCTCCTCACTGGCACTAAGAAAATCCGAGGTAAAATAGCTGAAAGGACAAATTTCCTATGGGAATGTTACTATCCTACTATGGGAAATTCCCCAGTATGTGACTTACCAGCAGCGCCCGCGGTTTCACCCGCGTAAGTTTCGATTCCGTGGGAATATCGTGATAAAAACTATCCTATGTCCTTTCCCGGGACTCAAACTATCTCTATACCAAATTTCATCGAAATCGGTTCAGCGGTTTAGGCGTGAAATGGTAACAGACAGACAGACCGAGTTACTTTCGAATTTATAATATTAGTATGGCTAAGCCAAAAATTACTTCTACTACTCAAAAAGAATCCACCTACAGACTCTATTTTACACAAATCTTTACATTTTGACGTAACTTTTTAGGACCTACAAACTTTCTGTGCCAATCATATTAGACCTTTTTAAAGCATTCTTAGTTTCTTTATTTCTTACTAGCTCCTACCCGCGTCTGAGTGTATTTTGTATTTCAACATTTTTTAGTACAAAATCCAGGATGAAAAGTAGCCTCTGTCACAGGTTATCTATCTGTCAAATTTCATTGATGATCCTTTCACTAGTTTTGGCGTGAAAATGTGACAGACAGAGTTACTTTTGTATTTATAATATTAAAGTATGGATTAATTCACATAGGAACTGTTGAAATTTTCACAAACATGGCATTTTAAGTTGACCATAATAATGGGAACCTGAACTATTTTACACTGGGAATGTCCGATTTCATATTATTAGTGATTGCAGAATTTGGAATATACAGGAATAAAAATCTGGTGTTTAAATATTCAGAAGCACTTAAAATCTAGCTTTTAACAGTAATGGAAGCACAATAAAATAAATATTAACTAATGGGAATTTCCCACCTTATGATATTCGCCTTTATTCCAGAGTATACTTAAAGTAAGAAAATTTAATAATTGGATAAGTATCTAAAATGCTAAATTTTTTATGATACTTTCATTTTGAATCGAGGTAATCTACAGAGTGTTTGGAATGGGTTGAATATGTATTTATGACATAATGCATCGATTATATTTTCGTTAACTTTGGTTTCCTATGAAAGCGGCACCCTAATAACACACTATCAATCTAAATCTGAATTTGAAGGATACCTATTGATAATATCGCACACCCAGAACAACACTGTATTATGTCGAAAAATCTTAAAATCGAGTTTTTTATTTAATAGATCAGCCAAAATTTTTCCGCGCTTACCACGAAGACAGGCGTATTTATATAATACTGATACGCATTGGATTCTTCACATGCAATATTCAGGACATTCGCAATAACTTTGACATAACATGAAATAATGGTTTTTCCGTCCATTCTGAAAAATGAGCTATTTTGACTTAGTGCAGTGTTGATCTGGGCGTGCGATATATAATCCATTGCTCATAATTATGTTTGAAAATTATCAGGGTTATTGGAAAAACACTAAAAACCTCTTAAGAGGCCATTGTACTCATCATTGTGAACAACTTTTACTATAGGACCAATCCTGAAATCGCGAAAAAAAAAACAGCTGTTCCCTACATTTATGTTCGTATAACTCGTCAAAATGTAGAGAACAGCTGATTTTTTTTCGCGATTTCATGATTGGTCCCATAGTAAAAGTTATTCATAATGATGAGTACAATGACCTCCTAAGAGGTTGTTGGTCTTTTTCCAATAACCCTGTTTAAGTCTGCTCAACAACGTAAATAATGCAATGAATGTTGAACTGTCAAAAGGAGAGCCATTGCCATTGACAATGTGTTACGCAATTATCCCACAGTTCAGCCATTATTATAATGGCTGCCATGATTATCTGTCAGTTTCACCAGTATTTGACATTAAGGTGTCAAAAAACGATGTATAATTCTGCCGTCCTTACAAAAAGTGCAATAACTCGCTTGTATTACGGATATATTGTATGTAACTTTGTAAAGCCCAAAATCCAAGTTATTGCAATTTTTGTAAGGACAGCAGATTTCTTATCAGTAGGCCTAGGGCTGATTTTGTCGTCCTTACAAAAAGTGCAATAACTCGGATTTTGGGCTTTACATAATTACATACATATCCGTAATAAGCAAGCGAGTTATTGTATTTTTTGTAAGGACGGCAAAATTGGACATCCGCTATTGTGTGACCGTTCACCGCTTTCTTAGGAAACCATAGCTTTATTTAGGCTCCTAGACTTGAGGTGAATCACACACGGGATGTGACCTCGCGCGTTTATTGTTTTAATGAATAGTCAGGCGATTATTGGCGCCATTTTGAGCAACTCCATACAAGTTAATTGGCACAATCGTCGCGAGTGAAGTTCCCCCGCATCCCTCGCAGAATGCGCCCAGTTCGGCCAATGCTCTAGTGGCTTTCAGAGAACGTTTGATTTAAGTTCTTTTTGAAGTGAAACTTCTTTACGCACGCTTGACTTGGGGAGTAAGCTGGCGAACGCGTGACGTAAGCGTTACGAAAAGTGTGATTCTTTCTCTCTTCCTCTCATAGCCAAATACACTTGGGAGCAAATAAATCGAGCCACTTCCTTTTTTCACGTATAATGGTTATTATTTTTGGTATTATGGAACGTATCAAATCGAAACATATATCGCCTAAGAGCTTATTTAATAATCTTTACAATGAGGGTAAATTATTGAATGATAACCTTATTTAATGATAAATTATTGGCTCTGAAAGAAAAACGGTAATTTTGATAGAAAATTGTCAGTCCAGAAAAAAACAATTAAAAACAAAATTATGGTATAAACTTATTCTTAATATCTTGTGTAACCCCCCCTTGCCCTGATTTCGATAGATTTTCTGGACTGTTTTAACCCTACAATTTTCTATCAAAATTACCGTTTTTCTTTCAGAGCCAATAATTTATCACTAAATAAGGTTATCATTCAAAAATTTACCCTCATTGTAAAGATTATTAAATAAGCCCTTAGGCGATATATGTTTCGATTTGATACGTTCCATAATACCAAAAATAATAACCATTATACGTGCAAAAAAAAGCAAGTGGCTCGATTTATTTGCTCCCAAGTGTACGTTTGAAGTTTCGCTTCAGTCGTGTGGTCATAAGCACACTCGGTTTTTTTTTATCTTATTACCTATGTATTATAAATGTATAATATAAATGCACACGAAAAGTGAGATTTGTAAGCAAATTAGGTGTCGAAGATGTGGTTATATTTACGTGTGGTATAGATCATCAAACTGAACAGCTTTTCGCATGGGACCAACATCGTAATCGCGATAACACGGCACGGTTTCATTACGTTACGGCGTAGAAAAAACGAGTCCTTGTACAGACGCCAGCACATCAAGTTACCCCAATCTGTCAAACTTCTTTGATAGATTTTCTACTTTATTACAAAGTAGGTATTAGGTTCATATTCAGTTGGGAAAATTTGACAGTTTCGGGTAGCTTGATATGCGTCAAGCGTCCATAGTGATCAATACAACTGACGGCCGTGCCTACACACGCCGAATAAATCGTAGTTTTTAATTGCAAGAAAAACGTGTTATACAGTGTATCAGGTTAAACGAGGGACATACTTAAGAGAGTGTATTACTCATGAAAATGAACAACTCTTAATATGGGGCGGACTCAAAAATATGAAAAAAAAAAATTGCTGTTCCCTACATTTTGTCTAGTTATGCGAACATAAATGTATAGAGCGGCTGGTTTTATTTTCTCGTTTTCAGTTTTCAGTGTTGGTCTCATAGTAAAAGTTGTTCATTTTCATGGGTACTATACTCCCTTAAAGTAAGTCCCTCGTTTAATCTGACACACTGGACAAAGGGCCTTACCTACATCGAGTACTTAGACATTGAAGTTTTGTACAGACGCCAGCACATCAAGCTACCCGAAACTGTCAAATTTTCGCAATCAACTTTGAACCTTATTTTTTAGGTACAAAGTTGATAATCTATTAAAGAAATTTGACAGATTATAGTAGGTTGATGTGCTGGCGTATGTACCTATGAGACAGTTGACAATTTTTTCGCGATTAGGTACGATTTTAGTCCCATAAAGAAAGTTCTTCAGTTTTGAGGTCTGTACGACACCATTAGATATGACCAAACCTTTCTGAAACACGCTGAATTGTAATTAAACTGCTTTTTATTAATAATAATACATTGAAGTACAGTCGCCAGCACGTCAAACTAGCCGAAACTGTCAAATTTTCCCAATCAACTTTGAACCTTATGCTTTACCGATAAAGTTGAAAATCTATTAAAGAAATTTGACAGCTTTTGCAGTAGCTTGATATGCTGGCGTCTGTTCTAAATAATAATAATAATGATTAGCAATCGTAATAATAAGAGTTGAAAGACTTCCAATAAATGCAACAATAGTTTTCCATTAATGAAAGGAATTGTTAATTAATTATTTTTAATTAAAATTGTAATTAATTACGAGAGGTGTCGCCCGACACCAGTTTGGAACGAAGTTTCTTTCGTTTTAGCATACCTACTTACTTAGCGGCATTTGGAGGTTATTTCGTTTATCCGCCCCAAATAATCCACCCTAAGGTAGATACGCGGAAATGCCGGGGCCACACCAACGTAAAACGCCGATAATTATCGCAATAACGGGCGTTAATCGTAGGCGCAGCCACAACTTATGGCGATAATTATTGGCGTTTCCCGTTGTTGTGGCACCGGAAAAACGCATATCCGAAAATCCACCCTAGGCCTAGATGAATAATAGCACATTACGATAGACTATTAGAGTCACACGCATCGTCATCATCTGCCTAGCCTTTTCCCAACTATGTTGGGGCGGCTTCCAGTCTAATCGGATGCAGCTGAATACCAGTATTTTACATGGAGCGACTGCCTATCTGACCTCCACAACCCAGTTACTGGGTAATACGATACCCCTTGGTAAGACTGGTTTGTCAGACTTTCGGGCTTCTGAAGACCCGTAACGACTGTCAAAGATCCACGAATGACAGCCGGGACCAACGGTTTAACGTGCTTTCCGAGAGACGGAGAGGTCTCGGTATGGAAGATTGGTCACCCATCCACAGACCAACCGCGGCAAGCGTAGCTTAACCTGATCGATCGACCTGTGCGGCTGTTATTATTTAGCCACTCCCCTCAGCTAGTTGAATAATAGTACATTATGATAGACTATTTAAGTCATACGTATTGTATAGGTACTAATTTATAGATCGTGTGACCTAAACCCGCACTTTTCGCTTTTCTGTGTAAAAATGTACTAATTAAGTCACAGGAAAGCGTGACTTAAGTGCGGGTTTAGGTCACATAGTGCTATAAACGCAATTTATAGGCTTAGGGTGGATTTTTGGGCCTACATTTTCGCGGTATTCACCTTAGGGTGGATTTTTGGGCCTTCATTTTCGCGGTATCCACCTTAGGGTGGATTTTTGGGGATGGATAAACGGAATATATCCGACTTTTGTTAGGTACGTTACAAAAGTGCCGCGATATTTAAATTGGTATACTATTTTTTCGGTCTAGCGTCTCTCATTCGGTAAGTTTGCAGTGTAACGTGCGATTAGGAACATCGTTCCAAAAGTTAGTATAATTAATTAAAATTATTTTTTAAATTTTAGTCCTAATAGTTGAATTTATATTTATTTGGGGACAAAATGAGACATTAACTCAAGGCTTTATTCCCCAAGGGGTTAAAAAGAGGTGTTTAATACATCTACATTTCGTTAATAATAGAGGATGAATCTATAGCCAATTATTAGCCTGGGCACAAATCCAGAGTCCGGCTTTTGAGCAATTTCTAATGGAAAATACTGCCCAACCTGGGAATCTTTTGATCTTAAGTTAAGAACATGTTTTGTCCCCAAATAAGAAACGCGAAAGTTTAGCTTGAAAATTATAGTGTACATTGATATTAATGTAAAGAAAACTAAATTTATTTTTAAGCACTTGAAATATTTATATGATAATAAAATTTATGAATGATTATATTGTGTTTTTTTTTAGGGTTCCGTACCCGAAGGGTAAAACGGGACCCTATTACTAAGACCCCACTGTCCGTCTGTCTGTCTGTCACCAGGCTGTATCTCATGAACCGTGATAGCTAGACACATTGCTCGCAGAACAGATTACCGATGGGGCCGAAAGGTTCTGGAGTGGCGACCGCGTACCGGAAGGCGTAGCGTTGGAAGGCCTCCCACAAGGTGGACCGACGACCTTGTGAAGGCCGCAAGAACCGTTGGATGCTAGAAGCACTGAACCGGTCGAAGTGGAGGTGCTTGGGGGAGACCTATGTCCAGCAGTGGACGTCTTTCGGCTGAAATGATGATGATGATAATGATTCGTCGGCATGTGCGTGCGTGTCTATTAGCATGTATTTGTTTTACATGGACAAGGTACCGAGCTTGAACCACGACCGCGAGGTATCATCTTCGGCATGTAATTAATCTTAGAGAGTTCACGTCACCCAAGTTTTAATAATAATGTTTGCTGGAGTGAACAATGACGAGGAACAGAGCTCCCACCTCATTCTTGCCTTTGCTGGCCGGCTTGAGTGGAGATTCGCAAGAGCAAACGTGCTCGGAGGAAGGAAGTATTTCAGTAAGATGCTGGTAGGGATCTTGACCGTACTTCCGGGATTGTCCTGATAGCCGTGGAATACCTCTCCACTCCTCATAAGCACTTCAGGACATGTTGCCCCCTTGTCACTACGTCACTATGTGCTAGCGACCGTTTCCGGGGGCCCATGAGTGTGCAAGTCACCCCCTGCTATTTTATTATTATAAAACATTGATTAGGCAGGGGTCATAGTTCTTCAATAGTTATTGGTAACCAGTCCACCTTAGCCACCCAAACCCATAGTCCAACTATTTATTTTTCCATATCCTGCAATAGTCCTACACCAACCGGGGGTTGTCCTTGGGTGCACTTGCATAGTGCATACAGGGATAATCGTCGGTTGGTGTCACATTTCATTAAAATTTCCTAAGGGGTCTCTGCGGGTTGGCTTCGGCCCCTCGTTCGCCTTCCAAAGGACCGGGACCCCATGGTCCCGAGATATGTAAAAGAAAAAAAATGTTTTTATATTTTTTTATATTCTAATATTTAAAAATATAATTTATATGTATTTAGTTCAATACAGGAGATAATAATAATAACAGCTGAGGAGGCTCTCGTTGGGCAGCTGGATCAAGGGCTTGATTCAGAAAGCAATACTTCTGGACACGGGTCGCATTGTCAAGAGGTTCCTCTCTCTGGAGCCCGGACCGCCGGTAGCTTGGACCCTGCTCCCGATACCGGTGGGCTATCATTTTTTATATTTATAAATGTTTTTATATTCTAATATTTTAAAATATAATTTATATGTTAGTTTTTATGTGTAAAGGAGATAATACACATTTATTTCAGACGTAGTCCATATACCGTTAGTAACACAAAAAAAAAATTGTAAAACTATTTGTTAGTACATACAAAAACAAAGTCACAGAAAGAAATAAAAATCACAAAGTGCAACTGTGAGATTTTTATACAGAATATAAAGAAAAAAAATACGTGTGGCACTCGGGGACTGCCGCGGTAAAGCTATTGCATAGCATTTTTTCTCAACTTATGCAATTATAATATTTATGCAAAATTTTTTTTTCTTTGATATTAATTCAAGTTACGAAGTTCGTCTAGATCCGTGCGAGCTTTGTACAGTCTACACGCATACGTCTAGTCGCACGCACACAAACACCGTGTCGAAGTCTGCCGAACTGAAACGACGTTAGACGATGCACGGCTTTCAACGCCGCACCGCTGTGCCGGTCGGAGTGGGGGGGTGTTAGGTTTATTTTCGTTACGGAATTTCTTGATTCGGTCGCCGCGCTCAAAGCCCGCGATAAAAGCTATGCAATAGCTTAAAAAAGGTATGATAGACAAATAGTAGATTGTTATGCAAGGGTCGAAAGGAATCAATTCCTATACGAGGCATTTAGACGCCCGAGCGCAGCGAGGGTGGCTATAGCCCGAGTAGGAATTGATGACTTTCACCCGTGTTAAACACTCTACTTTTCATTTCGAATATAAGGAAAGTAAAAAGTAGTAGTTTTTCTAAAATGTTTATTGATAACAATAACATGCAAAGTTTTTGAATTTCGGTACAGCTTACAGGGTTAGTATCCCGCCAAATAATACTATTGTCTTTTTTTATTTTAAATATGGAACACACGCGTCATCGCCGCGGGCTGTCCCGCTTAATACTTAGGTTTTTTTTTTTAATTCACACTGGCTGTTTATACACTCACAAGACTGCAGCATTTTTCTTAATTTATGTAAAAAATTTCGTAGCTGACTACAGTTCTATTTTTAAAATTCATTCCCACCCTAAAGAGGGAAGTAATTACTATGAGTTTTTCCCGCCCTGTGATGGGAAGCAGCGTCTTCCACCCGCTGTTTGGATCAAACAAACACTACTTTCCGAGTATGAGAAATGAAAAAACTTTTTACAGTGTAATCTTATTTATTTTTTCTAATATAGCCGCTTCGGTGCAGAATAAGTACCTCTCGGTCCATTAAACCAATAATATCCTAGATCATGTATTTCTGACGGGTCCCAATGATACCGCTTCGGTAGAAAATGCTCTAAGCGCCTTCGTTTATCGAAATCTTTGTGTTTTTTTTTCTTGCGTTTCTCTACAGTGTGGAAGATCTTGTTCCCTTGCATGAAGAAATCATCTTCGACAGCAAATGTTTTTCGTGTTGTTTCTTCGGATACTTCGTCATTGATTTTCTTATTTTTTTTCTTCTTGTGAAAATATTCGTTGCTTCTCGAGTCTTTGTCCTGTTGCTTCCACGTTTCGACACTGACATCAGTAGAATCGTCGTCGTTGTGTTTTGTCTTTGGTTTTCTTTTAATTTGAGCTACGTTTTCCTCTGAACTTTTTTTTTCCTCTTTCGATGGCTTATATTTCTTTTTCGTCTTCTTATGGGATCCCCAACTTTTCTCTTCCGAACCCGATTCTTTTGACTTACTCTCCGCGGATTCAGAAGAGTGCTTCTTTTTCTTCCTCTTAATCTTCTTAGTTGACTTCTGTTTCTTCTTCCCGTGGCGTCCTTCTGTTGAATCATCGTGCGAATTAGATTTATGCCTGTTATCAACTACCTGGAATCTTTTCATTCGTCCAGATAGCGTTTTCTTTTGTTTCCAATCTGCGTTATCATCATTTTTATATTTACTGAACTTCCGTAGATCCACATCACATCTGTCACCATTACAAAATTGTACTGGTGTATTGGAAAATATGACAAGATCATTAATTAAATCTCCTTCTCCGTTTTTCGCCGAATCCCTAACTCGAAAAAGATCACTAATATCGATGTAATCATACGAAACAGGATCTGGTTCTCGCTGAGTCATTTTAAGTTTACTCCTTAAATCTTTCAAATCTTTAAAATTATCTAAATGGTAAATATGTCGGCCATATTGTAGAACTGTTTTTTTTGTATGAAGCCTTTTTGGTTTGTAGTTAGGGCTGACTTGGTGCTTATGTCTGACTTCTTCGTCACTTGATCTGCTCACGTGTCTAAGGACTATGGGCTCATCATCGTCGTCACGGAGTATTAGCACACGGCTTTCTGTTATCTGAACTGTAAATTTAGAGAATAACATTCGTTCATTATCTTACATTACCTGCACCCCGCGGCTATCCCGTGGGAATATTGCGGCGCTGATTTGCTGGATTCGTTTTCTCCTCTACCGATTATTTTTCCCCTGAGAGTTAATTTTGTTTATATGTATGTATCTATGTATATATTCTTGTTTTTTATAGTCATTTCCTAGCTAGTTATCCTGTATGTTGCACCTGCCATGTTTTGTCTCTGCATCACCCTAAGGTTGACTGGTAGAAAATGCCTCAGGCATTAAGTCCGCCTTTGTACAGTATTTTTTACTTGTGCATAAAGTTTTAATAAATAAATAAATATTGGGATAAATACGATACTTTGATCTTATTTAGGTCATAGAGTTCTCTACCCAGTGCCAAATTTAATTCAAATTCGTAAAGACGTTATAGTGTGAAAGTGTAACAAATGAAAATACAAAAAAAACAATTCTATTCTCTTTTTACACGACAGCGGCGAAGCCCAAAAAGATTCCATAAGTTAGCAACTTTCCGGCGGCTACTCGATATCAGGGAGAAATTCATTCTTTAAACTAGGCCTACGTCGGTAAAAGTGTGAGTTTGCGTTTGTCGTTAGTTTGCGTTTCGTTCGTTTCAGTTACTTGTGCAAATCGTACTACTGATATCGATATCTGAAAACGGTTTTCGGTATCGATATGAAAACTGAATATCGGTTACATATCCGTTAGCAACTAAATACGAAAACGCCCATGTCTAGGAGGGTTATGTGTTTGACCTGTATGTCATGTATGTATGTCCGTTTCTTTGTTCCCTTGTAACTCCTAAACGAATGAACGGATTTGGATAATTTAAACGTCTTTAGATTTGTCTAGGTAGCGCGAGTGTCGCTGGCTACATTAAAATCAAAAACAAAGTAAAATGGCGGATTTACGATGTAACAATTTTCGTAAAATAGTATTTCGTACAGACAGCGTCAGAGAAAAGGAGGTTCCTTTTCTCTGACGCTGTCCGTACTCGTATAGGGAACCCGTCCTCCGCCAGCCAGTCTGTCGCAGCCATCTTTTTAAGGTCGTCGGTCCATCCAGCTGGTGGGCGTCCCATCCTACACTAGCTAGCTTTGCGGCCATCGTTCCTTTGACAAATATGGACTGACCTCTGCCACTTCAGCGGGCTTACTCTGCAAGCTATACAGGGTGTCCCTGGAAGTATGGATCAAATCGAATAGGGGCATTTCCAAAATTACTCACAAATAAAAAAAATCGAAAAAAAAAAATAAAGGAGAGAAATAGAATCGGTTTAAAAAAATCTAAAGAAAAAACTATCAGGGCTATCAATTTTTTTTTTTTAGATAGCCCTGATAGGTTTTTTTAATGCTTGTTTCCTTTAAGCACTATGCGAAGTGTTTGAAAGAAAAAAAAACAAATTGGTCATAATCATAACTATTGAACCGTTAAAAAATCACCGACATTCTCAGGGTTAAAAAGTTTGGAAATGACCTTGCCCACGCCCCTATTCGATTTGACCCAAACTTCTAGGGACACTCTGTATATCGATATTGTCAGTTTCTGCTATTAATAATTGTTTAAATAATCTCATTAACTTACCAAAAACAATAAACATACATAAACAGCTAAAATCAATTAATGACATGTTCAACTTTTTACGGACACAAACATTTTTTTTTACGACAAAAAATTTCAATGTCCCTGTCGATCCATTGCCAATTTGAAAAAGAAATGATTACTTTCACCCTAGTAATTAATTTTTAATGAAGATGTTATTGGGTTTCAAGCGGAAAATACACTGCAGTTGTGTCAAATTTTAATTGAAATTTTAATTGAAACTGACTACTATTTCGTAATTGGATTCAAACACTAACTGCATTCCTTGTAATGTGTTATCATTCGGAGATCATTCCGAATCAATAGGTATTACGGGATTGACGATTTATTCGTTTTATTACATAATATATAATAGTCCTCCAGACCGTATATCGGCCACGGCGGCCTATCTCAACAGAGACCAGCCTTCGGCGCGGGAGATATTAGTGCAGGCGTGTGCGCGCAGACACAGGAGCACTCTTTCTTCCCTCACTCTCAGAGTCCAATGAGACGGCAATCCGACACGACCAGAGAGAAATCAGGCGCAGGACCAACGGCTTTACGTGCTTTCCGCGCCACGTGACGTCCTTTTCGGTGTTTATTACCTACCTACATAAATAGGTAACAGTAATAATAGGGACTAGTCGAACTCAGAGCTTCTCCTCCACATTTAAGTATTATAGGTACGCACAGCCAGTGTGGAACTCTCTGCCAGCGTATGTGTTCCCTTCCACATATAACCCGTCTGCCTTCAAAGCATGAGTGAACTGACATCTTCTGGGCTCGCTCGTTCCACCGTAGACCTCATCCATCGCTTTCTATCAGGCGTGATCGAATAAAACAAATCATCACATTATAATTATTAGATATACAGGCGAAAGTTTGTGTGTGTGTGTGTGTTTTTACGTTTGTTACATCTTCACGCTCAAACGGCAGGACCAATTTTAATAAAATTTTGTATGGAGCTGACAGCTACTTTTTATCCCGATATTCCCACGGGATCGACACTTATGCTGGTTAAACCGCGGGGCGCAGTTAGTTTAAATAAAACACGTGACTACAATGGGAAAATTTATTACAAAAGCGAATACAAAATTTATACACAGTAGGTAGTCTTAAGTTTATATAATACAGATACACGTCTCAGCACTCACCGGGCAATGTGCTTAATGCGGTCAATTCTCGGATGGGTAAGGGTCAATTCATACTAGCGCTGAGTCTAAGCGTTAATCTGAAACTTAACATGGCAAATTCACCCTTATCTCCACAACGTAATGCACATATTTCTTCTGAGATAAAAAAAAAGACGCGCGAATTACGCTGATTGGTGCGCGTGCATTACGTTGTAGAGAAAAGGGTGAATTTTCTATGTTAAGGCGGTACCCCGACCAAATAACATTCAGCATTCGCGACAGAGACAGAGAGCGACACGACTTCCTTGTACGAAAGTTTATCATAGAACTCGCACAATTTTTGGAATTATTTTAATAAAAAAATAATAGCGATCTTTTTAAATAAATTAAAACTTGGATTATTTAGATTTTTAAATTATCTATCCATTGGTGAAATCCTCAAATTAAGGCGCAGATATACGACTTCTAATGATTTTAAATTCAACATCACGTCTAATCGACCGGACTGATTTCTTTGAAAAAAAATAAATGTTATACTAGACCATTTGCTTCGTAATTTGATATGTGAATATTTGCAATTATATTTTTTTAACATAGTATAATTAATTTGTAAAGTAATGTCTACCGCGGACATAAAAACGATAATCACGCAAACACTTTCGGGTGTATTTTCATAAAACTTTCACCATCTAAAAGACAATTTAATTCCCCGAATTTTAGTATACGGTTTTTATTTGTTTGGTGTTTGAGAGTTTTTGTAAATAGATAATTGCTTCATATTTGCAATAAATTACCACGGTTGTGTCATCGCGCTTCTCTTTCTTTTCTATGCAGTCCGACACTGACCGCGCTTTAGGTCGTGTAGTCGCCTTAATCGAACGTCAACTTTAGCAAAAGATGATTGCAATCAATAATTTTAGTCATTTTTTTAAAAGGAGATTTTAAATGTATTAGGCAATGTGATGATAGGATATCGAACATTAATAATGTGCTTTCAGACGTAGTTTATTTCTCATAATTATTGAGTGAATATATTCACTCAATAAAGAAAAAAAACTTCGTTAAAGAAAAACGCGGTTTTGGTCGGGGTACCGCCTTAAGTTTCAGATTAACGCTTCGATGCGCTTTGACTATGCGCTATTAGTATGAATTTACCCTTACTGTTGATAGTGCCGTTTTTTTTAATGAACAATTATTAAGAGGGAACTTACTTTGTTTTTTTAAATATTTGGACTAGTATCATTAAGAGCGTTTACGGCATTTCATACAAACTTTCAAGCCCTTGTTTTTCGAAATTAATGAACCGATTTTAATGAAACTTCGTTCGCATAAGCAGGATACAAAGGTCTAAAAAGTTAAGAACATTTTCGAAAAATAGTGCTAGGCCAAATTAGAGCGATTTAAAATTTTTCATAGAATTTAAATATCTAATGAATAAAAATTAATCAGCACCTGACGTAAATTGACGTAATTTTAGGAGGCTAGTTTTTAATCACGTCTAAACTTGTATGGAGTAGTGTCAGGCGCTGATTAATTTGACAGGACTAAACTAAAATTTATCTTCTATCCTTCTCTTAATGAAATAGAAAGAAAAAGATGCACTGAACTTAAATTTAGTTTAGTTTGTGAACAAGTGAATCGGCTACAATGTTAGTATTGACCACTCTATGCAAATTGCCCGTAAATAATATTGAATTTGGTTTCACATAAGTACAATGCGATGAAAAGAATAGGTTTACTAGCTAGGTAACCTAGGTAAGTAGCTAACACTGCCAAAGTTAGCTTGACATCTAAGGCGCGAAACACACGGCGGAGCGGGCCGGACCGATCAATTTGACCGCGAACGATAGTGCAAAGGGAATTCTATACTACCAACGCACATAGAGGGCAAAAAGACCGCGCCGCCGGTGCTTGCCGGATGATGCCTCTCGCGGTCATTCGCGGACAAAATGACCACCGTCTGCGGAGCACCTAATAATTTGTATACAGTATGACACAAACAAAATCATTTACCTACAATTTGGAGACAACAACGACCATAAATTAAAATACTTACTGGCAATACTAACACATAGACGTATATTTGGAACTATCAAAAAATCGTTCGTACATCGTTTGCAGTGGCCAGAGATCGCTCAAGACATCGGGAGGTTTGGAAGGAAAAAGGGAAGGCCTTTGCCCAGGAGTGGGACACAAAAAAGGCTAGAAAAAAAGTTGTCGTATTAACATCCCCACATTGTATAATGGTGACAAATAAATCCTATTCATTTGACCGCATAGTATTTTTAATAGGTACTTGGAACTCAATCGATTTAATTTTGACTAAATACATGTTTTTTTTTTTGTTTAAAATGGGTTTGACAATTAAATATACACAATGAAATACATTGACTTATTTTTAGTTATAATATCAATTTTATGTACGATTGGAAATACACAAGAAACGCTGGTTTTTAAAGAAATCACACTTTGAGATCAATTTATTACTTAATTATAATGCTTAACACTAAAATTTCAATAAATAATATTGATGGACAATACTGGAAATAACCGGACAAAGTAATTAATACATTTATGATAATTTTCACAAAATAATGTCTAATTTATAAAACATAGGACACATTGTTTTACAATTAAGGCGAAAGCGCTAGCCGTCGAAATTTAAAATTTCTTTGACAGACAATTTGAATTTCGCTGGCTACATCGGCGCATCCGCCTTAAGTATGGCAACACCAAACGTACACACAACCCATTTTTTTCCATTTGCAACACTGACAATAAACTACTGGTCGGATCTTTTCCAAAAGTTAGACAAAACATGTAAAGTTTTTTATTCTAGAAAAATAGAAAATTATTTTCTTTATACTTTGGTCAAATACAATTTTTTTACGGACTACTGAATACGTTGATGTAAGCATTCTTTACATTGACCAACACTCATTCATGACTAAACCTCTAGGCGCCATTTTTTTCCAATTTCACAAATAACAATAATGATTTCGACAGAACGGAGGGGCTCGGGGCTAAATAATAACAGCCGCACGCGCTTGCCGCAGCCAGTTCTTAGAAGGGTGACCATCCATTACTGAGACCCCTCCGTGCCTCGGAAAGCACGCGGCTGTCATTCATAGATCCTTGACAGTCGTTACTGGTAGTCAGAAGCCCAAAAGTCGGACAACCAGTCTTACCAAGGGGTATCGTGTTACCCAATAACTGGGTTGAGGAGGCCAGATAGACACCATGTACAGTACTGGTATTCAGCTGCATTCGGTTAGACTGGAAGCCGACCCCAACATAGTTAGGAAAAGCCTTATGAAGACATACTTTCCTCGTTGAATGTATTTTTGGTATACAATTAAAGGTTTTTAATTCCTAGTAAGTACTGCAGATTAAATATTGTTTTTATTTGGTCTAATGTCTGCGGGCGAAGTGGTTAAAACCACTTTATACGAGTAATGTTGACAATGACTATAAAGATTCATACATACTTATGATTTTCATACATTATGACTATCAAGGTGACGACTAATAGAGATGTAATTATGGAAGAAAACGACATGCTGCGCCAATCCCAAACAAATTGGGATAAAGGCTGGACAATGATGAATAATGATAATGATGACATTGGTGCCGATTCTGATGTTCACAAACTAAACTAAATTTAAGTTCAATGCATCTTTTTTTTTCTATTTCATTAAGAAAAGGACAGAAGATAAATTTTAGTTTAGTCCTGTCAAATTAATCAGCGCCTGAAATAAATTGACGTAATTTTAGTAGGCAAGTTTTTAATCACGTCTAAGCTTGTATAGAATTTTAGTGTCAGGCGCTGATTAATTTGACAGGACTAAACTAAAATTTATCTTCTGTCATTTTTTTAATGAAATAGAAAGAAAAAGATGCACTGAACTTAAATTTAGTTTAGTTTGTAAACAAGGGAATCGGCGTCAGTATCGACTAAATTAATTTCTAACATTGACCGGGCAAAGTTGATAATAACACTTTGCTCGTAATATTACATATTTACATTGCTCTATACACCGACTAAATGTTTTTATTACGCTAACATAGAAAAGTTTTGATTAGAATTCGTTTTTTACAAAATGTAGAAAAGTTGTTTGTCTATTCTGTCAATTACAAAAATTTTACCTACATTTTTCATTTTCTAATTTTATTAAAACCGACTTCCAAAATCATGAAATCTGCTACTTAAGCTTTTTTTTCGGGCGTTAAATCGGTAAGATTAAATCAAAGTCGTTTTGAAGTCGGTTATTTTTTTGAAGTCTTCTCATTTTGTGTTGTGAAGCTGCAAAATAAATTCTTTAATCAAGTTTATTTTTTTTAATTTAATGTTACGTTTACAATCTATGGATAATTTCTTTAAAAAGCTATTCATATTTTTTAATATTGACTCTTTTGGAAATATCTCTTATATATCTTTGGAATAGGCACCTTTACTCTCATTGGTAACGTAAGAGAAACATTTGATTGATGCTTGGGGAGGCTTTTATAGGCATTCCCCAAGCATTGCCATTCAACACTTCGAGTCCAGCAGTGGACACCTTTCGGCTGGAGTGATGGTGATGATAATAACTCATGAAAAGAACGAGGTGACCCTATTGTTAAAGTTAATCAATATTAAAAACATATGATAAATAAATAATATATTCTGTGCGCAATTAACTTTGTGAATATACATATATAGCTTTTATTTTTATAATATTTTTTTAATTTCTAATACTGTTTTTTTTAAATATAGGAAACTTAAGACTAGTATGACTTTTTAGGATGCTTAATTTTTAAAGGGTTACATATTTAATCATTTTATTATAATATAATAGGTAGGCAGATGTTGAAGGTATAAATGAAAAAATCCGAAATGCAGTAAACGTTTAGTTGCCCCGCAGTTGAAACACAGTTGCCCTGCAGTTGCAACGTAGTTGCCCCGCAACTTACTGAAATCAAGCCAACGGTACCGGTAGCTTTCGAAAGAAATATATCGAACTAAAAAATTACCACACCAACATATGAAACATCTCAAATGTCTTAATGTTAATATGTTTAATTAGCGGCATAATTATGATCCCATAATAAAAAGATTAATCTCCGAAACGAATCGAGATTATATTAATTCTAAATTAGAAACGGTAATTGTTAAACTTTTTAAACGTACAGTACCCGGCGATAAATATTGCACATCGATCTTTGGAAAGAGACAATCGGCTAATTTCGGCTTCGTAGAGCGTTATCTCTGTCGCACGAAATACAAACAGTCCGGTATCTATTAGGAGCTGTTAAAACAATTATGATTTGCTTCTTTTGATAATTCTTTTTATTCTTTGTATAAAATACACCAATTTTTGTATAAATGATTGCTTTAGGTTGGGGTAAAATAAAAAGGTTCCTCTATTTTTCCTAAAGATGCCATAGTACAACTTTAAATTATTTAAATTTGGGGGTGTTAACAACTCTAGATATATATTTTGAACTGGACGCGACCGCACTCTATCGCACTTGAACAACGACTGACAAAACGTCATTTAACGTCACATAGGTAGTGTGCGACAGAGATAACGCACTACGAAGCCGAAATTAGCCGATTGTTTCTTTCCAAAGGTCGATGTGCAATATTTATCGCCGGGTACTGTAAGGCCGTTTTTATCGCAATTCGCAAAATAGTTTTTTTTTTATAATTGTTGTATGGTAGAAGCAGGTTGTGCGGACTGGCAAGTGAGAGATCATGACTTCGAACCTTATCCGTTGCACTACTATTAACGTGAACCCACTCTGAGCATAACAAAAATAATCACTTAGTTACAAGCATTGATATATAAATATCAATGGTTACAGGGCTTGAATATATCTGGAAGTTATCTTTGAAAAAGAAGCATTTGGCATGTTAAATTAAAATAATTACAGAAGGAAAATTTACAGAAAATAAATATTACATATAAATTATGACGTAGCAACTTTTTTGTTGCTCGCACACACTCACTTTTATCACTCACACACTCACCACACACAAAAGTCTTTAGTTATAACATTCTCAACATTGTTCACTACAGTAAAGGTACACAGACACAAGTATAAATCACTATAGGTAAATAATACCTAAGAGGTATTGATAATCCTGTATTTCTAGTAAACATTTCAATTTTTGTTACGACAGCAACGATCTTCTTGTCCTGTAAGCTATTTTGTAACAAAAAAACTAGCTCATACTATTTTGCTGCATGAAAACAGCTTCAGCTATTTTAGTTTGAATATAGCTCAATTTATTTAATTTTTGAGCTATTTTATAATATGAAAATAGCTCATACTGGTAGTGATTCGTCAGTCAGCTTAAGTGACAGTAATGGCGACTATTATACACATTTTAAGTTTGTATCAAAAAGTGGCCCTGTGTTTCTCTGTAGTTGCCCCACAGTTGTCGATAACCTTAAATACATGAATGTTTCATAGCAATTGCGCCACAAGGTACCAATTTCACATAAAAGAGATAGTTGTGCCGATTTCGGTCTTTAGTTGCGCTACAGTTGCGCCACAGTTGGACCACAGTTGCCCAACAGTTGCGCCACAAATTAAAAAATTCACTACTACGAGTCTATAATTCTGTTATTTCTTAATGTTGTGCTAATGCATTGAAGTACCGTTGTAGGTCGCTGTCGGCTCGGAGTACCCAGGCAGAGTTCAGTGCTATTGTATCAAGGGCCACTGATGCGCCGCGGTAGTCGCTGAAGAGCTCTTTGAACTGTTAGGAAAGAGAAAATAAATATAAATAATTAAATTATACAGAGTGTCACTGGAAGTATGGATCAAATCGAATAGAGGCGTGGGCAAGGACATTTCCAAATTTTTTAACCCTGAGAATGTAGGTGAATTTTTTACGGTTTAAAAGTTATGACCAATTTTTATTTCTTTTTCAATTACTTCGCATTGTGCTCAAAGAAAATAATCATAAAAAAATACAATCAGAGCTATCTAAAAAAATAAATTTATAGCCCTGATAGTTTTTTGTTAAGATTTTTTTAAAACGATTTGATTTCTCTTCTTTTTTTCGTTTTTTTTTTTGGTAAAAAGTTTGGTAATGAAGTTGCCCACGCCCCTATCCGATTTGATCCATGCTTCCAGGGACACCCTGTATAGCTTTTAAAAACCTTAACTATAGGTATCCACTGCAGGGGCAAATGGCTGGGGTGCCTGGGCAGAAAACCTCCACGTTTGCCCGGGGACTGGAGTTCCCTTCTGGATACGTCCGGGGGGAAGACCAGTGTTCGGGCCGGTGCACCCTGGGGTGCGGGCAGCGATTTCCCATTGGGATTATTTCCCAGTGGGATGCCGCTGTCCGCATGCTAATGTTCTGCCAAGAGGATCGCTCCAAACATGTCGCTCTGAGTAGCAGAGCGGCAGTTGTGGTGGAGTGAGAGCGGGCCCGGTGTGCACTTACCCTGCCGCCGGGCAGGCAGAAGGGGTAACCCCCCCCTGCCACCGCTAATCTCGTAGCCCCGGAGACAGTTAGGGGCGTCGCCCGCACGAGCTGCAGCCTCGGCTCTGGCTCGTGTGGGCGGCGCCCCGTAAGGTCATGTCTCTGGCTGTTGAAGGGGGTCGAGGGTCTTGGCTTAACCGCCCGGACCGCGAGGAAGATTAACCTCTATAAAAAATTCCCCAAACCTCCAAGCGGCGGCGCACCGTGAGGGAGGTTGCAAGCTTGGCTAGTGGGTAGCTTGATTTAGTCGCTAGTGCGAACCGATTATTTTGAGTCAATAAAACATGAAAATTACTCGTGGGAACAAATATGGAAAATTGTAAAACGAAGCAAACAGAAGAGGGGAGGAGTGATGCGGGGTCGGAGTCCGACGCTGCATCAGGAGACGCAAGCACGGGAGGCTCAGAGAGCCGCCGTGCCAAGGAGACGGCCGCTGCGACGACGAAGGTCCACAGCAAGCGGCCAAGGTCAGAGGACGGCCAGGGGTCGTCCACTGACGGGGAGCTGGCCTCGGCCAGAAAAATCCCCACCAGTAGGCGGGGAGGAGTCAGAGAGCGAGGCAAGGGGAGGGGACTCACTGCCCGGGAGGCGGCAGAGCGAGCGGAGGAGCCCGCAAAGGAGGGGGGGACCGGTCGCGCGGTCGCTTCGGGGCCCTCAAGTGACGAGGCGAGTGAGGCTGGCGGCCCCGATGCGGACCGCAAGCTCAGGTTTGCGGCGGTCGTGGAGGCCGCGATCCGGGATGTGTCCCTGAAGAAGCTACAAGCTTCTAAGAACAGGGCCATACTCTCGGCACAGGCCTCCATCATGGCGGCAGCGGAGGCGGCCAACTATGCTGGTCCTTCAGCCAGCGAAGTGGCCGAATTGCGGGCGGAGGTCGCCCGCCTGAAGGCCGCCATGGAGCTTCTCCAAGAGGAGAACGGGAGGCTCCGAGCAGACCTGGCCGGCCTGAGGGTCGCCGGCGGCGTGCAGGCAGAACCGGCAAGCCAGCCCGTCCCGGTGGAGAACCAGGTCCTGAACCTGGTTCGGCAGGAGCTGGCAACCTTCCAGGCGCGGTTCTCCGCTCTGGAGGGTATAGTCCTGCGCCCCCCCCTGGCGGGCAGGACGGCCCCGGGGCCGAAGGCGGCCTCGTACGCGGCCGCTGCGGCAGCTGCCGCCCCTGAACCCGGGCCGTCTGGCCGGGCCCAGGCGCCGGCCAAATCGGCGTCGGGTCGCGGTGCCCCGGCGCCGGCGAAACCGGCGTCCGCTGGCGGAGCCCCGGCGCCGGTAAAACCGGCGCCTGGCGGCAAAACCCCGGCGCCGGCAAAACCGGCGCCTGCCGGCAAAACTCCGGCGCCGACCGGCAGGACGACTCGGGAGGGAAAGGCCCCAGAGCCTACGCCCCGCCCCCAAAAATCTCCCACGACCGACGCCGAGTGGCATGTGGTCGGGGAGAAGAAGAAGGCGGCCAAGGCGGCCAGAAAAAAGGCGCAAAGGAGGCGTCGCAAGGAACGAGCCGTCGCGGCTAGGCTTCGCTCCCCAAAGACCGCGGCTGTAGTTATAACGCTACAGCCGGAAGCGGCTAAGAGGGGAGTGACGTACTGCGACGTGCTCACCAAGGCACGAGAGACGGTGGACCTCCAGGAGCTGGGGATCACCGGGGGCCTTCGGCATAGGGTGACCGCTACTGGCGCCCGCATGCTGGAGATCCCCGGTGCGACGAGTGGCCCGACCGCTGACGCCCTGGCTGAGAAGCTAAGGGCGTCCCTCAACGCGGACGAGGCTCGAGTCTCCAGGCCCGTCAAGTGCGCAGACATGCGTATCCTGGGCCTGGATGACTCCGTAACGGAGGGAGAGGTAGTGGCCGCCGTCGCCAGGGCGGGCGGGTGTCTGGCCGACCAGGTGAAGGCGGGCACCATTCGTCCTGGTTTCGCGGGCATGCGAACTGTGACGGTAAGCTGCCCCGTGACGGCGGCCAGAACAATCGTCGAGGGCCGAAGACTCCTGGTGGGCTGGGTGTCAGCGCAGGTTAAACTGCTGGAACCCAGGCCTCTGAGGTGCTTCCGATGCCATGTGGGGCACCACGTTGGCGTCCAGTGCACTTCGGAGGACCGCAGCACTCTATGCTTCCGCTGCGGTCAGCCCGGACATACGGCTGGCTCGTGCAGCGCCGCGCCGCACTGCGTCGCATGTGCGGCTGCTGGCAAGCCGGCCGATCACCGGGCGGGGAGCAAGTCCTGCGCTCCACCCACCGGGACCAGGAGAAAAGGCAGGCCCTCCGCCGCCGTCGCCACCCCCACCGTCGCCGCCGCTGCTGCTGTCGCCGCCGCCGCCGCCACCGCCGGGGGGCCCTCACAAAGGGCCCGGGAGGGGGCTGAAATGGAGGAGTAATGGCTCCATTGCGCCTCCTCCAGGCGAACATCAACCACTGCGCCTGCGCTCAGGACCTGCTACTCCAGAGCATGACGCAGTGGTCGATTAACATCGCCGTGGTCGCTGAGCCGTACTTTGTCCCGCCCAGGGATAACTGGGTGGAGGACCTGAGCGGCTCAGTGACCATAATTTCGTCGGCTGCCGCCGGTACCCCGTCCCTCGAAGGTGTCACAAAGGGACAGGGGTGCGTAGCGGCACGGTTCGGAGAGATCGTAGTAGTGGGAGTGTACTTCTCTCCGAACCGAACTCTCGCCGAGTTCCAGAACTCTTTAACAGAGTTGAGTGTCGTCGTCGCCGGAAACCATTCCTTCTCCGTGCTAGTGGTCGGGGACTTCAACGCCAAGAATTTGGCCTGGGGTTCCCGCTACACGGATGTGCGGGGCAGGATGGTGGAGGACTGGGCCCTGGAAACAGGCCTGGTCGTCCTAAATCGGGGTTCTGTCCCTACGTGTGTGCGGATGCGGGGCGAGTCCGTAGTGGACATCTCGTTCGCCAGCCCCGCTCTGTCACAGCGTGTCAGTGACTGGCGCGTCATGGAGGAGGTGGAGACCTACTCCGACCACCGGTATATCCGGTTCGACGTCTCCACCCAGACCTCTAGCGCGCTGGTCCAGCAGGCCCCGAGTGGTCCGCGGTGGGCGCTGAAGCAGCTGGACCGGGAGCTCCTCCTGGAAGCCTCGATCGTGCAGGCCTGGGTGTCATCACCGGACAGGCCTGCCGATATTGACAATGAGGCGGAATGGCTCCAGGAGGCCATGTCCGATATATGTGACGTGGCAATGCCCCGAGTCCGGCCAGGAGGCGCCCGACGTCAGGTGTACTGGTGGTCGCAGGAGGTGGAGTCGCTACGCAAGGCGTGCGTCGACGCGCGACACCGGTACACCAGGCACCGCAGGCTCCGCATCCGCCCTCCGGATGCGGAAGCCACGGAGGCGGAGCTGTACGAGGGGTACAGAGCGGCGAAGACCGCCCTCCAAGGGGCTGTCCAGCGGGCCAAGGATACGGCCCGCGAAGAGATGGTGGAGACTCTGAACAGAGATCCATGGGGGCGCCCTTACAAAATGGTGCGGAATAAACTCCGCACCTGGGCCCCCCCGCTGACGCAGAGTCTCCGCCCACAGCTCGTGGAGGAGGTGGTGAGCACTCTGTTCCCTTCACGGGGGGAGCATACTCCCCCGCCCATGGCTCCGCCACTTGCGGTGCCCGAAGCGGACCATGAAGACGACGACGACGACATCCCTGAAGTGACCGGGGTAGATCTGAGAGCGGCGGTAGGCAGGCTGAAGGCCAAAAATACCGCCCCAGGACCCGACGGCTTGCCGGGTAAAGTCTGGGTCCTGGCCTCGAGGGCTCTCGGGCCTCGACTAGAGGCGCTCTTAAGCGCATGCATGGAGAGGGGCCAGTTTCCACTCCGTTGGAAGACGGGGAAGCTGGTCCTCATTCAGAAGCCAGGGCGCCCTGCGGACTCTCCGTCCGCATACCGGCCCATAGTGCTGCTCGACGAGGTCGGCAAGCTCTTTGAGAGAGTGATTGCAGGCCGCCTCGTCGGGCACCTAGTGAGGACGGGGCCGGATCTTGCGGATAGCCAGTTTGGCTTCCGCAAGGGGCGCTCGACAGTGGACGCCATCATGCGCGTGAGAGCCCTCACGACGGGGGACGCGGTGACCCGGGGTGGGGTCGTCGTGGCGGTGTCACTCGACATCGCCAACGCGTTTAACACCCTGCCCTGGAGCTGTATTGGGGAGGCACTCCGGTATCACCGGGTGCCGACCTACCTCCGTCGAGTAGTTGGGGCGTATTTGACGGACAGAGCCGTCATCTACCCTGGTCGCAACGGGGAATGGAACCGGCGAGAGATGTCGTGCGGTGTCCCACAGGGATCGGTTCTGGGGCCGCTCCTGTGGGACATCGGTTACGACTGGGTGCTGCGAGCCGACCTCCCTGATGGCGTCAGCGTGGTTTGCTACGCTGACGACACGCTAGTCCTGGCGCAAGGGAGGTCGCATCAGGCGGCGGCCGACGCGATGACACGCGGGGTTGCGATAGTCGTGGAAAGAATCCGGCGGTTGGGTCTCGAGGTGGCATTGCACAAGTCCGAGGCCATGTCTTTCCATGGGCCTCGGAACGGGCCACCATCGGGATCCCAACTAACGGTGGGAGGGGTTCACATCGGCGTCGAGGCAACGATGAGATACCTGGGTCTCGTCCTCGACAGCCGGTGGAACTTCGTCGAACACTTCCGACGTTTGGCCCCCAAACTGGAAAGGACCGGGGCCGCCTTCAAGCGGCTCCTGCCCAACCTGGGGGGGCCAAACACCTCCTGCCGGAGGCTTTACGCGGGGGTCGTGCGGTCCATGGCCCTATACGGGGCCCCGGTGTGGGCGCGTTCTCTGCGGCGGCGAGCCGCCCACTATCTGAACGCGCCCCAAAAGGTGGTAGCCGTAAGGCTGATCCGGGGGTACCGCACGATCTCGGGCGAGGCGGCAAGCCTCCTTGCCGGACTGCCGCCATGGGATCTGGAGGCGATAGTCCTCGCGCGCCTGTATGAGTGGCGCGCGGAGGCACTGAGCCGGGGGGAAACTCCGCTTCCGCGGCAAATCGCGGCGGAGCGGACAGACCTCCGGCGCGATCTCATGGTGGCATGGAAGGAGCGACTTTCGCAACCCAGCGCAGGGCACGCCACGATAGTGGCGATAAGACCCCTCTTTGAGGAGTGGCTAGAGAGGCGTCACGGCGTCCTCACCTATCGCCTGACGCAGGTCCTCACCGGACACGGATGTTTTGGGAGGTTCCTGCACATCATCAGGCGGGAGGAGACGCCCGGGTGTCGCCACTGCGAGGATCGCCCAGAGGACACGGTGGAGCATACGGTGGAGGTCTGCCCCGCATGGGCGGAGCACCGCCGTGCCCTCGTAGAGGCGATCGACAGCGGCGGCGACCTCTCGCGTCCGGCCCTGGTTCAAGCCATGGTCCGGGGCGAGAGGGAGTGGGGGGCGGTCACCTCCTTCTGCGAAGCAGTCATGCTAGCGAAGGAGGTGGCTGAACGGCTGAGGGAGAGAGCCTCACACCCCAGCCGCCGCGGGAGACGCTCCGGGCGTCGGGAGCCGCGTGACGACTCCCGGCCACCGTAGGCGCGGGCCTGCGGACGGAGAGTAATGGGTAGCTCACCGTCCGATCAGGACCAGGCCCGTGCCGGACGGCGCGTACGTGTTCCACGCGCGCCTCAAAGAGATGTCAGCATAAAGGAAGGGGCCTGCCAGGGCCGAAGCCTGCCGGGGGTGCGGGATTGTCCGAAAGGGTTACCGCTACCCCGGAACATAAAGGGCTAAGGAAGGAACACGGATGGGTTTTAGTCAGTAAGAGTCTGACACTCCCTTCGCTCCACCCAGAGCGGGAGGGGTCATTTGATGATTTCCCATCCATAAAAAAAAAAAAAAAAAAAAAAAAAAAAAAGGGGCAAATGGCTCCTCAATAAAGTTCTACGCCTTCGTTTGTTATATTACCATAGCTTTTTTCAGTGAATTTCTTTGGAAAGTGTTTAAATTATCTCAGAAGTCTGAATCAACAAAGTAATAAAAGAGGTTAGCTGTTTCGTTACTAGTTTCAAAGATATCTACATTTTTTTAATTAGTTTTCATAAAATCTCATAAATAAAAAAATAAGTCTTCTTCAGATTTTTGTACCTATATTCGTAGCAAATAATTTCATTATATCGCACCTTCGGTGCAACAAACTCACAAAGCCAAAACTGCAAAATTGAGGTAAGTATGCCAAATTGTCTCTAAACCATGCATTTACTTGGGGCAAAAAAAACATCCGCGAAAGTATCTCAAAATTCTACTAGATGGCGCAGGTGCCTTTGTGGTTATAAATGCGAAAAAATGAGGAAATAAATGCGAAAAAAAAAATCAAAGTCCTCTCCTGTAAAATTAAAAAATGAGCTGTTGTGACTTTTTTGCACCGAAGGTGCGATATGTTTTCTACTACACTAACAAGAAACCATCACAATTTAGCGCATTAACCTTTTAACCGCCCGACTTTATATCAGTTGTCGTGCCCCCAGCGCCCGAGAAAAAAAAAAAAAAAAAAAACGTAAAATAAATACCGATGAAACGAGCTGTGATGATATAATAATAATACAGATTAAACGAGATGTGTTATTTGGTCGTATATATACGACTCTGGCGGAATGGGCACGAAAATATTTGTCGGATTAATCCGACATAAGGCGGTTAAAAGGTTAAAAGTGAGCGCAGAAGTTCAGTGGTATTTTATAAACTTTGAGTCTTCCTAGGCTGTCGTTTTGCCACAGTAGCGCAACAGTTGCTTAACAATCTCGTAATAAACACAAAAATAAAACAACTCACTCGATAATAATCGTAGGGTTGGTGTAGACACCTCGCGGCTGCTTGCAGAGCGGATGGCGGTAGTACAGGCTGTGGGCGTAGGATACGCCATACACCGGCCGCGCCACGCCATCTAAACCAACGGGAAGTAAATGAATTAGAGCGAGATAGAACCTAAATATAGTAATACTGTGTGTGGTGTCTTGTTTTAGGTCAGGCATGTATAATAAAACGCTGTTTCCAATATTACTGCGTTAGGCGTGCTCTCGGTCGCGAGCCTGCGGACGGAGAGTAATGGGTAGCTCACCGTCCGATCAGGACCAGGCCGGTGCCGGACGGCGCGTACGTGTTCCACGCGCGCCTCAAAGAGATGTCAGCATAAAGGAAGGGGCCTGCCAGGGCTGAAGCCTGCCGGGGGTGCGGGATTGTCCGAAAGGGTTACCGCTATCCCGGAACATAAAGGGCTAAGGAAGGAACACGGATGGGTTTTAGTCAGTAAGAGTCTGACACTCCCTTCCGCTCCACCCAGAGCGGGAGAGGTCATTTGATGATTTCCCATCCATAAAAAAAAAAAAAAGGCGTGCTCTCGGTACAGCTGCTCCGACAAGTCTGCCCCCACCACAGCACACACAACGTATAACGGGCCGTCTATTATTCACGTGACGTTTTTTGGCATTTTTTAACCCCCCCCTTGGTGATGCATGGTGAGGTTTAAGAGACTACCCCCCAATATATCAAGTGTTTTTTTAGTACCTGCAAAGTATAACTATCATCTAATTTTATACAAAAATTAAAGACACATATAGATAGATAAATACACGCAACGCCGATTTTCGGTTGAGTATCGCGCGTTTGCCGAAAAAATAAATACTTACACGTGATATATTACTACACCCCCCTCCCCCTTGTGATATTTCGTGATTTTTTATGGACCTCTCCCCCCCCTTTCGAGCCTCACGTGGTTAATGGACAGCCCCCCTAATTAATTGTCTCACTGTGGAATAAGTCACGCGGTCACTACCACTGGGCCACCACTGCTGCGCTCCGCTATGAATAAACACCATTTACCTACAATTTTCATACCAGTGTGCAGTATTTAGTATACGGCTTTTTGTATTAAAGTTGAGTTTTACCTGCAAGTAGCAGAACACAGAGCGGTCACCCATACCCGCCAGTCGCGACTTCGTTGAGCCTCGTTTGATAACGTTGAGAAGGCAAACCTAGAACAAAATCACACTAATATTGTAAAAGCGAAAGTTTGTGAGTGTGCGTGCGTGTGTTTATGTTTGTTACTTCTTCAAATTTTGTATGGAGGTAGCTGGCACCCTGGATTAACATATAGGCAGTGGCGTGCATTGGTTTTCAGAATAGGTAGGCGCTAGGCCGGGTCTAGTCTAGGCAAACGCGGTCACTAATCAGAAAAAAAAGTGAAGTCAAAAGTGTGGTTATTTGAGTAGGCATGCCTACTTAAGGGTGATAAATTGCGAAGTTCGAACGTCTTGGTATTACGCGTGAGACGTACGTATTTTTAATTTTGTCGTATTAACTTGAACGAGTAAAGACCAATGACAATGTGCGAATAGTACGGGAGCCGAGTAGGCCGTCCGGCGACTACTGCCTACTGCCGCGCGTGTTTGTATGGAGATTTTGTTTTTTGTTACGTATGATAATTTAGTGAGTTTCTTAATTGTGGGGCACACACACTAAAATGTAATTGACAGGCTTATGTTGATATATCGAGGTAGGCACTGCTTATATGCCTATATGCAATGCACGCCACTGCATATAGGCTACTTTTATCCCGATATTCCCACGGGATCGACATTTACGCGGGTAAAACCGCGGGGCGCAGCTAGTATTTTTATAAAAAAAAATATGCTTCCAGTCTAATACATGCAGACGAGTACATACGAGGATTTTACATAAAGAGATATCCCACAACATATAGAACCATGTTTTTCTAACTGAACTGACAGCTGTGCTGCTGGGGAGTTTGTTCCGCCACTTCTTCTCCCCAGCGAAAGCACTAGGAAGTGGTGAAGGGCGGGCGTGCCGAGGGACTGTCTTTTGTAATTTTGACGTTCGAAAAGTGATGATTAAAAAAAATCCGATAAATTATCTGGGGTTCGAAAAATCAGCCCTTAGCCAATCTACTTCTGGTGCCGTGTTATGCCCGTTTAGTGGCATCATGATTCTAGTGTAAGAGAGGGACGAAGCTATACATGACCGATAGCACCGTCCCTTTTTCGGATTGGAATCCACGTGCCACGCACTACAAGTGCTTCCGAACTAGGATTCCCTATGCAGATTTTCTAAAGCATTATAAGATATTGAGCTTGGATTCCAGACGTTCACTGATCATGGTTGTGATGCTGTACGGTATATGCAATAACAAATTTAATTGTACTGAGCTGTTGAATAGATTGTGTTATTCGGCGGGAGGTGCGCGCACCTCGACTATTCTACACTGCGCGATGTAGAACGAAGGCCGGGTGCGAGCCCATCTCCGCCGACTTTTAGAAACCTATAACTCACAATTCATTGATTTTGATATTTTCGCGCTGTCGCAATCTAAATTCAAAAGAATGGTTTCACAATTTCTCGCAAGTCGCCCATAAAACGGATGCTCTTGTCATCCGGTTCCTTCGATTCGTCGGTATATAGTGTTTTTCTTCTAAATACCTAAGTACTATTTTTTTTTCTCATTTAACATGCGTTCGTTATAAAACTCAGATAATGTCACGTCGTGGACAATAGTGTGGGTTACACGTTTTTCCGACTGTAATATAACTTTTTTTTTGTAAATGCTGTAATATATAACTGTTTTTTGTCCCAAATAAATAAATAAAAAATATATATAAATCGTGATAACATTAAAACTTCGTAATACGGCCCCTGTAGTGGTCAATACGTACCTATAAAACAGCCAGTCGTCAGTAGGAGATGCTAGAGCGACGAGCAGAGCCCTGTGTGAGTACATTGGTCTGGGGGCTGCGTATGAAGCTATAAGAGCTTTCCAGCATGCCTGCCATGCTGGGAGGCCGTGGGTTCGGACACCGGCTGTGAAGGCTGCCTGTGGAAAGAGAGAAACGTATGGATAACAGACAGGTTATTATAAGTTTATTATAAACTAGCTTCTGCCCACGACTTCGCTCGCGTGAAATTTCTTATTCCCTCGACCCATCTCGTCGTATTGCATCACTTGCCCGCGTCTCCTGCTCTATCACTTAGTTTCCCCATAGCGCTTTTGCTCGGCTCCTAAGGGTCATAGCGTGATGTTAAATTGCCTATAGCCTTCCTCGAGAATTGGGCTATCAAAATGCAAGAAGAATTTTTCAAATCCGACTGGTAGTTCCAGAGATTACCCCCTACATACAAACTTACAAACAAATACCTCTTTATAATATTAGTATAGATTGTAATTCATCTGACAATTTTAATTTTTAATTTTTTTTGATAATGTTCCGAATTTATTTTATTTTTTATTATAATAATTTTAATATTTTTTGAATAAGATTAAGTAATATTAATATAAATATTTGCACACCTTATTTAGGTAATGATACAGTGTAGGTACTTTATATTTATTTGTAACATCACCTACCTGTATTAAGCAAATAAATAACTTGATGAAAAATTAGGTACAGTCAACAAAAAAATAAGTATGCAGGATCGTCGGATATAGTTGAAGTTTAGTAAGGAATCGATGGATGTTGTCGACTGAAATTTAATTTGATAAAAGAGCTGTTTGCGCGTTGGGCATTTTTTGTGACGAAAAAAAACCATTGGATTCGCGCCACTGTTAATGTAACCGACACCGCTTCGGATGTGTTCGGCTGTCCTCGGGATGTACTCGGTTTTAATGTATTCCGATATGTCAGTGAGCGATGGGAAAGTATTTTGTACTCCCGGAGTGTTTTTTTTTTAACCTACTTGAAAAAAGGAGGTTCTGTATTCGACCCGTATGTATGAATGTATGTATGTTAGTATGTCCCCGATTCTCTCAAAAAATAATGAACCAATTTTGATAATTCTTTCACTAATGTGATCTACATACTTTCAGGAAGATTTTAGTATATAATACATTAGGTAATTATTCTTATGTACGAAGTTATATGCATAAATGTACTGCATCTCTGGCATTTCTATGCGAATTTTGATGAGTCGGTGTCTTCAATTCTTCAATGCACTAGTGTTAATTGAGTATGTGTGGGGTAGGTACAACTAAAAAGTGAATAAAAACTTTTTACAAAAAAACAACCGACTTCAAAAAAAAAACTACAAAGTGATAAATAACTTTACTTTTGGAAGTCGGTGTCAAAAAACGAAAATGCGGAACCAACGACACCGACTTCCGAAGTTAAAGTTATAGAGGTATGAGGAACAGGGTGTAAAGTTCACTCAACCTCCATAGAAAAGGGAGGAGTGTTGTGTCTGGCGGGCAACTGCCCAATGAGTCATGTCGGGCTGTTGTATATATGCTAGTTGCGTGGTAAACTCTGCTTGCGCGATGCAGGATTTGCGGATGTCAGTATGACGCGTTGTTCGCATGTGGCGTTGTAGATACCGCTACAAAGTTATTTATCACTTAAAAAAACTGTCTTTAAAAAAAATTATCACTATGTAGGTAGTTTTTTCTTTAAGTCGGCTGTTTTTCAATGAATGGTGTATAATATAATTAATTTACCTCCTGGTATATATCTGGTATAGTCTGGTTCGATTCGAGCCATGAGTCAAATAGGTCCACTGCCTGCTTCGTTACCGAAGGGTTCTCCCATTCAACGCCTGCTGTTAAAAGTGCTCCGCTTAGCCATCTGAGGACGAAAATGACATAATGAGTTAATATTGATAGTAAAAAAAAGACGGGTTGCACTCCGGGAGTGCCGGTAGAAGTGAAAACTTGAATATTAACGTTGTGCATTTTTGATATTTTTCATTAATAGCTGATGCACTTTGTTCAATTTCCATATTTTAAACACTTTATATACACGAATTTTACGAATATACAGCGGTGTGGCCATTACACAGACGGTCGAGCCATCAGCTGTCACCATCCATGGATGCGCGTGGCACGCTGTAACATAAACACACACGAACATTCGCGCAAGCGCCCTGCGCTGCCTAAACGAAACAGCAGGCATACATTTTCGCGCGCCGTAGAAAGAGAGGGGGATACTTCCTCTCCTACGCCGCGCCGGCTGTCTACTCTCCATCCGTCTTACAATTTCGATCAGGTCACGTGTCCTGACGCGATGCCCTGACGCGAGTTTAACATTTTTTACCCATTACAAAAAAAGTGTACAACGCCGCTAAAGAGGTTTTCACTTCAAAAATTACGAACAAGTATGTTCAAGAGGAAAATAAAAAAAAAACAGTAAGAAAATATAAAATTGTGGAAGGATTTGCTGAAATAAATATGATGGTAGTACTTCTCCAGATGGGCTCCTTCACAAATACTAAGAATTCTTCTAAAGCTACTCACAGCAGAACCTTCTCAAGTCCAGCAGCCTCAGCTGTTCAGTAATGTTCAGCGGAATATATGCCGTTCTCGTTTGAGTACTTGGTGGAAAGTATGCTTACGCCGGGAGCAGCAAACACTGCGTTACCGTGCTTCGGGTGACAGATCTCGGCAATAAGCGTAAGTCCAGGAATCAGTGGCGTGCATTGCATATAGGTATATAAGCAGTGCCTACCTCGATATATCAACGTAAGTCTGTCAATTACATTTTAGTGTGTGTGCCCCACAATTAAGATACTCACAGAATTATCATACCTAACAAAAAACAAAATCTTCATACAAACACGCGCGGCAGTAGGCAGTCGCCAGACCTACTCGGTTCCCGTACTATTCGCACATTGTCATTGGTCTTTACTCTTTCAAGTTAATATGACAAAATAAAAAATACGTACGTCTCATGCGTAATACCATTACGTTCGACCTTCGCAATTTATCACCCTTAAATAGGCATGCCTACTCAAATAACCACACTTTTGACCTCAGTTTTTTTTCTGATTATTGACCGCGTTTGCCTAGACTAGACCCGGCCTAGTGCCTACCTATTCTGAAAACCGATGCACGCCACTGCCAGGGATGTGTGGCCGGCTTTGTGTTTCATCTCGATGGGCCTCTTGAACGCAAAGAATGTCGCAGTGAGTTTTGCGGTAGACATCAGAAAGAATTTCAGATTTGTCTCGAGTGAACCCTCCAATGTTAATCGAGACATCGCACAGAGCGTATAAGTGGACTTTGGATTGCCATCGAGGTGAAAGGATTAGCCAATCAGCGTGGATAACTCGCTGATTGCCCAGGGTGCGCCGGACGTATTCCACAAACGATGGGACACTTAATATCGTGCCCTGCGTGTCCTGTCAGCTGCACGTTACAGGAACTGATGGACGCTAGTGATGGCGCCAAACAAGTAGCCGAATTCTGGGCCGAGTACATTTAGATTGCTATCGACACGCTAAGACGAAGATGCGGAATATTATGGTCTTAAGACCTTAAAAGCGGCTTTCTCAAAGAGAGGCTTGTTTGCTGGACCCTTACCTTTTTCTGATGATCTTGAGATTTTTAGCGTCATTGCTGATGGTCTCTCTCCGGAAGACCTTGGATCTTGAACAACCTCATCAGCCTATAGAAGTTTACTGTTGGACATAGACTACTTCAATAACAACCATGAATCTTAATCTAGCTACCAGCCACCCGAAGAAGATGGCCGCTCCGCCTATCCTGGGGGCGTCCTTCCTCATCAGCAGTAAAATAATGGTATTCAGCTGCATCCGGTTAGACTGGAAGCCGACCCTAACGTAGCTGGGGGATAGGTTCTGCAGATGATGATGATTCGCGGTCTCCACGAACATGTCACGAACATGTCTGCCCTAACGGACTTATGTTATATGGCCGGTCCATTAATGTCTCTCCAGCTAAAGTAGACCATCAGAAGATATAAAGCCAGTCCTGGATTTGTCAATAGGCCGTATAGGCCGCGGCCTAGGGGCGGCAGATTTCAGAAGGCGTCCACTTGATTTCAGAGGATAAAAGTCAAACAAGTTCACTGGATTTCTTTTCTCATGGTTTTTTATACTAATACGTTAAATCCCTATAGAAACTCATTCCTATCGAAAATTATCAATCCTAGATACCTACTGTTATTTTATCGAGTGATGGATGAGAGCGGCGGGCGGCAGTGGCTCAACATAACCACCTCCGCTTCCCGCCCGCACTCACCGATTTTGCTATTAAAAAGTCCCGTAAAAACTTGTAATTCTTGTTCCTTTTTACGCTAATTTTAGAAAGGTACATGGGGGAGGGGTGGGGAGGCGGAAATAAAGTGGCCTACACTCATAAAAAATATAAATCCGGCACGGTATAAAGCTACTCACAGCAGATCCTCCCCAAGTCCTGCAGCCTGCAGCTGTTCAGTAGAGTAGACGATCACTTGGGAAGGATGCAGCGTCTTCAACAGCCGACTGAGGTGAGGACCTGAGCTCGCCACCAGCAGCAGTTCTCTCCACCAGGAGAGATGGTTGAGGACAACTCGCCACGGTGCCCAGTGGGTTTCTGTGCTGAGTCGAGCTGAAAGGAAATAAAAAGGTGGTTATAAATTATAATAATATACAATTGGTCACACGGTCGACGTAGCGGTGCTTGGAGGAGGCCTATGACCAGCTGTGGACGTTGGTGCTTGGAGGAAGTCTATGTCCAGCAGTGGACGTTGGTGCTTGGGGGAAGTCTATGACCAGCAGTGGACATTGGTGCTTGTGGGAAGTCTATGTCCAGCAGTGGACATTTGTGCTTGGGGGAAGTCTAAGTCCAGCAGTGGACATTGGTGCTTGTGGGACGTCTATGACCAGCAGTGGACATTGGTGCTTGTAGGAAGTCTATGTCCAGTAGTGGACGTTGGTGCTTGGGGGAAGTCTATGACCAGCAGTGGACATTGGTGCTTGTGGGAAGTCTATGTCCAGCAATGGACGTCTGTACTTGGGGGAAGTCTATGACCAGCAGTGGATGTCGGTGCTTGGGGGAGGCCTATGTCCAACAGTGGACGTCTTTTGGCTGAAATGATGATGATACGCCCAATTTTGGTCACGGCGGCCAAACTCAGCAGAGTATAACAAGATAAAAGTAAACAAGAGCAAGATGTGTGCAACGTAAGCCAGGCTGGAGCTTCTTTTTCCTCTGTCTGATTCTTAGAGTAATTACACGCCGAAGAATTGAATATGCCTCAGTGCGATACCTCGCGGTCGTGCTTTAGCTCGTTACCTCGCTAGATGTCATCTCCATGTAAAAGTTGTAAAACTAATGCATGTTAATAGACACGCTTGCACTTGCCAAGCGTCGAGGTAATTAAGGGCTTGTACAGACGCCAGCACATCAACCTACTACAATCTGTCAAATTTCTTTAATCGATTTTCATCTTTATCACTAAAGCATAAGGTTCAAATTTGATTGGGAAAATGTGACAGTTTCGGGTAGGTTGATGTGCTGGCGTCTGTACACAAAACTGCGATGCGACGTCGCATCGTAAAAATCTGCGAGCTCTTTCTAGTTCTAACCTATATGTATAACCTTTTTGCGTTGCGAATTCGCATCGCGCCGATTGGCAGTTTTGTGCACAAGCCCTAAGCCCCCAAAGCAACCCGCAATTTATCGCAGTGAGGGATGCTTCGGCATGTGCCTGAGAAGGCTTTATTGTACAGTCGCCAGCACATCAAGCTACTACAATCTGTCAAATTTCTTTAATAGATTTTCAACTTTATCACTAAAGCATAAGGTTCAAAGTTGATTGGGAAAATTTGACAGTTTCGGGTAGCTTATAGTTTGTTGTCAATAAGGGCACGTAATCGTTAATTAAATTACAGTAAACACATTAGGGTCCTTTTTGGCCTCAAACTATATTATTTTAATGTTAAAATCCCTTTTGAAGTTTGGTCCCGATTCACCCCTGCATCCCTATTCACCCCGTTTGACGGTATGTCACGAGTGTCGATGACGATGTCACTAGTGTCGAAGATAGTGTCGAGAATAGGAAAAGAGTGTCTTAGATGAAGTAGATCTTACCAGCAGCGGCTATCGCCCTACTAGCCGGCAATCTTCCAGCGCGGCTCAGTACGAACGCATCGTCCAGTAGTAGCGCTCTTTCAGCAGCTGCGCCGCTTGCGTATAGCTCTGCAGCGCGTTGGGCTGCTGATTCTGCAGTCTGAGAAATATTAGGGACAATTTATAATGCTAAGTAACGCCAACTTAAGGGGGAAGCTCCAGGGTAGCCCGCGAAATTCAAATTTTCTTACGATTTTTGCAATTGGCAGGTCAGTGGTGCCGATTCCCTTGTTCAAACTAAATGTAAGTTCAGTGCATCTTTTTCTTTCTATTTCATTAAGAAAAGGACAGAAGATAAATTTTATTTCAGTCCTGTCAAATTAATCAGCGTCTGACACTTCTCTATACAAGTTTAGACATGATTGAAAACTTGCTTAATAAAATTACGTCAATTATTTACGTCAGGTGCTGATTAATTTGACAGGACTAAACTAAAAATCTTCTGTCCTTTGTTTAATGAAATAGAAAGAAAAAGATGCACTGAATTTAAATTTAGTTTAGTTTGTGAACAACAAAATCGGCAACATTGTCCGATTGTATATTGATTATAATATGATATAATTTTATTTTATTGGAACATGGGCAGACCATGACCTGAATTAGGACATAGGATACTTTTATCTCGATATTCTCACAGGATTGAGACTTATCGGGGAGGTGGGACCCGCTGAGAAACAGCGGGTTGAGGCCTGTCAAGGGAGCGGTGAAAGCTTATGCGAATCCCGCACCCCCGGCCATAGGTAGAGGTGGAACACCGCGGTGGTTTTAACCGGTAAGAGCCCCTCTGTCACCCCCACGATGGAGGAAGTCCATGAGGATTTCCACAGCGAAAAAAAAGGAGCGAGACTTATGCGGGTGAAACAACAAGGCACAGCTAGTTTTTTTAAAATAAATTGGCGGTCGTTTCATGATCTCGCTACAATCAGTAAAAGTATATATCTATAACATTCTTACCTCTCCATCAGTTCTGTCCTGTGGCGCCACTCGGTACAGCCCCCTCGCTCCGACGTTGTATCTAACCCATTTGTGTTTTCCAAGATCTGGTATCACCACTAAAAATAACCAAAAATTATAGTTTCGCTACTTGTTCTTCCGTCATTTTGGCTATGAGCTTGGAATAAGACAATGGCGCCGGTTCCCTTGTTCACAAACTAAACTAAAGTTAAGTTCGGTGCATCTTTTTCTTTCTATTTCATTAAGAAAAGGACAGAAGATAAATTTTAGTTTAGTCCTGTCAAATTAATCAGCGCCTGACGTAAATTGACTTAATTTTAGTACGCAAATTTTTAATCACGTCTAAACTTGTACGGAGTAGTGTCAGGCGCTGATTAATTTGACAGGACTAAACTAAAATTTATCTTCTGTCCTTTTCATAATGAAATAGAAAGAAAAAGATGCACTGAACTTAAATTTAGTTTAGTTTGTTCACAAGGGAATCGGCGCCAATAGCGCGTGGCATTGATGGAGGAAAAATCCATACTTATAATAATTATTATAAATTCGAAAGTAAGTCAGTCTGTCTGTCTGTATGTTACCTTTTCACATCTAAACCACTGAACCGATCTAGATGAAATTTGGTATAGATATAGTTTGAGTCCCGGGAAAGGACATAGGATAATTTTTATCCCGATATTACCACGGGATCTAAACTTATGCGGTTGAAACCGCGGGGCTCTGCTAGAGTCAGTATAAATATCTGTTTCTTTTTTAGGGTAAACTTCACAGAAAATTAATCGCGGTGATTTTAGGTAATCCTCGGGTGGCCAAGGTAACGTTAGGACCAATATGAAGCACCATCTCTAAAAAAAAAACAGTAACTAGCACTCCGGGAGTGCCGACAGAAGTGAAAACAAAACACAAACAGAATACTTTGCCATCACTCACTGACATATCGGATATACATTAAAACCGAGTACATCCCGAGGACAGCCGAACACATCCGAAGCGGTGTCGGTTACGGTAACAGTGGCGCGAGTTCAATAGTCTTTTCCCATCTCAAAAAATGCCCGACGCGCTTAAAGAAGTTTTCACTTCAATAAAAATTTTCATACTACGTTTGTTAACTTAAAAATGTCAAATCGTTTATTGCAATCCATAATGTACAATTACAGGTGGAAAATAAAAAATAATAGAAACAATTATGGACCCTGTCGGGCACAACAAATTAAAAAAAAAAACCGAGTGTGCTTATGACCACACGACTGAAGTGAAACTTTAAACGTATTTGGCTATGAGAGTAAGAGAGAAAGAAAATGTGCGCGCGCACTGCTTTCTCTTGCTTATATCCCCCACTTAACTCCCGTTCGCCTCGCCCGATCACACTTTTCGTAACGCTTACGTCACGCGTTCGTCAGCTTACTCCCCAAGTCAAGCGTGCGTAAAGAAGTTTCACTTCAAAAGTAAGAGAGAGGATGAGCGCTTTACGCTTTTTTTTAGCTTACTTTCAGTATCGTTCATCCAGATCAAATGCGTGACGTTCTCCGCCCACCGTGATGTACGAGTTTTATTATCAGTGTCGTACCTGGAGAAGAAACATATAATTTAAGTTTTAAGTAACATCTATCTACAGGGTGTTACGGAAAGGGTATATTAATACAAACGGGTTGAAGAGTTGTATCTGGTCTAGAATCTCTGTACAAAATTTCAGCTCAAAGGCATTAACTTTGAAAATGCTTAATATTTTTTTATTTCGACATCACGGCGCTGCACTGGCGCGCGGCGGCGTGATGTGCGTGTACTAGGCGCACAGACACACTACAGATAATGGATAGTGACCGTCGTAGTGTGGTGAGTGACACGTTTGTTATGATTTCAATTTAATAAACTATCGAAATAAAAAAATATTAAGCATTTTCAAAGTTACTGCTTTTGAGCTGAAATTTTGTACAGAGATTCTAGACCTCTTCAACCCGTTTGTATTGATATACCCTTTCCGTAACACCCTGTATAGTAATAATAAAGCTGAAGAATTTGTTTGAGTTTGGAAGAAAGAAAGAAAAAAGTTCATTTGGACATAGTTCGTGAAACACAAAATACAAAATTACATAACATACATAATCAGCCTATAATGTTCCCACTGCTGGGACACAGGCCTCCTCTCAGTGAGACGGAGCGGGTCGCAATCCACCACGCGGGCTCAATACGGGTTGGCAGACGTCACATGTCTTCGAATTTTTGGTTCTAGGACATGCCGGATTCCTCACGATGTTTTCCTTCACCGTTTTGAGAGCAGTGGTGTATATGCCAAGACCAAAGTCATATTACTAACCATTTATTATGGCAATAGTCCCACAGTTACATGTAACTTTAACAAAACTTGAGAAAGGCACGTGTAAAGTCAACAGCACGCATATGACAGGAAATTAGACTTTGACAGCGTCTTTATCTCGTCACTGTAAGGGTGATTTTGGTAATTAAAGTGATGTACATTGGTTTTCAGAATAGGTAGGCACTAGGCCGGGTTAGTCTAGGCAAACGCGGTCACTAGTCAGAAAAAAATGAGGTCAAAAGTGTGGTTATTTGAGTAGGCATGCCTACTTAAGGGTGATAAATTGCGAAGGTCGACCGTCATGGTATTACGCGTGAGACGTGCGTATTTTTAATTTTGTCGTATTAACTTGATCGAGTAAAGACCAATGAAAATGTGCGAATAGTACGGGAGCCGAGTAGGCCGTCCGGCGACTGCCTACTGCCGCGCGTGTTTGTATGAAGATTATGTTTTTTGTTAGGTATAATAATTTAGTGAGTATCTTAATTGTGGGGCACACACACTAAAATGTAATTGACAGGCTTATGTTGATATATCGAGGTAGGCACTGCTTATATGCCTATATGCAATGCACGCCACTGTGTGCTGTTGACCGTACCTACAAGTTAATCATGTCTGTTTAGACCTTCGGTGAATAATTATTCAATGAACTTACCACGTAGCATTATGATAATTATGCGTCACATTCTTCCACGCTGTGATGTTGTCTCTCTCGTCCTCCTCAACATCGAGAAGTCCCACCACGAAGGTGACTGGTATTATCCACTTGTGTGGTGGTGGTTTAGTGGTCTTGGCTGCGGGGCGCCGCGTGGTCGGTGGTGGGGCTGTGGTAGTGGTCGAATTGAGGTCTTCTTCAGAGTCGGTGAGATTTTCTGAAAGAGAGTTTGTTTTTTAAATATTCATTCCATGACAGACAACGCCTGTCTAAACCGCTGGGTCTACAAGCATGACATTTTGCACAAGGATTCCTTTATAACGAACGTCAGCACTAAGGAAGGATTTTTGAAACTTCTTCCCGTATTGGGTACGAAAGGAAAGAAAAGAAAAAAATAAAAAGTATTTATTGCGACTTGTACAGGAAGATCACAAGCTAAACTAAACACAGTATAAAATAAAAAACCAAGTTATATAAAAAAAGTAACAAAAAAAAAATTAAACAGAAACTCCTATACGAGGCCAAAAGGCTCCTATCTCAGCATGATGCTGTGACATTTAAAAAATAAATGTCGCAGCGCTGGCAGAGTGCGTTTCAACAAATAGTTCCTAATGTTATAATGTTGGCTCCCCTGTCCTCCGCTAGGAGTATATGTGTTGTTTTGTGCCCATGTCTATCAAGATAGTAGATATGGGAAGACGATTCTGCGGTTTTTTTTTTTAAGATTTATAAGGTGTCCGTGTTAGAATCATGCCCAAAACATTTAGGAGTGGTGAAGAATAAGAAGTGGTATCCATTGTTGCCAACATAACGGCATAGGAACTATTTGTTGAAACGCACTCTATTCTCATAGGTCCCGCCGCTGTGATGTCACGGGGGAGAAATTGGGGATGAAAGTTTGTATGGAAGGATGGATTTCTGCCGGTAGGAATGCTATTGGCTTGTCTAGCAATATCCTTAAGCCTATTCACCGCCACCATTTTTTTAAGTGAAAACTTTTTAAGGTGCGTTGGCCTTTTTTTGAGATGGTAAAAAACATTGAATTCGCGCCACTGTTACCGTGACCGACAAAGCTTCGGATGTGTTCGGCTGTGCTCGGTATGTACTCGGTTTTAATGTATATTCGATATGTCAGTGAGTGATGGCTAAGTATTCTGTTTGTGTTTTGTTTTCACTTCTGTCGGCACTCCCGAGGTGCCATGTTTTTAAATGACATTTCGCAGGTCAACCTAGGAGGTTATCTGCTTTACCGGGCTTGCCTGTGGGTGCCTCAAAAATTTAAGGCCACAGCTTAAAAAACTAAGCGACTACACGCTAAGAGCACCCCCTGTGGGGTACGGACCTCGGCTTAGGGCGTCGCTGGGAGATGGCAGCAAGAGAGAGGCTGGATCGGATTATAACAACAGCCCAGTTTATAAATCAACAAATACTACGACGAATAGGGTAGTGCAATGAAATTAAAAACAAAAAACGAATCTACGTTAGAACCAAAGACATTAAAATTTTATATGTGAACTTATGTTCTTTCTTTCTTCTTGCTCCTTTAAATACGACTAAGGCATTTGTCGTATTAATCCTACTGAGCCCTGATTCACTACCATATGACAGGCTATCGTATCCAAAACCTGATATTTCGATAACCTGATTTGACTTCCCCTCAACAGCAAATAGCTGTTGGAAGAATAGCGGGCGTCTATTTGATTTAAACTGACAAAATTTTCGGGTTTTGGATTTGTGAACAGCGTTTAGAAGACTCCTACGATAACAATGATTAATGTCCGATACGATACGGAAGCGTATCGAGTGTTTGTGAATAGCTATGCTGGGGCGGACAACAATGAAGTAGAAGATTCCTTACCAGGCTCATAGAACATCTCATCCAAATCAGCTCTCAGATCCTGCGTGAGGAGGTAATTTACCATCGGAGGCTCCGGATCTGGTGGCTCAGCAGTCATCAGAAATCTGTGGACAAAGAATTTGTCTTTTGTATTTAAACTTCCTTTGTCCTCAACGTAAATACAAGGTTTTATTCGGCCCATATTAAACTAAGGGATTAAATATAATGATCACCAAAAAATATATTGAACACCAAAAAATGAAGTCTAAAATTACAATATTTCTAGCTGGGTACCCCGAGGTTAGTTTTGGTTAGGTTACTTTAAACCCACACACACAGAAATAGGCATTTATGTATTTTACAATAAAATGGAGTTTTAATTTTGGTGATCATTTACTATTTTTGGCAGTAAAAAGTATTTTTTTGATGTTATATTTTACTTTATCTGGTGATAAGTTAAACATAAGCCTTAAACTAATCTGCTTTTGCAATTTATTTGCCAAACATGTAAACAAATATGATTTTATGGAAAAATAACTTTAATTAGCACACAATAAAGTTCAGTTTATTACGCTAGAATTTCAAACATGTTTATATTTTTTCAATCGTGCTAGTCACTCTGAAATCAACTTAATTACCACTAAAATAAAGTTAATTTTTCTTTAACTTGAAATAACATCGATTAGAGACATACATTTGAATAGACCTTACAATACAGTGTGGTAGAGACAATGAATGTGGTTGAACTGTCAAAATTAAAGCCATTGCTACTGGTAGTGTATTACGTAAATACCCCGCCAGCCTTATTTTAACTAAGATAGAACTTAAAAGCCATACCTCTCTTGTTTCAGGAGCACATCATTCCCCATAGAAGTCGCACACAGCAGCGGATAGCCCGGTCGGTCGCACCAGCCGTCCCAAGCCACGCTGCTCACGCTGTCGTCTGTGCCGTCTCGCTCTAACGCACGCCAGAGGTCCCTGGGTAGAGGGAGATGGCGTTAATCTTGATCGCTATTATAGGGACTCGCACATAATTGCCTCATTGGTCTAGTGGTCGCTAGCACTACGACAGGGCATCCAGGGGATCGAACCCAGGTTGAGTAAAGTAATATAGGGAATAGGGGTTCTATATTTATGTCTGTAATTTATATGGTGTACATAATAAAGAGTATTCTATTCTAATTAGGGATTTCGCATCAGGAATTTTTCAGAAACAGCCGCAAGTTTAGCTTTGGAGCCGGTTGGTCAGTCGGTCGGTTGGTTGGTGGTTGGCTTGCCCCCTATTTAAACGTGGGGTTCACACATAACTGACGGAATATGAGAGTAATAAACACCCATTCCAGGGACAGAATAACAAAATACATAAAACTCTTTTAGAATTTTACGGTTTTTTTACTCCAACACTCCGAGATTCAGGCGCTTGCAACTTGCAACAGCGCAATATATCTACATGAGATTTCCGAAGTAAAAAGGACGATGAGTCAGAACGTCCCCCCAACCTTACATTGACCAACAGACTTAAAATGTATCTCATTCGAACCGCCTTAGCAAGCTGATCAATTTTTACTATGACGACATCTCTCAAAAGTGCGGGATATTCCGAGAAAATCATGTTTTAGTGTTAATTTCGTCACAACGTCCCCCCAACCCTTACATTGACCAACAGACTTAAAATGTATCTCATTCGAACCGCCTTAGCAAGCTGATCAATTTTTACTATGACGACATCTCAAAAGTACGGGATATTCCGAGAAAATCATGTTTTAGTGTTAATTTCGTCACATGTCCCACGAACCCTTACATTGACCAACAGACTTAAAATGTATCTCATTCGAACCGCCTTAGCAAGCTGATCAATTTTTACTATGACGACATCTCTCAAAAGTGCGGGATATTCCGAGAAAATCATGTTTTAGTGTTAATTTCGTCACAACGTCCCCCCAACCCTTACATTGACCAACAGACTTAAAATGTATCTCATTCAAACCGTCTTAGCAAGGTGATCAATTTTTACTACGACGACATCTCTCAAAAGTGCAGGATATCCCGAGAAAAATCATGTTTTAATGTTAATATTTTTGGCACAAAAAAAGAGTTTGTAAGTAACCATATTCTTTGATTTTCAAACCTCTCAAGATCAGTTAGGAGATGCCATTTAAAAAACAGAAAACGTCATTCGTTACTCGTCCAATTTTTTCTATTCCTATAGGCAGGCAGTTGTCCCACCGGCGGCGATGAACGATTAGCGAGTAGAACTAGCAACTGAAAACGAGTTGGCGAGCAGCGAGCAGCGTGTGTGTAGTTCCGATAGTTTTGTCGCTGGGCTATCAGCGAGTTTTCGAGTGCGACGGGCGATTACTCGCACCACTCGCTCGGGGCGGTTAGTCTCACAGGGGTTTCTCTCGGCGTGAGCTCTGACCACCAAGCGACCATCGTTGAGCGAGTATCGCTAGGCGAGTATTATCTTTGATAGCTCTTGTCGCTTAGCGACAAACCAGTGAAGCGAGTCCGCCGTCGAGCGAGCGTGTCGCCGGCAGTGTGAACAGTCAGCGATCAACTGTTAATATATGCATCTCTTTTGTTTACACGGAATGTATATCTATTGTACGTTTCTTGAGCGAGAAAACAGCCGACAGTTAGTTGCTTCCTCGCCGGCGGTGGGACAACTGCCATATGCTCGTCCACGACGGAGACGCGGGTGTCTTCGTCTTGGGCGAGCTTGAATCCCTCACTGCACTCAGGATTCAAGTCTTAACTCCCTCGCTTCGCTCAGGAGTCAACTCAAACCTAGAATCCTTCGTTGCGTTCAGGATTCAAAATAGCGCCCACGACAACAAGACACTACTTTATCCCAAAATAAATAAAACGATTTTTTATTTTATTTCTAAGCCCCATGGATTTTGGAGTTAAAACTGGTTGCTAGTATTTTTATAGATCTTTATGAACCTGATAACACATACAAAAGATCTGTTGCAGTGCGGGGGACGAGCCTAGCGAATTAGAAAAATGAATAAAACGATTTTTTAATTTTCATTTTATTTCTAAGCCCCATGGATTATGAAGTTAAAAGTGGTTGCTAGTCTTTTTATAGATCTTTATGAACCTGATAGCACATACAAAAGATCTGTTGCAGGGCGGGAGACGGGCCTAGCGAATTAGAAAAATTAATAAAACGTTTTTTTAATTTTCATTTTATTTCTAAGCCCCATGGATTTTGAAGTTAAAACTGGTTGCTAGTCTTTTTATGGATCTTTATGAACCTGATAGCACATACAAAAGATCTGTTGCAGGGCGGGGGACGGGCCTAGCAAATGAGGAAAAATTATAAAACGATTTTTTAATTTTCATTTTATTTTTAAACCCCATGGATTTTGAAATTAAAACTGGTTGCTAGTCTTTTTATAGACCTTTGTGAACCTACTAATACATACAAAAGTTCTGTTGAAGGGGGGGACGGGTCTCATACAAATATGGTCATCGTTCTTTGCTTGTTTTCTGAAAAATATGGAACACTCAAGCGGTGTCGTAGGTACCCACTTTTTAAATATTTCATCATGAGGTGTCATTCACATGATACACAATTTGGAAAAAAAAAACATTATCCATACTAATATTATAAATTAATGCGAAAGTGTGTCTGTCTGTTACCTCTTCATGCTTAAACCGCTGAACTGATTTAGATGAAATTTGGTATAGAGATAGTTTGAGTCCCGAGAAAGGATAGTGTTTATCCCGATATTCTCACGAGATCGAAACTTATGCGGGTGAAACCGCGGGGCGCAACTAGTAAAATAACAAATATAAAAACCAATATAAACAAAGATACTCTCTCGTATTTACGTCACGTTGCAGTATAAAACTGATTTACATCCGTCACCTCACACATCAGGTCCAGTTGAAAACCAGCGTCAGGCACTAGTTGTCTGGCATTATTGCTGAACTGGGCCTTTTTGGCGCAGCCGTGAGGCACACTTTCCTGCTAATTACTTACATCGGACTTTACGCTTTTTATTTGATCTTTATTTTTTGTTTTTTTATCTGATGTATTCTGGTGTATTGTGTGTCTTTTAGTCTGTGGTAAATAAATGTATTTTCTTTCTTTCGGGATCGAAACTTATGCGGGTGAAACCGCGGGGCGCTGCTAGTTAATAATAAATCAAAACGTTTACCTTGCATCAGCACTTGCAAAGCGATGGTCACGCAGTAACCTCGCCAGTGCGGCGCGACCGGCCGCTTCGCCCGCTGCTTCTATAGCCATGCTTACTATGGCGGCCCCCTAGAAACATAAAATCAACTGTAAGTAAACTTCTTCGTCTTTACTGGATGGATTGAGCATTTTCAAGCCCAATAAATAACCTAAAAATTCCTACCATGCAAATGGACTTTAAACTTTCATGGAAACCATAAGAATTAGTAAAGTAATATGATATTGGTGCCAATTCTGTTGTTCACGTCTAAACTTGTATGGAGTAGTGTCAGGCGCTGATTAATTTGACAGGACTAAACTATAATTTATTTTCTGTCCTTTTCTTATTGAAATAGAAAGACAAATGCATCTTTGTCTGTCACCGATTCCCTTGTTCACAAACTAAATTTAAGTTCAGTGCATCTTTTTCTTTCTATTTCATTAAGAAAAGGACAGAAGATATATTAGTTTAGTCCTGTCAAATTAGTCGACGCCTGACGTAAATTGACGTATTTTTAATAGGCAAGTTTTTAATCGCGTCTAAACTTGTCTATGAGATACTCATCTTATAATAAGATACTCATCTTATTTTGACAGGACTAAACTAATATTTATCTTCTGTCCTTCTCTTAATGAAATAGAAAGAAAAACATGCACTGAACTTAAATTTAGTTTACTTTGTGAACAATGGAATCGGCGCCACGGAACTTAAATTTAGTTTAGTTTGTGAACAATGGAATCGGCGCCACGGAACTTAAATTTAGTTTAGTTTGTGAACAACAGAATTGGCACCATTATCTGACAATAAGTTAGCCGGAACTTCCCAGAAGTGATGGAGGAGACCATAAATACTTGTGTGTCGGACCACGCACAGTGAAGGGTTCCATAGTTACGATGAATATTAATTATACATGCATAGTATTGAATTTACGGACCGCAAAAATAAGTCTGTATTTTATAGTATATCGTAAACAAAACTATGAAAACAAGATCATTTACGCACGCATGGGAAGTGCTACCCCTAATTATTCTTTGCGGAGCACACCTTCTCTCCAATTTTCGTCGATATAGTGTCAAATTCTTCGAGTAAAATGGCTGTTTGACTTCCTGACAGACGGACATGACGAAATTAAGGGTTCCATTTTTAGCATTTGGCTACACAACAATAAAAACCAGCCAAATGTCTGATAGTGATCACACTAATATTATAAAGGCGAAAGTTTGTGAGTGTGTGTGTTTATATGTTTGTTACTTCTTCACGCTCAAACAGCTGGACCAATTTTGATAAAATTTTGCATGGAGGTAGCTGACACCCTGGATTAACATATAAGCTACTTTTTATTCCGATATTTTCACGGGATCGACACGTACGCGGGTGAAACCGCGGGGCGCAGCTAGTCTAATATTAAATCTTATATTAGGTCCTTACATATGAAATTGGCGTTTTTCGTACTGGCCACTTTAATCACGAATTTCTCCTCTTTGGTAAGGAATTCCAAATTCAGTACAGCTATTTACTCATGTATTTGTGCTTCGATGACCGTCATTCATTTGTTTTTTTTCTTCTGTTTTTTCTGTTTGCGTCACTCATTTTACAAAATGGAAAATTTAAAATATCGCATTATTTACGAGTACGAGTTCCGCCGTGGCACTAGTGCTGCGGAAACGACTCGAAGGGTGAATGATGTGTATGGCGGTCATGTTGCAAAAGAAAACACAGTTCGTTTTTGGTTCCAACGTTTTCGTTCTGGAAATTTCGACCTGCAGAACAAGCCCCGTGGACGGCCTGAGACCCAAGTTGATAATGGAGAATTGAAGGCTATTGTGGAAGCGCACCCATCGCAAACCACGTCCGAGTTAGCTGCAGGCTTCGATGTTAGTGATAAAACTGTTTTAATTCACTTGAAGCAAATTGGGAAGATTAAAAAGCTTGAAAGGTGGGTACCTCACGAATTGACTGAAGCAAACCGGCAAACGCGCGTCGACTGCTGCGTTACATTACTGAACCGGCACAACAATGAAGGTATTTTAAACCGAATCATTACCTGTGATGAAAAATGGATTCTTTACGATAATCGGAAGCGCTCAGCGCAATGGTTGGATCCTGGCCAGCCAGCCAAATCCTGCCCCAAGCGAAAATTAACCCCAAAAAAGTTACTTGTAAGCGTTTGGTGGACTAGTGCCGGTATTGTTCATTACAGTTTTCTCAAATCTGGCCAGACTATTACAGCTGATGTCTATTGTCAGCAATTACAAACCATGATGGAAAAGCTAGCGGCTAAACAACCAAGGCTGGTCAATCGCTCCACGCCACTGCTGCTTCACGACAACGCCAGACCACACACTGCGCAACAGACGGCTACCAAATTAGAAGAGCTTGAATTGGAATGTCTTAGACATCCTCCGTACTCCCCGGACCTTGCTCCAACAGATTACCATTTTTTTCGCAATTTGGATAACTTTTTGCAAGGGAAAAAATTCAACTCCGATGGGGCAGTCCAAATCGCCTTCAAAGATTTTATTGATTCCCGTCCGACTGGTTTTTTTAGTAAAGGGATCAATGAACAACCTATAAGATGGCAAAAGTGCATTGAAAACAATGGTTCATACTTTGATTAATTAAATATATTATATTAAAAAATATTCGACTTTTTGTTCCTTCCATACAAAACGCCAATTTCATATGTAAGGACCTAATATTAAGTGGCTGCTGTGATTTATAAAGATTTTCAAAAATTAAGGGTAAATTAAGAAGGTCAACGTTACCTTATGCAAAGACAGTTCATCAGTAGCGCTTTCTATGTCAGCACGCTCTAGTCGCGGTGATGCAACTGCCCGAACGGAGTTGCTCGAGTCTAGCCTGAAATTAAAGGTAAAAGGAGCTTTTCACATGACTAACAATTAACAAAAAGAAAACGATGGGACACTTAATATCGTGCTCTGCGTGTCCTGTCAGCTGCACGTTAGGGGAACTGATGGACGCTAGTGATGGCGCCAAACAAGTGGCCGAGTTCTGGGCCGAGTACATTTAGATTGCTATCGACACGCTAAGAAGAAGAACAAAAAGAAGACCAGCTCTCCACCTTCTTTAAATTACTTACAAATATTTTGGTTACATTTGTTCTAGATCTTGATGTCTGAAGTTCCAAAAAACCGGCCAAGTGCGAGTCGGACTCGCCCATGAAGGGTTCCGTAGCAGCAAGTAACATAATATAAAAGTTCTTGTAGTTCGTTGTAACTTTGTGAAAGGTAAATTGCGGTTTTCGATTTATGACGTATTAAAAAAAACTACTTACTAGATCTCGTTCAAACCAATTTTCGGTGGAAGTTTACATGGTAATGTACATTATATATTTTTTTTTTATTTTATCATTCTCTTATTTTAGAAGTTAGAGGGGGGGGACACACATTTTACCACTTTGGAAGTGTCTCTCGCGCAAACTATTCAGTTCAGAAAAAAATGATATTAGAAACCTCAATATCATTTTTGAAGACCTATCCATAGATACCCCACACGTACAGGTATGATGAAAAAAAATTTTTGGAGTTTTAGTTGTAAGTATGGGGAACCCCAAAATTTATTGTTTTTTTTTCTATTTTTGTGTGAAAATCTTACTGCGGTTCACAGAATACATCTACTTACCAAGTTTCAACAGTATAGTTCTTATAGTTTCGGAAAAAAGTGGCTGTGACATACGGACGGACGGACAGACAGACATGACGAATCCATAAGGGTTCCGTTTTTTGCCATTTGGTTACGGAACCCTAAAAATCAACTACTAATGGTAAAATTAATAATTTACTCATAATTTAGACATGCGTCTCCAAATTGTAAATAATTATAGTCACCCATACGTAGAATGCAAAGTGTAGACTAGAGCCTAGCCTTTTCCAACATAGTTGGGTTCGGCTTCCAGTCTAACCGAATACAGCTGAGTACCAGTATTTTACATGGAGCAACTGCCTATCTCACCTCCACAACCTAGCTACTCAGTAACACGATACCCCTTGGTACGACTGGTTTTCAGACTTAGGCATTCCCACGTTGGGCGCCATTAAGGTTAATGGCGCCCAACGTGGGACTTTTAAAATTTCCTGTACTAGTTGCAATGCATATACCTACTTGTATACTAAGCTGTCTATGATGATAACTGTTCTTACCTCAAAGCCGGCAGCACATGATCTAGCAGCAATGTATCAGCCGGCGGCAGCGCGTCGGTGTGCGGCGGCGCGGGAGCCTTCTCTGCGAGTACTGACGTCAGAGCTTCAAGGAGCCATTGTGAAGACCACCAGCGAGGGGATACTGTGCCGCCGAACCACTGGGGAAGGTAGTATGGTATTGTTTGGTAAGATATGTAGGTAAAAAAATTAAAATTAACGTCTTACAGAAATTGCAGATGCTATCTGGAAGAAAATACCACAAATTCTGTTGATTTGTATATATCATAAATTAAATAGTGCCTATCCGTTCAAAAATGCGTGCCATAATTTTTCAAAAAGTAATCGTTGACTCATCAATGTTTCAATTTTGGTTGTGGAAGCCCATTTTTTAGTTAGTTACTGCTTTTCTGCAACTGTTTTATTTTCTAAACATCTCTTTACTTCAAAATTCAAACGGTGTTGAGATTCGAATGACAGAATGAGGAAACAAGAAAAATGAGTTCGCTTTCAAATTGTGTGTGCTTGAGTGAGGTCTACTTAGTGTGCATACTCACGAGCGACTTGCGTCGACGACAAAGGCAACTGTAACCGTCGACAGCTGTCAACGCGTGTCGGTTGCAGACGTCGGCAGGTCGACGGTTGCAGTTGCCTCTGTCGTCGATGCATGTCGCTCGTGTCTATGCACACTTACTTGAAATTGTATTCTGTATTCAACTTCACAGATAAAATTTAATTTGGCCAGTGTTTTTTTATCAGAACGACCGTTTGTGCGCCGTTTGTGCGCCGTTTGTGTAAAATCCTAATAAATGTGAAAGTTTGTGAGGATGTTTGTTACTCTCACGCAAAAACTACTGAACGGATTTTGATTAAACTTTACTGTAATATAGCTTATACATCAGAATAAAACATAGGATACTTTTTATCCCGATATTCCCACGGGATCGAGACTTATGCGGGTGAAACCGCGGGGCGCAGCTAATGTACTATAATTTCTTTGAATCTGAATTAATTCGTTACCTGTTGAGCTAGCAGTCTTGCTATCGTCTTGGTATCCGAGAGAGTTGAAGGAGACAATGTGATCAAGCCCCAGCCTTCTGAATAAGGATTTCCACCTTCCACCACCACGATATCTAGAAGAAATCACACTAATATCACAGAATACTTAAAGTACTACGTACAGAAAGGCCACTCCCTTCCCCGCACTAACATCAGTTACCGCACCTCACCCCGCACTTCGGCGTATTCGTCGCAGTTCTTTAACCCTTTAACCGCCCGACTTTATATCAGTTGTCGTGCCCCCAGCGCCCGAGAAAAAAAAAAACGAAAAATAAATACCGATGAAACGAGCTGTGATGATATAATAATAATACAGATTAAACGAGATGTGTTATTTGGTCGAATATATACGACTCGGGCGGAATGGGCACGAAAATTTTTGTCGGATTAATCCGACGTAGGCGGTTAAAAGGTTAACATTTTAACAAGAGCGCTCGCAAACACAAGTATCTCACGCACACATTCATACGTATACAAACGTCATTTTTTAATGTAGTAGTAGTAGGTAATTATTTTGCGAGCGTTGTATGGAGTGTCCGGGGTGTGCTAATATTATAAAGGCGAAAGTTTGTGTGTGTGTGTGTGTGTGTTTATGTTTGTTACTTCTTCACGCTCAAACGGCTGGACCAATTTTGATAAAATTTTGTATGGAGTTAGCTGACACCCTGGAGTAACACATAGGCTACTTTTTATCCCGACATTCCCACGGGATCGACACTTATGCGGGTGAAACCGCGGGGCGTAGCTAGTTAACGAATAAAATTGATATAACACAGACGGAAATTGACGTAATTTTAAATACAAGTTTTTAATCACGTCTAAACTTGCATGGAGTAGTGTCAGGCGCTGATTAATTTGACAGGACTAAACTAAAATTCATCTTCTGTCCTTTTCTTAAAGAAAAAGATGCACTGAAGTTATCATCATCTATTTCTTTCTTTTTTTTTCAATTATATAGTATGAAAAGAGGTCTTAAAAGCCACATTGGTGCCGAATCCCTTGTTCACAAACTAAACTAAATTTAAGTTCAGTGACTGAACTTTTAGTTTAGTTTACCTCTTTTTCATACTAATTAGACTTCGTTATGTAGTTTCTGTCTACCCTCAGGGCCCGCGGAAAGAGGGCGCAAGTTTATGTGCGTGTGTGTGCTTAATTAAACTTACCGAATTTCGGGAGTGGGTATGATGTGTTCAGCTCAAAAGCGAAGTGCTGAATCGTCTTCTGCACCCATTCAAGAAGCGGTCTGTAAAAGAAGAATAATGATTTTAAATGAAGCGGAATCGATGGCAAATATTATTAAATAATATGTGGTCAAAATATTCCTGAACGTCTCATTTTTTTAATGATACTGTTTGGTAAATGCGCAGTCAGCATTCCATCTGATGGTGTAGTCACCGCCGCCTCCAAATATCTGCAATACTAGTGACATCGTTGCTATCCCAGTAACAAAGTACCCATAATCCTTGATATACACAGAAACGCTAAGCGGCAGAAAGGCAAGGTAATCTGCGTTCGCAATTTATTTACCAAAAATGTAAAAAAATATGAATTAATGGAAAAATAACTTTAATTCCTACACAATAAAGTTCAGTTTACGCTACAACTTCAAACATTTTTGTAACTTTTTCAATAGTGCTAGTCACTCTGAAACCAACTTAATTTTCATTGAAATAAAGTTGATATTTGTTTAACTTTAAATAGGGTGGGGGTGTACAACACTGTGCACTTTTACTCAAACTCAAAGCATTTATTTCAATTAAACCATGTACAGGCACTTTTGAATTGTCAAAATTAAATAGTCGGTCAGTCAGTCAGAAAGTTGAAGCTAGTTGCCCATTCCAAAGCGTAGATCTCTATGGAGAAGAAAGGGCAAGAAACTCCATGGACACTCTTTTAAATCAAGATAATACAAAATCCTGGGTACATTATTCTTGTTGCTTCTATATGTGAGAACAATGTAAAAAACACACAAATAAAGAAACAATTAAAAAAATAAGATTAAAAATAAGCCTTGGCAGTTAAGAGATGACCAGTCTCAACCGAATCCAGCTCAACCATTTTGTAGGGATTCGAATGATCCAACACACTATAGGGTGATTCCCCGGACATGCGCCTTCACAAAGATCTTACAACTTACCCAGACTCGTCCAAAATAACTTGCTGATCACTATACAAGCTAATCTCGGGCGGTAGCTGTTCCTCTTCAGGCGGCTCCGAAGTGCCTTCGGGTATGATCGTGGATACTTCGGTAATGTTCGGCGTCGCTTCGGTGGGTAGCTCGGGCGCCGCTCGGCGTTGTAGTCGACAAACGGCTAGCGATATCATGTGGGGTGGCGTTGGTGGGGTTACTGCGAATTCGTCTTGTAGCTGAGGAAAAAAAAAAACGAGTGTGCTTATGACCACACGACTGAAGTGAAACTTCAAACGTATTTGGCTATGAGAGGAAGAGAGAAAGAAAATGTGCGCGCGCACTGCTTTCTCTTGCTTATATCCCCCATTCAACTCCCGTTCGCCTCGCCCGATCACACTTTTCGTAACGCTTACGTCACGCGTTCGCAAGCTTACTCCCCAAGTCAAGCGTGCGTAAAGAAGTTTCACTTCAAAAAGTTTGTTCATTTAAATCCGCAGGTTAATTCATTACATGTTTTTTTAGTTGTTTTAGTTTGCCGTAAGTGTGACTGCTGATCGCAAGGTTGATTGCACATTTGGTCAAAAAGTGTTTTTAACCGACTTCAAAAAAAGAGGTTCCGTATTCGACCTGTATGTATGTTTGTATGTCCGCGATTTTCTCAAAAACTAGTAAAGCAATTTAGATATTTCTTTCATTAATGTGATCTACATACTTTCAGAAAGGTTTTAGTATATATAATACATTAGGTAATTATTCTTATGTACGAAGGTATATGCATAAATGTACTGCATCTCCGGAATTTCTATGCGGATTTTGATGATTCTTCTAGTCGGGGTCTTCAATGCACTAGTGTTTCGGAAGTACGTGTCAAAAAACGAAAATGCCGAACCAACGACACCGACTTCCGAAAATAAAGTATTTATTACTTTGTAGTGTTTTTTTTTTTTTGAAGTCGGTTGTTTTTTTTTTTTGTAATAAAGTTTTTTGGAATCTTCATTCTTCCATTACAAGATTTTTAGTAGCACGCTTACTGTATACAGCGTGTCGCGGCGACATAAATTTAACACACGTACACCTATACGATTTCGCGTTTTCGTTTTATGAACATTATTTTAATTACAGTTTTCTAAAATAGCTTTTTGGTGCAACCTGTACTTACAGAACTGACTGTAGTGCAGCGCAGTCTGACGCAACTGTCTAATAAAAAAAGAAACTACGAAACGTGTACTAAACATAATGGCGGCTATCGCTGTCTCGCTTTAACATCTGCAGTCTGCGCATAGTCTGTGTCATTTTTGTTATGTTGGTATTCAGTTTTAGTACAAGTTTCATACAAGCGACGTTTTCATCTTTTTCTATGGGACTCCCGTCTCTTCTTACACATTACTTACTCTATGGCGCAGGGGTTATTAGTCGGGGTCACGGATCATAACATCGCTGCACCGCATCAATGAAATTAAAATTAATAACGTGCAAAGAGTAGGCGAATTGAAGGCAAGAGAGAGAGCCCTACGTCAGCGAACGGCGCAGGCGGTAGTATTCAAATTACGAATTATTTTATGTTGTTATAATTTTTATGAATACCGTAGCGTGCATTGGTTTCCAGAATAGGTAGGCACTAGGCCGTGTCTAGTCTAGGCAAACGCGGTCACTAATCAGAAAATAAAGTGAGGTCAAAAGTGTGGTTATTTGAGTAGGCATGCCTACCTAAAGGGTGATAAATTGCGAAGGTCGAACGTCATGGAATTACGCGTGAGACGTACGTACTCGTATTTTTACTTTTGTCGTATTAACTTGAACGAGTAAAGACCAATGACAATGTGCGATTAGTACGGGAGCCGAGTAGGCCGTCCGGCGACTGCCTACTGCCGCGCGTGTTTGTATGAAGATTTTGTTTTTTGTTAGGTAGGTATGATAATTTAGTGGTAGGTATCGAGGTAGGCACTGCTTATATGCCTATATGCAATGCACGCCACTACCAGTAGCCCTACCTGTGTGTTTACTAATGTCGCCATTATAGCGGCATGTTGTACGACTGGCGATATACGGATGGGTATACCTACTATTTAATCTTTGCCGAACCATCTGGTGCATACAGGCACATTTACATTACATTACTTACCAGTCGATGTCCCAAATAAAAGCCAGCTTCTTCCGTCGCTACTATCGGCATATTTGTCAAAGATACATGAAATCTGTGAAAAAAAAATGTAGGGATATCATCTGTAATCAATTGCTGTTATATTATATTTTCGAGCCGTTTGGGATTGAAACCCTTGGGCCGTGGGGAAGGAAATTTCAAAACGGCTGGTTTACACTTCGCGTGACCCAAGGGCTGGCTTTTACCTTGGCCAAAGGCTAAGTATTGCCATACAACGTGGCAATGCCGTTAGTCTCTTGGGTACATTACCAGTCGACAGCGATGCGGATGAATTTTTCGACGCTATATTTTAGTTTTTGTATACAGGGTGAAATTAATACGGAAGAGCCGATTTTTTTTCGCGATATCAAGTTTGACCCCATAGTAAAAGTTGTTCATAATGATGAGGACAATCTCCCATTTCGATTTGTCGCATGTTTTCAATTTCATATAATATTTAAACTAAGTAGGATAATTGATTCGGTGATTCTCACCTGTCTCTCACGATGGTCATCTTGAAGGTAGCTCTAAAATGTGGCTCATCCAGGCATGGGAACGTGGAGCGAGCGTGAGTTAGCCAGAAACGGGAAACGGCGCAGCGACTATGAAATAAAGATGAAATATTTTAGTGATTAGAAATTCCAAAGCATTTAAAAGCAGAGTCTGTCTGCTAAAGAATTTGCGCCAAATAAAATACATTATATATATATAATGTATATCACTTTGTCTAATCTTTAAATAAGTACTACAGACAAACCTTATTGTAAAGTCAACATTTGTCATTAGCTTGGTACCGCTTTTTTGTAAACAGATGGCGTTGTGCCGAAACGTCACTATTTTACATCGCGGTGTTAAGATTCTCCTGTGAAACATAACCTCAACGGTACCTTTTGTAATAAATTGTCTTACTCTGACCTTTGGTTTTATTTCTATGTGTGGTATTATTGGGACATTGAACAACTTTATTGAAGTGTCGAATCGAAGTCGCAAACCATGGATTCAGTAGGTGCCTAGGTACATGATCCTGACATTTTTCGTCGGCGATTAAAAAAATTATGCTGTTCCATATATTTTAAAACCGCGGCATTGCACTTTTCTATGAAACAGCACATTATTTCTTTTTGCAATGATAAGAGGTTAGAAGTTTATTTTTTTCACAGCTTCAAGAGACCGCAGGCCTGAGTATAATGGTTTTAATTTCAACTCGATACCTCCACGTGTTCCCGAGATAAAGGGTCTTGACAGACAGACAGATGGGCAACAAAGTGATCGTATAAGGGTTCCGTTTTTTACCTTTTGAGGTACGGAATCCTAAAAGGGAACTTTTCCAAGAAACACAGTATAATATTTGCGATGAATAATATTATAAACTTACTGTCTATGTGGTCCTGTCAAGAAGAATCCACGTTGCTTGTCACTCCTCTCCAGTTTAGTGATGAATCGAAGACTCAGGGTGTAATTGTACTTGCGCCGAAGTTTCTCCTGCAACAAAATACATTATATCGCATCCGGTTATTCGTTTGACTATTCGGAACGCCAGCGCCTAGCCTGAGTTCGTGAAGGGTCGACGAGCGCGACAGAACGCTGTGGGGCTCTCTTGAATATTGGACATCGCACGAACAACATGTGCTCCGAAACTGTCCGCGTTCCGTATCTGGTTGTGTCGTGAACCTACGGTGTGTGATTCGCTGGTGTAATTATCTGATTTGAACTGTAAACGGTTTTTCTATTGCGCAATAACCAAAATACACCTACAGTAGTTAAAATATAGCTAATACGTGACACATATGCCTCTACGTCGCATATAAGTCAAAGTGCACAGTGCTGCACATCCCCACCATATTTCAAGTTAAACAAATTACAACTTTATTTCAATGAAAATTAAGTTGATTTCAGAGTGACTAGCACTATTGAAAAAGTTAGAAAAACGTTTGAAGTTGTAGCGTAAACTGAACTTTATTGTGTAGGAATTAAAGTTATTATTCCATTAATTCATATTTGTTTACATACATTTTTGGCAAATAAATCGCAAACGCAGATTAGATTGCTTCAGTTACGTCAGCAGCAATTTTTTCTATAATACATTTTTTTTTTCAATGCAGACAGGGGTGAAATGAGCAATTTTGATGATTGTAGACCATAAATAACAACAGCAAGCTACGTTTGTCGCGGTCGGTTCGTGGATGGATCCATAAAATATCGAGGCTCTCCTCAGTACGAAAAACACGTTAAGCCGTTGTTCCCGGCTGCCATTTTTAGATCTTTGACAGTCGTTACGGGTAGTCATAAGCCCGAAAGTCTGACAACCAGTCTTACCAAGACGCCTCGTATTACCCAGTAACTGGATTGTGGCTCCATGTAAAATACTGGTAACCAGCTGCATCCGGTTAAACTGGAAGTCGACCCCAACATAATTGGGAGCCTTCTCCCGACTATGTGAGGATCGACTTCCAGTAGACTTCTAGGCAGATGATGATGAAGTCTATTGATATTCACTAACCTTAAACTCAATATAACTCTGATCAGCTTGCGGATACTCCAGGGTCTTCGCCACTTTGGGTCCGAGAGACCCGCCTGACTTGAACAGCGCTCGTTCTGTGACATTCATGTCTCGTACGTTAAGGACAACGAAGGTAGTGTCCCTGTCTACTTTGAAGTCTATTGACACTTCGCCTAAAACAAGAAGTTAAAATTGAGTTACCAAGAACATTATTGAAGTCTGTTGATACTTCGCCTAAAACAAGAAGTTAAAATTGAGTTACCAAGAACTTTATTGAAGTCTATTGATACTTCGCCTAAAACAAGAAGTTAAAATTGAGTTACCAAGAACTTTATTGAAGTCTATTGATACTTCGCCTAAAACAAGAAGTTAAAATTGAGTTACCAAGAACTTTATTGAAGTCTATTGATACTTCGCCTAAAACAAGAAGTTAAAATTGAGTTACCAAGAACTTTATTGAAGTCTATTGATACTTCGCCTAAAACAAGAAGTTAAAATTGAGTTACCAAGAACTTTATTGAAGTCTATTGATACTTCGCCTAAAACAAGAAGTTAAAATTGAGTTACCAAGAACTTTACTAGATAGAGTGAAAAAATGATATGAATATTTAAGAACTTTCCAAGATTTAAAGAAAAAGAAATTACGAATATTCAAGAACTTTACAAGGAGAAAAAAGAAGTCATGAATATTCAAGAACTTTACAAGGGGAGAAAAATAAGTAACGAATATTCAAGAACTTTACAAGGGCGGAAAAATAAGTTACGAATATTCAAGAACTTTACAAGGGGGGAAAAATAAGATACGAATATTCAAGAACTTTACAAGGGGGGAAAAATTAGTTACGAATATTCAAGAACTTTACAAGGGGAGAAAAAGAAGTCATGAATATTCAAGAACTTTACAAGATGTAGACAAAAATAAGATACGAATATTCGAGAACTTTATAAGAAGGGGAGAAAAAGAAGTCATGAATATTCAAGAACTTTAAAAGATCGAGAGAAAAATAAGTTACGAATATTTTATGGCGACCTCCAGATAAAATATTTCGGTTGAACTGGCAGATAGCTTTGTATAAATCTGTTCAATTTGTAATTTTGTCTAAAATGGACAGCACCTATCTGAATTGAGTGTATAAAATAATTTACCCTTTTTTTCTTGACAGTTGGTAAAGTTATCACTTGGAGCTTGTTGATTAATCAAAATCTAAGTCTTCCTTCATTGCATTTTATATATCTCAGTGAAAGCAGTTAAAAAATTCAAAGATCTTACCTCTCAATTCGCCAGTCGTCAAGTTAGGATGCAGCCACAAACTGTAATGTTTCGGTACGATGAAGGTCGGAAGGCGAGCGCCGCGCCACGGGAATACAGCCCCGTTGCTTGCTAACCGTTCCCTGGAGAAAATAAATACAAGTAGTGTTAAAGTATTTTAAACGTATGGCATAGGAATAGTTTATATTCTACTAGCTGCACCCTGCGATTTCACCCGCGTAAATGTCGATCCCGTAAAAATATCGGGATAAAAAGTAGCCTATATGTTAATCCAGGGTGTCAGCTACCTCTATACAAAATTTTATCAAAATTGGTTCAGCCGTTTGAGCGTGAAGAAGTAACAAACATATAAACACACCTTCACACACACTCACAAACTTTCACCTTTATAATATTAGTGTGAAGTGTGATGTGATTCTTCAAACATCGAAACTGCTCCGTACTCCTTTGGAACCCGAGCAACTAGACTATCTGCCCTTAGGATATCGATCTGACCCACGATGTTAATTAGAAGTGACTCAGCGTAATACATAAATTAAACATAGAACCAGGTTTCTTTAGTTTCCATTTTCCCTCTTCATTAAGAGGGAAAATGGAAACTACGATATCATTATATCGTATTTAGTTTACGTAAAACGCACCAAATCGAGTTTCAAAGTAAATTGTAGATGCAAAGTAGGTAAGCAGTACACTCACTTGTTAGAAGCAGCGACGCTTGCTTCAGAATCCGTTGGTGGTTGTCCTGGTATTAATGTTGCCTCGCCAGCACATGGGCAATCTGTTAACGAAAGAGTTAGTATTTTAAATCATCAAAAGGCATGACGATTCGAGATACGAACGGTTCAAGTATCGATTACAAACAATCTAAAAATTAATGGCGCCCCAACGTGGGACCATATTGGCCCATTTGGGCGCCAATAGAATAAGAATAACTTACAGTACCCGGCGATAAATATTGCACATCGATCTTTGGAAAGAGACAATCGGCTAATTTCGGCTTCGTAGAGCGTTATCTCTGTCGCACGAAATACAAACAGTCCGGTATCTATTAGGAGCTGTTAAAACAATTATGATTTGCTTCTTTTGATAATTCTTTTTATTCTTTGTATAAAATACACCAATTTTTCTATAAATGATTGCTTTAGGTTGGGGTAAAATAAAAAGGTTCCCCTATTTTTTCTAAAGATGCCATAGTACAACTTTAAATTATTTAAATTTGGGGGTGTTACAACTCTAGATATATATTTTGAACTGGACGCGACCGCACTCTACCGCACTTGAACAACGACTGACAAAACGTCAGTTAACGTCACATAGGTAGTGTGCGACAGAGATAACGCACTACGAAGCCGAAATTAGCCGATTGTTTCTTTCCAAAGGTCGATGTGCAATATTTATCGCCGGGTACTGTATTAGGACGAAACAAGTGTAGCATAGACTTATGTTTATAGTTTTTTATAAGTCACAAATCTTGTAAGTTTGCTATGTACACATGAAACAAGATCATATAATGGATAACTCAAAATTAATCCCATTTGGGTGCCAATTGTGATATTAACCATTTCATGTACTTACTAACCAGCTTTAACAATTTTGTAAGCAAGCTTAAGTACATATTTTTCTTTTTAGATTTCGTCATCCATTATCTGTGTTTCTTAGAGAGTTTAAGGGAACAAACCCGTAATTCAAATTTGTTCCACCTGGGCCCCAAAACATAATACAAATACAAATTAATTTACCTGGCTGTGGCGTGGCATACACGACGATTAGTGCAGTTGCAAACATAGCAGAGAATAGAACTGCAGTAAGGCATAGCGCTCGTCGTTGTGAGCACACCGCCACTGGAGCGTCACGGAGCTCTCGGGCTTCGCGCGCCTTGTCTGTGTCTGTGAAAAATATGAGATGGTTACTTCATCATTCATCAGGATTGTATCGTAGAAAATTCATGTCATAGAAAGTCTTGGGACTTTGTTAAATAGTGGACTGAGAATACTAAGTCGGTAAGACTTAACATTCAAGAGATCCCCTAGCGTGTGTCGCAACAGCGGCGTTCGAAACAACATAGGGGACCCCAACTTATAGAAACTTTTCAGCCTTTATCGTTATAGACGGTGTTTCTTTGCCCCAAGCTGCGCGTTTCAAGTACCTGGGCCACTAGGTCTCGGATGACCTCTCAGACCACGAGGATAATGAGAGAGAGGCCGGGCGTTGCCTGTCCGATGCAATATGTTGGCTCGTAGATTTGCACGCTGCAGTAAGGCAGTAAAAGTAACTTTTGTAAGTTACTTTAAGTAAGTAGTTTTGTCAATCTTTTTATACGTGCAGTCTATGGGTCAAATATACGCAGAAGACAATCAACGCCCTGCGCGTTCAGTATAACAATGCCTTTAGGATGTTGATGCGGCTGCCGAGGCACTGCAGCGCGTCGGGCATGTTTGCCGACGCTCGCATCGATGGCTTTCATGCCATACTCAGAAAGAGAGCGGCGTCATTGCTTAGGCTGCCTGTCCACCGGAGCGGAGCGAGGCAGCGGAGCGGAGAAACGGAGAAATATTAACCAATAGGATTGCACAAAGTCTCCGCTCCTCTTCTGTCCAATTTTTGTATTGGTTAATATTTCTCCGTTTCTCCGCTCCGCAGTCTCGCTCCGCTCCGGTGGACAGGCAGCCTTAGTCGGGTCCGCGGCAGTAGCAACAGCATTCTGAGCGTTGTGTCGGAAAAAATAAATTGTCCAATATTGTGGCATTGTGTGCAGTTGCATGTCTGTAAGAACAGCTTGTAACAGATCACATCGATTTAAATTGTATTATGTGAATCACTGCTGCAAGCTGTCCACCTCGGTGTTTACTTCGTGGTTTTTTAGGCTACTCGTAAGTGTTTAGAATAGGAATACTAACATAGGGGTAAGGAATATTGTTACTAACACAAATGAGTCTTGTTACTTGCTGCAATAAAGATATTAATAATTATTATTTATCCAATGTTTCTCTAAAACATGTACCTACCTACTTGTTAAGATATGAACTGGAATACGTTACGTCTAGCTGTGAAATACGAAGATGATAAATAACATTTTTACTAAGTTAATACTCACCCGCCAAAAACGCGACATCGTCTAAATCCTGGTCAACCATATTACGCCAGGCAGCTGCTAAAATAAAACAATTTCATACTGTAATGGTTTGATAATAAAATTAATCAACAGCAAAGTCTAGGAATGTCGAAACGACTCCCTAGATTGAATCATTTTATGTATTTTATCTACACCCATGCTATAAATCCTCTATAAAAGTTTCTGAAACAGTTAGCTTATTGCCAACATTAAAACAACCAGTGTCATAGTAACACTATAATATCATCCAAACGAGTGTTATTATGTTGTACTAAATTTCATTATAATGCAACTCGTTTTCAAAAAAAGAACCTTGTCATGCACGCGCATTTCACTACCACAGCGCAGTAATTTAATTTATTTATCCATTATAGGCAAATTATGTAAGCTGCAGACGATGGATCGAAAAAAACTAAAGATACTTTAAACTAATTTATTTTAAGACAAAATTATTACAATTAAAATTGGTGAAACCTATTCGATGCTAGAATAATTATGGAATGACAAAAATGTGTATTACAATAATTAATAGCTAATGTCGAATTTCGCTGCGTCGGCGATTCGTGGCTGACCGGACGTCATCGATGCAGTTTTTATGCGCTCGGCGTAAACTGAAGAAATTGCAAGATGGGCGATATCCATTAGAGATCCGTACTTAACAGGCATCATGGCCCATATAAAACACATAAAATAGAATATTAATATAACTTAAAAATACTATAAATACATACAATATTATAATCATACTAAGAAACTAACTAAACACGAAGTGTCTGCGTCGTGTTTCGCTGACTGGTGTCATGTAGCCGGCCACAAAACCGGCGGTACACAACACCCTTCGGCCAGAACTCTTCCTTGAGGAACTTCTCTAGATGGTGTGGTGTGGTGAGATCATTAACACTGGTCGGCTATTTCGGATAGTTTAACCCTTCGTATGCTTAACCTTTTGAACGCCATTGTCACATATATATGTGACAAACGAAATCTTACCCTGAACGCCAACGTCACAAATATATGACAAAATACACGTCGCACCACTCGCACCATATTATTATGAAATAAACAATTTAATCATTACTTTTGTGTGTTTATAATTTAAAAGTTTAAGCTTCCGTCTATATTGTATTGCATGAAACTAATATGAATAAACCACCAATATCGAGAAATTTGTTGTTTTAAGTGTGTGTGTGTGTGTGTTGTTCTGTTAAAGTGGCCTGGCGTCAGGGGTACGGCGATACGTTTATACTCTGGCGTTCAAAAGGTTAATAATAAATATACTAAATGTGCTTACCCTTAGCGGAACCGTTCCTGTCGGCCTTGTACTTGCCGATGGGCTCCATCTGTATGCCGTCCATCTCACGCCGAGCGCGACATGCCGACGATCGCCTGTTGACAAACACAGCAATGTATAATCAAGTGTTTTGTGTGGTCCGAAATTATCCCGGGAACGTACTACCAGAATAAAAAGTATCCTCCGTCCTATCATAGGTCTATCTGTGTGCCATATTTCATCTTAATCTTACTTATACAGGGTGTTACGGAAAGGGTATATCAATACAAACAGGTTGAAGAGTGTATCTGGTCTAGAATCTCTGTACAAAATTTCAGCTCAAAAGCAGTACCTTTGAAAATGCTTAATATTTTTTTATTTCGACAGTTTATTAAATTGAAATCATAACAAACGTGTCACCGCACTACGAGGGTCATTATCCAGTATCAGTAGTGTGTCTGTGCGCCTAGTACACGCACATCACGCCACCGCGCGCCAGTGCAGCGCCGTGATGTCGAAATAAAATAATATTAAGCATTTTCAAAGTTAATGCTGAAATGTACAGAGATTCTAGACCAGATACACTCTTCAACCCGTTTGTATTGATATACCCTTTCCGTAACACCCTGTAGAGGTATGAGGAGCAGGGTGTAAAGTCCACTCATACTCTATAGAAAAGGGAGGATCCTCCGACCAGACGGGTGTTGTGTCTGGCGGGCAACTGCCCGATGATTCAAGTCGGGTTGTTGTATCTATGCTAGTTGCGCGGTAAACTCTGCTTGCGAGATGCAGGATTTGCGTGACGTCACTATGACGCGTTGTTCGCATGTGGCGTTGTAGATACCGCTACATACTCAATACCTACTCAATTTTTTATTGCATTCCACAATGTAGGCTTAGATGATTATGTGGTAAATATTTGCCAAAAGAAACAATCATGGACCCTGTCGGACATAGCAAAAGAAAGATATGTGGAGAAGAGGTATAATTTAGGGGTATAATTTAAGGAACGTCCAGTAATCACGTAGATTATTCAAAATGCGTATGTTCAGTGTAAATACGTTAAGACTCAGTTCAAACGTTTTCTTCGCAATTTTACAGTTTCATGGGGAAAAAAAAATTACGTGATACTTGCCAGCATTTATTGCCCGTGGTTCGACCGCGTAGTTCTACTAGTAGGACCAAGGGCTTTTTTCTTTTCGGTGGTTCTATCAATCGGACCATGGGCAAATCAAGTTCTATCAATAGTACTAAGGGCAACTTCGTTTGCCCGTGGTTCTATTAAAACTAATAATGAAACAGTTTTAGATTAAAAAATATGTATCATTTATTGGCATTGACATTTATTATTTTCTGCTGAGATTTATATTCACATGCAGAGCATCATAATTTAATTGTTTATATTCCTTGGCTCCTTTTATGCTTGTGGAGTGTATAGTTGTTGTTCCACAATGGAAGTAGATTTAGAAAGTGACAAAGGACCCCCTCCTCTCCCCCACGTGAGATTGGGTGAGAAATGGCTTGATCACAAACGCCTCACGTAATTAATGGATGCCCCCTTACGTATCTTATAATCTAACTATTTACCTTAATTAACAAAAATAACTAAAATATAGCGTCGAAAAATTCATCCGCATCGCTGTCGGCTGGTAATGTACCCAAGAGACTGGCGGCATTGCCACGTTGTATGGCAATGCTTAGCCTTTGGCCAAGGTAAAAGCCAGCCCTTCGGTCACGGGAAGTGTCAACCAATAATCTAACTTATTCTAAACACACTTTTAAAAAAGAATTGTTTTCTTACATTGGCAGAATAGACGACATCGGGTCAGTTGCCAAAAAAAATTGTGGTATTTTTGACAGATTGAGACTGAGATCAGATTGTGAATGTTCTTAAGATTACGAGAATTGCCTCTCTGGGCTTCTGACTACCCGTAACGACTATCGTGGTTTCTTAAACACGCAGGGGTCTCGATATTTAATGAATAGTCACCCATCCATGAACCGATCGCGGCAAACGTAGCTTAACCTTAGATCTTTAATAAAAGAGCAATATATCACAGCTGCTCGTACCTCAAGTCCTCAACTAAAATAAAACAATAAAAAAGCGCGCCATTTTTTTTGCACAACGAGAACAAACTTTTACCGTAAAAATAAAAGTGACGAAGGCAAAAATCCATTCAGCCTCCGCACTGAAAAAGTTCAAAGCGGCTGGCAAGTGCTCTATGGAACCAGGAGTCGTAAATAATCGAGTAATTACTTCCCACTCTAGTTTGTCTGTGGTTTTAGTTTGCACACGTCATTTCCTGTTGAACTTCGGTATGAAAGAACAACATGGGGGACCGTTGCGCGTTGGAGTTTGAAGGGTAAAATGAGCGAAATGGGGCTTTATTTCTTCCTGTGGTATTATTTCTGTAGTTGCTATGGGGTTAACGTAGAATTATGATGTACTAACTTTTGCCTGTGGCTTCGCTCGCGTTGAGGTTAGAAATTTTCCCACGAGAACGTGCTGCCGGAATCAACGCCGTTGAGCTTGATTTGATCTACACGATTACTGCCAAATGTTTGCACTGACTGGACTAGTCCACTCGAAATCGGTTTTCTCAAAAAACCATTTCAGACATCAATCTACATGGTCTTCACATGATCTGACCCAGATCATGTCTCTGGACTAAAGAAAAAGTCCGAAACAAACTCAGAGGTCACAGTCTCTTTTAAAAAAGAGACTGTGACCCCCTTTTTTTATGGATGGGAAATCATCAAATGACCCCTCCCGCTCTGGGTGGAGCGGAAGGGAGTGTCAGACTCTTACTGACTAAAACCCAACCGTGTACCTTCCTTAGCCCTTTATGTTCCGGGGTAGCGGTAACCCTTTCGGACAATCCCGCACAGACTATGACCCCTGGAGTTTGTTTCGGCCTTTTTTCTCATAATAGATAGGAAACAGCCTCATCTAGCTTATTTATTTTTTATAATACGACATGTAAAAGTGGTTCCGATCAAGAAGCTTGTAGATAAAAGTGGAGGCAACACTCTGAATACCTAAGTGAAAACGACTGTGGTCGGACACTCTCTTTCTAAATACAAACATAAGAACGAGACAGTGATATGTGTTTTCTTTGTCATATGTATGTATTCAGAAAGAAGCGTCCGACCACAGTCGGTTTCACTTAGGTACTTAGAGTATTGTCTCCATTTTTACCTATAAGCTTCTTGGTTCCGATATCCTATTTTAAAGATTTGTAACCTCCTTACTAATAAACGTATTATATCACATGAATATGTAGTGTCACACCAATTTCTCTCTTTCAGTCGTCAGTAATTTGACTTTCGAAAGAACAAGACAAGGCGTTGTGTAACTATACAGACGCTATTACAACGTTTATTAGTAAAGGGGTTACAATATACCTTATTTATAAGAGTGTCCGTGGAGTTTCTTGCCTGTTCATCTCCTTAGGTACCTACTACACTATGGAATGGGCAACTAGCTTCATCTTTCTGAATGACCGACTCTTTTGACAATTCAAAAGTGCCTTTGAATTTGCCAAATCCGTTTAGGCGTGAAAAGGTAACAGACCGAGTTACTTTCGCATTTATAATGTATTTATGGATAGCTTCTGCCCGCGACTTCATCCATATGAAATTTTTTTTCCCTCGACCCACTCCGTCGCAACGCATCGCCGCGGTTTACTTCGTTTTCGCCTAACGTTCTATATTACTTATTTACTTTTTGCTTAGCTCTTAAGTCGTAGCGTGATGTAAAATAGCATAATTATAGCCTTCCTTAAGAATTGGGCTATCAAAGAGAATTTTTCAAATCCGTGAAAACAAGCCAAAAATTAATGGCGCCCCAACGTGGGACCATATTGTCCCATTTGGGCGCCAATAGAATCACTTATTAAGACGAAACAGGTCTCCTCAAAAAAAAAACTCTAAACGGTTCGGTACGGTTAATCCTATTGGTCAAAACGCATGCATTGTGCGATCGAGTCGTGAACCGTGCTATGCGATTATCGCCTTTAAGGTGAGCTTGCGGAATTTTGGCCCATAGTACAAGAATGCGGTTCTTACCAGCACTCGTATCTACATGGTTAGGTACAAAAACCCATCACTCACTAGTCACAACCCCTCGAAGTTGCGATCTGCAAGGCGATAAAACTTGCACGATATTGCATGTCGAAAAGCCAAGGCCTTAGCGACGATTAGCTATTATAAGAAGTATTATGCAAACGCTAGAAATTCTACTTGAAGTGTACTTAATTAAATAGAATTATTTCTGTAAATATTTACATAGGTAATAATAATATATATATATGTACTTGAAGTTGATAAGAAAATGTGTACCTACCTTTGTACGGCGTATTTAATCGAACCGCTAATCATTTACATTTTGCACTCCTAAAATTATGATTGCCCCCCAATGTAATTATTGCACCTCTTTTTGTGAACCTCTAATAATGCCTATTGTCCTAAACATACTAAATACTCAATTAACTGCGACGAAATTGGATCTATCGCGGTCGGTCACCCAAATACTGGGGCCAAATGTGAGAAAATACCAGAAAATTAAAAGAGGCTCAATTATACTTATTTAAAAAAGGTATTTTAGGTGCTCAAAATAGGAATAATAATAATAATTCCTATTTTGAACACCTAAAACACTTCTTTTTTTTATACTAAATAAGTAGTAGGATGAAGCGTTCACGGGCCGCGCCGCCGCGGACCCGTCGCTCGGCTCACGCGCGGTTTTTCACAGTTCAAAGCTAACCTACCCCATTTGGTCGGGGTGCCCTAGCTTAATTAATAATAATAATGATTTATTTTCTCCCGCAAAGTACAATTACAGTATAGAGGTATCACAAAAATTGGAAGTACTAGGACTTGTGGGAGTCAGGAATCCAAACTAGGATACCCTGTGCCATGGACTCCTGGCCCCCCTCGCCGAGATTATCACAAAAAGTTGTAGCACGTAAGACTATTGTAGACTATGTAGGACTATTGTCGAAAAAAAAAAAAACAAGAAAAGGAACTAATAAAATAAAATCAAAAATAAAATAAAAATACGTGTGTGTTTGTTATTGTGTGAAGTGTGAGTGTGAAGAGGAAAGTGTAGTGTGTGTGGGGTGGTATTTTGTGTATGTGGTGTGGTGTTTTGTGTGTGTGGTGGTTAATTATTGCGACCGATTCGGTTCATGCGTGGTTGGTCACAGTTCTAACCTAACCCCCTTGGTCGGGCTACTCTAGCTTAGTTACTGCGATCAACTATGAGAAAAGAGAAGAAATTATAAAAGGCTCATTCATTAAAAAAAGTACATATACATCATAATATTAGAAGCGCAAATAAAATTTAGAGGTTCATTAATTTAAAAAGTTTTTAGAGGATCAGCTAAATATTTCCCTTTATTATATTTACCGCCTTCTCTGCAATGACAACCTCAGCAGTTGAAGATCACGTGTGTACTGTGCCATGTGCCTTTGGCGCCATCTAACGTGCATTTAGACATTTCAATCAATACTAACTGTGTTGGGGTGGGCTTCCAGTTTTACGTGATGCAGCTGAATACCAGTATTTTACATAGAGCGACTACCTATCTGACCTCCACAAACCAATTACTGGGTTACACGATATCCCTTGGTCTCTTGGTAAGACTGTTTGTGAGACTTTCGGGCTTCTGACGACCCGTAACGACTGTCAAAGATTTAAGAATGACAGCCGGGACCAACAGCTTAACGTGCTTTTTGCTTTCCGAGGCACGAAGGGGTCTTGGTATGTAAAGATGGTCACCCATCCACGGACCAACAGCCGGTACCAACGGCTTAGCTTAACGTGCTTTCCGAGACACGATTTGAAACTTCAAAATTAACTTTATGCAAGCATAAAATAAGCGTAATTTGGTAAATTAATTATTTAACTATTGTCATAAAAAAAGTGTGTAAAAATTCCCATTTTTTTAAATTTGCCAACAAAAACAAACTTCCATTAAAAAGTATAAAGAGGCGATGGTATGAAAGTCATTCAGCCTCCCCTCTAGTGCTCTACGCAACGCGTTAATAACGCAGCCATTACGCTCCCCTCTATATTCCCGCGCTTTTTACTTCAACTAGACACGATTCCCCCGTGCCCCATTAAACGATCTCCCTTGTCTAAGGAGTCTTTATGTTTTTATAGTTGAGGAAGGTTTGATAAAGAAAACGGAATGCACGCGAAAAATTTCTTAAGGATTTTTTTTGACACCTGTCAAATTAACAAGCTGTCAAATCTCACTATGCTTCTAAATTGGGATTGATAATCGTTATTTTTGCAAAATATCAACGGCCAATCAAACTTTTTGGATTGAGACCACACAAACGATGTAAAATGATATTGGAGACTATCGAAATGACGATAATAGAGAAGTATGGAAGAAAAAAAGACATGTTGCGCTGACCACAAAAATTGGAATCCACAGTTTTACGTTTTCTAATCCCTTTTTTTTCGTCTAATACTTTGAAACAGACCATAGGTTTTAAAATGCCAGCATAAAAATACACGCCTTTAATAAAAAAAAGTAATGAACGAGCTTGCACGTAGACATTCTAAAATTGCATAAAATCAAATTTTCAAATCGTCGTAAGGAATTTTCAATTTCCGAGGGACTAGATCGGAAACCGGAAATTGGCAATTTTTGAACCATTTCCGAACGTAGCTTGCAGGTGAATAAATGCAAAGTAACTAAGGAAGTAGAGACCTATAGTCAGGCCCCTCTTCTCCTTTCGGCACTCTACAAATGCCCAGGGCCCCGTAATCGACGGGGGCCCCAGCCTGCCCTCAAAAAAATCATTCTTTGCAGAGCTGCCGTTCCATTCTACGCATTATTAGAAATTGCTTTGAGAATCTTTTTAATCATGATGGTAACTAACTGGCTTGCGGCTAAGTAATAACAGCCGCACGGGTCGATCGATCAGGTTAAGCTACGCTTGCCGCGGTTTGTCCGTGAATGGGTGACCATCTTTACATACCAAGACCCCTTCGTGCCTCGGAAAGCAGAAAGAACGTTAAGCCGTTGGTCCCGGCTGTCATTCGTGGATCTTTGACAGTCGTTACGGGTCGTCAGAAGCCCGAAAGTCTGACAACCAGTCTTACTAAAGGGTATCGTATTACCCAGTAGCTTTCCGTGGCAAGCGTATTATGACTTAGCCACGCTAAGCATGATCATAAAATAATTGACAATGTTTTCCCTGCAAATTCTTCTTACGGAATTCCGAGAAAAAATCCTGAATATTTCCCTGCGATGCGAGCCTTCCCGGAATGCGTCCCCGAGGCACCTTTAGCCCGGTGCCTTGTGAGTATTTAACGTAAAATTCAACTATTCGTGGAGATTATGACTTGATAAGATCTTCCCTCTGGAATACTTCGTTATTTGACAAAGTCTTGAAGGATTTTTAATTCAGCATTAATTGCGTAACAAATTTTCATTCTCAATCTGAATCATTTTGTAGGATATTGCTAATCCATTGCTTCATATAGGTAGGTATTCGAAAAAATCTACATTAAATAACGCAATGAATGTTGTTGAACTGTCAAAATTAAAGCAAATAACCTACTGTTTGCGCGTCGATGTAATGAAAGATGAAAGTTGGCTTTGTATTTGATTATTCCATTTTTAAATCAATAAAAAATAAGTAAATTATAGTCATTGATATATAAAAAAACCCATTATAGTACAATTACCAAAGTGAAGAAGTGACTATGGTTTGTTTACTTTTTAAAATATACGAGTACGTATTGACTTTAACTAACGTTATTTTTTTTTATTTTAACCCTATTTTATTCCAAGTTAGGCAACATTTTGTGAAATAGACATTGTGAGAAAACGACCTTTTGAGATAGAGTAATTCTGTGAAAGCGACATTCTGCGAAAGCGACATTTTGAGAAAGAGACATTTTACGACCAGCAGACGTTTTGCGAAAGAGACGTTTTGCGACTAAGGGGCCGTCTCCACGAACGCGAGAATCGCGGCGATAGTCTCGCTGTGCTAACAAATTTTCGCCGCGATGATATCGCCGTGTGGAGACACGTTCTAAGAGAGTGTATAGAAATACGTGGCACGACGATAATATCGCCGCGACTCTCTCGCTCGTGGAGACGGCCCCCAAGCAGTCCCTGCCACCCTGACCTACCATGTACAGACGCCAGCACATCAACCTACTACAATCTGTCAAATTTCTTTAATAGATTTTCAACTTTATCACTTAACTATAAGGTTCAAAGTTGATTGGGAAAATGTGACAATTTCGGGTAGGTTGATGTGCTGGCGTCTGTACACTACCTGGAAAAACACAGGGTATTTTCCTACCGGAAAATTAAAATTCACAAATGCGGGAGGAGCCGCGAGCATCCACACTAATATTATAAATGCGAAATGTTTGCAAACCAATAAATGATTTGATTTGATTTGAAAGTGTGTCTGTCTGTCTGTCTCTCTATTACCTCTTCACGCTTAAACCGCTGAACCGATTTAGATGAAATTTGGTATAGAGATAGTTTGAGTCCCAGGAAAGGGCATAGGATACTTTTTATCCCGATATTCCCACGGGATCGAGACTTATGCGGGTGAAACCGCGGGGCGCAGCTAGTGTGTATATAAGGTGTAAAAAAATTAACCTTAAAAACTTTAAGAGGTGCTTTAGACCATCGAACTGAACAACTTTCACTATGGGACCAACTCTGAAATCACGAAAAAAAAATTGAGCTGTTTCATACATTTTGGCCGAGTAGGTATTGAACTTTTGTATGAAACAGCTGATTTTTTTTTCGTGATTTCAGAGTTGGTCCCATAGTGAAAGTTGTTCAGTTCGATGGTCTAAAGCACCTCTTAAAGTTTTTAAGGTTAATTTTTTTACACCTTATATAAAAAAATCCGGTCATAATCTTTGAGGACCATGTAGATTGGTGTCTGAAATGGTCTTTTGAGGAAAGAACCACACATATTGAGTGGACCTGTCCAGTCAGCATTTGTCAGTAACCGTGCAGCTCCACTACGAACAATACCATAGACAGGACATTTGAGTAGGCCGCATATTATTATACAGGGTGTCCCTGGAAGTAAGGATCAAATCGAACAGGGGCGTGGGCAAGGTCATTTCCAAACTTTTTAACCCTGAGAATGTCAGTGAATTTTTTTACGGTTCAAATGTTATGACCGATTTTAATTTTTTTTTTCAATCACTTCGCTTAGTGTTCAAAGAAATTACTTAATCATAAAAAAATACTATCAGGGCTATCTAAAAAAAAAAAAATTAATAGCCCTGATAGTTTTCACGAATTCGATCTTTCTTCTCTTTTTTGTAGTATTTTTTTTTTAACTTTTTTTTTAGTATTTTTTTTTTTTTGCTAAAACGTTTGGAAATGACCTTGCCCACGTCCCTATTCGATTTGATCCATACTTCCAGGGACACCCTGTATATTGTAGTCATCCACATTCATACTCAAAACTCTCCTCACGACCTCATTCCTCCGTAACACATGCCCATACCATGACAACCGATTATTCCACACAACTTTTCAGTTACCGGTTCCACTTTCAGACTTCATCTTATGTTGGTACTCATTTCTTAATCTATCCATAAACACATCATCATCTGCCTAGCCTTTTCCCAAGTATTTTGGGATCGGCTTCCATTCAAACCGGTTGCAGCTGAATACCAGTATTTTACATGGAGCGACTGCCTATCTGACATCCACAACCCAGCTACTGGGTAATACGACATCCTTTGGTAAGACTGGTTGTCAGAGTTTCGGACTTCTGACGACCCGTAACGACTGTCAAAGATCCACGAATGACAGCCGGGACCAACAGCTTAACGTGCTTTCTGCTTTCCGAGTCACGAAGGGGTCTTGGTATGTAAAAATGGTCTACCCATCCACGGACCAACCGCGGCAAGCCTAGCTTAACCTGATCGATCGATCCGTGCTGCTGTTAACTAAATTATAATATAGGATTGGGCACCTATGGTGTGTAGAAATAGGTAGGTAGGAAATGTCATTAATAATATAAATGATTTAGGTATGTACAAAGGCATTACAAAGGTATGTTTATCTAAAAAATTCGATCTAACTTCTGGAAGCTTTTAAGAAAATTGCTTTAGGTACCCATTTTTGTCAACATTGGCATACCTTGACATTACAACGTAGTAATTTGATGAAGGTAGGGTCCCATAAGGTACCTCCTCTGTAAATGAATACTAACGCGAGACAAGCGTCGGTCATTTTGGAGAGAGACGCTTTTCCTTATTTACATTTATATTATTTACAGCGCACGCTGCGAGGCGAGTGTTGGTTTAATGGCGGTGATTATAATATTGCATTAATGAAAACATCAATAAATACTAACGCAATACTCCAGCTAAGCACATAAAATGAAAAGAAACTGCGAAGTAGGTAAAAATCTGAACCTATTTGGTATCGCCCATTTTGCCTCCGAAAAATACCAACCTACATTTTAATAAAGCAAAGGTATTACAAAATATAAGTCCTCTATCAAATAGAATCGCAGTTCGCAGAATCTCGATTTCCAACCGCAAAAAAAAAACACAAATCCATAAATAGAACACTCACCGATCGGTTTTCCGCGGGAAATATCAGAAACAACACTTTTTTTTTTCACACAGCACTGGAATATTCTTTATAATATTTTTATTTTACACAAACAAAAGTCGCTGGGTTCGCTCGCGTTGTGTTTCCACGAGGGGCGCCGGAAAAATAATGCGAGAGAAAATCGATTACCGGCAGGAGCCTCGCGGGGGAGCGAGATGAGTGTATGTGAAAACGTTGGTGTTAGATAGAGAGAGAGGAATGGGGGATGTGTGCATGGAGTGTTCGAATTTTGTAGTGGTGTGAGTAGGTCCCGGTAAATAGGGTTCATTTATGAAGGGGTACTATCGTTGCGAGGAATTCTTCTTTCGAAGTTTCGAGACTTTATCAAAGAAATGTGAGAATGAGAACTGACTAACTTCAATTCCTTTGAAGTCGATGGCTTAATTTTTGAATTACAACCGGAATTTGGTTGTAACATTATTTAAATTATTACATTTTATGCTATATCTATTACATAATAATACAAATAAATAAAATTGAAGTGTCTAATGTTTGTAATGTCAAAATAAAAGCTACCTCGTTACTAAATGCATAATATGAAAGTATGTACGGTACTTATACAATTTTTTAAATGTATGTCTGTCTGTTTGTCCCGACTAATCTCCGAATCAGCTAGACCGATTTTGGTGAAATTTGGAATGGGGATACTTTGAACCCTGGGGAAGGGTATAGGATACACTATACATTTACGTACGTACTTTTTAATTTTTATCGACATAACACACGGGCGAAGCCGCCAGCGGAAGCTAGTATTAAATAAAAATGAAACTAAAATACTATGGCGTGCAAAAGGTGACTGTTGATGCGCCCAAAAGACTGGCGGCATTGCCACATTGTATGGCAATATTTGGCCTCCAGCCAAGGTAAGTACTGACGCCAGCACATCAAGCTACCCGAAACTGTTTCCAATCAACTTTGAACCTTATACTGTAGCGATAAAGTTGAAAATCTATTAAAGTTTGACAGATTGTAGCAGCTTGATGTGCTCGCGTCTGTAAAAGCCAGCTCTTTGGTCACAGAAAGTGTCTTTCAAGTTAATTCCTTTCTTTTCAAGTTATTTTACTTCAGCTGTTATGAAACTGCGTCGTTGATAAGTAGTCTAAATATATAAAAGAAGAAACTGACTGTCTGCCTGACATAATTATCAACGCACAGCCCAAACCACTGGGTCTACAGATTCCAAATTTGGCACGTAGGTTCCTTATGAGGTCTAGAGGTGCACTAAGAAAGGATTTTTCAAAATTCACCAACTAAGGGGGCGAATGGGGGAGGGTGAAATTTCACGCGGACGAAGTTGCGGGAAGACGCTAGTGTTACATATACGAACAAAGTGTAGGTTTTCCGTTAAGAGAACTCAGGGCGAAGTAGCAGCCCGGAGTCTGGATTAGGCCCCGTTGATGTCAATATGCTCACCATCTATGACTGTATGGGACTTACTGTTAAACCAGCGGATTGCGGTTTCATTTTGACAGTTCAACAACATTCATTGCGTTATTTACGTGTTGAGCAGACTTTTTCTAACTTATGAAGCAATGGATTAGCAATTGGCTTCGAAATTATTTTGATTCCGATTGATAGTGTGTTACGCAATTAGCGTGCTGGACCTTTTTTACTTCTTGGGGGAATAAAATCGTGACATTATTTTTTCATTAGTTTATCACCCAATTCTCACCGAAGTCTCACTGTACCATAACCAATAGTTCCACGCTGTAGTGCTGTCATTTTAACTGTATGTGGAGCAGTAGGGATGCACGAGGGTGCAACTCTAGTGCTCCATAGTGCATATCACAGATTAGTAGCACCCTCCACGATGACAATGTTTTGATTGTATCCATTTTTTTTTTTTTTAATAAAAGCTTTTGCGTAGTTATGGGCTGATTTTTCGTGTGATACTTATTGCCCGCGCCACAGTGGAAAATTAAAGTAACACGTTTCTAGATAAATTGTACCCTTTATGTACTTTAGGGTACATGTAGTGAAAAAAACTGTACCTCAAAGAATAATGAAATATAATGAAGTTTTGGTGGAGCGGCTGGGAAGTATAGGTACTTCCTGGCCGCGCCACCACGGTTTTTGTAAACTATTAGGTGTACCCGGACATAGTGTACACTAAAGAATTGTACCAAAATTGTTCTTTTCCGTACGCTATAAAGAGATTCGAAAATTTAATTACTTTAGAAATTATAGCCTTGTGTTGGTGGCGCGGCAAGGAAGTAGGTATACTTCCCAGCCGCGCCACCAAAACTTCATTATATTTCATTATTCTTTGAGGTACAATTTTTTTCACTACATGTACCCTAAAGTACATAAAGGGTACAATTTATCTAAAAACGTGTTAACTACTTTAATTTTCCACTGTGGCGCGGCCAGGAAGTATCACACGATTTTTCTACTTTTATTCGAGGAATAAAATTGACGTTTTTGTATGAAATAACTGTCACGAAATTATTCCTCGAATAAAGTTATCAGACGATTGAAAAGTCAGCCCTTAGAACCTTAGAAGAACAACACGGTCACACAGAATAAATAGGTAAGTATGTTCTCTTTGCGAATATACTTACGATTAATCTCAGAGTTCTCAATTTTTTTAAAGTGAAAACTTCTATAGGCACGTTGTGCATTTTTTGAGATGGGAAAACACTGTTAAATTCATGCCACTGTTACTGTAACGACACCGCTTCGGATGTGTTCGGCTGTCCTCGGGATGTACCTACTCGGTTTTAATGTATTTCCGATATGTCAGTGAGTGCAGATAGCAAAGTATTCTGTTTGTGTTTTGTTTGTGTTTGTAACGATTCAAAAAATATAGGGTCGGGTGTCTCACAGTGAACCAGGCAGCTACATTTAACCACCGCCGAATCTCGAAAATGCGACGTTGCCAAACCGCGCTAATATGAGTGAAAGAGAGGTATTTACGTTCCGTTCGTGCCCACTAGTTTGCGTGGCGATCGCGTGCAAAGTGGTTGTGTGAGGAGCATTCGAAAGCAAACTGACTCAAAAAGTAAGTATTTTTTGCCAATTTCATTCTTTATTAGCTTTTTTCGTTTAAATAATATCAATTTATTTATATGTACACTGTTTTCTACAGTTATTTAGGAATTAAAAGCGCTATAATCCGTGTTTTTAAGACATTGATTTGTCGGTAAAATTTTGAGGTTAGTTATCAAAACGTGGTGTGTCTCACAGTGAACCACCTGAGGGTGTTACACATTGAACCATGGTTCATTGTGTACACCCCAGTCGTTAATTGAGTGTTAATTATTTTAATTTGTTATAGAATGGCGCGAAACAAGGTGATGATAAGAAAAAGAGGGGGGCATTCGGCTGCCAACATGCTTAAGGCCCTTAAACTGCACAGATCAGGTGAAAGTATCAGAAAAGCAGCGAAAACTTACAATATTGCTTACCCAACCTTACGACGGTACGTAGCACAAAACTTAGACGTCAATACAGAGGATCTTGCCGAGAAGAAATTAGTACCGAATTACGAAAATGCAAGTTTTTGTTTTATTTAATGAAGAAGTTTTTTTATGTTTTTTACTTTGTTTAAAGTTTGTTTCCATATTGATTTATTTTTTTTATTTTAAGGTAAAACCTTCAAAAACCTAGTAAAAAGTTACTAGTTTTTTATTTAGTTTTTAAAGTATCAATAGTATTATGTTAGGTAAGTACTTTTGTTTTTATAATTAAAAACTGTTACTTTTGTTTTTATTATTAAAATATGATAAGAATTTGACTGAAAAGGTTCTGTGATGTATAAAACTAAGACTCTCGGTTTAATTGTATATGATTTAAAGTGATTTTAATAAATATAAGGCTGATTTTTATTATTACTGTTTTTTATTATTATCATTAAAAAGTATTTGCCTTATAAATTGAACTAGAAGACATAGTTAATAAGGTGGCTCAATGTGGACGATACCCTGGTTAAATGTGTACCACCTGTAGTACTCTATGAACCAAAAATCATTTTTCATAAAAACCTGTTTTACACCGAAACTAAAAGGAATATGAGAAATTAACGTTTTACAATATTGAAGCTAAATAAATATGCTAACTATACACAAAAAATTAAAGGCATTCATTGAAAATCCAGCGCACTATGAGACTTTGAAATTTACCTGGTTCAATGTGAGACAACTTACCCTACACGTAATTGTTAAAGTTTTCAGTTCTGTCGGCACTCCCAGAGTGCCGCATTTTTTCTTTTTTTTTTTTTCTAAAACGTCATCTGCCTAGCCTTTTCTCAGCTATGTTGGGGTCGGCTTCTAATCTAACGCAGCTGGATACCAGTATTTTACAAGGAGCGACTGCCTATTTGACCTCCACAACCCAGTTACCTATTGGGTAACACAATACCTCTTGTCAAGTAGGTATGGTTGGCAGACTTTCGGGATTCTGGCTACACGTAACGACTGTCAAAGATCAACAAAACTCACTCAACTCAAACTCAAAGCATTTATTTCAATAAACCATGTACAGGCACTATTGAATTGTCAAAATTAAGTAGTCTGTCAGTTAGTCAGAAAGTTGAAGCTAGTTGCTTATTCCAAAGCGTAGATCTCTATGGAGAAGAACGGGCAAGAAACTCCATGGACACTCTTTTAAATCAAGATATTACAAAATCCTGGGTACATTATTCTTGTTGCTTCTATATCGAGCCTTTTCAGGAAGAACATCGTAAGCGCCAAAAATTTCAAAAAACTGTTTTCATATTTACAGCCAGATCAACTGATTATATATATATATATATTAACTGCCAGATCTTAACATTTGAATTAATAGGGAGGTGCCCTTAGAACACTAAGAAAAAATTTCATATTGATGCTATAAATATTTTGAAAATGTTTAAAAATACCTTCTCCTGTAAAATATGCAAAATGGCGGTTACGATCTTCTTCCTGAAAAGGCTCGATATGTGAGAACTCACTGAGAACAAATGACAGCCGGTCGGATTAACGTGCTTTCTGAGGCACGGAGGGGTCTCGTTATGTAATAGACGGTCATCTTTTCAAGGACTGACCTCGTTAAGCCTCCTGCTCGGGGCGTGGTGCTAGTTTCTGTATCTCTCTTAGTCTGGCTCCTCACCCTAGACCTGTTCCGGCAAAGTAAACTCTTCCGGCATAGGCCTAGAGTTCGGAGCGCGCAAGCCGCACCATGACGTCAACTTTTTTTTTAATTATTGCTGAATGGACACGCTCTTGACCACAGACTTAATATAGTTCGTGCTCTTGACCTCGATGACGCCTGATGGAAAGCGATGGATGAGGTCTATGATGGAACGAGCGTGCCCAGAAGATGCCTAAGGCACTGGAACTCCCACGCATCGACGAAACACAGCTGGCTGCTTGACGCCGGACTCCGGTGGGAGGGTGGTCGCAAACCAGGCGAGCGTTAGCCCTACAACCGCAAGGGAAGAATTGGCCAGTCAAATAAGGTGTTGGGTGTGACTGTCCAGGATGCGCCGAGCGCTCGGTTCAGTTGAGTAACTGGCGGAACAAACTGCGCTACACGAGGAGGCTTCTTCATCTTCATGCATCCCAACGCATCATGCATGCGTCAAAGTAGAGATACGGCGGTGGGGTTATTATTATTATGATTAAAAAGTAAGAATGAAAATACGTTTATTTACGGTAAACATGACGCAGAGAAACAACACAAACACAAAAAAAAAACAAATTGGGGGGACCTATGCGTCACATCCACGCAAAACGGCCATAGCTCAGCATAATGCTTTTTAAACCCTATGTAAGACCGAGCCCCAGCGCTTTTATATTTTGAGGAACGCAAAATAGGAATTATTACAAGTTCAATTAAATACATGCTTTTTAAAAATATACCACATTTATACAGGATGAAATTGAATTCATGGGCTTCCTTTTAAGGGGTCATTGTAATCATCATTATGAACAACTTTTACTATGGGACCAAGACTGAAACCGCGAAAAAAAAATCAGCTCTTCCATACATTTTGACGAGTTATGTGAACATAAATGCAAGGAACAGCTGATTTTTTTTTCGCGATTTTAGGCTTAGTACCATAGTAAAAGTTGTTCATAACGATGAGTACAATGACCCGTTAAAAGGATGCCCATGAATTTAATTTCACCCTGTATTCACAAACAATGCATTTGTTTTATCAGCAATAAAAATATAACGCATGGTTTGATACGGAATTTCTCTTGAGTAGTGGGATCAACAAGACGATAATGATGTGTCAAATAGTAGCCCCCTGCTCTCGCCTATGTCACAGTAAATATACAGTAAGTTATCTAAGGCCGCCCGCCGAGTTATTAGCCTACTCTTGCGTTGATCCCCAGGGTTTTCACTTTTACTTTTAGTTAATATTTTCGAACAAGCAGCACTTGATCTAAATTTATAAAATAAAAAGCATATTATGATTGAATATTTTACCAATTTATAAATTTAGTAAAAATAATAAGCCTTTATTCACATAACATTTATTATACTAAGTTACAAAGAAGAACGGTCATTTGTGACTCAGACCCGACACGAATGAGACATATCTCAGTTTTTTTGTTATTTTAAATATAACTAAAATATATATTTTTTATATTCCAAATCAATAGCTAACACCAAAATATAGCCTTGTGTTTTTGTTCAGGCGATATACAATTTTCTTTTAATACCTAATGCATTATATACTAAAACCTTCCTGAAAGTATGTAGATTACATTAGTGAAAGAATTATCAAAATTGATTCCTTAGTTTTTGAGAAAATCGCGGACATACAAACATACATACGGGTCGAATACAGAACTTCCTTTTTTGAAGTCGGTTAAAAAACGCACAGATCTCAACACAGAAAGCCAATTTTATTTTATATTTTTTTAATGACATCTCGCAGTTAACTTTGAGGTTATCGTCTGCTTAACCGGGCTTTCCTGTGGATGCCTCAATAAATTAAGGTCTCCAGCTGTCTATTTTTATCTAAATTGGCGTCATTTTATAAATGGATATAATTGCTATTCATTAAAAAAAATATTTTAAAATATTTTGCCTTACTAAAATCAAATGGCAATATATGGGTGATAGCCACTGATATTCAGAATAGTGTTAATTTATTTCTATTATATGTAATATAACAAAATAACTGAGATGCATTCCTTTTGTGTCGGGCCTGGGTAAATTTTCTATGGGACGTGACCCTTCTTCTTTGATACCGAGAAAATTTTTCTCCTTTTTCTGCACGTCCGGAATGCTTTATTATTAATTTTGTTAATGTAAAGTAAATTCTCATTCTTATGTAAAGTTTTTGTAAAAAGCTTTTGGGAAAGCATGGACAGGGCATCTTAAATTCTATATCATTCAGTTGATCGTAAATTGACCGGCCAATTTTAATGTTGATGTGGTCCTTTTCGAACGCTTTGCGAAACACCTGCTCCATCCTTTCTACATTATCGACAAAATCATCAGGTGGGATCATCATCAAGACGTTCTACTGTATATTTTACTGTGCCTATGTTGGGGGTTAGCGTAAATCCCGCAGGGGCGCTCAACCTTTTTGGTGAGCTGCGACGACTTTTCCACTATTTACATCTCTATGGATTACGGTTTACGGCCCACTCCTTCTCACCGAGAGCAGCGGGGTAATTAAATGTTAAACTAATTACATACCTACTTTGTACCGAGCCCTCGTTGCGCGAGTCTGACTTGCACTTGACCGGTTTTTTTATAAAGGAACAACGCCTTTTAGAATCACTGGTTCCTTTGGGGGAAGAATGGAACGCAGTTTAACAAACGCTGTTCAACTGGCACATAGGTAGGTATAGGTATCCTACATAAAGTCCGGTCGCGCTAAAATTGCCAAAGATGTAAACAACAATGGCCGCTCGAAATTGAATAAAATCGATTTATTTATTTATACATACTTTACACCTCAAAAATACATAACATGAAATAAACACATTAAACACTACAAAATATACATTGGGCGGCCTTATCGCTTTCTGCGATCTCTTCCAGGCAACCTTGGAATGGACAGTGATTTCCCTGGACATAAAATGGGGCTGTCGTTGGTGCAAATATTATGTATACAATACACTAAAATAGATACACAGATAAATACATATCCAAAATTATAGATACTTAAATACATACATACCGCATTAACGACATCATCCGTCGGGCTCTGGTCACCGCCGGAGTGCCAGCTGTTTTAGAACCCAATGGCTTGGCACGTGACGATGGGAAGAGGCCAGATGGAATGACCATAATGCCTTGGAAGTTGGGTAGGCCTTTGGTGTGGGATGCAACCTGAGTCGACACCCTCGCGCCATCCCATCTTCCTAGCACGGCGGGCGGTGCTGGGGCGGCTGCTGCAGGAGCAGAAAACCTCAAACGGCGCAAATAAATAACAACCTTATTGGGAGCTATATGTTTGAGCCGTTTGGGGTTGAAACTCTAGGGCCTTGGAGTCCGAGTGCTCATCGCATATTTCGCGATATCGCCAAGCGTTTGGTTGACTCTTCGCGTGACCAGAGGGCTGGCCTATTTTTAACCCAAAGAATAAGCATTGCAATCCAACGTGGCAATGCTGCCAGCCTTTTGGGCACTTATCCCATTGACAGCGATGCGGACGAATTTTTCGATGCCCAATGAACTCCTGTCTTTTTTTTATTATTATTATTTGTATACAACATTATTTTTAGTATATGCGAAACCTGAATATAGTTTGTTCAGAATAAGTAACTGAATCGATTCCAATAATTTTTACCCCATGTTATATTTTGGCCCAAAAATATTTAAAAAAGGTTAATAGTTGGACACCCCGAGGAGCGACTAAGTAGGTAGTTATCTACCATACGCGCACAATGGCGCGGCGCAGGCGCACAGCGAGCGGGGCGACCGGGGCGGGGGTGCAGCAACCTCAGTCGCCCGAGTACTTCAGGTTAGCGCGCACGTGTCGCGTGGGTCCAACTGCATAACCGCGAGCGCGCGGCCGCCGCGGGCCTTACAGTGTTGTGTTTCGGTTGATCGTGTACTTACCTATCGTATGTAAAAAGTGTCGTGTAACCATGACTTTCTCATACACAAACGTCCAGTACACAGAAACAACGATAACAGTGATAACGTTTCCCTGGCAGTGCGGCGGTACGAGGAGCAATCAGAGTATCGTGGAACACAATGCTTTGCCGTGATGATTAACATTTTTAAACACGCCAAGATGGTTAATTGTAGAAAGTTATTATTTGTACCTACAGCCTGCTGTGGTTAAGTAATGCGATGTTTAACACTTTTCATCCACTTTGAACTTGTGGTTGACACAAGGTGCAACAAATCGCATTGACTACATAAACTACATTGTATCACTTACGGCTTACGAATAAGTAATTACTTATTCGTAGCTTACGGCTGCATTTATTTACGAATAAAGTACATTATAATAACTACCTACACTTGACCATTACGACAGTCCAAAGCCCGCAAGTGTGATGGAAAATGTTATCACCAGTTAATTACAATACAATCGCCGCGCCGCCGTACCGAACGGCACGCGGTGGGGGAGACCATGTTTTTGGACGGACAAACAGGTAACATAACAAGCTTATAACTTGGTGATTATTCATGATACAGTTTTGAAATTTTGTACATAGATTCTTTGCATAAAAATACTAGACACGTGTTTCGGGTTTCGCATATACTAAAAATAATGTTGTATAGTATATATATATTTTAGTTTGTGTGTACATATGTAAGTAATTAAATGTCACAATTTCCCAAAATATACATACTAAATAATTATAAGCACCGAAAATAAAAGAAGACAGTAGATGATTGCAGTTAGGGCAAGATCACAACGACAAGTAGTGTTCAATGTACTTACTCGTATATCGATTTTGAAGAACATTTATTTTAAGTAATGTTTGTTTTCGTCTAGTTACCTCGGAGATTTAGACGAAAACAAACATTACTAATAATAAATGTTCTTGTATATCGATTTTCTTTAATTTTGAGCGGCCATTGTTGTTTACATCTTTGCCAAAGTCGCGGTCGGACTTTAGTTGTGTTAGGTAGTTCTACCCAGCAGAGCGTATTAAATAGTGAACACCCTTTTTAACAGGATTCGGCGGAATATAAAGGATTATTTTACGACAACTAGGACAGACCAAAATAATAGAAGATAGATATACAGCACTAGTTTCTGCCAGCGACTTCGTCCGCGTGAAATTTCTTGTTTCCCCATCCCATCGCGTCCTATCGCATCGCCTGCATCTTTCGAGGCAGCGTGCAAAATATTTCGTTATTTAGTTTCGCCCTCCGGCCCCCGTCAGGCTTAGTCCACCCTTGCAAATACTGATAGGGCCTACCTACTCATGAATCAACACCTGAAAAAGGTCATGTGCATAGTACCACTTTATCTATTTATTTATTTTATTTTTCATTTATTTCAGGCGACACAGGCCCATAGATAAATATCTTAACCTAAACATAGTACATAGTTTTATTATAAAATATTACTTCACTTCACTAGCTTGTACTTGTGCTGTTCTGTGGTACTTGTCCGCGGAAGCGACGGAACACCACGTCCTGCGGCCAGAAGTTTTCTTCCATGACGACGGGCAGATAACAATTTGGTACGCGCACCACGAACGCCTTGAAGTTGACGTTGCGGTGCGACTCCAGTAACTGCACCCTCGGCGTGTACCTCGTCTTCTGGCGCACGTACTCCACGATGTCCTCCGCCTTAGTGGTGTAGTATACACGGGAGATGTACACCGGTGTGTTCGGCTTTGCGGCACGCAAGGTGATTTCGGGCTCCGTAGGAGCTTTGCCGCAGCGGTTCTTGTTGGGTCGCGATCGGTGCTTCCTCCTTTGTACTGTCACGAAACCCTCATCATCAGCCATATTCGATGCCTTTTCTGACATAGGCTTCATATTTGGAGCACCTAGGGCACTCGCGGTGACGCTATCGGATCCCTTTTGTAAGGGCCTTTTATGCCTACAATGCTATTCTTACTACCTTGAAGCACTCTAAATCGAGTACGACAAGATGTATAAATGTAAACAACGCAAAAAGAGTACAGAGGCCAGCCACATGAAGCTACCCCAATCTGTCAAATTTTCCCAATTGAATATGAACCTTATTAGTTTACGGTAAAGTTGAAAATCTATCAAAGAAATTTGACAGATTGGGGTAGCTTGATGTTCTGGCGTTTGTACCTATGTAAAGATTCTGCTGTCAACGAGGAAAAGCGTGATTTCCTTTAAATCACTATTAGTACATACTTGGATAAATCCGTAAATGTTGAATTAATCATGTTAATAACGATACTTCCTTATTTATATACGAGAGTAATCTTACCCTAGCTGCCTTCGTTTGGGTCAAAATCATTAATTTTTCAAAGGGCCACTTAGGTAAATAAATTACAAGTTGTGGGTCGTATGTTTTGGGTATAAAAGGTGAGGATAACAGATGAATAATTACTTACGAATGGACGGGGATAGGGAAGTTATTTATCATTTGTTTATATTTTATTCAGATTTGACCCTTGCTGCCCTTGCCCGAGGGCTTTCATGCAGCATTTTTTTTTTGGCGTTACAGTATGGAAGTAAATTATACAACTTGAGAGTAAGATTTATAATGGCAATTGGCTAAAGGATGGAAGGTGAGGACTGGCAAAAGCATCGGCAAGAGTAAGGTCCTACCTAGGATCCTCACTCGTTGCATTTTCATTAAAACTTGACTAACCACCCCATTCATATCCCCCCTTTCATAGGCCTTTGTCGGGGATCCTAGTTCTTAACAAATATATATTCTGCCCAAAATATCTCATTAGCATTGCTATATAAATGATCAAGCCCAATAATATATCAATCGATATAAATCTAGTCATATCAACGTTTGAATGCATTTGTAGGTGCAGCGCAGCGCAGACGACAGACTGTCTTTTATTGTAAGTAGGTACAAATAAAATGGAAACTGTAGATAAAATAATAACAGGATATGCCTGGAATAGTTGAAATAAACATAGGATGATGTCACGTTCTAATTTTCGGCTACTAAACTAAATAAAGAAATATTTTGTGTGCCACAGACTCGATCGCACAAAAAGTGTGTCGTCTGCACGGCACCGTATTGCAAAGACCTTATACCGTTTTAGGGTATAAGGTCTTTGCCGTATTGTAGCAACACTTTCCGAACGAAAGTTTTGCTGTCGAATTTTATAGTTGTCATTTGTCATTTTCTTTCTGTCACTGTCAGTTTTCTGTGGAGCGTTCTTGTTTGGGTTAGCGACGGAAAACGCCTCTTTGTTTTAAGTGTTTTAACACATTTCTTAATAACTTTAGTGAATTAACACAACGACAACCTTCAAAAATGGCTGTAAGTACTATTCATACATCTTAAAACTATCTAAAATGCAAAGCATGCTATCAAGCCGGTAAACTCAAACATAACCTCACTTTTAAAACACAATAATCATGTTTTTTTTTTTCAATTTCAAATATCGATTTCAACTTATTGTTTTTTTAATTCTAGTCAATAGCAGCGGCACAAGTCCAAGAGGTGCGTTCAATTACGCGTATCGAACGGATTGGGGCGCATTCACATATAAGAGGATTAGGTCTAGATGACTCCCTCGAACCTAGGGCGGTGTCCCAGGGTATGGTGGGACAGAAGATGGCCAGAAAGGCCGCCGGAGTAGTCCTACAGATGATTCGAGAAGGTTTGTATTGAATAAACTTTGTTGCTATGGAAACGGTAGCTTGTTTGTCTAAACAATGTTGCATGTGAAATGTTCTTGATGAAGTATTTGTAATGTTGGGTTTGATATGAATTGAGTATGCTCTATAAAGGAGAGAATACTATTCTTAACATTACGTTAGATTGCTCGCTAAATAAACACTTCCACACAATAGGCATAACGGACAGTCCCCTATGCAGAGCTTGCATGGAGGCTGATGAAACCGTTGCGCATGTGCTCTTTGAGTGCACAGGTGTCACCGAGATTAGATCAGAAACCCTTGGGACACACATATCTACACAGATGTTTCCAACACACCAAGAGACTTAGTCAGCTTCTGGAGGGAGGTGGGCTGGTTGGGATAACCGCCAACCGACCACCATGGCCCATGCACAATAGTCCATTTGAAGGACTAAGTGCGGAAACCAAACCCATAACATAGAACATACATTGCACACTCAAAATATGATACCTGTATTTCCTAACGGGATTAGCAGATGTGTAAGCCCATATTCGGATAGCCTAATTGAGTCGTGATGCCTACATACTGGTCATGCTGCAAGATTGTTGACTGGCTAATATCTATTAACAGCATGACCTATACAGGGTGAATTTTTCAAGTGGGCGTGGATGGCCAAATCCGAAACCTTGAGGAAAAGTACTCAAAGGAGTCTCGGGCTCGATTTTAATGAAAACCAAAACTGCATCATTGGATTTTTGAGGAATCAATATGTCTAGCCAGGAATCAGACCCATTGGTTTTCGATTAAAAAAACAAACTGTATTTATTACACCATTAGATAGTGTCGCTAATAAGGATTGAATTCTGGGAAGTAATGACATAATGACAAACTTATGGAAAAACAATCATCTGTTCCCGACATTTATGTCCACATAACTCATCAAAATATAGAAAACACCTGATACTTTTTTCGCGATTTCAGGTTTGGCCCCGTAGTAATAGTTGTTCATAATGATAAGTGCAATGAACCCTTAATAGGTTATCCATTAAATACGGGACATCCTGTATAGTCCATATTATTACTTATCCAGTGTGTGCATTGTATGTAGGCATATAAGCAGTGCCTACCTGGATACCTACCACTAAATTATCATACCTACCTAACAAAAAACAAAATCTTCATACAAACACGTGCGGCAGTAGGCAGTCGCCGTACGGCCTACTTGGCTCCCGTACTATTCGCACATTGTCATTGGTCTTTACTCATTCAAGTTAATACGATAAAATTATAATTACGTACGTCTCCCGCGTAATAACATGACGTTCGACCTTCGCAATTTATCACCCTTAAGTAGGCATGCCTACTCAAATAACCACACTTTTGACCTCCCTTTTTTTTCTGATTAGTGACTATGTTTGCCTAGACTAGACCCGGCCTAGAGCCTACCTATTCTGAAGACCAATGCACGCCACTGTACTCATCTTGTCCTTATATCTTTTTAGGTAAAATAGCAGGTCGAGCGGTGTTACTAGCAGGACAGCCGGGTACAGGCAAGACTGCCATCGCCATGGGACTCGCGCAGGCCTTGGGACCTGATACTCCTTTCACAAGCATGGCTGGTAAGTCTCAATCCATCCATATATGTCCTAGATAAAGCCAACTATTTCAACAGAGTTCTATGATCTGGCCTTGTAAGCCATCCCCAGCCAAGTCAGACCTTAGGCATCAATATATAGCGGTATCTACAACGCCACATGCAACAACGCGTCATACTGACGTCACGCAAATCCTGCATCTCGCAAGCAGAGTTTACCGCGCAATTAGCATAATATACAACGGCCCGACATGAATCATTGGGCAGTTGCCCGCCAGACACAACACCCGTCTGGTCGGAGGATCCTCCCTTTTCTATGGAGGTTGAGTGAACTTTACACCCTGTTCCTCATATCTCTATAAATATATCATCCTAAGTTAAATATTTTATTTTTTTAAGTTGTTATAAAATATTTTATGTTGTTATAAATAAATTTCAGGACTGACCATTGAACTTGGCACCCATTTAGATCTCGCTTAAGGCATATATCATAATGATCATTTAACAATACACTTACTGCTTAATGGTCTCTTGGACTCTAATCCAACAAACAATCTGTTTGTGGACGAGCGGACAAAAATTTTGTCGGCATGTCAAAAGTACTGTGAGAGGGATGTATGAAAGTGTTGTTAATTTTATTTACTTGATGATTTTATATTTAATCTTTTATGTGTTTCTTTTGTGTGTATTTAATTTCTGTAATTGGTTTTAAACCGTTTTAATTAAATAAATAATGTTGAATTTGGTTCTCATTTTACATTTATGTTTTTGATGATGGCATATTATATTGTTCAATCAACTCAGCCTATTGCAGTCCACTGCTAGACATTGAATAGAATAGAATACTCTTTATTATGTACACCATATAAATTACAGACATTAAATATAGAAACTTTACAATGCAAAAAAAAAATGCATAGGCGTCTCCCAGGCAGCGCCACGACACCCTGTCCTCCACTTTCCGCATCCAGTCTGTCCCAGCCACCTTCTTGAAGTCGTCTGTTCGTCTAGCTGGTGGGCGTCCCACGCTACGCTTGCCGATCCGCGGTAATATGCGGCATATTATTATCACATCACATCACACTAATATTATAAAGGCGAAAGCTTGTGAGTGTGTTTGTGGGTGTATGTGTTTATGTTTGTTACTTCTTCACGCTCAAACGGCTGGACCAATTTTGATAAAATTTTGTATGGAGGTAGTTAATCCAGGGTGGATTAACATATAGGCTACATTTTATCCCGATATTACCACGGGATCGACATTTACGCGGCTGAAACCGTGGGGCGCAGCTAATCTGATATAATTATGTTTACTTACTATTTTATTTTCAGGTTCTGAAATATTCTCTTTGGAGATGAGCAAGACGGAAGCTCTTTCACAAGCCATCAGGAAGTCTATTGGCATCAGGATCAAGTAAGTTCTATTCAATATTTTAATGAAAATGTGCCTCGGAAAGCACGTTAAGCCTTTGGTCCCGGCTGTCATTCGTGGATCTTTGACAATCGTTACGGGTCGTCAGAAGCCCGAAAATCTGACAACTAGTCTTACCGTGGGGAATCGTATTACCCGGTGACTGGGTTGTGGAGGTCAGATAGGCAGTCGTTCCATGTAAAATACTGGTATTCAGTTGCATCCGGTTTGTTTGGAAGCCGGGCTCAACTGACCCCAACATAGTTGGGAAGAGGCTAGGCAGATGATGAGTGACATGACATCACATCAAAATCGATCTACAAATATATAAAAATTAAAATGTTTGTTTGTTATGTAAAATAACAGCTTTTTACGAAATGCATATTATTATGAAAGTTTACGAGTATAAAGAAGGTACTTTTAATAAAAAAACTTTTTTTGTCTGTGTGTGTATGTTTGTTCCGGCTAATCTCCGAAACGGCTGGACCGATTTTAACGGGACTTTCACTGGCAGATAGCTGATGTTATAAAGAGACACATAGGCTACCTTTTTGTCCACGTAACACGTTCCCGTGGGATTATTTTCGATATCCTTGCGGGCAACAGCTAGTTCAAAATATTATTTTAAACTTAATTTAAAATGCTGATCTACATTCTTTTGACCGCAGTCAACCAAATATTAATATTTAGAATTAAAAAAAAAATCAGCTGTTCCCTACATTTATGTTCGCATAACTCAGCAAAATGTAGTGAACAGCTGATTTTTTTTTTTCGCGATTACATGTTTGATTCCATAGTAAAAGTTGTTCATAATGATGAGTACAATGACCCCCTAAAAGGAAAACGGTTATTAAAATTTCACCCTGTATAAACATCCGAATTGAGAACCTCCTCCTTTTTAAAAGTCGGTTTATAAAAGACTAACAATTACTCGTATTTCCAGGGAAGAATCAGAAATAATCGAAGGAGAAGTTGTAGAAGTTGTTGTCGAAAAGGCTGCGGGGAGCGGCGGGGCGCGGGTGGGGCGCCTGACCCTCAAGACTACTGACATGGAGACTAACTACGATATGGGAGCTAAGATGATTGATTCAATGCTTAAGGAAAAGGTAAGAGGAATTTTTGAGTAAGAAAATATGAAGTTTGGTATGTTTGGCGAAGTTGGTAAGAATTCCAGTCTTGCCAAACTCGACTGAAATCTAGATACTGGTATAGTTGGACATTGTAGAGTAAGAAAATATGAAGTTTGGTATGTTTGGCGAAGTTGGTAAGTATTCCAGTTTTGCCAAACTCGACAGAAATCTAGATACTGGTATAGTTGGACATTGTAGAGTAAGAAAATAAGATGTTTGGTATGTTTGGTGAAGTTGGTAAGTATTCCAGTTTTGCCAAACTCGACTGAAGTCTAGTTACTTTTAGAGTTGAACTTTGTAGACTTGGAAAAAGTGAAATTTGTTGAAGTTGGTACTTACTAACACTCCATTTTTGTGGATTTTAGAGAGATGATGTAGACTTCTACATCATCTCTCTAAATTCCACAAATTTAAACATCTTTCAAAGTTGGATATTTTACAATAAGAAAAAAAAATAGTGATCAATACATATTTTATTATAAAACAGGTTCAAGCCGGTGACGTGATTACAATTGACAAGGCAACAGGCAAGATCAACAAGTTGGGAAGAAGTTTTGCTAGAGCTAGAGATTATGATGCCACTGGTAAGTCACACGTCTGCCCGCGCCTACCTGTCGAAACACCCGACGCGTCGGAGTAGTTGAATGGGCGCAGTAAAGTCAATGTTTTAACAATGACACTGTTGTGTACACTTGGTGTACCGTTGACGTTTCGAGCACTTTCTCTTTTGTACACTTGGTGTACACTTGACGCTTGAGGGGTTGATATAAACAACTAGTTGACCTGAAGTTGTCCTGTCCAATAAAAAATCCCATAAAATACGACGTTCAGTTTCTCCCGAATTTGAAAATGAGTTTCCATTTTTTTTTTCACAGAAACCTAATTGGGACTATTAAGAACGTTTTAAATTAAAAAAATAGGCAGACGTTCGAAAAAAAAAGTATTCAATCCGTTCTCGAGATATTATCAAAAAAGCCGTTCCATACTAAATGTATGAGAAACAAAAATCTTCATTATTTTTTGACGTGCGCGCTCTGGGCGGAGCGGGAGGGCATGTCAGACTTACTGACTAAAACCCACCCGTGTTCCTTCAGTTGCCTGTGCCAGGGGCCACGGTATCTCTTTCGAACAACCCGCGACCCCGGCAGGCATCGGCCCTAGCGGATCCCGTCAGTTAGTGCTGACATCTCTTTGAGGCGCGCGTGGAACACGACGCGGCGTCGCCCCGGGCCTGGTTCTTACCGGACGGCGAGCTGCCCATTGCTCGCCGTCCGCAAACCCGCGCCTACTCCTGCGGCGACTAGGGGCGTGAGGGCGCGAAGATTGCCTCTCCCCGGGCTCCGCGTCCTCCTCAATTAACAATCATATAATTTGGTTTTAAATCAGGATATTAATTAACATTTTTCTTTGACAGGCCAACAGGCTCGCTTCGTGCAGTGCCCAGAAGGTGAGCTCCAGAAGCGTAAAGAAGTTGTCCACACTGTGACACTACACGAGATCGATGTCATCAACTCTAGGACGCACGGCTTTCTGGCACTGTTCTCTGGTAAGTTGTGTAGAAGTAGTTTATTATGAGTGGTCTGCGCTGCCCTTTTTTTGTTTATGGATGGGAAATCATCAAATGACCCCTCCCGCTCTGGGTGGAGCGGAAGGGAGTGTCAGACTCTTACTGACTAAAACCCATCCGTGTTCCTTCCTTAGCCCTTTATGTTCCGGGGCAGCGGTAACCCTTTCGGACAATCCCGCACCCCCGGCAGGCTTCGGCCCTGGCAGGCCCCTTCCTTATCCTTCCCATATCTTTGAGGCGCGCGTTGAACACGTCCGCGCCCCCCGGCACGGCCTGCCCCTGCCCGGACGGTGAGCTACCCATTACTCTCCGTCCGCAGGCCCGCGCCTACGGTGGCCGGCGACTTGCCCGTCCTGTAAATCCAATACACTGTAACTTTTGAAAACCACATGTGAGATTTTTTACGATATCACAGAATACTTAATAGTACTACGTACAGAAGGGACACTCCCTTCCCCGCGCACATATCAGATACCGCACCTCACCCCGCATTTCGAGGTATTCGTCGCCGACTCTTTAGCAAGGGCGCTCGCGTAATCGTAAGAACCGCAGCGCTGGCTGTATTGCTGACACGAACACACAATTTTACGATTTAAAAGTTTTATTTGAGTTTTAATTACGATGGTTGGATGTTGTGATGCTTTTACATAAACTGTTTGTAAGATTTCGCATTTTGAATACCATGCGATTGAATAACCGATTATTTATAGATAAGTCATTTAAACGAAAATATTTTAGTGTTTTTATTTCATTACGAACCCGAATTATAAATAAACAATTGAACTACAAGGTCGCTTTATAATAATGCACACGTTCGGGCAGCGCCCTCGTCGTTGGGACGCAAATCGCTTTTCGCGCCATTTTTTACGCTACGCACGACAGCCAATCCTACTAGAATTCACGCACACATTTTCACGTGTACAAACGTCATTTGGTTATGTAGTAGTAATAGGTAATTATTTTGCGAGCGTCGTCTGAAGTGTCCGAGGTGCGCTATCTCTTCGGAGAATACAAGGACGTTGTTTGTTATCGTTCATATAATTTATAATGATTATTTATGTGCACAGGTGACACTGGCGAGATAAAGTCCGAGATTCGCGAACAGATCAACAGCAAGGTAGCCGAATGGCGTGAAGAGGGGAAGGCGGAGATGATTCCCGGAGTACTGTTCATTGATGAGGTAGGTTTTATGGAATCATCTTAAAAAAAAAACCGAGTGTGCTTATGACCACACGACTGAAGTGAAACTTCAAACGTATTTGGCTATGAGAGGAAGAGAGAAAGAAAATGTGCGCGCGCACTGCTTTCTCTTGCTTATATCACCCACTCAACTCCCGTTCGCCTCGCCCGATCACACTTTTCGTAACGCTTACGTCACGCGTTCGCCAGCTTACTCCCCAAGTCAAGCGTGCGTAAAGAAGTTTCACTTCAAAAATATCTTCTCCTTACCTAGAACATGCAATGTCTTTCTGTCTGTCCGTACAGGCCTGGATGTCTAGATCTAGACCCAAGAATATATTTTTATTATTTAAATCATGAACCTGCTTCACAGTGTCCGGATTATAAACAACAAGTATTACGTAAGCAGATTTTTGCAATTATATACCCCCCCCCCCCCCCCCCTCGTCAGCAAAAGTAAAGCAATGTTCTTATCCCCCCCTCCCCCTCCCAGGCTTACGTAAACATTGGTACATGCATTTTTCAATGTGTTCTGGTATCTTTATTGATTCATGAGCAGCAGTTATGTGCGTTTCGTTTTCAAGCATAAACTAGTAGGGTTGCCATATTATGTGTTCAAATCAAAATTGACTTGTAGAAAATCCGAAAAAGTAAAAAAAATAAATACTGCTGTAATAACAATCCAGACCCCCTATCCCCCATGTCATCAAAAATAAGCAAAGCAAAGACGCCAGTGGTGCTTGCGTAATACTTGATGGGGTTAAATATAATGATCACCAAAAAAATATATATAAGAGCGAGCGATGGGCACCCCGAGGTTCGGTTTGGTTAGGCTACTTTAAACCCTTTACACAGGAGCCCCGCGAGCGGGGCTCCATCGACATAGGATGCAAGAGCGAGCAAATGAGAATACAAATACCTTTACCTAGGTATTTTACAATAAAATGGAGTTTTAATTTTGGTGATTATTTACTATTTTTGGCAGTAAAAAGTGTTTTTTTGATGTTATATTTTACTTTATCTGGTGTTAAGCATAACCCATACTTGAATGGCCCCCAAGTAGTGAAACTAAATCGAAACTTGTAATAAAGGATTCATTGCTTTTTACAGGCTCACATGCTCGACATAGAATGCTTCTCCTACCTCAACCGAGCCCTCGAATCAGAGACAGCGCCCATCGTCATCATGGCCACCAACCGTGGCATCACCCGCATCAGGGGGACCAACTACAGGTCGCCGCACGGGATACCGCTGGACCTGCTCGACAGGATGATCATAGTTCCCACCTCGCCATACTCACACCAGGAGCTGAGGGAGATATTAAATATCAGGTAATTACGCAGCGTTTACGCGACGACAACGTAGCTTTGTCTCTGTCACCTTTGACCTAGGCTAGAGTCAAGAGCAAGCCCATTTCAAATAAAAAAAAAAAAAAAAAATACAGTGTTATTACGGTGTCTACGAAGCCTGGCAACGTCAACGCAGTGGCGTGCATTGCATATAGCCATATAAGCAGTGCCTACCTCGATATATCAACATAAACCTGTCAATTACATTTTAGTGTGTGTGCCCTACAATTAAGAAACTCACTAAATTATCATACCTAACAAAAACAAAATCTTCATACAAAAACGCGCGACAGTAGGCAATCGCCAGACGGCCTACTCGGCTCCCGTACTATTCCCACATTGTCATTGGTCTTTACTCGTTCAAGTTAATACAACAAAATTAAAAATACGTACGTCTTACGCGTAATACCATGACGTTCGACCTTCGCAATTTATTACCCTTAAGAGTAAACTAGTCGCGAGCTCGAACTCACTGGTGGTCATGGCCAAAATCACGCTGTCCAACTTGGCTTCGTGTCTGACGGAGCTAGTATCAGTGATGAGCAGTTAGACGCTAATCTACATGCACAACATCTAGTTCTCACGCACAGAAACACCGTTCCGAACTGATAGGCGCATAAAAATATTTGATAAGTGCTTTGGAAAATCGAGTTCTATGAAAAATCCACTACATAAATCAATCACAAATAAAGTTTTTTGAACTCTTCAATAACTGAGCTTTGTCGGTACGGATTTAATTTTTTATATTTTTCAGTTCTTTTATTACTTATTTACACCCAAATTTACGTTAAAAATAGCAAGAAAAACGAATCTTTGTTGGCTCATAACTTTTTAATGGCTTGTTATTTTACAATTCTGCTTCCGTACAGACACAACTAATAATTAGACAAAACGATACAATGTTTAACTTTGGATGTACAATGTCAAACAGTGGTGTAAGACTCTCCCGAAATTTGTATGGAAAAAATATCGAATAGTGGCACCTTAAGTAGGCATGCCTACTCAAATACTCACACTTGACCTCCTTTTTTTCTGATTAGTGACTACGTTTGCCTAGACTAGACCCGGCCTAGTGCCTACCTATTCTGAAAACCAATGCACGCCACTGCGTCAACGCGACATCAAACAATGCCAGGTGCTATATATATCTTGACCTGCTGGCCAGGATGATCATATTGCCAACGTCACCATACTCACACCAGGAGCTAAGGGAAATTCTTAATATCAGGTAATTACCCAAAAATTACGATGCAATTACGCAGCGACAACGCTACGTCCACGCAGTGTTAACGCAACGACCACGTATTGTTTACTTCGTGGCGTTTACGCCTGCCGGCGCTATTTCTTTTTTTTTTGTTCCATTAGCTCGGCTCCTATAAAGAGTCCTTTTTTTTTCGCGGTGGAAATCCTCTTGAACTTCCTCCATTGTGGGGATGACAGAGGGGCATGCCGGACTCTTACCAGCTAAAACCACCGCGGTGTTCCACCTCTACCTATGGCCGGGGGTGCGGGATTCGCATAAGCATTCACCGCTCCCCCGACAGGCCTCGACCCGCTGTTCCTCAGCGGGTTCCACCTCCCCGTGTGCCCATTCCCATAATGGCAGCACCCACTCTCGAGTGATGTGCGTAGAACACTGCGGCGCCACAGATATAGATAGACCTAGATAACGCAAGTATCACGAACTGTGTGAAACTAAGCGAGCCACTTTTTGACTACCTACTATGACGTCACAAGCTCGCGCTCTCTCGCTCACGCTCACCCAGCCAGCAGTACGCAGGACTGAGCGCGAAAGTGGCGGCTTATGATTTTCGAACGTAAGCTGGTGCGATTTTTGGCACGCGAAGTAGTTGCTCGTGCGTTATCTAGGCGTATCTATATCTGTGTGCGGCGTTAACCCAAGTACAAAATGATTTTTTCAACTCCGCCTGCTAGTTCTAAAGATTAGCGCGTTCGCGTTCATACAATCATGTCTTTAGCTTTATTGTTAGTATAGATTCACTTCTTCTTCTTAGCGTGTCGATAGCAATCTATATGTACTCGGCCTAGAATTCGGCCACTTGTTTGGCGCCATCACTAGCGTCCATCAGAGCCCTGATTCACAACCCTACGACAGGCTATCGTATCGAAATCCTGACATTTCGATAACCTGATTTGACTTGCCCTCAACAGCAATTAGCTGTTGGAAGAATAGCGGGCGTCTATTTGATTTAAACTGACAAAATTTTCGGGTTTTGGACTTGTGAACAGCGTTTAGAAATTAGAAGACTCCTACGATAGCAATGATTAATGTTCGATACGATACGGAAGCGTATCGAGTGTTTGTGAATAGCTATGCAGTTCCTGTAACGTGCAGCTGACAGGACACGCGGGGCACGATATTAAGTGTCCCATCGTTTGTGGGACAGCACCACATTTACACTCCAAGGCGGAGTCGTCTATAAATCTCCACCTGAACAGGTTTTCCTTGCTTCGGCCAACCTGGGTCCGGGGTCTGTTTAAAGACTTTCAGGTTACCCAAGGTAACTCATGTGTCAAGATCCTCAGCGGGTGGAACGAACGGGTTGTGGAAGGAAGGTAGATTCACTGATAATATTATTTTTCTTTGTCCCTCAGGTGTGAAGAAGAAGATTGTCAAATGTCAGGCGATGCGCTAACGGTACTGACGCGAGTGGCCACCGAGACATCTCTGCGTTACGCCATACAACTGATCACTACTGCTTCTCTTGTCGCTAAGCGTAGGAAGGCTACTGAGGTATGTTTTCTCTTCATCATCATCTACCTTTTCCCAACTATGTTGGGGTCGGCTTCCAGTCTAACCGGATGCATATTTTCTTACTCTACAATGTCCAACTGTATCAGTAATTAGATTTCAGTCGAGTTTGGCAAGACTGGAATTCTTACCAACTTCACCAAACATACCAAACTTCTTATTTTCTTACTCTACAGTGTCAAACTGTACCAGTAACTAGATTTCAGTCGAGTTTGGCAAGACTGGAGTACTTACCAACATCGCCAAACATACCAAACTTCATATTTTCTTACTCAAAAAGTTTTCTTACCTTTTCCTTAAGCATTGAATCAATCATCTTAGCTCCCATATCGTAGTTAGTCTCCATGTCAGTAGTCTTGAGGGTCAGGCGCCCCACCCGCGCCCCGCCGCTCCCCGCAGCCTTTTCGACAACCACTTCTACAACTTCTCCGATTCTTCCCTAGAAATATGAGTAATAGGGTAGTTTCCTGGGTAAAAAAAATAATAATTCTAATTAGTCCGTCAGTTAGATTATCGAAAAATAATGGACCCGTATTTTTTCTTTTGTCAATCAAACAAAAAATGACAAAGATAAAGCGCGTCAAAATTTGGGAGTGGGGGGTCGTGACGTCACGCCGTGCGACACTTTTTAGCACGGCGTGACGTCACGACCCCCCACTCCCAAATTTTGACGCGCTTTATCTTTGTCATTTTTTGTTTGATTGACAAAAGAAAAAATACGGGTCCATTATTTTTCGATAATCTAACTGACGGACTAATTAGATTTTTTTAGGAAACTAGCCTATTGTTAGTTTTTTATAAACCGACTTTAAAAAAGGTGGGTTCTCAATTCGGATGTTTATATCATCATCTGCCTAGCCTTTTCCCAACTATGTTGGGGTCGGCTTCCAGTCCGATCGGATGCAGCTGAATACCTGTATTTTACATGCGGCAACTGTTGACTCCACAACCCAGTTACTGGGTAATACGATACCTCTTGGTAAGACTGGTTGTCAGACTTTAGGGCTTCTGACGACCCGTAACGACTGTCAAAGATCCACGAATGACAGCCGGGACAAACAGCTTAAAGTGCTTTCCGAGGCATGGCGGGGTCTTGGTATGTAAAGATGGTCATCCACGGACCAACCGCGGCAAGCGTAGCTTAACCTGATCGATTGACCTGTGCGGCTGTTATTACTAAGTCACAAAAACGTCCTAGTCACACTAATATTATAAAGGCGAAAGTTTGTGAGTGTGTTTGTTACTTCTTCACGCACAAATGGCTGAACGGATTTGGATGGAATTTGGCACACAGATAGTTTATAACCAGGATTAACACATAGGATCCTTTTTATCCTGATATTTCCACAGGATCGGCACTTATGCGGGTGAAACCGCGGGGCGCAGCTAGTCAACAATAAAAAAGCCATTGGCATATTTTGCCCAACACTGGTGTACACATCTTAACACTATAATTTTGTTCACAGGTCAGCATGGAAGATGTAAAGAAGGTGTACTCTCTATTCCTCGACGAGCATCGTTCGGAACAGTTCTTGAAAGAGTATCAAGATGAATTTATGTTCAATGACGGTTCCGGAGGCAAGTTTCTAGATATTTTTATAATAAACCTACAATTATATGACACTAGCTTTGCCCCGCGGTTTCACCCGCGATAAAAGTATTATAGTCCTTCCTTTTTTATTGATTCCCTTTACAAGACTTTTTGCCTGTTTCTGAGTTCTTAGTATTACTATTAGGACAACTGAGGGGCAATTCTCGTAATTTTAAGAACGTTCACAGTCTGATTTCAAGTGTCATTTTAAAAATACCTCTAATTTCCCTACATTTTGACAAGTTTTTGACATTTATTTGTCGCCGAGATGAGACTGCGACTAGATTTTGTACGTTTAAAATTACGAGAATTGGCTTCTGATTTCTTAACAATATTTAAAGTAAGTTTCAAGAACAGTGACATACTTAATTTATTATATTAATAATTTACTTAAACACTAATTATTACGGTATCAAACATACACCGGGTGAAATTGAATTCACGGGCATCCTTTTAAGGGGTCATTGTAATCATCATTATGAACAACTTTTACTATGGGACCAAACCTGAAATCGCAAAAAAAAAAATCTGCTGTTACCTACATTTTGACGAGTTATGTGGACAAATGCAAGGAACAGCTGATTTTTTTTTTCGTGATTCTAGATTTAGTCCCATAGTAAAAGTTGTTCATAATGATGAGTACAATGACTCCTTAAAAGGATGCCCATGAATTTAATTTCACCCTGTAGATAATTTCTATATTGTTTACGGAAAATTGTTGTTAGCAATTAGTCAAACGAACATGATTGAGTCAGCATTATTATCAAATATTTTATTAAAGAGATATTCATGAATTAATTTATAATGTTCGTTTTCTGGTTTCAGACGCACCCCAACTGATGGATGTCACGCAGTAATTAATTTCTCAATGATTCCAAATACACTGCTTTAAGATAATTAATTTTCAATATAATGTCATTTTGGTTCTACAAGAAGTCGTATGTATAAGTTACTTTTAAGTTTTTATTATGTAAGTTTATAATAAATGTCTAATTAAATGTATTTTTGTTTTTTGTTTTTTAAGATAGAGTAAGTGTTAAGCTTTCTAATAATAATATATGAGATTCCTATTATTCCTGGGCCCAACTACATAATTATGAAATATCAGCAGCGCGCCGCATTTCAAAAATGCGCCAAATTACAGATGCAGCACATCAAGCTACCCGAAACTCAAATTTTCCCAATCAACATTTAACCTTATACTTTGGCGATAAAGTTGAAAATCTATAAAAGAAATTCGAAAGTTTGTAGTAGCTTGATGTGCTGGCGTCTGTATTAGGTTAGGAGCCTCGGTGGGCCGCATCGCAACGCAGTACTTGTTTCGAAAGATGTGTGAAAACAGATCAAATTTTTAATTTGAACTGTTTCCACCCCTATGTAATGAGGCTCTCGTGGGTATGAGCAGGCCGCACCGCAACGCGACGCATTGCAAAAATCCTCCTGCATCACTTTAGTACATTTTGTATGTGCGCGAGTCTTAAAAACCAGACAGACTTCTACTTTAATCTCAGCGAGGCACATAATAAAATATTTCTACCAAATCTTCTACTTTGTATATTTTGAGTAGATTTTTTAATTTACGTTGGCAACATAATTCTAGTGTCGTTCCAAAGCATACTACTTACTAAAAGAAGAATATTTATAATGATGCCAGAGATTTTGTGAAGTAATATTAATTTAGATGCCTTATAAATTATTAAATTAAGGGCTGATTTTTCAATCGACAGATAATTTTTATTCGTGGAATAAAATTGATGTCTGACAGTTTTTGTATGGAAGACCTGTCAAAAACTCAAAATTACTCCTCTGATAAAATTATCTGGCGTTGAAAAAATCAGCCCGTAAAGCTATAATAATCTTTTTAAATGCGGGTTTATTGTTTTTCTTTCATCTAAATTTTTTTCCTACAAAAAAATATTTCACTCGACTAAGAACAAAAAAATCCTAATCGACTAAATCTAACTTGTTCGACATTGACGTTTCTACATCTCTAAACTACGATTGATTTTTCACCTGTTTTTCGCGTTCTGTCGTGAATATTATTAGTGTCATTTTTCGAAGTTAAAATTATCAGTAAAATCAAAATGTTCGCCGCCAGGAGCCTTTTCAGAGCCAACGCTCAGATCCTCAAGAATGTAGCCCAGCAGAGGAACATGAGCGTCATCGCTACTCCCGCCAGGAACAAGGTTACCAAAGGCGTAAGTACATTTTGGTATTTTTTTCAGTGATTATCCTCTTAATTCATCATAATATTAAATCTACGACGTACTTAAATAGTATCCCGTGTTATTTACGTATGATTTTATCCTTCCAGAATGCAAAGAAACTATTTTCAAATTACGTAATTCTTTGCGGAAAATGATAGGTTATCTATGAATACTGAAATCATACGTATTATGTCAAATAAAATGTCTTTATTATGACTAATTTACCCCAATCAATGGTATGTTTAGTACTTTTGTTGACTATTTATCAAGTCAGTTTACATAATTTCAATTTTTAGTTTTTACTTGACAGAATAGGGTTTGTTTGTTATCTTATCACTAATAACCTAAAACTATTATAATATTGTCATTTGTATTTATGTTAGCTCAACTGACTAGACACGTGAATCAAGCGTCTTCCATTTAACATAGTGAATAAGAAAGCCGTTATTGGATGATTTCTTAATTATAAAGTAACATATCAGTTTAAGTTATATTTAAATTACTTTAGCTAGGGCTAGATGGTTATGTGAATAAAGTACCATTGACTCTGATACTTTATGCAAAAAAAAACTGTCTAGAGATAATCAAACGTTGGAATTAATCAGGGTTTAAAATAGTAGGAATAAAACACAAAGCTATTTTTTTTAAGAGCTCAACTTTTACTAATGAGATACAATTATTAATTACCTTTTCTTTTGTTACCATACTTAACCCTTTTACCGATGACGGCAATATACGTGCCACCATCAAATAGGCATATTAATTAAAGCTTAATTTTGGTAAACCATACCCCAAATTTTATTTTGCTGCTACACTTGGATCCTTCTGCTGGTAAAAGGGTTAACACGTTTGTGGACAGTAACGTCTCCAGTCGTCTAGGTAGCTAAAAGTCAAATGACAGTACTCCTGGTTGTTGTCTGAGTTTTTACTTGCATAAAATCCACCACACGATGACCGATTTTCCGTACTATCATAAAGAACGGCCGTTCTTCGAGATGTTTGTTTGTTTCGTTCGAGACATTACTCTCCGCCAACATGTTAATAAGCTTGCCTAACAGGCCAGACGAGGGGTTAATCAAACATGCATGACAAGACAGTACCAAGTAATCTTTCTATGTTGTACCTCCTGAGAGATTATTTAGGATAAGCTTGGGCAGCTGCTCATCTGTCTTTCTTTTTTACATCATTCTCACATAATAATTATAAATTCTACATTAATGATGTAACTAATATTTTTGTAAAAATATAATTTAAAAGAGTGTCTATGGAGTTTCTTGCCCGTTCTTCTCCATAGGTACCTACGCTTTGGAATGGGCAACTAGCTTCATATTTTCTGACTGACCAACTTCTTGACAAATCAAAAGTGCCTTTAAATGGTTTCATTGAAATGAATGCTTTGAGTTTGTAAGTATAATAAAGTGCAGTACGGCAGTGGTGTCCCTGTGTTAACAGTCCAACTTACGAATTGTAGGTTGTCGTTTCGAACTCAGGCAGGGAAACTTTGTGTATATTAATTCATCATCACTGCTCTCAAAACGGTGAAGGAAAATATTGTGAGGAATCAAAAAATACGAAAATATACCTACAAACGGGGTGATTAGGGATGCAGGGGTGAATCGGAACAAAACTTTAAAATGGATTTTAGTGTTGAAATAATATAGTTTGTTGCCGACAAGGGCACTTAATCGTTAATTATAATACAGTAAACACATTAGAGTCCTTTTTGGCAACAAACTATATTATTTCAAAACTTTAAAAGGAAATCGTCCCGATTCACCCCTGCATCCCTATTCGCCCCGTTTGACGGTACGACATCTACCAACCCGCTCTATGCCAGGGTAATAGATTACGACCCACTTCCTTAAAGAGAGGAATCCTATGTCCCAACAGCGACCACTGCTTTCAAAATGGTGAAGGAAAACATCGTGGGGTCCTGGGTTCGATTCCCGGGTCGGGCAGTGTTATTGAGTTTTTCTATTAGGAGTTTCTTAGTAACAGCCCGGAGTTTGGAAGTTGGCGGTGTTATACCCCCGTGCCTCGGAAAGCACGTTAAGCCGTTGGTCCTGCGCCTGATCTCTCTCCGGTTGTGTCGGATTGCCGTCCCATCGGACTATGAGAGTGACGGAACAGAGAGTCCACATGTGTCTGCGCACACACGCCTGCACTATAATATCTCCCGCGCCGAAAGCTAGTCTCCGTTGACATTGGCCACCGTGGCTGAAGTCTAGAAGATTATAATTCCAAAGTCAATCAAAACTTCAAAACATCTTGAGGTCGTAGCACACGCATCAAACCGGAAAGGGATCGGCACCGTATCAACTCGAGCCGTTCAGTATTCTTTGTATGAAACTCCCTACTGCAACGCACACTAATCGGAATCGTAACGTAATCACCTCAACTCGGGACAAGCTCACGAACCGCGGTGCCTTGCGTTACGGCTCGTCGTCCCCGCGCTTACGTCTCTCCGTACCCGAGCTTACGTCTCTTCGTCCACCCTTGCCCCTCTCACCCATCTGGCCTGCTTGCTGCACCATCAACCAGCGGTGGGCGAGCCGTAAGCGCGGCGTCACCTAGCCGTAGCCGAGTTGACGTATCGGAGCTTCTGCCCCCTTATTCACAAACACTCGATATGCTTCCGTATCGTATCGAACATTAATCATTGTTATCGTAGGACTCTTCTCAATGCTGTTCACAAGTCCAAAACCCGAAAATTTTGTCAGTTTAAATCAAATAGACGCCCGCTATTCTTCCAACAGCTATTGCTGTTGAGGGGAAGTCAAATCAGGTTATCGAAATGTCAGGTTTTCGATACGATAGCCTGTCGTATGGTTGTGAATCAGGGCTCTGATCCGCTTTAGTTACGTGCTTACGTTAGGTTGACGCCTGTTTGATTGTGAGGCGATAGGCCTAGACCTTTGAAAAACTGCTGATTCACGTCTTTAACATAATACTCCTCTACTTTCCAGGAGATGGCCGTCCTCATCAGCGCGATGGTGGTCGGCTGGTCTGTGGTCCCCGCCTGGGTCCTCGTTAACATCAAGAACTACAGGAACAAGGAATAAGCGGAGAGCCAAGCTTAGACAATTATATATTTAGATACAGTGTGATATCAGATGTGTATTATGTTAAGTAAACAGTTAATTAACTGTGTGTTTTTATTTTAGCTTAAGTACCCTAAGGGAGCAAACCTTTTTTAGGGTTCCGTACATAAAGAAAAATAGAACCTTTAACGGAACATTACGATACGTGTGACTTAGGGCCGTCGCTCACTGACGGCACGGCACGGCGTGTCATGGCAAAGGATTTTATTACTAATCAAGTTATTTTGAATCATATTTCAATGAGTTTAGAATTCATGTTACTTTATTTCGATACCACGATGCCGCGGCATGACGTGTCATGTCGTTTCATTCCACGGGTTGCCGTGGCGCGCCCGCCGTTGCACCCCGCGAGACGTATGGGTCACTTTGTGTCGAGGAATTATAATTGCTAAGCAAGTTGAAATAAGGTTGAAACTTGTGCAGCGGTCATTTCGGTTAATGGGGCGCAGTCCGGTCGGTGCGGGCTTTCAGCAGGATGCCACGGAACGCCGCGGGGTACAGCACAACCTGCCGTGCCATGCCGTGCCCCGCCGGCCCTCGTGTTGAGAATAGAATACCCAGAGTGTGTTTGTTACTTCTTCACGCAAAAACTACTGAACCGATTTGAATGAAACTTTGCACACAGATAGCTTATCAGGATTAACACATAGGATACTCTTTTTATCCCGATATTCCCACGGGATCGACACTTATATGGGTGAAACCGAGGGCCCAGCTAGTGTAGGTATACCTAGTAGGTATCTATTGAACTACTACACCAAGGCCAGGGGATACCTACTCCACAACATATACCTACATGTAGGTATATATATATTTTTTTATAAGCCTACGGTGTCCCTCTCCTGGGCAAGCCCCGCCCCCCTACTCCTTCCATCTTTCGCGAGTTTTGACGGAACCTATCCAGCTCGTCCCGCCATCTCTTACATGGTCTGCTGCGACTCCGCCTCACTGTCTCAGGGCACCAGTTCTGTGCTTTTGGGCCCATAGTTGGCGCCCATATAATTACGGAAAACAAAATTAAACAAACCAAATAATACATAAATAAACGATTTATTTATCACAAAATATAAAACATTAGGTAGGTATTTAACAACTTAATATCATACATGGATACTTATCTATAATTACCTTCAACTTCCTTACCGAATATTATTGTTTATTTTTTCAAGTAAGTAGGTAATCTATTTGCAAAAGCCAACGTCTTTCCCTTGGTGCATCTTGTCACTTATAAAAAAGGAGTAATTTTTGACGTGATAACGTCTTATAAATCGATGAACGCCGGCTGCACGCACGAAAATGCATGACTCATTGTCACGTTCCGCCTGAGCCGAGCGTACAAGCGAGAACGCGGAACAAGCGATAGAGAGGCACGGTCGGCCTAAGCTTTCGGCTTGTGACACATCTACCTCTCTTCCACTCCATCGTTTTCATCGATGTTTTCTTATGACGTTATCACGTAAAGTTATCGTCCGTAAACCGACTTTTTTTTATGAATTTACATTATATTGGTACTATGTTGTCAGTCTGGCTACGTTTAATGCGTTAAGATCATAATAATTTATGTTGTTACAGTAACTAACTAGGTCTCAAGTCTCGATTGTAGTTTATAGATAACCTAACCAAACAACAACAACACTAATTGCCGCCAAAATCGGCGAAGACTTAAACAAAATGGCGGCCCCTCGTACAATTGGCGCGCATTCTCTTTCCAGCCATTCATATTCTGATGTAAACTGTCGCTGTAGTAGAATAGGTCCGATGGTGTTGAGGACTCGCCTGTGGTAATCATTCAGGTATTTAATCTGGAAAAAATTAAAGCATTGTTTAGTCTTTTTTGTTTGAATCAGTATAGTTGTGTATACAGGGTAGATTTTTGAGACGGGGCAGTAACAACAGGTACCTTAATGATAATTGTTGAAGCTACAGGAAAACGCATCTTGATCTGCATCACAGTTTTTGAAAAAAAAATTAACTAGGTAGGTACCATCAAATGGGGTGAATCGGGACAAAACTTTTAAAAGGGATTTTAACATTGAAATAATATAGTTTGTGGCCAAAAAGGACCATAATGTGTTTACTGTAATTTAATTAACGATTACGTGCCCTTATTGACAAACTATATTATTTCAACGTTAAAATCCATTTTAAAGTTTCGTCCCGATTCACCCCTGTATCCCTATTCACCCCGTTTGTAGGAACAGTCGGCTTCTATTAGACGTAAGACTCAGTAAGAAAATGGACAGTTTTAGCAAAAACTTTTTTTGATGCCATGTGATCCTGTTTCTTATAAGAATCAAAAAACTCTATCGGACCAACTGAGGTTTGAATACTAGAAAAGTCAAAAATCGCAATAAATTTTTTCCATATATTTTGTAGGAAAGAAACTCCAAATTAGTTTTTTTTTATTATGGACAAATTAGCCGAAAATAAACACTTTTCCCTATCCTACGGGCACGTCTTCCCTACCATTACCGCGCCCCCCGGTCTATTCCTTGATATGCAATGGTCGCTGTAGCACAATGAACATGAGACTACAGGAGCTAGTGCGAATCTTGGGGTTCATTCGATTAATCGAGTCTGGTTTAACCACGCTGGGATCGGTGCAATTCATTCATTCATTAGTTTGTAAAGTTATATGAGAATCCATACTAATATTATAATTCGAACGTAACTCTGTCTGTCTGTATGTTACCTTTTCACGCCTAAACCACTGAACTGATTTAGATGAAATTTGGTATAGATATAGTTTGAGTCGCGGGAAAGGACATAGGATAGTTTTTATCCCGATATTCCCACGGGATCGAAACGTATGCGGGTGAAACCGCGGGGCGCAGCTAGTATCCCATAGATAATAATTATAATTTATTTTGGTCCTTTTACAAAGTAATACATTTATAAACTTAAAAATACTTAGTGGTACCAAGTTCTTAACAGATGGTCTTAAATACTTATATAAAAGCTAGTTTAATTTACATGTTTTTTAATTACCTATGAAAAGTGCGCTGGTACTGACATAATAACTTGTGGCGACCTGCCTGAGCTAGGTTAATAAAAACCTGTGTTTCAGGCCATCCCCATACTAAGCGATTAGCTGATAATTTGTCCATGGTTAGTTAATTTTTTTTAAATAATACTATCCTATTCATAGTAGGTACTAAATACAATAAAAATAAAATACCAATTTAATAACTACATCATTATTGAAGTACTTCTAGCAGTCTTTCTGTGTCTGTGTAATCAAGTGTACCCAAATATTCGCGTATCTTCAGACTACAATGTTTGTAACTGGCACTATAAATATTAAGTATTCTATTGAGCTTATTATATAAATCGGGTCCTAAATAGACATAGAATCGTTTTACAAAGGCATGTCTAGTTTGAGACTTTATGCAGACCAAGTCCTTCCTTCGCTTGTCAGAAGGTACTGGCTTGTAAGCGAGTTCAACGTGCTGCTGTAATATGATGTGCAGTATAAATAATTGGCGTACTGTTAGCACCTCACATGCAATGTAAAGCTGGTGTGTAGGAAATCTGAAAGGCCTAAAGGTGGCTACCTTTAGAATTGCTCTTTGAGCACGTTCTAGAGGGAGTAAAATAGACTTTGCAGCACCGCCCCATGAAGTTATGCAGTATGTAAGTACAGATTGGCACAAAGCTAAATATACCTGTTTAATTAATTTAAAATCAGCAATGTGGCGTAAGTTCTTAAAAATATATATGAGTTTACGTACTCTAGTACATTGCAAATCAATGTGTGTACGGAAATTTAGATTTGTGTCAATTGTGACACCTAAATATTTCATGTGATCAGCTTTAACAAGAGTAGGACACGAACAAGCAGCGTCAGCGTCTGTCGTACAGTTATGAGCATAAATGGTAAGGTTAGTAAGTGGTATATTAGTGTTTCTCATTCTAAATAGAATATACATGGTTTTATCTGCATTTAATGTTAGTAGATTCATACGAAGCCAATTTGACACAATGTTAAAGCCATTCTGAGCATATTTATAGACCTCCTCTCGTGATTTAGCCGAGAACAATAGGGCTGTGTCATCTGCATATGACATTATGATACCGTCTGCTAATTTCAGGTTGCACAGTTCATTTATGTAAATTAAAAACAACGTTGGTCCCAAAATACTTCCTTGTGGAATGCCGTAGCCGCTGTTTTTAAGTTCTGAACTTTTATATTGACCGAGTTTTACACACTGATGACGATTTCTAAGGTAATCAGAAAAAAGTAGGAGTTGTGTGCCTCTTATCCCAAGTGTTTCAAGCTTGTGCAATAGTTTAGAGCAAGAAATAGTGTCGAAAGCCTTGGCGAGATCCAGGAAAATTCCCATGCAATGTAAGCCATTATCCAGATTTGTAGTAATATAATTTGTCAATTTGTGTACTGCTTGGCAGGTTGATCTTTTTGGTCTAAAACCAAATTGACTATCTGAAAGTAATTTGTTGTCCTCAAGATATTTTATTAGCCTATTATTTATAATTCTTTCCAGAATTTTCGAGAGGCCTGTTAAGACTGAAATGGGTCTATAATTATTAACGCAGGACTTTTCTCCAGATTTAAATACAGGGGTGACCAATGCTTTTTTAAGTAGGCTAGGAAAAACTCCCTTAGACAGACATAGCTGAAAGATATGTGTTAAAGGTTGAGCAAGGATGTCTTTAAATTTCTTAAGGATTCTATTTGGTATATCATCCCACCCGACTGCACAGTAATAATAAATAATAAATAATATTCCACAACTATCACACAACGCCATCTAGTCCCAAGCTAAGCAGAGCTTGTGTTATGGGTACTAGACAACTGATAAACATACTTATATATTTCTAAATACATACATATTATATATAAATTACACCCAGACACAGAACAAATGATCGTGCTCATCACACAAACATTTGTCCTGGGTGGGAATCGAACCCACGACCTCCGGCATAGCAGTCAGGGTCACTAACCACTAGACCATCAGGCCTGTCTAACAACAACAGTAACAGTCATCTTTTAACCCGGAAATTATTCCCAAAACTTCGTCGACATCGGTATCTAATAATACAAAAGACTTAATTGGATTTACAGTTCCAATAATCTGGGGTTGGCAAGGGAGAGTTCTAATGCCAGGTGTTTTTTCAGCCAAATTTTTACCCACATTAACAAAAAAATTATTTACTTTATCTGCTGCTATATATGGGCTAATATCTGTTGAGAGTAAATCAAGCGCAGGTTCGGAGTTTTTGGCGGTAAATGTATTTGTTCTTATATATTTCCAGACTAGTTTACTATTTTTTCCTGCTGATTGAAGCTCATGTTTATCATGTTGGATTTTTATTTTCTTCAGAAGGTTATTACAGTAGTTCCTATATCTTTTGTACGTTATGCTAAGTACCTCGTTGTCAGGTGCGAGTTTAGATTTTAAATGCAATTTGTCTCTATGTCTTATACAACGGACGAGACCTGGTGTAATCCAGGGTTTGACATTACTATATTTCCTAGGCATTTGTGTAGTGAAGGTGTTTTTAAAGATTGCATGTTGCAATGAGCCTATAAAGTAGTTTAGGGAAGTGTTTGCGTCGCATGAGTTGTAAACTGGGTCAAAATTTATGCTGCGTATGTCAGTTTCAAGTTTTGCCATATTGACTTTGGTATAGCTACGCATGCATTTTTTCCTGGGTAATGGTATTTGTAATGTTAGTAAAATTGCATTATGATCAGTTAGCGAAGAATTAGTAATGAATGTTTTTGTTAGTTTTTTTGTCTTCAAAATAATATGATCTAAGCATGACCCACTTTGATGCGTGGGATGATGATAAGCTGGCAATAGTCCGTGATATGAGCAGATGTTTAGGTAATTATGGGCATGATTATCAATTTTCCCGGAAACAATGTTAATATTTATGTCGCCTATTAGAATAATGTTTTTGAAATTGCACAACTTGTTTAGAAGTGTGTCAAGAGAATCTAAAAATCGGTCAATATCTTGAGAAGGAGGTCTGTAAATAGCCATTACCACTATATCGGGGCTAATTTCAATGATCAAGCAATTACTATCCTGAACTATCGGTTCCTCTACTGTTGCTTTCAGATTTTTCTTGATATAAACTACTAAACCATCATTTTGATTGATGTGTCGATTGGTTTTGTGGGAAGAATAACCATCCAGGGATGGTAAATTGAGTGTCTGGTTGGACAACCAGCATTCTGTCAGGACAATTATATCACAGCTTATGCCAAGATTTTGTAACAACACTTCAAAACCGTTCATGTTTCTGTTTATGCTGCGAATGTTTTGGGTGAGCACAGTTAATGTTTTATCTATAGCAGGAATAAAATATTTACAGTCTGCAACATTACATATTTTAGTTTCAGACACAGAAAAACTGTCTAGATCATAAAGCAAATTATCTATCATAATTATATATATTATTTAAGATATAAATATACAATTAAACTACTGTTAGCGTGCTTAAAAAGATTTGAAATATGTAGCGCTCTTAGGCGCCTTCATAATCTATAGAATTTATATAGTTTTCCTCTGCAAACTTGCGTGCCGGGCAACTAACATCACCAGTTTTGTGGTCACTTTTGCGCTTGAAGCGATTGCAGGTCGCACATTTGTGGGGAGCGTTTTTATTGCTGCAGTCATTAAAAGAATGACCAGTCTCTCCGCAGTGGTTACAAGTTGAGCTAGTTTCTCGGCAATATTTGGCTGCATGTCCAAATTGCTGACAATTGAAGCACCTGGTGACTATCGTGAAATCTCTCACGGGGCAGGACGACCAATTGATGAAAATTCGCCCTTGGTCAATAAGAATTCTCCTGATATCAGCTGGTAACTCTAGAATATAATTACAGGTGCTCAGATTTTTCTTACCTGATTTATGGCTTAATTTCATTGTAGCTAAGAGGGACTCACGGGTTGCGTTCGGCAGCTTCTCAGAGAGGTTTTGCTCGAAAATACGCTCAAATACTTCCTGTTCAGTTAGGGCTGCGGGGACACCAATAACTGCAACCCTTGGACGGCGCTTTGTTGGTTCTTCAATGGTAAGGCCTGATGAAACTAGTTTCTCCGACTTCCGCAATTTTTCAATGTCTTCTCTCTTGTCCGTGCTGATGATGACCCCTCCGTTTCTCACTTTACGAACGCTACGGACATGAAGTTTCAGTTCCTCGGGAGAGATGATTTCCTGGACGAGAGACTTCGTGTCGTCGCTGGTTTTAGTTTTATCGCTATGGTAAATAGCAATGGAGCTTAAATTTGCAGGGCGGATGTAGTTATCGGTGCCCTTCTTGACCATATCCGCGAAGGAAGTTGTTTCTGCGGGCTTCATTTTACTTTCTACGACTTCTTTGAATTGCCGAAGTGAATTCGCAACGCCCTGCTTCTCTTTTAGGTGCTCAATAGTGGTGTACGCCTGAGAAGTTTTATGAGTTAAGGACTGATACAGGACAGCCATCTGAGATGTTCCACTAGTCACTTTGCGACATAAATTGGTCACACGGATCTTCTGGTCAGCGTTCATTTTGCCGTCCGCTACTATACTGCATACCTCGCTCAAGATGGAGTCTATCGTGCTCATCCATTTCTGAATTTCCGATGTGGGTATAACTTCAGCGGGTAACACATGTTCCGCGGGAGCTGGTGGAGTTGGGGCTATGGGCTTGTCTTGTTCATTTGGTGACGGCGGAGGACTTCGCTGCAGCAATTGGCTACGGACAAATGGGCTAGATCCTGAGCTAGCCATATCCATCACAGTAACAGTAGTCTATAGGATTTAGTTCATTGCATGCAATGCAAACGTAGGTCAGTGTTTGTATCAAATCGCGACACACTTTAATTTTAATGCTTACACTGCATATGTAATTCCAATAACAATTTAGTTGTAATTATTTAATTATAACACATTATAAGCAAAACAAAAAGCACGTCCGCTTAGGTAAGCGATCGATCGCTCTGTCCTCTGTCCTGTGTCAGATGTGTGAAACTTACCTCAAAATCAGTGAGAAGGTCGATATCCAAGCAGGCTACTTGATGCGGTACCAAAGATATTGTGTGGAAACCAACTGCACCTCGAGCAGCAAAGTCACCTACTAGGTCCTGAGCCTGTAAGAACAGATACATTTAAAATGACATCATGACGTGTGAGGGAAACATTTCAGCTGTGCAATTTAAAAACCTAGCAACTGACAAAGAAAATCGGTGCTATACAGGGTGTCCCTGTCCTTTTTTACGGTTCAAAAGTTATGACCGATTTTAATTTTTGAAGTGAAAACTTCTTTAGCGGCGTTGCATACTTTTAAAAAAATGGTAAAAAATGTTAAACTCGCGTCAGGACATCGCGTCAGGACACGTGACCGTCACAAGAGATTTCCCCCCCCCCCCCTCTCTTTCTACGGCGTCGCCAACCGAAGTGAAGTGACACACGGACACAATGGATGGATGGAAGGATGGCCATCCATCCTTCCATCCATCCATTGTGATGGATGGATGGATGGTGATGGAAGTGGAAGTGGAAGTCGAAGTCAAAGAAGTCAAAGTGAAGTCGAAGTCAAAGTCGAAGTGGAAGTCGAAGTCGAAGTGGAAGTGGAAGTCGAAGTCGAAGTGGAAGACGAAGTGGAAGTCGAAGTGGAAGTGGATGGATGGATGGATGGACAGCTGATGGCTCGACCGTCTGTGTAGTAGGCACACTGCTGTGTATTCGTAAAATTCGTGTATATAAAGTGTTTAAAATATGGAAATTGAACAAAGTGCATCTATTAATGAAAAAAGTGACGCAGAAATAGTGAAAAAAAATTAGTTATATTAATTCAATTAATAATTGATTTATTTCAACGTTAATATTCAAGTTTTCACTTCTGCCGGCACTCCCGGAGTGCAACCCGTCTTTTTTTTTTTCAATCACTTCGCTTAGTGTTCAATGAAATTAATCATAAAATACAATAAAAATACTATCATGGCTATCTAAAAAAAAAAAAATTATAGCCCTGATAGTTTTCACGAATTCGATCTTTCTTCTCTTTTTTTTAGTATTTTTTTTTAGTATTTTTTTTTTTGCTAAAACGTTTGGAAATGACCTTGCCCACCTCCCTATTCGATTTGATCCATACTTCCAGGGACACCCTGTATACCACTTATGTACCTATGTTAGTACAGCGGCATGCGACCACGGGAAGGTACGGTCAGCATCAAAAGTTGATTAACACTTCAGTTTTTTTAAATCTTAGTTATTGAGCAAAATATTTATTCAAAATTGCAGCAGAAATTTTTTTTTTAGAATATATACTCTTGTCTGTTATGTGAAAAGCGAAAAATCAGTTTATTGAAAAAAGTTGTTGTCAATTTAATAACATGTAAAAATAATAGTGTTAATCGACTTTTGATGCTAACTGTACTTTCTTGTTTCATCCTTTTCAGTAGTCCGGTTTTATTTTGTTATGTATTTTCTGGTGTACAAACGACAGCAAATCAAGCTACCCGAAACTGTCAAATTTTCCCAATCAACTTTGAACCTTATGCTTTACAGATAAAGTTGAAAATCTATTAAAGAAATTTGACAGATTGTAGTAGCTTGATGTCTGTACCTACCTACAATAAAGTACAAGGTAAGGACGACAAACAGATTTGTATACGCACTAAGAGAACTACGCAAAACAGCGAACGAAGAAGCTGCACTCAACGCCTATCACGGCTACGTAGCGTCTGTATTGAGGTACGGCTTACTCCTTTGGGGTAACTCATCACACATACAAAGAGCATTCATAGCGCAAAAAAAATGCTTACGAGCAATAACTGGGGCGCCTCCATACGAGAGCTGTAAACCAATTTTTAAAAAGCTAAAGGTTCTAACTCTATCCTCTACTTACATTTTTGAAATAGCCATATTTGTCAAGAAAAACTCTCACTTCTTCTCCACAGTAGCCGAAAACAATAGATTTGCAAAAAGGGACCCCACCAAATTAAAAAACCAATTTTGTAATAGCACTCTCCACTACAGAAACAGTTACCTTATGTCCATTAAAATATATAACCATATCCCAAAAATAATAAGAGAGCTACCATTTAATATTTACAAAAAAAATCTGAAAAATTGGCTTCTCCAAAATAATTTTTACACTATAAAAGAATTTTTTGATTATAAGGGTAAATAATACATATATGTATACATATATTTTTTTTTTTGTTTTAAATAGTAAGGTACCTAGATTTATTTAGTTGTAAAATAGAAATATTGTTATTGTTGTGTTTTTATTTGATATTGTATATTAGAGTATAAAATATGCCCATAGGTATAAGTGTTTTTTATTGTTTATTAGAGTTTAAGTTAGGTTTTATACCTACCCACGTGTACATTAGTACATTAATAATTTCACGTTGTAAATATTCGTATGCCGCTATTAGCGGCGGATGCAGGATGTGTTGAACTAATTCATTTGTACCAACCAACTTTGTACCTACCATATCCGACGAATAAATGTCTTTGTCTTTGTCTTTGACAGTATGACTAGAAATTAACCTTCGTTTATCTAATGACGTTTCCAGTCTGCTGCATACGAAAATTCAACCTTATTACGGGTAGATACTCACTCGTATATGGTCGGAAGAATTGTTCAGTTCTATAGTTTCCACTAGATCTTCATGACGGATGCCGTACTCTCCAACTTCGTAGTAACCAGGTTCTGGAAAAAAATTGACTTCACAAACATCTACAGATCAAATGCTACTATAATCACACTATCACACTAATATTTTAAAGGCGAAAGTTTGTGAGTGTGTGTGTGTGTTTATACAGGGTGAAATTGAATTCATGGGCATCCTTTTAAGGGGTCATTGTAATCATCATTCTGAACAACTTTTACTATGGGACCAAGACTGAAATCGCGAAAAAAAAATCAGCTCTTCCACACATTTTGACGAGTTATGTGAACATAAATGCAAGGAACAGCGGTTTTTTTTTTCGCGATTTTTGTCTTAGTCCCATAGTAAAAGTTGTTCATAAGGATGAGTACAATGACCCCTTAAAAGGATGCCCATGAATTTAATTTCACCCTGTATGTTTGTTACTTCTTCACGTTCAAACGGCTAAACCAATTTTGATAAAATTTTGTAAGGTAGCTGCCGCCCTGGATTAACATATAGGCTACTTTTTATCCCGATATTCCCACGGGATCGACATTTACGCGGGTGAAACCGCGGGGCGCAGCTACTAATATTATAAACACGAAAGTTTGTGAGGATGGATGGATATTTGTTACACTTTCACGCAAAAACTACTGAACGGATTTGGATGAAGCGACTGCATATCTGACCTTCAGTTACTGGGTAATACGATACCCTGGGTAAGAGTGGTTGTCAGACCTTTGGGCTTCTGACTACCCGTAACGACTGTCAAAAATCTTCGAATGGCAACCGGGATCAACGGTTACGTCGGATTAATCCGACAAATATTTTCGTGTCCATTCCGCCAGAGTCGTATATATATATACGACCAAATAACACAGCTCGTTTAATCTGTTTTATTATTACATCATCACAGCTCGTTTCATCGGTAATTGTTTTCCGTTTTTTTTTGTTTTCGGGCGCTGCGGCACGACAACACAGTAAATATACAGTAAGTTATCTAAGGCCGCCCGCCGAGTTATTAGCCTACTCTTGCGTTGATCCCCAGGGTTGTCACTTTTACTTTTAGCACTTGATCTAAATTTATGAAATAAAAAGCATATTATGATTGAATATTTTACCAATTTATAAATTTAGTAAAAATAAAAAGCCTTTATTCACATAACATTTATTACCTATACTAAGTTACAAATTTGATACCGAGAAAATTTTTCTCCTGTTTCTGCACGTCCGGAACGCTTTATTATTATTTGTTAATGTAAAGTAAATTCTCATTCTTATGTAAAGTTTTTGTAAAAAGCTTTTGGGAAAGCATGGACAGGGCATCTTAAATTCTATATCATTCAGTTGATCGTAAATTGACCGGCCAATTTTAATGTTGATGTGGTCCTTTTCGAACGCTTTGATATTTACTGTGACGACAACTCATATAAAGTCGGGCGGTTAAAAAATTAACGTGCTTTTCGAGGCACAAAGGGGTCTATGCGAGTATGTACCGACCAGTGCGGCTGCACGTGTCTTCGTAAGCCACGAGCCCCTCACTTAAAGGGGTCATGGCTAAAGTACCAGCTAGCTTTCTTACCATTACTATAGATCATCTTCGGCGCAATTCCCGGATCATCAGCGGTGGGGCCGCTAAGGATCCAGATGGGCCCTTCATGCACGTTCAGGAAGTGGCCCACGCCGTGACCGGTTCCGTGGCCGTAATTAAGGCCCACGTCCCATAGGGCTTTGCGGGCTAGGACTTCTATTACGTTACCCTGAAAAAGTGGAAATAATTAAGGTGAATGCGCAGTGGTAGACCGCGAAATTCAAATTTTCTTACGTTTTTTTGCATTTTTTTTTTTAATAATGCCGTGTTTCGTATCAAATGAAAGGGCTTAATTAGCACATTTTAAAAAGATAAATATTAATGAAATAAGCCCGAAAACAATTAAATAAAAATTAGTTTAAAAACTAAAAAGTACCTTCCCGTGGTCGTATGCCGTTGTACTAACATACTTACAGGGTGTTACGAAAAGGGTATATCAATACAAATGGGTTGAAGAGTGTATCTGGTCTAGAATCTCTGTACAAAATTTCAGCTCAAAAGTATTAACTTTGAAAATGCTTAATATTTTTTTATTTCGACATCACGGCGCTGCACTGGCGCGCGGCGGCGTGATGTGCATGTACTAGGCGCACAGACACACTACAGATAATGGATAATGACCCTCGTAGTGCGGTGACACGTTTGTTATGATTTCAATTTAATAACTTAGCGAAATAAAAAAAAAATATTAAGCATTTTCAAAGTTACTGCTTTTGAGCTGAAATTTTGTACAGAGATTCTAGACCAGATACACTCTTCAACCCGTTTGTATTGATATACCCTTTCCGTAACACCCTGTATAAGCTATGGTAGCATGCGACCACGGAAAGGTACTTTCTTGTTTCATCCTTTTCAGTTATCGGGTTGGAGATGGCAATCGAGATTTATAGACGACCCCGCCTTGGAGTGTAAATGTGGTGCTGTTCCACAAACGATGGGACACTTAATATCGTGCCCTGCGTGTCCTGTCAGCTGCACGTTACAGGAACTGATGGACGCTAGTGATGGCGCCAAACAAGTGGCCGAATTCTGGGCCGAGTACATTTGGATTGCTATCGACACGCTAAGAAGTACTTATTCAGGTTTTAGTTTTTAAACTTTTTTTTTTCTTTTTTTTTTTTTTTGGAAGTCGGCTGTTTTTTTCTTACCAATGTTCCTGTAGGCAGCACGGTTGTAGCTAAATTGATCTGTCCCTTCAACACTCGAGTGAACGTCATGCGCTGAGCGTCAGTCGGAGTGCCGCTCATATGACGCGTCCGAGTAATGTCTGTTGTACCTTCACTGTTGAACAAGACGTAAATTATAAGGGGGCGCCCATTAATTAATTACGCGAGGTGATTTTGGCAATTTTTGACCCCCCCCCCCCCTCCCCCTTAGTGAAATATCGTGATATTTAGCGCGTTCAAGCCAAACGAACAAACTCTTCCGTTTTAAAGTCGGTGGCAATTTGGCAATACACAGAAAATAAAGCCAGCATCTGCCGAAACTAATTTTTTTTTTTCACTTTCTAAACGCCCCTTTTGTTAATGTTTCTTTCTGAATAGTTTTTGAACTTCTTTAAGCGCGCTGGGCATTTTTTGAGACGGGAAAAAACCATTAAATTCGCGCCACTGTTACCGTAACCGACACCGCTTCGAATGTGTTCGGCTGTCCTCGGGATGTACAGTCACGAGCACTTGGCAATTTTCAATTGCGATTTCTTCGTGAAATAACGAATGCAACGTTGAAATACGACACTTAACATAAACCATGGGTTCGAAAATACTATGATCGTAATAACATAAAATTTCATTCAAAAATAAAGGAGAAAATCGCCTTTGAATAAAGCCCAGTGTATACATACTTATAGACGTGACTGTACTCGGTTTTGATGTATTTCCGGTATGTCAGTGAGTGATGGCAAAGTATTCTGTTTGTGTTTTGTTTTATATGAAGATTAATTTTAAAAAAATTACAGGTAATTGTTCAAGTTTTCACTTCTGTCGGCACTCACGGAGTGCCACTTTTTTTTTGTTTGTCTTGGAGTTTTACCAACTAATTTATATTGACAATGGCGCCGATTCTCTTGTTCACAAACTAAACTAAATTTAAGTTCAGTGCATCTTTTTCTTTCTATTTCATTAAGAAAAGGACAGGAGATAAATATTTGTTTAGTCCTGTCAAATTAAGATATTCCATAGACAATTTAGACGTGATTAAAAAATTGGCTATTAAAAATACGTCAATTTACGTCAGGCACTGACTAATTTGACAGGTCTAAACTAATATTTATCTTCTGTCCTTTTCTTAATGAAATAGAAAGAAAAGATGCACTGAAATTAAATTTAGTTTAGTTTGTGAACAAGAGAATCGGCGCCATTGTATAATTAATTATTTTAGGTAGGTACTTACAAGTACTGTCCCCCAGAGTCCACCAGCAGCATATCATCTCGTCTGATGTACCGCTGCGGCCCCTCTCGTCGGGGGCTGTAGTGTATGATGGCACCATTTTCACCGGCGCCCGCGATCGTGGAGAATGATGGGCCCATGAAGTTCTCTTCTTGCCTGGAGAAGAATATTGAAGGTTACTTTAACAGAAAAATTCTCAAAACAGTGAAGGAAAACATCGTGAGGAAACCGGCATGTCCTAGAACTAAGAATTCGAAGATATGTGACATCTACCAACCCGCACTGGGCCCGCGTGGTGGATAACGGCCCACTCCGTTTGACAGAGAGGAAGCCTGTGCCCCAGCAGTGGGAACATTATAGATTCATCTGTTCCCTCATAACTTCTAAAACGCTTGTCATAAAAGGACAAATGAGGTATCATTGGAAACGTCTTAATCGTCCGCTGGATGTGACGTCACATTAAATTGAATATGGCGCCCTCTAGCGGAAAAAGCCATAACCTAAAAAATAAATATTTTTTAATCATACCGTGTTGGGTATCAAATTAAAGGGCTTAATTAGCACATTTCAAAAATATAAATTTTACTGAAATAAGCCCCAAAACAATTAAACATAAAATAAGTTTAAAAACTAAAACCCGACAACTGAAAAGAATGAAACAAGAAAGTACCTTCCCGTGGTCGCATGCCGCTGTACTAAATAAGCTATGGTGGGTGGTTAGCGAATAAATACATAACTAAGATAAGTGTACTCGTAACTTACCGTCGGAACTGCACCATTTCATCTGACAGGTCAATTTCGGAGACCTGCAGTCCTGCAGCCACTTGCCGTTCCACCCAATGTAACGACCTGACCACGGCCACACCGTCCTTAATATGGGCTTGGCGGAAACCCTGGTGATAAGGAAATACATTGTCATAACAACACAATGGCGTGCATTGCATATAGGCATATATGCAGTGCCTGCCTCGATATATCAACATAAGCCTGTCAATTACATTTTAGTGTGTGTGCCCCACAATTAAGAAGCTCAATAAATTATCATATCTAACAAAAAACAAAATCTTCATACAAACACGCGCGGCAGTAGGCAGTCGCCGGACGGCCTACTCGACTCCCGTACTATTCGCACATTGTCATTGGTCTTTACTCGTTCAAGTTAATACGACAAAATTAAAAATACGTACGTCTCACGCGTAGGTAATACCATGACGTTCGACCTTCGCTATTTATCACCCTTAAGTAGGCATGCCTACTCAAATAACCACACTTTTGAACTCACTTTTTTTTCTGATTAGTGACCGCGTTTGCCTAGACTAGACCCGGCCTAGTGCCTACCTATTCTGTAACAACATGCCTGTATTTACGACGCGAGACGGTACCCATCGCGTTCGTGGAGTTTAATGCGAAAGTGTGTCTGTCTGTCTGTTACCTCTTCACGCTTAAACCGCTGAACCGATTTAGATGAAATTTGGTATAGAGATAGTTTGAGTCCCGGGACCTTTCCCGGGACTCAAACTATCTATCCTATGTCCTTACATAGGATAGTTTTTATTCCGATATTCCCACGGGATCGACACTTATGCGGGTAGAACCGCGGGGTGCTGCTAGTTTAAAATAACCCTGTATACAGGGTGGTAGGGACATCGATGTGCATATTGTAACTATGAACAGACAGCTGTGCTGCTGGGGAGTCAGTTGCGCCACTTCTTCTCCCCAGCGAAAGCACTAGGAAGTTATGAACAGCGGTCGGGCCGGGGGACTGTCTTATGTATGTCGGTTTCCACACGATATCTTTGGTACCGCATCAAGTAGCCTGCTTGGATATCGACCTTCTCACTGATTTTGAGGTAAGTTTCACACAACTATGGGATACTAGCTGCGCCCCGCGGTTTCATCCGCATAAATTTCGATCCCGTGGGAATATCGGGATAAAAACTGTCCTATGTCCTTCCCCGGGATGCAATCTATCTCTCTGCCAAATTTTATCGAAATCCGTTCAGTGGTTTACGCGTGAAAAGGTAACATACAGACAGACAGACAGAGTTACTTTCGAATTTATAATATTAGTATGGATTCAAATATTTACATAATTTAAAAACCTAACAGTCTTCAAATAAAAAGGGAGGGGAAATAATCAAAGGGCATCAAAAAATTCTAAGGTTGACTGGTAGAAAATGCCTCAGGCATTAAGTCCGCCTTTGTACAGTATTATTTTTTTACTTGTGCATAAAGTTTTAATAAATAAATAAATATTATAGTAATGAAAATAAAGTTTATAATTATATGACACTGAACGGCGCTGCTCTTTCAGTGGGTGCTCCCTCACCAGAAGCATTCGCTAGTAATGTAACATTACAGATTCGACTTTGAGCATTACATTACAATACTACCTCCCTGACTGACGAGCATTCGCGTGTAATGTAACATTACAGATTTGACTTTTTACAAGTGGAGCGCATTGATGTTACAAGTTGTATCAAGGTATTACACATTGTATCATTACAAGGTGCGCATTGTAATGCTCGGTTCTCCTCCTTCACTGATGTAATACTCGTTTTGTATCATTACAAGGTGCGCGTTGTAATGCTCGATTTTCCTCCCTCACTGATGTAATGCTCGAATCTGTAACGTTACATTACAGGCGAATGCCCCTGGTGAGAGAGCGTCCTTTACAGTTTGCGCGTCAATGTCCTTGCTACCCTGTATGTGGACCCGCACAGAAACTCAAACTCAAAGCATTTATTTCAAATTAAACCATGTACATGCACTTGAATTGTCAAAATGAAATAGTCGGTCAGTTAGTCAGAAAGTTGAAGCTAGTTGCCCATTCCAAAACGTAGATCTCTATGGAGAAGAACGGGCAAGAAACTCCATGGACACTCTTTTAAATCAAGAATATTACAAAATCCTGGGTACCTACATTATTCTTGTTGCTTCAATGTAAAAAAACACAAATGAAGAAACAATTTAAAAAATAAGATTTAAAATAAGCCTTGGCAATTAAGACATGACCAGTCTCAACCGACGGCGCCCAGACGCTGACGCAGACGCTGGCAGGGAGTCAACCCACGGTGTGAATCTTGCCCTCATAGTTCGTGTTACTTACCTGGAGTTCCACATCGTTCTTCACACATTTTTTCAGAGCAACTGGAGAGATCGAGGTAGAAAGAATCCGAGCAGGACCTTCCTGAAAAAATAGAAATGGATTTTGTCTTATCTTTATATAATTATACAGGGTCAGATAAAATTAGCTAGCGAAACTCCGCTGACGTGTTGCGTGTTGAAAAAAAAATAAAAAAAAATAAAAAAAATAAAAATATAATTTATATGTATTTAGTTGAATAAAGGAGATAAAAAAAAAAACTCAAAGCATTTATTTCAATTAAACCATTTACAGGCACTTTTGAATTGTCAAGCGCTAAACGCGTAACTTCAATCGCAATCGGTTTAAGGCGGTACCCTGACCAAATAACCTTGAGCATTCGCGACAGAGACAGAGAGCGACACTTCTTCCTCGTACGAAAGGGATGCAGCGTACCCTGCGCACGCCCCTTTATCATAAAACGCGCAAAATTTTTGGAATTTTTTAAATAAAAATAGAATAGCGATATTTTTAAATAAATTAAAACATGGATTATTTAGATTTTTAATTTATCTATCCATTGGTGAAATCCTCAAATTAATAGAACGTCAACTTTAGCAAAAGATGAATGCAACTTTAGCAAAAGATGAATGCAATCAATAATATTAGTCACTTTTTTAAAAGGAGATTTTTAATGTATTAGTAACATATAAAAAAACAAATAATAACAGGCAAGTGATGATAGGATATCGAACATTAATAATGTGCTTTCAGATGTAGTTTATTTCTCATAATTATTGAGTTAATAGCCTCTGAATAACGAAAAAAAAACGCGGTGTTGGTCGAGGTACCGCCACAAAGGAGATTCTTAATCCATGATTCATAGGTTTGAATAATTCATCTGCTCAACAACGTAAATAGGTTTGAATAATTCATCTGCTCAACAACGTAAATAGCGCAATGATTCATAGGTTTGAATAATTCATCTGCTCAACAACGTAAATAGCGCAATGGACGTTGGTGAACTGTCAAAATGAAAGACATTGCGATCAACTATCATTTCACATGTTACGCAATAATTCAGGCTTATGTTTAACTTATCACCAGATAAAGTAAAATATAACATCAAAAAAACACTTTTTACTGCCAAAAATAGTAAATGATCACCAAAATTAAAACTCCATTTTATTGTAAAATACCTAGGTAAAGGTATTTGTATTCTCATTTGCTCGCTCTTGCATCCTATGTCGACGGAACCCCTCTTCGCGGGGCTCCTATTTCTGTGTAATAAACAATCCTAACCTCGGGGTACCCAGCTAGAACTATTGTAATTTAAGAGTTCATTTTTGGTGTTCAATATATTTTTTGGTGATCATTATTTTTTGGCAAGACAAATCAGAAGGCCAATAACTCGTAATCTAAAACTTTCAAAATCTAGTCGCAGTCTCATCTCGGCGACAAACAAATATCAAAAATTTGTCAAAATGTAGGGAAATTAGAGGTATTTTTGACAGATTGAGACCGAGATCAGACTGTGAACGTTCTTAAAATTACGAGAATTGCCCCTTTGGAAGGAATTGAATACTTTTATGAAGAGGGATTGGGAAAATAAAACATACCTCAATGGCTAATAACACAGCGTGGCTAGCTTCATTAGATACCCAAATAGTCCCTTGGTCGCCCAATTCAATCTGAGAAAAAAACCAGTCAAATAATAAACTCTGATAAAAGGCTCGTGCGTGGCCGCCATTTTCAAAATGGCGCAACAGTGGGTATGCTACGGATCTTCAAAGCCCTTTCTCTCTGTTTTTTTACCAACTCTGTGTGGTAATTGCGTCATCATCTGCCTAGCCTTTTCCCAACTATGTTGGGGTCGGCTTCCAGTCTAACCGGATGCAGCTGAATACCAATATTTTACATGGAGCGACTGCCTATCTGACCTCCACAACACAGTTACTGGGTTAAATACGATACCCCTTGGCAAGACTGGTTGTCAGACTTTCGGGCTTCTGACGACCCGTAACGACTGTCAAAGATCTACGAATGACAGTCGGGCTGCTTAACGTGCTTTCCGAGGCACGGAGGGGTCTTGAAACGTAATGATGGTCACCCATCCACGGACCAACCGCGGCAAGCGTAGCTTAACCTGATCGAACGACCTGTGTGGCTGTTATTACTTAGCCACAAACCCCTAAATAAATGTATATGTAGGTTACGTCTGGCGCGGATTAAAAATTAATATTTCATTTTATTTGCCAATGCTTTAGGTACATGATATTAAATCTATTTTAATATTTATTTATTTCTGTAACTGCCCGTGACATCACAGCGGCGGGCCCTATCAGAATACCAGCGCTGCGGCATTTATTTTTTTAATGTCGCAGCATCATGCTGAGATAGGAGCCTTTTGGCCTCGTATAGGAGTTTCTGCTTCATTTTTCTTTTTGTTACTTTTTTTTATACAACTTGGTTTTTTATTTTTTAATGTGTTTAGTTTAGTTTGTGATCTTCCTGTACAGTCACGTCCATAAGTCTGTATACACTTGGCTTTATTCAAAGGCGATTTTCTCTGAAATTTTTGAATGAAATTTTATGTTATTACGAACATAGTATTTTCGAACCCATAGGTTTATGTTAAGTGTCGTATTTCAACGTTAAAAATACTTTTTCTTTCTTTCTTTCAATAATTTTCCTGGAAGATCGGGAATTATTTATTTATTTATTTAAACTTTTCGCACAAAAAGGTACAAAGGCGGACTTAATGCCTTAGGCATTCTCTACCAGTCAACCAAGGGTGGTGAAGAGATTAGATTACTTACGGATAAATCCTTAAGGTAGTCAAATATATCCGCATAAGGTCTTGCTTCTACAAGAGTATTTTCTGACGCTAAATGCTCTCTAATATCACTGGCGAGGATTCCATCATGCCAGAACAGTATTACACTGCCGAAATTGGGCTGAAAAAAAAGACAGATTCTTTAACCAAGACGTCAAAAATGGAGGAAATTGTTATCAATCCATACTTTTAATATATAAACTGCGAAAGTGTGTCCGTCTTTATTGTTGTTCTTTGCTCTTCATTGATATTGAAAAGTAATTGTATTTGACAAAAAGTTCTGCAATAGGTAATACTTAGTTTTAATTTCCGCGCATTATTTGAGAAAAGTACTATACAAGCCTTGGCCACAACTAGGCATTGCTGGACTTACATATGTGTGCCTCGGCTGTGTCAATGCCTCTTTTGCTGGCCGCAGCAGTAATGTACCTACTATTAATCTTTGGTACTGTAGGGATTTGACCTCCTTGCGAGACTGACCGCTAATATTTGAAGGCATATTCCATTCGAACGTTCAAGCATGTGTCATTGAGAGTCGTAGGTTTGACGTATTAGAAATAAGTCTAAATAATATTATACAGGGTGTTACAGAAAGGGTATATCAATACAAACGGGTTGAAGGGTGTATCTGGTCTAGAATCTCTGTACAAAATTTCAGCTCAAAAGCAGTAACTTTGAACATGCTTAATATTTTTTTTATTTCGACATTACGGCGCTGCACTGGCGTGCGGCGGCGTGATGTGCGTGTACTAGGCGCACAGACACACTACAGATAATGGATAATGACTCTCGTAGTACGGTGACACGTTTGTTATGATTTCAATTCAATAAACTATCGAAATAAAAAAATATTAAGCATTTTCAAAGTTAATGCTTTTGAGCTGAAATTTTGTACAGAGATTCTAGACCTGATACACTCTTCAACCCGTTTGTATTGATATACCCTTTCCGTAACACCCTGTATAATAAATATGATAAAAAGACGCCTGAATCATATCATTTCAAACTCTAATGGGAGTTTAATTCAGTACACCACTGTAGTTGAGTCCCCAATAGAGTCTGCAAGACTCTATAGTACACAGTAAACAAAAATAAAGAAAAAAAAATAAAATTATTATTGAGGATTGTGGGTTCTAGTGAAGTATGGTATAGTGTGCTGTGGTGTGGTGTAATGCGATGTATAGACGCTAGCACATCAAGCTACTACAATCTGTCAAATTTCTTTAATAGATTTTCAACTTTATCGCTAAACCATAAGGTTCAAAGTTGATTGGGAAAATTTGACAGTTTCGGGAAGCTTGATGTGCTGGCGTCTGTACTGTGGTGTGATAGTACTCGCAGTACATCACAGTCAAGAAAAGGATTGTACCTATTTTTTTTTTACTTACCGTACTTGGGTTGGTCCTAATAAGGAGATAGGAAAAGAATACAGGATTGAACGGAATATCTGATCCACGAATGTTGAGCGTGTCTGTAAATAATTAAAAAAAATGTTTAAGTAAGTAGGTTACTATTTAAGAAAAAAAAAAACGTTTTCTGTCTACCCACCTCGGTGTGAGTTTATGAATGTGTGTAATCTGAATTCGCAATTTCATTTGCCAAAAATGTAAACAAATGTGTTTATGGAAAAATAACTTTAATTCCTACACAATAAAGTTCAGTTTACGCTACAACTTCAAACATTTTTATAACTTTTTCAATAGTGCTTGCTAGTCACTCTGAAATCAACTTAATTTCCATTAAAATAAAGTTGATATTTGAAGGGATCAGCATAGCTATTCACAAACACTCGATACGCTTTCGTACCGTATCGAACATAAATCATTGTTATCGTAGGAGTCCTCTAAACGCTGTTCACAAGTCCACAACCCGAAAATTTTGTCAGTTTAAATCAAATAAACGACCGTTGTTCTTTCGACAGCTCTTTGCCGTCGGGGCAAGGAAAATCAGGTTATCGAAATGTGTCATTTTCGATACGATAGCTTGTCGTATGGTTGTGAATAGCTATGCAGGGGAAGAACAACTTTTGTCACATTTTTAATTTTTTTCAACTGGCAATGCAGTCTGAATGGTTATACCTGTCGCTATGTTCTGTCAAAAACAACAGAGCAATAACATCCATAGTCTCCGAGCTTTCATGCTTTTAAAATATCGATACAGGGAAAAAACATACAATGTCCGGACCGTTCAGTAAAAAAAACAACCGTTGTCCGTGGTCGACTGTGACAGCTATACCTACCCCTACCCCCTATACCATTATACCTATTAGTTAAAGTGCTTTGGGTATAAATGACACTATTTTATTAAGATCTTATCATTTAATTAGTAATAGCTCAGTTTGTTCATTAGGTAACAAAAGTGGTTCTTCAAACTCAAACTCAAAGCATTTATTTCAATTAAACCAATTACAGGCACTTTTGAATTGTCAAGTGGTCGGTCAGTCAGAAAGATGAAGCTAGTTGCCCATTCCAAAGCGTAGGTAACCTATGGAGAAGAACGGGCAAGAAACTCCATGGACACTCTTTTAAATCAAAATAATATGGTTACAAAGTATTGGTTACCTCATTCATGTTAAAAATTATACATGTGAGAACGATGCAGAACGTTAAAAGCGTCCATAATGAAAAGATGAGAAAAAAAAAACAATTTAAATATTAAATTAAAATAAGCCGTGGCAGCAAAGAGATGACCAGTCCCTGGGGGCTACTGACGGCGCCCGTTCACGAACATGACGCATGTATTAGCACCATTCAGCTCAACCATTTCATCATTTTGTTTAACTTGAAATAACATCAATTTGAAACATTGGATCCATAGACTTTATGTATCTACTTACATGCAATATCGTCTAGAGCAGTCAGGAGTAACGCAGAGGCGCCCCTGGTGTTAATTTGTTGAATTAATTCCCAGATCTTTCCAAAGGACTGCTGCCCTAGAAAAGGAAAAAAAAAAAATTTACAACTGAGGACCTTGCAGCAAAAGGGAGGCAAGTCCAAGTTTAAGAAATGTGCCTCGTACAGTCAGCATCAAAAGTCGATTAACACTATCATTTTTACATGTTATTAAATTGACAACAACTTTTTTTAATAAACTGATTTTTAGCTTTTCACATAATAGACAAGAGTATATATTCGAAAAAAAAATTCTTCTGCTGCAATTTTGAACAAATATTTTGCTCAATAACTAAGATTAAAAAAACTGAAGTGTTAATCAACTTTTGATGCATCAAACGATAATTTCCTAATTTTTGTTGAAATTGTAGGTGAAAAAAACAGTAATGACAAAAATTTGGATCTGCCCCATTTACTGCAAGGTCCTCAATTGTTTTATAATAAACTAGCTTCTGCCCGCGACTTCGTCCGCGTGAAATTTCATCCTCCCCCCATTTCACCCTCTAAGGGGTGGAATTTCGAAAAACCCTTTCTTAGTGGATACCTACTCGTACTCTCTTCACAAAGAACACACCCTCCAAATTTCATGTCTCTAGGACCAGCGGTTTAGGCTGTGCGTTGATATATCAGTCAGTCAGGACTTTGAATCCTAACATTCCTAATCCTAACTTTAATATTATAAATGTGAAAGTAAGTTTGTTTGTTTGTTTGTTACCTTTTCACGCCTAAACCAATGAACCGATCATCCTGAAATTTTGCATATACGTTGTCAGGTGTACAGACACGGACATAGGGCACCTTTCATCCCGAAAAAAAGTGCTGTTCCCGAGGAAAACAACAATGACGTTATTATGATAATAGATGGCGCCACGTGTATTGTTGTTTTCCTCGGGAACAGCACTTTTTTCGGGATGAAAGGTCTCTTCTGACTATATAGTCAGAAGCCCGAAAGTCTGACACCTAGTCTTACTAAGAGGTATCGTATTACCCAGTAACTGGGTTGTGCAGGTCAGATAGGCAGTCGCTCCACCATATAAAATATTGATATTCAGCTGCATCTGGTTAGACTGGAAGCCGACCCCAACATAGTTGGGAAATGGCTAGGCAGATGATGACTTCTCTATTAGTCGTCACCTCGGTAGTCACCCCCTTTCTAACCATATCATCATTGACACAATCCATTCATCGTTTCTTTGGTCTTCCCCTAATAAGACTTCCATGAAGTTGATATTTGTTTGTATGCGAAAACACCAGTTTGACCAGTGCGTGTTGCCAGTGATGACATATGGCACTGAAACGTGGTCGCTCACAATGGGCCTTATTAGAAGGCTGAAAGTCACCCAAAGGGCAATGGAGAGGGCTATGCTTGGAGTTTCCCTGCGGGATCGAATCAGAAATGAGGAGATCCGCAGGAGAACCAAGGTAACCGACATAGCCCGAAGAATTGCCAAACGTAAGTGGCAGTGGGCAGGGCACATTGCTCGCAGAACAGATGGCCGATGGTGCCGAAAGGTTCTGGAGTGGCGACCGCGTACCGGAAGGCGTAGCGTTGGAAGGCCTCCCACAAGGTGGATCGACGATCTTGTGAAGGCCGCAGGAACCCGTTGGATGCGAGAAGCACAAAACCGGTCGAAGTGGAGGTGCTTGGGGGAAGCCTATGTCCAGCAGTGGATGTCTTTCGGCTGAAATGATGATGATGCGAAAACAAGGGTTTGCATAGACTAAACTCACCGGTATATTGAACGGGTAACGGTATCAATTCATTATGGGGCCTCTCTGGGGGCCCGTCACTCAGTCTCCTTCGAGCTAAGTCCACTAAATTGTCGTAGATAGCTTCTAGAGTTACATTCACCGACGCTAATGCTGCCTGAAAATAAAAATAAAAAAGGTAAATGCAAGTTGGTCATCTATACTAATATTATAAAGAGGTAAAATTTGTTTGTAAGTTTGTATTTATGGGGTAATCTCTGGAACTACCAGTCGGATTTGAAAAATTCTTCTTGCATTTGATAGCCCAATTCTTGAGGAAGGCTATAGGCTATTTAACGTCACGCTATGACCTTTAGGAGCCGAGCAAAAGCGCTATGAGGAAACAAAGTGATAGAGCAGGAGACGCGGGCAAGTGATGCAATACGACGAGATGAGTCGAGGGAATAAGAAATTTCACGCGAACGAAGTCGCGGGCAGAAGCTAGTAGAAGATAAAAAGAAAACTCTTTATTGTGTACAGTCAACAAAAGAGATAAGTATTAGAGTAGATTGTCGGATATAGTTGAAGTTTAGTGAGAAACCGATGGACGTTCTCGAATAAAATTTAATTTTGTTTATAGAAAACAAACAGCTCATTTATCAAATTAAATTTCAGTCGACAACATCCATCGGTTTCTTACTAAACTTCAACTATATCCGACGATCCTGCATACTTATCTCTTTTTTTGACTGTACACCATAAAGGACTCATGGCTTAGTAATAACAGCCGCACGGATCGATCGCTTGCCGCGGTTAGTCCATGGATGGGTGACCATCTTTACATACCGAGACCCTTCCGTGCTTCGGAAAGCACGTCAAGCCGTTGGTCACGGCCCGGCTGTCATTCGTGGTTCTTTGACAGTCGTTAGGGGTCCTCTGAAGTCCGAAAATCTGATTACCAGTCTTACCAAGAGTAACGTATTAGGCCGCTATCCCACTGGCGTTTTACAAGCGTTGGCGCTACTCCAACGTCTGCGCAGCGCCAACTCAAACTCAAAGCATTTATGTCAATTAAACCATTACAGGTACTTTTGAATTGTCAAAATTAAGTAGTCGGTCAGTTAGACAGAAAGTTGAAGTTGTAGTCGCCCATTCCAAAGCGTAGATCTCTATGGAGAAGAACGGGCAAGAAACTCCATGGACACTCTTTTAAATCAAGATATTACAAAATCCTGAGTACATTATTCTTGTTGCTTCTATATGTGAGAACAATGTAAAAAAAACACACAAATGAAGAAACAATACAAGAAATAAGATTAAAAATAAGCCTTGGCAGTTAAGAGATGACCAGTCTCAACCGACGGCGTCCGTTCACGAACATGACGTTGCGCAGACGCCACGTTAACGTCACGAATTTCAGTGGTAAACTCCACCCGCGCCCACACAGACAGAGCGGGACGGCGTGATTGTACCTGTTGCCAAAAAACGCAAGAAACTAGCGACGTTAACGTCGCGTCTGCGCAACGTTGGCGCTGCGCAGACGTTGGAGAGGCGCCAACGCTCGTAAAACGCCAGTGGGATAGCGGCCTTACCCAATGGCAATAACTGGGTTGTGGAGGTCAGATAGGCAGTCACTCCATGTAAAATATGTACTAGTATTCAGCTGCATCCAGTTAGACTGGAAACCGACCCCAACATATTTGGGAAAAGGCAGGCAGGTGATGAGATGAGTTTCATCACCACTGCTCTCAAAACGGTGATGGAAAACATCGTGAGGAAACCGGCATATCTTAGAACCCTGTAATTCCACATTTCGCTAGTAACGTTGTTATGTTTTGTTAGAAGATTTGGTTTCCGCACTTAGTCCTTCCAGTGAACCGTTGTGCGTGGGCCATGGCGGCCGTCGGTGGTTATTCCAACCAGCCCACCTCCCTCCAGAAGCTGATTACATCTCCTGGTCTGTTGAGAACATCTGTGCAGGATCTGGGTGTCCCGAGGGTTTCTGACCTAATCTGGGTGACTCCTGTGCATTCAAAGAGCATATGCGCCACGGTTTATTCATAAAGAACATGCACCATATTACATAATCAGCCTATAATGTTCCCACTGCTGGGACAGAGGCCTCCTCTCAGAGAGGGAGTGGGCCGTAATCCACCACGCGGGCCCAGTGCAGGTTGGCAGATGTGACATGTCTTCGAATTTTTTGTTCTAGGACATGCCGGTTTCCGCACGATGTTTTCCTTCACCGTTTTGAGAGCAGTGGTGATGAAGTAATTTACACAAAGTAAAACGCCTGTTTAGATTCGAACCTACGACTTACAGCTTGTAAGTCGCGGCCGCCGGCCGTTACCACTTGGCCACCACTACTCTTGCACCATATTACTTACTTCTCACATATGGTGGTCAAACATGGTCTTTGACAAATCAGCAGAGGTCCACGCTCGCGGTTTGCCAGAGGGCTATGGAACGGAGTATTCTGGGTATCAAACTAACAGACCGGGTTAGGAATACGACCATCCGTTCCATCACAAAGATAACTGATGTCACTTGGAAAGCTGCCACGCTAAAATGGAACTGGGCTGGACACATCTGCCGCATGTCAGACGAACAGTGGGCCAAACTTACGACCCAATGGGTCCCTCTTAATGGCAAACGACATCGTGGCAGGCCCAGACGGAGATGGCGGAATGAGCTGGACTCCTTCAACAAGAACTGGTCCTTAGCAGCTTTGAACAGAGAGAGGTGGAAAGAGAGTAGGGAGGCCTTTGCCCTGCAGTGGGACGTCACAGGCTAATAATTATAATAACTTACTTCTAAAGTACGCCAAGAGCTTCTGGTATAAGTCGTTGGGTCAACAGCCACGACGGAGTTTTGTGGCATGTTGGTAACCAGCCACTGTTGGAGAGATAGGTCCACTCCTGTGAACAAGAGAAATAAAATTAAAACCCTGCTAGACTAGGTAAAAATCGTACTGAAAGATATGCAACTTGACATCAATACTTTTCTTGTCATTTTAATCGCTTGTGCACCGCAGAATGGTGAGAATATGCGAAAAAACCGACCAAGTGCGAGTCGGACTTGCGCACCGAGGGTTCCGTACAAACCTGTAGGTATATAAGTAAAAGTATTTTTTTATTATATGATGTAACTAAAAATTTACGGTTTTCGTAATTTTTCTTTTATCTGTGCTATAAGACGTTGCTTCGTACCAAATTTCAAGATTCTGAGTTCACGGGAAGTACTCCGTAGGTTTCAATTGATTCCCTTGCGAGTGTCGAAAATTTGCGGCATAAACAGTTGTATCTTTTGATTGCGTTGGATTAGAAGTTTGATTTTTTACAGATCCAAGGGACAGTAGACCTGATATAAATTCCAGCTTGATACCTCCATGCGTTCCTGAGAAAAAGGGTCTTGACAGACAGACAGACGGACGGACGGACAACAAAGTGATCCTATAAGGGTTCCGTTTTTTTATTTCGAGGTACGGTACCCTAACAAGGATTTAGGGGCGACAAAAAAAAGCAGAAAGGGATAAGGCCGTCCGTTGTATGTTTCGTAATGTTAAATATATTTTTTATTATGTATTTTCTGGTGTACAACAAAGTACATATAGAAATAAATATGTCGCATCACTGAATGGCCGAGATGCGAAACATCAGGTCTTCTTCACTATCTGACATAGTTTAGATAGGTGTGCACCGCAGTGGGTACTCGAACGGAAAGATTATTTGAATTTAACGTAACTTTAATAAACTAGCGATTAATTAACAACCGAAACGCATACGTGCGTCGGAAACAAACACGTGCGTTGGTATTGAGCGTTTGCCAAGACTCCAAGACTGTGCGAGCTCGACGGTCAACTGTAGACTGTCGCCACAGAATACACACTTAATAGTACTATGTACAGAACGGACACTCCCTTCCCCGCACTCATATTAGATACCGCACCTCACCCCGCACTTCGAGGTATTCGTTGCCGACTCTTTAGCAAGGGCGCTCGCAATCGTAAGAACCACAGCACTGGCCGTATTTCTGACACGAACAGATTTAAAAGTTTTATTTGAGTTTTAATTACGATGGTTGAATATTGTGATGCTTTTCCGACTTTGTATTTACACTAGCTTCAGCCCGCGACTTCGTTCGCGTGAAACTTCTTGTTTCCCCCGAGCCACCCCGTCGTATCGCATCACCCGCCCGCGCTATTACTTAACGTTCTTTTTGACTTTTTTTCTTTTTGCTCGGCTCCTAAGGGTCATAGCGTGAAGTTAAATAGCCTATAGCCTTCGTCAAGAATTGGGCTATCAAATGCAAGAAGAATTTTTCAAATAAATCCGACTGGTAGTTCCAGAGACAAACCTTTATAATATTATAAGTATAGATAAACTGTTTGTAAGATTTCGCATTTTTAATACCATGTGTTTGAATAACCGATTATTTAGAGATAAGTCATTTAAACGAAAATATTTTAGTGTTTTTATTTCATTACGAACCCGACTATACAGGGTGTCCCTGGAAGTATGGATCAAATCGAATAGGGACGTGGGCAAGGTCATTTTCAAACGTTTTAGCAAAAAAAAAAAAAACTAAAAAAAAAATACAAAAAAAAGAACAAAAATCGCATTCGTGATGACTATCAGGGCTATATATTTTTTTTTTTTTTATAGCTCTGATAGTATTTTTTTTTTATTATTTTCTTTGGGCACTAAGCAAAGTGATTGAAAAAAAAATAAAAATCGGTCATAACTTTTGAACCGTAAAAAAATTCACTGACATTCTCAGGGTTAAAAAGTTTGGAAATGACCTTACCCACGCCCCTATTCGATTTGATCCATACTTCCAGGGACACCCTGTAGGTCACTTCATAATAATGCACACGTTCGGGCAGCGCCGTCGTCGTTCGGAAGCAAATCGGTTTTCGCGCCATTTTTTACACTACGCACGACTGCCAACCCTACTAGAGTTTACGCACACATTTGCACGTGTACAAACGTCATTTTTTTATGTAGTAGTAATAGCTAATTATTTTGTGAGCGTTGTATGGAGTGCCCGGGGTATGCTGTCGCAACACTCGGTCTCTCCGCCAGTCCTCGCTGCATCCCCTCCACCGACGATCGTGTCCATGCGGCGGGGATCGCGTGATTCTTGGTTTACCAATCAAATTGTTAGATGGCACTGTTCGCTTTACTGTGGCGCTATCCTTTCACGACAAATATAGAAGCATTTGTGGGGGCAACACCCCACACGCTTATATGCATTGTTTTTTTTTTATCCCATAATTAAAGAGATTATCCATACTAATATTATCAGTTCGAAAGTAACTCTGTCTGTCTGTCTCTCTGTATGTTACCTTTTCACGCCTAAACCGCTGAACCGATTTAGATGAAATTTGGTATAGAGATAGCTTTAGTCCCGGGAAAGGACATAGGATAGTTTTTATCCCGATATTTCCACGGGATCAACATTTACGCGGGTGAAACCGCGGGGCGCAGCTAGTGATTTATAAAAGTTATCTTAGTTGGCACCTACCTTGCCTCATCAGAGTCCACAGCGTCCCATCGACTTCTACCTCGAACTGCGTCCAGTATCGTGCATCAGTCCACACTAGTGCCTTGTCGGCTGTCACCAGAGCTGTGCCTGACGAGCCTCGGAGACCTGACAGCCATTCACGACGGGCGTCGGCTGGGGAGATGTATTGTGACTGAAAGAAGAAAGAATTTTAATTTGAAAAATGGGTTATGGGATTCAATACCCACCCAGGATAGGCAACGTCGCGGGCCTGCGGACGGAGAGTAATGGGTAGCTCACCGTCCGATCAGGACCAGGCCTTACCTTTTCACGCCTAAACCGCTAAACCGATTTAGATGAAATTTGGCAGAGAGATAGATTGCATTTCGGACAAGGACATAGGATAGTTTTTATCCCAGAAATCATCCTTTAAGGGGGTGAAAAGGGGGTGGAAGTTTGTATGGGAAATCAATAAAAATGGACTATAGTACTTTTATCGCGGGTGAAACCGCGGGGCACAGCTAGTAAACTATAAGAGAGGGGCAATTCACGTAATTTTAAGAACTTTGTCTCAATCTGTCAAAAATACCACTATTTACGGTACATTTTTAACAAGTTTTTGAAATTGATTGTCGCTGAGATGAGATTGCGACTAGATTTTGAACGTTTTTAATGTTTTGTTTATTTTTTAACCTTTTAAGCGCTTGGCTAAATATCATTGCCGTGCCCCTAGCGCGCGGCTACAAATTGGTAAAATCAAGATAAAATAATACCTACAATAAATAAGGAGGAGAAATCGTTGTATCGATTAAAAAATTGTCAAAAAGTTTTTATCTCTATTTAATAATGGTTTTAATTGTACCACGCAGTTAATAGGACGAAAATAGAACGAAAAAATCATGGCATGTTCTTTGTCGCAGAAATACGAAACGAGCGGTAAGGGCACGGAAATATATGTGTCGCATAAATGCGACACAAGCGGTCAAAGGGTTAAAAGCCAAGAGCCACTTAGTCCCCGTCATTGTGATATGCTTTTGTACTGGACTATAACTTGGGAAACTTCTGGTTACCTACGGAGATAGATAGAAGGTCAAAGTACTTTTTTTTTAAACTAGTTTAAATTATACAGGGTGTTACGGAAAGGGTATATCAATACAAACGGGTTGAAGAGTGTATCTGGTCTAGAATCTCTGTACAAAATTTCAGCTCAAAAGCAGTAACTTTGAAAATGCTTAATATTTTTTTATTTCGATAGTTTATTAAATTGAAATCATAACAAACGTGTCACCGCACTACGAGGGTCATTATTCTCTATCTGTAGTGTGTCTGTGCGCCTAGTACACGCACATCACGCCGCCGCGCGCCAGTGCAGCGCCGTGATGTCGAAATAAAAAAATATTAAGCATTTTCAAAGTTAATGCTTTTGAGCTGAAATTTTGTACAGATATTCTAGACCAGATACACTATTCAACCCGTTTGTATTGATATACCCTTTCCGTAACACCCTGTATGTTACAACTTAACTTAAAGTACTGGGGGTACTTATTTAAAGTTACGTTATAACATTTAAAACTTGTGTCAACATCTGCACTGCCGTTAACATCGATTTTTCACACTAAAAAACATAAGTCGTTTCCAAGCAGCACAATATTACTTTTATCTCAATAAGTATCCACTGTAATCACAAGTAAAGCGCGCGTCGATTCGTGGGATAAAAAACTGTACTCTTACTTAGTTTGATGTACTATCGCCTGACCACCACTAAGTTCATTTTTGCTTGCACTAAAAAAATAGAAGCGCTCTCTAGTAAGCGCGCCAAGGTCAAATAGTTCGTCTGTAAAATTCACAAAAGGAGTCACACGTGATATTGATTAGTTGCAACCTGCACTGCGCAGCTTAGTGGCGCGTCGTCGCATTTCTAATAGGCGAAAACTTTAAGGGAGCGTGGCTTGGCGCCGCCGCAGGATTTAAGGTATGATTCCGATCTCGGCAGCACGCAGCAGTGCTGCCGCAACACTGCTGGTCCCCATATATTCTCTATACTTAGGAATGTCGCGCAGCATTGCTGCCGTGCTCGGAATGTAATCTACACTAATATTATAAAGAGGAAAACTTTGTTTGTATGTTTGTTTGTTTGTACTGAATAGGCTCAAAAACTACTGGACCGATTTTAAAAATTCTTTCACCATTCGAAAGCTACATTATCCACGAGTAACATAGGCTATATTTTATTTTGGAAAAAAATAGGGTTCCGTAAGATATTTGGGTTTTTCGGACACAAGGTGTAAAAAATCAACCAGAAAAGTTACTTATTTTGCGTACGCTGCCTAAACTATAAAAGATAGAACCATAAAATGTTCTAATTAATTGTAGATCTTATAAATATCTACAAAAAAGTCCGCGACACACTATACCCATCTATGTCGAATGAGGCACAGCAACCATTTTTTTATTTAAAAATCTTGAATTTTTTTTGGACTACATTTAAACGCGTTTATTTTACTCATGCTATTAATCCTTATCAAAATAAATGATTTCATCATAAGAACAGTTTATGGAGATAATATTTGGTCTTTGAATGATTAAAATTGGACGTTTGGTTTTGAAGTTATGGCGAAATTAAAATATTACGATTTCTGCTGCACGGCCCGTTGCGAATTGGGCGTCACCAAGGCGGGGGTGCGCGTGCGGGAGGGGAGTTTAGATCTATAAGCGAAGCTTCGTTATCACATTGTCCAAAAAAACTAAGGGAGTTGTTCGTAGTCATACTTTTATTTTGTCAACCATCGGAACCATTGAAGTTATGGGATACTTTCAAAGATCAGTTCTGTGAAGATATTAGACATCGTATCAGACAACAAAATCAGGATAACACTTTACCCTTCACTGAAGTCATTTATAATGAAGGATTAATCGAAATAGAAAACAAACTTCTAGAATTAAACGACAAAAATTTAAGTGATTTTGGATTACCTTCTCCCGTTCGTACCCAGAATAATACTATTGACACAATGGTACAACAGTATAACAGAAATGATCTAACAGCGTTTGTTAATGACAATGTGCCAAAATTAGTACCAGATCAAAGACATGCTTATGAGACTATTGTGGACAGCGTGAACAAAAACATGGGGAGATTATTTTTTTTGGACGCACCAGGAGGCACCGGAAAGACTTTTCTCGCAAATTTGATACTTGCTAAGATACGGCAATCAGGGAAGATAGCGATTGCAGTTGCTTCGTCAGGAATTGCTGCAACTCTCTTGAACGAAGGAAAAACTGCTCACTCTACGTTTAAACTCCCGCTATCCGTATCTTTAGATCAACGGTCTACCTGCTCTATTCGGAAAAATGGGCCTCTTGGTAAGTTGCTGCAAGACGCGTCGTTGGTAATATGGGATGAATGCACCATGAGTCATAGAGCTCATGTGGAGGCCGTGGACCGTACTTTAAAAGACCTCCGAAGCTCTGCTAATGTCATGGGTGGTATCACTTTTGTATTTGCTGGAGATTTCCGACAAACGCTTCCAGTCGTCAACAGAGGTACGCGAGCAGATATTATGAAGGCATGTTTAAAATCGTCTCACCTTTGGACATCTGTTCAACATTTGAATTTGCGCACCAATATGAGAGCTCATCTACATGAAAATACGCATAGCAATTTTCCACAACAGCTGCTGAAACTTAGAGAAGGAATTTTTCCATCTTTAAATTTGGGCACCGATTAGGCGGTTACTTTGGATGAGTCTCTAGGCCAAATAGTCCATAATTTAGATAGTCTGATAGATGCTATATATCCTGACATCGAAAACTTACATCAAAATGATTTTCGTTGGCTGTGTTGTAGAGCAATAGTTTCTCCCAGGAATGAAACAGTCAACGAAATAAACAGTTTAATTATGCAGAAAGTACCGGGTGAAGTTAAGTGCTATAAATCCATAGACACCGTCACTAACATCGAGGACGCTGTGCACTACCCCCAGGAATTTTTAAATTCTCTGAACCCCGCTGGGCTACCACCTCATGAACTGTCGTTAAAAGTTGGCACGCCGATAATGCTTCTCAGAAATTTAAGTCCCCCCAACATGTGTAATGGCACGAGACTTCTTATAAAGGAGCTAAAAGATAATTTAATAGTAGCGAAGATTATCACCGGCCATGCAGCTGGTGAATTAGCTCATATACCAAGAATACCCATGATCCCTACTGATTTGCCTATACCCTTCAAAAGGCTCCAATTTCCAGTAAAAATTTCTTTCGCACTAACGATAAACCAATCCCAGGGCCAAACATTCAAATTAGTAGGAATTGATTTACGAAAAGAATGTTTTACGCATGGGCAACTTTACGTTGCCCTATCACGGGTCGGGGCTCCCGACCATCAGTATATTTTGTTACCTGAAAATAATTTAACGTCAAATGTTGTTTATGGAGAAGCTCTACAATAATCGCTTTAGTTATCTATCCTTAAACAACGGGTTGCGCTCCGGGACTGCCGGCAGAAGTGAAAACTTAGTATTAATTACATTTAAATATTTTCATCATTAAAAACTTAACATACACAGAAAGACAATCTGTGCAGCCTGCGGATAATGACTGCGTCGTCAATGTTACTGTCGGTGTCTGTGAATTGACCTGGGAATCATTTTGCTGACCGTGTCTTTCCTGAGTAGGCTTTTTGCAGCGGTAACCGACATCCACGCGGGCGGAGCCGCGGGCGACCGCTAGTCTCATATAAACCTATAGAAAATGTATGAGGACCAGTAGTGCTGCGACCGCACTGCCGCGGCAGCATTGCTGCGTGCTGCCGAGATCGGAATCATACCTTTAGGCGAAAAAAAATTTAAGTGATCAAGCGTAAAAGGCCGCGATGGTACATAATGCGCAGATACCGGCAATGTGATGGGTCGTTTTACATGCTATATTCAAGACACTTACATTATGCGCATCAGCAGTAGGCACAATATACGCGTCCACTCTCATGTCTCGCATCACGCTGCGCATAGCCGCCAGGCGCTCAGCAGAGGTCTCGCGACTCATCTTGCTGGCTGGGATGTCGCTTACTGTGGATAAAAGGAAGGAAGGATAAATCTATACATCTATACATATACATACATACCTACATATTACATACAAATAAATAAAATTGGAGTGTCTATTTGTAATATTAAAATAATCGCTTTTTAGTAAATGCATATGGATGTATACACGGTACATACTCGTATATACCAAAATAACATTTTTTTTTAATTTTTGTCTGTCTGTTTGTTCCGGCTAATCTCTGAAACATCTGGGCCGATTTTGACGGGACTTTCACTAGCAGATAGCTGATGTAATAAGGAGTACCTTAGGCTACTTCCATTTTAGAAAAAAAAAATAGACATAGGCCTCCCCCAAGCACCTCCACTTCGACCGGTTCTGTGCTTCTCGCATCCAACGAGTTCCTGCGGCCTTCACAAGGTCGTCGGTCCACCTTGTGGTAGGCCTTTCAATACAACGTCTTCCGGTACGCGGTCGCCACTCCAGAACCTTTCGGTCCCATCGGCCATCTGTTCTGCGAGCAATGTGCCCTGCCCACTGGTTACCTTGGTCATTTTATAAAGCATATTGGCTCTTTCCCGCAATTTAGGGGCAGCCGATCTTAACACTAATGTAGGAGATCGATTCATCCCTTTGCTCGTCGTATACCTATAACGCAGTGTGCCTAAGTCGCGTTATGCCTAGACCAAACGAGATGTGGGCGTATTGTGACTTCTAGGTCAATTCCGTTTTAGTTCAGTAGCGCGATAAGGTTAGTGAGACTAAGGTTCATTGAGTTTTTACCGACTTCACAAAAAGGAGGAGGTACTATGTTCGGCTGTTTGTATGTTTTTTATCATCATTATTATTTTTATTTTGTATGTTTGTTCATCGAATACTCCGCCAATTGTCGATGGATTTTCAAAATTCTTTTTTTGTTCGAAAGTAGATAGTTCTGAGGTGGTCCCATTGTCACCAAGTTAGGATCTGATGATGGGATCTTAGAGAAATCGAGGGCAACCCTCAAATTTTATAGGCTCACTTATTGTTTTTCGCATATTTTATGAAGTATCTTGTTTATTTGCGTATGGTTGTCACCATCTCAGGTAGCTGGGCTGATGATGGAAGGTACAACTCCTTAACAGTAAGAAGTTACTCAAACAGGCAAGGACTGTTTTAGTAAATTGTTTTGATGTTTGATAGGGCATTTGTCACATTTGGTCTCATGATCATCAAGTCATGACCTGATGCTGCAGTCAGGATAGTCTGCAGAGTACCTAACTCCTCGACAATTAACAGCAGATATATCGTGTTTAGGCTCATTGAAAAGGGCTCGATGTGTGGATAAACGTACTGTTAATGAGGAACACCGAAGTACATAGAGACCTGATGCTGAAGCCAGGAGCATCAGAAAAAGTACAAACCTTGAAATAACAGCACCGTAATCGTGTTTGGGCTCATTTTAAACAGGACTAAATTTTAAGTTCAATGCAATGTTGACATAAGTCTGGCCTGATGTTGCAGCCAGGATTATCAGCTTCTAGTCTAAAAACATCAGGTCAGGATTCGATGATGAGATCCTGGAGAAATCGAAGGAACTCTTCAAATATTATAGGCACACCTATAGCGATTTGGGTATTTTTTATAGTAACTCGTGCACTTGCTCTCGGAAAGCACCATTTGGTGAAGTGGAACTGATGATGAAGACCACAGATGGCCACCGGAACTACTCAATAATATCTAAGTATTTCACGGGTTGTGATTCGATTACTTTAATATGGTTGCTAAGCAATTCATGCTCGTCACAATGTGAATGGTGATATGGAGCTGATGGTGGACCTGGAGAACTCCTCAACAATTAACTTCCCTGCATCGGGAAAAGCAATATTTTGTTTGTAAAAGGCGATGATCACTAGGCCATTGTAACTTAGATAAATTATAAGCAGACCCACTAAAAAGCGTGAAATAAAAACTTTTTAAGAAAAAAAAAACCGACTTCCAAAAAACACTACTTACAAAGTGAAAAATAACTTTAATTTCGGAAGTCGGTGGCAAAAAACTAAAATACAGATCCAAAGACACCGACTTCCGAAATTAAAGTTATTTTTCACTTTGTAGTGTTTTTTGGAAGTCGGTTTTTAGTTCAATAGTGATAATCAGCCCAGCGTAGTTTAGGTACCTACAGGGTTCCAATCAGATGGGCCGTTGGCCTAAAATTGACAAAATTACTTACCAAAAGTGGGTGCATCTGGTTCGGCAGAGTTATAATATGGGATATGGCCAAACGCCACATTTGTTGTTAATCTGAAAGTTCAGAAGTCATTGTAAGTAAGTAAATAAAGGCACTTCTATAGGGTCTGTACAAAATTTGCGAAAATACACCTTGGTTAGTCAGCAAAGTTTGAGCGGAGCTGACTGCTTAGATAAAGGTTCGCCTGGCGAACCTATCATCACTTGGCTAAATATCAATTGCCGTGCCCCTAGCGCGCGGCTACAAATCGATAAAATAATACCTACCTACAATAAATAAGTTGTATCGATTAAAAAATAGTCAAAAAGTTTTATCTCTATTTAATAATGGTTTTACTTGTACCACACAGTTAATAGGACGAAAATAGAACGAAAAAAGCATGCTTTTCTCTGTCGCAGAAATACGACACGAGCGGTAGGGGCACGGAAATATGGAGTGTACTACGTGAGCTCGACAAATGGACGTGCGATTAACGCTTATGCGACAAAACTGTACTGCGACTCACCATAGTTCGAATGCACGCTTGTGCGACACACTGAAGATCGACATTACGCTAGTACGACATGAAGACACATAAATTGTATTCATAATCATATGTATATTATATGATGACCTTGATGGCTTAGTTAGTTACAAACTCTTGGTAATGTTCCCGGATTTGATTATGGGTTATAAAACTTGGGATAATAATAAAAGCTCCGACAAAAAAATAAGAATTGTCCTTACTAAAAATATTAAATCTACTGCCTAAAATACTAACTTTCCGACTACTTTGTCCGAATAAAAATGACTAAACGGCCGAATGAGATACTGAAATCTTCCAAAAATAAACATGACTGTTTATTGCTATAATACTTTTCTACCAGCTTAAATTACGTTTTGATATATACCTAGGTAAAGGTATTTGTATTCTCATTCGCTCGCTCTTGCATCCTATGTCGACGGAGCCCCGCTTTGCGGGGCTCCTATTTCTATGTAAAGGGTTTAAAGTAACCTAACCAAACCGAACCTCGGGGTGCCCTTGACAAAACCTCTGTTGTTTGTAACTTAGTAATTTTGTCGGAGGTTCAGTATTTTATTCGGAAGTTTAGTTTTGTTATTCGAAGATTCATTTTTTTTAGTCGGCCTCAGATCGCCGCTGGAGATTAATTTGTTTTTCGGAACCATTATTATTTCCCTAAAACTTGCTAGCACTTATAACGATATAATTCTTCAATTTCGCCGTAGACGTAGTAAGTACCTGGTTGTCTGAAATTAAAGGTTCAGTTTTCGACTTATATTTCGGCGATTCATTTTTATTTATGTAGATGAAGTTAATGCTTTCTTATTTTTCATTTAATATCTACAGAAGGCAGTATCGCATAATCGTTTGTCGCACTAAGGTAGTGTCAAACTACTGTAATACTGCACCAACGTACTGTCGAATTACAGTAGGTACTGTCGCACTTCCGTAGTGTCGCACTACCGTAGTGTCGAACTATTGTCGCGCAATCGTTTGTCACACTAGCGTGATGTCGATCTTCAATGTGTCGCACAAGCGTGCATTCGAACTATGGTGAGTCGCAGTACAGTTTTGTCGCATAAGCGTTAATCGCACGTCCATTTGTCGAGCTCACGTAGTACACTCGAAATATGTGTCGCATAAATATGACACTAGCGGTCAAAAGGTTAAATGCAATTTTACTAACAATGGGCTATTGTCTATGGCCTCCACAAAGGGCGATTTTTAAACGCTGCACTCTGGACAGCCATCATGCTGACTGAATATTATTGTTACCACGACATTAGCTATTCTTGACTCAAAAACTGCACAAGGTCTAGTGGCGTAACTATACCGTTTGGGCACCGTGGCACATTCAAGAGATGGGCCTCTCTCTCAATGTAAAGAACCTCAACCATCGTTAGTTTTTTTTTTTTTTTATTAGCACTACTCCCGTGACTTCTTCCGTGTACATTTCATGTTTTCCCCTACAAAAACTTTAACACCTGTCTACTTCTGTCCTTATGTTAGGCTGTGTCCATGGCCCTTTCGGGCCGGGGGCCCGTGGCATTTTGCCCCAAAGCCACCCTATAGTTACGCCACTGAGAAGGTCATCCGCACTTGGTCCATATACTGACCAGTCGTACTCGGCGCTTCTCCTCCACATTTATTATGCGCACAGCCAATGCGTCGAACTCTCTGCCGGCGCGGCGCACAGTGGTCCGGATTTGAAAAATGGTGGACTTAGGAACAAAAGTCAAGTTTTGATTTGAAAAAAATTGTATTCGATAGGAAATTTGATTTACATTAACAAACGTCACATTCAATTTTTCGATATATTGACTCTAACATGTTGAAAAAAAAATATTACGAAAAAAATGTACATATGGGGCAAGATTGATTTTATTTTTTTTCTCGGTTTGTTCAAAAGTGTTAGGTGTGAAACCTTTTATATATTGTTAAACTTATTTTGTACTTTACCCCTATAATTAAATTATTTGCAACTACTTGCAATCTTGGAGTGAAATCGCTGTTGAAATTCCAAAATTTTAACTTTATTTTTCTAAGGCTGTGAACGTTTTTAGTTGCATTTGTCCACATCAGTGTTGTGGTTTCTCAATACTTTTTTAATATATTGCGCCCACAAATGATGATTTTAGAGTTCTAGGAGTGTATTCCGTGAATTAATGAAATATTAAATAAAATTTCAAAAAAGCATTACGAAAGCTATATCGAGGATGCCCCTTATTAGTATTGGGTTTATGTTATTAGTGAATCTTCTATCAACTGTACTTAAGCTTTAAACTTACCCTTGCATCTCTACTTTAAACTTACCCTTGCATCTCTACTTTAAACTAAAATCAAAGTTCATAATTCGACGGGTGATAGCCGTCACCCGTCGATATTAATGTGCTTATTTTTACTAGCATACTTAACTTTCCCTCAGAAACTTGAAACATATGTTAGCCTTGAAAAGGGCTGTTGTGTTGCTCTTAAAAAGCGTGTAGATAACACAGTCTCTTCGGCTGCTAAGAGCTGCACAGCTTCGGGAAAAAAACTAAATTTCTTGTATTTATCCAACTTCGGCTTGATGTGCGATATGTAAGGATCTGAAGTAATTAGAAAATTATGTAAAATATCTTCATTCGTAAGTGTCCTCCCCATTTTCCTTGTGTGATGCTCTCTTGTACTTTGGAAGTCCTTGTTCCTTGCTTCAGCTGCCTCTTCGGATAAAATCTCGATAGGAAGGCAAGAGAAGTGCTTGCAAATATCAGCACCATGAATCAACATCTTATGCACACTGGCTGGCATGTGGTACCAGGGATAGTGATGCACAAAAAGCTCAGCTGTCTCCCTGCAGTATGCCCGGAATCCTTCGATGTTGATACGACTTCCAGAAGATAAAACCTGTAAGATAACTGCAAAGTGTTTTATCAAATCTGCATCTATCTTCGTGATTTCAGCAGTCTTTTCGTACTTCCTGAAGAATTTTCTTGGTAGGTTGGTAGTTCCAAAACCCTGCTTGACGATGTCTATCAACAGCCCCATTTGTTCCTTGAACTCACGCTGGGTCATGTCTTTCCTTGCCCGTTTAAGATTCTTGTTCTAGCCTCGTGCACACCACATCTTGAAATCCCAGTTGTAAGAGATGTGCAGCAGACACTCCATGCTTCTAATCCACATGTGAAGAGTCGAAAGTCCATACTGGTAGACATCATCTCGAACAGGTCTTGAAAACATTTGTGGCAGGTCATCTCACTTGGCTTAGCGAGAAATACATTGCAGGTAGCTGCAGATGGTGTCTCTGTGACTTTGGTCACACTCAAGTTCTTTTGGGACTGTCTTATCTACACGCTCTTTAAGAGCAACACAACAGCCCTTTTCAGGGGTAACATATGTTTCAAGTTTCTGAGGGAAAGTTAAGTACGCTAGTAAAAATAAGCACATTAATATCGACGGGTGACGGCTATTTATACCCGTCGATATTAATTTTGTTTAAAGTAGAGATGCAAGGGTAAGTTTAAAGTAGAGATGCAAGGGTAAGTTTAAAGCTTAAGTACAGTTGATAGAAGATTCACCAATAACATAAACCCAATACTAATAAGGGGCACCTCGATATAGCTTTCGTAATGCTTTTTTGAAATTTTATTTAATATTTCATTAATTCACGGAATACACTCCTAGAGCTAAAATCATCATTTGTGGGCGCAATATATTAAAAAAGTATTGAGAAACCACAACACTGATGTGGACAAATGCAACTAAAAACGTTCACAGCCTTAGAAAAATAAAGTTAAAATTTTGGAATTTCAACAGCGATTTCACTCCAAGATTGCAAGTAGTTGCAAATAATTTAATTATAGGGGTAAAGTACAAAATGAGTTTAACAATATATAAAAGGTTTCACACCTAACACTTTTGAACAAACCGAGAAAAAAAAATAAAATCAATCTTGCCCCATACATTTTTTTCGTAATATTTTTTTTTCAACATGTTAGAGTCAATATATCGAAAAATTGAATATGACGTTTGTTAATGTAAATCAAATTTCCTATCGAATACAATTTTTTTCAAATCAAAATAATGACTTTTGTTCCTAAGTCCACCTTTTTTCAAAACCGGACCACTGTGCGGCGTCTGTGTTCCATAAGCGCCGCTTCTACGTATAAATCGTCAGACTTCAAAGCAAGAGTAAATAGGCATCTTCTGGGCACGCTCGTTCCATCATAGGCCCATTGGCGGATTTACACATTTGTCGCCAGTAGGCTATTCAAATTTTGCCGCCCCTACCGACCTCTACGATAATGTCCCATGCCTTTTGTATACTGCTTTGCCTTTTCTTCAAAATAGGTACTTAAAATGTTCTCGTTCATCAGCTACGAGAAACTTGCAAAGAGGTTAGTAAAAATCGGCAACTGTGATAAAGTCTACGGTAGAATCCTGAGTTTGAGCATTCACTTTGTTTATTCTTTCCAAAAAAAACATGGTAGGTATATAAATATTAATCTTTTTTAATTTCAGTAAGATATTTAAAAAAATGTTAGCCCCAAATTTGCCGCACCTAAAATCTGCCGCCCTAGGCTCCAGCCTACTCAGCCTATTGGTAAATCCGCCACTGCATAGGCCTCATCCTTCGCTTTCCACCAAGCGATATTAAGATCTAGTGCTGGCCAATTTTTGCAATAAAAATAAACTAACTCTCCTCGTAAAGTCGCTTAACCTTTTAACCGCTTACGTCAGATTAATCCGACAAATATTTTCGTGTCCATTCCGCCAGTCGTATATATACGACCAAATAACACAGCTCGTTTAATCTGTATTATTATTATATCATCACAGCTCGTTTCATCGGTATTTATTTTTCGTTTTTTTTTTTTTATTCGGGCGCTGGGGGCACGACAACTGATATATAAAGTCGGGCGGAGGGGGGGCGGTATTTCGTATGTGAAGTCAGGGGAAAAGCTACGCATAAAAGGAGTAAATCAATCAATCAACTCAGCCTATTGCAGTCCAATGCTGGACATAGGCGTCTGCTATTCTACGCCACAACACCCTGTCCTCCACCTTCCGCATGCAGTCTGTCCTAGCCAACTCCTTTAGGTCGAAAAGAAGAAAATAAATATAATAACTTACATTAAACATATTGTATACACCGAAGCACGTATTTCCGCCATTTTCCACCAAATAACACTAACTGATATTGTACTGAGTTATCAAAACCAATATATTATCAGTAGCATTGTATAGTTTTATCTCGCACCATTGTTGATAATTACGGATTAGATTAGTATTTAATCCTTGACGCGCGATATTGAAAGTATCCTTGATAAAGATTTCTCAGCATAGCTATTCACAAACATCCGAGAGGCTATCGTATCGAAAATGACACATTTCTATAACCTGGTTTGCCTTGCCCCCGACAGCAAACAGCTGTCGGAAGAATAGCGGTCGTCTATTTGATTTAAACCGACAACATTTTCGATTCATGCGATTTCGCGAAGAGCTCTTTAAAGCTCGATGCAAGTTCGCGAAGAGCTTTTGAAAGCCCCATGCAAGTTCGCGAAGAGCTCTTGAAAGCTCTGTAGCGGTATCTACAACGCCACATGAGAACAACGCGTCATACTGACGTCACGCAAATCCTGCATCGCGCAAGCAGAGTTTACCACGCAACTAGCATATATACAACAGCCCGACATGACTCATTGGGCAGTTGCCCGCCAGACACAACACCCGTCTGGTCGGAGGATCCTCCCTTTTCTATGGAGGTTGAGTGAACTTTACACCCTGTTCCTCATACCTCTATACTGGTGACCCCGAACATGAACGTCAGCGCAGCCTTCGTGCACCTACTTCAGCGTGACGTCATCATCACTCCCGCAAGCTTTAGAGCGGCGAGTCACCCAGCCAGCCAGCACCCACGGCTTCAACGGGTATCCTGACCACGAGCATGCAGCGACCGCGCATACCTGGTCACCACCCTCAGCCTCATCAGCAACCTCGGCACAGCACACTGCACTTTCGGCCGGTCTACAAGCAGAGCCCTTCTCTCCTGGTCGACGCCAGCAGTCAGCCTCAACCCGGCGCTGTACCACATCCGACGCACTGGAGCATAACGCAGCGCCACCCCGACTCACTGGGGACATCTTCGCAGACAGTTCCGACTCACCGTGAACTATGCGGCAACCGGTTCCGACTCACTGGAACCTCAGCTGGCCTGGCAAGCATCGCAAGATACAAGACTCAGCCCACTATCGACCTCCGGTCTCCGGGGGGGAGTGATGTAGCGGTATCTACAACGCCACATGAGAACAACGCGTCATACTGACGTCACGCAAATCCTGCATCGCGCAAGCAGAGTTTACCACGCAACTAGCATATATACAACAGCCCGACATGACTCATTGGGCAGTTGCCCGCCAGACACAACACCCGTCTGGTCGGAGGATCCTCCCTTTTCTATGGAGGTTGAGTGAACTTTACACCCTGTTCCTCATACCTCTATAGCTCCATGCAAGTTCGCAAAGAGCTCTTGAAAGCTCCATGCAAGTTCGCGAAGAGCTCTTGAAAGCTCCATGCAAGTTCGCAAAGAGCTCTTGAAAGCTCCATGCAAAATCGCGAAGAGCTCTTGAAAGCTCCATGCAAGATCGCGAAGAGCTCTTGAAAGCTCCATGCAAGATCGCGAAGAGCTCTTGAAAGCTCCATGCAAGATCGCGAAGAGCTCTTGAAAGCTCCATGCAAGTTCGCGAAGAGCAAGAGCTCTTCATGGAGCTTTCAAGAGAAAGCTCCATGCAAGTTCGCGAAGTGCTCTTTAAAGCTCGATGCAAGTTCGCGAAGAGCTCTTGAAAGCTCCATGCAAGATCGCGAAGAGCTCTTGAAAGCTCCATCCAAGTTCGCAAAGAGCTCTTGAAAGCTCCATGCAAGATCGCGAAGAGCAAGAGCTCTTAATGGAGCTTTCAAGAGAAAGCTCCATGCAAGTTCGCGAAGTGCTCTTTAAAGCTCGATGCAAGTTCGCGAAGAGCTTTTGAAAGCCCCATGCAAGTTCGCGAAGAGCTCTTGAAAGCTCCATGCAAGACCGCGAAGAGCTCTTGAAAGCTCCATGCAAGTTCGCGAAGAGCTTTCGAAAGCTCCGTTTGAGTTCGAAATGAGCCCTTTTGAAAGCTAAACTTAGGATGAAACACGTGAGTATAAAATTGTAAACATCGATAAAATATTTTTTTGATTAGATTTATTTTATGACACAATAGTGCAAATTATGATAATGAAATTTTTGATAACTTAGCCAAATAATGCATTGAAGATAAGTTTTGGAAATTCTTAGTTAAATAAAAATATGTAATTGTCTAAATAACTTACAATACAAATAAATAAAAAAAAAACAAAGGACACTTAGGCGTCGAAGTACTCGTCCGCATCGCTATCATCCGGAAACGTGCCCAGAAGACTGGCAGCATTGCCCCGTTGAATGGCAATGCTAAATCTTTGGCCAAAGAACGACCCAGCCCTCTGGTCACGTGAAGTATCGACCAGCCAGCGAGAAATGACGCGCGCTCGGGCCCCATGACCCGAGCGTTTCGACCCCAAACGGCTCAAAGCCGTTGTCTAAATTACAAAAAAAAAAAACAATCAATTGATCCATCCATTTATTTTCACAAGAAAATATTATAAAATACACTGTTTAGTGAATACGACATCATGATGTGAAATATTAGAATACAGGACTATTTCTATGGTTAGAACAATAGGGTATTTGACTGATTAAAGATAACAGGCTCGCCCCCCTATTACATGAGACTTGTAACATAACTTGCGAAATGTGGGTGTACTATAGATGCTGGGCAGTTCGTTGACTGCCTATCTGACCTCCACAACCCAGTTACTGGGTAATACGATACCCCTTGGTAAGACTGGTTGTCAGACTTCCGGGCTTCTCACTACCCGTAACGACTGTCAAAGATCTATGAATGACAGCCGTGACAAACTGCTTTCCGAGGCACGGAGGTGTCAAATTTTCCCAATCAACTTTGAACCTTATGCTTTAGCGATAAAGTTGAAAATCTATTAAAGATATTTGACAGGTTGTAGTACCTTGATATGCTGGCGTCTGTACATTTGAATTGGATGGTCGCCCATCCACAGATTGACCTCGGCAAGCAGCTGTTACTTAGCCACGAGCACCTTTACTAATACAGTCAAATACACTATTGAAAAGATTTCGAGTTTTGATTTCGGATTCTGAAGTTCTTTTGAGGAATTTGCTTAAATCTATTTTCACAGACAAGAGTAGTGATTAAACTTTAAACTATTACATTTATTTATTTTAAACTATTTGTAGATATTAGAGTATTTAAAATGGGGATGAAAATACCGTCTCCCAAAGCTTCGACTCGTTTTTTAAGGCCAGTTTTGGAATTTCAAACTTTATTCCGAGTAAGGTAGTTCTTAATATAAATTGACAAGTTAGTGCGCGCAAGGTGTTCAAATACATTAGCCAAAATTTCGTCGAAATGCGTTTAGCCGTTTAAAGGCGTGAAAAGGTTACAGAAAGATACGAGTTATTTTCGCATTTATAATATTAGTATAGACTAGTTTCTGCCCGCGACTTCGTCCGCGTGAAATTTCACCCTCCCCCCATTCATCCTCTTAGGGATGGAATTACGAAAAACCCTTTCTTAGTGGATACCTAATCTTCACAAAGAACACACCCTCCAAATTTCATGTCTCTAGGACCAGCGGTTTAGGCTGTGCGTTGATATATCAGTCAGTCAGGACTTTAAATCACACTAATATTATAAAGGCGAAAGTTTGTGAGTGTGTGTGTTTATATGTTTGTTACTTCTTCACGCTCAAACGGCTGGACCAATTTTGATAAAATTTTGTATGGAGGTAGCTGACTCCCTGTATTAACATATAGGCTACTTTTTACCCCGATATTCCCAAGGGATCGACATTTATGCGGGTGAAACCGCGGGGCGCAGCTAGTTTTATATATACTGGGTGTCCCTCGAAGTATCGATCAAATCGAATAGGGGCGTGGGCAAGGTCATTTCCAAACTTTTTAACCCTGAGAATGTCAGTGAATTTTTTTACGGTTCAAAAGTTATGACCGATATTTTTTTTTTTCAATCACTTCGCTTAGTGCTCAAAGAAAATAATCTTAAAAAAATACTATCAGGGTTATCTAAAAAAAATAAATTGATAGGCCTGATAGTTTTCACGACTTCGATTTTTCTTCTCTTTTTTTAGTATTTTTTTTTAGTTTTTTTTTTTTGCTAAAACGTTTGGGAATGACCTTGCCCACGTCCCTATTCGATTTGATCCATACTTCCAGGGACACCCTGTATATGGGTTACATGCAGTATCTATACCAATTTAAATACTCTAAACATTAGACAATCATAGAGTTATTATAAGGAATGTGTTTTTTTAATGATATTTACTTAATATACTGTTTATTCGATTGACACTGAACTTAACAATAATTGTTTCAATATTTACAGAAATCAATATCTACAGGAAAGACAAAAGATTTCTCTGTCGTAAGGGTATTGAAGATTTTTATATGGAGCCTGACATGCCGCGCCATTTTGTTTTTTTTTTCAAAATGGCGGCTACGCATGTATTTTATATAAATCGATAGCTGACATCAAAGCAAACAGAAAATTACGACCAAACCACGTAGTGTCACGTTTCCGAGATATTAACGTTCAAAATTGATCATGTGACATCCATATTTTTTTTGAACATGTTGCATAGATGTTTGATTATTTTAAACATTCAGAGTGATTATTTTTAACATCTTATGTCAGCTATCGATTTATACAGGTATCATGCGTGGCCGCCATTTTGAAAAAAATATCAATATGGCGGACAGGCAGGTATGCCAGGCTCTATACAGGGTGTTACAGAAAGGGTATATCAATACAAACGGGTTGAAGAGTGTATCTGGTCTAGAATCTCTGTACAAAATTTCAGCTCAAAAGCAGTAACTTTGAAATGCTTAATATTTTTTTTATTTCGATAGTTTATTAAATTGAAATCATAACAAACGTGTCACCGCACTACGAGGGTCATTATCCATTATCTGTAGTGTGTCTGTGCGCCTAGTACACGCACATCACGCCGCCGCGCGCCAGTGCAGCACCGTGATGTGCGAAATAAAAAAATATTAAGCAATTTTAAAGTTAATGCTTTTGAGCTGAAATTTTGTACAGAGATTCTAGACCAGATACACTCTTCAACCCGTTTGTATTGATATACCCTTTCTGTAACACCCTGTATAAAATCTTCAATCCCCTTACGAAAAGATTCATCCTCACGATGGCGTTTGGATTTCTGTAAGCACATAATTATAATACGTATTCGATATATGTAATCATTAATATCGATATATATATATGTCGGCGGGTTGCCACACTTCAAAACAAATGAAAACGAAAACACGTGTCCGGAATAACCACAAAATAAAATCAGATTTGTTTATTGTAATTATTAGTTAATAAATTCAGTTTAAAGTAATGGATTAATATTGATTAAAATTAAATACAGACTATTTTATGTATTCTGTTTGTAAGGTAGTTGCATTTTTGAAGTGAAAACATGTGATCAATGTTTAGATCACGTGTTGACATTTAAAAATAGATTTACGCATGTTAATTAGCTTTTAAAATAATTTAAAACGTTTGTAATATTTTTTTAATGTAAAAACTAATTTTTGTGCAAAGGTAGGTGTTTTGTTCAAAAGAATGACTCGCCTAGTTTTGCTATAAAAGGCCGAGCGCACGACGGACTCGGTCATTCTTGCTCGAGCCGTCGCAGCGATCGGACCTCCTCAAAAATTCGAACAATAAATTGAAGAAAGAATTACTTGCGTTTACTTTGGTCACCGAAGATGAGCAACAGTCCTGAACATGAAAGTTGTGATGCCAGCAATGCTGGCGTCACGCTTTTTAAAAATAATCACGGGGGCCCTTACCCGTCATCAGAGGTGGGATTCGAAGAAGCTCTGGACCCGACTACATCCTCAACGACTTCGGTTCAACCTGTCACTACTGGAACTGGAACATCACAGGGCAGTACCAGGCTGGTGGACCCTGCCCCATTGAACACTTCAGGAGTTCCAGCAAACAACTTAAGCACCGTGCAGCCCGTCACGTCGGGAATTTCCACGGTCACGACGGGTACACAAATCGCTGCGGAAAGACCAGCTTCCGCAGGGATACCATTTATGTCGATGGGACCCACATCTAACAATCAAGAAGTATACCGTCCAGGGGTATCTATTGCCGCTGGATCGTCCAACACAACGACTATGCATCCAACTACTCCAATAGTCGGATGTCCTCCTCAGTTTATGATGCAAATGATGGAGATGATGCAAAGGATGACCGAACGGTTATATTCCCCTCCGGAACCAAGAATCAGGATCAAGGACATCTATCTACCGTCATTCGATCCTGACGGCCATGTCGGCGGGAGATGATGATATTGAGACACCGCAAAACAACGTTGCAACCGCCCCTGATCCTGTGCCATCCTCATCTCAAGCTGGCCAGCCAGTCCAGATAAGTCACGACGACGAACACTCGTCATCGGATTAAAACCGGTGAGTCAAAAAATTATTATTTTTCAAAATATGTTCAACCATAATCTACAACAATAAAATGTCTGGAATGTGATACCTCTGAGCTAAACCATGAGTTACCCTTGAGCTAACTACGGATCCTTGATGTATCCACAAGTGAACCCTGAGATACCGTAGGGATGCCTTGTGGAACTATGGGTAGACACGTATACACCACAGACACTAAATTAATAAGGCAGTGCACTTAAGATGTCTTTGTGTACAGTTTTTATATGTTCAACCATAATCTACAACAATAAAATGTCTGGAGTGTGATACCTCTGAGCTAAACCATGAGTTACCCTTGAGCTAACCACGGATCCTTGATGTATCCACAAGTGAACCCTGAGATACCGTAGGGATGCCTTGTGGAACTATGGGTAGACACGTATACACCACAGACACTAAATTAATAAGGCAGTGCACTTAAGATGTCTTTGTGTACAGTTTTTACTACAATAAGAATAAGCAACATGGGTTGCTTACTGATACCTATTAAAAAATAACATTTTCTTACATTCCGGCATCAAACATCACAACGCAGGCAGGCGCAGAGCACGCGCCGCCTGTCAGAATGGCCGTGTCGGCGGGTTGCCACACTTCAAAACAAATGAAAACGAAAACACGTGTCCGGAATAACCACAAAATAAAATCAGATTTGTTTATTGTAATTATTAGTTAATAAATTCAGTTTAAAGTAATGGATTAATATTGATTAAAATTAAATACAGACTATTTTATGTATTCTGTTTGTAAGGTAGTTGCATTTTTGAAGTGAAAACATGTGATCAATGTTTAGATCACGTGTTGACATTTAAAAATAGATTTACGCATGTTAATTAGCTTTTAAAATAATTTAAAACGTTTGTAATATTTTTTTAATGTAAAAACTAATTTTTGTGCAAAGGTAGGTGTTTTGTTCAAAAGAATGACTCGCCTAGTTTTGCTATAAAAGGCCGAGCGCACGACGGACTCGGTCATTCTTGCTCGAGCCGTCGCAGCGATCGGACCTCCTCAAAAATTCGAACAATAAATTGAAGAAAGAATTACTTGCGTTTACTTTGGTCACCGAAGATGAGCAACAGTCCTGAACATGAAAGTTGTGATGCCAGCAATGCTGGCGTCACGCTTTTTAAAAATAATCACGGGGGCCCTTCCCCGTCATATATATATATATATAATAATGTAAAGTATTACAATAAATGCAATCACAAATGAAGGAACATAGTTGAAATATTATAATTAAAACAATTAATTATTTACTTTCATCAGTCGTTTCTCTGCGAGCATCAAATTAGCTTAGCTAATTAACACCTACCTTAATGGGCTTTGAAGGTCGTGGCATACCTACATGTCCGACATTTTGAAAAAAAAAAAAACAAAATGTCGCGACAGTAGGTATGTTAGCCTCCATATAAAAATCTTCAATCCCCTTTGATATATTTTTTTACTATCGCAATTTTTTTTCCGAAATTCAAACATTTATCATTATTTTTATAAAACGTTAAAAAACAGGCCGTTCTGATATTATGCTATCCAATTTTTTTTATTAGTATTCTTTTCTACTATCGGTAAAGGGCTTTGAAGGTCCGTGGTATGCCTACTGAACGCCATTTTGTATTCAAAATGGCGGCCACACTTGTATCCTATACAGGGTGTCCCCGGAAGTATGGATCAAATCGAATAGGGGCGTGGGCAAGGTCATTTCCAAACTTTTTAATCCTGAGAATGTCAGTGATTTTTTTTACGGTTCAAAAGTTATGACCGATTTTTTTTTTTTTTCAATCACTTCTCTTAGTGCTCAAAGAAAATAATCATAAAAAAATACTATCAGGGCTATCAAAAAAAATTAATTGATAGCCTTGATAGTTTTCACGAATTCGACTTTTCTTCTCTTTTTTTTTTTGTATTTTCCTTTGCTTTTTTTTTTTTTGCTAAAACGTTTGGAAATGACCATGCCCACGTACCTATTCGATTTGATCCATACTTCCAGGGACATCCTCTATACATCGATAGCTGAAATCAATGCAAGCAGAAAACATAATAAGACCAAATCCCGTAGTGTCACGTTTCCTAAATATTAACGTTCAAAGTTGACCACGTGACATCCATATTTTTTTAACTTGCTTACATATTGTTGCATAGATTTTTGAAATAATCACTGATGAATAGTGTCTATTGAGTTTCTAGCCCGTTTTTCTCCATAGGTACAGTCAGCAGCAAAAGTCGATTAACACTGTCATTTTTACATGTTATTAAATTGACAACAATTTTATCAATAAACTGCTTTTTAGATTCTTACATAATAACAAAGAGTTTATATTCTACAATTTCTTTTTTTCTGCTGCAATTTTGAACAAATATTTTGCTCAATAACTAAGATTGAAAAAACTGAAGTGTTAATCGACTTTTGATGCTGACCGTACCTACTACGCTTTGGATTGGGCAAATAGCTTCATCTTTCTGACTGACGGACACCTTGATAATTAAAAATTGCCTGTAATTGGTTTATATGAAATAAATGCTTTGAGTTTGATGTCACATATCGATTTATAGGTTACATGCGTGGCCGCCATTTTGAAAAAAAAATCAAAATGGCGGACACTAGGTATGCCAGGCTTCATATAAAAATCTTCAATCCCCTTTCTTATGGACATCGATCAATAGTAAATTGTTTTCCCACCTTCGCTATACTTTTTCAATTTAACTAAATGTGTGAACATTCGTTCTTCAATCGTCCTTAGAAAATATACAATATTATATAAAAAAAAAACAAATAACAAACAAACAATAGATAATATTTCTTAGCTTACTTACAGACTACATACTTTTTATAGAAAATATCGGTTCACAACCATTTCCTATAATGTTTGTTGGCCGATAAATAAATCCCTGTTTCATGGGCACATAAAATTACAATAAAACTGCCTCGTTGGCTGGCTCACTACAAAGGCCTAATAAAACTTTTTTTTTTTTGTTTCGCGGTGGAAATCCTCATGGACTTCCTCTATCGTGGGGGTGTCAGATGGGCATGCCGGGCTCTTACCGGCTAAAACCACCGCGGTGTTCCACCTCTACCTATGGCCGGGGGTGCGGGATTCGCATAAGCATTCACCGCTCCCCCGACAGGCCTCGACCCGCTGTTCCTCAGCGGGTCCCACCTCCCTGTGAGGCCTAATCAAACTTAAGCGATATTCGCTGCCGCTGTGGGTAGAGTTACATACCGCACGGGTTTCGCTCAGGTATTTAGTATCAAGTTCCGCAGCTAGAGCTACCTGAGCGGTATTCGCTGCCGCTGTGGGTAGAAGTGCATACCGCGCGGGTTTCGCTTTCGTATTTAGTATCAAGTTCCGCGGCTAGAGCGACCTGAGGGCGGTATTCGCTGCCGCTGTGGATAGAAGTGCATACCGCGCGGGTTTCGCTTTCGTATTTAGTATCAAGTTCCGCGGCTAGAGCGGAATAATTGGTACCATAGTACCGCATAGGTCTGGTATTATTTACCTTCTTCTACAAAAACTTCTTTACCTTCCTGAGCGAAACTCGAACTCGGTATTCTACCCACCAGCATAGCAAAATCCGCTTCGGTATGAACAGTCATATTACCGCATCATACCCACTCGGTTTTCTCTACCGCAGACGGTAGCGAATGCCGCTTAGGTTTGAATAGGCCTTTACATGGAACGTAAAGAGGATTTACATGTTACAGAAACTAACTGGTCTCGGGTCATTTAATAAACACCTCTTTGTCATAGGAGTCAATGACATCCGTTGTGCAGGGCCCAATACTGTATTGCAATTATTATTTCCCGCGTAATCTTACTACATGCAAACCACGTACGGTTGTCAAGCTTTTGGCAGTTCAAACCACGCCAACTTCGCGTTAATTTCGCGCGGTTTCGTTCATTATGTAATAGAGAAATGTCTCACTGATGGTGGCGCGTGTGTTGGATCATTCGGTTCCCTGCAAAATGGTTGAGCTGGATGGTGCTAATCCACGCGTCATGTTCGTGAACGGGCGCCGTCGGTTGAGACTGGTCATCTCTTAACTGCCAGGGCTTATTTTTAGTTTTAGTCCTATATTTTAAACTGTTTTTTTTTTCATGGCTGCTTGCTTCTGAATGGTTTTTTCGTTTATACGTTAATATAAATGTGTGGATGGTGTGCTTATGTGTGTGTGGGTCTGTGTGGGCGTTTGTGTGGGTGTTTGTGTAGGTGTTAGGTGTAGGAGTTTGTCGAGATGAGTCTGGGTGCAGCATTGGGGGTGAGTGTGAGTGTATGGGAGCGAGTGTTGGTGTATCAGGCCGAGTGTTGGTATATAGAGGCGAGTGTTGGTGTATGGGGACGAGTGTTTGTTATGGGGCTGAGTGTTGGCGTGTGGGGGCGAGTGTTGGCGTATGGGGGCGATTGCCGGTGTATGGGGACGAGTGTTTGTGTATGGGGCGGGTTTTGGTGTATGGGGGCGAGTGTTGACGTATGGGGGCGAGTGTTCGCGTATGGGGGCGATTGTCGGTGTATGGGGGCGATTGTCGGTGTATGGGGGCGAGTTTTGGTGTATGGGGGCGGGTTTTGGTGTATGAGGGCGAGTGTTTGTGTATGGGGGGCGAGTGTTGGTGTATGGGGCGAGTGTTGGTTATGAGGCTGAGTGTTGGTGTATGGAGAAGAGTGTTGGTGTGTGGAGGCGATTGTCGGTGTATGGGGGCGAGTGTCGGCGTAAGGGGGCGAGTGTCGGTGTATGGGGGCGGGTTTTGGTGTATGGTAGCGAGTGTGGTAGTGAGTTAATGTGTACCACGACCCTACCTAATACACTGGGAAGGTAGTATCAACATCGAAGGCCCAGGCATGCAGTCCACCTATCATGTCCTTCACTTTGTGTCGGTTTTCTTCTGGTAGCATGTCTAGTACCATCTTGGCTGCTAGCTGGGAGTCGTTGCCGCGACGGCAGATGAAGATTACTGCAATTATAAAAAAACAAAACTTAAAAACTTACATTAATTTTAAAACAGGGGTTAACTGGGATGGGATCAGACTTTTAAATTGATTTAATGTTGAATTAATAAAAAAATTTTTTGACGTGATAACGTGATAACGCCGGCTGCACGCACGAAATATCATCACTCATTGTCACGTTCCGCCTGAGCCGAGCGTGCAAGCGAGAGCGCGGAACCAGCGATAGAGAGGCACGATCGGCCTAAGCGTTCGGCTTGTGACGCATCTATCTGATGTTTTCTTATGACGTTATCACGTAAAATTATCGTCGGTAAACCGACTTTACAGACAACCAATTTTTTTGACACCTATCTACTGTTGTTATTATAACACACTTTCTAAAGTTTTGGCTGCACAGCACTTGCCAGTAGCATTTTTAAGATGAGTGACAACTTGAAGTTGCAATAATTGCCACAAAAACTGTTGTCTAAAGACTCCATCAATCCGTCAGATACTTATATATTCACTATCAGGTAATGTAACACTATTGCATACATTGACTTTTACTCGTATTCACCCAGAATATCCTTTTAAAAATGGTCCAAATCTGAGTTTTCAAAGTCGTCAGATTTAGGGAAAGCCCACATTTTCTTCATCAGATTTGCCTATTTAAGGCGCAAAATACACAGAAGCGATGAAAGATTCGGATACGATGCGGATGTGGATCGGATTTGTTGTCGCTTCAAATTTTTTTCGTACAAAATGTATGAAAGGCATGCGTCGTAAATTACACAGAAAGGATGCGGCGCGGATTTATCACTTGAGAATCCGCGCCACCTCGCTTGCAGTTGCGACCGACCGCCGTGCGAAGAGCACATATCGCTTGTTATACAGTACGAATACAAGTTTGAGCAACCAAAACGAAAAATGCGTGACGATATGGAATTTAATATAAAGTTTAATGCCAAAATCAACGCCTCTGAAGATCACTTTATTTTTGGCCCTTTTTTTAATCTGAGAGTGGACTCCTGACCACGGGGCTCCTATCAGATACTTTAAATTATATTTTCGGTGTTCTCTCCTCGTGCCACACCTACTCAGCTATCAACTTCTCGCCCTGAATATGCTTGCTCAAAAACCCTATGGGCTCCCCTACCAGTGGCGTGCATTGCATATAGGCATATAAGCAGTGCCTACCTCGATATATCAACATAAGCCTGTCAATTACATTTTAGTGTGTGCCCCACAATTAAGAAACTCACTAATTTATCATACCTAACAAAAAACAAAATCTTCACACAAACATGCGCGGCAGTATTCAGTCGCCGGACGGCCTACTCGGCTCGCGTACTATTCGCACATTGTCATTGGTCTTTACTCGTTGAAGTTAATACGACAAAATTAAAAATACGTACGTCTCCCGCGTAATACCATGACGTTCGACCTTCGCAATTTATCACCCTTAAGTAGGCATGCCTACTCAAATAACCACACTTTTGACCTCACTTTTTTTTCTGATTAGTGACCGCGTTTGCCTAGACTAGACCCGGCCTACTGCCTGCCTATTCTGAAAACCAATGCACGTCACTGTCCCCTACCAGTACTCACCACTAGCAGGATTCTGCTCCACACAGCGCAGCAGGCGCTCCAGCGCGGCGCCGCTCAGCGCATCGACAGGCCAACTGTGCGCGCCCGATATATGACACATATGGAACTCTGAGTCCGCGCGTACATCTACTAAGTAGACTGGCTGCTTCTCTCTCAGGAGTTGAGAGACTTCGGGCGCTGATATGCGGTTGCGTTTTGGTAAGATTTGAAGGTCTAATTCCTGGGGAGAAAAGGTGGTTTTTAGGAGTGGGTCTAAAGGCATAGACGTTATCCATACTAATATTATAAATGCGAAAGCGTGTCTGTCTGTTTGTTACCTCTTCACGCTTAACCCTTCGTATGCTCAAACGTGGATCTACGCAAGACACAATGGCTTTTTAATTGTATCTGTAATTATGGCATTCAACCGGTTTGGTAAAGAGATAGTTTGAGTCCCGGGAAAGGACATAGAATTATTATTTTATGCCCTTTACCGTTATTAGAAGTTTTTATCCCAGAAATCATCCTTTAAGGGAGTGAAAAGCAAGGTGGAAGTTTGTATGCGGAATTAATAACCGCTGAACCGATTTAGGTGAAATTTGGTATGGAGATAGTATGAGTTGTGGGGAAAGATATATAATAGTTTTTATCCCCGAAATTATCCCTTAAGGGAGTAAAAAGGGTGGTGGAAATTTGTAAAGGGAATCAATAAACAAGGACTAGAAGACTTCTATCGCGGGTGAAACCGCGGGGCACAGTTGGTTGTTCGATAATCGATTGTTTACCACAGTGTCAGCGAAGGAACGTTAATTTTGTGCCATGCAAACCATTGTAAAACATAAAATAACCCCCTTTACTAATAAACGTATTATATCAGATGAATAGTTACACACCGATTTCTCTCTTTCACTCATCGGTAATTTAACTATCGAAAGAAGAAGACAAAGCGTTGTGTAACTACATGACGCTATACAACGTTTATTAGTAAGGGGGTAAATGTATTTCTTCTGTGTCGTGTGTTCTACATACCGTGGAATGGGGTTAGATTCACGGGGTAACTTTGATAAAAACTTTATATTTTTTTAAAACAGGAATTGTTTAATTTCTGAACGCAACCGAAAGATTTCGTCTTTTGCGTTGGCAGCAATGAATTTCACTCTTTGACATTGCCCAGCGCTTGGGCAATTTAAGGGTTAAAATAACTACAAGGGATAAGATTGAAGTTATTTTAACCCTTAAAATAGTTTAAACACAATACTCACAGTTTTTTATGAAAATCTCCGGTAGCGATCTGTGTGTGCGTGCAGCGCTTGGGCAATTTCAAAGAGTGACATTCAGTGCTGCCAACGCAAAAGACGAAATCTTTCGGTTGCGTTCAGAAATTAAACAATTCCTGTTTTAAAAAAATATAAAGTTTTTATCAAAGTTACCCCGTGAATCAAACTAACCCCATTCCACGGTATATGCACACAGAACCAAAAACGAATACCTCTCTGTAAGCTATAATTATTTCAAGCGGGAATTGAACCCGCGCGTTGAAAGTTAACCTTTTAAGCGCTTGGCTAAATAGCAGTTGCCGTGCCCCTAGCGCGCGGCTACAAATCGATAAAATCAAGATAAAATAATACCGTACCTACAATAAATAAGGAGGAGAAATCGTTGTATCGATAAAAAAATAGTCAAAAGTTTTTATCTCTAGGTATTTAATAATGGTTTAATTGTACCACGCAGTTAATAGGACGAAAAAATCATGCAAGTTCTCTGTCGCAGACATACGACACGGGCGGGCGGTTAAAAGGTTAAATCTTAACCGTTTGGATAACTTTAAAAATGCTAATGTGAGCACGACATATTGAGATAATCATGCAATGTAATCACAGATAAATCTATATATAGATAGACCTAGATATCGCAAATATCATGATCTGTATGAAAACCAAGCGTGCCGTTTTTCGACTACCTACTATGACGTCACAAGCACTATTTAGTGATGGGCAAATTTGCTGCCGCGTGCGGCACCCGTCTCGCCCCACCCCCGGGGCCTAGCGCCAGCGCTCACGCTCGCCCAGCCAGCAGTACACAGGACTGAGCGTGAAAGTGGCGGCTATTATTTTATACATAAGCTGGTGCGATTTTTGGCACGCGAAGTAGTTGCTCTTGCGTTATCTAGGTGTATCTATATCTGTGCATGCAAAATTTAAGAATCATGCAAAAATTATTGTGAATTTATTATTAAAAAAATAGAAACATGCAATTTCAGAATACTTTAGGGGCCGTCTCCACGAGCGAGAGAGTCGCGGCGATATTATCGTAGTGGCACGTATTTCTATACACTCTCTTAGAACGTGTCTCCAGTCTCCACACGGCGATATCATCGCGGCGAAAATTTGATGGCACGGTGAGACTAGGCCCCTTAGGGTTAGAAGTCTTGAAAAACTTTAGATTGTTAGGTTAGCAACAAATAAAACAACAATAACATTTACAAAATATAATTAATAATTATAATAACAACTTTTCACTTATAAAACAATACACTAAAATCAGTCCAAGATAAGAGATTCTTATAAATTCATTACTTAATACATTTTTGTTTCTTTCAAACGTACTCATTTTTGAAGAATAGCGATATAAATCACTCAGATCAGAGCCCTGATTCACAACCATACGACAGGCTATCGTATCGAAAACCTGACATTTCGATAACCTGATTTGACTTGCCCTCAACAGCAAATAGCTGTTGGAAGAATAGCGGGCGTAAAATTTTCGGGTTTTGGACTTGTGAACAGCATTGAGAAGACTCCTACGATAACAATGATTAATGTTCGATACGATACGGAAGCATATCGAGTGTTTGTGAATAAGGGGGCAAAATAGGTCACCACTGCTCTCTACGCATTTTAAACGAAATTCTAGTTTCGATACTAAAAAAGGGATGTAATAATACTCGATAACTAGGTATCGATACTTTTTTGCGTTACTAGCAACGAGTGTCGATACTTTTATTACGATACAGCTACTGAATACAGTACCGATAATTTTCTGTAACTCCGTGTTATTTTTTTCTCTATTTCTGAAAATACATTATGTTCCAAAGGTAAAAAAGGGACTTGTGGCTTAATAATGACAGCCATGCGGTTCGATCGATCAGGTTAAGCTAGGCTTGCCGCGGTTGGTCCGTGGATGGGTGGCCATCTTTACAAAACGAAACCTCTTCGTGCCTCGGAAAGAACGTTAAGCCGTTGGTCCCGGCTGTTAATCGTAGATCTTTGGCAGTAGTTACGGGTCGTCAGAAGCCCGAAAGTCTGACAACCAGTCTTACCAAGGGGTATCGTATTACCCAGTAACTGGGTTCATCATCATCATCATCATTTCAGCCGAAAGACGTCCACTGCTGTACATAGGCCTCCCCCAAGCACCTCCACTTCGACCGGTTTTGTGCTTCTCGCATCCAACGAGTTCCTGCGGCCTTTACAAGGTCGTCGTCGTCGTCACCTTGTGGGAGGCCTTTCAACGGTACGTCTTCCGGTACGCGAACGCCATAGTAATTGGGTTGTGAAGATCAGATAGGCAGTCGCTCCATGTAAAATACTGGTATTCAGCTGCATCCGGTTAGACTGGAAGCCGACCCCAACATAGTTGGGAAAAGGCTTTTTTTTTATGGATAGGAAATCATCAAATGACCCCTCCCGCTCTGGGTGGAGCGGAAGGGAGTGTCAGACTCTTACTGAATAAAACCCATCCGTGTTCCTTCCTCAGCCCTTTATGTTCCGGGGTAGCGGTAACCCTTTCGGACAATCCCGCACCCCCGGCAGGCTTCGGCCCTGACAGGCCCCTTCCTTTTTGGTGACATCTCTTTGAGGCGCGCGTGGAACACGTACGCGCCGTCCGGCACGGGCCTGGTCCTGATCGGACGGTGAGCTACCCATTACTCTCCGTCCGCAGTCCCGCGCCTACGGTGGCCGGAAGTCATCACGCGGCTCCCGACGCTAAAAAGGGAAAGCAAAAACGGCTAGGCAGATGATGACATTGTGGTCCAAATATGGCACAATATCCTATGAGGGCCACTGATCATTCAAATTACCAACATCATAATAAAACCCATCGCATTTCTCGCCTTCGAAACCAAAATTTATATTATTATGCTGTTTCACCAAATCACAAACATCCCTCTCATTCTTTGGCTTAAAAATCCTTAAATTCTTCCTACTCAATACTTTGGCAAACGTTTTTCTTGAAGCCGGACTTACACCTTTATCCGCCATATCTTTTACGTAAATACTGTAAAGTTGAAATTGATTTTTGACATTCAAACCTATGTATTTAATATTCGAGTTTGAAGTTGCACAGTATTGACATTTAGGGTCGATTTTCGGTAAGCTTTCTATATATTCTACTACGTTTAGCGACTTTAAAGGCAGTTTTGGGGATCTGGGTTTCGTTTCCTTGACCAACCAACAGCGTACCATAGCTTCTTTGATACCTAAAGTGTTTAAAAAGGTTACTCTGCAAACTTGGACCTTTTCCGAATTCAAAATTAGATGATAACGCTTTGAATCGCCTTTTCGAGACAGACCTCCTTTGTGACTTGTTCTCCTGCGCTTAGCAGGCACGGAATCAATTAAAGACTTAACAAATTTCTTTTTTTCTGTCCATTCAAACTGCCAGAATTGTTGGAAGATTTGACATCTGTCAAAATCTGACAGTTTCTTGCAGTATCGTGTATTACTCTTTGCGCAGAAGTCTGATTTGCAAGGAGGTCCTAATCTTCTTTCCGATTTGAGCACGTCTTGGACCCAAGACTTTTTTTCTCCTGCTGTGGTGGTTCGGAAGCCGAAGTAGCTCTGTCCTGTCATTCGTTTCTCCTTCTCTTGTTTTCTTCTTTGTGATTTTAGGCGGGATTCTTGTTTCGTCTGTGGGAAAAGAATAGAGATGATAAAAAATTGGTTTGGGAGTAACGGTTTTCGGAGGAAAGTATTAATGCGCCTCTTTTTAATAATTATTATAGAAATTGATGTCGATTGAAATTGCAAATACAGTAAATCTATACAAATAAATAAAATTGGAGTGTCTGTTTCTAATGTTAAAATAACCGCTTTTTACTAAATGCATATGGATGTATCACAGTACATATACCAAAGTAACATTTTTTACAATTTTTGTCTGTCTGTCTGTTTGTTCCGGCTAATCTCTGAAGCGGCTGGGCCGATTTTGACGGGACTTTCACTGGCAGATAGATGATGTCGTAAGGAGTAAATTAGGCTACTTTTATTTTACAAAAAGAATTAGGGTCCCGCGCAAAAAAAATAAAACGTTTTCCGTCATGCACGCGAACGAAGTCGCGGGCACAGCTAGTCCATACTAATAATACTGAAGAGTTAATTTGAACGCGCTCATCTCCGGAAGTACCAGTCGGATTAAAAAATTTTTTTTTGCATTTCATAGCCCAATTTTCGAGGAAGGCTATATAGGCTATTAAACACCACCATAGCCGAGCAAATCTAAAAAAAAAACCGAGTGTGCTTATGACCACACGACTGAAGTGAAACTTCAAACGTATTTGGCTATGAGAGGAAGAGAGAAAGAAAATTGTGCGCACGCACTGCTTTCTCTTGCTTATATCCCCCACTCAACTCCCGTTCGCCTCGCCCGATCACACTTTTCGTAACGCTTACGTCACGCGTTCGCCAGCTTACTCCCCAAGTCAAGCGTGCGTAAAGAAGTTTCACTTCAAAAAAGTCAGAAAGAAAGCTTAGCGAAAACAAAAGTAAAAGCGCGGGCGGGCAATGCGTCGCGGTGGGTCGGGTAACAAGAAATTTCACGCGGACGAAGTCACGAGCAGAAGATAGATGTGTACTGAAGCGGAGCTGTGCGGAGCGGAGCGGAGACGTGCAGGAATCGTCTAATCACAGACGAGGCGTGTGACGCGATGAGGATTTCAACCATTGTGTGATTCCTGCACGTCTCCGCTCCGCTCAGCTCCGCTTCAGTGGAGTCCGGCCCTAAACGACTTTCGGCTGAACAATCTGATTTACAGGCACATCTTTTGTTGTTCCGGGGAAAACTTTAAAAGTGTAGCGGACCAGACGGGTGTCGTGTCTGGCGGGCAACTGCCCAATGATTCCTGTCGGGCCGTTTTATAGATGCTAATTGCGCGGTAAACTCTGCGTGCGAGATGCAGGATTTTGCGTGACGTCAGTATGACGCGTTGTAGATACCGCTACAAAAGGAAGGGGTGGGGGGTAAACACCGCATATAAATAAGAGGACAGCAATATGAAATAAAAAGAAGCCAATTGTTAAATAAAAATTTCAACACCGCGAATGTTACCAAAAGAAAAATAACCATTTGAAAAATAAAATAAGAAACCAAGAACAGAAAAACCAAGAAACAATCAATTTTGAATATGAACTTACCTTGAACATTCGCAGTTTTGAGTTTCTTAAACACACTTTTCTTTTTTAAATACTTATTAAAAATAATTTAATCTTCATATTTTTGCACGAAAACCAGTCTTACGACTTACGCGGCGATAGTCTCGCCGTGCCATCAAATTTTCGCCGCGATGATATCGCCGTGTGGAGACACGTCCTAAGAGATTGTATAGAAATACGTGGCACGACGATAATATCGCCGCGATTCTCTCGCTCGTGGAGACTGCCTCTTAGGGCGTATTATGAAAAACCGAATATATTTAAAACTATACAGGGTCCCATTAAAATAGATGGACAAATTTAACAACACAGCGCTCAGTACGTCTAAACAAAGATATCCAAGCAAAAAAAAAACACTGATTAAAGTGATTTTATTTTGACCTAAAATAATAATTACATTAGTGTATTTTCGTTAGCTGTTTATTTTTCTTTTAAGTATCTAATGCGTTTTCCTTAAATTTTTTTTTACCATCGTCCTTATTTTGGTGATCTGAATGATTTCTAAAAGTTTGTCCATCTATTTTAATGGGACCTTATATATTTTCGAAATGCAGATCATTAGGATACTACGTTTACAGACAAATCTCACATGCATAAGCACCCAGTAAATGTAAAAAACAGCTAGTATTTAAAATAAACTTAATACGTGTACCTACGAAAAGAAAAAAAAATGCACAAAACATATTATTAGGTACTTCAAAAGACACTTACATACCACCCCTTTTTTTCGAGTTAGCGGAAAAATAACAAATTACGATCATTATATGAATAACTTGAGTATAGACCTTTTCGCTACGGCGATAAAAATTACGATTATTAGCCAAGTGCTGGACGGTTTTCGTCGCGGACGTCGATGGGCGTCCTCCGCACCTCATTAGGATAATATGAAACGCCGATTTATTATATATTTGTATTTAAAAAACAATGTGCATATATTGCAAGTATATTTTTTTGTGACTTGTTTTTGCCAAGATAAAAGCAATTAAAAAAAAAACGCCGATGTGCGTATTTCGCACCTAAATATTAAATCAAAAAACGCCGAAAGGCGTCCGCCGTAGCGAATGGGTTTACTTTCAACACATAAAGTTTACTATCGTTTGCAATATATTTACTATTTTGATTGGAAAGTCAACGTATTTGAAACAAAAATAGTTATGGAATAATATGCCACAATAAGGTTGAAAAAAACTATGTTGCAAAATAAGACCACGCATTATAATTTGTGGTCCTATTTTTCCGACCGTTTTTAATGCATCATCATCATCATCATCATCATTTCAGCCGAAAGACGTCCACTGCTGGACATAGGCCTCCCCCAAGCACCTCCACTTCGACCGGTTTTGTGCTTCTCGCATCCAACGAGTTCCTGCGGCCTTCACAAGGTCGTCGGTCCACCTTGTGGGAGGCCTTCCAACGCTACGCCTTCCGGTACGCGGTCGCCACTCCAGAACCTTTCGGCCCCATCGGCCATCTGAATCTCGGCCATCGGTTTTTGATGCGCTCATCGGAAATCTAGTACGGTCGAACAAGCTATTTGGTATACAGGCAAAAATATTCATCTTTCCACTACACTGGCAATATTTAGTTTTATTTTGTGCGTTATAACTTTTTCAGCTTATGGCATCCTAGAATTAAATAGAGTGGTATAAAAGAATTGAATAACTCAGCACACCATTGTTTAAAAGTAGTTGCAAATCAAATCAAAAGTCATTTATTCAAACTAGGCTGAGAATCAGCACTTTTCGAACGTCAAAATTACAAAAGACAGTCCCCCAAAACGCCCGCCCTTCACCACTACCTAGTGCTTTCGCTGGGGAGAAGAAGTGGCGGAACAAACTCCCCAGCAGCACAGCTGTTTGTTCAGTTAGAAAATAATTAATTTTATACAATACTAAGTAGACTAAAACTCTCAAATAAAAAAAGTAATAATAAAAAAACAAGTATGTATATGAACTCGTATAACCTGTTGTTGCAAGTTAGCTGCCTGTATACAAAATAGCTTGTTCGACCGTACTATTGTTGATTTTAAAGTTTTTCCTCTGTAATCAAAACCGTTGTGATATTGACGTGAACCCTCTCTTCAAAGGCATATTTTCATTTTTTTTAAACAGGATTTAATCGGACAGTTCAGTTACAGGAGCAGTGGTAGTGGTAAGTGGTCGTGGGTTCCAACTAAGACAGGCGCTTTACTTTATGTAAATTATTTCATCACCACTGCTCTCAAAACGGCGAAGGAAAACATCATGAGGAAACCGATATGTCCTAGAACCAAAAATTCGAATACATGTGACATCTACCAACCCGCACTGGGCCCGCGTGGTGAATTACGACCCACTCCCTCTCACAGAGAGGCCTGTGACCTAGCAGTGGATACATTGAAGGCTGATTATGTGGTCCAAAACTAATATTGTTTGAAATCGTTTTGGGTATTTTATAAACGATAAATGATTTATTTTCTGTAAGTAGGTTTGTACAGACGCCAGCACATCAAGTTACCCCAATCTGTCAAATTTCTTTGATAGATTTTCAACTTTACTACAAAGCAATAAGGTTCATATTCAATTGGGAAAATTTGACAGATCGGGGTAGCTTCATGTGCTGGCCTCTGTACAACCACTTTTACACGTCAATCATATTTTTTTTTAAGCTAGATGAGGTCGGCGTTTCCTATCTGACTACTCTGAGAAGAAAGGCCGAAACAAACAAATGTAATATACAGGGTCCCATTAAAATAGATGGACAAATTTTAACATAGCGCTCAGTACGTCTAACCAAAGATATCCAAGCAAAAAAAAAAACACTGATTAAAGTGATTTTATTTTGACCTAAAATAATAAATTGCCGGCACATTAGTGTATTTTCGTTAGCTGATTATTTTTCTTGTAAAGTATCTAATGTGTTTTTCCTTATATATTTTTTTACCATCGTCCTTATTTTGGTGGTCTGAATGATTTCTGAAAGTTTGTCCATCTATTTTAATGGGACCTTATATAAAATAATGTTTACCTTATCATTAGCCGGAGCCCTACAGTATGCTTCATAATCCACTAGATGTGTGATAGTAGGGCTATCTGAACAAGCTGCGCACATGGAGTTGCGCTTGCGCAGACGCACTGAAACAAATCAATCAATATTATAGTATACTAGCTGCGCCCCGCGGTTTCACCCGCATAAGTGTCGATCCCGTGGGAATATCGGGATAAAAAGTATCCTATGTCCTTTTTCGGGACACAAACTATCTCTATACCAAATTTAATCTAAATCGGTTCGGCGTGAAAAAGTAACATACAGACAGACAGACAGACAGTGTTACTTTCGATTTTTTTTTCTTTTAGATTGACTAATGCCCGGTTTCTGAAGAATTCTTAAACGGAATTTAAACTTTCAATAGCTGTTGATTCGACATAATTTATCTATTTGAGCGAATTCCTTTCTTATGCTCGGTTTTTGAGGTTCTCAGATAAACCCTCGATAATAATTCAATAGACTTTTAAGCTAAATTCTTCCTTAATGACGTGTTCAGAAACACGATTTCGAACCAATAATCACTATCGAATGGATAAACTCCGTTTAAAAACCTCAGAAACCGGGCATTAGTAACTTGTTTGCATCTGAGCCTATCAAGCACAATGATCACAGCTACTACTTTTATTTGATTGAAATTTGAAACGGGATCTTGATCGGAGTTATCACAAAACCTATTTGCAGCAATTAAGTTGATCAAGTTGCTTGATTGACACAACTAACTTACTTTGTTGTTTTAACTCTTCTACAATGATGTCATGTTAAGGGTAATCAAGAAACTTGTTTGAGCGTTCAATCATTGGAACTAGTATTGCTGCAATCATGTCGTGATGATCAACTTAACTAAGATTTTGATTAATCTAAACAAGATATCGTCAATCAAGCTAAAAAGTCACTTGATTGGAGTGCATTTTTTTTTCAGTGGGCTCTAGCCGCGGAACTTGATACTAAATACCTGAGCGAAACCCGCGCGGTATGCACTTCTACCCACAGCGGCAGCGAATACCACTCTCAGGTCGCTCTAGCCGCGGAACTTGATACTAAATACCTTATCGAAACCCGCGCGGTATGCACTTCTACCCACAGCGGCAGCGAATACCGCTCAGGTCGCTCTAGCCGCGAAATTTGATACTAGATACCTGAGCGAAACCCGCGCGGTATGCACTTCTACCCACAGGGGCAGCGAATACCGCTCTCAGGTCGCTCTAGCCGCGGAACTTGATACTAAATACCTGAGCGAAACCCGCGCGGTATGCACTTCTACTCACAGCGGCAGCGAATACCGCTCTCAGGTCGCTCTAGCCGCGGAACTTGATACTAAATACCTGAGCGAAACCCGCGCGGTATGCACTTCTACCCACAGCGGCAGCGAATACCGCTCAGGTCGCTCTAGCCGCGGAACTTGATACTAAACACCTGAGCGAAACCTGCGCGGTATGCACTTCTACCCACAGCGGCAGCGAATACCGCTCAGGTCGCTCTAGCCGCGGAACTTGATACTAAATACTTGAGCGAAACCCGCGCGGTATGTACAGACGCCAGCACATCAAGCTACTACAATCTGTCAAATTTCTTTAATAGATTTTCAACTTTATCGCTAAAGCATAAGGTTCAAAGTTGATTGGGAAAATTTGACAGTTTCGATTAGCTTGATGTGCTGGGGTCTGTGCCTCTACTCACAGCGGCAGCGAATACCGCTTAGGTTTGAATAGACCTTTAATTGGAACTGTTGACGAGTGTTCATGACATCACACTTACCAGTTTTGGGCACCATATCTTCAGCATCAAAGATAAACATTCTCTCGACTAACAGCTTCTGTGGTGACATGTCCAGGATGTATTTGAGAGCCTCCATCGCTTGTAGCGTACCTGTTTGAAAACATTGGTTAGTGGGTCTTTGATTTGTTGGTAGTAAAAAAAAGACATACATCAAAATTAATCACAATCACACTTATCACACTAATATTATTCTTGCGCGCCACAATTAATGCCTACCACTAGCGCCATCTAGTATCGAGTAGCAGAACTAGTGGTCAAGATGCTTCTAGAAATTTCGATAGTAGAACTTTCCAGAACTATCGACGTCTGGTCGGTCGAGACCGGCATGTACTCGAACATTCTAGATGTTTCTACGGTAGAAGGTTCTGGAACTATCCGAGGCCTATATAAGGCCGGTATGGCTGCGAGCCGGGATCAGTATTGGATAAGCGATCCAAGCGAAAACATCGAAGCGATCTTCAAGTGCGACTAGAGTGATCTGTAGTGCGATTGTGTTGTATAATTGTGTGTGTTTAAAGTTGTAATTAGTGTTTTTAATTAAAGTGTCTATTTTTGGTTATTAAATCGGCAGTTTTTACTGTCACGAACCCCAAGCTCGTAACATTATAAAGGCGAAAGTTTGTGGGTGTGTTTGTGTGTGTTTATACAGGAAGATTTTTTTATCATCATCCAAATTTTTACAGGATGTTCTACCCATGAATATGAACAACTTTCACTATGGGACCAACTCTGAAATCACGAAAAAAAATCAGCTGTTCAATACAAAAGTTCAATACCTACATGACCAAAATGTATAAAACAGCTGATTTTTTTTTCGTGATTTCAGAGTTGGTCCCTTAATGAAAGTTGTTCATATTCATGGGCAGAACGCCCTGTAAAAATTTGGATGGTGATAAAAAAATATTCCTGTATGTTTGTTACTTCTTCACGCTCAAACGGCTGGACCAATTTTGATAAAATGTTGTATGGAGGTAGCTGACACCCTGGATTAACATATAGGCTACTTTTTATCCCGATATTCCCACACGACCGACATTTACGCGGGTGAAACCGCGGGGCGCAGCTCGCTAGCTAGCTATAATAAATTGTAATAAATACAGACGCCAGCACATCAAGCTACCCGAAACTGTCAAAATTTCCCAATCAACTTTGAACCTTATGCTTTAGCGATAAAGTTGAAAATCTATTAAATTAATTTGACAGGTTGTAGTTGCTTGATTTGTTGGCGTCCTGTACATTGACATTTTGATATAAAGAACCTCCTTTTTTGAAGTCGGTTAAAAAGGGAAGTATAGTATAGTTTACCTATAACTCCGGGTACCGGGCCGGCCACCCCGTGCGCGGAGCAGGAGCCTACCGCGTCAGGTGCCGGCGGCGTGGGGAACACGCAGCGGTAGCACGGGCCTCGGTACGTTACACCCTAGGGAGATAAGTGTTTTAGAATTATTTATATAATATATAAGGTCCCATTAAAATAGATGGACAAACTTTTAGAAATGATTCAGACCACCAAAATAAGGTCGATGGTAAAAAACCGGCCAAGTGCGAGTCGGATTCACGCACCGAGGGTTCCGTACAAACCTGTAGGTATATAAGTAAAAGTATATTTTTATTATATGATGTAACTAAAAATTTACGATTTTCGCTATTTTTCCTTTATCTGTGCAATAAGACGTTGCTTCGTACCAAGTTTCAAGATTCTGAGTTCATGGGAAGTACCCTGTAGGTTTTAATTCCCTTGAGTGTCGAAAATTTGCGGCATAAACAGCTGTATCTTTTGATTGCGTTGGCTTATTTTTTCACAGCTCCAAGGAACAGTAGACCTGATTATTTGATATAAATTTCAGCTTGATACCTCCACGCGTTCCTGAGAAAAAGGGTCTTGACAGACAGACAGATGGACGGACGGACAACAAAGTGATGATAAGGGTTCCGTTTTTTCCTTTCGATGTACGGAACCCTAAAAAATACATAAGAAAAACGCATTAGATACTAACAAGTAAAATAATCAGCTAACGAAAATACACTAATGTGCCGGCAATTTATTATTTTAGGTCAAAATAAAATCACTTTAATCAGTGTTTTTTTTTGCTTGGATATCTTTGATTAGACGTACTGAGCGCTGTGTTATTTGTCCATCTATTTTAATAGGACCCTGTATTTATCCATTTATTTCAAGCACCAAGGCCAATATGACTCATACAATACAATATAATTTAAAAATACTGTAAATACATACAACATTATAATAACACTAAAAACTAACGCACACGAAGTGTCTGCGTCGTGTTACGCTGACTGGTGTCATGTAGCCGGGCACGAAACCGGCGGCACACAACACCCGTCGGCCAGAACTCTTCCTTGAGGAACTTCTCGAGATGGTGTGTCGGAACACGCACCACGAATGACTTGAAGTTCGTGTTATGACGCGAATCCAACTTCTCGACCCTCAAAGTCCAGTTGAGTTGTTGTTATAACACACACACACACAAACATCATGTCTGCAGTTCATGAAGTGGTAAGCAGAGACATGTCTTGCCTTTATAATTGTAATGATGAAAATCATCATCATCTGCCTAGCCTTTTCCCGGCTATGTTGGGGTCGGCTTCCAGTCTAACCGGATGCAGCTGAATACCAGTATGTTACATGGAGCGACTGCCTATCTGACCTCCACAACCCAGTTACTGAGTAATACGATACCACTTGGTAAGACTGGTTGTCACACTTTCGGTCTTCTGACGACCCGTAACGACTGTCAAAGATCCACGAATGACAGCCGGGACCAACGGCTTAACGTGCCGAAGCACGGAGGGGTATCGGTATGTAAAGATGGTCACCCATCCACAGACCAACCGCGGCAAGCGTAGCTTAACCTGATCGATCGACCTGTGCGGCTCCCTCAAAAAGTGTCTTACCTTTTCACCAGAATGAGTATCGCTTCTATATCCATATATGGTTAACTGCCCCTCCATCTTGAGAGCACTGCCTGATATTAGGGGTCGCTGCAATAAAGAACATGCATGTTACAGAGTTGCAATATTCAATTAATGTAAAATCCCTATTATACCCTACATCATCATTTCAGCCGAAAGACATCCACTGCTGGACATAGGCCTCACCCAAGCACCTCCACTTCGACCGGTTTTGTGCTTCTCGCATCCAACGGGCAGTGGCGTGCATTGCATATAGGCATATAAGCAGTGCCTACCTCGATATATCAACATAAGCCTGTCAATTACATTTTAGTGTGTGTGCCCCAAAATTAAGAAACTCACTAAATTATCATACCTAACAAAAAAAATAATCTTCATACAAACACGCGCGGCAGTAGGCAGTCGCCGGACGGCCTACTCGGCTCCCGTACTATTCGCACATTGTCATTGGTCTTTACTCGTTCAAGTTAATACGACAAAATTAAAAATACGTACGTCTCACGCGTAATACCATGACGTTCGACCTTTGCAATTTATCACCCTTAAGTAGGCATGCCTACTCAAATAACCACACTTTTGACCTCACTTTTTTTTTTCTGATTAGTGACCGCGTTTGTCTAGACTAGACCCGGCCTAGTGCCTACCTATTTTATTTATTTTATTTATTTATCCATTTATTTCCTATTCTGAAAACCAATGCACGCCACTGCCAAAGGGTTCCCGCGGCCTTCAAAAGGGCGTCGGGTGGACCGACGACCTTGTGAACGCCGCAGGAACTCGTTAGTTTAATTTCGGTTGCAACTTTAATATTTTTCAACAAATTTGTTGGAGCATAACATTATGCCTTTTTGCCGAAGGGTTAGACAGAGGTGTAGCTATAGTACCACCCACATTTCGCCAGTTATATTTTAAATCCCATGTAATAGGAAGCGAGCTAGGCTTGCAGAAAAATATCGATATATCGATATTTTTAGGTGATATATATTATTTCGATATAAAATATCAAGTATCGAAAATATATCAAATACGATAAATTTTTTCATGTTTTATTAGTGTTCCTAAATCATTGTATGGTATTTATTGTATACAAAACTAACCCAATTGAACCCCGTAAAGTATTTTATTTTTTTTAGAAAATTTCAAAATTTCACCGATATATCGATATTTTTTTTTTCGATATCGATATTGATATATTTTTTTAATATCGATGTTTTTTGGCACTTTTGCATCCCTAGGGTGAGTCTATTGACATCAACTGGACACCAATCCAGACTCCGGACTGCTACTGAGACATTTCTATAGGAAAATCCCCATTACGTGTTGCCCGGCACCTCGCTCCGCAACCCCACTAGCAATTACTAGCCCAACGAAGCACAGCACTCTACTACTAGTAAATCAGGTTCACAGTTTTGATTTCAATTTATGCGTATTCGGAAAATATACTTTAAACCAACAGAATAAAGCTTACTTTCGCCTGCAACTAATTTTTTATGACATTTTCAATAGGTCATTCTAAAATCAACTTAATTTACATAAAAGTAAAGTTGATATTTGTTTATGTGGATTTATACAGGGTGTTACAGAAAGGGTATATCAATACAATCGGGTTGAAGAGTGTATCTGGTCTAGAATCTCTGTACAAAATTTCAACTCAAAAGCAGTAACTTTGAAAATGCTTAATATTTTTTAATTTCGATAGTTTATTTAATTGAAATCATAACAAACGTGTCACCGCACTACGAGGGTCATTATGCATTATCTGTAGTGTGTCTGTGCACCTAGTACACGCATATCACGCGGCCGCGCGCCAGTGGAGCGCCGTGATGTCGAAATAAAAAAATATTAAGCATTTTCAAAGTTAATGCTTTTGAGCTGAAGTTTTGTACAGAGATTCTAGACCAGATACACTCTTCAACCCGTTTGTATTGATATACCCTTTCCGTAACACCCTGTATAGTCTTTGTCTAAGCACTCACCTTAGTTAGACAGCTGAGGTCGCTAAGTAAGTACCTAGTAGGTACATTGTCAGTACAATCCAGAATCACATCGTATTTGGACGCTATCTCCAACGCGTTCTTAGAATCTAACTGGAGGTTGTATGGTGTTATCTTTATCCGTGAGTTTATACTGAAAATAATACAAAATAATGTTGGTAAAAACCTTTAATTTTTTTCGATTTTAGGTTCTTCAATGTTTTATGGATCCGGCTCGAAGGACCATAAACAAGAATGGGATAATAACCTCCAGGAGGTACGAGGACTAAAACACGGTGACTTGATTATAGTGGACTGTATTATAAAATTCGACAAAGAGAAAACAAACGGTAAACAATAAAATTTGAATTGACGAGAAAGAAATATGCAATCGCTCAGTAGCGTAGACGATGACGCAGTGCTGAGTGCGGTGCCGGCCGGTGCGCGCGCGCACGTCCGCGACCGCAGCTCCCCGCCCGCGGCAGTCCGGCGCGGCGTGATATTCGCGACACTATGGAAACTTATTAACTAAGAGCGGTTTTTGTAGTTAACACTGACACCTGGCTTACCACACTATTTCAGAATAACCCCTAAAATACATAAAGGCTCGACTAAAGTCCTCCAGACCGAATTTCGGCCATAGCAACCAATCTCAGCGGAGACCAGCCTTCAGCGTGGGAGAAATTATAGTGCAGGCGTGTGCGCGCAGACACAGGTGCATTCTCTCATCCCTCACTCTCTTAGTCTTAACGTGATTTCCGAGGCACGGGGGTATCACACCGCCAACTTCCAAACTCCGGGCTATTACTAAGAAACTCCTAATGGAAAAACTCAATAACACTTTGCCTTTGCTCAGCAGTCGCTCTTGCGACCACGAAGGCCAATCAAAATATAATGGCTCGACTAACTAGTAGCCAGGTGGCTTCAGGAGCCCGAGAAGGACGCAAAACGATCTGCGGCCTCCATGAGAGGTGGCCCACGGGTATCCATCGTCCGACCAGACAGGCCCGAGTTGGCGGCGCAGTGTCCCACGTGCACCACTCGAGAGTGCGTGCGGCCCACAGATATAGATAAACCTAGATAACGCAACAGCACCTACTTCACGTGCCAAAAATCGCACCAGCTTACGTTCGAAAATCATAAGCCGCCACTTTCACGCTCAGTCCTGCGTACTGCTGGCTGGGTGAGCGTGAGCGAGAGAGCGCGAGCTTGTGACGTCTTAATAGGTAGTCAAAAAGTGGCACGCTTAGTTTTCATACAGTTCGTGATACTTGCGTTATCTAGGTCTATCTATATCTGTGGTGCGGCCATTATGGGAATGGCCGCACGGGGAGGTGGGACCCGCTGAGGAACAGCGGGTCTAGGCCTGTCGGAGGAGCGGTGAATGCTTATGCGAATCCCGCACCCCCGGCCATAGGCAGAAGTGGAACACCGCGGTGGTTTTAGCCGGTAAGAGACCGGCATGCCCCTCTGTCACCCCCACGTCCCAAGTCCAGAAGGATTTACATCAAGCACTAAAAAAAAAGTTGGTTACAGTGCTACCCAACTGATAAGGCGCGTCGTGAATCTTCGTTCGCGCAGAAAAGAAAGTATGGCCCCGAAGATTAACGAAAGAATGCTTAAAACTTACAATCAACCTTAGATCACTACTATAAGGTTCATAATACACTGTAGCTGTTAGTTCCGTCTCACTCGCAAGTCACGCCCCTCCGCATAATTACATTTCGTGCCAATTTTATCGGGCCAACAATTTTCATCAAATATATATTTAATTAAAAATACAGGTTATTTAAAATGTACGATTTATTTAATAAACAAATAGGTATTCATTTAGTAAACAATAGAAAAAACTTAATCTAAAGGCCGCACTCCTGCTATCCCAATATCACTCTGAGCGTTGCTACTATTACCACCACTATCACGACTCGCACTATCCGATGAGGATGATGTATCTTCGTTGGTGTTTATTACAAAATGGTCCAATCTATCGTCGATGGCCTCTTTTTAAATCATAAAAAAGAAAACTCTTTTGTTGCCACTAAGTGTACTTTTGCCTGCTGCGCGTGCACTCAGTCAGAAGTATGGCGACTGACTAACATGCCACGCGGCGCGCGCTAACATGGCGGCAGCTGCCGACCAATAGCGGTACAGGAAAAAGAAGCGCGGTGCGTGGAGCGTGCCGATTGGTCAATAGCATTTCCCGCGCTTTGAAAATTCATCTTCTGCGCAGGTACATCGGTAAGCCATATCAGTTGGGTACTACTGTACATACCTCCTCAAAGTAGCGGCTGCCGACTCAGCCTTGCTTGTATTCTCATCCTTTTCAAAGTGCAGAATCTGTCGATGTATGTTTGTTAGCTCGACCACATCATAGTCAATGACGCCGATCTCACCTGCAAAATTAAGGATATGAGCTCTGTCCTTTCAAAAATAGCTGTAAGAATATGTTACTTTTGCCGGGTAAAATGATGAGGCAGTCGGCAATGTGTTTACCATAGCAGCAGCGAGGTACATAGCCGCTGGACAGCTGGGGCCTCCGGTGACTACTATGTCCATCTGTGTCTATGTGTGTCTGTGTGTGTGTGTATCTTTTTGGCGCGGCCGTGAGGCACACTTTCCTGCTAATTACTTGCATCGGACTTTACGCTTTTTATTTGATCTTTATTTGTGGTTTTTTTTTATCTGATGTATCTGGTGTATTGTGTGTCTTTTAGTCTGTGCTAAATAAATGTATTTTCTTTCTTCTTTCACTGAGGCCTCCACTGTCTACAATGTTCTACAACTGCTTACTAACGCCGGCCGCAGTGAAGTACAAAGCCGCGGGACACTCGAGGCCTCCAGGCCCTACTATGAGGACTGAGGCCTCCACTGTCAACAATGTTCTATAAAACTTACCAGCAGCAGCGAAGTAAATAGCCGCGGGACACCCGAGGCCTCCAGGCCCTACTATTAGGACTAAGGCCTCCACTGTCAACAATGTTCTATAATATGTAACAACTTACCAACGCCAGCTGCAGCTAGGTACATAGCCGCGGGACAACCGAGGCCTCCAGCGCCTACTATGAGGACTTTGGCCTCACAGATGCGGCTCTGACCCTTGACTCCTATGTCGCGGAGCAGGATCTGACGGCTGTACCTGTTTGAATAGCAGACTATGTTAAAGATATTGTTTTTATAAATGTTTAAGAATATGTCATTTGTTTCTCGTGCCACGGAAAGCACGTTAAGCTGTCCCCGGCTGTCATTCTTGACCCGCTTTCCCGGGACTCAAAACTATCTCTATACCAAATTTCATCTAAATCGGTCCAGCGGTTTAAGCGTGAAGAGGTAACAGACAGACAAACACAAACATTCGCATTTATAATATTATAGTATGAATATTATAGTATATCGAAATAACCTTTTGCTCTTAGGATAACTTACCTCTCTATGGCCCATTTCGGTAGCTGCCCACATCTGAACAATGGCTCTGGGTCACTGGCCTCAACTGGTGGTGCACCAGAAGTAAAAGCCATGTAGTCTGGTTGTGCCTGTAATTTTAATGTACACACATAAACACAAATTGCATTCAGCTGCATCCGGTTAGACTGGAAGCAGTGGCGTGCATTGCATATAGACATATAAGCAGTGCCTACCTCGATATATCAACATAAGCCTGTCAATTACATTTTAGTGTGTGTGCCCCACAGTTAAGAAACTCACTAAATTATCATACGTAACAAAAAACAAAATCTTCATACAAACACGCGCGGCAGTAGGCAGTCGCCTGACGGCCTACTCGGCTCCCGTACTATTCGCACATTGTCATTGGTCTTTACTCGTTCATGTTGATACGCCAAAATTAAAAATACGTACGTCTCACGCGTAATACCATGACGTTCGACCTTCGCAATTTATCAGCCTTAAATAGGCATGCCTACTCAAATAACCACACCTTTGACCTCACTTTTTTTTTCTGATTAGTGACCGCGTTTGCCTAGACTAGACCCGGCCTAGTGCCTACCTATTCTGAAAACCAATGCACGCCACTGTTTCTAGACAACCTCGTTGATCAAGTGTTTTTGAAGCATGGTGTACCGAGTACCCCGACTCGGAGTGTTATTTCCATCAATAAATTCTCAATAGCAATGCATGGTACAAAAGGGCAGAGGCCTATACTCAGCAGTGGGTGGAACGAAGCTACCGATGATGATGATGATGACGATAATTCCAGAGTCAGAACTTATGTCAATGTTTTATAGGGCAATAGGCTCGCCCCTTATTACGTGGGGCTTATAACCTAACTAGCGGATTGAGCACATATTATTTTGATGGTCCGCAAAAAGACTACTGTTCAAATTTTGTTTTGGCAATTCTATATTTTGTCTATGTCAGTAGTTCAGTACAAACAAATTCAGTATAAACAAATTCAGTATAAACAAATCATAAAACAATTAGTGCAAATTTGAACATCCAGTCTTATAATTCTTTTTTTATCGCCAAAACAAACTTTGAACTACTCTGCTGAACAGTAGTCTTTTTGCGGAACCAATATTGTTAATAGGGACCATCAATTTTACTGTCTATCCTGTCAGGAAATACAGGTTCAATATTTTGCTCATCACCGCTGCTCTCAAACCGGTGAAGGAAAACATCGTGAGGAAACTGGCATGTCCTAGAACCGAAAATTCTAAAACATGTCTGCCTCCGATAGTTAAAAAGAGACTTATCTAACAAAACATAAAAATGGAGAAATAAATATTTTAATGAATGAAACGGGAAATTAATTGCTGGAGAAAGTTAGAAAAATATTAAAAATACAGGCAGATGCGCCTTTTTCTTCTGATTCATTTCATTTCATTCATTTATTGCATTTCATGTTGTTTACAGGTTGTTACATTATGATAGTTCCAAACAATGAACCCTGCTAGGGCACAGCAATGTATAGGCGATAGGTTTTAATTTATTTAACATGCTATCATTATTCATATAATTTCTTGATATAGATTAATTTAAAAATTATTAATTATTATTATACATTATGTCATTCTTATAAACTAAATAAAATAATTATAATTTTTTAATTCCAGCAATGTAAGTAACACAAATCCGGAAAAAATGTTACATGCGTCTTTTTTCCTATCAGGGGCAGATGTGACATCTACCAACCCGTACTGGGCCTGCATGGTGGATTACGGCCCACTTGCTCTCACAGAGAGGAGACCTGTGTCCCAGCAGTGGGAACATTATAGGTTGATTATGCTTATCCTTTTTATGCTCATTTGGCTGCTAATTGCCGCCAAATAGTGGAAAATGGAAAAATTACCGGCTGGAGACACCATTTCAAATACGTAATGGCTGATGCCAATGTCCCCGATAATTACGATATGCAGGAAGTATTTTCTCAATAGAGCGTCATTTTTTTTTTAATAGTAATGGCTCCATCGTTTTAACGATGATTCTGCCAATGTCAAGGTAGGGAAACAAATGCCGCGTTCCGAGTTAGGACTATAATCAATATTATCGATTTGAGCGTGCTTAAACCTAATTTGGTACGGGTTTAAGCACGCTCAAATCGATAATATCGATTACAGTCCTAACTCGGAATGCACCCAAAGTGTATTCGTTGAGGTTGTCTTTAGTACGGTTTAGTTACAACTGGAACTGTTTGAATAGCCTTTGAGTTGCTATGTTATAGTTTGATGTTATTTAATAATATAAATTTTTTAAGTGAATTAATTAATGGGGACTCAACGAGTGTTAAGAGGAATGGGATTAGAGCGTCATTATACCGGCATAAAACTTAATCTACATTATCAAAATATTTATCCCAAATAATTTAAGTTCGGCGCAACATGTCCGCGTCTTCCATTCTCTATTAGTCATCATCTCGGTACCCACTCTCTTTCTCGTCATATCATCTTTCACAGAGTCCATCCATCGTTCTTTAATTACGTGTAAAATTATATTTTTAATTCACAACGAAAATTACTTACATCGAATACTTCTCGACGAAGTTTCTCCATTTCCTTCTCCTTTTCCTTTAAAGTTTTACGCAATTCTTTGATTTCATTCTCTAGTGTAAGTATCTGCTCCATATTGCACGATTTAAAACTGTTCTCTTATAATTAAGACGTGTAAATTATAATTTTCGGTCAATTTTAATTCTACATATTAAAATAAACAATGATGATAATACGCTGCAGCACACCACACATTCACACAATAATAACATTTGCATAAGAGTGAGATAGCCATTGCGTTTCTTGGCAGAGTGAAAGTGACAGCAATAAAAACAATGCTGTATTACAGCATTTTTACAACTTGGAGTATATGTAACGCATTTGTGAAATTTGAAGGTTCTAGTGATGCACCGGTGCTGTAATTAGTCGATAAATTAAAATGGTTCCATTCGGTATCTTCTATGATGGCAAATCTGAAGTCGAGATTGTGAAGGACTTTCATTCAAGTATCACCACTCGTGGAGGCTATTTTAGTGGAGTACTACTTCCACTTCAACTTTTCATTAAAGGTTTTTGTGGGAGACATCACAATTTTGCCAACGGAGTAGGTACAGACGCCGGAGACATCAAGCTACTACAATCTGTCAAACTTTAAAAGATTTTCAACTTTATCGCTAAATGATAAGGTTCAAAGTTGATTGGGAAAATGTTATACTTTCGCGTAGTTTGATGTGCTGGCGTCTGTACTATATTAGTCGTATTTTCAGATATTTTTACCTTTCAGCAGCGTTGCTCAGTGGTAAAGGCCGCTTTACTTTGTGTAAATACATACATTGTTTCATCACCATTGCTCTCAAAAACGTTGAAGGAAAATATCATGTTCCAGATCCAAAAATTCGAAGACATGTTATAACTCCCGCGCTGGGCCCGCGGCGGGTTGGATTACGTCCCGCTCCCATTTACAGAGAGGAGGCTTGTCACAGCAGTGGGACCATTGTAGGGTGATTATTCTTATGCAGCAGCGTTGCCACAGCAGAACATAATCACACTATCACACTAATATCACACTAATCACACTAATATTATAAAGGCGAAAGTTTGTGAGTGTGTGTGTTTATGTTTGTTACTTCTTCAAGCTCAAACCGCTGAACTGATTTAGATGAAATTTGGTATAGAGATAGTTTGAGTCCCGGGAAAGGACATAGGCTACTTTTTATCCCGATATTCCCACGGGATCGACATTTACGCGGGTGAAACCGCGTGGCGCAGCTAGTACTCTCTAACGGGAGAGCGTTGCCCATAATGTCTACTAGCTGCGCCCCGCGGTTTCACCCGCGTAAATTTCGATCCCGTGGGAATATCGGGATAAAAAGTAGCCTATGTCCTTTCCCGGGACTCAAACTATCTCTATACCAAATTTCATCTAAATTGGTTCAGCGGTTTGAGCGTGAAGAAGTAACAAACGTATAAACACACACACACACTCACAAACTTTCGCATTTATAATATTAGTGTGATGTGATGTGATGATAGGTAAGATATGCTGGGCGCACTATAATGGTTAGTCGCTGCCACACAGTTCCAGACGTCGCTAGTATGTCTAGTACTATTATATATTCTGTGTCGCTACTCTAGCGACAAATCGGCTACAGCTGTCTTTCGCAGCCGGCGACTAGTCGCTATGTGTGTGTGTGTACCTACCTAGCATAACGGGAATGCCCCGTATTCTCTATGGCAAAATGTTTGGCACGCCTTCTACAGTCCCTTGATTAAATCAGGTATTCCCCGTAACATAAAGTAGGTTACTATTATCTCAAAGTGAAATACGTGTGGAATAACAACAAAGTTTACTATAATCATTTATTGACAACAGTGTATTTCATAGTTTCAGACAAAGTGTATCTTTATAGATTTATCAAACAAATATAATATAACGTTTCTGTTGCAGTGAAATTACCGTAAGTTCATATCTAGGTTTTCTGTAAAATCATTGATCATTAAGCTATTTACTGTACTCATAATACAGGATATTTCATTGTAGAAACAGCTGAATATCTTAAATAACAATTAGGTAGGTACCACCGTACTATAATTAAACATACCGCCGTTTGTTTAATTATAGTACTAATTACGGTAAACGATTTCTTTGTCACGGTGGTAATTAAGGACATTTTATCAATGCAAGTAAAGATAAGTATGAAGAAGATGCGTCATTAGGAGAATGACGTTTATTACGAAGAAATAAGGAAAAAGTCGTGAGGAAAGTTTTTTTTTGAGTACCTATGAATGTCGATGGCTATAAGAGTAGGGGAAGATCAAAGAAACGATGGATGGACTGTGTGAATTATGACATGGTTAGAAAGGGGGTGACTACCGAGATGATGACTAATAGAGAACTATGGAAGAAAAAGAAGTTGCGCCGACCGCAAATAAATTGAGATAAGGGAATATATTGAATGATTATGTTTTTTAGTGAATATAATTATTTATTTAATTAAAACGGTTTGAAACCAATTACAGAAATTGAATACACACAAAAGAAACACATAAAAGATTAATGTGAGCTTTCGCTATTTATTTCGTCTGAAAATATTTAAAATTAATCGATAATTACAAAATTAATAAATAATATAACAACATTTATTTGTGGAATATAAGGTTCAAAGTTGATTGTTGATCTATAACTGTCTATAAAATCACCATTAAATTGAAACAGGCGGAATCAAACGCAACATTTCAAAATACATATTAAATGAAAAGATCAGCGAAATTGATCCGCATTTGTCAACGATTTTGTGCATCCATACTAATATTATAAATTCAGAAAGTAACTCTGTCTGTATGTTACCTTTTCACGCCTAAACCACTGAACCGATTTAGATGAAATTCGGTATAGAGATAGTTTGAGTCCCGGGAAAGGACATAGGATAGTTTTTATCCCGATAACCCCACGGTATCAAAACTTAAGCGGGTGAAACCGCGGGGTGCAGCAAGTATTAAATAAAAGCATCAGCGAAAATGATCCGCATTTGTCAAAGATTTTGTACATACATTAAAATACAAATATACTTACTTAGCAATGAGTGAATGTACAGACGCCAGCACATCAAGCTACTACAATCTGTCTTAATAGATTTTCAACTTTATCGCTAAAGCATTGTCTGTACAGTAGACTGCACGTCAGTGGTAACAAAAGCTGTATAAGCTGGCCTCGCCTCCCCAGCACGCGTGGCATGACCACCATAGAAACGAGTTTGGCCGACGGAAGAATAGACGAAATAACATATTGTAGAATAGAAACAATTCAATCAATCAAAATTATATCAATCAATTCATTCAATGTTGTCAATTCTATCTGTCATTTTGGCTACGCGTGCTGGCGTTACCTCTGACGTGCAGTCGACTGTACCTTACACTACTCAATAAATCATCAACATTATTATTTTAGCTTAAAGACGTCCACTGTTTGATACTGGAGAAGCCTATGTCAAGTAGTGGCCGCCTAAAGATCACCTCAACATGCTTGTCTTAAATATTGTTCTATACAGGGTGTTACAGAAAGGGTATATCAATACAAACGGGTTGAAGAGTGTATCTGGTCTAGAATCTCTGTACAAAATTTCAGCTCAAAAGCATTAACTTTGAAAATGCTTAATATTTTTTTTATTTCGATAGTTTATTAAATTGAAATTTCGATAGTTTATTAAATTGAAATCATAACAAACGTGTCACCGCACTACGAGAGTCATTATCCATTATCTGTAGTGTGTCTGTGCGCCTAGTACACGCACATCACGCCGCCGCGCGCCAGTGCAGCGCCGTGATGTCGAAATAAAAAAATATTAAGCATTTTCAAAGTTAATGCTTTTGAGCTGTTATTTTGTACAGAGATTCTAGACCAGATACACTCTTCAACCCGTTTGTATTGATATACCCTTTCCGTAACACCCTGTATAATAAAACTATGATTTGTATAAAAATTTGTATAAAAATAGCTACCCTATAACATCAAAGTAAAATGTTGGTTATTAATTATAAAATTAAAATCGCACGGGCCAGGGGCGTAGCTACCGCCGTATCTGCCGTATCAATTATACGGGGCCCCCGGGCCACGGGGGCCCCCAACGTGCGTAAGCAAAAATTAATAAAAACTTCCCAAATTTTTCATAATTTCACAAATGACAAAAGTCAAAAAAAGCAAATCAGCTATAAATGATTTAATAAATCAGTTTGCCAAAAATAAGACAAGGAGAGTGTATATTTAATTTGAATTGTTTGTAAAATATTTTTAAAAAAGTGACAGATAGATAATTATGATGAATAAATATTTCTTTTAATTTTATGCAAACATTTTTTTTTTCTTTTGTGAGAAATCCCTTCTCAAGGGCCCCCAAACAACTTTTTATACGGGGCCCCGCCAAGGCACGCTACGCCGCTGGCACGGGCTAGCAACGTCACATTTTTCGTCTAGTGGTTTTTCGTGATTAAAATTTTTAAACCGATTTAACCTTTACTTCTAAATAAAAATATGTATACCAAAGTTACATATATTTTATCTGTAAATTAAAATTGACATCTGGCAGATCTAAAAAAACTGTCAAAAATTTTGAAATATACTTATCTAAATATATGAAATTCAAAGTCCTGACTGACTGATATATCAACGCACAGCTTCAACCGCTGGTCCTAGAGACATGAAATTTGGAGGGTGTGTTCTTTGTGAAGAGTAGGTATCTACTAAGAAAGGGTTTTTCGAAATTCCACCCCTAAGAGGGTGAATGGGGGGAGGGTGAAATTTTACGCGGACGAAGTCGCGGGTAGAAGCTGGTTTAAAATATATTTCAGGATAAGACTTATCAAAGGTATAAAAGTTTGTTGAAATTCGCCCTTAATCTTAATAAGCACTGCAAATGGAAAATAAATGGAAATATGTATTTTTTTATGAATAAATAGCAAAATAACTGTAAAAAAAACTGCTTTGGTTTAAATTTAATAAAACAATCACGAAAACCCACTAGAATTGCGACGTTGCCAGCCCGCGCGGGATGAACGCTCTTAACTTATAGCACAGAATACTTAATAGTACTACGCTTATAGCTAAATCTAAATAATGCTACGGCTACATTGCCGCGATAAAGCTAACTACACTTCACGCATTCTCTGTTGTACAGACGCCAGCACATCAACCTACCCGAAACTGTCAGATTTTCCCAATCAACTTTGAACCTTATGCTTTAGTGATAAAGTTGAAAATCTATTAAAGAAATTTGACAGATTGTAGTAGGTTGATGTGCTGGCATCTGTACAGCGAGACGTCGAACGGTGGGCGAGAGAGAGCGACAATAATAGCCGTAGCATAAACCCAGGTACGCACGAGAGCGATTTTCCAGCGACGATGTTTTGTCGCGCACTGCATTTTTAACGCACTGCTCAACGCCGCTAGATGAAAACCCAACAGTAAGTTTTTAAAGTGAAACTTCTTTACGCACGCTTGACTTGTGGAGTAAGCTGGCGAACGCGTGACGTAAGCGTTACGAAAAGTGTGATCGGGCGAGGCGAACGGGAGTTGAGTGATGGATATAAACAAGAGAAAGCAGTGCGCGCGCACATTTTGTTTCTCTCTTTCTCTCATAGCGAAGTTTCACTTCAGTCGTGTGGTCATAAGCACACTCGGTTTTTTTTGACGTGCTGGGATGCGCTCTGTTGGATTCTCAATGCTCGGCTCAACAGCGAGAGTAGAAAATTCAGTGCGCGATATTTTGTAGTGGAAATTCAGACAATCCACTATATTAATCTTACCGTCATCTTCATCAACAAGAACTGTTAAAAATTTCGTTTACTTAAGACACTTCTTTTTGGCCCCCCCAAAACTTTAACTGCAGGGTGAAATTGAAAACATGCGACAAATCGAAATGAGAGATTGTACTCATCATTATGAACAACTTTTACTATGGGACCAAACCTGAAATCGCGAAAAAAAAAATCAGCTGTTCCCTACGTTTATGTTCGCATAACTCGTCAAAATGTAGGGAACAGCTGATTTTTTTTTTCGCGATTTCTGGTTTTGTCCTATAGTAAAAGTTGTTCATAATGATAGTTATTTTTATTTTTTTCAATAGAAAACCATGTAATTTAAAAAACTAACAATCTTAAAATAATAATATGTACAAGTATATAAAAAGGGAGGGAAAATAATCAAAGGGCGTCAAAAAATTCGTCCGCATCACTGTCAACGGGAAACGTGCCCAAAAGGCTGGCAGCATTGCCACGTTGTATGGCAATGCTGATTCTTTGGCCAAAAAATAGGCCAGCCCTCTGGTCACGTGATGAGTCGACCAACCGCTTGGCGATGTCTTGGAATACTAAGTGGGCACTCGGGCCCCATAATAATGATGAGTACAATCTCCCATTTCTTCCCAGTCACATGTTTTCAATTTCAACCTGTATAAAGCTTAATATTCAATGACACCAGAAAATCCTCAGAGTTGCCCCTCAGACTTCTTTTCTTCTTCAAGCAGTCTTAGCGATAATTTGGAAGTATTTATGGCATAATACAGTTTTTCTTTCGTTACCTCTGACCTTCAAAGGTCATATTTGCCTTTAAGCACAAAATCTTGGAACATTTGACACTGCTTCCATGCCCTAAGTCTTTCTTTGTTGCAATCTTCCATTAGGACTTTAGGGCACAGTTTTCCGTAGTCAGTTTTGATTGGAGTTCCAACAAGATTGTTGGCTTGTTTAGCAATTGAAGGGTTGGCGCAGTTCAGACACGGTTTATCCGTGGTATGAACACGTATATCTTTAGTAAATTTGTTGACACACAATCGAGGTTCTTCTGGTATTCGTCCATTGTTGAGTTTTAGTGAATGAATCCCAGAACTGCTAGCGCTATTTGGCGCTTTTTTTGTAGGATCGTTGTTATTGAATGGGCTGGATTCAGCTTGTTTGTTGCTGATGGGTTTTGTTTTAACTTGTACGTTTGCGTTTGAAGTGCTGCTTGAAGCCAGGTTGTTTGGTTTTTTCTTAATTTGTGCGTTAGCGTTTGAAGAGTTACATTCAGATTTTGCGTTTGCGCCCGCATCTAAGATCAGCCTCTTCTTCTGATTGTCATTTTCGTCTAAATATGCCAGTCTGGCATGTAATCGCGCCATTATCTGTGGCAACACAACGGACTTCTCGTAAAAATCTGGGCCTTTAGTGTAATTAGCTGTCTGACTTTCAGGTTTTAGCAAACGTTTCTTTTTGTAGACTTTTTCGTCTTTTTGAATGGCTCGCACCGTGAAATTTGGTAAAGAGTTGTTTGTGTGACAGTCTGGACAAGTTTCAATTTCAGAAGGACGAGATACGTTTTCGTAATATCTGCTTTCGAATTTGCAATCTTTTGTCATGCCATTCAAACTTGAACGAGAAAATTCTGGAATGACATCTGATTTTTTCATCTTTTTAGGGCTCTCTCGCTCTCGCGGCTCGCTTGGGTTCCCCTTAAACAAATTATTGCCAAGAACTAGGTGCTCCAATTTTTTCTGCTCCAAAACTTCATTGATTATATCTTCGGGATCCGAATCAGGTTCAGTAAAAACCTTAGGCGCTAAAACTCTTGGTTTCTTCTCAAGAAAATCGTGTTTAGTAATAGTTTCTACATCAGTCTGGGTAATATTCATCCAATCAATCTTTTCACCTGCCTCTTGCATATCACAAAACTGTTTAAAACTAGCATCAAAAACTATAGAAGCACTAACAAGTGGCTCAACTTCATCAATATCTTCCTCTTTCTTTTTAATATGTTGCGGAGTTACATAAATATTCTGATACAAATCAACTAAATCGAAATCCCGACTTTTGTCATGAAACGCCGGATTAAAATCAGCATCCTGAAATCCCGAGTCTTGTGAGCAATCGTCGATATCTATAAGTTTATCGACCTTGGTCGCATCACTATTTTTGGCGCCGGTTTTCTCAGGTTTTAAGGTGTCGTAGACATTAAAATTCTTTAATAGGTTTGGTGGAATCTTAACTTCACTTTCTTTTGAAGAATAGCGTTGCATGTTGGCTGCTGTACCTGAAAAAGAGCGCCTCCTTTTAAATTCTAATGTAGAAAGAACATTATTTAGATCAAAAATCATTTTAATTTCATTGTCCTTTTATTATAAAGCCTAAGAATATGCGAGGTGTTGTGCAATACTGCGATCTATCTATACAAATAAATAAAATTGGAGTGTCAGTTTGTAATATTAAAATAACCGCTTTTTACTAAATGCATATGGATGTATACATGGTACATATACCAAAATAACATTTTTTACAATTTTTGTCTGTCTGTTTGTTCGTTTGTTCCGGGTAATCTCTGAAACGGCACCGCAGACCTCGGTGAGCGAGTCTGACTCGCAGGTGACCAGTTTTTTCTTTAGATTGTAAAGAAAAAACTAAAATTAAAAAATGGGTCATATTATGCGATATGCCACTATAAGCGAAGTCATTATACTTCAACTTTGTTATAAAGAATGTTATACTGGGTGGAATTGAAAACATGCGACAAAACCTGAAATCGCGAAAAAAAAAATCAGCTGTTCCCTACGTTTTGACGAGTTGTGCGAATATAAAATGTAGGGAACAGCTGATTTTTTTTTCGCGATTTTAGGTTTGGTCCCATAGTAAAAGTTGTTCATAATGATGAGTACAATCTCCCATTTCGATTTGTCGCATGTATTCAATTTCAACCTGTGTGAAAACTTCGCGGTGCAATTACTTCATATTAAACGACAGATTCCACTAGTACCTCAAACTATACTTTTTCAATTCATATGTACACACGCGAACACATCAAGCTATCCGAAACTGTAAAATTTTCCCAATCAACTTTGAACCTTATACTTTAGTAATAAAGTTGAAAATCTAATAAAGAAATTTGACAGATTGTAGTAGCTTAATGTGATGGCGTCTGCCCTTTCCTGCTTTCACAAAACATCAACTTATGAACAAAAGTCTGTCTTGTACAGACGCCAGCATCAAGCTACCCGAACCTGTCAAATTTTCCTAATCAACTTTGAACCTTATATTTTAGTAATAAAGTTGAAAATCTAATAAAGGACAGATTTTAGTAGTTTGATGTGCTGGCGCGTGTGTACTTTTTTCTTTCTTTCTTTTTAAGATGGCGGGATGAGCTGGATAAAACAAAAAACCAGTGGTTCACTTTAGCCCTGCGGCCCTGGATCGAAAGAGCTGGGAAGTCATGGGGAGAGGCGTTTGCGCAGCAGTGGGATGATGCAGGCTAACAGTAACGGTATGTACTTTCTAAGTTAATCTTGAATATCACTCACACTGGTGAAGTAAAACATTGTGAGGAAATCTAGACTTGTATTGTAATCCTTACTTCATCATAATTATCATCATCTGCCTAGCCTTTTCCCACCTATGTTAGGGTCGGCTTTCAATCTAACCAGATGCAGCTGAATACCAGTATATTACATGGAGTGACTGCCTATCTGCCTCCACAACCCAGTTAGGGGCTGTCCATTAATCACGTGAGGCTGAGGAGAAAGGGGGGGAGGGGTTCATAAAAAATCACGAAATGTCACAAGGGGGGAGGGGGGTGTAGTAATATATCACGTGTATTTATTTTTTCGGCAAACGCGCGATACTCAACCGAAAAGCGGCGTTTATAAATAATGTTCATGTATTAGTATAAAAAAGATTTTCGCATTTCTTTCATTATTTTTATTATGTCAGTCAAAAACAACCCGCAACCTTTCTGTCTACTTCTAAACGTTATTATTGTAGTCTTTAATTCTCTATAATAAAATAGACGGCCCCTTACTGGGTACTACAATACCCCTTGGTAGGAGTGGTTATTAGAGTTTCGGGCTTCTGACAACCCGTAACGACTGTCGAAGATCCACGAATGACAGCCGGGACCAACGGCTTAACATGCTTTCCGAGGCACGGAGGGGGTCTTGAATTATGTAACCAATATTGTGGTGGCCAAGTGGCAAAGGTCCCGATTTACGAATTGTAGGTTTACTTTTACTTTACTCTCAAAACGTTGAAGGAAAACATGTCCTACAACAAAAATTTGAAAACAAGCTGACGGACAACGAAGTGATCTTATAAGGAATAGCAGTTAAATAGTAACTGTAACTTTTTGTTTTTCTTTAGTTTTTCTTTAGTTTTAAGTTGGCTTGTCAACTTTACATGTACACTTACAAACTAACATAATTTTAGTTCATGTGGTGTTTGCCTTTAAGTAATTGTTACACTGTTCAAAGTTTTTAAAGATGTTATTTTTATCAAGATGTCAGTGTAAACAATTGTTGGTGAACCAAATAAATAAACTCTTCAATACTGTGGATTTTTCTAGAGTGGGCAAAGAAGATTCTAGAGTGGGCATTGTGAATAGCTTTGCTGTACCAGTAAACAGATTTCATCTTCTTAATAATCTTTTTCCAACCCTAACAAAAATACTAGTAAAACATACTGGTATTCCGGTAAATACCATTATTTTATATGGAGCAACTACCTAGGTCACATATTAATAATTATAACGATCTCCACCACCCACAAACAAACAGTAAACACAGATTTATTTCTCAAAATAAAAAACAATATTCATGTTTTTTTTTTTTCATGCTAGTAGTAATAAACACTTGCTATGGTAAAAGTTTTATCCATCCTTTTCTTTTTGGTAAACAATAATAAATGATTCGAATATGATTTTTTGTAAACACTTCAATGATATTATTCTAAAGTTGCTTGTATACCTATAATTTAAATTGTATGATAATTTTCTTACCATCAAATTCACTGATAAGTCTGGTGCACTGATGTGATAAGAATGTGTCAAAAAACTTTTTGGTCACAAACTTTTTTTAAACTTTGAGTTAGGCACTTAAATAAACGTTGCTCCGCCCAAATATCTTAAATGACGAACTTTGGCTTTCTAACTTCATATAATTTTAGAACACGATACAGGATGAGTTAATCAAAACAAAAGGTTGCATTTATGGTTGCATTGTAACATTGTAAGTAAATTGCATTTGTAATTTTGTAGGTACGTGTACCCGAACAAACTGTCAAAAAATTATAAATGCGGTCTCAGACAGGCCAGCCGCCAGACGTCGCGATTTCTTGTATTTCGGGTTCACGTCTTCTTGAAATCTCGATTGACCCTAAAACCGTCAATCGAAATTTCAAGACGAGGAGTTTTAGTAAAACGCTCTGTAACTATTTTACTGTAGCTGTTTCAATAAGCTGAAATAATTTTATGTGACGTCATTAACCCTGTAGCCGAATTAAGCTGATGCGAAAATATATTTACCAGCTGCAAATTGCGACATTTATCTAGTTGCGTTGCGGCACCTTCACACGGATTGATTTCATCAAGGTATGTATTATGCATTGGGAGTGATTGCCTTGTTACTGTTAAATCAAGAATTGGGCTATCAAATATTTGAAAATTATTTTTCAAATTCGACTGGTAGTCGCAAAGATTAGCGCATTCAAACAAGCAAATAAACTTTGCAGCTTTCATATATTATATTATTTATGTATATAGTATCGATAACACAATGGAATCACTCTGGTGGCATTTAATATTTACAAGATTAATATTTATATATTTACCTACCATGTTTTTTTGGAAAGAATAAACAAAGTGAATGCTCAAATCCAGGATTCTACCGTACATTTGATCACAGTTGTCGATCTTTACAAATCTCTTTGCAAGTTTTTCGTAGCTGAACGAGAAAATTTTAAGTATTTTTAAGAAAAGGCGATGGAATTAAGCGTGTCGTAGCAGTATACAAAAGACATGGGACATTATTGTAGAGGTCGGTAGGGGCGGCAAAATTTGAATAGTCTACTGGCGGCAAATGTGTAAATCCGCCACTGCTTCGATGTGTTATATTGTTGGAACGCAGTAGGTTCCAGGAACATTTTGATTGCGGCATCAGTGGCATTCTTTAAGAGAAGAGAGATTCTTTTCATTAAAGGTGCAGGCGAACGGGCACTTAGGGTTCTCCAGTATGTGGGGCATAGTCTGATTAGAGGCACCACACTCGCACTGGGTACTGAATGAGTTAGTAATCCCCCACTTCGACAAATTGTGTCTGTAGTATGCAATCGATTGAGAGCTTTCATTGAGCTGATTTGACTTGCCCCCGACAGCAAATAGCTGTTGGAAGAATAGCGGGCGTCTATTTGATTTAAACTGATAAAATTTTCGGGTTTTGTACTTGTGAACAGCGTTTAGAAGACTCCTACGATAACAATGATTAATGTTCGATACGGTACGGAAGCGTATCGAGTGTTTGTGAATAGCTATGCTGTGCGCGGAGTGCGAGTTGTTTTTACGCAAACGCGATCGAAACGTTTACCGCGTTTGGCTCTGTGATTGGTTAAGAGCTTGGAGCGGGCCAATCGGGGCGCCGAACGTCATAAACGTGGCGATCGCGTTAACGTAAAACAAACTCGCACTAGGCACTCTGTAGGCAAATGTTCCTGGGGTTTAACGAAGTTGGGAGGTGGTGACTGGTGAATGCTTCTTTTCCCACAATTTGCTTCTCTCGCTATGTGGTTTGTTCTGGATGCCCTGCGTAGAGCGTAAGAAGGTCTTACGAATTTTATTTTAAGCGTACCCGGGGTCTTTGGTCTTCTTTACCCAGGGTATACCTATGTCGGGAATCGGATTATTGGTTATTTTTGTCCCGCGCGCATGCGACATCCCTTCGTACAGCTGGTGATGCGATTCCTGCAAGCGGCAAGAGTTTATTGAGTGAAGTCGGTTTTAAGCTGCGCGATGTTATCCGACGCGTCTCAATTATGGCAGTGTCTAATTGCTTGGCGTGAGTGGCCCGGTACCACACTGGACACACATATGCGCCAGCAGATAAACAAAAGCGCATGCCAGTTGTGCGGAGGACAGGAGGACATCGGGTGCTGCTCCCCAGTTAGTAGAAAATAGGCGACGTAACAGATCATTACGGGTTCCGACATTCTGCTTCGTTTTGTAGCAGTGTGACTTATACGTTAATGCCCTATTTAACGTTACTCCTAAGTATGTTCAACCGTAGTTCCTCGCCATGTTACGGACCCGATTTGAGTGTCTGTTGCGGAGATAGAATGCGTAAGATTCTGTCTTGGACGGGTTCGACCGGAGAGCATTGCTGTCGTAGTATATTCCTAGTAGTCGAGTGCCAGTAACAATTTATTTTGTACGACTGCAACGGCACTGATTGAGCCTCCAGAGCTAAGTCGTCCACGTACAAGAAATGCTCAATGTATTGGGAAATAGGCTGGCCGTTTGTGTAGTTGTTAAAAAGCGTTGGCGCTAATACACTGCCCTGAGGAAGACCATTATTTTGCCTTCGCAATATACTCTTACCAGACTGAAAACACACCTGGACGTGGCGGCGGTTGAGTAGAAGTTCGCTTAAAATGTTTACTTAATTAACCCTGGTCGTTAGCAAGGGTGCTCACTTTGGTTAGTAGTCTTTAGATGTTAATGGGGTGTCGTAAGCTGCTGAGAGATCAACAAATACGACACCAGTGACTCTGTTGGCCTCGTATTTATCCTCTAAATATTGAGTTAATCGAAGGACTTGGCTGGAGCAGGATTTGCTTGGTCCAAAACCAGCCTGCCTAGGGGAGTTTCTTTATCGTAGACCATGTTTTTTTAGCCCAATTCCTGAGGAAGGTTGTAGTCTATGTAACATCACGCTGTGACCCGAGCTAGGAGCCGAGCAAAAAGAAGTCAGAAAGAACGCTAAGCGAAATAGCGCGGGTGGGTGATAATTTCACGCGGACGAAGTCGCAGGCAAAATCTAGTACAATTTGTTATGATTTACTCACATTTATTACACTAGGTATCCAACTTTTTGGAAATCTAACTAGGAAATCGGCAGATGTAATCGCAGTTAGAACAGATTGGATCCGATGTGTTTTATCCCGTGGAACTTGTTTTTGGTTTTTGAACTATTTGTGCACATTTTAAAAACACAGGAAGGCTTTGTTGCTGCTTATTTAGACGATTAATGTAATTTTATTCGTGCTACACATGTGCTTGATGTGCTACATAAACGCCATCGCCAGTTCGATTGTAACTAAGATTGATTGTGCCCATTGGCCTAATTTATGCGGTCCACGTCGGGGAGCGTGGTACCTTATCTTCCCTTATTTTATACATCAATGTAGGCTTCCATAAAATTGGATAGTCTATTAATTAAAAGCGCTTTAGTTAGCCTAGCAACCAATGACTAAACTTTTCCTAACTCAATGCTAGCAACACTAATTATTTTGACTGACAGTAGACGTCAGTGTCAACTAATCGAATTGACGTTTTATATTCGCATTTCGCTTTGCGTTTGCGATCCCCGGTCGCGAAGCTATCGCAAATTATTGTTGTTACGATAAAATAACGAATAAATTAGTCGCGACAACGTACTGTACGCTCGTAATTTATCGGTAAACACAACTGAAATCAATATTTGCCTGCCATTTTTGGCATAAACTTGTATATTGGAGTGAAAATGTGATCGAAAAATATGTGTCGGCGTTTTGTGATCATATTTCAGGGTTCTAATTACAGTTTGCTTGATTGTTTCGTAGAAACGAAGTGTCGTGTTCGTGTTTTACGATTTAGCAGCCGTCGAGTGTGCCAGACGTACGTATTTAATGTTTTTTTATGTCCAATTGAAATTCTCGCTAACCTCGACACTTTCACAGTAAATTCTCAGTTTTATGGTCTTTTAGTAATCTACTCCGCCCCTAAGACGACCCACTGACCCTAAGAAGTATTTATACACATTGGCATTAAGTGAATGAATAAATTTTGTTAAGTTTTTGAATAAATTACATTTTAAAGTAATATTTCAATAAGAATCCAATTCATCATTCTCTTGCCCTTATACCAATTTTTTTGCCGTCGGCGCAACATGTCTTTTTCTTCCATACTTCTCTATTAGTCGTCATCTCGGTAGTCACCCCCTTTCTAACCATATCATCATTCACACAGTCCATCCATCGTTTCTTTGGTCTTCCCCTACTCTTTTACCTAATTCAATAAGAATCCAATTATCTAAGCTTTAAAAAACCTTATATACTTCTTATAACAACACTTTGCAGCACAGTCGGGGAATAGTTCCTTGGACCAGGTCTTTACAGGTCCCCCAACATTGCTGAAAAGAGTGGTTTTCAGTTTTCCAATTTTGGGCTCAATGGCGGTTTAATTGCACAGTAAATATCTGTTTAGTACTTACCTTGTCCCCATTCAGCACTAAAATCATTTAGCTTGATTTTAATCTTTTAATTCACATTTTGGAAGGTGTGTTTTTAATTATTTAAATTTGTTATTTTTTGTTGCCAAAGAAACAGTAATTGACATTCTCTTGAAATTATTTTATAGTCACTAGACAGGTCTTATTGGTGTATTAGCAAATTCCTTGCTGGTAAATGCCTTATAATTATCAACTTGATAAGTTGTCTGGACCATCCAACAGGCTATCGCATCGAAAATGACACATTTCGATAACCCGTTTTGCTTTGCTCCCAACAGCAAACACCTGTCAGAAGAATAGTGGTCATCTGTTTGATTTAGGGCTGATTTTTAGGGTTCCGTAGCCAAATGGCAAAAAACGGAACCTTTATGGATTCGTCATGTCTGTCTGTCTGTCTGTCTGTCTGTCTGTCCGTCCGTTCGTCCGTATGTCACAGCCACTTTTTTCCGAAACTATAAGAACTATACTGTTGAAACTTGGTAAGTAGATGTATTCTGTGAACCGCAGTAAGATTTTCACACAAAAATAGAAAAAAAACAATAAATTTTTTTTTCATCAAACCTGTATGTGTGGGATATCTATGGATAGGTCTTCAAAAATGATATTGAGGTTTCTAATATCATTTTTTTCTGAACTGAATAGTTTGCGCGAGAGACACTTCCAAAGTGGTAAAATGTGTCCCCCCCCCTCTAACTTCTAAAATAAGAGAATGATAAAATTAAAAAAATATATATAATGTACAGTACCATGTAAACTTCCACCGAAAATTGGTTTGAACGAGATCTAGTAAGTAGTTTTTTTTTTTAATACGTCATAAATCGAAAACCGCAATTTACCTTTCACAAAGTTACAACGAACTACAAGAACTTTTATATTATGTTACTTGCTGCTACGGAACCCTTCATGGGCGAGTTCGACTCGAACTTGGCCGGTTTTTCAATCTACAGATAATTCTTATTTGTGGAATAAAATTGACGTCTGACACATTTTGTATGAAAGAACTTTCAAAAACTTTAAATTGTTTCTCTGATAAAGTTATCTGGTTTTGGAAAAGTCAGCCCTTAAAGTGACATAATATTCGGATATTGGACTTGTGAACAGTGGTTAGAGGACTCCTACGATAACATTGATTGATGTTCGATATGGTATAGAAGCGTATTTGGTGTCAGATATGTTTCCCTCTCAACCAGTATGAATGTGGACAAAGCAAAACTATATAATGATCATAGCAGGTTGCGTTGGAGGGGCTTGTGGGTAAGTAATAACAGCCACACGGGTCGATCGACCAGGTTAAGCTACGCTTGCCGCGGTTGGTCCGTGGATGGGTGACCATCTTTACATACCAAGACCTCTCCGTGCCTCGGAAAGCACGTTAAGCCGTTGGTCCTGGCTGTCACCAAGCGGTACCGACCCGCAGACACTTGTCTGCACCGGGCACCCGTCTCTTTGTGTAAGCACCCTTAGACAGTGTAGCAGGCTATGTTATGTATTCTCCACTTAACCTTCTGATAAACATGTGTCTATCCGTGTACTTAAGAGCCTATACTACCTCAAATGGCTTGGCGTGATCCTCTGTTATGTAAAAAATACTGCACCATTAATTTTGAAATAAATATACATAAGTATGGTAAAGTTGAGGATTAATGCTAAGTCCTACGTTTGACGAAAACACGATTCCATAAAATTTCCTTGATAGAAAAAAAAATCCAAAGTTACCTCTAACCCGAACAATAAACCGCTGGTATTAAAAAAACACTTCAAATTAGATCATGAAACTTTGCATACTAACTGAACTTACTTTAAAGCAGGTCTTATGTTATTTTTTTTTTTATAGTTATCGTTATTTTCACTGTAAAAAGCAAATACCTAAACATTTGGCGCTGCCTGCCGCCCAGCACCGCACTCTGTCTCGCTCTCACTCAGTCCGCGAGCAGTATCGTATGAGCGAGATAAAGAGTGAATTTTAGCTGAGGTAGTATGGGCTCTTAAAAAACTTGTTATTCTTATTTCCAGTCCATCATGATGGAAGGCTGCTGTTCCCGCTTCACGGCGGCCGAGGGCGGCGCCCGACTCGCCGCGGCCGCCGCTACGAAGAATGTCCTCGCTGTGGAGTACGCCAGCTTTATACCCGTGCGGCTGCTGTATGAGAAGGCCTATCAGATACGCGGGTGAGCCCTGTTAATAGCTGGCTTGTTAAATCGCCTCCACTGCAGTGGCGGATTTACACAGTCGCCGCCAGTAGACTATTCAAACTACTACTACATGACTATTCTATTTTGCCGTCCGTACCGACCTCTACAATAATGTCCCATGTCTTTTGTATACTGCTTCGACACGATTAATTCCATCGCCTTTTCTTAAAAATACTTAAAATTTTCTCGTTCAGCTACAAAAAACTTGCAGAGATTTGTAAAGATCGGCAACTGTGATCAAATCTACGGTAAAAGCCTGGATTTGAGCATGCACTGTTTACTCTTACCAAAAGAACATGGTAGGTATATAAATATTAATCTTTTAATTTCAGTAAAACATTAAAAAAAAATGTTAGCCCCAAATCTGCCGCCCTAGGCTCCAGCCTACTCCAGCCTGTTGGTAAATCCGCCACTGCTCCACTGCCATTAAAGGGGGTCTCCCCTTCATTTTTATCAACTTTATTTATTTCTGTTATAGAGGTATGAGGAACAGGATGTAAAGTTCACACATCCTCCATAGAAAAGGGAGGATCCTCCGACCAGACGGGTGTCGTGTCTGGCGGGCAACTGCCCGATGATTAATGTCGGGCCGTTGTATCTGTGCTAGTTGCGCGGTAAACTCTGCTTGCGAGATGCAGGATTTTTGGTGTGACGTCAGTATGACGCGTTGTTCGCATGTGGCGTTCAGAGGCCGTAATCTGTGGATTACGGCCCACTTCCTCTCTCAGATTGGAGGCCTGTGTCCCAATGGGAACATTATAGACTGATTATGCTGTATTCTCGGCACAGTAGGCTGATTATCAGTCTGTCGGGGGAGCGGTGAATGCTGTTGCGAATCCCGCACCCCCGGCCATAGGTAGAGGTGGAACACCGCGGTGGTTTTAGTCGGTAAGAGTCCGGCATGCCCCTCTGTCACCCCCACGATAAAGGAAGTCCATGAGGATTTCCACCGCGAGAAAAAAAAAAAAAAAAAAGGCTGATTATCAGTGGCGGATTTACCAAAAGGCTGAGTAGGCTGGAGCCTAGGGCGGCAAATTTGGGGCTAACATTTTTTTTAAATGTCTTACTAAAATTAAAAAGATTAATATTTATATACCTACCATGTTTTTTTGGAAAGAATAAACAAAGTGAATGCTCAAATTCAGGCTTCTACCACAGTATAAAAATCATATTTTTAGACTGTGCTTCTACCGTAGATTTTATCACAGTTGCCGATCTTTACAAATCTCTTTGCAAGTTTCTTTTGATGCTAATGAACGAGAACATTTTAAGTATTTTGAAGAAAAGGCGAAGCAGTATACAAAAGGCATGGGACATTATTGTAGAGGTCGGTAGGGGCGGCAAAATTTCAAATAGCCTACTGGCGGCAAATTTGGAAATCCGCCACTGCTGATTATGCTAATCATTAAATCTGTTTTCCAGCTCTCTGAGTGAAGGCAAGAAACGCTCAGTCTACATAACTCGCGCTTCTCGTGTCCAAGTCGTGGCTTTCGAGCTGAAGATACTTACTGACTTGGGCACGGTCGCGGCACAAGCTTACGAGGAGGTCGATGACTGGCTTGCTGAGTTAGAGACGAAGGAGGTAAGTTTCTAAAAAAGAAATATTTTGTGAACAAGCGAAACTGGGTCAAAATATCTTTTTTCCCTGGCCAACTAGAGATTTCCCTGCGTGATCGAAGCTGAAACGAGGAGATCCACAGGAGAATCAAGGTAAGCGACATAGCCCGAAGAATTGCCAAACTTAAGTGGCAGTGGGCAGGGCACATTGCTCGCAGAACAGATTTCCGATAGGGCCGAAATGTTCTGGAGTGGTGACCGCGTACCGGAAGACGTAGCGTTGGAAGGCCTTCCACAAGCAGTGGCGTGCATTGCATATAGGCATATAAGCAGTACCTACCTCGATATATCAACATAAGCCTGTCAATTACATTTTAGTGTGTGTGCCCCACAATTAAATTATCATACCTAACAAAAAACAAAATCTTCATACAAACACGCGCGGCAGTAGGCAGTCGCCGGACGGCCTACTCGGCTCCCGTACTAGGTATTCGCACATTGTCATTGGTCTTTACTCGTTCAAGTTAATACGACAAAATTAAAAATACGTACGTCTCACGCGTAATACCATGACATTCGACCTTCGCATTTTATCACCCTTAAGTAGGCATGCCTACTCAAATAACCACACTTCTGACCTCACTTTTTTTCTGATTGGTGACCGCGTTTGCCTAGACTAGACCCGGCCTAGAGCCTACCTATTCTGAAAACCAATGCACGCCACTGCCCACAAGGTGGGCCGCCCACATACCTAAGGCGCGACCAACTAGTTCCGCCGTCCGCGCGGACTATAGCCAATAACTTTCAAATTCCTCTCATTCGCAATGAGGTAGTACAAACTGGTATAATTTTTCGCGTCGTAAAATGGGCTCTTTTAACTAAACGACAAAATTCAAATTCCTACGAAAGCCGCGTCGTTCAACTGCAACTTAACAGATGTTTTATTTATATTACAGGTCGTAATATGCACATCATCAGTGCTGAAGGAGATCTTGGAAAAAGGACACCTGGCTATGAGCAATATTAACGTGCTCATTGTGGATAGCTGCCATTTAATATATAGGGATGATGATTTGAAATATGTAAGTATACTTTTTAGGCCTCCCATAGGCCTCCCCCAAGCACCTCCACTTCGACCGGTTTTGTGCTTCTCGCATCCAACGAGTTCCTGCGGCCTTCACAAGGTCGTCGGTCCACCTTGTGGGAGGCCTTCCAACGCTACGCCTTCCGGTACGCGGTCGCCACTCCAGAACCTTTCGGCCCCATCGGCCATCTGTTCTGCGAGCAATGTGCCCTGCCCACTGCCACTTAAGTTTGGCAATTTTTCAGTCTATGTCGGTTACCTTGGTTCTCCTGCGGATCTCTTCATTTCTGATTCGATCCCGCAGGGAAACTCCAAGCATAGCCCTCTCCATTGCCCTTTGGGTGACTTTCAGCCTTCTGATAAGGCCCATTGTGAGCGACCACGTTTCAGTGCCATATGTCATCACTGGCAACACGCACTGGTCAAAGATTTTCGTCTTGAGTCACTGCGGTATGTGGGACGAGAAGATATTGCAGAAGTATACTTTTTAGCATTCCATATTCGCCATTAAGCCGACCCCAACATACTTGGGAAAAGGCTAGGCTGATGATGATGATTCGCCATTAAGGGTTACCCATACGCCAGTTTTTGTTTCGATGTTTAAGAGAATTGGCAACGATGACGTATTTTCATTCATAAGATTTGGCGGGCTGCAACTTGTCAAAACTGAGTTAAGACCCATTCTTACTGCATAGCTCAATTAAATTTCACTAAATGAAATTACAAATATCTTTGTAACGAAGCCTTTTCAAGTACTACTTCCTTTGTTAGATTTAATTTGTAAAAGCTGTAGAAGCGTTTGACAAAGTTTATGGATATCGAGAAGAACATGGAGTATAATGTGATAGGTGACCGAAGAAATGTCATCTCTCGTCTATCCGGCCCTTTATATCTAGTCTGTCCCAGCCGGATATTCAGGATATTCGTTCTAATAATAATAAATAAATAATAATAAATTTTTATTGGAATAAAATAGTGTTGCAAAAACATATGAAGCCTCTGAAACCAAAACTAGGTAAAAACCTGTATGTCGGATTTCAGCGCCTTCTCCCAAAAAATTACATGATATTTTTATTTATTTATACCAACTAAGATTTTTAAAGAACACTATAATTTTGAGCATGCAGAAATTACAATAGAGATAGTACTAGACGGTATTGAAAATGTAATGTGAAAGTAGTGTGTGGATTCTAATGACTGGCGAATGAGTGGCGTTCTAATATCTATTATTTGTCGAACTTGTTAGTAATTTACTATCTATTTTTTCCACAGATAATGAAATCCTACAAACAATGCCCACAAGTAGACCAACCCACAATCCTAGCGCTAACCTACCCTCTGTTCGCTCCAAATAAAAAAGACTCTGACGTAAAAGACAACCCAGAAACAAAAGACGAAAATTTACCAAGAGAAGAGATGACAGATGAAGATCGTCAAAGAAAGAAGGAGACGCAAGATGCTCAAACGGCTTTACTAAGGAAGAAAGAGACGCCAGACACACCTACGGATGAGAAAGAGATGGATGAACCGTCAGGTCAGGAATATAATATTTACTTTGTATTGTATTACTAGCTGGTGCCCGCGACTTGTTCTGCGATCCAGGATAAAAAGTAGCCTCAGTCATACTCCAGATCATGGTCTACCCATGTGCCACAATTAATCGAAATCTGTTCTGCCGTTTTCGCATAATACAATGACCAAAACTTATTTTATTTAAAGCTATTATTATTAAGAAAATCATATTGACCCTAGCAAAACTGTGCATTTAAAATTTAGTCTTAATGCTTTGTCATAAGATTTAATATTCTTTGGCAAAATACACAAATAAAAAAAAAAGACGGGTTGCACTCCGGAAGTGTCGGCAGAAGTGAAAACTTGAATATAAACGTTGAAATAAATCAACTATTAATTGAATTAATATAACTCATTTTCTTTCGCTATTTCTTCGTCAATTTTTTCATTAATAGATGCACTTTGTTCAATTTCCATATCTTAAACACTTTATATACACGAATTTTACGAATACACAGCAGTGTGGCCACTACACAGACGGTCGAGCCATCAGCTGTCACCATCCATGGATGCGCGTGGCACGCTGTAACATAAACACACACGAACATTCGCGCAAGCACCCTGCGCCGCCTAAACGAAACAGCAGGCATACATTTTCGCCGCGCCGTAGAAAGAGAGGGGGATACTTCCTCTCCTACGCCGCGCCGGCTGTCTACTCTCCATCCGTCTTATGAATTTTCGATCAGGTCACGTGTCCTGACGCGAGTTTAACATTTTTTACCCATTACAAAAAAAGTGTACAGTACCCGGCGATAAATATTGCACATCGATCTTTGGAAAGAGACAATCGGCTAATTTCGGCTTCGTAGAGCGTTATCTCTGTCGCACGAAATACAAACAGTCCGGTATCTATTAGGAGCTGTTAAAACAATTATGATTTGCTTCTTTTGATAATTCTTTTTATTCTTTGTATAAAATACACCAATTTTTCTATAAATGATTGCTTTAGGTTGGGGTAAAATAAAAAGGTTCCCCTATTTTTCCTAAAGATGCCATAGTACAACTTTAAATTATTTAAATTTGGGGGTGTTAACAACTCTAGATATATATTTTGAACTGGACGCGACTGCACTCTATCGCACTTGAACAACGACTGACAAAACGTCAGTTAACGTCACATAGGTAGTGTGCGACAGAGATAACGCACTACGAAGCCGAAATTAGCCGATTGTTTCTTTCCAAAGGTCGATGTGCAATATTTATCGCCGGGTACTGTACAACGCCGCTAAAGAAGTTTTCACTTAAAAAAAGAACCTATATTAAAAGTTGCTGAAATCGATTCAGTAGTCAATTATGAACAAACTATTTTCAGGACTTGTGTTTATTCTGTTATACCCTGTATAAATAAAAATTATTTTATCATTCATCAGGAGCCCTACCAAGGATGACGGTAACGAAGTATGAAGAAATGGGTTTGTATGAAAATGTTGATGACTTTGACATGTACGAGAAACTGGAGTGGAAGATTGAGGAGTTGGAGGAGGAGCTGTGCTGTCAGATGGATCTGGCTGAAGATATTGATGGAGGAAAGAGGTGAGTGTTGATTAATTCATTTGTTTTTAGCCTGTTATCCTGTGGCATGGAAAGAGCGACTTTCGCAACCCAGCGCAGGGCACACCACGATAGTGGCGATAAGACCCCTCTTTGAGGAGTGGCTAGAGAGGCATCACGGCGACCTCACCTATCGCCTGACGCAGGTCCTCCCCGGACACGGATGTTTTGGGAGGTTCCTGCACATCATCAGGCGGGAGGAGACGCCCGGGTATCACCATTGCGAGGATCGCCCAGAGAACACGGTGGAGCATACGGTGGAGGTCTGCCCCGCATGGGCGGAGCACCGCCGTGCCCTCGTAGAGGCGATCGACAGCGGCGGCGACCTCTCGCGTCCGGCCCTAGTTCAAGCCATGGTCCGGGGCGAGAGGGAGTGGGAGGCGGTCACCTCCGTCTGCGATGCCGTCATGCTAGCGAAGGAGGTGGCGGGATGGCTGAGGGAGAGAGCCTCACGTCCCAGTCGCCGCGGGAGACGCTCCGGGCGTCGGGAGCCGCGTGACGACTCCCGGCCACCGTAGGCGCGGGCCTGCGGACGGAGAGTAATGGGTAGCTCACCGTCCGATCAGGACCAGGCCCGTGCCGGACGGCGCGTACGTGTTCCACGCGCGCCTCAAAGCGACGTCAGCATAAAGGAAGGGGCCTGCCAGGGCCGAAGCCTGCCGGGGGTGCGGGATTGTCCGAAAGGGTTACTAAGTGCTAGCTAAGTGTAGAGTCAAGATGCAAACCGAGATCTTTCACAGTAGCGATAATAGGTATGACGGTACCATTGAAAATAAGAGGAGGAAGAGAGCTAAGCGTCACCCTATCCATCATGCGTGAGCTTCCAATTATAATGGCCTGACACTTCGAGGGGTTTACTGACACCCCGAAACTATCAGACCACTTTTTGATAGCATCCAGTGGCGTGCATTGCATATAGGCATATAAGTAGTGCCTACCTCGATATATCAACATAAGTCTGTCAATTACATTTTAGTGTGTGTGCCCCACAGTTAAGAAACTCACTAAATTATCATACCTAACAAAAAAACAAAATCTTCATACAAACACGCGCGGCAGTGGGCAGTCGCCGGATGGCCTACTCGGCTCCCGTACTATTCGCACTTTGCCATTGGTCTTTACTCGTTCAAGTTAATACGACAAAATTAAAAATACGTACGTCTCACGCGTAATACCATGACGTTCGACCTTCGCAATTTATCACCCTTAAGTAGGCATGCCTACTCAAATAACCACCCACACTTTTGATCTCATTTTTTTTTTCTGATTAGTGACCGCGTTTGTCTAGACTAGACCCGGCCTAGTGCCTACCTATTCTGAAAACCAATGCACGCCACTGATAGCATCTAAGTCTCGGTTTACATCTGCTATAGCGTCCGACAAACCTTCCACCCGCTCAGCTGTGTACAATTGAAGACCATCAGCATATAGATGATACGAACATCGAAGACAGTGGCGCCGATTCCCTTGTTCACAAACTAAACTAAATTTAAGTTCAGTGCATCTTTTTCTTTCTATTTCATTAAGAAAAGGACAGGAGATAAATATTAGTTTAGTCGTGTCAAATTAAGATACTCCATAGACAATTTAGACGTGATTAAAAAATTGGCTATTAAAAATACGTCAATTTACGTCAGGCACCGAGTAATTTGACAGGTCTAAACTAATATTTATCTCCTGTCCTTTTCTTAATGAAATAGAAAGAAAAAGATGCACTGAAATTAAATTTAGTTTCGTTTGTGAACAAGGGAATCGGCGCCAGTGAGTAATAAAATTAATGAAGATGGAGAATAACAATGGAGAAGTTATAATTTTTTTAATTTTTTTTTTCATACTTAGAACTGCTCTTGTGAACAGTAGTCTTTTTGCGGAACCGACATTGTTAATAGGGACCATCGAATTTATTTAAAAAATCCCTTTTTGTTTCCAGAATATCCACATCAGCAAAACCACGTGAGCTAATAATAGAGTACTCCGCCCGGCCCGCGGACGAAAACCTCCCTCCAGTATACATAGAACTAGAAAAATACATGAGGGACACGGTGCAAGACGCTTTAGACTTTATTGAGGACCATCGGTAAGTCTTAATTATAATAATAGAGTATTCAGCCCGGCCCACAGACGAAAAACTCCTATTTTTAGGGTTCCGTACCGCGAAATTAAAAAACGGAACCCTTATTAGATCACTTTGTTGTCCGTCCGTCTGTCTGTCTGTCAAGACCCTTTTTCTCAGGAACGCGTAGAGGTATCAAGCTGGAATTTATATCAAATACTCAGGTCTACTGTCCCTTGGAGCCGTGAACAAATCAAACTTCTAAGCCAACGCAATTAAAAGATACAGCCGTTTATGCCGCAAACTTCCGCAAGTTTTCGACACTCGCAAGGGAATCAAAACCTACAGGGTACTTCCCGTGAACTCAGAATCTTGAAATTTGGTACGAAGCAACGTCTTATAGCACAGATAAAGGAAAAATTGCGAAAACCGTAATTTTTCAGTTACATCATATAATTAAAAACAACCGAGCGTGCTTATGACCACACGACTGAAGTGAAACTTCAAACGTATTTGGCTATGAGAGGAAGAGAGAAAGAAAATGTGCGCGCGCACTGCTTTCTCTTGCTTATATTCCCCACTCAACTCCCGTTCGCCTCGCCCGATCACACTTTTCGTAACGCTTACGTCACGCGTTCGCCAGCTTACTCCCCAAGTCAAGCGTGCGTAAGGAAGTTTAACTTCAAAAATATTTTAAACAGGTTTGTACGGAACCCTCAGTGCGTGAGTCCATGGTTTTTTTTATCGAGGTTTTTTTACCATTTTCGAACGTTTTCTTATAATTTTCCTTTCGTTTACAGACACGACCCCACAGAGATTTACGGAGACGAGATGTATGATGAATTTATGAGCATTCCACACCCCACCATTGACCCTAAGAACATATTTAAACAGTTTCTGTATGTTCTGGAACAATTAGGTGAGTTTCCTTAAATAAATTAAAAATAGAAGGGCTTGTAGCTAAGTAATAACAGCCGCACAGGTCGATCGATCAGGTTAAGCTACGCTTGCCGCGGTCGGTCCGTGGATGGGTGACCATCTTTACATATCAAAACTCCTCCGTGTCTCGGAAAGCACGTTAAGCCGTTGGTCCCGGCTGTCATTGGTGGATCTTAGACAGTCGTTACGGGTAATCGGGAGCCCGAAAGTCTGACAACCAGTCTTACCAAGGACCAAGAAGTATTGTATTACCCAGTAACTGGTTGTGGAGGTCAGATAGGTGTCGGCTACCTCCATACAAAATTTTATCAAAATTGGTCCAGCCGTTTGAGCGTGAAGAAGTAACAAACATATAAGGGGCCGTCCATTAATCAAATGATGTTTTTTTTTTTTTGTATTTTTTAACCCCCCCTCTCCCCTGGTGATACATGGTGAGGTTTAAGTGTACCCCCCCTCCCCTATATCACGTGTATTTTTTTGTACCTACAAAGAACCTTAATTTTTATTGAATACTCGTTTGACGAAAAAATAACTAGACGTAAAGCCGCTTTTCGGTTGAGTCCCGCGCGTTTGCCGAAAGAATTAACCGATTCCGTGCGGATAGCGCCGTAGAAGCGCCATGGCTATTTTCTGTGAATGGCGTGTGGCGCCCGAGAGGAGCCAAAATCTCGGATAAAACACCATTTTTCAGTGGTTATCCGTAAATGAAAGTGTCCTTATTTGTCACGCAGATTACGATTCCAGTGTTAGCTTCGGGATATTGCATGAAAACGCATACTTCAGGAGTATGCGTTTGAAAAATTTGTTCGCCGCCAGGCGCTATAGTTTGAAAAAACTACCATCGCACTGAATCGGTTAATACACGTGATATACAGGGTGTTACGGAAAGGGTATATCAATACAAACGGGTTGAAGAGTGTATCTGATCTAGAATCTCTGTACAAAATTTCAGCTCAAAAGCAGTAACTTTGAAAATGCTTAATATTCTTTTATTTCGATAGTTTATTAAATTGAAATCATAACAAACGTGTCACCGCACTACGAGGGTCATTATCCATTATCTGTAGTGTGTATGTGCGCCTAGTACACGCACATCACGCCGCCGCGCGCCAGTGCAGCGCCGTGATGTCGAAATTAAAAAATATTAAGCATTTTCAAAGTTAATGCTTTTGAGCTGAAATTTTGTACAGGGATTCTAGACCAGATACACTCTTCAACCCGTTTGTGTTGATACACCCTTTCCGTAACACCCTGTATTATTACACCCCCCTCCCCCTTGTGATATTTCGTGATTTTTTATGGACATTCGAGCCTCACGTGATTAATAGACAGCCCTAAACACACACACACTCACAAACTTTCGCCTTTATAATATTAGTGTGATTATACTTTATGTATGTTTTTATTGTTTTGTGTAAATGGTACACCACAGACTGCCTACAGGATTTGTATGTCCTTCCCCTTTTTAATCTCTTTTTAATTTTAAGTTTTTTTTTTTCATTGTTCGTCTCAACCAAAGCACCTGCCATCTAATCTCTTCACCACCCTTGGTTGACTGGTAGAGAATGCCTAAGGCATTAAGTCCGCCTTTGTACCTTTTTGTGCGAAAAGTTTAAATAAATAAATAAATCCATCCATAGGTTGTCTTTAAAAGATCGCTCTTAGCGATAAGACCGCCCATTGTGTCACCCATTGTCAGTGGCGTGCATTGCATATAGGCATATAAGCAGTGCCTACCTCGATATATCAACATAAGCCTGTCAATTACATTTTAATATGTGCCCCACAATTAAGAAACTCACTAAATTATCATACCTAATAAAAAACAAAATCTTCATACAAACACGCGCGACAGTAGGCAGTCGCCAGACGGCCAACTCGGCTCCCGTACTATTCGCACATTGTCATTGGTCTTTACTCGTTCAAGTTAATACGACAAAATTAGAAATACGTACGTCTCACGCGTTCGTCCATGACGTTCGACCTTCGTAATTTATCACCCTTAAGTAGGCATGCCTACTCAAATAACCACACTTTTGACCTCACTCTTTTTTCTGATTAGTGACCGCGTTTGCCTAGACTAGACCCGGCCTAGTGCCTACCTATTCTGAAAACCAATGCACGCCACTGCCCATTGTAAAGTTTCTTTATTTATGTCTGTGATTTATATGGTGTACATAATAAAGAGTATTCTATTCTATTCTATTGAATTTCAGGCCCCTACGCAGCCGACAAAGCAGCAGTCTCCTTACTTATAAAGCTAGAAAAACTAAAAATTAAAATCCCTTACGAAAGACATTTTATCCTTATGTGTTTATGCACCACCGTCTTTATAAAAATTCGATGTTACACCGAACTACTATTCGACCAAATCGAAAACGAATGGGAAAGAATCAAGACGTTTTCGTCCCCAAAAATAATGAGATTTGCTGAAATTTTAGAGACATTTAAACCGCCGGATACTCGAAACCAGAATTTGGTTAGGCATGATAGTGGTAATATCCCGACGGATACTAAAGATGACAATGAGACTGTTACCGGTTGTGATACTATAATTAAAGAAAGCATGAAGAAAATGTTAAATGATATTGAAGAATGTGATTTCAAGGCTTTAGGGAATAAAATACAAGACAGAGTTAACACTTACGAGTCGGATTTAAAAGATCTTGACTCTCCCACCGATGAAAACTCTAAAATGAGCTCAAACCATCCGGATACTCAAATATGTCAGACGGATATTAAGGAAAATACTTATAATAGCAATGAAATTTCAAAAAGCCCATCGAATACTACCGTAAGTGAGACTGATAGTACAGATAAAACCGAAAATTCCATAAATAAGACGGATACTCAGATGGATACTCGTGTAAGTGGAATGGATATTCGTGGCAACGAAATTATAGTGCAGCCGAGAGGTCTAATAGGGTTTACAAGGCGTTCCGGATATAGACTGAGGTATGGCATTCCTAGTTATTATTTTAATTTTAATAAATAAGTGGCTTGTCTTATTTTTAAGAACTTTATTATTTTGTAATGTTGAACGAACGAATAAATTAATTTGACTTACGACTTTTTGATATAGTAGTTGCAAGTGCGACTGCTTTGCGCCCTGGTTGAGACGTCCTGGGTTCGATTCTCAGGTCACTAAAAGTGTTATTGACGTTTTTTCAGTAGCAGTTCGGAGTTTCTATCTGTGCATGTTTGGTGGTATTAGACATAAAAATACTATCGAAATTGGTTTAACCGTGAAAACGTAACAAATAGATAAATATCACATTAAATAATATCAGTCTTACCACAAAAAAAACTTAGGTACGCTTTAAACACGTGTTTAGCAAAAGTGACACCACAAAACCATGTTTAGCCATTATTTAGGATTAGACATGGCTTAGACGTTGTTTAAATTTAAACAAAAACAGCAGTTTAGCACGCGTTTAACCCTCGCCATATTGCTATACAGGGTGAAATTTTAATCACCGTTTTCCTCGTAAGGAGGTCATTGTACTCATCATTATGAACAACTTTTACTAAGGGACCAAACCTGAAATCGCGAAATAAAAAAATCTGCTGTTCCCTATATTTTGACGAGTTATTTATGCGAACATAAATGTAGGGAACAACAGATTTTTTTTTTCACGATTTAATTTTGGTCCCATAGTAAAAGTTGTTCATAATGATGAGTACAATGACCCGTTAAGGGCCAAAGCACACACGCTACTTTTTGCATCGGCGATCGGCGATTTTGCAGCTGTATCGATGCTGCATCGCGTTTTGGCGACTCTGCGTTCGGACGTGGTATCGGAATCGCGCATTTAGCTTCTAAAAAGCAGCTGAATCGCTGATCGCCGATGCAAAAAGTAGCGCGTGTGCTTTGGCCCTAAGAGGTTTTGCGTTAATTCAATAACATCCTGTATAAATAAATGTGATCTTACAGGGGTAAAACCAGACTACAAAGAAACAATGCGGCCAGGGTACTGCAGATGCAACAGAATCCAGATGCGTTGTGTGGTATCGTGTATATGAAGGAACCGCTAATCGCGAAGATTATGTTCAGTATGATGGTGGTAAGTCCTATCTGCTTAGCCTTTTAACCCAATTATGTTGTGGTCAGCTTGCAGTTCAACCGGATGCAGCTGAGTACCAGTATTTTACATGGAGCGACTGCCTATCTGACCTCCACAACCCAGTTACTGGGTAATACGAAACCCCATGGTAAGACTGGTTGTCAGATTTTCGTGCTTCTCTGACGACCCGTAACGACTGTCAAAGATCCACGAATGACAGACGAGACCAACAGCTTAACGTGCTTTTCGAGGGCACGGAGGGGTCTTGGTATGTAAAGATGGTCACCCATCCACGGACCAACCGCGGCAAGTGTAGCTTTACCTGATCGATCGATCCGGGCGACTGTTATTACTTAGCCACAAGCCCCACGCACCCACGCATTTATCAAAAATTATACATCTTGCCTATTGTGACCAAGGAGTTTTGTATCGCTAATGTGTAAAATATAGATGCAAAAAAAACCGGCCTGGACGAACCTTTCCGTGTATTTGGATTTTTTAAAATTAAATAAAAATAATAATACATAACATAATCAGCCTATAATGTTCCCACTGCTGGGACACAGGCCTCCTCTCTGTGAGAGGGAGTGGGCCTTAATTCACCACGCGGGCCCAGTACGGGTTGATAGATGTCACATGTCTTCGAATTTTGGTTCTAGGACAGCCGGTTTTTTGGTTTTTCCGGTTTTTTGGTTTTGAGAGCAGTGGTGATGAAATAATTTACATTAAGTAAAGTGCCTGTCTGGGTTCGAACCTACGACCTACAACTCGTAAGTCACGGCACTTACCACTTGGCCACCATTACTCAAAAAAAAAAAAAAACATGAAATTATAATTAATTTGCTGGGTAACCTGATACCCTTTGTTAAGATTGTCAGACTTTACAAGACCAGTTGTGTATGTAAAATACCATGCTAAGCAATTTTTTCTGGCCCTCGAATTCACCATGCTTTATTTATAGGACATGTCCCGTAGTAACAGCCGTCTCAGCTACATCTCGGCTCAATACTGCGCCACTGAGACTCCTGCCGACCCCGGCACGGAACCGCGCGAGTGTCAGCGACAGGGGAAGAGGCAAGAGGATGTGTTGAAGAAGTAAGTAGTACTCTCACTGTTTCAGAAACTTTTATAGAGGATTTATAGCATGGGTTAGATAAAACGAATTATTAAATAATGTTCGTTGGTAAGCGCATCAATTCAATTCAATTCAATTCATTTATTCAATAACAATTTTTACATCGTGTCTGAATTTCTAATACCAAATACATAAGAACATCATGCATGCAATCTACATTTATGTCATTACAATTAAAATCAGAAAAATAATAAAAAAAATTATAAAATTTGTCATAGTCAATTCATAATAGTCAATCCATAATATTCAATAAAATTTATTTATGTTACTTTCGACTTGTATTAAATTATAATTCATCAATGGAATATAGACACTTATTTAACAAGAACCGTTTAAGCTTATTCTGAAACTCACTTGTATGTACTAGACTTTTTAATTCTGTCGGCAGTTTATTGAACATTTTTAATGACTTGTGGTAGGCGCTATGCTTTACAACGTTCAGGTGAGGCACTTGTTTCATTTGGAGATCTTTCCTTCTTGTACTCTCCCTTTTTTGCCTTTCATCTTCAGTCTCATATTCAAAGATATATTTTGATAAGTGGCTAAGTAGGACCAAAATATACAAACTTGGGACTGTCAATATATTTAAGTCATTAAAATGTGGCTTGCATGATTCTTGCTGTTGAATTCTAACTATGGTTCTGATTGCTCTCTTCTGAATTACAAAAGCTTTATGAGTATTGTAATCATAACTTCCTCCCCAGAAAAGTATACTATATCTCAGTTTAGACTCAACTAATGTGTAATAGACCATTTTTAAGTGTTTTGTGGTTACCTCATTTCTTAAACTTCTTAGTACGTAACAGGCAGAGCTGATTGCTTTCTCCAGGTATGTCAGCTCTTGTTTCCATTGTAACTGGCTATCGATATGAACTCCCAGAAACTTAACCACTGGGACCACGTTCACAATTTCTCCATTTATGACGCAGTCAATGCTTTCTTTATTTTTGGAAGTGGAACGAAAAAGCATTACATTGGTTTTGCTGGCATTAACTTTAAGACTGTTAACAGCAAACCAACTGTGGAAGATATCTAAGGTTTGATTAACTATTGAATTAAGAGCGTGTATATTGTCAGCCGAAACAACCGCATTAGTATCGTCGGCGAACACTACAAGCTGGATAGATCCCGCAGCTTTTTCGCTCATGTGTTGTATAAGGTCATTAACAAACGCGATAAAAAATATCACTCAAACATCACTTGAGAACGGTTGGACCACAGATATAGATGACCTAGATAACGCAAGTATCACGAACTGTATGAAAACTAAGCGTGCCACTTTTTGACTACCTACTATGACGTCACAAGCTCGCGCCCTCTCGCTCACGCTCACCCAGCCAGCAGTACGCAGGACTGAGCGCGAAAGTGGCGGCTTATGATTTTCGATCGTAAACTGGTGCGATTTTTCGCACGCGAAGTAGGTGCTCTCGCGTTATCTAGGTATATCTATATCTGTGGGTTGGACCGATTTGGCTATTATTTAATTTTCGTAATAGTCCGAAATAGGTTTTTAGGGAAAGATAAAAACTGGGTAAGTTTTCCGGAAAAATTTCAAACGTCCTTTTTTCTATGGGATTTTTGTATGAACTATTGAATTTTATTTTATAATTTGATGTGTAAAAGTAATTCCGATATCCAGAATAAACAATTTCATTACCGTGGGCCGGTCGCTCTGTTATTTTCCCATTTATAAATGAAATCTCTTTCTACGACACACTGGCGAAGGGTGAATTTATGACAGAGGAAAGCCGGAGCAAAAAAAAAAAAACGCCAAAAAAGTCAATAAACCGTTTCATTAAATTCCTATTTATATCTGCTTTTCTATTAGGTACTAGCTTCTGCCCGCGACTTCGTCCGCGTGAAATTTCACCCTCCCTCCATTCACCCTCTTAGGGTTGGAATTTCGAAAAACACTTTCTTAGTGGATACTTACTCTTCACAAAGAACACACCCTCCACGTAACCTACGACAAACTTATTATTTGCGGTTGGTACAGTAATCGGGTCTAGGGATCGAACCGCAAAATTAAGTTTGTTTTTTATTGTATATACTTTTCCGGGATAAAAAGTACCCAGTTTGGTGCCCAGGATATTGAAGAATAATTATATCAAGTTTCATCGTAATCGAACCGGTAGTTTTTGCGTGATGCCTGAACAAACAGACAGACAGACAAAAAATTTTTTAATCACATTTTTGGGTTCGGTGTCGGTCTAGTAACACCCCCTGCCATTTATTTTTTTGATATTTTCAATGTACAGAATTTTCACTTCTACAGATTTATTATAAGTATATAGATGAGCTTCATGCGAATAAGCGAAAAACGACAGAGGATGAATTGACTATAGAGTGGTTGTGTTCTTAATTTTCGAAGGGAAGCCGGTGGGAATCGAGTTGTATGGCACCTTTGCCACTGCTACGACGTAAATCTACATGGTCTCCGACACACGACACCCTTTGCACGACAACACTCTTGTGCCACAAAGGCTGAAAAGCCGAAATAGTTTCTTAAAGTGTGTCGTCCCACTCACTGGCGAACCACCACAGGAAAGACTGAAGCTGTGGCGAGACAGTGCTTCCTTACCCAAACCGTTCGTTCCACCCGCTGAGGACCTCCCACCTGGACATGAGTTACCTTGGGTAACCTGGAAGTCTTTAAACCGACTCCGGACCCAGGTTGGCCGAAGCAAGGAAAACCTGTTCAGGTGGAGATTTATAGACGACTCCGCCTTGGAGTGTAAATGTGGTGCTGTTCCACAAACGATGGGACACTTAATATCGTGCCCTGCGTGTCCTGTCAGCTGCACGTTACAGGAACTGATGGACGCTAGTGATGGCGCCAAACAAGTGGCCGAATTCTGGGCCGAGTACATTTAGATTGCTATCGACACGTTAAGAAGAAGAAGAATCTCACAAATAATTTACCTATTATTGTCCCCAGGTTCCGTATGCATGAATGTAACTTGCTGCTAACTACTTCGGCGTTAGAAGAAGGCATAGACTTGCCTCGATGTAACCTCGTTTTGAGGTGGGACATACCTGTTTCGTGAGTATTATTCTTTTATACGAGTGAGTATTATTATTATTCTTTAAGAGAGCAGTGGTGGCCCAGTGGTAAAGGTCGCAACTTACGAGTTTTAGGTCGTAGGTTCGAACCCAGACAGGCGCTTTACTTTGTGTAAATTATTTCATCACCACTGCTCTCAAAAACGGTGAAGGAAAACATCGTGAGGAAACCGGCATGTCCTAGAACCAAAAATTCGAAGACATGTGACATCTACCAACCCGCACTGGGCCCGTGTGGTGGATTATGGCCCATTCCCTCTTACAGAGAGGAGGCCTGTGTCCCAGCAGTGGGAACATTATAGGCTGATTATGTATTCTTTTATACCCGACTACGGTGAAGCAAAAAGGAGGGTTATGATTTTTGACCAGTATGTATGTATTTATTTTCATCTGTTCCCTCGTATCTTCTAAACTACTTATCACAATTGGACAGATGAGGTATCGTTGGAAGCGTCTTGATCATCCGCTGGTTATAGGCTATGTGACGTCACATTAAATTGAACTAGGCGCCCTCTAGCGGACATAAAGTCATGATCTAAAAAAAAAATATATCATGCCGTGTTTTGGTATCAACTTTCATGTTTCATCCTTTTCAGTAGTCGGGTTTTAGTTTTTAAACTTATTTTTTTAATATCTACTAGCTGCGCCCCGCGGTTTCACCTGCATAAGTTTTGATCCCGTGGAAAAATCGGGATAAAATTTATCATAATGTGTTAATCTTGGTTATAAACTATCTTTGTGCCAAATTTCATCCAAATCAGTTCTTGTGTAGTCTTTGTGTGAAAGAGTAAAAAACATACAAACACACTCACAAACTTTCGCCTTTGTAATATTAGTGTGATGTTTGATGGCCATAGACCTTTATACATCATAGGTTCTGACATTAGCACTTTTTTATTACCAGCAATCAAGATTCCTTGATATCGCTGTTCCACCCACATAAGTGTCCCGTGGGAATATCGGGATAAAAAGCCTAGCCTATATGCCAGGGTGTCAGCTACCTCCATACCAAATTTTATCAAAATTGATCCAGCCGTTTGTGCGTGAAGAAGTAACAAACATACAAACACACTCACAAACTTTCGCTTTTATAATATTAGTGTGATTGTTCTCATATGATGATGATTATTATCTTAATAGGAATAAAGTTCTTTAACCGGTCAAGCGACGCGCGTCGCCCATTGGCGACGAAACAATAGAAAATCAATTGTGTCTCATTAGCGGAGCTTGACAGAATAAATAGATTTTTACTTTAATTCACCCTAGATACCGCTCCTACGGCCTCTGTCGCGGCCGTGCTCGTGCGACTAGATCCACAGCAGCCCTGCTATGCAGCAACAATGCCGAGACCACGCAGATGTTGCTACACAACGTTGCCACTTATAGAGAGCTTGATCAGGTAAGAAAGTTCAATAAATGTTTAAGTTATAAAGTAGAATAGAAAACTTTTATTTCAGATAGGAGTCCATAGGGTTAGTAACAATTTTATCTGCACCCATGCTATAAATCCTCTATAAAAGTTTCTGAAACAGTTAGCTTATTGCCAACATTAAAACAACCAGTGTCATAGTAACACCATAATATCATCCAAACAAGTGTTATTGTGTTGTACTAAATTTCATTATGCAACTCGTTTTCAAAAAAAAGAACCTTGTCATGCACGCGCGTTTCGCTACCACAGCGCAGTAATTTAAAAAAAGAACTATAGGTTATTCGAATTCACGTCGTATCCCGCCGGCCGCCATTTTTGTTCGATATTAGTATTGCAAAAAACTGTTTCAGAACGTTTTTTTAGAGGATTCATATCATGGATACAGATAAAAGTAAACTTTCATCTCTATGAAAAGATTATTCGGCAACTATCCATGCAGTATCCGGCCTGGACATTAGGTCAATATCCGGCCGGATAAATTATGAATTGAGTTTTTAATTTCAATAACAAGTACAAGTCGGACTCTCGCAATAGGGTGCTGTACCACCAAAACTAGGCTTAGTAATAGGTCCCAATTTCACCTTTTGGCTACGAACCATAAAAAATGTGACATTCCTATAATCCTATGATACGGCGACGAAATTTGTTTATAGGAAAGCTGAACCTCTCCAACTTCGGATACAACCAGACCGCGGTCGATCGAATACATCTTGAATTCTTGACATATTATGACATTTTTCGATATACGATGTTGTTGATATTCTGCTTCGACTGTCGGCGTCGATACATCCTTATCAATCCAGACTAACCTTTTATTTTACAGATTATAAGCAGAAAATGCGGCTGCGGCATTCAAGACGAACCTCCACAAACCGAAGAAGATCATGCTGACGCATTCACAAACTTTGTCAAACCTTACTCTCCTAATGACAACGTCACTAACTTGAATACTACTAGTCAAAAAGTTAACTTTGAAGATACTATCAAAAGTAAAGATGGCTCTGTCACGTCTGAATTAGTTAATGACAATGTCATTAACTTCAATGTTAATCAAAAAGGTGAAAGAAGAAAATCTAAAGATAAGAGTGAAAATGATGCAAAAGATGCTATGGAAACTAGTGAAAAAAGAAATGATTTAGAAAAAGATAAAGATGAAAAGAATATCAGTAAAGAGATTGGCGAAGAAAATAGCATAAAAAGTCAAAATATATGTATAGACAACGATTCTAGTAACAATGATAACAAAATAGAAATCTCTGAAGGAAACAACAACAAACGAACAGAGAGTATAGACAATAATAATTTAGGAGGAGTTAATAATAATAGTATAAACAACAGCATAGACAATGGCAATGCCAATGTCATAACAAATGACAAAATTAATGAAGCTATGGACATAGTTAATGATACGATTAACACCGTCAATGATGCGATAAATAAAGTTAATGCAGCCATAAAAAAAGATGGAATGGACGATATTATAAACCAAATGGAAGATTTAACTGCTAGTGGCAGTTTTAACGAAGAAAAAATACAACAAAATAGCGAAACTGGAGAGAGAGAAATTAATATTGATAATATTAAAACAGAAATTGATTCTAAGGATGAAAATCAAAACTCTGATCATAATATCGATGAATATCACAAATCTCACGACACTAATATCGAAACGGGCAGCAACGATATTCCAAATTCGAACAGTACTGATGATATTACGAAAAAAACGACTATCACCATTACTGGTATTACAAATTCGAACAATCCAAAGAATGATACACAACAATTGACTATCGCTGATACTGAGAATCCTGATAGTCAAGATATTAAAGAAGATGAACCGAGTGTTTACTGTAATAAATGTTTTAATGTGAAGTTGAATGGTGTATGTTTGTGTTCGAATGTGAACCTCTATTATCAGTTATTGTCTAAAGCTAATCTCAGTAGAAGTGATAGTAGAAAGAATTTCAGTGATTCTGATAGTTCAGCGAGCGTGGATCTGAGCACGGCAATTGCGCTTATTAATAGGTGAGTATTTTTTAATATTTTTTTTTTACTATAGGATTTAACGCAAAAAACGCAAGTTTTATGACGCCTAAAAGTATATGATCGACTACAGTAAAAAAATCAGAAAAATATATGATATTCTTCAGGATATATGCTGGTTAGATAGTGTATTGAAAACATAATACAACTAATTTGATACAATAGAAATAAAAACATGAACATACCTCTAAAAACTTCCTTTTCATAATAAAAACCATACTAATATACATACAATCATTCTGATTTCTTGTCACATTATTCTACAAGCAACATACTAAAACTCTAGTGTTTTAATTTTTTAGTCTAAACAATAGTTTTTTTTTTTTGTAAAGACATAATTGCTTCATATTTTGCAATATTTAACTAGCGTTGTGTCATCGCGCTTCTCTTTCTTTTCTATGCAGTCTGACAGTGACCGCGCTTTAGGTCATGCAGTCCCTTTGAACGAGGGACATACTTTAAGGGAGTGTAGTACTCATGCAAATGAACAACTTTTAATATGGGGCGGACACAAAAATATGAAAAAAAGTAGCCGATCCCTACATTTTGTCCAGTTATGCGAACATAAATGTATAGAGCGGAGGCGGAGTGATGTTGTAAGAAAGGGGTTTGAAGGTTTTGGCCCTAAAATCAGCCGCCATTTTGATTTTTTTTCAGAATCGCGGTGCACAACAAAAGTTATATATTTAGATAGAGGACACTTATACGAACAAAAAATGTTATATAACATAATATCCTAAAGCGTCAGGTTTCGGAGTTATTCACCGAAATATGAGTCGAAAACAACAAGGATTTTTTTGTTTTTTTCCCTCCAGGTAAGCATATTGAACTATTGAGGTAATAGAAACGTTATGAAACCTTTATGGAGAAGAAACAAATGAAGAATAGACATTTTTTTAATAAATAATTAAACACGGCAATTTATAGTTCGTTTTATAATCCCAGAGACTAATCTGACAAGTGTAAAGTCAAACTTCTATACTAAAAAAAAACGAAAACACAATAGACTTAAATGTCAGATTAGTCTCTGGGATTAAAAAACGAACTATAAATAGCCGTTTTTAATTATTTGTTTAAAAAATGTCTATTCATCATTTGTTTCTTCTCCATAAAGGTTTCATAACGTTTCTATTACCCCAATAGTCCAATATGTTTTCCTGGAGGGAAAAAAAACAAAAAATCCTTGTTGTTTTCGACTTATATTTCGGTGAATAACTCCGAAACCTGACGCTTTAGGATATTATGTTAATTACATTTTTTGTTTGTATTAGTGTCCTCTATCTAAATATATAACTTTTGTTGTACACCGCGATTCTGAAAAAAAGTCAAAATGGCGGCCGACCTTAGGGCCACCCTCCATACAAAAATCTTCTAACCCCTTTCATAAAAAAGAGTGGTCTAAAATTGCCTACAAGCAGTGAGCAAGGTGGTTGTTTGTGCTTGTTTCTTTTTTATCTGTGTGACAAGAGGTTTTTGTCTTGAAGTGAGACAGTTTCAAAACACATTAATTGGCGCAAAGCTTTGAATTCTGACTAAAGTTAAAACTCGTTTTGTAATAAGATGTAATCATGTATTTTCAAGCCACAAAATAACTCCTTTTTAGCTCCCCTTGGTGATACGTGGTGAGGTTTAAGAGACTACCCTCCCCCCCATATCACGTGTATTTTGTAGTACCTACACAGAATCATATTTTTTTTTTAATATGTATAAATTACAGGTATAAATATCATCTAATTGTATTATAGAAAATTAAACACTGCAATAATAACGTTTAGAGGTAGACAGAAAGGTTGCGGGTTGTTTTAGACTGACATAAATATTATGAAAGAAATGCGAAAAATAAATACACGTAACGCCGCTTTTCGGTTGAGTATCGAAAAAAAAAATAAATACACGTGATATATTACCACACCCCCCCGTCCCCTCTTGTGATATTTCGTGATTTTTGAAGTGAAACTTCTTTACGCACGCTTGACTTGGGGAGTAAGCTGGCGAACGCGTGACGTAAGCGGTACGAAAAGTGTGATCGGGCGAGGCGAACAGGACTTGAGTGGGGGATATAAGCCAGAGAAAGCAGTGCGCGCGCACATTTTCTTTCTCTCTTCCTCTCATAGCCAAATACGTTTGAAGTTTCACTTCAGTCGTGTGGTCATAAGCACACTCGGTTTTTTTTTATGGACGAGGGGTCCATCCCCCTCTTTCGAGCCTCACGTGATTAATGGACAGCCTTATGTATCTATGTATGTCCGTTTCTTTTTCTCAGATACTGCGGCAAACTCCCCTCAGACACGTTCACCCGTCTCGCTCCTCAATGGTGGATGGAAGAAGTCCAACTACCAGTCACAAGATCTGGGGAAACTAAGACAGCTTACATCTGCACGTTGCGACTGCCTCTCAACTGTCCCGTCAAGTACAATATAGTGGTGAGTCCATCATCATCTGCCTAGCCTTTTCCCAATTATGTATGTTGGGTTCGGCTTCCAGTCTAACCGGATGCAGCTGAATACCAGTATTTTACATGAAGCGACTGCCTATCTGACCCCCACAATCCAGTTACTGGGTAATACGATACCTCTTGGAAAGACTGGTTGTCTGACAAATTGTGATAAGTTAAAAGAGAATATCCGGATAAAAGTGTCCTATTTGTTAATCCTGGTTATAAACTATCTGTGTGCCAAATTTCATCGAAATCAGTTCGGTAGTTTTTGCGTGAAAGAGTAACAAACATACATCCATCCATCCATCCATCCTCACAAACTTTCGCATGTATAATGTTAGTAGAATAGAATTAGTAGATAGTAGAAAAGTAGAATAGTAGAAAAGTAGAATAGTAGAATATTAGTAGAAAGTAGGATAGTAGGATTAGTTTGTTTCCTATCCGATTACTGAGAAGAAACATCGCAACAAACTCACAGGTCAAATCAACCAGGCCAAAATTCAGACAAGAGAAATTCAAATAACTAGAAAAACTACAAACATTCCTCTTTTGGTAGGACCTCGAAAGCCTCTAATATGTAATGTAAACAAATATGAATAAATAGAAAAGTAACTTTAATTCCTACATAATAAAGTTCAGTTTACGCTACAGCTTCAAACATTTTTATAACTTTTTCAATATTGGTAGTCACTGTGAAATCAACTTAATTGTCATTGAAATAAAGTTGATATTTGTTTAACTTGAAATAGGGCGGGATTGTGCAACACTGCGCACTTTTACTATGACAATTCTTCTTTTCCCAGGGTCACCCTATGCCAACAAGGGTGTTAGCCAGAAGGATGGTGGCGCTCCAAGCTTGCAGGATACTCCACAAGTCTGGGGAACTCGATAACCAACTGATGCCTATAGGTGAGTTTACCAATTCCATCGTCTCTTTGGTCGATAACAAAGGCAAATCTAATCAAAAGTCATTTATTCAAACTAGGCTGAGAATCAGCACTTTTCGAACTGTTACTAAGCCGACCCTGTTTGTCTTTTTAAAAAAAAAGAACAATATTTCTACTGAACCACTTTTATTGCCACAGTACAAATACACAGTCACACACACGTTTTGGCACAATAATTAGGCAATTTAGGCAATGTCCCTCTTAATAACTCCCTTAATTGGGCACACTAGATTACGCGACCGCGTCCAGAATCTAACTGATTTAATTATACATTATATTCCTATGCACTGGGTAAAAATGCAACCTAAGTACTTTTGTAAAGGAAAAGTACAGTTTATAAGTAAAAGCTGACTTAGGCTTTATTACCTTGTATTAAGGGTTATAACAGAACGTCAAAATTACAAAGACAGTCCCCCGGCACGCCCGCCCTTCACCACTTCCTAGTGCTTTCGCTGGGGAGAAGAAGTGGCGGAACAAACTCCCCAGCAGCACAGCTGTCTGTTCAGTTAGAAAATAATTTATTTTATACAGTACTAAGTATGCAAAGTAATTAACATTAAAAGACACAGAAAATTTATTTGCCATAGGTTAGCTAGCCACGTCAATATACCAACAAATACAATAAACACTATACGTACTCAATAAAAAAAAAATTAAAATAAAAATGTAAACAAAAAAAAAACTTACTGACCAAATAAAAGCCTCCAGGTATAAAGGGCGTGATAGCTTACATATTTATGCAATGCTGGGTTCTGTTTACATAGCTGTCACTTGAAGTCACAAATGATAAACTAGGATAGTTGGTTAAAAAAAAAGGTTCAAAGGGATGCGCTAATGTAGCCCGCGAAATTCAAACGGGGATTGAAAATTTTATTTGGAGCCAGACATACTTCTTCTTCTTCTAAGCGTGTCGATAGCAATCTAAATGTATTCGGCCCAGAATTCGGCTACTTGTTTGGCGCCATCACTAGCGTCCATCAGTTCCTGTAATGTGCAGCTGACAGGACACGCAGGGCACGATATTAAGTGTCCCATCGTTTGTGGAACAGCACCACATTTACACTCCAAGGTGGAGTCGTCTATAAATCTCCACCAGCATAACTATTCACCACCACTCGATACGCTTCCGTACCGTATCGAATATCAATCAATGTTATCGTAGGAGTCCTCTAAACGCTCTTAAAAAATCCAAAACCTGAAAATTTTGTCAGTTTAAATCAAATAGACGACCGCCATTATTCCGACAGCTGTTTGCAGTCGGGGGCAAAGCAAATCAGGTTATCGAAATGTGCCATTTTCGATACAATAGCCTGTCGGATGGTTGTGAATAGCTATGCTGAACAGGTTATTATTGCCGCGCCATTTTGTTTTCAAAATTCTGGCCACTATTATGTTTTCTGTTTGCATTAATGTCAACTATCGATTTATAATACAAGATTCATGCGTGTGTGACCGCCATTTTGAAAAAAAAAATCAAAATGGTGGACCGATAGGTATGCCACAGATCTTCAAAGCCCTTTATTTACGTGTTTTGCAATTTGCAGGTCAGTGTCAGGTTGTATGTTGATTAAAATATGATTCGCGACCGTGACAACGTGTATACAGGGTGTTACGGAAAGGGTATATCAATACAAACGGGTTGAAGAGTGTATCTGGTCTAGAATCTCTGTACAAAATTTCAGCTCAAAAGCAGTAACTTTGAAAATGCTTAATAATTTTTATATTGCGATAGTTCATTAAATTGAAATCATAACAAACGTGTCACCGCACTACGAGGGTCATTATCCATTATCTGTAGTGTGTCTGTGCGCCTAGTACACGCACATCACGCCGCCGCGTGCCAGTGAAGCACCGTGATGTCGAAATAAAAAAATATTAAGCATTTTCAAAGTTAATGCTTTTGAGCTGAAATTTTGTACAGAGATTCTAGACCAGATACACTCTTCAACCCGTTGGTATTGATATACCCTTTCCGTAACACCCTGTATTTGTCAAGTTGTCGATGTAGCTCAAGTGGCAATCATCATTTCAGCCGAAAGACGTCCACTGCTGGACATAGGCCTCCCTCAAGCACCTCCACTTCGACCGGTTCTATGCTTCTCGCATCCAACGAGTTCCTGCGACCTTCACAAGGTCGTCGGTCCACCTTGTGGGAGGCCTTCCAACGCTACGTCTTCCGGTACGCGGTCGCCACTCCAGAACCTTTCGGCCCCATCGGCCATCTGTTCTGCGAGCAATGTGCCCTGCCCACTGCCACTTAAGTTTGGCAATTCTTCGGGCTATGTCGATTACCTTGGTTCTCCTGCGGATCTCTTCATTTCTGAAGTGGCAATAGACCGGCCATATTAGCTGTAGGACCGATTACCGTTAGTATAGACGAGTTCTTTCGTGGAGAACGCGTATCGGTAAACGTAAGGCCTCATTTACGGAGACGCGGGGCGTCGCGCGTCGCGTTGAGCGGCGCGGCCCGCACTGAATTCAAATATATGGCGTTGTATGAGTGCGTTTACGGAGAAGCGATTTTAGACGCGTTTGTTTGAATTAGGGCGTTTTTTGCGGCCGAGCCCGCGGATGGCACCGACGCGTCCCACGCGGCGGCGCACGCAGCGGCGCACGCAGCGGCAATTCTCGATGAAGCTATGTCCGAGGCGGAATCTTCTGTCAGTCTTATTTAGAAATCGCGCAACACAGACGAGTCACCGTCGCAATGGAGTATGATATGATCATGCTGCAAGTTGCGACACGTGCGCTCCCATCTCTCGCCAACATAAAACTAGTCGATTTGATCGAGGCGAGCGTGCGCCGCCGCGATGCCCGCCGCGGGCGCCGCGGCGGGCACCGCCACGCTTCCCGTCTCGCTTCTCTATGAACATGGTCGTATATTGCTATAAGTTTGTGTTTACGCGTGCGATGATGCGTGCCGCTTCACGCGCCGCCCCACCGTAAACAGAAAAAACGTCCGACGCGCCGCGAGACGCCACGCCACACGCGACGCGAGACGCCCCGCGTCTCCGTAAATGAGGCCTAAGGTAGGACGCCCTCAGGCTAGGTGGAGCGACGATCTTCGCAGGATGGCTGGTAGCAGCTGAATGAGAGTTGCCGTGAATCGAGTTGAATGACGTGCAATTGGAGAGGTCCTGTGTCAAGCAGTGGAATGCTGTAGGATGATAAATGATAAAAAGATTTATTTTTAACCGACTTCTAAAAAGGAGGAGGTTCGCAATTCGTATGTTTGTATTTTTTTTATGTTTGTTCGCGCATAACTCCGTCGCTTGCCAACCGATTTGAAAAATTCTTTTTTTGTTGGAAAGGGTATAATACTCCCCAAATGGTCCCATGAAAATTTTATCGAAATCGGACAAGCGGTTTTTGAAAAATCAACAAAAATCTAAAAATTTATCTACATTGTCTACATTGACGATCTTTTCGTTTACTAAACTTTTTTACAAAAAAAACACTACAAAGTGATAAATAACTTTAATTTCGGAAGTCGGTGTCAAAAAACGAAAATGCAGAACCAACGACACCGACTTCCGAAATTAAAGTTATTTATCACTTTGTAGTGTTTTTTTTTTGAAGTCGGTTGTCTGTAAGTGGGTTTGTAAAAACACTTTTACACGTCAATCATATTTTTTTTTAAGCTAGATGAGGTCGGCGTTTCCTATCTGACTACTCTGAGAAGAAAGGCCGAAAAAAACTCAGAGGTCACAGTCTCTTTTAAAGTCCAGATATAATCTTGGTCAGATCATGTGAAGACCAGCGGGGCAATTGCGTAAAACATTATCGATCTGAATAGGTTTCATTTTGACAGTTCAACAACATTCATTGCGTTATTTACGTATTGAGCAGACAAATTTTTCGAACTTATGAAGCAATGGATTAGCAATTTGCTTCAAATTGATTCAGATTCCAATTGATAATGTGTTACGCAATTAGGGTGCTGTCCAGTCAGTGCACGCATTTGTCAGTAACCGTGCAGCTCAACTCAGAACTTAGGGAGCTCAACGATTTGACGAACAATACCAAAGACAGGACATTTGGGTAGGCCGCAAAAACTACTCAAACTGCCAAACCATAATTAAAACGGAAACAATGACCCACATAGTCCTCACCTTCACAATAATAAATAAATAATTATGAGAGTGTATGGTTATCGGTAATTTTACTTTGTTCTCAGGCAAAGAAAACTTCAAAGCGGTGGAACTAGAGGCCGTGAACACTATGTGCGCGTACATCGGAGGCGAACACACAGACACGCACGACTCCGCACGCCCCGGCTCCACGAAGAGGCGCCAGTACTATTATAAACGAGTAAGTAAAATAAATTAGTTAAAAACTATACTAGACCAGTGTTCCACAATTTTGTGTTCAAGGTACATCTAGGAAGACGAAAATGTTTGGAGGTACACCACAAATAAATTTTTTTTTTTAAGTAATATTAATCAACATTTATTTATTAACCATCGAAACAATATTTATTATTAATCAACAAACCTAAAGTTTAAATTGCAGAAAAGGTATTTAATGCGAAACATGAGCCTGTTTAATCGAGCATAGACGGTCTAAATTTGGCGTAATCGTTGACAAAGCTGCTCTCATCTCTTCGTCGATTGTCCTGAGGCGTTCTCTTTTTTGGTTTTTGTAAATAAGTTTACAACATAACCTTATTTTTCCGAGGCACACCAATTAATGACCACGGTACACCAGTGTGCCGCGGTACATACTTTGCGGAACACTGGACTAGACAATGGTGCCGATTCTCTTGTCACAAATGCCTCTAAACTAGACTAAAATCACTATAATTTAGTTTATTCCTGTCAAACGACGATTTCCCATTCTGAAATTGTCTAAAGTGACACAACTTAACTATATTTTAGTTTGACAGCACTAAGATGGCACTGAGTTATTAACCTTTTGAACGCCAATCACTTGTATACAAGTTCGAGATTTTCGTGCCCTCAGCGCCACTACTTGATTAGAAGTAATAATAGTATAAAATAAATTTACGACGTTTACAAGACCTTTTATTTTGTTTTTATGGAAAATTGCCCTGTTATAAGCCATATTTTTAACTTTTTCACACATAATAAGTTCTTGTTTGTTTTATATTCAATAGAAACAAAAACGCCACAAAATATTTTAGTGCCCCCAACGCCAAGTACTTGATATAAAGTAAGCCAGTGATGGGACACGATGAAGACCTCGCTATATTTCATCTCGTCAAAACGATCATAAATACTATTATTGCAAGAAAATGACGTGAATAAATAATATTTTATAAATATTGTAAACTATAAACTACGTTTTATTCGCCTTAATCAAGAATAAATAGGTTTTCTAATCATTGTTGATAGTGAAACACCGATTGAAAAACCCATCCTTACAAAGTGGCTAGTTGTCAGTGCGCACAACGCCACGAACTTGTATAGAAGTAAATCTGTGACGTCATAAGCGGACGGTTTTCAAGGTCATAGTGACTGTGCATTTTAGTGTAGTGCAATGTTTACATTTTGTTTCTTTTTGAGTAGATTCATCATAAGAAAAAGTTTGTGAATAATCAGAATTTTGAAATAGTTCGTCGTCCTGACATTACGTTAAGTCGACAACTTCCGTTTCAGGAATGTACTTCCGTTTTCTATTAGTTTCTAAAAACAAAAAAAAATCATTGCTAGTATTTTGCGACACCTATACCTACCATTAAAAAAAAAGATCTGTAACATCTGCGTAAAACAGTCACTTACACTCCATTTTAATTTAAAAAAAAAACACGTAGAAAACCACGTATCTAGCTTCTATTGATTGTATTTGGTTCTATTTTTTGTAAGTAAACGATTATAAATTATGCATGAATCGGTTGAGGTTATGCACGTGTAACTCGACCACAGTGAATAGAAAAAAGAAAAATACCATAGACATCGACATCTAGACATCCTTATCAGAAAGGATTTTGACGTGCCTCGAGCGCCAACGACTTGATATGAAGTAGAAGGATTACATTTGGAGACAAATAGGGATGTGCCTTCTAGAACGTCTACACACGTCTAATAAATTTACAATTCTTTTCTTTTATTATGGGAAATATATCCAGGTTTTCATATTGATTTTTTTATGAAATAAAACAAAATATGAAAATACGGTATCAGTTTTTATTTAGCTTCATAAATTGGTGAATAAACGTTAATTTCAACTTATAATATTATTTGTCGATAGGACATTAATCCCATCCCTACGTTTTACTATAGATACGTTATACATTTGTAGCGTGGCGCTGGAGGACACATCGCGTATTATGTAGATGGGCGTCGAAAAGGTTAATCTATTGAAAATGGCAATTTTGCTATTCTGAATTTCACGTTTTTCACCTAAAATTTTGATTGTCTAACTAAATTAGTTGTCATGAATTAATTCTACTAAGATTTATTAATACGACTAAGATTAAACTAAAAAGAAATTCACACCAACGCCTCGACTTCAGGTGCCAAAACAGTACTGTATCTTTTTTTTCTTTTGCTTATTCTCGAAAATGGTGTGTCCTATCGCAAACATAATGAAAATTTCGACCCCCTTTATAAAACCCATAAACCCCTAGGTAATAGGTAGGTAATAGGTAAAACGGGCTGGTGTCCGCAACTCCACGTCAATGCGCGTATTTTGCGTACGGCATAAACCCCTAAAACTCAACATGTAATTTAATTATTATAAAACGTAATAATTAAATTATTCAAAATTCCATCAATTCAATTACAATCAATACAAAAATATATTAAAAAAAAATAAAACAATAAATTGAATAAAACTAAGTACCTAAGGTCCGACCGCGGCAGATTTGCCAAAGATGTAAACAACAATGGTGGCTCGAAATATAATAAAATCGATAAATAAGAGTTTTTATTTTAAGTAATGTTTGTTTTCGTCTAGTTAGCTCGGAAATTTAGACGAAAATAAACGTTACTTACCTACTTGTTTTCGTTTAGTTGGCTCGGAGATTTAGACGAAAACTAGCATTACTTAAAATAAAAACTCTTGTTTATCGATTTTATTCAATTTCGAGCGGCCATTATTGTTTCCATCTTTGGCAAATCTGCCGCGGTCGGACTTGACATATTAAATTATCTAAATTCAAAATGTGTCATTTGAAAACTCCGTAACATTATATTCAATCTCCTCCCAGGGACAAACTTCAGAAATGTACGGCTAAACAGTCGCTCATCATTTTTTTTAACTCTAAACACATAATCAGCCTATAATGTTCCCACTGCTGGGACACAGGCCTCCTCTCGGTGAGAGGGAGTGGGCCGTAATCCACCACGCGGGCCCAGTGCGGGTTGGCAGATGTCACATGTCCTCGAATTTTTGGTTCTAGGATATGCCGCATTCTAAGTAACGTTTATAAATAAAGGGGTAAGAAATCATTTTTTTTTTTACTTCCAGACCGCTTGGGCCTTCACTGACTGCCAGCCAGTTATAGACACGACTGATGCAGAGATATTTCCTGGACAGGACCCAGGAAAGATAGAAATTGACAGCGACACCGAAGCGTTTAATGAAGAGTGCAAACAAAATGAGAAATACAAAGAGGCTAAAGTTAAGGAGGGGGCAGGTGAGAATGGTGCCGATTCCCTTGTTCACAAACTTAACTAAATTTAAGTTCAGTTCATCTTTCTCTTTCTATTTCATTAACCCTTTGAACGCCATTGTCACATATATGTGACAAACGAAATCTTACCCTGAGCGCCAACGTCACAAATATATGACAAAATACACGTCTCACGGGTCGCACCATATTATGAAATAAACAATTTAATCATTACTCTTTTGTGTTTTTATTTATATAATTTAAAAGTTTAAGCTTCCGTCTATATTGTATTGCATGAAACTAATATAAATAAACCACCAATATCGAGAAATTTGTTAGTTTTAAGTGTGTGTGTGTGTGTTGTTTTGTTAAAGTGGCCTGGCGTCAGGGGTACGGCGATACAGTACCCGGCGATAAATATTGCACATCGACCTTTGGAAAGAGACAATCGGCTAATTTCGGCTTCGTAGAGCGTTATTTCTGTCGCACACTACCTATGTGACGTTTTGTCAGTCGTTGTTCAAGTGCGATAGAGTGCGGTCGCGTCCAGTTCAAAATATATATTTAGAGTTGTTAACACCTCCAAATTTAAATAATTTAAAGTTGTACTATGGCATCTTTAGCCATAATTTATAGAAAAATTGGTGTATTTTATACAAAGAATAAAAAGAATTATCAAAAGAAGCAAATCATAATTGTTTTAACAGCTCCTAATAGATACCGGACTGTTTGTATTTCGTGCGACAGAGATAACGCTCTACGAAACCGAAATTAGCCGATAGTCTCTTTCCAAAGGTCGATGTGCAATATTTATCGCCGGGTACTGTACGTTTATACTCTGGCGTTCAAAAGGTTAAGAAAAGGACAGAAGATAAATATTAGTTTAGTCCTGCCAAATTAATCAGCGCCTGACACTACTCCATACGAGTTTAGACGTGATTAAAAACTTTCCTACTAAAATTACTTTTATTTACGTCAGTCCCTTATAGGCCAGTGGTACTAAGTAATTTAAGGCATGTTAAATAAAAGCTTGTAAAAAAAAGAGAAAAACAGTTGCACTCCGGGAGTGCCGCCAGAAGTGAAAACTTCAACAATTATGCGTGTATTTTTTGAGTACATCCCGAGGACAGTCGAACACATCCGAATGTAGCGCGGTGTCGGTAACAGTGTCGCGAGTTCAATGGCTTTTTCCCATCTCAAAAAATGTCCACGGCGCCTAAAGAAGTTTTCACTTTGATTCAACAATATGGCGGTGACAGTTACGGGTCAAAGGATCCTTGTGCAGTTATAAATTAATATTTAATTTTTACAGGTAAAAAACGCAACATGCTCTACGCAATAGTTTCAAAGCTATGGTGTGCCTTACCAGAGAGATACAACACCCGCGGTAGAAGACTCCACGCTCCACAACTAGCGAGTCAAGCGATAGGCATCCTTATGTCCCGCCACGAGCCTGACAAGTAAGTTACATCATTATTAGTATACAATGTGTCCCAAAATTCAACGATAAGAGGGCACTACAACCCCACTCTATTTCAAGTTAAACAAATATCAACTTTATTTCAATGAATATTAAGTTGATTTCAGAGTGACCAGCACTATTGAAAAAATTGTTAAAATGTTTGAATTTGTAAACTGAACTTTATTGTTTAGGATTTAAAGTTATTTTTCCATAAATTCATATTTGTTTACATTTTTGGCAAGAAAAATCGCGTATGCAGATTAGTTGAATACTATGAACCAGTCATATTAAAAAAAAATTGGTTGTCTGTAAAGTCGGTTTACGGACGATACTTTTATGTGATAATGTCATAAGAAAACATCAGATAGATGCGTCACAAGCCGAACGCTTAGGCCGATCGTGCCTTTCTATCGCTTGTTCCGCGCTCTCGCTTGCACGCTCGGCTCAGGCGGAACGTGACAATGAGTCATGCTTTTTCGTGCGTGCAGCCGGCGTTCATCAATTTATAAGACGTTATCACGTCAAAAAAAAAAATCGAATATTTAAATCGAAAGAAAGAAAGAAAATACATTTATTTAGCACAGACTAAAAGACACACAATACACCAGATACATCAGATAAAAGAACAAAAAATAAAGATCAAATAAAAATCGTAAAGTCCGATGTAAGTAATTAGCAGGAAAGTGTGCCTCACGGCTGCGCCAAAAAGGCCCAGTTCAGCAATAATAAATAAAAATCTTTTATTGGCAGGCATCGTAGGCCCATAGCGTGTTAGTATTACAAGTAACTTAAAAAACTATGTTAGTAGGTAGTAGCACAGAATACTTAAAGTACTACGTACAGAAAGGACACTCCCTTCCCCGCACTAACATCAGTTACCGCACCTCACCCCGCACTTCGAGGTTACCGTCGCAGTTCTTTAACAAGAGCGCTCGCAAACACAAGTACCTAACGCACACATTCATACGTATACAAACGTCATTTTTTAATGTAGTAGTAGTAGGTAATTATTTTGCGAGCGTTGTATGGAGTGTCCGGGGTGTGGTAGTAGATAAAAAAAATTAGGCACACAATTACAATCTAACTTGATTTAAATTAAAAAAAAAACATAATAAAAAGCACCCAATTACAGGAAGGTTTATCAAGCCCCATGTCTGGCATGTAGCTTGATAAAACTATCCATTGTAGGTCCTTCTAACCTTTCAGAAAACACCCTCAGGATGCTATTGTCGCTTCCTCTCAATCTGCGTATTATTGACGCAACTTTCTTGCGCATGATCGCAAAATAATAATAATAATGCCAGACAACTAGTGCCTGACGCTAGTTTTCAACTGAGCCTGAAATCGACTGACAATCGTATGTTAAAAACTTTTATCTACACCCATACTGTAAATCCTCTATAAAAGTTTCTGAAACAGTTAGCTTATTGCCAACATTAAAACAACCAGTGTCATAGTAACTATAATATTATCCAAACGAGTGTTATTATGTTGTACTAAATTTCATTATGCAACTCGTTTTCAAAAAAGATCATTGTCATGCACGCGCGTTTCACTACCACATGCGTAGTGGTAATTTAAAAGGAACTTATAGGTTATTCGAAATTACGTCATATCCCGCCGGCCACCATTTTTGTTCTATATTAGTAATGCAAAAAAACTGTTTCAGAACCTTTTATAGAGGATTCATATCATGGGTGTAGATAAAGTCTTGTATGCAACTGTACATAATTAGGTATTTTAATACCCTTTATTATAAAACAGTTGCATAAATAACTAATTTGTAATATATTATCCAGTTTGCAGATACCATCGTTCCCTGTCTACACTCGTTCTGGTGAAGTGAGAGTGTCTGTGGAGCATGTGCCGGACGCTGATGTTAGAATGTCACCGCGACGAGCTAAACTTGTTAGGAGGTAAATACAACACTACACAATACAATACAACACTACACAATACAATATAATACTACACAAATACAATTACAAATACTAGCATGCTACCTAGCTAGGTATACAATTACTAACAGCGCCCCGCGGTTTAACCAGCATAAGTATCGATCCCGTGGGAATCATCATCATCATCATTTCCACTTCGACCGGTTTTGTGCTTCTCGCATCCAACGAGTTCCTGCGGCCTTCACAAGGTCGTCGGTCCACCTTGTGGGAGGCCTTCCAACGCTACGCCTTCCGGTACGCGGTCGCCACTCCAGAACCTTTCGGCCCCATCGGCCATCTGTTCTGCGAGCAATGTGCCCTGCCCACTGCCACTTAAGTTTGGCAATTCTTCGGGCTATGTCGGTTACCTTGGTTCTCCTGCTCTTGGTTCCCGTGAGAATATCGGGATAAGAAGTATTCTATGTGTTAATCCAGGGTGTCAGCTACCGCCAAACAAAATTTTATCTAAATTGGTCCAACCGTTTATGCGTGAAGAAGTAACAAACATACAAACACACTCACAAACTTTCACCTTTATAATAATAGTGTGATTATAGTGTGATATATAATTAGCCACGTGAGAGCAGTTGTGGCTAAGTGGTAACGGTCGCGACTTACGAGTTGTAGGTCGTAGGTTCGAACCCAAACAGGCGCTTTACTTTGTGTAAATTATTTCATCACCATTGCTCTCAAAACGGTGAAGGAAAACATCGTGAGGAAACCGGCATGTCCTAGAACCAAAAATTCGGAGACATGTGACATCTACCAACCCGCACTGGGCCCGCGTGGTGGAATACGGTCCACTCCACACCGAGAGGAGGCCTGTGTCCCAGCAGTGGGAACATTATAGGCTGATTATGCTCTGCTATAACTGTGTCTTAACGTTTTCAGATGACATTAAAAAGTAACTCACTACCGCCGGAGGGGCCCGTGGCTAAATAATAACAGCCGCACAGTTCGATCGATTAGGTTAAGCTACGCTTGCCGCGGTTGTTCTGTGGATGGGTGACCATCTTTCCCCCCTCCGTGCCTCGGAAAGCACGTTAAGCCGTTGGTCCCGGCTGTCAGTCGTGAATCTTTGACAGTCGTTACGGGTAGTCAGAAGCCCGAAAGTCTGACAACCAGTCTTGCCAAGTGGTATCGTATTACCCAGTAACGGGGTTGTGGAGATCTGCATAGCTATTCACAACCTTACGACAAGCTATCGTATCGAAAATGACACATTTCGATGGCCTGATTTTCCTTGCCCCGACGGCAAACAGCTGTCGGAAGAACAACGGTCGTCCATTTGATTTAAACTGACAGTTTCCGGGTTTTGGACTTGTGAACAGCGTTTAGAGGACTCCTACGATAACAATGATTGATGTTCGATACAGTTCGGAAGCGTATCGAGTGGTGGTGAATAGCTATGCAGATAGGCAATCGCTCCATGTAAAATACTGGTATTCAGCTGCATCCGGTTAGACTGGAAGCCGACCTCAACATAGTTGGTTGGCTAGGCAGATGATGATTAAAAAGTAACTATCTCGTTTTGGTCACAGATTCATGCGATTCGTGTTTGCCGAAGTGCTGAGGGTTCGTCGGCGCGGTATGAAGCTACAAAGCGAGGGTTCCACACACAATAATTATTATATTGTGCCAACTGTTAAAAGTAAGTTCCTAAGTTAATAAGTTGTACGATATGGATGTTTGTTTTCGAGCAACATATACAGGGTGTCCCTGGAAGTATGGATCAAATCGAATAGGGACGTGGGCAAGGTCATTTCCAAACGTTTTAGCAAAAAAAAATACTAAAAAAAAGAGAAGAAAGATCGAATTCGTGAAAACTATCAGGGCTATCAATTTTTTTTTTTTTTTAGATAGCCCTGATAGTATTTTTTTATGATCAACTTCTTTGAACACTAAGCGAAGTGATTGAAAAAAAAAATCGGTCATAACTTTTGAACCGCAAAAAAATTTACTGACATTCTCAGGGTTAAAAAGTTTGGAAATGACCTTGCCCACGCCCCTATTCGATTTGATCCATACTTCCAGGGACACCCTGTATAAGGTGCTATAAAAATATCTGCCACAGCTTCAATGGAAGACAGTATTTTGTATATACCCATCATTTTCCAAACCTCTCTAACAAACTTAACCTTAATTCCAGCTACCCAACCGGACGGCAATACGAAAATAGACATCGACTGGCCATTCCTAGAGCTCATCTACCAACATACAGAAGAAAAAAAAATCACAGACATAGAAAAACCTATAATCTGGACAGAAGCGCCAGAAGATGATCAGAAGGAAAGAGAGGGCAATAGAAGGAGGAAGGGCAAGAAGAGGATGGCGAATCCTTTGCTGAAGAAAGGGGAGGTTTTTGTTTTTGATGCGGAGAAGTACAGGGAGGCGGTCGTCACTCCGTGGTATAGGAATCAGGATCAGCCTCAGGTCAGTTTTTTACCTGACTACGGCGAAGCAAAAAAGAGGGTTATGATTTTGACCGATATGTATGTATGTATGTTCATCTGTTCCCTCATAACTTCTAAACTACTAATCACAATTAGACAAATGAGGTATCTTTGGAAGCGTCTTGATCGTCCGCTGGTTATTGGCTATGTGACGTCACTTTGAATGGAATATGGCGCCCTCTAGCGGACATAAAGTCATGGTATTAAAAAATAATAATTTTTAATCATGCCTTGTTGGGTATCAAATGGAAGGGCTTAACTAGCACATTTCAAAAAATTAAATATTACTGAAATAAGCCCCAAAATAATTGAATAAAAAATAAGTTTAAAAACTAAAACCCGACTACTGAAAAGGATGAAACAAGAAAGTACTTTCCCGTGGCCGCATGCCGCTGTACTAACATATTATAAGCTATGTTAGCATGCGACCACGGGAAGGTACTTTCTTGTTTCATCCTTTTCAGTAGTCGGGTTTTAGTTTTTATTTATGATTAGCTGCGCCCCGCGGTTTCACCCGCCCAAGTGTCGATCCCGTGAGAATATCGGGATAAAAAGTATCCTATGTCCTTTCCCGGGACTCAAGCTATCTCTATATCAAATTTCGTCTAAATAGGTTCAGCTGTTTAAAATAATAATAATAGGCGTTAGGTGGTTGAGTCAAGGGCTTGATTCAGAAGGCAGTACTCCTCGATACGGCTCGCATTGTGAGGAGGTTCCTGTCTCTGGAGCCCTAACCACCGGTAGCTTGGACCCTGCTCCCGACACCGGTGGACTACTATTTTTTATATTTTAAATGTTTTTTATACTTATTTTTTATACAGGGTGTTACGGAAAGGGTATATCAATACAAACGGGTTGAAGAGTGTATCTGGTCTAGAATCTCTGTACAAAATTTCAGCTCAAAAGCATTAACTTTGAAAATGCTTAATATTTTTTTATTTCGACATCACGGCGCTGCACTGGCGCGCGGCGGCGTGATGTGCGTGTACTAGGCGCACAGACACACTACAGATAATGGATAATGACCCTCGTAGTGCACGTTTGTTCTGATTTCAATTTAATAAACTATCGAAATAAAAACATATTAAGCAATTTCAAAGTTACTGCTTTTGAGCTGAAATTTTGTACAGAGATTCTAGACCAGATACACTATTCAACCAGTTTGTATTGATATACCCTTTCCGTAACAGCCTGTATTTTAATAAATAATTAATAATGTAATTAAATATTTGAATAGATGAATAAACGAAATAATAATATTATTATTATTATCAGCCATTTCTGTCCCACTGCAGGGCAAAGGCCTCCCTTCCCTCCTTCCACTTATCCCTATCCAGTGCTGTTACACGCCAATCCTTGTGGAAAGAGTCGAGTTCGTTCCGCCATCTCATTCTGGGCCTGCCGCGTTGCCGTTTGCTGCTGTTTGGGACCCATTGTGTGGTTACTTTAGCCCACAGCTCCTCCGGTATGCGACAGATGTGACCAGCCCAGTTCCATTTTAGCTTGGCAGCCGTGTGACCTACATCGGCAATTTGAGTTTTAGAACGCAGTATCGAGTTCCTTATACGATCAGTAAGTTTAACTCCAAGGATACTGCGCTCCATTGCTGAAATAATAATAATAAAACGCTTATTTCTGGTTAAACCCATAAAGCATAATAGGAATAAAGTAGTCAGCGTACAAATACAAATATTAAAGAAAATAAAATAAAAAAATTCAATAAAAAGCAGATACAATAGAACTAAGGTCTAAGGGAGGTGGGGGGTGTTTAAGGTCTTTCATTAAGCTTTTCTCTTTCCAGTTCTTTCTAGTAGCAGAAATATGCTGGAATCTTTCTCCGGACTCGTCGTTCCCTTCTGCGTCGCACCAGAGCTTCAGAGACTATTACAGCACTAAGTACGGCGTCAGTCTCACGCAGAGAGATCAGCCGCTGTTGGATGTAGACCACACCAGTGCTAGGCTGAACTTGCTCACACCGAGGTAAGTGATTTATAAACTACTAGCTGCGCCCCGCGGTTTCACCCGCGTAAATGTCGATCCCGTGGGAATATCGCGATACAAAAGTACCTTATATGTTAATCCAAGGTGTCAGCTACCTAGTGTTGTAAATACGCTCGAGTCGACGCTAAGACGCTCGAGTCAATGCTCGAGCAGTTTAGAAAAAAAAGTTCAATTATAGCGCCGAACTCGACGCTCGACTCGACCTTGAGCGCGAGTTTCGACTAATCATATTCATAATGCTATCGTTTTCCATTTCATGAGAAACACTCGACTGACTCAACATTATGAACGCAAAACAATAAATAAAATAATGATAACTTATAGGAAATATGCAAAACGCCGATTAAAATGATTTCCAATTTGAGTCGAAGTACATAGGCACGTCACGCGTCGTAATGACTATAGAATACCCTGTAGTCAAATTATTATTAATATACGCCCAGTAAAAATGATAACGCTTCGACGCTCGAGCGCGCCACTCGAGCGCCGTACCCCGAGTCTTCAGCGCTCACGAGTCTTAAACGATCGAGCGTTTCACGCTCGAGTCTTGAACGCTCAACAGCGTCGACTCAGCGCTCAACGCTCGACGCTCAGTGCTTATTTTTACAACACTACAGCTACCTCCATTCAAAATTGGTCTAGCCGTTTGAGCGTGAAGAAGTAACAAACATATAAACACACAAACACACTCACGAACTTCCGCCTTTATAATATTAGTGTGACTAGCTGCGCCCCGCGGATTCACCCGCGTAAATGTCGAACCCGTGGAAATATCGGGATAAAAATTAGCCTATATGTTAATCCAGGGTGTCAGCTACCTCCATATAAAATTTTATCAAAATTGGCCCAGCCGTTTGAGCGTGAAGAAGTAACAAACATATAAACACATACTCACAAACTTTCGCCTTTATAATATCGGTGTGAAGTGTAATGATCTCTCTCCTTTCACAGATACGTAAACCGCAAAGGCGTCGCCCTCCCCGTGTCCTCGGAACGCACGCGCCGAGCGAAACGCGACCGCTTAGACCAGAAACAGATACTGATTCCGGAGCTGTGCAGAGTGCATCCGTTCGCGGCGCCGCTGTGGTTCGCGACTGTGGCGCTACCGTGTGTGTTGTACAGGTACTAAGTCAATATTATACTGTTTACATGAATCAATAGAATGAGAATAAAGATTACTGTAATTTAGACAGTGGTGCCGATTCTGTTATTCACAAACTAAACTAATTTTAAGTTCAGTGCATTTTTTTGGCTCATGTTTAACTTATCACCAGATAAAGTAAACTATAACAACAAAAAAACACTTTTTACTGCCAAAAATAGTAAATGATCACCAAAATTAAAACTCCATTTTATTGTAAAATACCTAGGTAAAGGTATTTGTATTCTCATTTGCTCGCTCTTGCATCCTATGTCGCGAGCGGGGCTCTTGTGTAAAGGGTTTAAAGTAGCCTAACCAAACCTAACCTCGGGGTACCCAGCTGGAACTATTGTAATTTTAGATTTAATTTTTTGGTGTTCAATATTTTTTTTGGTGATCATTATATTTAATCTCCATCCTTTTCATTCTACTTCATTAAGAAAAGGACAGAAGATAAATTTTAGTTAAGTCCTGTCAAATTAATCTGCGCCGAGTATTCGCAGAAACGTTACATTAAATGGAAATGCTTTTGGAAACTGAGCTTTTTCCTGTATTGTATCATTCGTAAGAACATTACATTACATAGAAATATATACTGATTCGACGTCGCGCACTTATTAGTTTCTGCAACTACCCTTTTACAAAAACTGTTACGAAATCCTTTATGTATGCACAGTCGCCAGCAAAATTGCATGGGTACCTTAGTGTCTATTTTCCCGTGAACGTTTGAATTCAAGTTTTCGAAAATAACCTAGATGGCGTTGGTTTCTTCACAACTATGACTAATTTACGAAACGTAAGTAAGGAGTTAGGAAGAAACGAAGGAATTACAAGGCTAATACATTTATCTAATTATTACATTACAATTACCAGCATACGTAGCTTAAATGATAAAAATAATAATAGACACCGATAGGAATATATTTATTAAACTAGCGAGTGGGTATTTTAATAATTAATTTAATATTCGAATTGGTAGGTAGTTACTTAGCAACAGGAAAAAAGAGCAGATTCATCGCAGGTAAACAGGCTCGCCTTGTGGGCTCGCAAAAAAAGGCACTATAAAAAATTATAGAGGTTTATTTCTTACAGTTTATTATTCAAATTTAATAGTCAGTTTATTAATTATTATAGGTATAACATTATAATATTATGAAGTTATTGAGGCGATAGCTTAAGTATTCGTTTCCAAAATCGGAAAGAGGATTGAAGCTTATGTAACCTCAATAAAAACAAACAGGAGACCAGGTTATTTTATTACAAAGGTCAAACGGATTAAATGGATACTAAATAAGTAGGCTAAAAACTACAAAATTGCACAAAAACATATCAAATGGTTAGTAGGCAACATAAAAAACTAAAAACTATGTTGTTTAACTTCTTAAATTATTAAAAATACGTAAGTTATAGTTTATACACACATAACCAGGTCTCCAGTCAATATAAATAATATTATCTAAGTATAATTATTTAGCTCGTAGCTACGTAACCACTTGTGTATCGCGTATTATTACCACAAACATAAGCGTCCGTGTTCACTGGACTTAATTAAAAAGTTTTTTCATCTGTAAAGATGATATTACTCCAATCGTAGTTTATGTGATCCAAAGCGAACTGTCCTCCAGTTTCCAAGGATTTGTTTTGTCCGTTTATTGGGTCCATCTCATCTTGCACATTCACTCACAAACGCATAAAACATTCACAACAGTGACACATAACTATTGCATAATACTAATACGTCACATTACATCATTTTGGCCATTTTGTAATTTCTTACATCATAATTACTTTGGTGCACGTTGGGTACATTTTACGTCAATAATCAAATTCATAAGGACGCTTCGAAATGTTGCCACTTCATAATGTGTAAAACGTTTATTGAGGATGACATTCTCATAGCGTGTACTGTACCTATGTCTATTTCCTGTTTAGTATAATATTCTATCACTTTTAAATTCAATTATTTTTCTTTAAGTACACTGTATTTTAATAATTGTTTGCTGCACCGGACGACGTCATTACGTCAGCGCCGTCTGTCGCTGAAAACCAGCGCTGGGGCTCTGTCCTGCATAGGGTCGCAGCATAATGCTGAGCGATAGCCGTTTTGCGTGGATGTGACGCATGTTTCCCCCTACCTTTTTTTTTTTTTTTTTGTGTTTTTGTTCTTTTTGCGTCATTTTCACCGCAAATAAACGTATTTTCTTTCTTTTCTTTCTTTCTTTCAACTGTAATCTTGCCCTTTTATGGTTTTCCGTGAGCAAGGGTTTCACAGCATGCCTCCGCGGCACAAGTTTTGATGCGGCTCCGAGTCAAATAAACCAGCATAGTGGTTCGGCGGCAGAAATCCATTTTCTTCATACTGCCTTATCATGGTTTGATGCTGCAATGTGTTTTATAAGTCGTGGTCTACCAGTTCTTTGATGGTGTTTCAAAGAACCCTCCTCTTCAAATCATCGTACTCAAAGAACAACTGTTTTTCTCTGCAACAATAAAACATAAATATATAATACCCAATAATGATTATTATGTAGTATAGTAACAAAAAAATAATGCAGTTTTTAATATAAAAGTGTCAAAATAAAACTACTTACGTTTAAACCGGTCTCTGGCTATTTCTGACAAGTTTTTGGCTTGATTATTCAAAGCAATTGTTTGAGCTCTTGTAATGAAATTAAATTATAACTCGTGCTCATTTTGGTAAAATAAGTAATTCGCTTGATCATAAACAAAAACTGAACAAATGGCACTCGAACAAGGTAATCGAAATGAACTCAGCGAACGATCAATTGAGCTGTCATACATAAATCTTCGATCTAAGTATTATTCATACCACCTACCAATTATTTATAAATCCATATTCAACCTACCCTCTCAAGTTTGAAAACTAAAACTTAGAAAATCAGATACCTACCTACTTATAAATTTATATTCAATTTTAACATAGTTGGTTAATAATTAGGAACAATTTTCTTTAAAAGAAACTATTAATTATAAATTGTTTGAAGAGACAAAAAGAAACTACAAAAATATTTTATCATATAAAGCAAAGCAACGTGCAACGCCATCTAATAACAGCATAATTAAATTTTGTTAGACGTTAACTGGTTTTACGCTAGATGGCGTCATTTCTCGCTTCATACGATTTTGTTTCTATACTACCCATGCACTTTTGCAGCCTACCGTACAGACGCCAGCACATCAACCTACTACAATCTGTCAAATTTCTTTAATAGATTTTCAACTTTATCAGTAAAGCATAAGGTTCAAAATTGATTGGGAAAATGTGTCAGTTTCGGGTAGTATGATGTGCTGGCGTCTGTACTATTGTTTATTTCTGTGTCCTAATATAATTTTGTCATAGTACTAACCCGCTACGCCAATTGGCTTTATGTATTTTTTTAAGATAAAATATTGTATTTTTTCTGTAGGTGATTATTTATTTAAACTTTTCGCACAAAGAGGTACAAAGGCGGACTTAATGCCTTAGGCATTCTCTACCAGTCACCCAAGGGTGGTGAAGAGATTAGATGGCAGGTGCTTTGGTTGAGAGGAATAATGATAAAAAAAAAAAAAAACAAAAAAAAATTTTTTTTTTCTAGAACTGTAGAAATGCTCAAGAAAACGCTCTCGTGTGTACTATAGCAACTAAGCTACGGGGGTCGTAGCTGCAGAGGTGCTGACGACAAATAATTAAAACACGTTAAGCTTTGCACAACATTTGTTGCTTAAGAAGCTTATCTTACAACGGCAAGTTTTAATCTGAATAGTAAAAACCCCAACAGAATATTTGACAGTTCGCTTGAAAGATCGAATGGAACATACTTTAAAATATAACCAGCCAGTCTTGTAGAGGTGTGGCTTTCCAGCCAGCCTTGCTTTACAGCCGGCCTCTACAGTACTCACCTTTAGGGAAGGTTCACATCTGACGGAAAATGCGTCGGGCGTAACATCGATTGCGTCTATTTATTCGTTCGACGCACTAACGCATCATCGGTTAAGTGTGAACGGTCAAGTGTTTTTCTATACATTTGTCTGTTCTGGCGTTACGCGACCGATCATACGCGACGCATCTTCCGTCAGATGTGAACCTTCCCTTACCCTTTCATTTGTTTACAGAATCAACGCACTTCTTATAGCAGATGAGATCCGGCGCGCGGTCGCGATAGACGTGGGTCTCGGTATACCTAAGATCAATGACAAGTTTACTCCCAAGTTCCAATGGCCGCCTTTAGACTTCGGGTGGAGTTTGGCTGAGGTATGTTCTTCATTTATTTATTACTAGCTGCGCCCCGCGGTTTTACCCGCATAAGTCTCGATCCCGTGGGAATATCGGGATAAAAAGTACCCTATGTCCTTTCCCGGGACTCAAGCTATCTCTATATCAAATTTCATCAAAATTGGTCCAGCCGTTTGAGCGTGAAGAAGTAACAAACATATAAATACACACACACACACAAACTTTCGCCTTTATAATATTAGTGTGATAGTGTGATTAGCCTGTGACATCCCACTGCAGGGCAAAGGGCTCCCTACTCTCTCATGAGAGAGTAGGGGTTTAGACAAATTAACCTTTTAACCGCTTACGTCGGATTAATCCGACAAATATTTTCGTGTTCATTCCGCCAGAGTCGTATATATACGACCAAATAACACAGCTCGTTTTATCTGTATTATTATTACATCATCACAGCTCGTTTCATCGGCATTTATTTCTCTAATAAAGTCCGGCGGTTAAAAGGTTAACCCACCGCGCTTGTCTAGTGCGAGTTGGTGGGTGTACAGTGGACCGCCTGACTGGGTCCGTGGGCGCCGCCTTTGACGTGCGAAATGTTCATCAGCCGCCGCCCTGAGTTGATATCCTGCACTAATATCGACTGTTCCATCCGAGCCTATTTTGGGTGTATTTATCCCATAGCCTACTGGTGGCGTTCTACATTTAGTTCAATACTAAATGCACGACAGTTTAAAGTCATACGACGTATTTCTTGTTAAAGTGAAAATTTCTTGAGGTTCGTTGGGCATTTTTTTTGAGATGGGGAAAAAACCATTGAACTCGCGACACTGTTACCGACACCGCGCTACATTCGGATGTGTTCGGCTGTACTCGGGATGTACTCGGTTTTAATGTATTTCCGACATGTCAGTGAGTGATGGCAAAGTATTCTGTTTGTGTTTTGTTTAAAAAATACACACGTAATTGTTTTCATTTGTATTTATTTTACCCTATGTAGCATCGATGAAACTTATCCAATTTGAATACAAAATCCCGTGCACACGATGAACACATCTGTTAGCAAGCCTTACTATAGCGGCTGAGTTCTGCAAGCAAGAATAGCCCTTACGGTGTATAGATGTAAGTTTTCTCGATGGTACACATAAACATAAAATCACTAACAGCCTGTAAGGCTGCGTTTCCACCAGAGATGTGCGAGGATGCGTAGCGAGGGATGTGTGTGAAACCAACCAATAACATCGCTTCATTTTCATAGCTTGAAGTAAGTTAGCGTTGTTATTGGTTAGTTTCACACACATCCCTCGCTACGCGTCCTCGCTCATCTCTGGTGGAAACGCAGCCTTATCCTTAAAGGGTTAAGGTCGAACGTCATGGTATTACGCGTGAGACGTACGTATTTTAAAATTTTTCGTATTAACTTGAACGAGTAAAGACCAATGACAATGTGCGAATAGTACGGGAGCCGAGTAGGCCGTCCGGCGACTGCCTACTGCCGCGCGTGTTTGTATGAAGATTTTGTTTTTTGTTAGGTATGATAATTTAGTGAGTTTCTTAATTGTGGGGCACACACACTAATTGACAGGCTTATGTTGATATATCAAGGTAGGCACTGCTTATGTGCCTATATGCAATGCACGCCACTGCTCCAGAACCTTTCGGCCCCATCGGCCATCTGTTCTGCGAGGAATGTGCCCTGCCCACTGCCACTTAAGTTTGGCAATTCTTCGTGCTATGTCGGTTACCTTGGTTCTCCTGCGGATCTCTTCATTTCTGATTCGATCACGCAGGGAAACTCCAAGCATAGCCTTCTCCATTGCCCTTTGGGTGACTTACAGCCACATGCACAATCATGCATTCATCAATATTCCATTCCTACATTAATATTTCTTTTTTTTTTATTCAGGTGTTAAGCCAAGACTCTGAGAAACACGAAAAGAGGAAGGAAGACGAAGAATCTAAGAAAGAACACAAAGGAAAAGAATTAGGGTGAGACTAGTCTTACTGAACAATACAAAAAATCTGCTGTTTCATAAAAAAGTGCAACCGTTCAAGTATTACGTAAGCAGATTTTTTGCAATTATTAACCCCCCCGTCCCCCTCGTCAGCAAAAGTAAGCAAAGCTCTTACCCCCCCTCCGCCCCATGCTTACGTAAACATTTGTACATGCATTTTTCAATGTGTTAGATAGATAGATAGATAAACCATTTATTTAGCGCACTCAAAAGACAGCACAACACACAAAACACCTCTGGTTTCTTTATTCATTCATGAGCAGCAAATATATGCGTTTTGTTTTCAAGCATAGACAAGTAGGGTTGCCATATGTGTTCAAACCGAAATCGACTAAGTTTTGTAGAAAATCCGAAAAAGTAAAATAAATACTGCTGTCGTAATCACCATCCAGACCCCCTCATCCCCCATGTCATCAAAAATAAGCATAGCAAAGACCCCCTCGCCCCCCTGTAGTGCTTACGTAATATTTGAATGGCCCCATACCTACGCGATCAAAATGTATGGAACAGCAAGTTTTGAAGTGAAAACATCTTTCTTAACTTTTTTCTTTCTTTTTTTTTTTTTCTTTTTCTTTTTAGGCGCGTTGGGCATTTTTTGAGATGGGAAAAAACTATTGTACTCGCGCCACTGTTACCGTAACCGACACCGCTTCGGATGTGTTCAGCCGTCCTCGGGATGTACTCGGTTTTAATGTATATCCGATATGTCAGTGAGTGATGGCAAAGTATTCTTTTTGTGTTTTGTTTTTACTTCTGTCGGCACTCCCGGAGTGCCACTGTTTTTTTTTAAATAATCGACGATAATTTTCTACTCTATGGTGTTTAGAGTCATGTGCTGAATTAATAGTTACGGTTTGCGTCGATATCCCTGTCACCTGTATAATACATGGTTTTAAAAATTAACAGGCGAATCTTCATAGAAGTTATGGGTAGGTAAAAATTTTTAAAACTTTTTGAACGCCAGTGTATAAACGTATCGCCGCCGCCGTACCCCTGACGCCAGGCCACTTTAACAAAACAACACACACACACACTTAAAACAACAAATTTCTCGATATTGGTGGTTTATTTATATTAGTTTCATGCAATACAATATAGACGGAAGCTTAAACTTTTAAATTATATAAATAAAAACACACAAAAGTAATGATTAAACTGTTTATTTCATAATATGGTGCGACCCGTGCGACGTGTATTTTGTCATATATTTGTGACGTTGGCGTTCAGGGTAAGATTTCGTTTGTCACATACATATATATGTATGTCCACAAGGTGGACCGACGACCTTGTGAAGGCCGCAGGAACTCGCTGAATGCGAGAAGCACAAAACCGGTCGAAGTGGAGGTGGTTGGGGGAGGCCTATGTCCAGCAGTGGACGTCTTTCGGCTGAAATGATGATGATGATGATGATATGTGTGACAATGGCGTTCAAAAGGTTAACGATAATGGTGCCGATTCTGTTGTTCACAAATTATTAACTGTCCCATACAACACTTCACTACACCTAACACGCGAATGACATAACGGTAAATCAAGATGCGATGAAAGTCTGCTTAAAGAACGTGTTCAAAATATTTTCAAGCCTTTCTAGGCCATTTTTATCTAAAAAAAACTGGCCAAGTCCGAGTCGGACTCGCGCACCGAGGGTTCCGTACAAACCTGTTTAAAATATTTTTATTATATGATGTAACTAAAAATTTACGGTTTTCGCAATTTTTCCTTTATCCGTGCTATAAGACGTTGCTTCGTACCAAATTTCAAGATTCTGAGTTCACGGGAAGTACCCTGTAGGTTTTGATTCCCTTGCGAGTGTTGAAAATTTGCGGAAATTTGCGGCATAAACGGCTGTGTCTTTTGCGATGGCTTAGAAATTTGATTTTTTCACAGCTCTAAGGGACAGTAGACCTGAGTATTTGATATAAATTCCAGCTTGATACCTCCGCGCGTTCCTGAGAAAAAGGGTCTTGACAGACAGACAGACGGATGGACAACAAAGTGATCCTATAAGGGTTCCGTTTTTTCCTTTCGAGGTACGGAACCCTAAAAAGGACAAAAAAATACGATAATTTTATTATTATTTTAGGGAAAGCGAAGAAAAAGTAGAGAAGCCGGAAGGAGAGGAGGACAGCTCAGAAGAGAAGTCGGATGAAGAAGTAAAAGAGAAGACTATTAACGATATATTGCAGGAGAAGGAAGAAGCGGCAGCGGAGGCTGCTGTAAGTATTCTATACTTACATATTTTTTTACTGACCCGCCGAACTCCGTATCGTCTCAGAATCAATAAGGGTCAGCTCACACAGAGACGCTACGCGACGCGACGCTGCGCGCACACTTTAAAAGAGCGACTCAAAATATAACTTTTGTTTGGGCAGTGAAGACAGGGGGGCAGGCAGGGCTTCTTCAATAAGGCTCGAATACGATTTTATAACGTCTTTTAATGTTCGTTTTTACAATAATTAATTTGAAGAGTCACTGCAGTCACGTACGCACGTCGCACGGTTCGGGTTCAACGATGGATTGCGCGCGGAGCGTCGGTCAGTTCCGCGAACGAACGTATCGATGGCGCGCGCGTGCTTCCTAAAAGGTACAGCAGGTGGCGTTGATTGACGCAACATTCGCGCTCGCCGCGTAGATGCAGAGAGTTTCGATGGCGCGCGCGCTTCCTCAGTGGAACACTAGATGGCGTTGCTTGACGTAACAACTTTATTTTCTACACGAAAAGATACGCATTTCGTTCTGAGAGTTCAGAATACGTTGCACCATGCAGCGCTGCGCTTCGTGATGCCTCGCGGCGTAGAGCGATGGATCGCGACGCAGCGGTGCATCGCTGGTACGCGCAGCGTGCAAGAGCGGCGCTGCGCCTTACGAAGCAGCGCGACGCCGAGACCGCCATGGCGACTTGTCTCTACTATACTACTGGTGGACGCGGGGCGGGGCGGGAGCACGTGGCGAATGTAGACACGTTCCGCTGCGACGCGCGGCGTCTTGCTGCGCAGCGAGGCGTCTTGTTGCCAACGATTTTACGATGCGCCTCGCGACGTTGTGATGCGTCTCGCGTCGGCGCGCGGCGCAGCGCGAAATCACTGGCCTCTTCCAGTATCGTCGCGTCGCGTCGCGTCTCGGTGTGAGCTGACCCTTAATGTTGAAATGAATTAGTGCCTATTCACACGTCCCGGCAACCGGGTAGCCGGTGCCGACTATCCGGTAACATTGCCAGGCAAACTACGTACGTGTGAAAGCTAACGTAACGTACCCGGCACCGGTCACCCGGTTGCCGGGACGTGTGAAAAGGCACTTATCTTCATTGTTTTTTTTTCGTGATTTTTTCCCATGTTTTATTAAAAAAAATCATACTTATACAATACTTCGACGCCTAAGTGTCCTTTGTTTTTTATTTTTATATATTTGTATTGTAAGTTAGTTAGTCATTTATTTTAGTATCTAGTGTATATAGTTAGTTTGTGATTAAATAAAAATTTAACTTACCAAAAAATCATCATCACGTTCATTCATTTTTTTTTAATTCACCTGTTCCCTACATTTTGACGAGTTATACGAACACAAATGTAGGGAACGGCTGATTTTTTTTCGCGATTTCAGGTTTGGTCCCATAGTAAAAGTTGTTCATAATGATGAGTACAATGACCTCTTAAGAGGTTGTTCGTGTTTTTTCAATAACCCTGTATAGGTGATTAAAATTTCAGCCTGTATAAGATATAATATAATAATATATAATATAATATTCCACAACTATCACACAACGCCATCTAGTCCCAAGCTAAGCAGAGCTTGTGTTATGGGCACTAGACAACTGATAAACATACTTAAATATTTCTAAATACATACATAATTATTATAGATAAATTACACCCAGACACAGAACAAATGATCGTGCTCATCACACAAACATTTGTCCTGGGTGGGAATCGAACCCACGACCTCCGGCATAGCAGTCAGGGTCACTAACCACTAGACCATCAGGCCTGTCATATTATGTCATATAATGTTCTGTGTCTTTCCAGTTTGAAATAGGCACATGGAGCAACGACATGGCTTCCTCAATTCCGGAGACCTCAGAGTACGACGACTTGCGAGAACCTTTGCCTCCTAACCTGACCTTCTGCACCTCGGCTTCAGGTACGTGTCATGTTGATAACTATATTAGAGCCAGGAATCTTTAACAAATGTATTCGTTTTGACCACATACAGTGTGTTACGGAAAGGGTATATCAATACAAACGGGTTGAAGAGTGTATCTGGTCTAGAATCTCTGTACAAAATTTCAGCTCAAAAGCAGTAACTTTGAAAATGCTTAATATTTTTTTATTTCGATAGTTCATTAAATTGAAATCATAACAAACGTGTCACCGCACTACGAGGGTCATTATCCATATCTGTAGTGTGTCTGTGCGCCTAGTACACGCACATCACGCCGCCGCGCGCCAGTGCAGCGCCGTGATGTCGAAATAAAAAAATATTAAGCATTTTCAAAGTTAATGCTTTTGAGCTGAAATTTTGTACAGAGATTCTAGACCAGATACACTCTTCAACCCGTTTGTATTGATATACCCTTTCCGTATCACCTGTATATAGATACACCTAGATAACGCAAGAGCAACTACTTCGCGTGCCAAAAGTCGCACCAGCTTACGCGTGGCGTTAAACAATACTAACTCTGAAGGTTATGACGGAATAAATACAAAAATAATTAAAGCGTGCAGTACAGAATTGATTCCCGTTTTGACATATTTAATTAATCTCTCGTTTTCGTCAGGTATATTTCCTGATGCCCTAAAATTATCTGTCGTAAAGCCGCTGTACAAAAAACACGATAAAAAGGACGTCAAAAACTATCGCCCGATTACTCTCATTCCCATATTGTCAAAGGTTTTCGAGAAATGTATGCTCAAGAGACTGGTCGACTTTTGTAGCAAATTTAATATCATAGCAAACGAACAGTATGGATTCCAAAAGCAAAAGTCAACCACACAAGCAATATTTACTCTTGTGAGCAATATTCTGAGTAATCTGAACAATAATAAATTAACAACAGGTCTATTTTTCGACCTGTCTCAAGCTTTTGATTTCGTAGCACATGACGTATTATTGAAAAAGTTAGAAATCCTGGGAATAAGAGGAGTCGCACTACAGTGGATTTCGTCTTATATAAGTGATCGAAAACAATACGTTAGCATAGACAATATAAATGAAGACTTACTTACTTCCTACTGCTCTGACTCTAGAATAAATAAATGTGGCGTCCCTCAAGGGAGTGTACTAGGTCCCATATTGTTTTTGTTATATGTAAATGACATACCACTGGTGTCTAATCATAAATTTATATTATTTGCAGACGACATTTCAATTATTGTATCATCTAATAAAAAATCGATTTCTGACCATGAATTAGACATTAATAATACTATTGACAAAATTTTAAAATGGCTACAGAATAATAAATTGAAAATCAATTTAGATAAATCAAATTATATTCAATTTAATAAGTCAAAACATGCCAAATACAATTTTAAACTTAATGTTGGCAGACTAAAAGAAGTAACACAAACCAAATTCTTGGGTGTGCTTATAGATCAAGACTTAGATTGGAAAGGACATTTGAATGATTTATGCAATAGGATTAATAAATTTACTTACGCCCTCAGACAAGTAAAGAACGTAACAAACGTTAAAACGGCAATTACTACATACCATGCATATATTGAATCAGTTTTAAGTTACGGGCTTGTTATCTGGGGAAACAGTACGGATAAAGACAGAGCGTTCATTGCACAAAAAAAGTGCATCAGGGCCATTTGTGGTCTTCGTCCTGACGAATCCAGTCGGCCGTTTTTTAAAAAGCTAGGTCTGTTACCACTTCCTGCACTTTATATATACGCAATCTGTAACTTTGTCTACAGTAATAAGGGATTGTTCAAGAAAGCTTATGAAATAATCCCTCGTCCAAAGGATCCACACAGACTTGTAATAAAGGATACTCCAAAATCAGCCAAGTATGCTAAAAGCTGCTTTGTGATGTGTGTACGCATTTACAACAAAATCCCGAAAGAATTAAAATGTTTAAATAATGTAAATTCATTTAAGAACAAACTGTATAAATGGCTGAATGGACATAATTTCTATGACATTAATGATTTCTTTGACATAAAATTATAATATTATATTGACCTATTAATTTGAAATAATGTTGTTTTGACCTAATAATTATTATTTTGCATGCAATTGACACATATTCTGTGTAGCTAAACATGTGAACATTGTATTTAAATAAGACTAACACCATGTTTAAGGCAAATAAAGACTTATCTTATCTTATCTTATCTTACGTACAAAAATCGTAAGCCGCCACTTTCGCGCTCAGTCCTGCGTACTGCTGACTGGGTGAGCGTGAGCGAGAGAGCCCGAGCTTGTGACGTCATAGTAGGTAGTAAAAAAGTGGCACGCTTAGTTTTCATACAGTTCGTGATACTTGCGTTATCTAGGTCTGTCTATATCTGTGGTTTTGACTTCGCAAAATCAGACAAAATGGCCGAGATATGAAGGCCAATTCTCATAATTTAAAATGTTCAAAATCTAGTCGCAATCTCATCTCAGCGACAATCAATGTTAAAAACATGTCCAAAATGTTGGGAAATTAGAGGTACTTTTACTCGACTACGCCGAAGCAAAAAGGTGGGTTATGATTTTGACCGGTATGTATGTATGTATGTATGTTCATCTGTTGCCTCATAACTTCTAAACTACTTGTCGTAATTTGACAAAATGAGGTATCGTTGGAAGCGTCTTGATCGTCCGCTGGTTATAGGCTATGTGACGTCACACTAAATTGAATATGGCGCCCTCTAGCGGAACAAAGTCATAACCGAAAAAGAAATGTTTAATCACGCCGTGTTTGGTATGTAATTAAAGGGCTTAATTAGCACATTTCAAAAATATAAATATTACTGAAATAAGCCCCAAAACAATTAAATAAAAAATAAGTTTAAAAACTAAAACCCGACTACTGAAAAGGATGAAACAAGAAATTACTTTCCCGTGGTCGCATGCTACGATAGCTTATAATATGTTAGTACAGCGGCATGCGACCACGGGAAGGTACTTTCTTGTTTCATCCTTTTCAGTAGTCGGGTTTTAGTTTTGAAACTTATTTTTTTTTTGACAGGTTGAGACTGAGATCAGACTGTGAACGTTCTTAAAATTACGCCCCTCTGTAAACGTTACTTAGCACGTGCTTTGAAAGAAAAGAAAGAAAGAAAATAAGTTTATTTGATCCTGGTTAAGTAAGACACACAATAAACTATAGTATAGTTAAAATCTCGCTGCAGACTCGGTCATAAATCATTCGTGTTTCGCTCTCTTTCCCACTCACGGGCCTTATGGGCAGGCCACGCCCACACGTAGTCCTGTGCATTACTGCAGTCGATGAGTGATATCGATAGTTTTATATATTTATAAATGGGTGATAGAAATAAATACACTTTTTTTTTATTTTATTACCAAATTTACTACAAAGCATATTAAATATATAAACAAAAGAACGTATATATAAAACTAAAAATAGGAAATTCTTCGTCTGAGTCATCGTCATCGATAATGGCCTTGCGCGCGCGCAACTAGCGCACATCCCTACTCCGATTATGATTTATGACCGAGTCTGCAGCGAGATTTTAACTATACTATAAAGCTACAGTTCCCTATATTCCATAGATTTAGGTAGTTAAATAAAGGTAAACAAAAAAAGGTGAGCAGTGGTGGCCCAGTGGTATCAGCCGCGACTTACAAGTTGTAGGTCGTAGGGTCGAACCCCGACAGGTGCTTTACTTTGTGTAAATTATTTCATCACCACTGCTCTCAAAACGGTGAAGGAAAACATCGTGAGGAAACCGGCATGTCCTAGAACCAAAAATTCGAAGACATGTGACATCCACCAACCCGCACTGGGCCCGCGTGGTGGATTACGGCCCACTCCCTCTCACAGAGAGGAGGCCTGTGTCCCAGCAGTGGGAACGTTATAGGCTGATTATGTAAACAAAAAAAACACGTGACTTAGTTAACCGACTGAACGTCCAATCTATTTAGTTGTCAATTCACGTGACACGAGATTTGACTTGGCTTTCATTAACTGGGATTTAATTATAAGGGAGAATTAACAAAATAAAAAAAGAAATAACCTGCCCCCTTATTCACAAACACTCGATATGCTTCCGTATCGTATCGAACATTAATCATTGTTATCGTAGGAGTCTTCTCAACGCTGTTCACAAGTCCAAAACCCGAAAATTTTGTCAGTTTAAATCAAACAGACGCCCGCTATTCTTCCAACAGCTATTTGCTGTTGAGGGCAAGTCAAATCAGGTTATCAAAATGTCAAGTTTTCGATACGATAGCCTGTCGTATGGTTGTGAATCAGGGCTCTGATATGAAATAACTTGAGAATTAAAAACGTTGACCAGTTAATTTTTCTGATACTTGGTTAGCACAATTTTTTCCCAAAATTAGATGCGATGGGACTAGCACGAACACACGGGACTATAGTCCTTGCGGAACTAGTTGGGCGCACCTTAGGTATGTGAGCGGTGGGAGTGCGGGAGGGGGGGGGGGGGGCATTACTCAGTGCGTGCATTGAGGCGGACACTAGTTCTGCGCGGACTATAAACGTAATGTAAATTCGAACGATTTTAAAATTATATTGGTATTCAGCTGCATCTGGTTAGACTGGAGGCCCACCCCGGTATAACCGGCAAATAGCTAGGCAGATTGATTTTATTCATACCTGTGTGCAAACACGTTGTCGACGCGTCGACGTCTGTCGCTGACGCGCGTTGACGGCTGTCGCTGATGCGCGTTGACGGCTGTCGCTGACACGCGCTGACGGCTGTCGCTGACACGCGTTGACGGCAGTCGCTGACCCGCGTTGACGGTTGTTGCTGACACGCGTTGACGGTTGTTGCTGACACGCGTTGACGGCAGTCGCTGACACGCGTTGACGGCTGTCGCTGACGCGCGTTGACGGCTGTCGCTGACACGCGTTGACGACTGTCGCTGATACGCGTTAACGGCTGCCGCTGACACGCGTCGACGGCTGCCGCTGACACGCGTTGACGGTTGCAGTTGCCTCTATCGTTGCGTTGCTCGTGTGTATGCGCGAGTGATAGTTATTGTGCTTGATACGTAAATTAAACCCTAAATGCTAAAGGATTATGTTGTATTATCGATTCAAAAATAGTTTGAATTGACGTTACGTTTGCTTTGTGTTCCGCGTTAAAGCCTCTGCGCTTTGCTGATTCTCCTATCTTTCTCTGTATCTGGTGTATTGTGTGTCTTTTAGTCTGTGCTAAATTGAAATTGTTTTATTGAAATAACTGATTTTCATAAATATTTACAAAAATAGGGCCTTATACTAGATGTAGGTAAAAATAATTGGATTCTACCTGAACTAGGAATGAACCTGTACCTCAGGTATCTCACTCAAGTGCTTATACATAAGTATTATCTAAAATACCTTAAACAAAAATAGTAAAAAAAAAAACTACCACAAATTATGGTTATATTCTAATTGACAGAAATAACGCTACTTTTTTGCATCATCGTAAGACATTTTTGCAACCATGTTAGTCTAATGATTTTTGCAATGTTACATTTTTAATAAGGTCGCGTTCATACTTGAAAAACTTACCGTGTCAACAAAATATTTAGATTGAATGTGATTTACTGTATAATATGAACTGCATTAAATTAAAACTAAAAATTAAAATTATTTTTACGTATTATAACTAAATGATGATTATAACTAGTAAAAGACAGTATAAGAATAATTATAGAACATTAAGTAAAAAAGGCTTATAGATAAACATTGTACAATAAATGTATTTTCTTTCTCCTTGTCTCTGGTTCTTGTATACGGTGGCGGCACTAACACTAACCACGGTACACTAAGACCATAAAGTTTGCCAAACTGTTCTGTAGGCGGTACAAATTGGTGCGATCCTATAGGCCGCCCGAAGTTCAGCCAGTACAACCCGGCGAAGAACTTCTCCATGGCGGATAGCGACGACTCATTTTCCAGGTTAGTTATTTGTAATACTTTTTAGTTGATAATTTAAATAAAATACTTGTTGAAGTGACACTTCTTTGAGTAAGCTGGCGAACGCGTTACGAAAAGTGTGATCGGGCGAGGCGAACGGGAGTTGAGTGGGGGATATAAGCAAGGGAAAGCAATGCGCGCGCACATTTTTTTTCTCTCTTCCTCTCCGCCAAATACGTTTGAAGTTTCACTTCAGTCGTGTGGTCATAAGCACACTCGGTTTTTTTTTAACCGATTTCAAAAAGGAGAAGGTTCTCAATTCCACTGTATGTTTTTTTTGTATGTTTGTTACGCGATATATCCGGCAATTGTAAATCGATTTCGATTTATTTTTTTATGGATGGGGTATGCCTTTTTTGTGGATGGGATATCATCAAATGACCCCTCCCGCTCTGGGTGGAGCCGAAGGGAGTGTCAGACTCTTACTGACTAAAACCCACCCGTGTTCCTTCCTTAGCCCTTTATGTTCCGGGGTATAGGGTATGCCTCAGGGACTACCCAAGAAAAGTTAATAAAATTTATATGAGACCACCATATAAATTTTATTATCTTTGCTTCGGTAGTTTTTGAGTTAGCTTCAATAATACGTATTTTCACCACTTAGTTTATATTGATGATGTTATAATAACTTACTGTCACTGATATTTACATAGCAAGTAGTGTTATACGAATTTTTGTGGGGTAAATACAACAAAAAAAAAAAAAAACAACCGACTTCCAAAAAAAACACTACAAAGTGAAAAATAACCTTTATTACTTTTAATACTCTGAAATCACGAAAAAAAAAATCTGCTGTTTAATACAAAAGTTCAATATCTACTTGACCAAAATGTATGAAATAGCTGATTTTTTTTTTCGTGATTTCAGAGTTGGTCCCATAGTGAAAGTTGTTCATCTCGATGGTCTAAATCACCTCTTAAAGTTTGTCGGGTTAATTTTTTAACACTTTGTATTTCTCAGCGACCTAGATTCCGATGACACCGACCTAGATTTCGACGGCAGCGATGAAGATATGGACAGCAATGGCTTTTGTAGCAATAGGAATACTAATAGTGAGTATATTATTTTTCTCATACAGGGTGGCTCGCAAACTGTAGACTTGCAGCACATGATTCTAGACCAAAAAAAAATTGCTGTTCCATAATATTAAATAATTAATCCATAATTTTTATTTAAAAAAAAGACAATACAGGTATTAAAAAAAACATGAGGTGAAAAAAAAACAAACATTGAAAAGATAAATTGACCCATAGACACCTCATATACATTTATAACGGTCGATCACTACTGGGCGGTGTGTGCCTCATGGTTGCACCAAATGGGAGTGCAGCTCAGCATAATATGTAGTATTCTACTAGTCAAGCCCTTTCATATGCCAGGTATGGTCAAACAAGCTATTTGGTATACAGGCAGCTAACTTGCAACTACTTTTAAACAATGGTGTGCTGAGCTAGTCAATTCTTTTATACCACTCTATTTAATTAAGGATGCCATAAGCTGAAAAAGTTATAACGCACAAAATAAAACTAAATATTGACTGTGTAGTGGAAAGATGAATATTTTTGCCTGTATACCAAATAGCTTGTTCGACCGTAGAATACCTGACGCTGGCATTCTGATAGTCGAGAAGACACATCTGAGTTTCAACAAAATGGTACCTACATAGTGCGTGCATTTTTCACGGCGCGGCGTAGGTATTATACTTTTCTATGAAACAGCAGTCTGATTCGAATTATATTTACGATCCTTAAACTAACCGTTGTACCATACATTACATATAATTGGAATAAATGAATTAAAGTTAGACTATTTATTTCGGGATTTTACGCGAAAATCCCGAAAATGTGTTAATTACAAGTTTAGTTAAAAAAATAGCCTTTTCCCATCTTAAATAAAGCTTATTTTCAACTTACTTAAGATTTTTCCCGAATTCCGGGAAAAAAAAATGTCGTCGTAAAGAAGCCTCCACTTTCTGTCTCTATTCTCCGAAGTTTAGATTTAGTAAATATACTCAGCCTATTCCGATCACTGGTAATTAGTGTGTATCAAAAAACTAAAACACTAGCGGAATTAACTACCGATAACCACTCGCGATTAGTAAGAAGAGTGGGGCGCGTCTTCGTGGATGCGTCTTCGTCTTCGTCTATAAGCGAAAACGAGCATATATTTATTTCTATTTTCTTTTAACCACTTACTCATCCTTCTTTCTAGCATCTATGGGCGTCAGAATTGAATACAAGACAGCCCACGAAGCCGAAGCATTCGATATAGAGCGAAATAAGAAGGTGAATCCTGCGCCGATGCCTGACGAAATTGATGACGCTAATGACAGGGCGGCACACGACGAACTGATACGGCAGGGCAGTGCTCCGCAAGAGGTGAGAATGACAAAATTTGTTGGGACAGTTTAACTCAAAGCTGCAATGGCTGCTTCTTCACAGTGGCGTGCATTGGTTTTCAGAATAGGTAGGCACTAGGCCGGGTCTAGTCTAGGCAAACGCGGTCACTAATCAGAAAAAAGTGAGGTCAAAAGTGTGGTTATTTGAGTAGGCATGCCTACTTAAGGGTGATAAATTGCGAAGGTCGAACGTCATGCTATTACGCGGGAGACGTGCGTATTTTTAATTTTGTCGTATTAACTTGAACGAGTGAAGACCAATGACAATGTGCGAATAGTACGGGAGCCGAGTAGGCCGTCCGGCGACTGCCTACTGCCGCGCGTGTTTGTATGAAGATTTTGTTTTTTGTTAGGTATGATATTTTAGTGAGTTTCTTAATGTGGCATATACACTGAAATGTAATTGACAGGCTTATGTTGATTATATCGAGGTAGGCACTGCTTATATGCCTATATGCAATGCACGCCACTGCTTCTTCAAAATGCCCAAGTCGGGGCACCAGTCCTCTCTACCACCGATTAAAATATATGTATCTTTCTTCCATAGTACATCGACAAATTCCGCGCCTCCGTCGCTCAACATAAACAAGAAATCATAGACAAGTGCCACCTTATAACCAAAGAGGATTACATCACGGAAGTATTACCAGAGGCAAAAGAATCTTACCACAGCACAGTAATATGCAAAAATAGCGAGCAAGATGCAATCAACGAACTATTCCCGTTCGGAACCCAAGAATTAAACGTCAAAAACGGTCAAATTGACGTTGAAAGCATAGAGAGGAATAAACGCGTGTTGCTAGCAAAAATAAAGAAAAATATGACCACAGATGAAATAAAAAAAATGAATTGCTTCTCTATGAAAGATATTAATATAGACGATAAAAATTATGTTAACGAGAAGATTGCCAATGTAGGTTTTGATACGAAGGAGGGGTATGAGAAGATTTGTAAGGGGGAGGGCGAATTTGAGCCTTATTATGATGACTTTAGCCCGCTGCCCTCGTTGTTGAGTGGAAAGGACTTTGATTTTGATTATCAACCGACGTTGGAAGGACATCCGGGGCCCAGTCCTAGTGTTATTTTGCAGGTAAGAATAATTACAATTTATACTTCTTTTCTTTTCTTCTATTATGTTTTGGTACACCACTTTTACCATTTATAATTTGGCATTGAAGAGCGGGGCCTCCTAGCACAGGTATGGCGATTGGCACACTGCTGCGTTTCACGCAGCGGTGTGCGGGAAACGGAGCCAAATTCCACGCGCGTGAGTGCGTTTTTATTGAATTTGTATGTAAAAAAACACGCACGTGGGTGCGGTATCTGCGCCCCGCTGCGTGATGCGGTGCAGTGTGAGAATCGCCTTAATCTTTACTTACGAGTAAAAGGAGGTCCCTATGTAAGATTTACTGTAAAAGTTGTACATGTTACTGCAATAAACTTTTTGTATTTTTTGTATACTGGATTAGCAGCGCCCCGCGGTTTTACCCGCTTAAGTCTCGATGTCGTGGGAATATCGGGATAAAAAGTATCCTGTGTTAATCTTGGTTATAAACTATCTGTGTGCCAAATTTTATCCAAACCCGTTCAGTAGTTTAACATTCATCCATTCATTCTCACAAAATTTCGCGTTTATAATATTAGTAGGAAGTAGGATTAGGTGGTCTTGTTAGTTTAAAAAGTGTCGCATGAAAAAATGTTTTTGATTATATTGAATTATACGTTATTGTTATTACAAACGGTAGTTTAGTTTTATTATAATCCTTTAAACGGAAAATAGTGATCTGACATAAATTTTCTTATAAAATCTTCTATCTGTTCTTATTTAACCAGTCAAGCGGCGCGCGTCGCCCATTGGCGACGAAACAATAGAAAATCAATTGTGTCTCATTAGCGGAGCTTGACAGATTAATTCGGAGACAGTGTGTGTAGGCAACTTATTGTATTTATTAATTTATTTATCTTTATATATTAAAAACAACAACAATACAAACTAATAAATTTATATATTACTTATTTATGTATTACTTAACACACAGACATACATCACTCATACAAATCGTATTTACATTCATCCACATCACAAAACATATAAAAACAATAATTCATAAGCATCGCCGGATGACACTCGGTAGTATGCGGCGGGCCGGCTAGTTTCTTACATACATACATATATCTATACACCGCCGCGTCGTGCGCGCACGCCGGACCAGCGGTTGACGATGCGCACACCTACCTTCAGTCCTAATTGATACACCGCCGCGAAGCCCTCGTTACTTGTATGCAAATTCTTAACAGTGTACCTTCTACTATTGTCTTCCTAAATCTATCTCCTAAATCTATACTCTTAAATCTATCTTGCTACTACTGTGATTTCTCCTTCTATCTAACTACAAAAATAAACTATTTATGTGACTATTGAAGTGGGTGTTTATCTTCCTAACCATTAAACATCTACAACTGGTGACCCCGACGCAAAAAAAAAAAGAAGATTGATGTCTAGCAGCAGCGAGGACTCCAGGAAATCTCAGGTGACTGAGCGTACACGTGAACGTCGCTTCAAAATGGCGGAACCAAATCCGGGATCGGCGACCATATCCACTACGCCTGCACCGATACATATGAAGATACCACCTTTCTGGTCCGAAAAACCGGCGATATGGTTTGCGCAAGTGGAAGGGCAGTTTGCTGTTATGAAAGTTACGGATGAAACGGCAAAATTTTACCATATTTTGGCCACACTGGACAGACAGTACGCCGCGGAAGTGGAAGACGTTCTAACCGGACCACCCGACTACAAGAGGTTGAAGAACGAGCTCATAAAACGCTTATCAGTGTCTCGAGAGAATAAAGTCAAGCAATTATTGATGCACGAGCAGCTTGGTACCCGCAAACCTTCACAATTTCTACGGCATCTTCAACACCTCGCGGGCCCTGAGATACCCGAAGATTTTTTGAGGACCATCTGGAGCAGTCGTCTACCTACAGCTATGCAGTCAATCGTCGCGTCGCAATCGGCGTTGTCACTGGATAACCTAGCCGAACTCGCAGATCGTGTAAACGACATCGCAACGCCGACGCAACAGGTCGCAGCAGCTTCATCATCACCAGTGGACGAGTTGACACGGCAAGTTGCGGAGCTGACTCGTCAAGTGAGTGCACTCACGGCTCAGGTGAATCGGCAGTCGAGACCTCGCGAACGAGATTCACGATCCCGACAACAACAACGGAGTAGAACACCGCACAGGTCGCAATCCAGTTATCGACGGTTCCCGATCTGCTGGTACCACAACAAACATGGCACCAAGGCAAAGAAATGCATCAAGCCCTGTGACTACAAGGCGGAAAACACACCGGGCAGTCAGTGATGGCGACGGACGACTGCCTTAGTTCTACGGGTCGCCTCTTTGTTACGGATCGCAAGTCAAATATACAGTTTCTAATAGATACGGGTAGTGATATTTGTGTGTACCCTGTAACCGCGCTTTGTGATCGCCGCCGCTGTAAAACTTCATACGAACTAAGTGCTGCCAATGGTTCAACTATCGATACGTATGGTTACATTCAATTAAACCTAGATTTAGGGTTACGGCGTAACTATCCGTGGCGTTTCGTCATTGCTGACGTCACGAAAGCTATAATAGGGGTAGATTTTCTTTCTCATTACCAACTGATTGTCGATGTCAGCAAACAAAAACTTATTGATACTTTAACCACTGTTAGCACTGTAGCCACTATAGATAAATTAAATTGTAATGTCCAAAGTGTTAAAGTTTCGACTGTTGGTGATAGCGAATTTCACAAAATTTTGTCCGAATATCCGGAACTAACACGCCCTGCTGGTATTCCGGGTGTCGTCAAGCACAACACTGTACACTATATTCGCACTACACCAGGCCCCCCAGTGTCATGCTCACCACGTCGTCTCGCGCCTGATAAACTTAAGATAGCTAAACAAGAATTTGAGGCTATGTTAGCTAATGGCACTGTACGTCCGTCTGACAGTCAATGGGCGTCACCTCTCCACCTAGTTTCCAAAAAAGATAACGGTTGGCGTCCGTGTGGTGACTATAGGTTACTTAACGCTAGAACCATACCCGATCAATACCCTATTCGTCACATACAAGATTTTTCAAACAGTCTGTCCGGTTGTAAATTTTTTTCAGTGATCGATTTAGTGAAAGCCTACCATCACGTACCTGTATTTAAGGACGATATCCCAAAAACAGCAATCACTACACCCTTCGGTTTATGGGAATTTCCTTTTATGACGTTTGGTCTACGTAATGCAGGCCAAACTTTTCAAAGATTCGTCGATGAAATGACAAGGGGATTAGATTTTTGCTACCCATACTTAGATGATTTTCTAATATTTTCTAGAACGAGCGACGAGCACAAAGACCATCTCAAGCAGCTTTTCACCCGAATGAGAGACTACGGCGTACTTATTAACACCAGCAAGTGTGTCTTCGGCGTCTCACAAATAACATTTCTGGGATATCACATCTCAGAAGAAGGCACTAAACCCCTCGACAGTAAGGTGAAAGCTATTGCCGACTTCCCCGTCCCCAAAACCGTTAGAGAGCTCAGACGTTTTCTGGGGATGGTCAATTTTTACCGACGATTTCTGCCCAACGCTGCACAGATACAAGCCCCCTTGAACGCATTGTTGACTGGATCAGTCAAAGCTTCCCATCCTGTCGACATTACAGGAGTTTCCCTGCAAGCTTTTGAGGACTGCAAAAAGAGCCTCTGTAACGCAGCTCTTTTAGCACACCCCGACACAAACGCCAAGTTAGGACTCGTCACTGACGCCTCTGATACGGCGATAGGTGGAGTTCTGCAGCAGCGTAAAGACGGAGTTTGGCAGCCTCTAGCATTTTTCTCGCGTAAGTTGAGTCCAGCACAGATCAAATACTCACCTTATGATCGCGAACTCCTGGCAATCTACGAGAGTATTCGATACTTCCGCCATATGCTAGAGGCCACTCTCTTCACCATCTATACAGACCATAAGCCGCTTTGTTATGCTTTTCATGAGAGAAAGAAAAACTGCTCTCCACGTCAGTTTAGGCAATTAGACTTCATCTCGCAGTTCACAACTAACATTCGCCACATCTCGGGTAAAACAACATCGTTGCTGATACGCTTTCCCGCGTCAATGAGCTACAGATGCCAGTTGATTTGGAAATCATGGCCAAACTCCAGGCAACAGACCCTGACCTTGCAGCGAATCTCCAAGGCGAAACGTCTCTTCGCCTGAACAAGATGAAGGTCCCCGGTAGTCGTACTGAGCTGTACTGCGACGTAAGTACAACGACTCCAAGGCCTTTCGTCCCCGTGCAACTGCGTCAGCAGATATTTAACTGCTTGCATTCACTCAGCCATCCAGGTGCCAACGCCTCAGCCAAACTGGTTGCGCAACGCTTTGTCTGGCCCCTTATGCGCAAAAATTGTCGTGAATGGTCTAGGGCATGTTTAGCATGCCAGCGCACGAAGGTAAACAAGCATGTCGCGTCACCTTTAGGGACGCTCGATTTACCACCAGCGCGTTTTAAACATGTTCATTTAGATCTGATCGGCCCATTACCGCCAGCTGGTGATTATCGGTATTGCCTTACACTCGTCGATCGTTTCACGCGATGGCCGGAAGCTGTACCAATTACCGATATCACCGCCGAAACGGTAGCCAAAGCGTTCGTATCCTGTTGGGTGTCCCGATACGGCTGTCCTTCACAAGTTGTTACTGACCGCGGAAGGCAGTTCGAATCGGCGCTGTTTCAACAACTGTCCAAATTGATCGGTTTTGATCACCGCAGGACAACGGCATACCACCCACAGTGCAACGGTTTGGTTGAGCGGTTTCACCGGCAGTTGAAGGCAGCTATCACCTGCCATACTGACGCAAACTGGACTGAGACGTTACCTTTCGTACTACTCGGCATAAGGAGTGTCTTCAAAGAAGACCTGCAATCTTCATCAGCCGAGCTGGTTTACGGTGAGCCACTGCGCCTCCCTGGCGAATTTTTCGGCCACGACGTAACGGGATATACCACCGACATAACCGATTTCTCGGCACGACTGAAGTCCTATGCCGAGAAAGTACGACCGGTACATGCTCAGCACCATTCTACTCGTAGAATCTTCGTTTACAAAGATCTTGCCACATGTAGCCATGTATTTCTGAGGGAAGACATGCTACGTGGTTCACTACAGCCTGCTTACACAGGGCCACACGAAGTACTGAAGAGGGGTGCCAAATATTTTGTAATTCGCGTCAAGGGTAAAGACTCGACAGTAAGCATAGACCGCTTGAAACCAGCCTATATTTTGTCAGATGATCTAAGACCACCACAAAGCGTTACACATCCTCCTCAAACTCCTCAACCAACTCAGCCACAGACACGAGACAGTCCAGTCACACAGACGACACGATCAGGAAGGCGGGTACATTTCCCTGATTATTATCGTCCGTAGACACGGCCTCTGGAGGGGAGTGATGTAGGCAACTTATTGTATTTATTAATTTATTTATCTTTATATATTAAAAACAACAACAATACAAACTAATAAATTTATATATTACTTATTTATGTATTACTTAACACACAGACATACATCACTCATACAAATCGTATTTACATTCATCCACATCACAAAACATATAAAAACAATAATTCATAAGCATCGCCGGATGACACTCGGTAGTATGCGGCGGGCCGGCTAGTTTCTTACATACATACATATATCTATACACCGCCGCGTCGTGCGCGCACGCCGGACCAGCGGTTGACGATGCGCACACCTACCTTCAGTCCTAATTGATACACCGCCGCGAAGCCCTCGTTACTTGTATGCAAATTCTTAACAGTGTACCTTCTACTATTGTCTTCCTAAATCTATCTCCTAAATCTATACTCTTAAATCTATCTTGCTACTACTGTGATTTCTCCTTCTATCTAACTACAAAAATAAACTATTTATGTGACTATTGAAGTGGGTGTTTATCTTCCTAACCATTAAACATCTACAGTGTGTTTTCGGATAATATCAAACGGTCTAACTTAAAACATGCTTCAACATGTTATGTTACTTTATTAAGAGCAACATGGGTACTTCAGAGATTTTTTGATCACTTAGGATGAGATCTATAAAATATACGTAGCATGTCCTGTGGCTTAGCATTATTTCTGTCACTGTCGCACAACTGTCAAACTACAAGTGCAAGATAGAGACAGATACATTGGCGCCGATTCTATTGTTCACAAACTAAACTAAATTTAAGTTCAGTGCATCTTTTTCTTTCTATTTCATTAAGAAAAGGACAGAAGATAAATTTTAGTTTAGTCCTGTCAAATTAATCAGCGCCTGACGTAAATTGACGTAATTTTAGTAGGCAAGTTTTAAATCACGTCTAAACTTGAATGGATTAGTGTCAGGCACTGATTAATTTGACAGGACTAAACTAAAATTTATCTTCTGTCCTTTTCTTAATTAAATAGAAAGAAAAAGATGCACTGAACTTAAATTTAGTTTAGTTTGTGGACAAGGGAATCGGCATCAATGTTTCAAAGTAACGTTCATAGATCTTGGCCTGACCGTATTACAGGTTCTTTTAACAAACTTTTTAATGTTTTTGACGTGATATAAATCGATGAACGCCGGCTGCACGCACGAAAAACCATGACTCATTGTCACGTTCCGCGTGAGCCGAGCGTGCAAGCGAGAGCGCGGAACAAGCGAGAGCACGGAACTAGCGAGAGCGCGGAACAAGCGAGAGCGCTGAACAAGCGAGAGCGCGAAACAAGCGATAGAGAGGCACGATCGGATGTTTTCTTATGACGTTATCACGTAAAATTATCGTCCGTATACCGACTTTACAGACAACCAATGTTTTTTTTTACAGGCACTAACAATGTCGAATGCAAACGATGGGATAAACCTAGAGCGTCTAGAAACGATAGGCGACAGCTTCCTAAAGTTCGCTATCACCGCGTACTTGTACTGCGCACACCCCACCGTGCACGAGGGCAAGCTGAGCCACATGAGGAGCAAGCAGGTGAGATATAACAACACATACACACCCCACACGGTCACGCTGTCACACACACATCAATCTAGAGCGTCTAGAAACGATAGGCGACAGCTTCCTAAAGTTCGCTATCACCGCGTACTTGTACTGCGCACACCCCACAGTGCACGAGGGCAAGCTGAGCCACATGAGGAGCAAGCAGGTGAGATATAGTAACACATACACACCCCACACTGTCACACCCCACACTGTCACACCCCACCGTGCACGAGGGCAAGCTGAGCCACATGAGAAGCAAGCAGGTGAGATATAACAACGCATACACACCCCACACTGTCACACTGTCACGCTGTCACGCTGTTACACCCCACACTGTCACGCTGTCACACCCCACACTGTTACACCCCACACTGTCACACCCCACACTGTCACACCTCACACTGTCACACCCCACACTGTCACACACACATCAATCTAGAGCGTCTAGAAACGATAGGCGACAGCTTCCTAAAGTTCGATATTACCGCATACTTGTACTGCGCACACCCCACAGTGCACGAGGGTAAGCTGAGCAAGCAGGTGAGAGATATAGACCCTCACATATAACGCACACACACACATCAACTTATAATAAGAAACACAAACCCATAAATACCCCACCCACACATATGTCGCACACTCCCCCACACACCATTATACAGTACACATTCACACCTCATCCACACTCACACCCACAAATAAGTTTGTATTTATTACATACCACAAACCTCGGAACCTTTCTCGTTTCTTAGTCGATCGTACATTATTCTCAATTTCATTTCTTCATTGACAAGACCTTTTTTGTTATTGGTTTTCAGTATAACCACAGAATACTTAAAGTACTACGTACAGAAAGGACACTCCCTTCCCCGCACTAATATCAGTTACCGCACCTCACCCCGCACTTCGAGGTTACCGTCTCAGTTCTTTAACAAGAGCGCTCGCAAACACAAGTACCTCACGCACATATTCATACGTATACAAACGTCATTTTTTAATGTAGTAGTAGTAGGTAATTATTTTGCGAGTGTTGTATGGAGTGTCCGGGGTGTGGTACAGGGTGGCCCAGAGAGAAATGCACTTTTGATTTCGCGCGGATTTCTAAACTACAAATTGGAGGGGCGCGGGGATAGCAGGGGTGCGTAGCGCAGTTTTTGTAATTTTAATCACCATAAGTCATTACACGGGAGAGCAGCGCGCGTTTTGTGTCCGCGCATTTTACGAGAATGCTCGATCCTATGTGACTGTTCGACGGCTTTACCGTGTTGAATACGAGTTGCGGCGCATCAGTGAGTGTCCAAGCACTAATTTAATAAAGCAATGGATTGAAAGATTCGAAAGGACAGGATCGACGCAAAAAATGCGGCCTCGAGGTCGTCAAAGAGTATCACGGACCGATGAAAACATTCAGCGTGTTCGAGAATCTGTACGCGCGAATCCACGAATGTCGGAGCGCAAACGTTCATCGGTTTTGGGAATCTCTAGATCGACCTTGCAGCGAATTTTGCGGCTTGATTTGAAATTACATCCTTATAAGATGCAGCTAGTGCAGGAACTAAAGGCAGCAGACTTCGAGACTTCGAGAGCATCGCCGTGGTAAGAGACATGTTCCCACAAAAGTTAATTTCACGCAGGGGTGACATCTCCTGGCCACCAAGAAGCCCCGATCTCACTCCAGCAGACTTCTTTTTGTAGGGTTACCTAAAGAGCAAAGTGTACTCTAGTAATCCAACAACTCTGCAGCAACTAAAGCTTAATATTCGGCAAGAAATGGAATCCATTTCAAGGGAAATTCTCAAGAAAGTTTTCCAAAATTTTGATGCCAGATTGGAAGAATGCTGTAACCGTGAAGGACACCATTTAGACGATGTAATTTTTAAAAATTAAATTTCATTTAATTATCTTTAAAATTGTAATAAATACAAGTTCTACAAAATTATACAGTTTTTTTTCTTAAATTTTCAAAAGTGCATTTCTCTCTGGGCCACCCTGTATAACGACCAAACACTTCTGAGCATCAGTAGACAACATAACATAATCCGCCTATAATGTTCCCACTGCTGGGACACAGGCCTCTTCTCAGTGAGAGAGAGTGGGCCGTAATCTATCACGCGTGCCCGGTGCGGGTTGGTAGATGTCACATGTCTTTGAATTTTTTGGTTCTAGGACATGCCGGCTTCCTCACGATGTTTTCCTTCACCGTTTTGAGAGCAGTGGTGATGAAATAATTTACATAAAGTAAAACGCCTGGCTGGATTCGAACCTACGACCTACAACTCGTAAGTCGCGGCCGTTACCACTGGGCCACCACTGCTCAATCAGTAGACAAACACACATACACACACCCCCACTCACAAACACACACACACACACATTTCTAACATGCTTTTCTTTTTACAGGTGTCAAATTTAAACCTGTACCGCTTGGGCCGTAACAAGCGCCTCGGCGCGCGCATGATAGCTTCCAAGTTCGAGCCGCACGACAACTGGCTCCCTCCCTGCCACAAACCACCGCCCACACTACATCCTAGAATCAATGTAAGCATACCTAAGGTTTATAATTGATTACAACAAAGGGTTTATTTATGACAAACTGCGCCACGGGTTTTCACCCGCATAAAGGTCGTAGCACACGCATCAAACCGGAAAGGGTTCGGCACCGTATCAACTCGAGTCGTTCAGTATTTTTTGTATGAAACTCCCTACTGCAACGCACACTAATCGCCTCGCCTCGGGACAAGCTCACGAACCGCGGTGCGGCGCGTTACGGCTAGTCCCCGCGCTTACGTCTCTCCGTACCCGAGTTTACATCCCTTCCTCCACCCTTGCCCCTCTCACCCCTCCCGCGGCCTGCTGCACCATCAACCAGCGGTCGGCGAGCCGTAAGCGCGGCGTCGCCTAGCCGTAGCCGAGTCGACGTATCGGAGCTTCTGATCCGCTTTGGTTACGTGCTTTCGTTAGGTTGACGCCTGTTTGACGGCGACGCGAAAGGCGATACGGTGCCGATCCCTTTCCGATTTGATACGTGTGCTACGACCTTAAGTCTCAATTCCGTGGGAAGATCGGGATGAAAAGTATACTATGTCCTAATCCAGGTCATGGTCTACCCATGTGTCAAATTTCATCCAAATCCCTTCAGCCGTTTTAGCGTGAAAACGTAACAAACAAACATACAAAAATTCAAATAATTTCTCTTTATTATATTATTACTAGCTGCGTCCCGCGGTTTCACCCGCGTAATTGTCAATCACGTGGGAATATCGAGATAAAAAGGAGCCTATATGATAATCCAGGGTGTCAGCTACCTCCATACAAAATTTTATCAAAATTGGTCCAGCCGTTTGAGCGTGAAGAAGGAACAAAACCAACTTAGTTTTACAGTTGACACCATACATACAAGTTATCGGATTTGAAATTGCGTTTAATCTATGTACATTTTGTTTGCAGGGTGATGGTAAAGATATAATGCAGCATTTAGAAACTCCATTGGACTCAGCAGGGTGCTTTATACCTTATAATTTGATCACACAGCACAGTATACCAGGTAAGATCCATAATGGTTTCAGTCTAGATTCAAAATGGCTGCCAGCCATGTGAAAAACTAGCTTCTGCCCGCGACTTTGTCCGTAAGATCCATAATGGTTTCAGTCTAGATTCAAAATGGCTGCCAGCCATGTGAAAAACTAGCTTCTGGCCGCGACTTTGTCCGTAAGATCCATAATGGTTTCAGTCTAGATTCAAAATGGCCGCCAGCCATGTGAAAAACTAGCTTCTGCCCGCGACTTTGTCCGTAAGATCCATAATGGTTTCAGTCTAGATTCAAAATGGCTGCCAGCCATGTGAAAAACTAGCTTCTGGCCGCGACTTTGTCCGTAAGATCCGTAATGGTTTCAGTCTAGATTCAAAATGGCTGCCAGCCATGTGAAAAACTAGCTTCTGCCCGCGACTTTGTCCGTAAGATCCATAATGGTTTCAGTCTAGATTCAAAATGGCTGCCAGCCATGTGAAAAACTAGCTTCTGAACCCAGACCCACCCTGTTTATCCTGTCCGCGCTATTACATCGTTTTCGCATAACGTTCCTTGACTCCTAAGTGTCGTAGCGTGATGTCAAATAACCTATAACCTTCCTCAAGAATTGGGTTATCAACTGCAAAAAGAATTTTTCAAATCTGACCAGTAGTCTTACCCCCTTACTAATAAACAGTGATCGGAATAGGCTGAGTATATTTACCTAAACTTCGGAGAACAGAGCCAGAAAGTGGAGACATCCTTACGACGACATGTTTTTTTCCCGGAATTCGGGAAAAATCTTAAATAAGTTGAAAATAAGCTTTATTCAAGATGGGTAAAGGCTATTTTTAAATAAACTTGCAATTACCAAATTTTCGGGATTTTCACGTAAAATCCCGAAATAAATAGTCTAACTTTAATTCGTGTATTCGAATTATATTTACGATCCTTAAACTTACCGTTGTATCATACATTACATATAATTCACTCTGCACTCTGGATTAACATATAGGCTAATTTTTATCCCGATATTCCCATAGGGTCGAAACTTATGCGGGTGAAACCGCGGGGCGCAGCTAGTTCCTAATAATGGCGGCAAAACCATTAATATTATTATCCGCAAATATCCCTGATGCATTATTATTAGCATGCATGCATTGCATTTTTAGGTTTTATTTTGTAGGTTAAATTAAAGTAGTTTTATTTGTTATTTTTATTTAACGTGTTTTTTTTATCGTTTTTTTTTTTGTTATGTTATGGATCTATGGTCTGAAAATAAAGATTTATTATTATCAGTGATCGGAATAGGTAGAGCTATTTAGGTTCATTAACCGCAAACATTTGTGTTAATATAGATATTCCACGGGATTCCGACTGATACTACGGGATTTTATTGAATTTCATTATTTTTGTCAATATGTATAGAAATGGTTTATGTAAGCCAATAAGCGCATAAGCGACGTTATAAATTTAACGTCAACAGCACGCTATAAAACTTTTTGCCAAGCGCGCCGTTTCCGTTTTGTTGAGACGCGTAATGTCGCCGCATTATGGAAACAAAAGAAAACAATAGCGAGGTGTTTCTGTCGCTAGAGTACTTACTACTTAAAAACCAAATCCCGGGACTCGGGGAATATCCATATTATTCTAACCTATGGCACGTACGTAAAACAACTCTACCTATTCCGATCTCTGATTATTATTATTAGTATAGATCAGGTAAAGTACGATTGTGTACGATCACGTACTATAAATTAGAATAAGGGTAAGAGAATGATGGATATTTCTTTCTTTCCTAGACAAATCAATCGCCGACTGCGTGGAAGCCCTGATTGGGGCGTACCTGCTGGAATGCGGGCCGCGCGGCGCGCTGCTGTTCATGTCGTGGCTCGGCATCCGCGTGCTGCCGTGCCACCACGTGCCGCTGCAGCGGGAGCACGGCTACGTGCGCAGGCACACTGAGCAGGTGAGGGGACATAAAAAAACCGTGGCACTCCGGGAGTGCCGACAGAAGTGAAAATAAAACACAAACAGAATACTTTGCCATCACTCACTGACATATCGGATATACATTAAAACCGAGTACACCCCGAGGGCAGCCGAACACATCCGAAGCGGTGTCGGTTACGGTAACAGTGGCGCGAGTTCAATGGTGTTTTCACATCAAAAAACAATAGGAAACTCTTATTTAGAAACAGAAATCAACAACAAAAATCTGTGATTAAAAGAGCAATATTTTAACATAAAAAATTGAATAAAATAAAAATGTCTCCCTCTGTGTTCCTCTCTGAGACCTCCCAGAGAGGGAACAGGAACATGTTGGTGGATGTCTCATATCTTCGAAATCATGACAGCAAACAAGTCACACTGACATCGACTATTATAATTTGACAAATACTTGACATTTAAAGGATGATGGGCATTTTTGTATGGAGCCTGGCCTGATAACTAATAGAGTTCTAATGCATTTCAACTAATATTATAAAGAAGAAGTAAAATTTGTTTGTATGTAGGGAGTAATCTCTGGAAATACCAGTCGGATTTGAAAAATTCTTCTTGCATTTGAAAGCCCAATTCTTGAGGAAGGCTATAGGCTATTTAACATCACGCTATGACCCTTAGGAGCCGAGCAAAAAGAAAAGCCGCGCTATCACGTTAAGTGATAGCGCGGGCGGGTGATGCGATACGACGGGGTGGCTCGGGGGAAACAAGAAGTTTCACGCGAACGAAGTCGCGGGCTGAAGCTAGTTGTTTATAATCGGCAATTACTGTAACAAAACATTTTATCTACACTATTGTATTAGGTAAGCCTGTGATGATATATGTACGAGTTTTAAAAAAAAGAAATTTTTTTAATCTCCGGGACACGGAGGGGTCTTGTTATGTAAAAATGGTTACCCATCCAGGGACCAACCGCGGTAAGTGCAGCTTATCCTGATCGATCGACCCGTGCGGCTGTTATTACTTAGCCATAAGCCCCCTCAATGTTATGAGTCAATAAATAATACTATTGAGTACTGCAGTGAACATTAGCGTCATCAACTAATACGTTTACATGGTATTTGCAGGTCTGATATCTCTTTAACCCGGTATTTCTAATAATGAAAATTGATGCTAATGATGTAAGCTTTCAATTGATGTACATGTGGTTTTTATTGGACATACCGGCCAAAACCACAGATTACTAAATAGTTACTTCGTAACAGATACATCACTCTAGTACAAAAGCGAAAATACCTACGCTATAATAGCCTACAAAATCTTAATAATAATACCAGCTGTTTGCAGCGAGAAGAAATGTAACATAAGTACGCACACAGAGAGTCGAGATTGTTTTGCCCGCCACGCGACCCACGTGCGAGCGCGTCATCAAGCGAATATGCTAGGGTTGTACCTATGATGATTTTGGTAATAAAACGAATGTTGTAGAAAAACAATTATTTTTTATTTGTTAATCAAATATGTTTCAGTTTAATAAAATGGTAGATGCTTTTTTTCCCTTCCCTGAATTCCCGATTATTAAATTTTATTGTCGAAAATATTCGAAACCGCGTAAATAATTTCAATAAGTAATCAAAAGGGAAACAGGAGCAAAGCGGAGGAAAATCAATTGTTTTTGAATTCGAGAAATTATTTATTTCTAAAACCCATACTTTTTTTGTTGTGTTGACCATTGTTGTTTCTAATGTTATTTAGGATCAAACCAATCAACGACGGCTATGATTGCTATATTTTTTTACGACGACGCTAGGTAGATAGGACCTATGTTCTGTCATATTTTTTTTAAAACAACACTAATTGAACTCCCTAATTTACGACGATTAACATAGTAGGTAGGTACCTACCTTCCTATGTAATTTGATAATTTGTAAAGGAACGAGAAAAAATAATTCGATACAAAAGATTTAAATTACTACTTTTAACTTACCTTTGTTCGTCTTTCGGCAATGAAAAAAATGACAAATTTTCATTTGTTTTTTGACTGTGACACCCATCCACTGCACAATAATTACGTGCTTTTGGCATTTTGATTTGATAGTCAGCGCGGTAAATTTGGCGAGCGAGCACTCAGGCGTGCGGCAACCGACTGTCGGTTGTATCGACGGCGATACGCGAAGCGGTAGGCATATAACGCGCGGCCTTGAGCGAGTGACGGACGCCTGCCAAAACGCCCATCATTCTTTAATAACTATTATTTATATGCTAGAAACTGTTAAAAACCCGACCATATGACATGTGTAATGTATTACAATTCTTGCAAATAAATTTAATTTCCCTCTCACCGAGAGGAGGCCTGTGTCCCAGCAGTGGGAACATTATAGGCTGATTATGTAATCAAATCCTCAAACCTTGTTACAGTCAGCATCACCAACATCTTCGGACCGCAAGCGTTCCTCTTCATCATCGTCATCGTGTTCCGATGATGAATCGTCTCCGCATCAGGAGATGTGTCCTGAAGAAGATTGGTCGTGGCCAGCCCGTGCTGTGGGGTCCTTGCAGCCTTATAAAGATTCGCAGGGGAGATGGATGCAGGTAATCATCATCTGCGTAGCCTGTTCCCAGCTACGTTTTGGTACGGCTTCCAGTCTAACCGGATGTTGAAACCAGTATTATAATAATAATATCTTTATTTAATCTGACTACATTGATCCACTGGTTAGTACACAAACAAACTTATCATTATCAACTATGCGTTAGTATCTATTAACTAAGTAGGTAATTATTATTTAATATTTCATCCCTGCCACACGAGCAACCGGACAGAGTGTCTCACTACCGGCGCATCGTGCTGTTCAGCTAGGGTTTTCAAGATACTGTTGCGGCTAGCCCTCATTCTGCCTATTAAGGATGCGGTCTTTTTCCTCATAACAGCATAAAAGTCGTCAGTTCGTGCTGCAGCAAACATGCTTGACGCACTGCAGAACCTGGGCAACCCCAACAGCACCCTGAAGCCATTATTATATTGCACACGCAGAGCATCTAGCGCCCTCCGCGTATAGCTGACCCACAAACCGCTCGTGTAGAACCCTTGACAATAAGCTTTAAATAGAGTTATTTTAACTTCGTTACTACAACGAGCAAATCTGTGAGCCAGCATGTTGCATCTGGCTGCTAATGCCCTGCGCTCGCGATCCATATCTACCTGATCTTTGAAGGTATTTACATGGAGCGACTGCCAAGCGGATTTCCACGACGCAGTTATAATGTAACACCCTTGCTAGGACTGTTTGTCTGACTTTCGAGGTTCTGACTACCCGTAACGACTGTTAAATATCTAAGAACTAGTTGACCCGGCGAACTTCGTAATGCCCCGAATTAAATAATGTGACAAAGTTGACGAAGTTGAAGTGACGTGGCGCCATCTATTATCATGATAAAAAAGTGCTGTTCCCGAGGAAAACAACAATAACGTTATTGTTGTGGTTTTCCTCGGGAACAGCACTTTTTTTGCAGAATTATCAGGGTTACTTAAAAAATTAAATTGATAGCCCTGATAGCTTTCATTTTTTAATGATTTTTTCCTTTGAGCGCTATGCAAAGTGATTGAAAAAAAACAAAAATTGGTCGTAACTTTTGAACCGTGAAAAAATTCACCGACATTCTCAGGGTTAAAAAGTTTGGAAATGACCTTGCCAACGCCCCTATTCGATTTGATCCAAACTTCCAGGGACACCCTGTATAAAATTCAAAGTCCTGACTGACTGATATATCAACGCACAGCCTAAACCGCTGGTCCTAGAGACATGAAATTTGGAGGGTGTGTTCTTTGTGAAGAGTAGGTATCCACTAAGAAAGGGTTTTTCGAAATTCCACCCCTTTTTTTTATGGATGGGAAATCATCAAATGACGCTGGGTGGAGCGGAAGGGAGTGTCAGACTCTTACTGACTAAAACCCATCCGTGTTCCTTCCTTAGCCCTTTATGTTCCGGGGTAGCGGTAACCCTTTCGGACAATCCCGCACCCCCGGCAGGCTTCGGCCCCTCCTGGCAGGCCCCTTCCTTTATGCTGAAATCTTTGAGGCGCGCGTGGAACACGTACGCGCCGTCCGGCACGGGCCTGGTCCTGATCGGACGGTGAGCTACCTATTACTCTCCGTTCGCAAGCCCGAAATTCCACCCCCAAGAGGGTGAATGGGGGGAAGGTGAAATTTCACGCGGACGAAGTCGCGGTCAGAAGCTAGTATACTACTATAATCTCGTGTCAGTATTAATAAAACTGCCTTATTTTATCCATAGCCAATATTTGGAGAGTTGAAAGCGCCACCATCGCCTCTTCTCCGATACATCGACGATCCTGAAGGCGAATTGAACCAAATGCTCTCTGGTAAGTAACATTTTGGTATATGTTTTTTGACTCTTTGGTCTAGTATCATGTAAAAGGAATACACGGTTCAATGTCATGCTCACTTAAATGTCTCAATGATGGTGGCGCGTGTGTTGGATCATTCTGTTCCCTACAAAATGGTTGAGCTGGATGGTGCTGATCCATGCGTCATGTTCGTGAACGGACGCCGTCGGTTGAGACTGGTCATCTCTTAACTGCCAAGGCTTATTTTTAATCTTATTTCTTGTATTGTTTCTTCATTTGTGTGTTTTTTTTACATTGTTCTCACATATAGAAGCAACAAGAATAATGTACTCAGGATTTTGTAATATCTTGATTTAAAAGAGTGTCCATGGAGCTTCTTGCCCGTTCTTCTCCATAGAGATCTACGCTTTGGAATGGGCGACTAGCTTCAACTTTCTGACTAACTGACCGACTACTTAATTTTGACAATTCAAAAGTGCCTGTAATGGTTTAATTGAAATAAATGCTTTGAGTTTGAGTTTGAATGAATTTTTCTCGATACAAAAAAATTGCAAAGTTATATCTATTTTTTTTTTACTTTTTTCGACATCACGGCGTAACGCTTAAGATTTATTCAATGGAATTTACTTTTAAAACAGAATTATCATATCAAAGTTTACTCAAAGTAGTTTTAAATTTCATTCATTTATTTTGTTAAAAAAGTAGTAAACTCGTTATGGCACATACGTCGTTTTATTCCGAGCGCACGCACACTATAGCCATCACTCTTCTTTTGCGTTTCAAAAGTAATTGCATCACTTTCGCTCGCTTGGTAGGTTTTTGAGGGTTTAAGATTTTAAGGTAGCGCCTTAATGCCTGGGCCTTTTTGGCGCGGCCGTGAGGCACACTTTCCTGCTAATTACTTGCATCGGACTTTACGCTTTTTATTTGATCTTTGTTTTTTGTTTTTTTTTTATAATAATAAATCATTTATTTGCATAAAACATGGTATAAAAATGGTGTTAAATAAAATAAAAAGAACAAACATGTTTTGCTATGTTATAGCATGCAAAATTTTTTTTGGCAAATAATCTGTAACAATAAACTTATCAACATTTACTATCCATAAACTCCTTTAAACTATAATAACTACGTTCACTTAACCACTTATACAATTATATATTATTATTATTTATTTATTTATTTATAAATACGCACACACATTGCTAGGCAGTTTCTATTGTACTTGGTTATTCTTGGCAAATCATGAAGAACCAATTTATAGGGATCTCGTCTGTTGCGAGGGCATACATCATTTGCTGTCTTGAAAAGATTTTTATTCCTAGCCACGAATATACATGTCTCATAAATATATAGAGAGGGCAATGGTAGCAAGTCAAGTTTTTTAAATATAGGTCGACACGAGTCATCCGGTTGTAGTCCATACATAGCTCTAATGCTCTTTTTTTGGGCCACAAATGCTCTACTCAGATCGATTTTATCTGATGTATCTGGTGTATTGTGTATCTTTTAGTCTGTGCTAAATAAATGTATTTTCTTTCTTTCTTAATCCAATCATTTACTCCCACAGGCTACGACGCCCTAGAAACAACGTTACAATATCGGTTCAAAGACCGGTCTCTCTTACTGCAAGCGTTGACCCATGCGTCACATCACAGCAACCGACTCACTGACTGCTATCAACGGCTCGAGTTCTTAGGAGACGCTATACTAGGTAAGTAATAGGGATGAGAATATTGGTTGAAACTGTTTATTGCTAAATAGTTAATTGTTAAAAAAAATATCGATATTTTTATTGGTTAAAAATATTGTTTAATATTTTTATTCAAGTATCTGCAACATGTTGAATATTCTTTTAATTAATGCATGTATGAAATTGTTAACAACTTAAATCAACCATTAACCGACCGAAGTATTTGTTAAAAATATCACTTCCATTGTATACAGGGTGTGACGGAAAGGGTATATCAATACAAACGGGTTGAAGAGTGTATCTGGTCTAGAATCTCTGTACAAAATTTCAGCTCAAAAGCAGTAACTTTGAAAATGCTTAATATTTTTTTATTTCGATAGTTTATTAAATTGAAATCATAACAAACGTGTCACCGCACTACGAGGGTCATTATCCATTATCTGTAGTGTGTCTGTGCGCCTAGTACACGCACATCACGCCGCCGCGCGCCAGTGCAGCGCCGTGATGTCGAAATAAAAAAATATTAAGCATTTTCAAAGTTAATGCTTTTGAGCGGAAATTTTGTACAGAGATTCTAGACCAGATACACTCTTCAACCCGTTTGTATTGATATACCCTTTCCGTAACACCCTGTATAGAATAAAGTATCTCCAACAGTAAATGTGTCTTATCGTAAGAGAGATAGAGCATACAATTGAATGCACGTAACGGAATGAATATATTAAATTATTCGTTCGACGTTGCCAATTTTGCGCCGAAGAAGTTGATATGATATTTTTATTCGATAGTGTTAATTTTGTTTATTGAATATCATAGTTAAGGTGAATGGGTAGTAGTAGCCCGCGAAATTCAATTTTTCTTACGTTTTTTGCAATTTTCAGGTCAGTGTTAGGTTTTATCTTGATGAAAATTTGATTCGCGACTATAACAGGTACGTATTCACAGAATTATAATCATCAGAATCATTAATACATCTTTCTAAGTTAGATTTCTACCATCAACACTTTTCCATACGAGATTTGTTCTTAACGGTAGAAATCTAACTTAGAAAGATGTATTAATGATTCTAATTATTATAATTCTGTAAATACGTACCTGTTATTGTCGCGAATCATATTTTGATCAAGATACAACCTGACACTGACCTGAAAATTGCAAAAAACGTAAGAAAAATTGAATTTCGCGGGCTACAACTACCCATTCTCCTTAATTTTAAATATTAGTTAAATTTAATGGTTGATGGTTGTATTCATCATCTGTAGTAAGTAATCTTCTCAGAAGAAAATGTTATGGCCCCGTCGCCGCCAGATGGCGCGCGACAGGACTTAGGGTAAATACATGCCAAAGATGCCTCACTGCGATACCCCGCGGGCGGCTCGATGCCGGGCATGTGCGCGCGTGTCTATTAGCATGATTGCATAATGGGTGGCTTTTAACAATGTTCGATTCCTACGTCTTGTTTCAGACTACCTAATAACTCGGCACCTCTACGAAGACCCGCGGCGTCACTCGCCGGGCGCTCTCACGGATCTGCGCTCAGCTCTCGTCAACAACACTATATTCGCTACTCTAGCGGCCAGACACGGTTTCCACAAGTAAGTAAACTTACAGAAAACGGCTTGTTAAAGTACAAAAGAAAGAAAGAAAGGAAAGAAGTAAACGAAAAAAGAAAGAATGAAAATAAAGGAAAGAAAAGAAATAAATAAAGAAAATAAAGAAATGAGAAAATAAAGAAAAGACAAAAGAAAGAAAAGAAATAAAGAAAAATGAAAATAAAGGAAAGAAAAAAAAATACAAGCAAGAAACAAGGAAAAATGGTTTATTCTGCACAAACAAAAAGGCACAATACAAAAAAAAAAAAACGTAAAATACACACTTGCAAAGTAGCCAAACTGTTTTGAGTGGAAAATGATGAATGACTTTATTTCTGTGGGTAAAAAAAATATGATTGACTTGTAAAAGTGTTTGTGTGTGTGTGTGTGTGTGTACTGTAGCGGTATCTACAACGCCACATGCGAACAACGCGTCATACAGACGTCACGCAAATCCTGCATCTCGCAAGCAGAGTTTACCGCGCAACTAGCATAGATACAACAGCACGACATGAATCGGGCAGTTGCCCGCCAGACACAACACCCGTCTGGTCAGAGAATCCTCCCTTTTCTATGGAGTATGAGTGAACTTTACACCCTGTTCCTCATACCTCTATAGTACAAACACTTTTACACGTCAATCATATTTTAAAAAAAACAATCTGCGCTCTCGATTTGTTTACCAAAAATGTAAACAAATATGAATTAATAGAACAATAACTTTAATTCCTACACAAATCAAAGTTCAGTTTACGCTACAACTTCAAACATTTTTATAACTTTTTCAATAGTGCTAGTCACTCTGAAATCAACTTAATTGTCATTGAAATAAAGTTGATATTTGTTTAACTTGAAATAGGGTGGGTGTGTGCAGTATTGCGCTCTTTTACTATAGATGAGGTCGGCGTTTCCTATCTGACTACTCTTGAGAAGAAAGGCCGAAACAAACTCAGAGGTCTCAACAGTGGCGTGCATTGCATATAGGCATATAAGCAGTGCCTACCTCGATATATCAACACAAGCCTGTCAATTACATTTTAGTGTGTGTGCCCCACAATTAAGAAACCTACTAAATTATCATACCTATAGTTCGTTTTTTAATCTCAAGGACTAATCTGACATTTAAGTCTTTTGTGTTTGCGTTTTTTTTAGTATAGAAGTTTGACATTACAACTGTCTCTGGGATTAAAAAACGAACTATAACGAAAAACAAAATCTTCATACAAACACGCGCGGCAGTAGCTACGCTACACGAGGAGACTTCTTCATGCATCCTAAATAAATAAAAAACAACAATCAAAATAAGAAATAAAATAAATATGCATTACCTAGTTCTAAAATGGTATAAACATGAAGTTTATGAATCTCTATGGACTTCAGTGGCGTGCATTGCATATCGGCATATAAGCAGTGCCTACCTCGATATATCAAAATAAGCCTGTCAATTACATTTTAGTGTATGTGCCCCACAATTAAGAACCCTACTAAATTATCATACCTATAGTTCGTTTTTTAACCTCAGGGACTAATCTGACATATAAGTCTTTTGTGTTTGCGTTTTTTTTAGTATAGAAGTTTGACATTACAACTGTCTCTGGGATTAAAAAACGAACTATAACAAAAAACAAAATTTTCATACAAACACGCGCGGCAGTAGGCAGTCGCCGGACGGCCTACTCGGCTCCCGTACTATTCGCACATTGTCATTGGTCTTTACTCGTTCAAGTAACCACACTTTTTACCTCATTTTTTTTTCTGATTAGTGACTGCGTTTGCCTACACTAGACTAGCGTTGAAAATGCCGAAAATAACAATTCGTTTTTTTCACGAAAAAAATAAACAAATCGTGGTTTTTTCCGTTTTTTTCGCATGTTACATAGAAAAATTAACGGAAGGTATCCTTTGGAAAGAAACAGGATTCTTTCGAATGTTTCGCTTAATGTTTTGAAAAGTTGAAAAAAAACAAGTTTTATTGAAATTTTTTTCATTCTACCCTCCATTTTATTAGTACGTATTATTATGGAATATCTTAAGTTAAATATAGTAAGAACGGATTTGAATAAAAAAAAACATGAAAGTTTCCCGTTTCTTTAATATATTTCGGTTTTTTTCGGTTTTATTGAAAAAAAAAAACATGAAAATTTCATGTTTTTTTGAAACTTTCGAATGAAACATTGAAAAAAACAACGGTATTGGAAAGAAACGGGAATTTTTCCTGCATTTTTCAACGCTACACTAGACCCGGCCTAGTGCCTATCTATTCTGAAAACCAATGCACGCCGCTGGGTCTCAGTCTTCTTGGTGTATACTAATATATTTTTTTTAATGTTACAGGTACTTCAGGCATATGTCTCCGGGACTGAACGAGGTTCTCACAAAGTATGTTAAAATACAAGAAGAGAATGGACACTCTATTAGTGAAGAGGTATCTTTTTACAGATTTTTGCGTTTACATAATATTCAAACTCCACTCAAAACTCATTCACAACGATAAAAATATCGAAACCACAGATATAGATGTACCTAGATAACGCAAGTATTACGAACTGTATGAAAACTAAGCGTGCCATTTTTTACTACCTACTATGACGTCACAAGCTCGCGCTCTCGCTCACGCTCACCCAGCCAGCAGTACGCAGGACTGAGCGCGAAAGTGGCGGCTTACGATTTTTGAACGTAAGCTGGTGCGATTTTGGGCACGCGAAGTAGTTGCTCTTGCGTTATCTAGGTGTATCTATATCTGTACTTTCTACAGATTTTACGTTTTCATAATATTCAAACTCCACTCAAAACTCATTCACAACGATAAAAATATCGAAAAATATTGTAAAACATTTTAAAAGAGTAACGGTGGAGTTTCTTGCCCATTCTTCTCCATACGTAAACTACCTTTTGAAAGGGGTGACTAAAATCAATTCTATTTTTAACCGACTTCTAAAAAGGAGGAGGTTCTCAATTCGGATGTTTGTATTTTTTTATGTTTGTTCGCGTATAACTTACTAACCGATTTGAAAAATTCTTTTCTTGTTGGAAAGGGTATACTTCCCAAATGGTCCCACGAAAATTTTATCGAAATTGGACAAGCGGTTTTTGAAAAATCAACAAAAATCGAAAAAAATATCTACATTGTCTACATTTACGATCTCTTCGGTTACTTTTTTGTGGGGTAGGTACAACTAAAAAGTGAAAAATAAAAACTTTTTTCCAAAAAAAAAAAACAACCGATTTCAAAAAAAAACACTAGAAAGTGATAAATAACTTCAATTTCGGAAGTCGGTGTCAAAAAACGAAAATGCGGAACCAACGACACCGACTTCCGAAATTAAAGTTATTTATCACTTTGAAGTGTGTTTTTTTGAAGTCGGTTGATTTTTTTAAGGTAATTTTTGACGTTCAAAAGTGCCTTTTATGTGCCTATTTGAAATAAATGCTTTGACTTTGAAACCAAAAATTCACGCCACCAGTTGGCGTTGGCGGTGTTAATGGTCTTAATAGACTCGAAGTGAAAGAAAATTAAGGATTTGTAACGAAAACGAATAAACAAATTGAAGTGAAAACTTCTTTAGGCGTATTTGGCATTTTTTGGGATGGGAAAAAACCATTGAATTCGCGCCACTGTTACCGTAACCGACACCGCTTCGGATGTTTTCGGCTGTCCTCGGGATGTACTCGGTTTTAATGTATATCCGATATGTCAGTGAGCGATGGCAAAGTATTCTGTTTTCATTTCTGTCGGCACTCCCGGAGTGCCACTGTTTTTTTTTTTTAATTATAAAATTAACAGAAAAAGGACAATGAGTAATGGTGGGCCCACCTCTCAAAAGAAATAAGATACACATGAATGAATAGGTATTTTTATGCAAATTAAAACTTAGTATTACGACTACGCTTAAAAGTCAGTACTTTCGGAGTTATACTAACAATTATACTGCCCTAAAACCGACTTCCAAAAAAACACTACAAAGTGAAAAATAACTTTAATTTCGGAAGTCGGTGGCAAAAACTAAAATACAGATCCAAAGACACCGACTTCCGAAATTAGTTATTTTTCACTTTGTAGTGTTTTTTTGGAAGTCGGTTTTTTTTTTAAGTTTTTATTTCACGCTTTTTAGTGGGTCTGCTTATAATTTATCTCAGTTACAATAACCTAGTCTCAACTTGCTCATCGCGCATTAACTGAGGTAACAACAAACATAAAAAAAAAAAACAAAAATTTTTAGATTTTTGTTGATTTTTCAAAAACCGCATGTCCGATTTCGATAAAATTTTCATGGGACCATTTGGGAAGTACACCCTTTTCAACAAAAAAGAATTTTTCAAATCGGTTGGCAAGCGACGGAGTCATGCGCGAACAAACATAAAAAAAAATACAAACATCCGAATTGAGAACCTCCTCCTTTTTAGAAGTCGGTTAAAAAGTGATCCCAATCTAAGCAATGAATTATCGTAGTTTACTTCATTATAAGATAAACATTACCCAGACTCGGACGGCACGGTTGGCGGAGTTGTTAAGAGCCTATACTACCTCAAATGGCTTAGCGTGATCCTCCGTTATGTCGAAAATACTGCACCATTAATTTTGAAATAAATATATGGTAAAGTTGAGGATTAATGCTAAGTCTTATGTTAGACGAAAACACGATTCCATAAAATTTTCTCGATAGAAAAAAAAACCAAAGTCACCTCTAACCCGAATAATAAACCGCTGGTATTCAAAAAATGCTTCAAATTAGATCATGAAACTTTGCATACTAACTGAACTTACTTTAAAGCAGGTCTTATGTTATTTATTTTTTTATAATTACCATTATTTACACTGTAAAAAGCAAATACCTAAACTATTGACGCTGCCTGCCGCCCAGCACCGCACTCTGTCTCGCTCTCACTCAGTCCGCGAGCAGTATCGTATGAGCGAGATAAAGAGTGAATTTTAGCTGAGGTAGTATAGGCTCTTAAGCGATTAATGCTGCGCTGCGTGTCGTGGGTCCGATTCCCGCACGGAACAAATATTTGTATGACCTATAAGTGGTTGTTCAGGGTCAACATTTGAATTTGGCGGGCTACCCGGATGCTTCCCTCATAATAACAATGTTTTCCTGTAGCTCTACATTTATTATAGCAGTGGTGGCCCAGTGGTAACGACCGCGACTTACGAGTACGGTCGTAGGTTCGAACCCAGACAGGCGCTTTACTTTGTGTAAATTATTTCATCACCACTGCTCTCAAAACGGTGAAGGAAAACATCGTGAGGAAACCGGCATGTTCTAGAACCAAAAATTCGAAGACAAGTGACATCTACCAACCCGCACTGGGCACTCCCTCTCACAGAGAGGAGGCCTGTGTCCCAGCAGTGGGAACATTATAGGCTGATTACTACATTACGTATCTATTGTATTGTTCCAGCACTATTTAATTCAAGAAGACGAAATGGAGCAAGCCGAAGACGTCGAAGTGCCTAAAGCGTTAGGAGACTTGTTTGAGTCGGTCGCGGGCGCTATATTCTTGGATTCAGGTATTTTATTATTATTTACTAGCTGCGCCCCGCGGTTTCGCCCGCATAAGGTTAATTTCGAAAGACACGTGGCGCCATCTATTATCATAATAATGTTATTGTTGTTTTCCTCGGGAACAGCATTTTTTTTCGGGATGAAAGGTACCCTATGTCCGTTTCTGTACACCTGACAACGTATATGCAAAATTTCAGGACGATCGGTTTAGTGGTTTAGGCGTGAAAAGGTAACAAACAAACAAACTTACTTTCGCATTTATAATATTAGTTAGGATTTCAATAGCAACTATCATTCTCGTGTCAGGACGAGTTGAGGTCATAATTCATTATAACAGTACTGCTTCAAGACAGCAAATAACTTGTCATTCAAGTTAGGATTTTAAATCAGCAGCATTTAAGTACATTTTACGATGATACAGAATAGTGGACAGTTCAATTAACTCAGCCTATCGCAGTCCACTGCTGGAGATAGGCTTCTCCCAGACTGCGCCACAGCACCCTGTCCTCCGCCTTCCGCATCCAGTCTACCCCAGCCACCTTCTTTAGGTCGTCCGTCCATCTAGCTGGGGGGCGTCCCACACTACGCTTGCCGATTCGCGGTCTCCACTCCAGAGGAGGGGCAATTCTCCGAAAGGGTTACCGCTACCCCGGAACATAAAGGGCTAAGGAAGGAACACGGATGGGTTTTAGTCAGTAAGTCTGACACTCCCATCCGCTCCACCCAGAGCGGGAGGAATCATTTGATGATTTCCTAACCATAAAAAAAATAGGGGCAACTACCGTATCAAATCAAATCATTTATTGGTTTGCAAACATGGGTATTTAGTACATAGATGTTTTATTAAAAGAGTCCTCCATGCTCTACCGTCACATGGGCATGCAAAACATATTATTATTTAATTTACACAAAAGTTATTATAATTTTAAATCACAATTACGAGAATTAAATAATACAAAATACAAATTCATGTCAATTCATGTCTTAATTTTAAGAACGTTCACAGTCTGATCCCAGTCTCGAAACTGTCAAAAATACCTGTAATTTCCCTACATTTATGACAAGTTTTTGACATTAATTGCCGCCGAAATGAGATTCAGACTAGATTTTCAACGTTTTTAATTACGAGAATTGGCCTTCAGGGCCCTCTGCTCCATCGGCTATTAGGCATTGTCCACTATTCTGTATAGTCCCCACGTCGCGCCGCGCGCTCGCAGCCGCTCCCCGGCGAAGAAACGCCCGCGCACGGTTCTCACGCCGCTCGCACGGCTGTCTCCCCGTCGCCCGCTAATTCTCACACTCACTAATGTTCGCAAACTAGTCTGTAAGCTGAAAACAAGCCGTTGGCGCGTGTTGCGGTGAGCTACCAACTAGTAAGCGATGCGTGAACAACAAGTTGTCACACAGTTTATTTATTTGAATAAATAAATCCTCCCACAGGTATGTCCCTGGGCGCGGTATGGAAATCCTACGTGAATCTGATGGGAGCTGAATTGGAAGCGTTCAGTGCAGCCGCACCGAAGTCGCCGGTACGAGAACTGCTGGAAGCTGAGCCGGATACTGCTAAGTTTGGGTGAGTTTACGTTCCAAATATTTTTTTTTGACGTGATAACGTCTTATAAATCGATGAACGCTGGCTGCACGCACGAAAAAGCATGACTCATTGTCACGTCCCACCTAAGCCGAGTGTGCAAGCGAGAGCGCGGAACAAGCGATAAAGAGGCACGATCGGCCTAAGTGTTCGGCTTGTGACGCATCTATCTCTCTTCCACTCCATCGTTTTTATCAATGTTTTCTTATGACGTTATCACGTAAAATTATCGTCCGTAAACCGACTTTACAAACAACCATTTTTTTCAATTTTATTATTCCGAAAAAATTTACAAAAGACAGCCCTCAAAACTTAAAACCTTTTTCACTAGTTCCGGCGTTGAAAAGTCACGACAAAAATACACTGTGTGTTCTTTGTGAAGAGTAGGTATCCACTAAGAAAGGGTTTTTCGAAATTCCACCCCTAAAAGGGGGGAGGGTGAAATTTTATGTTACTTTATTTCGATACCACGATGACGCGACGTGCCGCGGGATGCTGAGGCATGACGTGTCATGCCGTTTCATTCTACGTGTTGCCGCGGCGCGCTATTGCATCCCGCGAGACGTATGGGTCACTTTGTGTCGAGGAATTGTGATTGCTAAGTTAGTTGAAATAAGGTTGTGACTTGTGCAGCGGTCATTTCGGTTAATAGGGCGCTTTCCGATCGGTGCGGGCTTTCAGCAGGATGCCACAGAACGCCGCAGCACAACCTGCCGTGGCACGCCGTCAGTGAGCGCCGACCCTTAGTGAACACGAGATTCGGTCCGGCACCGTTAACAATATATTCACAACAATATTTTGGAATTATTTTTATTTTTTTCAGTAAACCGGAGCGCCTGGCCGACGGGCGTCGCGTGCGCGTGTGCGTCGAGGTGTTCGGTCGCGGCACGTTCAAGGGCGTCGGCCGGAACTACCGCATCGCTAAGGGCACGGCCGCGAGATGCGCGTTACGTCATCTCAAGGTAAGAACTTGGTTTAGACAAAGTATTCGAGCCATTTTACCCGACTGCGGCGAAGCCCAAAAGGAGGGTTATGATTTTGTCCTGTATGTATGTATGTTCATCTGTTTACTCATAACTTAAAAAGTACTTATAATAATTTGACAAATGAGGTATCGTTAGAAGCGTCTTGACCGTCCGCTGGCTATGTGACGTCACATTAAATTGAATATGGCGCCCTCTAGCGGAAATAAAGTCAAGACCTAAAAAAAAAAATTTTTAATCATGCTGTGTTGGGTATCAAATTAAATTTATTAAGTATTACTGAAATAAGCCCCAAAATGATTAAATAACAAAAAAAGTTTAAAAACTAAAACCCGACTACTGAAAAGGATGAAACAAGAAAGTATCTTCCCGTGGTCGCATGCTACCATAGTTTATTTAGTACAGCTGCATGCGATACTAGACCAAAGAGTCAAAAAACATGTACCAAAATGTTAAATCCCTATTCCACATACTTAACAAGTTACACGAAATAGAAAAAAACACATTTTTTTAACATATCGCCTTTTTTTGTGGATGGGAAATCATCAAATGACCCCTCCCGCTCTGGGTGGAGCGGAAGGGAGTGTCAGACTCTTACTGACTAAAACCCATCCGTGTTCCTTCCTTAGCCCTTTATGTTCCGGGGTAGCGGTAACCCTTTCGGACAATCCCGCACCCCCGGCAGGCTTCGGCCCTGGCAGGCCCCTTTATGCTGACGTCTCTTTGAGGCGCGCGTGGAACACGTCCGCGCCCCCCGGCACGGCCTGCCCCTGCCCGGACGGTGAGCTACCCATGCCCCTCTCCCCGCAGGCCCGCGCCTACGGTGGCCGGGAGTCGTCACGCGGCTCCCGACGCCCGGAGCGTCTCCCGCGGCGGCTGGGGTGTGAGGCTCTCTCCCTCAGCCATCTCGCCACCTCCTTCGCTAGCATGACTGCTTCGCAGAAGGAGGTGACTACTGATTAAGAGCCTATACTACCTCAAATGGCTTCGCGTGATCCTCCATTATGTCGAAAATACTGCACCATTAATTTTGAAATAAATATATGGTAAAGTTGAGGATTAATGCTAAGTCTTATGTTAGACGAAAACACGATTCCATAAAATTTTCTCGATAGAAAAAAAATCCAAAGTTACCTCTAACCCGAACAATAAACCGCTGGTATTAAGAAAATACTTTAAATTAGATCATGAAACTTCGCATACTAACTGAACTTACTTTAAAGCAGGTCTTATGTTATTTACTTTTTTATACTTAATTACCATTATTTTCACCGTAAAAAGCAAATACCTAAACTCTTGGCGCTTCCTGCCGCCCAGCACCTCACTCTGTCTCGCTCTCACTCAATCCGCGAGCAGTATCGTATGAGCGAGATAAAGAGTGAATTTTAGCTGAGGTAGTATAGGCTCTTAATTAATGTTACTCTTTTTTTTTCAGGGAACTCGGGTTGATCTTTGAGCTCAAGATGTTCATTGAGTTCAGGCGGATCAGCGAGCTCGGGTTGTTAAGTGCGGTCAACATGATTATCCATGGTCGAGGACTGGCAGTGGCGTGCATTGCATATAGGCATATAAGCAGTGCCTACCTCGATATATCAATATAAGCCTGTCAATTACAATTTAGTGTGTGTGCCCCACAATTAAGAAACTCACTAAATTATCATACCTAACAAAAAACAAAATCTTCATACAAACACACGCGGCAGTAGGCAGTCGCCGGACGGCCTACTCGGCTCCCGTACTATTCGCACATTGTCTTTGGTCTTTACTCGTTCAAGTTAATACGACAAAATTAAAAATACGTACGTCTCACGCGTAATACCATACATGACGTTCGACCTTCGCAATTTATCACCCTTAAGTAGGCATGCCTACTCAAACAACCACACTTTTGACCTCACTTTTTTTTCTGATTAGTGACCGCGTTTGCCTAGACTAGACCCGGCCTAGTGCCTACCTATTCTGAAAACCAATGCACGCCACTGTATAGTATCTAAGTAAAATGTCTTGTCTCTAGTATTGTAAATAAGTTTAAAATGGGTACCCTTGATAGGGCTATTAGTTTGTAACTCTCATGGCATATTTCACTACTTCTTGATAAGTTCTGGGTAACTTATCTAACAGATAATTTAAGAAAATTACGTTATTGTTTGTCTGGTAGATAGTGCTTATCCGGATATTATGAAACAGGTTCTTTATTTATTGTTATACTTAATCCATGATTGCGTGTAGACGTCCCTGCCATCTTGTGTTTAATAAAAAAAAAAAAATGTCCCTGTATGCTTTTAAATGTCTATGCATAAAATTAGTTATCTAAGAGATTTTTTTGTATTTGTATTTTATTTACATTCTAGTATAGAGGTATGAGGAACAGGGTGCAAAGTTCACTCATACTCCATAGAAAAGGGAGGATCCTCCGACCAAACGGGTGTTGTGTCTGGCGGGCAACTGCCCGATGATTCATGACGGGCTGTTGTATCTATGCTAGTTGCGCGGTAAACTCTGCTTGCGAGATGCAGGAATTTGCGTGACGTCAGTATGACGCGCTCGCACTAGTTCACATGCGGCGTTGTAGATACAGCTACACTAGTATAATTTTTGTAATGTATTTTATAATTTTATTGAAATATAGACAACTAGCAGCGCCCCGCGGTTTCACCCGCATAAGTCTCGATTCCGTGGGAACGTCGGGATAAAAACTATTCTATGTCCTCCCCGGGACTCAAACTGTCTCTATACCAAATTTCATCTAAATCGGTTAAGCGATTTAAGCGTGAAGAGGTAACAGACAGACAGACACACTTTCGCATTTATAATATTACGAGAATTGCCCCTCTGATATGAAGGCGGTCGGATAAAAGGTTAAAAATATAATTTGTATACAGTACAGTAATGAAATAAAAGAAAAATAATTCATAATATTTTTTCGCGATTACGATGTTGGTCCCATGGTGAAAGTTGTTCAATTTGATGCTCTGTACCATACGACAAAATATGGCCACACTTTTCTAAAACATTTTATACAGGGTGTCCCCTGGAAGTATGGATCAAATCGAATAGGGGCGTGGGCAAGTTCATTTCGAAACGTTTAAAAAAAAAAGAGAAGAGAAACCGAATCGTAAAAAAACCGTAACAAAAAACTATTGGGGCTATCAATTTAATTTTTTTAGATGCGAAGTGATTGAAAATAAAATAAAAATTGGTCATAACTTTTGAACCGTAAAAAAATTCACCGACATTCTCAGGATTAAAAAGTTTGGAAATGACCTTGCCCACGCCCCTATTCGATTTGATCCATACTTCCAGGGACACCCTTTATAACTCAATTGTATGCAATACTCGACCTTTTTGGGATATCTTTGTATTTTTTTTTTTTTAATAAATGCTTAGAGAAATAACATTGTTAATTTTACATCTGATTTGATCTGTGATTCAACGAAGAGTTCAGCTAAAATTGAAATGGCAGCTTAATGAATTTGTTAGGTAAAAGAAAGAATAGAATAGAATACTCATTATTTTGTACACCATATAAATTACAGACATAAATATAGAAACTTTACAATGAGTGACACAATGGGCGGTCTTATCGCTAAGAGCGATCTTTTAAAGACAACCTTTGGATGGTAGGTAGTCAAAAAGTGGCACGCTTAGTTTTCATACAGTTCGTGATACTTGCGTTATCTAGGTCTATCTATATCTGTGGTAATTTGTAACAACGGGTAACAGCAAATTTTAATTAGATAGATAGCTAATCAAATAATATCAAGCCAGGATGTCAAGAGGATGCGTTCCTGACACCACCCAGTGTGACGATTCTAGTAGCGAATAAAGATCAAATTCGCAAAACAAGTACAGTACCCGGCGATAAATATTGCACATCGACCTTTGGAAAGAGACAATCGGCTAATTTCGGCTTCGTAGAGCGTTATCTCTGTCGCACACTACCTATGTGACGTTTTGTCAGTCGTTGTTCAAGTGCGATAGAGTGCGGTCGCGTCCAGTTCAAAATATATATTTAGAGTTGTTAACACCTCCAAATTTAAATAATTTAAAGTTGTACTATGGCATCTTTAGCCATAACCATAAACTTAGACATGTTGTTGTTAACCTAAAGCCATAATTTATAGAAAAATTGGTGTATTTTATACGAAGAATAAAAAGAATTATCAAAAGAAGCAAATCATAATTGTTTTAACAGCTCCTAATAGATACCGGACTGTTTGTATTTCGTGCGACAGAGATAACGCTCTACGAAACCGAAATTAGCCGATTGTCTCTTTCCAAAGGTCGATGTGCAATATTTATCGCCGGGTACTGTAGGTATTCGTTTGTATGAAACTGACAGCTGATGCCAAGGACGCATTCTCGTCGGTTGAATTGTAAAATAGGTTGAGTATTACAGAATTACTTATGTGCATATGTAAATATGTTTATTTGCGGTTTACCTGTGAATACATTGAAAAATAAGCTCCAAGAAAAAGTGTCTTGCAACGATATTATTTTTCGGATATGTTAGCGTAAGGGGTTCCTTTCAAATAAAATCCTTTACAAACTACCCACATTTGATGTATCTTAAAGTAAAAAATAAATTTAATAAATATCGGAACATTTTTTTATCACCATCCAAATTTTTACAGGGTGTTCCACCCATGAACATGAACAACTTTCACTATGGGACCAACTCTGAAATCACGAAAAAAAAAAATCTGCTGTTTCATACAAAAGTTTAATACCTACTTGACCAAAATGTATGAAACAGCTGATTTTTTTTTCGTGATTTCAGAGTTGGTCCCATAGTGAAAGTTATTCATATTCATGCATAGAACACTCTGTAAAAATTTGGATGGTGATAAAAAAATATTCCTGTATGCCTAGCCTTTTCCCAACTATGTTGGGGTCGACTTCCAGTCTAACCGGACGCAGCTGAATACCAGTATTTTACATGGAGCGACTGCCTATCTGACCTCCACAACCCAGTTACTGGGTATTATGTTGAGATATCGATACCAATTACGTCTGTCGCAAATCGCAAGCTAATTTAATTTGTTCCTGTATATTTACAGATTTATAATCATTAAAATCATCGATTCAACAAATTAATCCATATAATTATTAATGACTAGCTGCGCCCCGCGTTTTCACCCGCATAAGTCTCGACCCCGTGGGAATATCGGGACAAAAAGTATCCTATGTCCTTTCCCGGGACTCGAAACTATCTCTATACTAAATTTCATCTAAATCGGTTCAGCGGTTTAGGCGTGAAGAGGTAACATACAGACAGACAGACAGAGTTACTTTCGAATTTATAATATTAGTATGGATTATAATTTGTTACGGTCGCGAGTCATATTTTGTTCAACGTACACACGCCAGCACATCAACCTACCCGAAACTGTCAAATTTTCCCAATCAATTTTGAACCATATGCTTTAACTATAAAGTTGAAAATCTATTAAAGACATTTGACAGATTGTCGTAGCTTGATGTGCTGGCGTCGCGTCTGTACAACCTGACATCTTCTTAAAGACCGTCTTCCTTGCATTTTTCAATGACACTAAATTTTTTTTATCTATCTGAGCTTGTATAAGACACACGGACTGAATGAAACTCCACCGTTCTTTTTTCACAATTAAACCATTCATTCATTCTCAAACGCTCACTGAATTGAAAGTGAATGGAAGTGGGTTCAATCCGAATGACAAGAATGAGTTTCATTCAATCTGGGAAAGGACTGACAGCCGTATTCAGGAACGATCATTAAAAATAATCAATCATTTCTCTCCCACTTGAATAAGTTCTTTTGGGCCAGTGTCAATTTGTCAAACTTATCGTAGCGAAACCGTAACTTATATGCCACTAGGGGTTATTCCTTTTATCCACTCCAAAAAATCCACCCTAAGGTGGATACGCGGAAACGCGTGTCTGAAAATCCACCCTAGGCCTAGTTGGATAAACGAAATTTATAGGCTTAGGGTGGATTCTCGGACACGTGTTTTCGCGTATCCACCATAGGGTGGATTTTTTAGGGTGGATAAACGGAATAAGCGGCCACTAGCGTTTGCCCGCGGCTCCGTCCGCGGGGATTTAGGAAATTATCCCACAGAATCGTACTACCGGGATTAAAATTATCTTATGTGTTAATCCAAGATATAAACTATCTTGGTGCCAAATTTCATAGAAATCCCTTCAGCCGTCTTTGCGTGATTGAGTATAAAACGTCAAAACATACACACACACACACACACACACACACACATTTATAATAGGTACTAGCTTCTGCCCGCGACTTCGTTCGCGTGAAATTTCTTATTCCCTCGACCCATCTCGTCGTATTGCATCACTTGCCCGCGTCTCCTGCTCTATCACTTCGTTTCCCCATAGCGCTTTTGCTCGGCTCCTAAGGGTCATAGCGTAACGTTAAATAGCCTATAGCCTTCCTCAAGAATTGGGCTATCAAATGCAAGAAGAATTTTTCAAATCCGACTGGTAGTTTCAGAGATTACCCCATACATACAAACGTACAAACAAATTTTACCTCTATATAATATTAGTATAGGTGAGTATTCCTACTCATATTATAAATGTGAAAGTAGTAGGATTAATAGGATTTCTTATGGTTTACCTTTTGATTTCGTGTATTGACTTTCAAACACATTTATCGCGTCGCACCATCGCCATGTGACCATCATGAAAACAATAACGTCAAGAAGAATTTATTCAATTATTTGGGGACTAACTTTTAATAACTGTGTAAATTATAGATATATATGTCGGTGACGTCAATAGTACGGGAGCTGACTTGACAACGAGGCGAAAGCGCTGTGACGACAACGCTTCCACGAAGTCAATCGTTTGACTATTCGGAACGCCAGCGCCATCTGGCGGCGCTTGACAGAGTCTAGCCTGAGTTCGTGGGGAGTACAAGAGTGCGTGCAGCGCGGTGGAGCGTCTCTCTTGGACATCAGACATCAAACGAACAACATGCGCTCAGAAACTGTCCCGCGTTCCGTATCTGGTTGTATCGTGTACCTATAGTGTGTGATTTACTAGTGTGATTAAATTGTTCGTGAAATTATAATCTGATTTGAACTGCAAACCGTTTTTCTATTGCGCAATACCCAACACATACCCATAGTTCGCCCACAGTAGTTGAAATATGGCTGATAATAACGAGACACACATGCCTTCTCCGTTATCAGGCGTGGGATTCGTGTTGGTTTATGCGCAAAAATCAGAACGCTAAAAGTGAAAGTAACCGTTGTCATTTGAAAAACAAAGTGTAAACATGCGAACGCTTATTAAATCGTGTGGATCTGTTCGAGTTGAAGCCAGATAAACCAGATACGAATGCGCGATCGTAGTGCATGTTGTTTTGGGCATAGGCTTTATGCAGAATACGTGACGCGCGTGTATCACCTACCGCCATGTTTGAAAAAAAAACAAGCGGGTCCCTAACCGGCGTTCGAGTTCGTCGTATCCCGTTCCTGTAATTAGAGCACGCGGTAGGACGCGTGTGCATACGTAACAGCACACAGCACGACAGCTGATTTGCGTTTTGCTGAAAATTCAATGCAAGGTGGACAAAGGAGCAGCATCAACGTGGCTATCGTAAATAGCATACCAAGGACGTGGCGTGGAGCTACCAGCGACGTGGAGTGACTGAATCGAGCCAAGCAGCGCAGCCGTCAGCGAAGCCCTGCGTGTGCTGCAAGTGGGAAACCAGGACATATCGCGGCCCGGCGCACAAGCAGTGGCGGCCAAGCAGTGCAAGCGGATGGTGGAGCAGGTGCTTCAACTGCTGCAAGCAGCAACGGCGAGTGGATGTTTGCGTCGTACAACTACCCCCAGACACGTTAGAAAACAAAGGTGAGCTGTATTGTTTTGTTTACGATTCTGGTGCTGAATGTTTGTTAAGAAAGGAGTGGTTAAGTGGCAAACGAGTTAATAACGTTGTTGCGTTGACTGGTATCGGTGTATTCAGCACAGAATAATTATGTAGTGTAACGATTAGCGAGCAATAACTTGAGATTTTATTACGTTTCTACCCGACCCGACATTTACATGCAAAGTAATATTATGATACGAGTAGTATGTGATCTACTCGTAAGTTGATACAGTTCCCGACCAATTATTACCAAGGCTTAGCTTAGTATAACAATGTGGTCAGAACTGGCCGAGTGGAACAGGCACTGCTGTTGATTTTTTCGGTTACAGGTTAACACACAAGAACGTCTGCAAGCAAGATGGCAGTGTCGGACGGCGCTGCACTCTTTGGATCTCCTGTACGAGGAGTCGCTGATCAAGGACGGTGCTGTTCGAGCTGGGAGTTTCGCGACTTCTGTCTGGGCAGCGGTGGCAGCAAGTGGATGTCTGTGCTATTAGATCAGTTGCAAATCTATTGTCTATCGAATCTGGTGAGCAGTTATCAGTTTGTTTCGACTCTGGTACTGAGTGCTTTCCTGGTAAACAATAGCAAAAATGGTTACAATGTTAGGTATAGCCCAATCTAGTTTACAATGCATTTTTTTAAATACGCTCACGATAAGTTAAGAATGATGCCAGTAGGTTATGTACCAGTCGAAGTAGATGGTGATCACAGTGGTGATGAGCAAGCCTAAGTAGTGGTAACCACGCGAGTAGGGGTTCTCTATCGGCCGTAGTAAGGTTGTGTGTAGTCACAGGGGTGATGCACATGGATCCATGCGATGGATGTGTGATAGCAATGCGATTGCTGGTCGGCTAAGAGAGCCGTGGCGTTAGAGTGGCTTACTCGTGTGTGGGTTCCCAGCTGTCTAAGGTTCTTAGTGATAAAGTTTATTGTTAAGGTGGATAACGATGGTACATGGCTCTGGTTGATGATTTTCGATTTGATTAGATAATCGAAGTTTGTTTACATGGCTCTGGTTGATGTTTTTTTGCTATGATTGATTAAAGTTTGATTACATGGCTCTGGTAGAATCAAGTACGCTTATGAGGCTAAGGCACATGCTATGGCACAGGCCAAGGGATCAGAGTATTACTGACAAATTTGAGGAAAGTCGAGTAATAGTCTTGTTGATGAAACAGAGCAGAGATTAAGTTGTGTGTGTTGTGTGGGGTTTCGTGAGAAACCATGAAGGTCAGGAGTGACCGAGCTATGTGATATTTTGCGGATACGTTTGTTTACAGATTAACACACGAGGACGTGTGGAAGCAGGATGGCCGTGTCGGTGACGTCAATAGTACGGGAGCTGACTTGACAACGAGGCGAAAGCGCTGTGACGACAACGCTTCCACGAAGTCAATCGTTTGACTATTCGGAACGCCAGCGCCATCTGGCGGCGCTTGACAGAGTCTAGCCTGAGTTCGTGGGGAGTACAAGAGTGCGTGCAGCGCGGTGGAGCGTCTCTCTTGGACATCAGACATCAAACGAACAACATGCGCTCAGAAACTGTCCCGCGTTCCGTATCTGGTTGTATCGTGTACCTATAGTGTGTGATTTACTAGTGTGATTAAATTGTTCGTGAAATTATAATCTGATTTGAACTGCAAACCGTTTTTCTATTGCGCAATACCCAACACATACCCATAGTTCGCCCACAGTAGTTGAAATATGGCTGATAATAACGAGACACACATGCCTTCTCCGTTATATAGATAGATAAAACGTTTAAACTAACGTAACGTAACGTTTAACGTTTTAAATGGGAATGATTTCAGTCAAAATTATGTCAGATTAAAAGCATTTCATTTTGTTGAAAAGATGTACAGACTAGACGCCAGCACATCAAGCTACTGCAATCTGTCAAACTTTAATAGATTTTCAACTTTATCTCGAAAGCATTACGTTCAAAGTTGATTGGGAAAATTTGACAGTTTCGGGTAGGCTTGATGTGCTGGCGTATGTACATACGGCATAGATATTCACAACTACTCGATATGCTTCGGTACCGTATCGAACATCAATAAATTTACCGTAGGAGTCCTCTAAACGCTGTTTACAAGTCCAAAACCCGAAAATTTTGTCAGTTTAAATCAATTAGACGACCGCTATTTTCCGACAGCTGTTTGCTGTCGGGGGCAAGGCACATAAGAGCCCTGATTCACAGCCATACGACAGGCTATCGTATCGAAAACCTGACATTTCGATAACCTGATTTGACTTCCCCTCAACAGCAAATAGCTGTTGGAAGAATTAGCGGGCGTCTATTTGATTTAAACTGACAAAATTTTCGGGTTTTGGACTTGTGAACAGCATTGAGAAGACTTCTACGATAACAATGATTAATGTTCGATACGATACGGAAGCATATCGAGTGTTTGTGAATAAGGGAGCAGGTTATCGAAATGTGTCATTTTCGATACGATAGCCTGTCGGATGGTTATGAATAGGTATGTTCGAACTTAATGATTGATTATTATGTAAATGTCGTCTCAAAATACGGCCGTTAAACTACATAATGTCCTAATTTTTCACAGTTAAATCGCAAATGTTCTTAGATTTAAGTTTTGTAAGTCAATTTTAAGCGGAATATGCAATTATATAAATCACTGCCCTTTTAGATATGTAACGTGTATTTTAATAAAATAAGAAGTTTATTTCTAAAGGAATAAACGGTATGCAATCACAGTTTGTTGTTTTATTTTATTTAATTAAGTGGTGGCCCAGTGGTAACGGCCGCGACTTACCGAGTTGTAGGCCGTGGGTTCGAACCCAAACAGGCGCTTTACTTTGTTTAAATTATTTCATCACCACTGCTCTCAAAGCGGTGAAGGAACACATCGTGAGGAAACCGGCGTGTTCTAGAACCAAAAATTCGAAGACCTGTGACATTACCGACTGGGCCCGCGTGGTGGAGTATCAAAATCAAAGTCAAAGTCAAAGCATTTATTTCAAATAGGCACTCTTGAACGTCAAAAATTTATCTTAAAATAGAATTGATTCTAGTCGCCCATTCCAAAAGGTAGTTTTCGTATGGAGAAGAACGGGCAAGAAACTCCACCGTTACTCTTTTAAAATGTTTAGGTACAATATTTTGCATGGGTACATTAATTATATAATAACATGTGAGGACGATGCACCTACAATAACATTACTATACCACAATAGGTAAAAGAATTAAAAACGAAACCATGACATATAAATTAATTATCTGATAGATACATGGTGCTCACATATTTACAAACATGGTACAAGCAAAACGATTTTAATTAAAAAACAAAATACAAATAATAAGTCAGGGTGTGAGTAATAATGTAAAAAAAAAAGAATAAAAAAATTTACAATTAAATTAGCAACCAGTTTGATTTTGTCTAGACTCTAGATTGTCCTATGGAGCAGGACCAGCATGTTTCCAAGCGTTCTTATCTTGGATATAATCTTCTAATTTATAGTATGCTTGTTTACAAAGTGTACGTTTAATGTGAGTTTTAAATTTTCTTTCATTTAATTGCAATATATCACAAGGTATTTTATTGTAACATTTAACACAGTACCCCATAAAAGATGTATGTACTTTGGCTAATCTGAAAAATGGTTGATGTATTTTATCTTTATTTCTTGTATTAAAGTTATGTCTATCGCTTATTTTATTAAAAAGATGTAGATTTTTTCTTACATACATAATATTTTCATAAATGAATTGGCAAGGTACCGTCATAATATTAATCCTTTTAAATAGTTCCCTGAGAGATTCGCGGCGACGTAGATTATAAATGGCTCTGACAGCTCTCTTTTGCAAAATAAAGATGGATTCAATGTCAGCAGCTCGACCCTATAGTAAAATGCCGTACGACATAATGCTGTGAAAGTAGCTAAAATAGACTAAACGCGCGGTTTCTACATCTGTTAACTGTCTTATCTTCCTAACAGCATAAGCGGCCGAGCTAAGCCGCCCCGCAAGAGATGTTATGTGAGGTCCCCATTGTAATTTCTCGTCTAGCGTGATTCCCAGGAAAACCGTTTGATCAACAAATTTTAGTTTTTCTCCATTCAATATGATGTCACATTCGCTACTTCTAACATTTGGTAATTTAAATCTAATGCATTTGGTTTTCTTTTCATTTAGTACCAAATTATTTACCGTAAACCAATCTTGGACCTGAAGAATAGAGTTATTCACGTCGTCAAGATTTTGTGCCCGTCTGTCTATCTTAAAGATCAATGATGTGTCATCTGCAAATAACACCATCTTCGGTTGATTTTGAAGTAATTGTGGTAAATCATTAATGTAAACTAAAAAGAGGAATGGACCCAATATCGAACCTTGAGGAACGCCCATTGCCATTTCAGACCCCAATGAGTTTACGCCGTTTACTTGAACTTTAAGCTTTCTATCTTTTAGATACGACTTTAGTAAATAAAGAGCTAAATTCCTAATCCCATAGTGCTCAAGTTTCAGCAGAAGTGTCTCATGGTTGACGCAATCGAACGCCTTTGAGAGGTCGCAAAAGATTCCAATGGCATCTTGTGCTTCTTCCCAGGCGTTAAAAATGTTCTTTATTAGGGTGACACCGGCGTCAGTGGTACAACGCCCTTTGATGAAACCGTACTGTTGTTCATGAAAGATGGAATTTTTATTAAAGTGGCGTAACATTTGATTGAGCATCAACTTTTCAAACACCTTACTGAGAACTGGCAGAATTGACACAGGCCTATAATTGTTGGGTTCTTTACAATCACCGGCTTTGAATAAAGGAACTACTTTACTGTGTTTCATGAGATCCGGAAAGACTCCTTGGTCTATACTGATGTTAAATATGAAAGCTAAATAGGGCGCAATCGTTTCAATGATAGATCTACAAACTTTTACAGACATTCCCCAGAGATCTTCTGTTGATTTAATTTTAAGATCTTTAAAAGCTTTTATAACAGCCTGGGGGTTCGTATGTTGAAAACTAAACTCCGAGGGGCATGCCTTAACATTCTTTCTAAGTAAATCAGCAGAACGCGCGGGTGAGGAATTTAAAGCTTCAGTAGTTTTAATGGGAATATTAGCAAAAAAGTTTTCAAATTCCTGAGCAATTTCTACATCTGAGTTTATGGGGCCATGTGCAGTTTCTAAATTAAATTCAGTATTACGCTGTTTTTTCCTACCTGTTTCATTATTTATTATTTGCCAGGTAGTTTTTATTTTATCATCGGCTGATTTTATTTTATTGCTAATATGAAGAGCTTTAGCTATTTTGCATACACTTTTAAAAGTCTTAGAATATGTAGCAACATACTGATGAAAGCTTGTGTTATTCATATGTTGCTTTAGGCCATAAAGTTCAAAAAGGTTTTCCCTGCTTTTACGAATACCTGGAGTCGCCCAATCACTAAATAAGAACTTTGTGTAAATACTTTTAGTCTTTAGTGGGAAATTTTCATTAAATTGCGTGTTTAATAGTGAAAAGAACTCGGCGTAGAACTCATTCGGGTCACATAAATTATTAAAACTCTGAACACATAATTTACTTGCTAAAGAATTATTTAATTTCTCTAAATTTTTAGATGTAATTGGCCTAAACCTTATTAGAGTTTTTTGTAAAGGCATGTAGGAGCAAAATGTTATTGTTTGTCCGCTGTGATCAGATGGCAACTTATTTACAATTTGTTTGTGTAAATAATCACAGTTACAGAAAATATTATCTATACAAGTGGCAGAGGAAGCTGTCACTCGGGTGGGTTCAATAAAAACATTTGACAAGTCAAATGACCTAAAAAGACTTAATAATCTCATAGTATTTGAGTTATTTTCTAATAAATTAATATTAAAATCGCCACATATGATTATTGACTTACTACTAGCAGAAAGTTTCTTTAGCACATCTTCCATTACAGAATCAAACACAGATTCTGGTAACTTGGAGGTCTGTATACGCATACTATTACATGCTTATCGAGCTCAACACAGGACAATTCAATGGTGTGTTCAACAGACAGCCCGACGATGTCTTTTCGTTCCTTTGATTTAACAGAATTTTTAACTAATATTAATGATCCACCATGTATCATACATGTTCGGCTGAAATGGCTAACTACACAATAATTTTCATAGTTAATTGACATTACTTGATGAGCTTTTAACCAATGTTCTGTTAAACAAATGACATCAAACTTGGTTTTTTCTAAAAACAATTCTATTTCCAGTAATTTAGAAGAGCAACCTTGAATATTTTGGTTAAATAATTTTAAAACATGTTGCCCTCCCTTTGGTTTTTTATTATTCTGAGTAATATTGCCAGAAGATACCTTTTTATTATTCTCTAATAGTAATAGGTTATTTGAAGGGGTAACTTCTGTTGTCTTACTGACTAGTTTAAAGAGTTATCCGGAGAGACCTCCACAACTACGACTGAAGTGTCTAGGAAGCCCGTATGAGTTCCAGCAGGAAGAGAATACCCTATCTGACTGGTAGTGGCCTCCAAAGATGTTGGTATTGTAGGTGGACCCTCCTTCGTACAACATGAAGATTCATAATTAGTCATCACTATGTTGTTAGTATGACTAGACAACACAGACTCGTCCCTAATACTAGAATTTGTTATATTAGCTATAACACCGTTAATATTATATGCTATCAACATAGCAATCATATGTCTACATTGCCAAGACAGAGATAAAGTTCTCTGAGTTAACTTAAAACCACTAACAAACTTATTAGTGTCAAAAAACAATAATTTGTCACTATGATAACATGTCAGCATGTGAATAGTGTTATTCAACTTATATATATATTTATTCTCATCTTCTGATAGAGTATCAGAGTAAGGTAAAGCACACAACATTAGCTTACCTATGTTTAACTTTAATAAGGTGTTCACACCATCCACTATGTCCTCTCTGGTAATACCAGTACTTTTACCTAGTAGCAAAACCATTGTAGAATAATTGTCTAGGTTTGTGTTTGCAATTCTTTTAATCATTTGTTTAAAACTTATGTTATGATAGCAATGATTGGTAAAACTATGGCTAAGGTAATTAAGTAATATTTTTCCAAAGCCTGAACCTACTTCGTCACTAAAAAAAATTGATTTATTATTCTGTGTACTAACACAGGACTCTGCTGGAAGAGCCAACACCGGTGGAGGTATGGCCCACTCACTCACACAGAGGAGGCCTGTGTCACAGCACTGTCAACGTTATGGGCTGATTATACTAAGCAGCTGATTTTATTTCACGTTTTTAAGGTTAGCCTCATAGACAAGGACCTCTGTCCTTGTTCTCATCAATATGAACAACTTTTGAGTTTTTCGGTTATTCCATTTATCCACCCAAAAAAATCCACCCTAGGCATATAGGCAGTTGTCCCACCGCCAAAAGAATTATCAAAATCGGTTCAGTAGTTTTTGAGATAATCGCGGACATACAAACATACATACATACGGGTTGAATACAGAACCTCCTTTTTTAAAGTTGGTTAAAAAAAAAAACACTTAGACGCATTTTTCTCGAAACCGCCATTTTGCAAGTACTGCATTTGCTGTTACGAGGGCAGTACTAGTCTCACGTCGAACTTTGCTTGCGCGATGCAGGATTTTGCGTGATGTCAACATGATGCATAGTTCGTATGTGGCATTGTAGATGTCGCCACAGTTTTATTACGAAGTTCTTGCGGACAGCCTTGAAAGAGTCTGGACTAATCGTAACTATACCGTTTGGGGCCCGTGGCAAATTCAAGGGATGGGGCCCTCCTGTAAAGAAGCTCAACCAACGTTATAGTTTTTTTTTACTACCACTTCTCCCGCGACTTCTTCCGCGTAGATTTCATGTTTTCCCCTACAAAATTTAACACCTGACTGCTTCGTTGGTCTAGTGGTCGTAAGCGCTACTGCTGAGCATGAGGTCCTGTCCAAAAAATTAGACAAACAATGGGAAAAAGGTACAAAATGTTCGAAACCTGAATGATGTCCTTTGTTGCACATTTTCAAAAAAATGTTTGCATTGATAAACTTATGTTAGGATCCTCCTGTGCTCATGGCCCTCTCGCGCCGGGGGCCCCCTTTGGCTGGGGGCCTGTGACATTTTGCCCCAATGTAGTTACGCCACTGCTTTCGACCGATATTAGGTACATGGAACTGTAACATAACTGGCGAAATGTCGGCGTACTGTGCTCCTCTGATTACCCCTTCATTGGATACAGGCGTGATGTTTGCACAATTATGTTTACTTAAATGCATAAACGTGTAGGTACTTCAAGTCAATAACAGTGCATACCTAATAATTGAAATGTTAATAACTACAATCTTATTTAAATAAAACTGCAACTGTTTCAATAAAGATAAAATCAATATTGTTGCAAAAATGTTAATTGTCGTTCAACTAATAATGAATTGCATACGTATTACATGAACAAATAAACAAAAGGGATTAAAATATCAATATTTTTCCAGTTGTTGTTTTTTGTTTTTTATATTGTTTCAACTTCGTATAAAAACCTTCGGAATCGTGTTTGAAGACATAAACTCAACATGAAGGCTTTAACGGTGCTGCTTCTATTGGCAGTAAGTAACCCACATATTTATTTTATTTTATTACCTTTGCCCAGCAGTGGGACAAAATAGGTTCAATCATAACCCAAATATTTTATTTCGCACTAGCTTCTGCCCGCGACTTCTTCCGCGGAAAATTTCACCCTCCCCCCATTCACCCTCTTAGGTTTTAGGGGTGGAATTTCGAAAAACCCTCTCTTAGTGGATACCTTATACTCTTCACAAAGAACACACCCTTCAAATTTTGTCTCTAGGACCAACGGTCTAGGTTGTGCGTTGATATATCAGTCAGTCAGGACTTTGAACTTTATACACCGTGTTCTTTATGATATCCATAAACTTTGTCAAAGGCTTCTATAGCTTTACAAATTAAATCTAACAAAGGTAGTAAGTAGTACTTAGAAAGGCTTCGTTACAAAGATCTTTGTAATTTCATTTTGTGAAATTTAATTGAGCATGCAGTAACAAAGGGTCTTAACTCAGTTTTGACAAGTTGCAGCCCGCCAAATCTTATGAATGAAAATACGTCATCGTTGCCAATTCGGATAAAGAGGGCATGCATATCGGGCGATTTAGGTCAAGGTATTTTGTTTATATGAAAATTGTCAAAAAATAAAAAATAATACTTAATTCATTAATGTGTCCTTAATGAAAAATGCTTATTTCCATTGTCTGAACATCAGGGGGCCTAAAAAGGCCACTTTGGCAGAATCATAAAATAATAACATTATGAATCATAATAAAAGTCGTAAAATGGTCACAAACTGACATTTCATAATATTATTTGCGTATAATTTCATATCACGCAATTCATCTGTTTGACAGTTTTGTATGGAGATTCGTAAAATGGTCCACAAAATATGAATTGCATTAATGTCAAATAATATCATGAATTGTCAGTTTGTGACCATTTTAAGACTTTTATTATGATTCATAATGTTATCCTTTTATGATTCTGCCAAAGTGGCCTTTTTAGGCCCCCTGGTCGTAGTTTATGTATACCGTCCAAAACACGGTGTATAATAAGTATTTAGTTGCGAATCTGTGGGGCAATTGCGTAACACGTTATTAATCGGAATTGGTTTCATTTTGACAGTTCAACAACATTCATTGCGTTATTTATGTGTTGAGCAGAAAATATTTTCGAACTTATGAAGCAATGGATTAGCAATTTGCTTCAAAATGATTCTGATTCCGATTGATAGTATGTTACGCAATTAGGGTGCTGGTTAGTTGAGAATCTGGTGACTTGCTCATGAGGGAAACCTACATATTATTACATGGGCACTTATGAAACATAGCTAGGTGCACGGTTCCAATTGGTCGTTATCTATGGAGAAGAGCCAGCAAGAAACTCCATGGTTACTCTTTTGAAAATAATTGGCTTTTACAATGTTTTCAAATTGCAGTAGGTATGGGAGGACAGCGTAGGCCTGTCAATATGTACAGTCGCCAGCGCATCAAGCTACCCCAACCTGACAAAGGACATGGCTAAAAGTTCATAGACAAAAAACCCAGAATCGCCAGCAACGAAATGTATAAAAATGGGTTCACTATAGTAAACCCAGTACGGTTTCAAAAAATCAGCCTCCTAAACCATATAGTATAAAAGTTATTATACTTTGTGTGTTTATGTTACTCATACTTACGAGTAGGTATGTACATTGATTACTCGACTTTTATTTTATCACAATCTCTTTAGTATAATTATGATAATATATTAAAATAATGTAAAAAATATATACTTCAATACATCTTTTAATATGTTTTATTATTAATAATATTTATACAGGTTGATTTTTTTTTACTTTGTTATAAATGAGCTCTTTATTTTAGTTTGACGTATGTCATTACTTCCCAGAATTCGATCCTTATTAGCGACACTATCGAATGGTGTAATAATACAGTGTGTGTGTTTTTTTTTCAAAATCAACAGGTTCGATTCCTGGCTAGAAATATTGATTTTTCAAAAATCCAATGATGCAGTTTTAGTTTTCATCAAAATTGAGCCCGTGACTCCTTTGAGTACTTTTCGCTAGTCCTCATAGTTTCGGATTTGGCCATCCACGCCCACTTGAAAAATTCATCCTGTATATCTAGTATACCACGTCGTTTTTACAGTATATTATTATATATTTTTATTGTACATATTATGCCTATAAAAATGGCATATATGAAATTTCTGGCGATTCTGGGTTTTTTTTAGCCATCTCTTTTCTTTGATAGATTTTCAACTTTTCTACAAAGCAATAAGGTTCATATTCGTCGTGTCTCAGACACTGATGCTTGAGAAAGTTCAGAAAACCTTCCTGAGATTTTTGTATCAAAGGCTGTACCATTACTTTCCTTTCATGTACCCTACGAATTGTCTTCTAGGGGTGTTGGGCTTCAATTCGTTGGAGGTAAGAAGGGGCTTTGATCAGCTCTCTATTGCCTGTAAGACCCTAACCGGTCGTATTGACTGCCCTGAGCTCCACGGACTTTTCTGCCGCCTATTTGTGCCCGACAAATACCTTGGGCACCGTCAAAGCCGCCGTCATAACCTATTCGCACTACCGCTATCCAGATCTGTTGCTAAAGCCGAATCACCAGTATGTCGAACCCTAAGGATGCTAAACGCCCTCCTGACTGCCGACCCTGAATGTGATGTGTTTGCTGATGAATGGAAGAAGATAATGCGTGCTTGTCTGGTGTTTTGTGAGAGACGATATGCGAGGGTGTCTACTGTTACGTGTTAATTTATGATGTATTTAATTTATTTAACCATTTACTCAAACAAATATTAGTAATTTTATCCATTAATTGTATATCTTTGAATTTGAATTTAATTTTTGTATTGTATGTTATTTGAATGCTTATTTTATTCTATTTTTTATAATTCTATGTTAATTAATGTAATTGGACCTGTGCCGTTTTAATTAACTATAAATAAATAAATAAATATTCAATTGGGAAAATTTGACATATTGGGGTAGCTGCGATGTGCTGGCCTCTGTACCCTGTACCACTATAGGTGCCTCTGCCTAACCCTCCAGCGAATACAGGCGTGATGCTATGATATCAGACGCCAGGGGTACATATTTGAATTTCGAAAATTTAAATATCTACGGTAAAAATGTCAATGTTCAAAACATCGAAAATTTAAACATCGAACGACCATAATACCGAAAATTAAAATAACGTAAGTTTATATTGTCGAATGGTTAGATAACCTACGTCCAATATATCTAAAATCTAATTATCGACAAACATGCCATCGAAAGGCTTAAATATCGAAGTACAGATTATCTAATGACGTAAATATCGAAGTACAGAGTATCTATCGAATGTCCTAAATATCGATATTTATGTATATGTTGTGCTACAAAAATTAGTGACAGAAACAAATTGCTGCAAAACCGACTCCACGTGGTCTTGTCTGCCCTACTCCTAGAGTGTAATTTAAGCCCGCGTAGGCGCAGAGAGGCGAGGCGGCCCGCGAGCTGAGGCGGAGATGGCTGCGGTGGTGAGTGTTAAAACCATCGACGACGATAAGCTCGCGTGGAACCGCCGGAGCCCCGCAGCGCCGGAGCCGTGACAGAAACCATGCCTGCTGCATGATGCATGCTCGCTTGCACTCTGCATGCTTAAGTAATATTATTTTCACATAATAAATAACTTAAAAAAAAAAAAAACACATTTGTAGGCCGCGCCCGCTCTCGCATCTTATGTCGACGGAGCCCCGCTACGCGGGGCCCCTATTTCTGTGTAAAGGGTTTAAAGTAACCTAACCTAACCTAACACCGGGGTGACCTTCGCTCTCTCTTGCATCCTGCAACCATGTCTGCCTGCAAGTTCGATATTTTAACTAGTAGGTATTTTTAACGTAAATATAATGAACTAAAGTGTATTGAATGTTGACATTTTGAACTTAGGTATAATGATTATCGATGTTTTTAATCATTAGATATTTTTATAACTCGGCATTTAAATTTTAGACATTTTATGCTTAGGTATAACAATTTTCGATATTACGATATAACCGATATTTAAATTTTCGATGTTTTGAACGTTGACATTTTACACGTAGGTATTTTAATGTTCGACATTCAAATATGTACCCGACGCCAGCACATCAAGCTACCCGAAACTGTCAAATTTTCCCACTCAACCTTGAATCTTATACTTTAGCGATAAAGTTGAAAATCTATTAAAGAATTTTGACAGATTGTAGTAGTTTGATGTGCTGGCGTTTGTACATTACCTTTGCCCGACCTTCCTCTTGCCGCACTGATTATTTAAGATTTGATTTCCCAGGCTCTGGTGGCTGTTCAGCAGGCGTCCCCGCAACGTAAGTTTATTTTTTTTATTGCTTGTACAGTATTCCCAAATTAATAATGCGCATGAAGATCTTCGCTAATTGTCGTATTCCCGAAAACATCCGAATCATTGAATCGTAAGAGCCCTAAACAATGCACTTGCTTACTCACTCAAGGTGAATGTGCCATGGTAGACCGCGAAATTTAAATTTTCTTAAGTTTTTTGCAATTTGCAGATCAGTGTCAGGTTGTATCTTGATCCAAATATGATTCGCGACTATAATAGACATGTATTTACAGAATCATAGTCATTACAATCATTAATAAATCTCTTTAAGTTAGATTTCTACCACAAACACTTTTCCATACGAGATTTGTTCGTAACGGTAGAAATCTTAGAAAGATGTATTAATGATTCTAATTATTATAATTCTGTAAATACCTACCGGTTATAGTCGCGAATCATATTTTGATCAAGATACAACCTGACACTGACCTGCAAATTGCAAAAAACGTAAGAAAATTTGAATTTCGCGGTCTACCACTGCGCATTCACCTTAACCACTCTATATACATATCGTCTTCTGACGCTCGGGGAATACGACCGTTGCCGAATAGTGACGAAGATTTCTATGCGCATTATCACTTTGGGAGACCTGTACGTAATCTACAACTGAATTAACACATGAACTACTAGTTTCAGCCGTTATACACTGTTACCGTAACCGACACCGCTTCGGATGTGTTCGGCTGTCCTCGGGATGTAGTCAGTTTTAATGTGTAGGTATCCGATATGTCAGGGAGTGATGGCAAAGTATTCTGTATGTGTTTTGTTTTCACTTCTGTCGGCACTCCCGGAGTGTTTTTTTTTTCTTTCAATTCGCTCGACTAACATGGGTCGTAGTGTCATATTCAATAGCCTTAACCTTTCTCAAGAATTGTAAGAAAAAATAAAAGAAGATAATAAAAAGAAAGATTCCACAGATCAGCGCGTTCAAACAAACCATTCAGCAAATGAATTTGAATTTATTATTAGTATAGAAGAAGATAGGATATCATTCATTAAACAAAGCCTTTAATTTTAAATTTTTCTGCAGCTAGTGGTGGTGGTGGACCCAAATCTGAGGTAAAGAGTTCATCACCAAATAAAGCGAAAACTACATCTGGAGGATGTGGAAGCAAAACGGAAACCCATACCAGTGCGGAAAGACACAGCAATAGAGGCAAGACTAGAGCCTGTTCCGACGCGCAAGGCAGTGGAGGCAAAACGTGTAATGGAAAAGATCGAACTAAAGAAGACACCAATAGCAACAGTCGTGTTGAATATAAAAGCAGCGGCGGCTCAAGTTCAGCTCATAACAATTCTAGAAGCAGTGGTGTAGATCGCGGAAATGACAAGCATCGCAAACGCTGTCGCAAAGGACATCGTACTATAAGCTGCACTCATTCTGAAAGTCGTGTTAAGATCAATGGCACTTCAGCTGATGCCAGTGCAACTAGCGAAAGAAAACGTTGTGGTAAAGGATATAACACTTCAACCAACACTCGAAGTAAATGCCGTGTTAAGACTGAGGGCACCACTAGCGACACCTCAGCCGGTAGCCATGCAACAAGCCAGAGTGAAAGCAACGACGATGTTGGTGAAACTGTTGTAGAAACCAATTCTACAAGCGACACCGAGAGCGATGGCAGTATAAGCGACATTTTATCCGATTGCAAGGCAGGAAGCCAGGTCGAAGGTAGAGAAAGCAGTAGTGCAAATACTAGCGAAAGCAGCACTGGATCAGCTACAAGCTCAAAAGGATGTGCGACTGCTACTGCCACTGCAAGTGCTGCAAGTTCAGGCAATAATAGTAGCAGTGCAACTGTCAGCACAAGCAGCACTGCCTCAAGCTCGAATGAAAGGCACGTCAAAAGGTGCAAAACCTGTGGAAGACGAAGCCATATTCATGTTCGCAGTGATTCTAAGAGTCACTGTCATGGCCGGCATTGTAAAAGATGTAAAACATGTGGTCGACGAGGCCATACACACAGCAGTAGACACAACTCAGCAGCCCATGGTCATGCCAATAGCCACATAAGAAGGCACGGTATAAGACGCAGAATTCGTGGTAGACAAAGTCATGCTCCAATTCGAACCCAAAATAGAAGTCATATCCACGGCAATAGACGCCGAACTTCAGCCCATAGCCATTCTGGTAGCCGTATTGATAGCCGCGGCAAAAGAAGCCACACTCGCGGTAGACGATACCACTATTCAGTTCATGAAAATGACAGAAGAGGCAAAACTGGTCGCCATAGACGTCACATTACCCATACTCATAGTCGGACTCCTCGAGCTAAAATTGTTCGAAATAGGGCCCGTGTTAGTACTATGTCTGGTGACGAAGTAGATGAAGAGTCTGATGATAAAGAAAATGCAGAGAGTGACGAAAATTTCGAAGAGAATGACGAAGAAGACAATAAGAATGAGGAAGAAAATGACCGAGATGATTACGAGGAAGAGTATGACGAAGAAGATGATGAGGGTGAGATAGATAATGATGACAAAGAAGATAGTGAGGGTGAGGGAGAAGATAATGGGGGTAAGGAAGTGAATGACGAAAAAGTTAAAGAAGATGATGAAGACTCTGATCCTGATGAAGATAAGGACAGTAACGAAGATAATGGTGGCCAAAAAGATGTCGGGACTGACAAAGCCTCTTACGAGGATGAGAATGACGACGAAGATAGTGAGGGTCAGATAGAGAATGCTGAAAAAGGAGATAGTGAAGGTGAGGGAGAAGATAATGGGAGTAAGGAAGAGAATGAAGAAATAGTTAAAGAGGGTGATGAAGGCTCTGTTGCTAATGAAGACGAGGTCAGTAACGAAGATAATGGCGGCCAAACAGATGACGGGACTGACAAAGACTCTGGTGATAAAAAAAAAGAAGATGATGGTGATGAAAAAGACGAAGAGAATGGTGACAAGGAAGATAGCGAGGGTGAGGGAGAGAATGCTGCGGAAGAACAAAATGAGCGTAAGGAAGAAGATAATGGGGGTAAGGAAGAGAATGACGAAAAAGTTAAAGAGGGTGATGAGGACTCTGATGCTGATGAAGACGAGCACAGTAACGCAGATAATGGTGGCAAAAAAGATGTTGGGACCGACAAAGCCTCTTATGAGGACGAGAATAACGAAGAAGATAATGAGGGTGAGAAAGAGAATGCTGACAAGGAAGATAGTCAAGGTGAGGGAGAAGATAATAGGAGTAAGGAAGAGAATGAAGGAATAGTAAAAAAGGATGATGAAGACTCTGATGCTGATGAAGACGAGCACAGTAACGAAGATAATGGTGGCCAAAAAGATGTTAGCACTGACAAAACCTCTTATGAAGATGCGAATGACAAAGAAGATAATGAGGGTGAGATAAAAAATGCTGACAAAGAAGATAGTAAAGGTGAGGGAGAAGATAATGGGAGTAAGGAAGAGAATGAAAAAACAGTTAAAGAGGGTGATGAAGACTCTGTTGCTGATGAAGACGAGGTCAGTAACGAAGATAATGGTAGCCAAACAGATGACGGGACTGACAAAGACTCTAGTGACGAAAAAAAAGAAGATAATGATGAAGAAAACGAAAAGAATGACAAAAAGTCTAATGACAAAGAAACAACAAACTCAAACGGATGTAGGAAAACAGAAGATACAAGTACAGGCAATGGTAGCAGTAATTCCACTGCAAGCGGAAGCAGCACTTTAACAACTACAAGCTCAAAGGGATGTGGGACTACTACCAATTCGACTGCTACTTCAACTGCAAATTCAGGCAATGGTTGCAGAAATGCAAGCGTAGGCAGCACTGCAACAACTGCAAGCTCAAGGAGATGTGGGACTACTACCAATTCGACTTCTAATTCAACTGCAAATGCTACAAGTTCAGGCAATGGTTGCAGTGGTAGCAGTGGTACAAGTGGAACCAGCACTGCAACAACTACAAGCACCAAGGGATGTGGGACTACTTCTACCAATTCGACTGCTACTTCAACTGCAAATACTGCAAATTCAGGCAGTAGTGCAAGTGGAAGCAGCACTGTAACAATAACAAGCTCAAGAGGATGCAGTACTGCCAATTCGACTGCTACTTCAACTGCAAATGCTACAAATTCAGGCAATGGGTGCAGTAGTGCAAGTGGAAGCAGCACTGCAACAACCAAAAGCTCAAAGAGATGTGGGACTACTACTACTAATAAGGGTGAAAAAAAGAATGCATACGAACAAGAAAATGAGGGTGTGGATAAGAATGCTGACAAAGAAGATAGTGAGGGTGAGGGAGATGATAATGGGAGTAAGAAAGAGAATGAAGAAATAGTTAAAGAGGATGATGAAGAATCTGATGCTGATGAAGACGAGGTCAATAACGAAGATAATGGTAGCCAAACAGATGACGGGACTGACAAAGATTCTAGTGACGAAAAAAAAGAAGATGAAGAAAACGAAAAGAATGACAAAAAGTCTAATGACAAAGAAACTACAAACTCAAACGGATGTAGGAAGTCAGAAGATACAAGTACAGGCAATGGTAGCAGTAGTTCCACTGCAAGCGGAAGCAGCACTTTAACAACTACAAGCTCAAAGGGATGTGGGACTACTACCAATTCGACTGCTACTTCAACTGCAAATTCAGGCAATGGTTGCAGAAATGCAAGCGTAGGCAGCACTGCAACAACTGCAAGCTCAAGGAGATGTGGGACTACTACCAATTCGACTTCTACTTCAACTGCAAATGCTACAAGTTCAGGCAATGGTTGCAGTGGTAGCAGTGGTACAAGTGGAACCAGCACTGCAACAACTACAAGCACCAAGGGATGTGGGACTACTTCTACCAATTCGACTTCTACTTCAACTGCAAATGCTACAAGTTCAGGCAATGGTTGCAGTGGTAGCAGTGGTACAAGTGGAACCAGCACTGCAACAACTACAAGCACCAAGGGATGTGGGACTACTTCTACCAATTCGACTGCTACTTCAACTGCAAATACTGCAAATTCAGGCAGTAGTGCAAGTGGAAGCAGCACTGTAACAATAACAAGCTCAAGAGGATGCAGTACTGCCAATTCGACTGCTACTTCAACTGCAAATTCAGGCAATGGTTGCAGAAATGCAAGCGTAGGCAGCACTGCAACAACTGCAAGCTCAAGGAGATGTGGGACTACTACCAATTCGACTTCTAATTCAACTGCAAATGCTACAAGTTCAGGCAATGGTTGCAGTGGTACAAGTGGAACCAGCACTGCTACAACTACAAGCACCAAGGGATGTGGGACTACTTCTACCAATTCGACTGCTACTTCAACTGCAAATACTGCAAATTCAGGCAGTAGTGCAAGTGGAAGCAGCACTGTAACAATAACAAGCTCAAGAGGATGCAGTACTGCCAATTCGACTGCTACGAATTCAGGCAATGGGTGCAGTAGTGCAAGTGGAAGCAGCACTGCAACAACCAAAAGCTCAAAGATATGTGGGACTACTACTACTAATAAGGGTGAAAAAAAGAATGCATACGAACAAGAAAATGAGGGTGTGGATAAGAATGCTGACAAAGAAGATAGTGAGGGTGAGGGAGATGATAATGGGAGTAAGGAAGAGAATGAAGAAATAGTTAAAGAGGATGATGAAGAATCTGATGCTGATGAAGACGAGGTCAGTAACGAAGATAATGGTAGCCAAACAGATAACGGGACTGACAAAGACTCTAGTGACGAAAAAAAAGAAGATAATAATGAAGAAAACGAAAAGAATGACAAAAAGTCTAATGACAAAGAAACTACAAACTCAAACGGATGTAGGAAGTCAGAAGATACAAGTACAGGCAATGGTAGCAGTAGTTCCACTGCAAGCGGAAGCAGCACTTTAACAACTACAAGCTCAAAGGGATGTGGGACTACTACCAATTCGACTGCTACTTCAACTGCAAATTCAGGCAATGGTTGCAGAAATGCAAGCGTAGGCAGCACTGCAACAACTGCAAGCTCAAGGAGATGTGGGACTACTACCAATTCGACTTCTACTTCAACTGCAAATGCTACAAGTTCAGGCAATGGTTGCAGTGGTAGCAGTGGTACAAGTGGAACCAGCACTGCAACAACTACAAGCACCAAGGGATGTGGGACTACTTCTACCAATTCGACTTCTACTTCAACTGCAAATGCTACAAGTTCAGGCAATGGTTGCAGTGGTAGCAGTGGTACAAGTGGAACCAGCACAGCAACAACTACAAGCACCAAGGGATGTGGGACTACTTCTACCAATTCGACTGCTACTTCAACTGCAAATACTGCAAATTCAGGCAGTAGTGCAATTGGAAGCAGCACTGCAACAACTAAAAGCTCAAAGAGATGTGGGACTACTTCTACCAATTCGACTGCTACTTCAACTGCAGGTTCAGACAATGGGAGCCGTACCGGAGCTGCCAGCGCAACCAGCGTTACCACCACTTCTGGAAATACCGTCACCACGGCTGGAACCAACGCTACAAATGCCAGTAAAGCAAGACATAGCTGCAATACAGAAACTGCTGAAACTGTCTCCAATGGGCACAGTTTTGTTAACAGGCGTTTTAGTTCTATCCACTCTAGAGTTCAGAAATCAAGCAATAAACACTCATCCAAGAAAACGTTCACCTCACAATGTAGCGACGGTACTGTCACAACGAAACAATCGGAAACTTACAGCGCTGAAGCCAAGAGATCAGAAGATTGCAAGCTAGAGGTCAAAGATGGAGATAGAGAAGTAATACAGGAACATCACAGCAATGATGAAGCCAGTCAGAAAGGTAGCAGATCCCAAGAAATTAAGGAGGCTCATGATTGCGATGGACCTGTAAAGAGGGAAGTTAAAGTAGTTCAAGAAGATTGCGGCCATTTTAAATTTGAAGAAGATAATAGCAAACGAGTTCGGGGTCCCTGTGAAAGCTGTGATGAAAGGAGTAGCAGTTCTAAAGAAGGAGGTTGTGAAAATCGGTCCGTTTATCAAAGGAAAGATATTGAGCATGAATAATTCTTCATATAAGTCGTAAAATGGTCACAAACTGACAATTCATAATATTATTTGCGTACAATTTCATATCACGCAATTCGTCTGTTTGACAGTTTTGTATGCAGATTCGTAAAATGGTCCACAAAATATGAATTGCTTTAATGTCAAATAATATTATGAATTGTCAGTTTGTGATCATTTTACGACTTTTATTATGATTCATAATGTTATCCTTTTATGATTCTGCCAAAGTGGTCCTTTTAGGCCCCCAGAAGGGAGATTCCCGTATTTTTTAAGAACGTTCGCGTTCTAATTTGTCTAAATCTGTTAAAAAACGCCTCTAAAGGGCTTTGAAGATCCCTGGCATACCCACCAGATTTTTTTTTCAAAATGGTAGCCACCCATGGAACCTATTTAAGTCGATAGCTGACATCAAAGCAAATAAAAAACATAAATGAACAAACCCCGTTCAAATATCATCACGTGACATCCATATTCTTCATCTTGTTGCTTAGTTGTTTGAAATAATCACTCTGAAAATTTAAAGTAATCAAAATGGCGCGACATCGACAGTAGCTATGCCAGGCCTCCATAAAAATTCCCTTTTTGACAAGTTTTTGACAATGATGTCGTTTAAAGTCCGGCCGCGCTAATTTGCCAAAGATGTAAACAACAATGGTCGCTCGAAATTGAATGAAATCGATATACAAGAACATTTATTTTAAGTAATGTGCCATTGTTGTTTACATCTTTGGCAAATTTATCGCGGCCGGACCTTAGATGAGAATGCGACTAGATTTTGGACGTTTTAAATTACAGGAGTTGACTTTCTGATTGATAATACTATTTCTTATCTATGATATTTATAAGGATAAAAATATAAAACGCAAAGCAGTTAATAATATTCAGATGGTTACGTTTTTTTTTTAATATTTGTGAGTTTCAAGAAAAAAAGGAAGATATGTTTGAAGTAGCAACTACTTTAGGCGTTCTGCGCTCTTTTGAACGAAACTATACCTTGGTCACGCTTGGGTCGGTGACACTGAATTGGGTATACTCGGTACAAAATGGCGTATAATCGGCGCAGAATCGCATATACTCGGCTCCAGTAGTAAATTTTCTTCTATACAGATCGTGTGGCTATGACCACACACACCCTTTTTTTATTTTTTACTTAGCAACTATACAGGGTGTTACGGAAAGGTTATATCAATACAAACGGGTTGAAGAGTGTATCTGGTCTAGAATCTCTGTACAAAATTTCAGCTCAAAAGCAGTAACTTTGAAAATGCTTAATATTTTTTTATTTCGATAGTTTATTAAATTGAAATCATAACAAACGTGTCACCGCACTACGAGGGTCATTATCCATTATCTGTAGTGTGTCTGTGCGCCTAGTACACGCACATCACGGCGCCGCGCGCCAGTGCAGCGCCGTGATGTCGAAATAAAAAAATATTAAGCATTTTCAAAGTTAATGCTTTTGAGCTGAAATTTTGTGCAGAGATTCTAGACCAGATACACTCTTCAACCCGTTTGTATTGATATACCCTTTCCGTAACACCCTGTATATTCTCAATTTTTTTTCAATCATTAGTCATTTATAGACGACTCCGCCTTGGAGTGTAAATGTGGTGCTGTTCCACAAACGATGGGACACTTAATATCGTGCCCTGCGTGTCCTGTCAGCTGCACGTTACAAGAACTGATGGACGCTACTGATGGCGCCAAACAAGTAGCCGAATTCTGGACCGAGTACATTTAGATTGCTATCGACACGCTAAGAAGAAGAATCATATTTTACAGATACCCCGGGGTGATGTGCTAGGTAGCTCGCGTAATTAAAATTTTATAACGTTTTTTGCAATTTTCAGGTCAGTGTCAGGTTGTATTTTGTACGAAATATGATACACGACCGTAACAAGTAACTATGTATTTTTACAGTAAACCAACGCCCCAACGCGCCTAAAGAAGTTTTAACTTCAACAAAAAAAAAAAAAAAATGTTATTTTAATTGGTACAGACGCCAGCACATCAAGTTACCCGAAACTGTCAAATTTTCCCAATCAACTTTGAACATTATACTTTAGCGATAAAGTTGAAAATCTATTAAATAAATTTGACAGATTGTAGTAGCTTGATGTGTCTGTACTTCAAAATAGTTTTTTTTTTCTTGCTGGTAATTTTCTTTATGTGCCAGTGACATTTTAGTGCGCTATATAGAAAATAAAAATAATGTGATAACGTCTTATAAATCGATAAACGCCGGCTGCACGCGCGAAAAAGCACGACTCATTGTCACGTTCCGCCTGAGCCACACGGCTCGCTATCGCTTGTTCCACGCTCTCGCTTACACACGCAAGCGAGAGCGTGGAACAAGCGATAGAGAGGCGCGATCGGATGTTTTCATATGACGTTATCACGTAAAATTATCGTCCGTAAACAGACTTTAAAGACAACCAATGTTTTTTTCTAGTTTTTAATATAATTCTAGGATGTAAGCGTCAGTATGGCCCACAGTATTCGAGTTGGTTACCATTTCTTCAATATGAACTAGAACGACCACCATTTTTTCTTGTACACCATGTACATAATTAATTATTTATTATTATATTCTATACTTAACTAAGAACTAGAATGACCGACACTACATCTTTTAATGACTCCGATTCGATTTAATTTTAAGTTTTTCGAAATTTATTTTCTGGAATACTGTTTTTTTATATATTTTTTTTTGAATTGCAAATTATGTTTCGGTTTAGATAATAAATTGACGAACATCATAATTTTGTTGTTTTTTTTTCCCCATTCCAAAACGCAAAAAGGTGAGTACCTACTTATAGACTAGACTCTAGAGCATTTACTTGTTACTAGAACATCGAGTATTCGCCGTTTTTAACCGACTACAAAAAAAGGAGAAGGTTCTCATCTTTCGTTGGTGCATTCGGTTGTTTTTGAAGTGAAAACTTCTTTAGCGGCGTTGTACACTTTTTTGTAATGGGTAAAAAATGTTAAACTCGCGTCAGGACATGGCGTCAGGACTTCGCGTCAGGACACGTGACCTGATCGAAAATTCGTAAGACGGATGGAGAGTAGACAGTCGGCGCGGCGTAGGAGAGGAAGTATCCCCCTCTCTTTCTACGGCGCGGCGAAAATATATGCCTGCTGTTTCGTTTAGGCGGCGCAGGGCGCTTGCGCGAATGTTCGTGTGTGTTTATGTTACAGCGTGTCACGCGCATCCATGGATGGTGACAGCTGGTGGCTCGACCGTCTGTGTAGTGGCCACACTGTTGTGTATTCGTAAAATTCGTGTATATAAGGTGTTTAAAATATGGAAGTTGAACAGAGTGCATCTAAAAATATCAAAAATACACAACGTAAATATTCAAGTTTTCACTTCTGCCGGCACTCCCGGAGTGCAACCCGTCTTTTTTTTTAAATGTTTTTGTCTCTGGAATGCGAGGAGCTTTTATTTATTTATTAGGCTTTTCAACAACGAATACACTGTTACTGTATAATTCATACATTGCAAACTTAAGAGGGTACCGACCATAGTCGACCGCACAGTGGCGCCCTCATCGTTTTTTAGGTTATTTCTTTTATTTTAGAATGAAAATGCAGAAAATAAGCACGATAAGTTGTGCTCCACAAGATTGTACGTTAATAACAATATTAAAAAACCAAAAAAAAGAAATAAAAGAAATAACCTAAAAAACGACGAGGGCGCCACTGTGCGGTCGACTATGGTCGGCGCCCTCTTAAGTCTAAGCGCCTCATCACTTACAGAAAAGCACAGCATGCACTACATTATGCGCAGATAATAACACAAATTATTATTTAGCTTGTGGCTAAGTGCTACGTTATTAGCCAAGTTTTATGTCAACTTGCTTATCAAGCGACTGAGCGGTACACATGTCGGCTGCCACATTGACGGAACGTGTGTCAACAATATAAGCTACTAGCTGACCCGGCAAACTTCGTACCCTGTCAGAATTAAATAATGTCACAAAGTTCAATAGACACGTGGCGCCATCTATTATCATAATAACGTTAAATAATGTGACAAAGTTCAATAGACACGTGGCGCCATCTATTATCATAATAACGTTATTGTTGTTTTCCTCGGCAACAGCACTTTTTTTCGGGATGAAAGGTACCCTATGTCCGTACACCTGACAACGTATAATGTAAAATTTCAGGATGATCGATTCAGTGGTTTAGGCGTGAAAGGCAACAAACAAACAAACTTACCTTCGCATTTATAATATTAGTTAAGCTATGCAGACGATATGGTACTTCTTAGCCCATCGATAAGTGGATTGAAGAAGTTGCTATCGACCTGCGAGACCTATGCGGAGGAGGATGGCTTAATACAGGATGTTACGGAAAGGGTATATCAATACAAACGGGTTGAAGAGTGTATCTGGTCTAGAATCTCTGTACAAAATTTCAGCTCAAAAGCATTTACTTTAAAAATGCTTTAATATTTTTTTATTTCGACATCACGGCGCTGCACTGGCGCGCGGCGGCGTGATGTGCGTGTACTAGGCGCACAGACACACTACAGATAATGGATAATGACCCTCGTAGTGCGGTGACACGTTTGTTATGATTTCAATTTAATAAACTATCGAAATAAAAAAAATATTAAGCATTTTCAAAGTTACTGCTTTTGAGCTGAAATTTTGTACAGAGACTACTAGACCCGATACACTCTTCAACCCGTTTGTATTGATATACCCTTTCCGTAACTCCTTGTATACAACTTGAAGAAGAGTGAGCTTCTTGTAAAGCACTTAGGCAGCAGCCGCGCAGTGTTCCGCCCTTAGTTTCAACGGTGTAACATTAAAGATTGTGAAAGTTTAGGTACTATCGCGGACACTTTCGCTTGACCACCACTAAGTTCATTTTTGCTTGCACTCAAAGAATAGAAGCGCTCTCTAGTAAGAACGCCAAGGCAAATAGTTCGTCCGTAAAATTCACAAAAGGAGTACACGTGATGCGTCACTAAGTTGCGCAGTGCAGGTTGCAACTTCTTCTTAGCGTGTCGATGGCAATCTAAATGTACTCGGCCCAGAATTCGGCCACTTGTTTGGCGCCATCACTAGCGTCCATCAATTCCTGTAACGTGCAGCTGACAGGACACACAGGGCACGATATTAAGTGTCCCATCGTTTGTGGAACAGCACCACATTGACACTCCAAGGCGGCGTCGTCTATAAATCTCCACCTGAACAGGTTTTCCTTGCTTCGGCCATCCTGGGTCCGGAGTCTGTTTTAAGACTTCCAGTTTACCCAATGTAACTCATGTCCAGGTGGGAGGTCCTCAGCGGGTGGAACGAACGGTTTGGGTAAGGAAGCACTGTCTCGCCACAGCCTCAGTCTTTCTTGTGGTAGTTCGCCAGTGAGTGGGACGACACACTTTAAGAAACTATTTCGGCTTTTCAGCCTTTGTGGCACAAGGGTGTTGTCGTGCAAAGGGTGTCGTGTGTCGGAGACCATTTTGGCCCCAAGGGTGTTGTCGTGCAAAGGGTGTCGTGTGTCGGAGACCATTTTGGCCCTTTCGCTGGAGCTTGCCACCGGTTGCAACTAATTATCGCTTTCCTAATAGGCGAAAAACTTTTTAAGTGATTAGGCGGAAAAGGCCGCGTTGGTACCTTGGCCACATTGTTACGAGCGACCTAAGGGATGACGTAGACATAGAGAGGGAGCGCAGGGCGTTGTCTAAGAGGAGCAATATACGGAACGCGGAAGCGCGGTCACTGTCGGACTGCATAGAAAAGAAAGAGAAGCGCGATGACACAATGGTGGTAATTTATTGCAAATATGAAGCAATTCTCTATTTACAAAAACTATTTATTAAAAAACTATCCATCACTGAATGCAGTTTGGCATTAGAAATTTAATGGTATATTTTTAATTATAATTAAAATTGTTAATGAACAGATAAACTGCTTTTAAAGACAATTAATAGGTGTATTTGAACATTTTTTTGATGCATTAATGTATATTTAATTATAACTAATTTGAGTTCCATCACTGTATTAAAATAAGACTTGAAAATATCATAGGTATTATATATATTTTTTTGTCAATATTATTTACGGTTTAAGAGATACACTGCTTTAAAAAAACAACTTTTTGACCGTATTCTGAAATCTCCGCCTTAAAGCTTGCTTCAAATTCCAGAAAATTCAATAAATACTATAATAATTCAGTGGATCTGTTTTCGCTAATAGTTCGGCGGAACATCAAAGATGCTGTTTATCTCAATCAGTCTATAAAACAAATTACACGTATTTCTGGTTCCACTGTGACCATGAGTTAGGGAAAGACGGGACGTTCTTACTTTACAAAGATGTTCAGTCAATCTACCTAGCTTTTTACCCGACTACGGTACGACTACGGCCTGATGGTCTAGTGGTTAGTGACCCTGACTGCTATGCCGGAGGTCGTGGGTTCGATTCCCACCCAGGACAAATGTTTGTGTGATGAGCACGATCATTTGTTCTGTGTCTGGGTGTAATTTATAATATGTATGTATTTAGAAATATATAAGTATGTTTATCAGTTGTCTAGTACCCATAACACAAGCTCTGCTTAGCTTGGGACTAGATGGCGTTGTGTGATAGTTGTGGAATATTATATTATATTATATTTATATTATAAAGGAGGGTTATGATTTTGATCGGTATGTATGTATGTTCATCTGTTCCCTCATAACTTTTAAACTGCTTATCATAATTGGACAAATGAGGTATTGTTGGAAGCGTCTTGATTGTTCCGCTGGTTATAGGATATGTGACGTCACAATAAATTGAAGTAGCGCCCTCAAGCGGACATAAAGTCATGACCTAAAATAATTTTTTTTTAATCATGCAGTGTTGGGTATCAAATGAAAGGGCTTTATAAGCACATTTCAAAATATAAATATTACTGAAATAAGCCCCAAAACTATTAAATAAAAAATAAGTTTAAAAACTAAAACCCAACTACTGAAAAGGATGAAACAAGTACCTTCCCGTGGTCGCATGCCGCTGTACTAACATACAAAGCTATGGTAGCATGCGACCACGGGAAGGTACTTGTTTCATCGTTTTCAGTAGTTGGGTTTTAGTTTTTAAACTTATTTTATTCTCTAAGTAGACTCGATGTTTCGATTTGTTGGCATTGCCATACAACGTGGCAATGCTGCCAGCCTTTTGGGCACTGTTCCTGTTGACAGCGATGCGGACGAATTCTTTGATGCCCTATGATTATTTTGTTTGTTTTTTCATATTAATTGTACATACTTATTATTATAGTTTATCTGTTAGCTTATATTATGTAAATATCTATACAAATATCTAAATAAAATTGTGTATAAAAAAACACGTTGGACATTTCCTATTTTGCTAAGTACTTGGGACTTGTTGACAGCGCGTAGTACAGAGGCCAGCACATCAAGCTACCGCAATCTGTCAAATTTTCCCAATTGAATATGAACCTTATTACTTTGGAGTAAAGTTGAAAATCTATCAAAGAAATTTGACAGATTGGGGTAACTTGATGTGCTGGCGTCTGTAAATATATATATATGTTGACAGCCCTCTAATGTCCTCCCATACTTATTAACAGTGTAATTTGAAAACATTGTAAAATCCTGTTTATTTTTAAAAGAGTAACCGTGGAGTTTCTTGCCGGCTCTTCTCCATAGGAAACGACCAACTGAAGCCGCACCTAGCTTCTGACGTAAATACCAGTACTTTACATAGAGCGACTGCCTATCTGACCCCCACAACCCAGTGTCTGGGTAATACGATACCCCTTGGTAAGACTGGTTGTCACATTTTCGGGCTTTTGACGACCCGTAACGACTGTCAAAGATTTACGAATGACAGCCGGGACTAACGGCTTACCTAATGTGCTTTCCGAGGCACGGAGGGGTCTCGGTATGTTCACATATCCACGGACCAACTTCAACAAGCGTAGCTTAACCTGAACGATCGACCCGTGCGGCTGTTATAAAAAAAATATAATTTTTTTCTTTACTACTTATTAAAAAAATACGTTAAATCAAATAATTTATTTTTTGCCAACATGGGTAGGGGTATAGATGTTATGTACATGTTTTGATAATGTTCTCCATGCTCTGCCGTCACTTGGGCATGCAAAATTTACACATACATTACAACCTACTATCAAAATACCATGCTTGACCTTTTCTGCACCAATGCAAGCACACTAAGAAAGCTATTAGCAAAGCCATTTTTTGTACACGAGGCACCAGCCAGCACTTGAAAGCGTTTGTGGTCCCAATTGGAATAAAATTTTAACAAATTACATACATGGCAATTTTTACGGAAATTAACCAACTTTGAGGTAATTACTAATAGAAGATAAGATGTAACACGTAGGGTCACCTGTTCACAAATGAAACACCAAAATTTCAAACCATCCTGTCTCTGCCGTTTCTCAAGTTAAGAGTCTAATTTTTTGCATCAAGATAGACAATTTCATTAGTTATCTCATCGTATTATATTTTTTTACTGTACTTTTATAATTTATGCATAAAAAAGCTTCTTTAAAAAAATGAACTTTGTTTCATTGTGTCCATATATGTGTATTCAATGAAACACCTGATTTTTCACAATGAAACAGGGCTAATCAACAATAAAACAGTATTATTAGTAGGTAGTGTTTTGTTTGCTTTTAATCAACCAGGTAGATATCTATGCATTAAATTAAAGAAATTTAAATGAAAATAATATGTTTTATTCATAGTAATAATTGTCTACGATATTAATCAGACTTAAACATTAACAATCACAGAGGTAATACCTGCTGGTCCAGGATCCAGCAGCCTAATTGCGGAACGCCAAATCGTCAAATGATTCTGATCAGTTGGCTTCATTTCTATCACAATTGGCTTCATTTTACGATTTTCGAATTGCGAAACTCTAGTTTCTGCGCAGGGCCTTAACGTTCATAATTGGTTTCATAATAAACTAGAGTTTCGCAATTCGAAAATCGTAAAATGAAGCCAATTGTGATAGAAATGAAGCCAACTGATCAGAATCATTTGACGATTTGGCGTTCCGCAATTAGGCTGCAGGATCCAGCTGCCTAATTGCGGAACGCCAAATCGTCAAATGATTCTGATCAGTTGGCTTCATTTCTATCACAATTGGCTTCATTTTACGATTTTCGAATTGCGAAACTCTAGTTTATTATGAAACCAATTATGAACGTTAAGGCCCTGCGCAGAAACTAGAGTTTCGCAATTCGAAAATCGTAAAATGAAGCCAATTGTGATAGAAATGAAGCCAACTGATCAGAATCATTTGACGATTTGGCGTTCCGCAATTAGGCTGCTTGTCCAGGATTAACAAAAAAACAATTACCCTGTCTCTGTCTTACAGGTCTTAAAAACTTATAAAATAATAAAATTTCAAAACAAATAAGTAGATATGTTAGCTGCCGAATGATCTCCTTTTTTTCTTATAATAGCTTTACTACGTGCCATCTGAAAAATAATAAATGAAATAACTACAAAGTAAGTAGGTAGTTACTGTAGATAGCCAATAGAAAGGTTTAAGAAAGTTGCTTGTGTTTAGAAAAATTATCGTTATGGTTATTTTCCACATGGCCTACAGATAGTACACAATGACACACTGTTTCATTGTATACAACATACTTTTGTTTCATTGTAAACCAACAAGGTATTTTTTTATAACCTATCGAAAAATTGCAACAATGAGTGAACCATTTTCATACGGATTCAAGTCAAAAGACACTTTGAAACATACAGAATGCAACGTAATATTGAACAATACGAAATTATCTTCTATAATTTGCTAAAAAATCACCAAATATGACCAAAAATTCTTACTTTTTCGCATCTAAATATGTTATGCGTCACTAGAGACGTCCTCTTCCACGCGGCGCGCTCGCAAACTGGGCGTGTGCGGGGGGGGGCCTGAGAAGGTTCTTTCTTGCTATCCTGCTCTATCTGGCAACGTCGCGTTTTAAAAATATGGCAAAGTTTCACTGTGTACGATTGTTTCAATGTTGGACAGGTGACCCTAGACTAATTAATTTTAATTGTAATTTTGGTAACTATCTGTGGAGGCTTGTAATTAGCAACTTGGTTATTATTATGTTATTAAAATGTTATTAGTCTGTAAGCCTTCCGAAAATAATAAAAATAAATAAATTAATTAATTAATAACAATAAATATTACAAAATTATTAAATTGGAAAAGTCATTTTAACCATTTTATTTTTCAATTTTTCAATATCATGGAGTATCCAGTAGTCAATAACTAAAATGTCATAGTAAATAGTAAAATGTCATAGTAAACGATGAATAATCAAATAAAAGCCCCAAATAAATAATAATTGTGAGTTACTGAACTGGACTGTCCCAAATTATCTCTCAAACATAATCACCCTATGCGCACGCGCTCGTAGAAGCCACATGGCCCGGCAGCGGATGCACAGTTTAAACTGTTACACATATATACAGATACCTTATGTACTATTTATAGATGTAGAGGTGCAGTCAGGCAGCCTTGTTGCTCGTTGCAGGCCGTGGGTTCGAACCCAAGCAGGCTCTTTCATCATCATCAGCCTATAATGTTCCCACTGCTGGGACACTGCAGGCCTCCTCTCTGTGAGAGGGAGTGGGCCGTAATCCACCACGCGGGCCCAGTGCGGGTTGGTAGATGTCACATGTCTTTGAATTTTTGGTTCTAGGACATGCCGGTTTCCTCACGATGTTTTCCTTCACCGTTTTGAGAGCAGTGGTGATGAAATAATTTACACAAAAGTAAAGCGCCTGTCTGGGTTCGAACCTACGACCTACAACTCGTAAGTCGCGGCCGATACCACTGGGCCACCACTGCTCCAGCAAGCTCTTTACTTTACTTATCTAAATTATTTCATCACCACTGCCCTCAAAACGGTGAAGGAAAACATTGAGAGAAAACTGGCATGTCCTATACAGGGATATTTTTTTATCACCATCCAAATTTTTACAGGGTGTTCTACCCATGAATATGAACAACTGTCACTATGGGACCAACTCTGAAATAACGAAAAAAAAAATCAGCTGTTTCATACATTTTGGTCAAGTAGGTATTGAACTTTTGTATTAAACAGCTGATTTTTTTTGTCGTGATTTCAGAGTTGTTCCCATAGTGAAAGTTGTTCATATTCATGGGTAGAACACCTTGTAAAAACTTGGATGGTGATAAAAAAATCTTCCTATATACAGGGTGTTACGGAAAAGGTATATCAATACAAACGGGTTGAAGAGTATATCTGGTCTAGAATCTCTGTACAAAATTTCAGCTCAAAAGCAGTAACTTTGAAAATGCTTAATATTTTTTTATTTCGATAGTTTATTAAATTGAAATCATAACAAACGTGTCACCGCACTACGAGGGTCATTATCCATTATCTGTAGTGTGTCTGTGCGCCTAGTACAAGCACATCACGCCGCCGCGCGCCAGGGCAGCGCCGTGAAGTCGAAATAAAAAAATATTAAGCATTTTCAAAGTTAATGCTTTTGAGCTGAAATTTTGTACAGAGATTCTAGACCAGATACACTCTTCAACCCGTTTGTATTGATATACCCTTTCCGTAACACCCTGTATACCCTATACAGTTTAGGTTGAGACAAAACGTAAACAACATTTGACTACTCTTAATAAAAAGATATTCTGTAAATTATGATATGACCAGGATTTTATCTAATACTTTAACCAGTCTAACCCCGCTAATGAGACATAATTGATTTTCTATTGTATCGTGCTACATAGGGTACGCGCGGAGTTTGACCGGAAAGAGACTTTGATCCCTGAGTTTGTTTCGCCATTTATAGTCAGGGGGCATTCAGATAGGAATAATGTCGACTTTATAGCCTACTAGCTGCGCCCTTTGGTTTCACCCGCATAAGTCTCGAACCCGTGGGAATATCGGGGTAAAAAGTATCCTATGTCCTTTCCCGGGACTCAAGCTATCTCTAGACCAAATTTCATCGAAATCGCTTCAGCGGTTCAGGCGTGAAAAGGTAACATACAGACAGAGTTACTTTCGAATTTATAATATTAGTATGGATTTTTTATATGACGTATAAAAGTGATTCCAAAATCCTATTTACAGAATAAACAATTTCATTTCATTTTTAAATGACTTCAAAAAAAGGAGGAGGTTCTCAATTCGGTTGAATATTTTTTTTTGTGTTTGTTACCTCAGAACTCCGTTAATTAATACGCCGATTTGCAAAATTCTTTAGGTATGGAAGGGTGATCCCATAATTTTTTTATTAACTTTGCTTGGGTGTAATTAGGAGTTACTTTCAATGATACGAATTTTTCTACTTAGTTTAAGTATATTGATGATGTTTTAATAACTTCTTGTCACTGATATTTACATAGCACGACCATATTCTTTTGTTATCATCTTCTTCTTAGTGTCGATAACAATCTAAATATACTCGGCCCAGAATTCGGCCACTTGTTTGGCGCCATCACTAGCGTCCACCAGTTCCTGTAACGTGCAGCTGACAGGACACGCAGGGCACGATATTAAGTGTCCCATCGTTTGTGGAACAGCACCACGTTTACACTCCAAGGCGGAGTCGTCTATAAATCTCCACCTGAACAGGTTTTCCTTGCTTCGGCCAACCTGGGTCCGGAGTCTGTTTAAAGACTTCCAGGTTACCCAAGGTAACTCATGTGGGAGGTCTTCAGCGGGTGGGACGAATGGTTAGGGTTTGTTATCATCGGAATGCATATATTTGCGAATTTTAAGACCGCTAGGAGTGATTAACTGTTCAAATATTCCGTTTCATTCGGCCTACGAAACATCGCCATATTATCTTTTTTAACCGACTTTAAAAAAGGAGGTTTTGTATTCAACCCGTATGTATGTATGTATGTCCGCGATTATCTCAAAAATACTGAACCGATTTTGATAATTCTTTCATTAGTGTGATCTACATACTTTCAGGAAGGTTTTAGTATATAATACATTAGGTAATTATTCTTATGTACGAAGTTATATGCATAAATGGTACTGCATCTCCGGCATTTCTATGTGCATTTTGATGATTCTTCGAGTTGTGTCTTCAATTCATCAATGCACTAGTGTTAATTGAATTTGTGTGGGGTAGGTACAGACGCCAGCACATCAACCTACTACAATCTGTCAAATTTCTTTAATAGATTTTCAACTTTATTATTAAAGCATAAGGTTCAAAGTTGATTGGGAAAATGTGACAGTTAGGTGTAGGTTGATGTGCTGGCGTCTGTACAACTAAAAAGTGAAAAATAAAAACTTTTTTACAAAAAAAACAACCGACTTCAAAAAAAAAAAAACACTACAAAGTGAAAAATAACTTTAATTTCGGAAGTCGGTGTCATAAAACGAAATTGCGGAACCAAAGACACCGACTTCCGAAATTAAAGTTATTTTTCACTTTGTAGTGTTTTTTTTTTTGAAGTCGGTTGTTTTTTTTGTAAAAAAAGTTTTTCACACAGCGATTTGAAATGAACACAGTATTATTGCTCTATATTAAAATGCGTTTCTAAAGACATACCTTTGGTTGTTATTGGTCGTGGAAACCATTTTGTCCAGTCCTCCTTTAAATACTTAGGTACAGACACATCAAGCTACCCAAAACTGTCAAATTTTCCCAAACAACTTTGAACCTAATGCTTAAGCGATAAAGTTGAAAATCTATCAAAGAAATTTGACAGATTGTAGTAGCTTGATGTGCTGGCGTCTGTAAATCCGATAGTAGGGGAAAATAAAACAAAATATACATAAAGTATTTACATAGATAGATTATATTCGGAACTAAAGTCATTGGTACAGTTCGTTATTACATTAAGTACATATATCTTACACTAACTAACAGCTTTTAAAAGAATAATAGCAGCCATGGCCGGCAGGGAGATCGACACGCAACCGGCACCAGCATCAATCACAATTTGAATGATTTTGAAGGATATTGCTAATCCATTGCTTCATATGTTCGAAAAATTTGTCTGCTCAACAACGTCAATAACGCAATGAATGTTGTTGAACTGCCAAAATGAAAGCCATCGCTACTGTTAGAGCGGTTTCACACTATATCCGATCCGAATCTGAGAAATACCGGTCCGAAATACCGAGTTTGTACGCCGATGACGGCTAGACATAGCGTTCTTTAATAATAACAACATCTGTACCTAACCCACCTATGTTTAACAAATCTATATCTATACTAATGTTATAAAGAGGTAAAATTTGTTTGTAAGTTTGTATGTAGGGGGTAATCTCTGGAACTACCAGTCGGATTTGAAAAATTCTTCTTGCATTTGATAGCCCAATTCTTGAGGAAGGCTATAGGCTATTTAACATCACGCTATGACCCTTAGGAGTCGAGCAAAAAGAAAAAAAGTCTAAAAGAACGTTACGATACGACGGGGTGGCTCGGGGGAAACAAGAAGTTTCACGCGAACGAAGTCGCGGGCTATGGCTAGTAAAAAATATTTATATTTGTATTTGAAGTGACCATTGTCCTATTTGTATGAGGGGTTGCGCACTAGATCCGAACAAATAGGACTATGGACTATTTCTCGGATTCGGATCGGACGTAGTGCGAAACCGCCCTTAGTGTGTTACGTTATTACCCCGCTATTCTGAACAATTTCAACGCAGAGGGCGTTGAAAATTTTCGTCAGAAAAATGCTGTTCCATACATTTTGACCGTGTATCTAGGTGTTGCATTTTTCTATGAAACAGCCGTTTTTTTTTTTGAAAAACTGACGAATATGTTCTACTCTAGAATCATGTAGTACCGAATGCATGGTTACAATTTGTGCTTCGATGTCCCCGTCACCCTGTATTTATCTATAACTTAACACTCTCCCTGAAGACAATATATGTATAAAAAAAATTAAGTTCAGGAGGCCATGGAGTTCGCCGGCGGGTCCCAAAGTTTCCGCTTGTGAACGCAAAAGTCAAAATTATTACAAGAGGCGGCTACCAAAAAAAAAAATCTTTCAGGATGCCGTGAGATTCGCTCTGATCTCCCGAATTCAAATAGTTTTTACAACTACTTGCGTGCTGTTATGGAAAATGTGATAAAAGTATAAAAAAATGTGCTTTGGTATGTTGAACAACATTTTTTGGGGGTCACCGGCGGTTCTCATGGCAGGGAGAGTGTTAAAATTAATATTTTACTTTATTCAATGTAGCCTTGACTGCGGTCGTTATGTGGTGGAAACCGCTCTTCTAAAGTAAAAGTGCTTCACGGGCTAACCTATTTCAAGTTAAACAAAATATCAGCTTTATTTCAATGACAATTAAGTACCTAATTTGATTTCAGAGTGACTATTGACAAGTTATAAAAATGTTTGAAGTTGTAGCGTAAACTGAACTTTATTGTGTAATAATAAAGTTACTTTTCCATTAATTCATATTTGTTTATATTTCTAGCAAATAAAATAAATCCTTCATTATGACATGTTATGAGACCATGTCTTTTAAATATAATCAGAAAAACTGAAAAAGTGGAAATAAATTGTTTTGTAAGGGCTAACGACTTTTCCTTCGCCAGATAACTTTTATTCGAGGAATATAATTGAGGTTTGACAGTTTTTGTATGAAATAACTGTCAAAATTTCAAAATTATTCCTCGAAAAAAGTTTTTAGATGATTGAAAAATTAGCCCTTAGAGATTTAAAAACAAACTTAAACATCAATTTATTGCAATAATCTGAGATCTGCGAAGATTTTGATAATCCCAGCCAAGGGCTTATTGCACATGCTTTTAAAAATATACAGTCAAGGAAATTGATTGTTAATCAAATTGATACACTGCGTCAATTTTCGGTGTCATACAGAATGAAATTAAATACATGGGCATCCTTTTAAGGGGTCATTGTACTCATCATTATGAACAACTTTTACTAAGGGACTAAACAAAACCGCGAAAAAAAAATCAGCAGTTTTTCTTTTGTTTTTTTTTCTGTTGATTTTTTTTTTTCACGATATCAGGTTTGGTCCCATAGTAAAAGTTGTTCATAATGATGATTACAATGACCCTTTAAAAGGATGCTCATCAATTCAATTTCACTCTGTAGATATTTCATACAAATGACATTGAATGACAGTTAAAAAAACAAACCCGTCTAATCAACTATGTTGGGGTTGGCTTCTAGTCTAACTTGGCGCAGCTGAATACCAGAATTTTACATGGAGCGACTGCCTATCTGACCTCCACAACCCAGTAACTGGGGAACACGACACGCCTTGCTGTTTTCAAAGAATTGCAGTTGTGATTTGAATATACATAACATACATAATCAGCCTATAATGTGACACAGGCCTCCTCTCAGTGAGAGGGTAAGGGTCGTAATCTACCACGCGGGCCCAGTGCGGGTTGGCAGATGTCACATGTCTTCGAATTTTTGGTTCTAGGACATGCCGGTTTCCTCACGATGTTTTCCTTCATCGTTTTGATTTGAATATATTTATGGGCAATTGAAGTTAGTACCTACCTAATCAATTTGATAAACAATTCATTTCCCCGTCCTTATTTTTAAACATAGAGTCCTAATTATTATATCTTTATGTGTATTTACATAATTCATTACTTATTATCGGAAAGTAAGAAAGTTAAATATTATAATTTTAAGGGCGGATTTCACAAATACGATCAGCACACCTACGGTCCAGTCGTCGAAAAATGCGTTCTTGAAACCTGTCAATTTCATACAACGAATACGGGATTTATTTATAAACAATGATTAAAGGCGGAAACAGACTTATAACACGCCAGGTTACGCGACATCAATGAAGCTTACTCATTGGCCACATTTTTCGTCTCATTGAGCTATTTTCGTCATTTGGCCAATAAGTAAGCGTGGGATGGCGGCGGGTGTTACAAGTGTGCAGCGGCCTTAAGTGGCGCTACATTGTATCAACTAGATCAATCAAATAATTTTAATCGTTTAAAACCATTTTTTTTTCTCATGCACACTTGTTCTTACAGCTCACTTTAGATATTGGTAGAATAGTCAACATCAGCTTTGCTTGCCATTTAAAAAAAAATAGAATAGAATAGTTTAAGTGACGTTCAAACGTCGAAAGTGTATGGTTAAACAGTCGAATAAAGATCAGAATAAAGGGGTATTTTTTGATGTTTTAAATGTATAGGTATGTATATTATATATATATTCTTCTTTTTCTTCGTCTTTTTAGCTACTATTTTTTGTAACTAGTAAACCACGGAGTGCAAAGTTCGACGGCTCACCTCGCTGTACTGCCGTCACCACATGACGTTGGCAGAATAGTCGATATCGGCTCAGTTGCCAAACAAATTAAAAAAGGGGTGGTTTGCGAATTTTATCTCTATTAGCTACTAGACTTTTCGCACTGACAGATGTCAGTAACGCATTCTCTCAACAGCCGCTTTCCTAAATCTATGGTAAACCGCGTTCAAAAGCTGTCAGTGTCATCCTTATTGTGAACTCTGACACTGACAGCTCTAGAACGAAATCAGATGTGCTGATCGCGTTTAGTTTCACTGGTGAAATTCGCACTAAGTCTGTAAATTCTGTTCGCTTTTCAGTTCCAATGCCCAAACGTGTTGCGGCCAACCGGTGCGGCCCTTGCTTCTCTTCTCTGCCGTTGCGTTTTGCTGTAACAAAAGAAACATTAACATTAATAAACCTTCTTGCAAGACAACGTCATCTAGCCTTTTCCCAACTATGTTGGGGTCGGCTTCCAGTCCAACCATAAGCAGCTGAATACCAGAATTTTACATGGAGCGACTGCCTATCTAACCTCCATAACCCAGTTACTGGGTAATACGATACTCCTTGGCAAAGCTGGTTGTCAGACTTTCGAGCTTCTTACTACCCGTAACGAATGACAGCCGGGACCAACGGCTTAACGTGCTTTCCGAAGCACGGAGGGGTATCGGTATGTAAAGATGGTCACCCATCCCCAGACCAACCGCGGCAAGTGTAGCTTACCCTGATCGACTGACCTGTGCGGCTGTTATTATTTAGCCACGTGCCCCTTCCTGCAAATAACATAACGTGAAAAAATCCCTGTATAGGTAAATGTTTTGTCTCTGCATCACCCTAAGGTTGACTGGTAGAAAATGTCTCAGGCATTACCTAAGACCGCCTTTGCACAGTATTTTTTTTCTTGTGCATACAGTTTTAATAAATAAATAACGCCTGTAAAAAACAAATTATAAAAAGGTGATTGATTTCCAAAGTATACTTACCTACTAACATAACGAATTATCATATTGGGTTGCGCGTCTATGTTTCTAGTAGGTACCCTGTATAATGACGAATTGCACCGATCCCACCGTGGTAAAACTAGACTCGATTATTCGAATGAACCCCAAGATTCGCACTAGCTCCTGTAGCCTCATTTTCATGGTGCTACAGCGACCATTGCATATCAAGGAATAGACCGGGGGGCGCGGTAATGGTAGGGAGGACGTGCCCGAAGGATAGGGAAGGATTTAAGAGCCTACCGAATATGCATCCTAGAGTAAGCATTGGACTAGTGGAGAGATGTTATTAGGAATTCAACTATAACCTTGTTTGTAATAGAAACATTATGTTATATCATGCAATAGTGCCCTCTATCGGGAGAAATTGGGACAAATATCCGCCTGATGACCTTAAAAAAAAAAAAAACAAACAACAACTTCCCAGTCAAATTCGGAACATACAGAAAAAAAAACGACCACAGACAAGATCTTTCTCAAATATTTTTTCCCATAAACTAAGTAACTTTACATTTAACAGGCAAACGTATCTTTTTGTAGTAGCACGTGTTTTAAATTACGACAGATTACGCGGTCGTTAAGTTTATAGAAAAAAGTTTTAACAGTTCACCGGTAACTGGCTTTTTTTTTTGTTTGTGCGTACTTGAGAATTTTATTTTTGGAGTTAACATGAACGTTATTTTTTTATATTGGGGTTGAAAGACAGAGGTATTTTTGCAAATGTCTGTTGAGAAAATGGGTTACGGAATTGACCTACCTATTTAAAAAAACGATGATTATTTTGTGCAAGATGTCGTCTGTATTCGACTTGTTAGAACTGAAAACTGTTCAGGCAACAAAACAGTAACTGCAATGCAATGCAATGGCTTACATTTTGACAGTTCAACAACATTCATTGCGTTATTTACGTTGATGAGCAGACAAGTTTTTAGCTACCTGACGTGCGTAAACTAGTTTAAAAAATCGAAACATATTGCAAACAATGCAGAAAGTATGATTTTTGGTGTACCTCAGGGTAGTGTCCTGGGACCAACTCTCTTTCGTATCTATAGCCAATGAGCTCTGTCAGTTAACTCTTCCGAATACTAAAAATCATTACATATGCGGATGATGTATCCCATAACACCCATGATAAGGAGTCTGAAACTCGTGAGAAGGTAGAAGCGGGGAAACGGCTCGAAGGTTAGTTATAATATGATATGGTTAACCCCTCATCATCTGCCTAGCCTTTTCCCAACTATGTTGGGACCGGCCTCCAGTCTAACCAGATGCAGCTAAATACCAGTATTTTACATGGAGCGACTGCTTATCTGACCTCCACAACCCAGTTACTGCGTAATACGATACCCCTTGGTAAGACTGGACACAAATGCCTGCGTGCTTTCTGAGGCACGGAGGGGTCAGAATTTCGAGCTACTGACGACCCGTAACGACTGTCAAAGATCCATGAATGCAAGCCGAGCCGGGACCAACGGCTTAACGTGCTTTCCGTGGCACGGAGGGGTCATAGGCGCGTCGCCCACACGACGCTCCTTACGACGCTCGTGTGGGCGATGCGCCTTAGTAAGTGGAGATGTCACCCATCCACGGAGCGCAGACCAACCGCGGCAAGCGTTGCCGATCGACTCGTGCGGCTGTTATTACTTAGCCATAAGCCCCTCGATATGGTTATCCCCTATTATCTGCTATTTATTCTATGAAATACTAGCACATTGCCCGCGACTTCGTCCGCGTGGGTTTCGTACTTTCCTCTAAAAATTTTAACTCTCTCTTCACCTTCCCTTGAAAATCCCCCTTCGAAAATTAACGTTTACGATCTTTATAATTTATTTCGAGAAATAAGTACCTATTCGGGCCAAACTGAGTTTCGAGTTATTTAAACTGCGCATTAAAAATTCTTCCATACAAATTTCGACACCACCCAATCCCCCTTCAGGGGGTAGTTTAAAAAAAAGGACAACCTTCATAATTTACTTAGATAAGTATTGTGCCAAACGGGTACCTATATTAACTCAAGGAATAAGATTTTTCATACAAACAAAATCCCCCCTTTTCACTCCCTTAAAGGTTGAATTTCCAAAAACCCCTTCTTAGTACTCCCCTGCATTACAAAAGGAAGCTGTGTGCAAAAATTAATATTCCTAGTCCCAGTAGTTTCGGCTGTGCGTTGATATGAAGGTCCCAGTTGAAAACCAGCGTCAGGCGTTAGTTGTCTGGCATTTTTGCTGAACTGGCCCTTTTTTGGCGCAGCCGTGTGGCACACTTTCCTGTTTATTTTTTTTTTACACCGACCTTTATACCTACTTTTTTTATTTAATCTTTACTTTTTGTTTTTATTTGATGTATGAATCAGAAGGCCAATTCTCGTAATTTAAAACGTTCAAAATCTAGTCGCAGTCTCATCTCGGCGACAACCAAATGTCAAAATGTAGGGAAAAAAATAGAGGTATTTTTGACAGATTGAGACTGATATCAGACTGTGAACGTTCTTAAAATTACGATAATTGGTGTATTGCGTGTCTTTTAGTCTGTGCTAAATAAATGTATTTTCTTTCTTTCTTTCTTTTCTTTATATGTCAGTCAGTCAGTTTCTCGTTTTATATGTATACATAGAAGATTCCCCAGCTAGCGTCCCACTCGCGCCAAAAAGTCTGCATCCTCCTCGATACATAACAAAATACTTATAAATGTATAAAGAAGCCATTACACCTGTGCATCTGTTTACTGTAGCACGCGACGTGTGTTTATATTATTATTTAACAACTTCCCTTGTTTATGGTTGCGCCGGATGGACGAAATATATTCACTGCTCAGCAGGTTGGCAGCAATTTGTAAAAGTAACTTTTTGTTGGAAAGTATCTAACTTTTTGAAGAGAAAACTTCTTTAGCGGCGTTGTACACTTTTTTTGTAATGGGTAAAAAATGTTAAACTCGCGTCAGGACATCGCGTCAGGACACGTGACCTGATCGAAAATTCGTAAGACGGATGGAGAATAGACAGCCGGCGCGGCGTAGGAGAGGAAGTATCCCCCTCTCTTTCTACGGCGCGGCGAAAATGTATGCCTGCTGTTTCGTTTAGGCGACGCAGGGCGCTTGCGCGAATGTTCGTGTGTGTTTATGTTACAGCGTGCCACGCGCATCCATGGATGGTGACAGCTGATGGCTCGACCGTCTGTGTAGTGGCCACACTGCTGTGTATTCATAAAATTCGTGTAAGTATATAAAGTGTTTAAAATATGGAAATTGAACAAAGTGCATCTATTAATGAAAAATATCAAAAATGCACAACGTTAATATTCAAGTTTTCACTTCTGCCGGCACTCCCGGAGTGCAACCCGTTTATTTTTTTTATTTTTTGAGAAGCGAACACGAACAAGTGCCAGTCTGACTCGGACAAGGTAAAAAAACGCGATTGAAGATGCCTAAGGCACTGGAACTCCCACGCATCGACGAAACACGGCAGGCTGCTTGACTTGACGCCGGACTCCGGTGGGAGGGTGATCGCTAACAGGCGGGCGTTAGCCCTACCACCGGAAGGGAAGAATTGGCCAGTCAAATAAGGTGTTGGGTGTGACTGTCGAGGATGCGCCGAGCGCCACATTATTCTAGGTCAACGGGAAGTAGGCACCTGAGGTTTTGATTCCGGAACAGAAACGCCCGTATCTTTTGATTGCGTTGACATCGAAGTTTGATTTTTTCACTGCTTCAAGGGATTGCAGCCCTGAGTATTTGAAATTAATTTCAACTTGATAACTCCACGCGTTCCTGAGAAAAAGGGTCTTGACAGACGGACAACGAAGTGATCTCTTAAGGGTTTCGTTTACCCTAAAAAGTACTTTGCCCAACCTGGGAATAAAACCCAGGAACTCATGCACAGCAGCATTGCTTGCGACCACTAGACCAAGGAGGCAATCAATGGAATTTTATTAGACTAGCTGCGTCCCGCGGTTTCACCCGCATAAGTTATGATCCCGTGCTAATATCGTGATAAAAAGTAGCCTATATGTTAATCCAGGGTGTCGGCTACCTCCATACAAAATTTTATCGAAATTGGTCACGCCGTTTGAGCGTGAAGAAGTGAAGAAGTAACAAACATATAAATACACACACTCACAAACTTTCGCCTTTACAATATTAGTGTGATTTACTGAGAAAAATTTACTAAAACAGATTGTAAGTATACACGAGTACGTTGCAGCTGTAAAATATTTGATAGCATTTGATTCGTAGGGCCATGTGGTGCGGCATAATTATATTAGAAAATCGGCTCAAGCTATGAGCGAAGAGCGTTTTTATAGACGGCGGAAATTACGCCCCTATTGCAACGACACAAACAAAATCCCCTTAATAAAAAACAAGGTTTTTCTTTAGATCTGAGGGGGAATTCTCGTAATTTTAAGAACGTTTACAGTCTGATCTCAGTCTCAATCTGTCAAAAATACCTCATAATTTCCCTACATTTTGACAAGATTTTGACATTTGTTTGTCGCCGAGATGAGACTGCGACTAGATTTTGAACGTTTTAAATTACGAGAATTGGCCTTCAGATGTCGTGATTAACTAAGGAATTGACGTGGTTTCCAAGTAAGGAGTCGTTAAGTGGTCATAGTAAATTAGGGCCCTGCTCTCAAAACACACGCCTGCTAATTTAAGAGTAATACATGACCTAAAGCACGGTCACTGTCGGACTGCATAGAAAAGAAAGAGAAGCGTGAGGACACAACGCTGGCAATTTATTGCAAAATATGAAGCAACTAGCTGCGCCCCGTGGTTTCACCCGCATAACTTTCGATCTCGTTTGAATATTGGGATAAAAACTATCCTATGTCCTGTCCCGGGACTCAAACTATCTCTATATCAAATTTCATCAAAATTGGTCCAGCCGTTTGAGCGTGAAGAAGTAACAAACATATAAACACACACACACACACTCACAAACTTTCGCCTTTATAATATTAGTGTGATAGTGTGATTATCTATTTACGAAAAATCTATTGTTTGGACTAAAAAAATTAAAACACTAGAGTTTTAGTATGTTGCTTGTAGAATAATCTGACAAAAAATCATAATGATTGTATGTAGGTATATTAGTAAATTTTTTATTGTAAAAATAAAGTTTTCAGAGGTATCTTCATGATTTTTTTCTATCATAACAAATAAGTTGTATTATGTTTTCAACACACTATGTACCTAGCATATATCCTGAAGAACATCATATATTTTTTTTTATTTTGTTTACTGTAGTCGATCATATACTTTTATTCAGTGACGGATTAAGACTACTTGATGCCCTAAGCAATCCACGACTGTGGGCCCCCCTATCCGTATGTCAACTAGAATCGGTCTTTAAACCTTTACCGCCTACAAACATTAGTTTTTTGTAAAATAAGATGGTAAGATGTACCGTTTATTTTCGTTGGATCCCAAAAGTATCCCATTTTTATGTATTAACAATGGATCCCGTTTGCTATTTCCGTTGAATCCCATGTTATAACAACATGTGTACATTTCAGAAGAAAAGTAATTTACCTTTATCAAACACTAGCTTCTGCCCGCGACTTCGTTCGTGTGGAAGTCGTAAGACACCACAATATTGTAAAGTAACAGCCGCATTTTATAAAACATCCCTGTACACTTGTACGTTTGTAGTTTTGGTCTCAGCAGCCAAGAGTTAGGACTGGTGACGCGGTAGCAAGCGACATATACTCGTACTTAAACTTATAAACTAAACTGATAAATTTTTGTTTAATAACGTGTTATTTAACAAGCAATTCATTTTTATTCATTTTATCTCATAAAACAACGTTTGGAATTAAAACGTTTTACATATTGACTTATCATTACGCAATTTCCTAAAAATGAAACTCATTCTTTCATCGACTTACGCTAATAGAAAAAAAAAACAAATTATTTTTAGTGGGCTACCCGGAACCGAACTAGTTAGATTAGGCTAATTATTAAAAAAAAAAACAGGTTAGGTTAGGTTAAAACTGTGACCCCTACGCACGAGCGAAGCGAGCGGTGCCGCGGCAGCGGCCGGCGAGTGCCAGAAACAACTAGATGATTATAGAAAATGGGTTGTTTGTGAAATAAATAGTATACGAAACGTTGGTTGTAAACTAAAAATTTGTCAACGGAGTTTTGGTGAAACATTAGTGAACTCCTCATTTTATTAGGTCCTTACATATGAAATTGGCGTTTTGTATGGAAGGAACAAAAAGTCGAATATTTTTTAATATAATATATTTAATTAATCAAAGTATGAACCATTGTTTTCAATGCACTTTTGCCATCTTATAGGTAGTTCATTGATCCCTTTACTAAAAAAACCAGTCGGACGGGAATCAATAAAATCTTTGAAGGCGATTTGGACTGCCCCATCGGAGTTGAATTTTTTCCCTTGCAAAAAGTTATCCAAATTGCGAAAAAAAATGGTAATCTGTTGGAGCAAGGTCCGGGGAGTACGGAGGATGTCTAAGACATTCCAATTCAAGCTCTTCTAATTTGGTAGCCGTCTGTTGCGCAATGTGTGGTCTGGCGTTGTCGTGAAGCAGCAGTGGCGTGGAGCGATTGACCAGCCTTGGTTGTTTAGCCGCTAGCTTTTCCATCATGGTTTGTAATTGCTGACAATAGACATCAGCTGTAATAGTCTGGCCAGATTTGAGAAAACTGTAATGAACAATACCGGCACTAGTCCACCAAACGCTTACAAGTAACTTTTTTGGGGTTAATTTTCGCTTGGGGCAGGATTTGGCTGGCTGGCCAGGATCCAACCATTGCGCTGAGCGCTTCCGATTATCGTAAAGAATCCATTTTTCATCACAGGTAATGATTCGGTTTAAAATACCTTCATTGTTGTGCCGGTTCAGTAATGTAACGCAGCAGTCGACGCGCGTTTGCCGGTTTGCTTCAGTCAATTCGTGAGGTACCCACCTTTCAAGCTTTTTAATCTTCCCAATTTGCTTCAAGTGAATTAAAACAGTTTTATCACTAACATCGAAGCCTGCAGCTAACTCGGACGTGGTTTGCGATGGGTCCGCTTCCACAATAGCCTTCAATTCTCCATTATCAACTTGGGTCTCAGGCCGTCCACGGGGCTTGTTCTGCAGGTCGAAATTTCCAGAACGAAAACGTTGGAACCAAAAACGAACTGTGTTTTCTTTTGCAACATGACCGCCATACACATCATTCACCCTTCGAGTCGTTTCCGCAGCACTAGTGCCACGGCGGAACTCGTACTCGTAAATAATGCGATATTTTAAATTTTCCATTTTGTAAAATGAGTGACGCAAACAGAAAAAACAGAAGAAAAAAAACAAATGAATGACGGTCATCGAAGCACAAATACATGAGTAAATAGCTGTACAAATTTGAATTTGGAATTCCTTACCAAAGAGGAGAAATTCGTGATTAAAGTGGCCAGTACGAAAAACGCCAATTTCATATGTAAGGACCTAATATTATAAACAATTTTGTTGTTGAAAGTACCCGCATTCAGATTTTTTTAAGCATTCGGGATCCAACGGAAATACTTTTCGGGATTCAACGACAATAAAACGTAATTATCTTGCATTTTTTAAATTCAGGATCCAACGGAAATACATAATAATGTTTTGCGGGATCCAACGCCAAAAATATTAAACTGGGATTCAAAAGCGGGATCCAACGAAAATACCAGGCGGGGGGCCCGCGGGAAGGGGTGGTTTGTGATTGGCTGATCGCAATTCCGGTACATTCGAATTGCCGAATGCACTAGCGGGCAGCAAGTGGGCAAGCGGAAGCGGGGTTATGACTAGGTCGGACTCTATGTCAACTTAAAACGCGCGAATTTTTAAATTAGTCCTAGAAACGCTTTTTGGTGTGGTTTTTGGTGACGTGAGAGTGAGACGTGATGCCCTAAGGACGGATTTTTTTTGTGCTTCTTCTGGTGCCCCCCCAGACGTGATGCCCTAGGCAATTGCTTAATTTGATTAAGGGTTAATCCGTCACTGCTTTTATTGTTTCTAAAACTTGCGTTTTTTGCGTTTAGGTCATGTAAGCCCCTTAAAGAAACATCGTGTGCTATACGCATGATCAGTTTAATCAATGAATTAGCTTCACCTTTTAATTGAAAATTCAGTGAAAAGAGAATCCAGAAAACATCTGTTTATCTTAGTTGTAAATTATTTGATAGCTCGCGAATGGAAGGGCCATGTGGCGCCGTAGAATGTAATTTTATCAAGAGCAATGGTCTACGTTAGCGGCGGTCGCGGGTTTGTCAATTTTGTAGAGGAAATATTGAACTGATCCTCTAAAAAATTATTGATCTTCTAACGATGGACATTTTAAAAAAAAGTAATAAAAAAGTATTAAAAATCCCGACTGTAACCTTATACTAAAACTAACTAAAAAGCAAAAAACAAGCCCATTTTAAATTAAATAAAAGTTGGAAGCAGGCGGGACCCATTTGAGTTTGAATCTATAATAATGGTATGGGCCCCGCCTGCTTCCAACTTTTATTTAGTTTAAAATGGGCTTGTTTTTAGCTTTTTAGTTAGTTTTACTATAAGATTGCAGTCGGGATTTTTAATTTATTTAATTACTTTTTTTCATTTCCTTCTTTTTAGTTTACAAATGTGAAAGATTTCGCAGACGATTTAGTTCTTTGTTGTACGTGTTTTTTACGATTTGTCACTTTGAATTACTTTTAACCATATAAGTTGTATATATTTTTGTAATCACCTTTTAAAACCCTTTATTTTGATACCCCACTCGACAGGTTTTGAGAAAAAAACGAAAACGTCGTTTGTATGAAACTTGTACTAAAACTGAATACCAACATAGCAAAAATGACACAGACTATGCACAGACTGCACATGTTAAAGCGAGACAGCGATAGCCGCCATTATGTTTAGTACACGTTTCATAGTTTCTTTTTTATTAGACTGGACAGTTGCGTCAGACTGCTGGCATGAGTGTTTTTTATTTAAATCTGGTTTTCCCAAAACTTTGACGTTCGACGTCCCGTAAACCGCTATGTCTTACAACGTGTACCACACACAGCCACGCGCTAAACTGTACATAATTACGGAATGATACAGAACTTCATATATAAATACATTTACTGCCGTACCTGCTATCTGTCTACGAGTGACGTGGTTCCGTCTGCAATAGCATAATGTGATGAAATACACGGTGTTCGTTCGATAGAAGTAGAAAGAATAGTGAGGGGCTCGTGGCTAACTAATAACAGCCACACAGGTCGATGGAAAGTTAAGCTATGCTTGCCTTCAGTGGCGTAACTTGGGGCCCGTGGCAAGTTCAAGGGATGGAAGCTCAACCAACGTTATACCTAGGTAGTTTTTGAAGTGAAAACTTCTTTAGCGGCGTTGTACACTTTTTGTAATGGGTAAAAAATGTTAAACTCGCGTCAGGACATCGCGTCAGGACACGTGACCTGATTGAAAATTCGTAAGACGGATGGAGAGTACACAGCCGGCGCGGCGTAGGAGAGGAAGTATCCCCCTCTCTTTCTACGGCGCGGCGAAAATGTATGCCTGCTGTTTCGTTTAGGCGGCGCAGGGATGAATGGATGGATGGACAGCTGATGGCTCGACCGTCTGAGTAGTAGCCACACTGCTGTGTATTCCTAAAATTCGTGTATATAAAGTGTTTAAAATATGGAAATTGAACAAAGTGCATCTATTAATGAAAAAAGTGACGAAGAAATTAGCGAAGAAAAAATGAGTTATATTAATTCAATTAATAGTTGATTTATTTCAACGTTAATATTCAAGTTTTCACTTCTGCCGGCAATCCCGGAGTGCAACCCGTCTTTTTTTTTATTAGCACTTCTCCCGCGACTTCTTCCGCGTACATTTCATAAAGACAAAATCAAAAAGTCAAAGCATTTATTTCAATTAGGCACATAAAAGGCGCTTTTGAACGTCAAAAATTACAATAAAATAGAATTGACTCTAGTCGCCCATATTTTGTCTTACAAAAACGTTAACTCCTGACTGCTTCTGTCCTTATGTTAAGATCCTCCTGTGCTCATGGCCCTCTCGAGCCGGGGGCCCCCTCTGGCTGGGGGCCCGTGGCATTTTGCCCCAATGCCACCTTATAGTTACTTCACTGCTTGCCTTGCTTGCGGTCGGGACGTAGATAGGTGAACATCTTTACACACATAGTGAAAGCACGTTAGGCGGTTGATCCTGGCTGTCATTCATAGATCTTTGACAGTTGTTACGGGTAGTCAGAAGCCCGAAGCAGTGGCGTGCATTGGTTTTCAGAATAGGAAAGCACTAGGCCGGATCTAGTCTAGGCAAACGCGGTCACTAATCAGAAAAAAAAGTGAGGTCAAAAGTGTGGTTATTTGAGTAGGCATGCCTACTTATGGGTGATAAATTGCGAAGGTCGAACGTCATGGTAATACGCGTGAGACGTACGTATTTTTAATTTTGTCGTATTAACTTGAACGAGTAAAGACCAATGACAATGTGCGAATAAGTAGTAGGTACGGGAGCCGAGTAGGCCATCCGGCGACTGCCCACTGCCGCGCGTGTTTGTATGAAGATTTTGTTTTTTTGTTACTGTATGATAATTTAGTGAGTTTCTTAATTGTGGGGCACACACACTAAAATGTAATTGACAGGCTTATGTTGATATATCGAGTTAGGCACTGCCTAAATGCCTATATGCAATGCACGCCACTAGCCCGAAGGTCTGACAATCAGTCTTACCAAGGGGTGCTATTGTTACTCAGTAACTGGGTTGTGGATGTGGAGGTCAAGTAAGCAGGCAATCCATGTAAAATACTAGTACCTATTCAGCTCGTCCGGTTAGACTGGAAGCCGACCCCAACATAGTTGGGGAAAGGCAGGCATGTTGACATTTGACCAACGGATTAACGTGCTTCCGAAGCACGGAGTGGTTTCGATATGTAGGCAATGGATTGCCACCCATCCACGAATCGACCGCGGCAAGGGTAGCTTAACCTTCGATCGACACGTGCGGCTGATATTAATTAGACACGAGCCCTAAAAAAACACATGTAGGTACGTAACTAAAACCACGACTTTTATAGGTCTGTGACGCATATTTTAATCTACCGAATCTCACCACAGAATATTTCAGCACTGATTGAAACCATTAAAAATATGCATACGTACCTACAACAACAGATGAGGCATATCCATCCATACTAAAACAAGATGGCGCAAAAGTTGTCACCCAATATTCTTTGGTTGTCATTTTTTTATGAATAAAAAACTTTGGTTCTGCTTTTGGATTAAGGTGAATGTGCCATGGTAGACCGCGAAATTTAAATTTTCTTAAGTTTTTTGCAATTTGCAGATCAGTGTCAGGTTGTATCTTGATCCAAATATGATACGCGACTATAATAGACATGTACTTACAGAATCGATACAGATACGATGACTAAAGAATATTTCTTGTTTTTTCATAATTATTTAAATATAAATTCCCATCACGTCTGCGCAGTTATAATTTGATCCTGTATAGGTACATTCCCGTGGACTAATTTCCGTCGTCCACACGGGCGAAGTCACGGGCAGACGCTAGTTAAAAATATACCTACCTACTCAACAAATTACACATGAGACTATCTTCACCACTCGCCAGCCACTGGCGCCAGTAAATACTGCACTTGAACTCCACATGTTTGTAGATAAGAATTGATTCCCAAGTGAATGCGGCTCGGCGTGCACTCGAATGCAAACGTATGTCGGTTTTATTTTTAAATGGATAGTCTGGGCGGATTGGTTTTTTTTCAAAGGGATTACAAATAAGAATCAAAGTACCTAAGTACCTCTAGGTCTCACGTTTGTGTTTCAAATTCAAAATGTATTTATTGAGTACTAGCAGCGCCCCGCGGTTTCACCCGCATAAGTCTCGATCCCGTGGGAATACCGGGATACAAACTATCCTATATCCTTTCCCGGGACTCAAACTATCTCTATCTATACCAAATTTCATCTAAATCGGTTCAAGGGTTTAAGCGTGAAGAGGTAACAGACAGAGTCCAGTGGCGTGCATTGGTTTTCAGAATAAGTAGGCACTAGGCCGTGTCTAGTCTAGGCAAACGCGGTCACTAATCAGATAAAAAAGTGAGGTCAAAAGTGTGGTTATTTGAGTAGGCATGCCTACTTAAGGCTGATAAATTGCGAAGGTCGAACTTCATGGTATTACGCGTAACACGTACGTATTTTTAATTTTGTCGTTTTAACTTGAACGAGTAAAGACCAATGACAATGTGCGAATAGTACGGGAGCCGAGTAGGCCGTCCGGCGACTGCCTACTGCCGCGTATGTTTGTATGAAGATTTTGTTTTTTGTTAGACCGTATGATAATTTAGTGAGTTTCTTAATTGTGGGGCACACACACTAAAATGTAATTGACGGGCTTGTGTTGATATATCGAGGTAGGCACACGCCACTGAGACAGACACACTTTCGCATTTATAATATTATCAGTATGGAAGTATGGATTTAAATATTTATTTATTTATATAATTACTTTATTGTACACCAGAAAAAAACATAACAAAAAATACAATACAAAAAAAAAACCTAAATACCTATGTACATAATCTCTCTCTCTCTCTTTGTATTCTATTTTATTCTTGAAAGAAGACCGCAGAAAAAACACAAGTCCATTAAAGTTTTTATTGGAAAACATTTTTATGGCTGTATAATATAATTTCCGTCACAACACAGGGCAATAACAGTTTCGTTGGCATCTGTTTGTTTAATAATAGTCTGTGTTGCAGTAAATCAAAAATATTGTTATTTCAAGATTTTCTGGCAGCTTTGATTTCCAACTGTCTACATTATTCTTGTGTTGCGCAGTTGCGCTAAGGGGAACTACAGGGCAAAAAACATGCCTAAAAGTATATGATCGACTACACTAAACGAAATCAGAAAAATATTATGATATTCTTCAGGATATAATTTTATTATGCTAGTTAGATAGTGTGTTGAAAATATAGAAAATAGAAAAAATAGAAATAGAAAAATATTTATTGTCCAGGTAATACACATTAAGCAGGATTCACTTGTTAACATTAAGTTCGGACGACATGAGTAGCTTAAATATGATATATTATTATTAACTAGTGAGCCCCAAACTAGACAGTTAGTCTGTATCTTGGGGCTCGGAGTACGAATTCCAGAGTGGAGACTAGAAAGGTGAATTCAGGTGTGGTATGGTTCTTACGTGTGTATGTATGTGTGATGTTTGTGTGGTGTGATATAATACAACTAATTTGATACGATGGAAAAAAATCATGAAGATACCTCTAAAAACTTTCTTTTTATAATATTTTGTCAGATTACTCTACAAGCAACATAGGTACCTACTATCGCAGTAGTGTTTTATTTTTTTATTCCAAACAATAGATTTTTTGTAAATAGATAATTGCTTCATATTTTGCAATAAATTACCAGCATTGTCATCGCGCTTCTCTTTCTTTATTCATACAAACCAAGAGAATTCTTCTTAAAGAATTTATTTAAACTCGCTTTAATGGTCCCCGAAAGAGCTTCAAAGTACCAGGCTATCATAAAACACAAAGACGTCACCTGATTTCCCCATCAACAGTCCATCTGAACCCACCGCCGGGCTCTCCGTCCGTCTCCAACGCCTTCAGCAGGTAGTAGATATAGGAGGTCGCCAGGCGAAGGGACACACATGAGACATTGCCTCTTGTCCCTGGGATGGCAGCGACGAAGAATGTCTACAAAACCCCTGATGTTGCGGGGTCCATAAGCAGCGGTGACAACTTATCATCAAGCTTGCTTGCCATAAAAACCTAGTTTCTACAGCATAAAAGTACCAGGGCTTCATACAAACCAAGAGTTTCATTAAACACCGAAGAACCAGAAAGTAATCAAGTAATCTCACCTTGAGGGTTCCCAAAAGAGTTTCAAAATGACCAGGCTCTTATAAAAACAAAGAAGTCTCCTCAGCTTTGTTAAAAGACCTCCCAAAAGCGTTTCAAGAGTACCAGGCAATCATAAACACAAAGAGCTCACCTGATTCCCTTCAACAGTCCGTCGCCTCGGCGGTGTATGATGCAGGTCCGCTCTGAACCCCCCGGCGGGCTCTCCATCCGTCTCCAATACCTTCAGCAGGTAGGAGATATAGGAGATCGCCAGCCATAAGCAGCGGTGACAACTTACCATGTTTCTATAGCATAAAAGTACCAGAGCTTCATACAAACCAAGAGTTTCATCAAACACCGAAGAACCAGAAAGTAATCAAGTAATCTCACCTTGAGGATTCCCGAAAGCGTTCCAAAAATACCAGGCTGTTATAAAAACAAAGAAATCTCCTCAGCTTTTTTAAAAGACTTACCAAAAGCGTTTCAAGAGTACCAGGCTATCATAAAACAAAAAGAGCTCATCTGGTTCCCTTCAACAATCCGTCGCCTCGGCGGTGTATGATGCAGGTCCGCTCTGAACCCCTTGGCGGGCTCTCCATCCGTCTCCAACACCTTCAGCAGGTAGGAGATATAGGAGATCGCCAGCCATAAGCAGCGGTGACAACTTACCGTCAAGCTTGCTTGCCATAAAAACAGAGTTTGTACAGCATAAAAGTACCAGGGCTTCATACAAACCAAGAGTTTCATTAAACACCGAAGAACCAGAAAGTCATCAAGTAATCTTACCTTGAGGGTTCCCAAAAGAGTTTCAAAATTACCAGGCTGTTATGAAAACAAAGAAATCTCCTCAGCTTTTTTAAAAGACTTCCCAAAAGCGTTTCAAGAGTACCAGGCAATCATAAAACACAAAGAGCTCACCTGGTTCCCTTCAACAGTCCGTCGTCTCGGCGGTGTATGATGCAGGTCCGCTCTGAACCCCCCGGCGGGCTCTCCATCCGTCCCAAATACCTTCAGCAGGTAGGAGATGTAAGAGGTCGCCAGCCATAAGCAGCGGTGACAACTTACCATCAAGCTTGCTTGCCATAAAAACGTAGTTTCGACAGCATAAAAGTACCAGGGCTTCATACAAACCAAGAGCTTCATTCAAAACCGAAGAACCAGAAAGTCATCAAGTAATCTTACCTTGAGGGTTCCCGAAACCGTTCCAAAAATACCAGGCTGTTATAAAAACAAAGAAATCTCCTCAGCTTTTTTAAAAGACTTCCCAAAAGCGTTTCAAGAGTACCAGGCAATCATAGACACAAAGAGCTCACCTGGTTTCCTTCAACAGTCCGTCGTCTCGGCGGTGTATGATGCAGGTCCGCTCTGAACCCCTTGGCGGGCTCTCCATCCGTCTCCAACACCTTCAGCAGGTAGGAGATATAGGAGATCGCCAGCCATAAGCAGCGGTGACAACTTACCATCAAGCTTGCTTGCCATAAAAACGTAGTTTCGACAGCATAAAAGTACCAGGGCTTCATACAAACCAAGAGTTTCATTAAACACCGAAGAACCAAAAAGTAATCTCACCTTGAGGGCTCCCAAAAGAGTATCAATATGACCAGGCTCTTATAAAAACAAAGAAGCCTCCTCAGCTCTTTTAAAAGACTTCCCAAAAGCGTTTCAAGAGTACCAGGCAATCATAAATACAAAGAGCTCACCTGGTTTCCTTCAACAGTCCGTCGTCTCGGCGGTGTATGATGCAGGTCCGCTCTGAACCCCTTGGCGGGCTCTCCATCCGTCTCCAACACCTTCAGCAGGTAGGAGATATAGGAGATCGCCAGCCATAAGCAGCGGTGACAACTTACCATCAAGCTTGCTTGCCATAAAAACGTAGTTTCGACAGCATAAAAGTACCAGGGCTTCATACAAACCAAGAGTTTCATTAAACACCGAAGAACCAAAAAGTAATCTCACCTTGAGGGCTCCCAAAAGAGTATCAATATGACCAGGCTCTTATAAAAACAAAGAAGCCTCCTCAGCTCTTTTAAAAGACTTCCCAAAAGCGTTTCAAGAGTACCAGGCAATCATAAATACAAAGAGCTCACCTGGTTTCCTTCAACAGTCCGTCGTCTCGGCGGTGTATGATGCAGGTCCGCTCTGAACCCCCCGGCGGGCTCTCCATCCGTCTCCAGCACCTTCAGCAGGTACGAGATGTAGGAGGTCGCCAGCCGCAGGGTCTTGATCTAACAGGAGAGGAAAGGTTAATGACCGATTAAAAATTTAGAATGGAACTGTGACTTCTGGGATGATTGAGTTTTTGTTGGTACTTTGTTGCAATTTTTCTCCATAAAGCCTTTTGGATAACCTGATATAATTTAATTAGCGATCTATTCAACACTGTTATAGAACTTTCGAACCAAAAGGCCTGCTTTGTACGACAAATTACTCGATGAATTTAAAACAATGTTCTGTTTCAGTCAATCGTTTGAAGATGAGAGAGAGAAAATGATAAAACGTATTTAGTGAATTGTGGCGTAAGAGGTTCTGTTACTACTCCGCTTTTTTTGAAAGGACAAAGGAGCTATCATAAGCCTCATGAGGTTCTGAATCGGGGGCCAGTTACAACCTGTTACAATGATTTCAGCATGATTCTGAAAAATTTCGTCGGATATTTAAAAAACACTCCGGGAGTGCCGACAGAAGTGAAAACAAAACACAAACAGAATACTTTCCAAACATGTAAACAAATAGGTGTTTTTTGGAAAATCAACTTTAACACTCTCACATTAAGTTTAGTTTGCGCTACAACTTCAAACATTTGTATGACTTTTTCAATGGTAGGTACGTAGGTACTAATCATTCTGAAATCATCTTCATTTAACCCAACATAAAGTTGATATTCGTTCAAGGGCTGATTTTTCAATCGACAGACAATTCTTATTCGTGGAAAAAAATTGGCGTCTGACATGTTTTTGTATGGAATATTTTAACTGTCAAAATTCCAAATTATTCCTCCATTAAAATTATAGCTGGCGTTGGAAAAATCAGTCCTTAGTGGAAATAACATGAATAGGAAAGTCACTTAAATAGACTTTAGGGCCAAAGCACACACGCTACTTTTTGCATCGGCGATCGACGATTTTGCGGCTGTATCGATGCTGCATCGCGTTTTGGCGACTCTCTGCGTTCGGACGTGGTATCGGAATCACGCGTTTTAGCGACTGCTCCGATGCTGGCGCAAATGCCAAATCGCTGCGACCGACATCCGAATGTGTGCGGAGTGAAGCGTTCAGCCGCTGTATCGAGCTTCCGAAAAGCGACTGAATCGCCGCGTTTGGCGTTTATAAGTGTGCGGTGTGGAATGCTTGGTCGCTGCATTTAGCTTCTAAAAAGCAGCTAAATCGCCGATCGCCGATGCAAAAAGTAACGTGTGTGCTTTGGCCCTTAGAAAGCTACTTGGTGACAAAGAGGCCAGCGGAGCAATTGCGTAACACAGTAGCAATGGGTTTAATTTTGACAGTTCAACAACATCCATTGCGTTATTTACGTTGTTGAGCAGACACATTTTTCGAACATATGAAGCAATGGATTAGCAATATCCTTCAAAATGATTCTGATTAGTATTGATAGTGTGTTACGCAATTAATGTTGTTTACTGGTTTTGTTACTACCTCAGTGCGATTTCGTTGATTCTTGGACTTGACCAAAACATGCTTTGATCATCTTTTAAATGTACCGTTCTTAGTCTAAGAGGCCTTATGCCCAACAGTGGACATCTACGCCCAACAGTGGGAAATCTACCTAAACGTAAGTACCAATAGAAACTTCTTCTCATTCCCAGAAGTCGTACTAACCTTGGTCATCTTTGTGTCGGGAAGAACGTTAGGGATATGCTGTCTGAGACTCGAGAACGCGCTATTGATGCTCTGCGATCTCTTTCGCACCATCTGGCAATGTCAGATGCAAGAGTGAGACGGAGGTATGTCCGTCGGTGTGGGTTTAAAAGGAAAGGGCACGCGATTAGATATGGAATTTTGTTCAACTGTCAAAATAAACGCGATTAGAATCGAAAGTAATTTTTTTACTACCTACTTTATCTACACCCATGCTATAAATCCTCTATAAAAGTTTCTGAAACAGTTAGCTTATTGCCAACATTAAAACAACCAGTGTCATAGTAACCATAATAGCATCCAAACGAGTGTTATAATGTTGTACTAAAAATTATGCAACTCGTTTTCAAAAAAAGAACATTGTCATGCACGCGCGTTTCACTGCCACAGTGCAGTAATTTAAAAAAAGAACTATAGGTTATTCGAATTCACGTCGTATCCCGCCTGGCCGCCATTTTTGTTCGATATTAGTATTGCATATAACTGTTTCAAAACTTTTATAGAGGATTCATATCATGGGTGTAGATAAAGTCTTGTATGCAACTGTACATAATTAGGTATTAAAACAGTTGCATAAATAACTATTAAATACGTGTTCTTTTTCTGATCTAAATGCCTTGTACAAGGCATTACACACACATTGTACACTTAAGTGTCTTGTATTCGTTTTTTGATGACGATTACTTTTTGATGACGTTACAATTTTCTCCCTTATAATCAGACAGACCTAGGAGGTAGGTATGGCATAGGTAATCAGCCTATAATGTTCCCACTTTGATTGCGTGCACCATGACACGCTTTTACGTAAACTACGTCATTACGGTGTCCAAAACGAAGCTCTCAATGAATGAATGAATGAATTGCACCGATCCCAGCGTGGTTAAACCAGACTCGATTAATCGAATGAACCCCAAGATTCGCACTAGCTCCTGTAGCCTCATTTACATGGTGCTACAGCGACCATTGCATATCAAGGAATAGACCGGGGGGCGCGGTAATGGTAGGGAAGACGTGCCCGAAGGATAGGTAAGGATTTAAGAGCCTACCGGATATGCATCCTAGAGCAAGCATTGGACTAGTGGAGAGATGGGTAATTATATCTATGGATGGGCATCTTTTAACATAATAGGTTCCAATGTGTAGATGCGTGCACTGACTGGACAGGTCCACTCAATCTGTGTGGTTCTTTTCTCAAAAGACCATTTCAGAAACCAATCTACATGGTCTTCATATGATCTAACAAAGATTATATCTGGACTTTAAAAGAGACTGTGACGTCTGAGTTTGTTTCGGCCTTTCTTCTCAGAGTAGTCGGATAAGAAACGCCGACCTCATCTAGTTTTTAAAATATACACCGCGTTCCGGACGATATACATAAACTTCGACCAGATGTTCAGACCATATGGAAATAAGCATTTTTCATTATGGATACGTTTAATGAATTTTTTTTTTTGTTTGTTTATTTTCATATAAACTAAATACCTTGACGTAAATCGCCCGACATGCACGCCTCTTTATCCGAATTGGCAACGATGACGTACCAATTTTCTTCTCAACTTGTCAAAACTGAGTTAAGACCCTTTCTTACTGCATAGCTCAATTAAATTTCACTAAATGAAATTACAAATATCTTTATAACGAAGCCTTTTTAAGTACTACTTCCTTTGTTAGATTTAATTTGTAACAGCTATAGAAGCCTTTGACAAAGTTTATGGATATCGTAAAGAACACGGTGTATATTGACGTGTAAAACTGTTTGTACAAACCTACAAGACTTACAGAATTAAATCATAAAAATCTGCTGAGGTTAGTTAGTCGCGCCATTCTTGCATAAACTCTAAGAAAGTGGTGAAGAGTGAGCGTTTTGGAGGACTGTCTCTTGTAATTTTTGACGTTTAAAAAAAGCTCTTACTCAGGCTCATTAAAAAAAAATACACAGTGAATGAATGAATGAAAAACACCGACCCAAGCGTGGTTTGACCAGACACGATTAATCGAATGAACCCCGAGATTTGCACTCGCTCCTGCGGGGCAATTGCGTAACACTTTATCAATCGGAATCGGTTTCATTTTGACAGTTCAACAACATTCATTGCGTTATTTACGTGTTGTGCAGACAAATGTTTCGAACTTATGAAGCAATGGATTAGCAATTGGATTCGAAATGATTCTGATTCCGATTGATAGTGTGTTACGCAATTAGGGTTCTGTAGCCTCATGTTTCATGGTGCTACAGAGACCATATTATTGCATATCAAGATGTAGACCGGGGGCATCGTAAACAAAATAAATAAAAAATGTACACAGTATAAAAAATACATTATCCTCACCTTAGATAGTTTCGTATCGGGCGGAACATTTGGTATACAGTCCCTTAAGTCCGAGAATGCTGTGTTTATACTCTGTGTTCTTCTCCTCTCTTTCTTGTTGGCTGTTGTCCTTCTCTTGGCGACCCTCACGAAGGAGGGGGGTGCGGGGCGGTCGTAGCGCAGCGGGAGGGATTGGAGGTCGCATTCTAGGCCTAGGGATAGAAAAATAATACTCAAAAACGTGACTGGTGTACGGTCGAACAAGCTATTTGGTATACAGGCAAAAATATTCATCTTTCCACTACACTGCCAATATTTAGTTCTATTTCGTGCGTTCTTATAACTTTTTCAGCTTATGGCATCCTAGAATTAAAAATTAATTTGCTTTTGAATAATACATATATCCTTAATTAACAAAATTAAAACCTAAATTAACTAAAACTATACTCAAACTAAAATATAGCGTCGAAAAATTCATCCGCATCGCTGTCGACTGGTAATGTACCCAGGAGACTGGCGGCATTACCACGTTGTATGGCAATGCTTAGCCTTTGGCCAAGGTAAAAGCCAGGATAAAAAGTAGCCTATATGTTAATCCAGGGTGTCAGCTACCTCCATGCAAAATTTTATCAAAATTGGTCCAGCCGTTTGAGCGTGAAAAGTAACAAACATATAAACACACACACTCACAAACTTTCGCCTTTATAATATTAGTGTGATGTGATTTATTTTACCTGTGTTATTTGGCACGAAACTGTGCGCCATATTGTGGTGGTAGGTGTCGTACGGTTCATTTCCAGCCATCTGCATCTCTTCGTAGCCTGAAAGAAGATAATTTAGTAAGGAAACCTATAGGCCATACAATGTATCCGGGTGTAAATAGGTATAGAGGTATGAAAAACAGGGTGTAAAGTTCACTCATCGTCCATAGAAAAGGGAGCAGTGGCGAACTATAGGGTGGCATTGGGGCAAAATGCCATGGGCCCCCAGCCAGAGGGGGCCCCGGGCCCGAGAGTGCCATGAGCACAGGAGGATTCTAACATATGTTTATAAAAGCAATTTTTTTTTTGATAAATGTGCAACAAAGGACATCATTCAGGCTTCGAACATTTTGTACCTACCCAAGATTAAACTAGCCAAAAATGTATTTAAAGTAGCCATTTCCGCTGACGGCAAGGTGCGATCTTCTATGATGTTGTGTTATCACCCTTTTTGCCACTAGACCAACGAAGCAGTCAGGTATTAAATTTTGTAGAGGCAAATATGACATCGACGCGGGAGAAAAGCTATTAAGGTGAATGTGCCATGGTAGACCGCGAAATTTAAATTTTCTTACGTTTTTTGCAATTTGCAGATCAGTGTCAGGTTGTATCTTGATCCAAATATGATTCGTGACTATAATAGACATGTATTTACAGAGTTATAGTCATTAGAATCATTAATATATCTCTTTAAGTTAGATTTCTACCATAAACACTTTTCCATACGAGATTTGTTCTTAACGGTAGAAATGTAACTTAGAAATTCTGTAAGTACGTACCGGTTATAGTTGCGAATTATATTTTGATCAACATACAACCTGACACTGACCTGAAAATTGCAAAAAACGTAAGAAAAATTGAATTTCGCGGGCTACAACTGCGCATTCACCTTAAAAAAAAGACTATAACATTAGGTTGAGCTCTTAACATTGAAGGAGGGCCCTATCCCTTGAATTTGCCACGGGCCCCAAACGGTATAGTTACACCACTGAAAGGGAGGATCCTCCGACGAGACGGGTGTTGTGTCTGGCGGACAACTGCCTGATGTATCATTTCGAGCCGTTGTACATGCTAGTTGCGCGGTAAACTCTGCTTGCGAGACGCAGGATTTTGCGTGACGTCATTATGACGCGTAGTTCGAATGTGGCGTTTGTAGACACCGATACTCTAGGGTTTTCAGCCCTGATTTCTGTGATCCTCACCATATCCTCTTCCTATATAGTGCGTCGTGTCGTGATACATGTCCTGGGTGTCAAACTCGTGCGCTTCTCCGTTGGTTGCCGGCCAGTACACTCCTCCATCCATGGGGCTTCCTGGGAACAAGGAGGTGATGATATAAAGCGGCATCACATGGGTCTATTCTGCTTCCAAATTACGATGTTTATTATTTACTAGCTGCGCCCCGCGGTTTCACCCGCGTAAATGTCGAACCCGTGGGAATATCGGGATAAAAACTATCCTATGTCCTTTTCCGGGACTCAAACTATCTCTATACCAAATTTCATCTAAATCGGTTCAGTGGTTTAAGCGTGAAGAAGTAACAAACATATAAACACACACACACACACTCACAAACTTTCGCGTTTATAATATTAGTGTGATGTGATAGTGTGATTTATTGAAGTGAAAACTTCTTAAGGCGCGTCGGGCATTTTTTGATATGGGAACAAACTGTTGAACTCGCGCCACTGTTACCGTAATCGACACCGCTTCGGATGTATTCGGCTGTCCTCGGGATGTACTCGGTTTTAATGTATATCCGATATTATGTCAGTGAGTGATGGCAAAGTATTCTGTTTGTGTTTTGTTTTCACTTCTGTCGGCACTCCCGGAGTGCCACTGTTTTTTTTTTTACATACTTCTTCGACCAGAGCCCTGATTCACAACCATACGACAGGCTATCGTATCGAAGACCTGACTTTTCGATAACCTGATTTGACTTGCCCTCAACAGCAAATAGCTGTTGGAAGAATAGCGGGCGTCTATTTGATTTAAACTGACAAAATTTTCGGGTTTTGGACTTGTGAACAGCGTTTAGAAGACTCCTACGATAACAATGATTAATGTTCGATACGATACGGAAGCGTATCGAGTGTTTGTGAATAGCTATGCAGTCTTACCAAGGGTTATGGAGGTCAGATAGGCAGTCGCTTCATGTAAAATACTGGTATTCAGCTGCATTCGGTTAGACTGGAAGCTGCCCCCGACTTAGTTGGGGATCTTTCTTACCTTGGTGTGAAGGCGGGCAATAGTACGGCGGTTCATATCTGTCGAAACCTTCGTCTGAAGGAGACATGCTGCCATAACTTGACATTGAGCTGCACCTGTACAAACAATAATATATTATAGTAACATCACGCATGCATACTCCAAAAAGGATAGTCAGATATTTACCTAGAGATTTAAATATATTCCTGAGGCAGATTTATTTTTTGACTCTCAATGGACAATCGCTAAACATGTGTATATTTACTTAAATTTGAAGAAAGAATTGTTTAGTTTCTAATTTTATGTATAAGGTTGTTTTTTGTTTACAAATTTTATGTTACGCCATTTTTTATTGTATTTATTTAATTTTTTTTTAGTCTAAGAAGTTTTAATAAAAAAAAATTAATGTAATTTTAGCATAGATTAAGCTATTTGGTGTAAACTGTTACCCCCTTATTCATAAAACTTATCAAACCTATTTTAGTTAAAATGGGGTTTGTCTCTTTCTTACACACAGAAATGACAACGTGACAGATAAAGACAAACGTTCTATAAACCTATTTTAGCTAAAATAGAGATAAAATAGGATTATGAATAAGGGGGTTAGCTTATATCTGATGAATAAATAAATGAATAAATACACCATAAAAAAAGTATAAAGTCCGATGTAAAAAAAATAAGATCCCCCTTATTTTTTTTTTTTTTTTGAAGTGAAAACTTCTTTAGCGGCATTGTACACTTTTTTGTAATGGGTAAAAAATGTTAAACTCGCGTCAGGACACGTGACCTGATCGAAAATTCGTAAGACGGATGGAGAATAGACAGCCGGCGCGGCGTAGGAGAGGAAGTATGCCCCTCTCTTTCTACGGCGCGGCGAAAATATATGCCTGCTGTTTCGTTTACGCGGCGCAGGGCGCTTGCGCGAATGTTCGTGTGTGTTTATGTTACAGCATGGCACGCGCATCCATGGATGGTGACAGCTGATGGCTCGACCGTCTGTGTAGTGGCCACACTGCTGTGTATTCGTAAAATTCGTGTATATAAAGTGTTTAAAATATGGAAATTGAACAAAGTGCAACTATTAATGAAAAAAGTGACGAAGAAATAGCGAAAGAAAATGATTTATATTAATTCAATTAATAGTTGATTTATTTCAACGTTAATATTCAAGTTTTCACTTCTGCCGGCACTCCCGGAGTGCAACCCGTCTTTTTTTTTACATCGGAGTTTACACTTTCCTAAGTGTGCCTCACGGCTGCGCTAAAATGGGCCAGTTCAGCAAATATGCCAGACAACTAGTGCCTGACGCTGGTTTTCAACTGTACCTGCACCCTAATTGCGTAACACACTATCAATCAGAATCATTTTGAAGCAAATTGCTAATCCATTGCTTCATAAGTTCGAAAAATTTGTCTGCACAACACGTAAAAAAACCCGACTGCGGTAAAAAACTTAAGTTAAAAAAAACTGAAAAGCTAAAAACAAGCCCATTTTAAATTAAATAAAAGTTGGAAGCAGGCGGGACCCATTTGAGTTTGAAAATAGAAAAATGGTATGGGTCCCGCCTGCTTCCAACTTTTATTTAATTTAAAATGGGCTTGTTTTTAGCTTTTCAGTTTTTTTTAACTTAAGTTTTTTACCGCAGTCGGGTTTTTAGATTTTTTGAATTTATTTTTTTTATTTTATTCTTGTTAGTTATGAGTTGTAAATCCCACTTAAGTGTGATAGTTTCCCTTTAAACTTCGTAATATATAGGTACTACTGCCGCGTTTAGTTGGTAGGGGGGGGGGACACTTGATTCTAACGAAAATTGGTACTTTAAAGCTTGATAAATCACGAACGGTTTACTTAATCAAAAAACGGTCTTCCCAAACCACTGATATTTTTGAAAGACCTATCCAACGATACCCCACTTGACATAGTTTCTTGACTTTCATTTTTTTCATTTTTACAATATGGCGTCTAGTAGTCGCCATATTGAATTTTCATTAACGTCATGTCTTTAGTGACACTCGCCGGACTAATAGGAATCGATTGACGTGTGAATCATAAAAATCGGTCCAGGCGTTTGGTCTGTATAGTGCTTCAAAGGAACATACAAACATACGAGTACATACATACATACATACATACATACATACATACTTACATACATACATAGGCTGATAAACACATTACCACTCCTTTGCGTCGCGCAGTCGGGTAATAACGCAATGAATGCTGTTGAACTGTCAAAATGAAACCGATTCCGATTGATAATGTGTTACGCAATTGCCCCCCTGGTGTGTGAGGTGCCCAAGTAACAAATTTACGTTGTATAATAGTTGAGTAAACGTTTTTCATTTACTGTTGGTTCTATGAGGTGGGTTGTATAAACGTAGTTGTAGACGTTTATACAACGCGAAATAGGCCCAAATTATACAACATTATTGTTATTTAAAAGTTACATAAAAGTTAGTGGAGAACTATTTTAACGTTGCTTAAATGTTAAATAAAAGTTTCCGACCGACTTTTTGGTTAGATAATGGTTATATCTCGACTGTTATGGAACCACTGAAGTCCCATAAAGGTTATATAGACATTAGAAGATGACTGAAATGTCGCACAAGTGTTTAACATCGACGTTTATAGTATACATTCAGTCCATTCCATTAATTCTCATTCGTTCCTGATATTTGCCATGCTGGAATATAAAAGGTAAGTTATAAATTATCATAACTAAATTTACATTTACTTTACAAGGTTTATGATATACGCGCACAGAGTGCACCTTATTCTTATGCGACCTTTAGTTTTATGATGAAATATAGGTGTGTTGTTGGGACATTTTTTGCGCCCCCCTCGAATTCGTTAAAAATTAACTATTTTTGATTATTATCTAATTTATTTTTTTATATTAAATACCAGCCATCTTGTCAAAGTTAAAAAGTGACTTCTATACGACAATTATAGAATGAAAAGGTCAATAATGCGGTTTCTTGCGACCAAGATAGCCGGCCATTATGAATGATTTTAGAGTTCTGTGAGATAATAAACATTATGAACACAGAATGATGATCACATTACAAATGACATTAATTTTATTGAATGTACTTGATTTTAATGACTCAATTAAAATTATATTACTATGCTTGTGTTGTATTTACCTACTTTGCAAAATAATACACGGTGTAATATTTTATAAAAAACGCGTTATCTAATTAATTACCTACGTATTATTGAGCGCAGTGTCCTGTACTTTTTCTGTTTGACCATAACATACTAAATAGGTGCATCTTGTGATTATTTGTTTAATTTCTTGAGTTCCTTTATTGATACTGAATTCACCCGAGATATGGCACCAATACGGCACGCAATTTTTTGACACCACACGCTGCACGTGACGAGCGTGGATACGACCGGGGCGCGCGGGCCCACACGGCCATAATAATTCGTAGTTCTAATATAATACCAACATATACCTACATCTTAAATGAATAGTTAACAATATATCAAATAAAATTCACTAAAGAACATGGGTCATACATAATATAAACAAGTCATCAATGACACATTCATTATACAAATGTGACTTTTTTATTATAATTATTACTTCCGGACCCACGTTCCATAAAATGACCGAAAATTAACATTTTTTATCATTTTTCAGGTGAAGTAGTGTGTGTGGACAGTGGACATCAATAAATTATGGTAGTGTTTTTGGATGTCGATAAATTTATAACACGGAATGATTTAAAAAACCTCAAAAGGCGCAAGTGGCCTTGGAGAAGAACTCATTTTATATTGTCAAGCAATTGCTATAACTGTCACAGTTGTGACATTGTACTTAAGTACAGTGATTTTGCATGCCAAAACTTAGTAAATAAAAAGATATAAACAGTTTTTTCAGTATTTTTATTTTTCAGTTACCACTTACAACAATGTATGCACTAAAGGTACAAAATACACGTGCTCGTTAAGCACTGTACACACCAATTTGCATTTAATACCTAAAACTGTATATGTTATCTCTCTTTTGGTCACATCATTGATATTACATATAAATATGTTGAGTAGAGAAGATTTCATGGGCTTTTCAAATGCATCGATGCAATCATCTAAATACTTGCCAAGTATTAATATATCTTCCTGAAATTCGATATCTTAGTCAGCAGATAAGCTTGAAGTATCGGAAGACAGTCCTTCAGAGGGCTCTAAATACTCCAAATAATCATCAACGGAGTCACCTAAAATAATTAAATCAACTTGAGACATTTTAAATAGTTATAATATATGGTGATTATCTTAAAGTACAAACTTACTGTTTATTTCTGGTACAATATTCTTTTGTTGTATGTCAATGCCATCAGATGAACTTTTAATTTTTGATCTTGCCTCATAAGTTTCATCTGGAATATTTAAAAAATGTCATTTATAATAGAATTATAATAATAAATAAAAAACAAGCAATAGAAATACTTCTAATAAAAATAAAATTTATACGGAACCATCTTTGTTGTTGAGGCTTTGATGAGGTACAAAATTTGCAGATGACAGGCCAGTTTTCAGTGATTCAAAAGTTTTTCTTACTTTCCGCTTGAAAGCCCCACTTTGTTTAAGCTTTTTCCATTGATCTAGATTCATATTTTTGTAAATATTGTAACAATGTTTGTTTAGCTGACAAAATGGAAGTTAGTTTTAAAAAAGGCCCTTTTGGACCTTTATATAATTTTAAGGTCTGCTTAAAGTTCTGTAACGGTTACAAAATAACGCTTAAGTCGTATAATGATTCGTAATTCACCACTAAAATACTTCGTTATATTCAGGTCTAAAAATAAACTTTTGGCGACGGTTTGATTACATAAAAGTCGTGTTAAGGTTACGTAGACTACAACGCTGGTTAAATGAACCCTTTTATCTAACTGTAATATAACATCGTATTATTTAGTTGGGTAATCGTTTACCCAACCTACAGTATACGACGTTGTATAAAGCAGTCGCAAAAACGTTTACGTAACTTATTCACTGGCAAAATTATACGACGTTATATAAAGAAGTCATCAAAACGTTTACCTAACCTATACACTTGTACCACTATACGACGTTGCATTAGATAGTTGTAATAACGTTTACCTAACCTATTTTTTGTACCATTATACGACGTTGTATAAAGTGGTCGTTAAAACGTTCACTCAACTATTTAATAGGACCTTTTAGTTACAGGGACTGAATCGTTGTAGAAATAACGGTTACACAACGTCGTAGTTGTCTAATAACGTCTATTCTACAGTTATATAACCGAAAGTCGCGTAAGATATGTTTTATATAACCAATTTGTTTGTTGGGGGATGTAGGTAAATCAGTTTTATACTGCAACGTGACCTTAAATAAAAATAAATAGTTACACCACATGTTTATATATAGAGAAGTTAGCAATTTTAAATAATTTGGACGTGTTATCCATACTTCCATACTAATATTATAAATTCGAAAGTAACTCTGTCTGTCTCTCTGTCTGTATGTTACCTTTTCACGCCTAAACCGCTGAACCGATTTAGATGAAATTTGGTACAGAGATAGTTTGAGTCCCGGGAAAGGACATAGGATACTTTTTATCCCGATATTCCCACGGGATCGACAATTATGCGGGTGAAACCGCGGAGCGCAGCTAGCATAACATAATCTAGACTCACCCTTAGTAACAGGGTTCCGTTAAGGTGAATGTGCCATGGTAGACCGCGAAATTTAAATTTTCTTACGTTTTTTGCAATTTGCAGATCAGTGTCAGGTTGTATCTTGATCAAAATATGATTCGCGACTATAACAGGTACGTATTTACAGAATTATAATAATTAGAATCATTAAAACATCTTTCAAGTTAGATTTCTACCGTTAAGAACAAATCTCGTATGGAAAAGTGTTTATGGTAGAAATCTAACTTAAAGAGATATATTAATGATTCTAACGACTATAATTCTGTAAATACATGTCTATTATAGTCACAAATCATATTTTGATCAAGATACAACCTGACACTGACCTACAAATTGCAAAAACGTAAGAAAATTTAAATTTCGCGGTCTACCACTGCGCATTCACCTTAACGACGTTGCGTTTTAGAATAAGCAAGGATTATCAGCCCATATCTATGCACTGAGCATGAAACTCGACTCGCTACAAAAAATGGTAGAACACATGCTCAAACATGAACAACAACGGTAGCTTTATCTTGCTGTTTGAGCTCAAGTGGCCACTTGAAATGTCAAGTAATTATGGTGTAACTGTTTGGTGAGTAGACTGTGGTGCAGCGAGATTTTGACAAACAAAAAAACAAATCACATTGGCTAACCTCGTTGTTAAAATGAATGAGTTCTGTTGTTTTGGTCTTACTTTATGGTCAATTAGGAATACTTAAACCTCCTTACTAATAAATGTATTATATCAGGTTTATCAGGTGAATAGTTACCTCATCGATTTCTCTCTTTCAGTCGCCAGTAATTTGATTTTTGAAAGAAGAAGACAAAGCGTTGTGTAACTATACAGACGCTATACAACGTTTATGAGTAAGGGGGTAAGAATATACTGTACATACCTACATAAATACATGTTACATTTGTTTGGACGGGCTTGGGCTTGTGGCTAAGAAATAACAGCCGCACGGGTCGATCCATCAGGTTAAGCTACGCTTGCCGCGGTTGGTCCGTGGATAGGTGATCATCTTTACATACCAAGATCCCTCCGTGCCTCGGAAAGCACGTTAAGCTGTTGGTCTCGGCTGTCAATTGTCATACATGGACTTTGACAGTCGTTACGGGTCGTCAGAAGCCCGAAAGTCTCACAACCCGTCTTATCAAGGGGTATCGTATTACCCAATAACTGAGTACTGGAGGTCAGATAGGCAGTCGCTCCATGTAAAATACTGGTATTCAGCTGGATCCGGTTAGATTGGAAGCCGACAACATAGCTGGGAAAAGGCAGGCAGATGATGATATAAATACATGTTACATTTGTACGTCAAATGTCATTTTCTCTTATTAATCAGCTGATGAAGAGTCGGCCATTTTTTCCTTATTTATGGTTTCTGGATTTCATAACTTTATAGAACGCTTTACTTAGTGCTAAAAAGCGTTTTTTTTTTATTTCTTTAATAAGAAAGTTCTTAGTAGGTAATTGATTACAATCTAGCCTAATAGAATTTAAAGAAAGAAAATCGTTTATTTGCGGTGAAAATGACGCAAAAAAAAAAACATAAACACAAAAAATAAAATAAAAAGGTAGGTCACATCCACGCAAAACGGCTATCGCTCAGCATTATGCTGCGACCCTATGCAAGACAACTCTAACTTAATATATTACGAGATAGATTAGCTATGTTATCTAAGAATAATGTCAATTTGCACTTTTACACAGTTTCGTAGCATTTTCTTAGGGTCTGATAAATTGATAAAACAGCTTTTTAGAATAGGTTGTCAGACTTTCTGGCTTCTGACGACTCGTAACGACTGTCAAAGACCCAAGAATGACAGCCGAGACTAACGTATTAACGTGCTTTCCGAGGCAGGGTCTTGGCATGTAAAGATGGTCACCGATCTACGGACCAACCGCGGCAAGCATAGCTTTACCTGATCGATCGAAACGTGCGCCTGTTACTTATTACTTAGCCTATTTATTATAAAACAGGAAGTTCACAACCAATATTGTGTTATTAAGGTCAGGACTCACGACATATTGTCTTAATAACGTAAACTGTTTATATTATACTCATTTGATAACCAAATGTTGCGCACGTGTGTTACAAACTTTATAGTTTTGGGCTCCTAAAGCGTATACAAATTATTTTTATGTTGATATTTTTAGGTTTACCGAAAGGATGTAGACCTACAGGATAATTGCGTAGTTAAGGTGAATGGGTAGTTGTAGCCCGCGAAATTCAATTTTTCTTACGTTTTTTGCAATTTTCAGGTCAGTGTCATGTTGTATCTTGAACCAAATATGATTCGCGACTATCCTCGCGAATATCCTTCAAAATTATTCAGATTCAGATTGATAATGTGTTACGCAATTAGCGCGCTGGTGAGTTGGTTACAGTGGCGTGCATTGGTTTTCAGAATAAGTAGGCGTAGGCACTAGGCCGGGTCTAGTCACTAATCAGAAAAAAAAGTGAGGTCAAAAGTGTGGTTATTTGAGTAGGCATGCCTACTTAAAGGTGATAAATTGCGAAGGTCGAATTTCATGGTATTACGCGTGAGACGTACGTATTTTTAATTTTGTCGTTTTAACTTGAACGAGTAAAGACCAATGGCAATGTGCGAATAGTACGGGAGCCGAGTAGGCCGTCCGGCGACTGCCTACTGCCGCGCGTGTTTGTATGAAGATTTTGTTTTTTGTTAGGTATGATAATTTAGTGAGTCTCCTAATTGTGGGGCACACACTAAAATTTAATTGACAGGCTTATGTTAATATAATATATCGAGGTAGGCACTGCTTATATTATGCCTACATGCAATGCACGCCACTGGTTGGTTACTAGGGGAATATCAGCCTTTTCCTAACTATGTTGAGGTCGTCTTCTAGTGTAACCGGATGCAGCTGAATACTAGTATTTTACATGGAGCGAATGCCCTTTTTTGGTGCGCGGTGGAAATAAAAAAAAAATTGTTTATTGGGTCTCAAACAGTTAGATTTGCAGATGTGATTAAGACAGCCCCAGTAAGTAATCCACCCTCGTCCTCATGGACTTCCTCTATCGTGGGGGTGACAGAGGGGCATGCCGGACTCTTACCGGCTAAAACCACGGCGGTGTTCCACCTCTACCTATGGCCGGGGGTGCGGGATTCGCATAAGCATTCACCGCTCCCCCGCCAGGCATGGAGCGACTGCCTACCTGACCTCCACAACCCAGTTACTCGTTGTCACTATACCCTTTGATAAGACTGGTTTTCAGACTTTCGAGCTTCACACGTATTATGTCAACATGAATATTTTGATTCAAAGGGGAAGCGCCATGATGATAGCCCGCGAAATTCTAATTTTCTTACGTTTTCCTGCAATTTGCACGCCATATTCGCGACCGTAAGAAGTTCTATGTATTTACACAATCAATAATCATTAAAATCATCAATACTTATAACCCAATCTAAGTTCTTATAACCCAATATTTAATTTTCATGAAATTTGTTATAACTGCACTCACGATGCAGGAGAAGCACCCTCAAAAAAAAAATGGCGTATCTTCCGTGCTGTATTTAGTAATTCAAACAATTGACCTACTTAGCTGGTAAAACAGATAAAAAATACCCTAGTTTTTTAAAACAATATTTTAGTAGAAGGTATCAATTTCTTTTTCTCTGTGTTTTTTTTTTATTAGGTACATTGATTATTCAATATAAGAATTTATTTATATTTTTTTCAATATAAAGCAAAAATTAAATAAAAACTTACCTTTCAAATCGATCAACTAATGATTGAAAAAATATAATCACAATTTTACACACACATCACTAGACACTATTTTTCAATATAAAAAAAAACTTTTTACTGTTTTTTATTTAATTTAAATCACCACTTCAACAGCATATACTCACAAAAATAATTTATTAAAATATCTCACTTAATTTTATAAACACCAACACAGTTTGATTTATTTATTTTTGTAATATTTATGAATAACGTAAATGAAATCATCAACGTCTGTCAAATTGTTTGACAGGAGAGTGACATCCTATTTCGCGCGTTTTTAGTGACTGGGCGCTTATTCACGTCGACTCTTTGGTTCGGGTCTGTGGGCGGAGCTTCTTTATTAGGGAGCGATCGGATGTAACAGTAAAGGGACTTATGTCCATTTTTTTTCTTTTATAGTAAATGTGGGCGTTTAGTTTCGTAAAAGCTTTAAGTACTTAATCATTTCTTATTAAGATTAGAAAGATGTTTTATTTCATTTGAGGATTAGGTAAGGGAAGAATCAAAAGGGAATTGTATCTATCTATGCCCACTGAAAAAACCTTTTAATGCAGGATAAGCAGTTAATAAAGTTATGCCTACTCATACATTACAATTTACAATACCTTTTTAAATATTTTAAAATAGCTTTTTTAGACTTTGGTTCAACAAAAGTCATCCACTTACTGCGAAAAAGAACTAAGTAGGTAATAAAAAAAATCAACGACTTTCACGTTTCATTATGAAGTAATAACAGTCTAAAAATAAAAAAAACTAAGATCTACAAAAAAACATTGAGGATTACAAAGCTTGGTAAACTTTAATCCTATTGTAATGATACGTCGCTTACTACCTTTCATTTTCAACAACCCCGTCTCATTGGTCAACGCGAGAGCAGAAAGTTTTCATCCCGCCCAACTAGGAAGGAGCTTGTAAAATTTTATTTGTCTCTTTCTTGTTTATCTATATGCGATCTATCCGTCCTTTTCTCTCAGTAATTCCCAGCACAGAATTATATCCACCTTTTACTTGATTACGCCAAGTGATTATTGCAATATTTTTGCTTAATTATATCATTAGTTTTATGGTTATTCAATTTACGTGTGGTCCTGGATAGCTATTTACAACCATTCAATACGCTTCCGTGCCAAAAAAAAATACATCAATCAATGTTATCGAAGGAGTTGTAAATAGGTAATTGAGTATCTACAATGTTTTCAAATTACTGTGATATGCGATAGGTGAGATAGTTATGGGAGGACAGTGCCACAACGACTGTCAAAGATCTTCGTGTGACAGCCGGGAGCAAAAGTGCTTTCCGAGACACGAAGGCCCGAAGGGGTCTATGTGTAATGGCTGTTCATCCATCCACGATCCGACCGCGGCAAACGTAGCATAATCTTTTATTGACCCGCGCGGCTGTTATTTAAACCACCAGTAGCAATTTTATAAAATAATAACCTAAATAAATAATAATAATAGTTATTTTTTATCTCATTAATGTCGGCAAGTCATTGGGAATCACGCATTATTCAACCCCATAAAAGGAGGCGTGAAGAAACAATACAATTAACAGAACCGCAACGCCTAACTTAATAAAAAATCGATTATAACAACAACATAATCTAGTTACATTCCCCTCCCTAACTCATCGCCTTATCTACGTAATTATATTATTATCTGTGGTACACGATATTGCAATCGCTTTAATGATCTGTGGTTGCAGATAATTTATTTTTATTGTCAATATTTTGACGTTTGACATGCGCGCCGTAATTTGATTTGTTTTTCGAATGATGATTGTGGATTTGTGGGACACGTGCATGATAGTCTTAAATATGGCTATAAGAGTAGGTGAAGAGATGGATGGATTTTGTGAATGATGACATGGTTAGAAAGGGGGTGACTACCGAGATGTCGACTAATAGAGAAGTATGAAAGAAAAAGACACATTGCGCCGACCACAAATAAATTTGGATAAGGGGAGGAGTATGACGATGTTTAGAACTCAAAGACGACCAACTGACCCGAAGATGTATATTTTTAAAGTGAAAACTTTTTTAGGCGCGTTGGGTTTTTTGATATGGGAAAAACCATTGAATTCGGGCCACTGTTACCGTAACCGACACCGCTTCGGATGTGTTCGGCTGTCCTCGGGATGTACCTGCGATATGTCAGTGAGTGATGGCAAGTAGGCACCTCATCATCATCTGGTTGCCTTTTCCCAACTATGTTGGAGTCGGCTTCCAGTCAAACTGGATGCAGCTGAATAACAGTATTTTACATGGAGCTACTGCCTATCTGACCTCCACAACCCAGTTACTGGGTAATACGATACCTCTTGTTAAGACTGGTTGTCAGACTTTCGGGCTTCTGACTACCCGTAACGACTGTCAAAGATCCACGAATGACAGCCGGGCAGCCGGGACCAACGGCTTAACGTGCTTTCCGAGGCACGGAGGGGTCTCGGTATGTAAAGATGGTCACCCATGCACAGACCAACCGCGGCAAGCGTAGCTTACCATGATCGACTGTCCTGTGCGGCTGTTATTATTTAGCCACGGGCCCCTTCTTGCAAATTTCACAGACCAACCAAGATGGTCACCCATCCACAGACCAACCGTGGCAAGCGTAGCTTAACCTGATCGATCGACCTGTGCTTAGCAGCTGTTATTATTTATGTATAATTTATATTATTCATGTGACATCTACCAACCCGCAATGGGCCCGCATGGTGGATTAGGTATGGCCCACTACCTCTCTAAAGAGAGGAGGTCAGTCATGTCCCAGCAGTGGGAACATTATAGACTGATTATGTAAGTAATGTGTACAGCTAACTAGGTACATATAATAAAATGATGCTAAGTAAATGTTGTAAAATAACTTTGTCTTAAAATCTAGGGTTCGAACTCTAACAACAAGCCAAGCTTGAAACAATTACAAAACATTTTATGAATCCCGAAATATAAGAAAACAACAATTAAATTATTCCCCAAACACAAATATTCTCACTCGCGGCACGCGTTTACACCCTTGGGCCCGATCACGCCCATGCCTTGTTAATTACGAAAAAAAAAACATTGACACGGCTCGTGTCGAATGACAGTTCAGCTGTCAGTTTTGCCGCGTTTTTTTGTGCGATATAGGATGTGATGCACAGGGTTATTTTAGTCATTGATTTTTCAAAAATCCTTGTTTAGTGCTCATTTTCGTTATCTCGTCCAATTATCGAATCACCGCCTAATGCCGTGTTCCCACGGCCCGTTTGATCACAGTCGGCCGACAGGCTGTAGGAACCGTCGCATCCGATGAGGCCTGCGATGCCGCGCTAGCGATATCAGCAGTAAGAGCATTTTTTGACAAAATGAGTTAAAATATTGATCCCGAATCAGCGCAATGCAGCGAAATGCGGCAGGCTGGTCTGTTCACCCATCCGATCCATCGTTAGTTGATACGTACGTTCAAACGCACGGTGGGGACGCTTGTCGCGGTCTGTACGGCCTGTATTTGTTTATCAATGTTGACCACGACAGGCGAGGCGTAGCAACGCCTAGCGCGGCCAGTCAGTTAACGAGCCGTGGGACAGCAGCATAAGAAGTGTGACTTCAATAATAATTGAATTGAATTGAAAATATTTATTTCAGACCAGCATACTAATTTAAATACAAGTCCATATTATGTTAGTATAGATACTTATAGCTATGTTAGTAAAATTTAAAATTATAAAAATTTAAAATTATTATTATTTTGGACATGCATGAGCGACCAATGCCTCAGGATTTGGCTGTCCACTCTGTTCGACACCACGCTCAGAAGCGTGTTGGTACTACCCCTTACCCGAGACCAAAGGGAGGCCGACCTTTTGCGCAGCACCGCCTGAAAGCCGTCCGTGCTGTGTTCGGCGAACATGCCGGAGGCACTGCACCGCCATGGGAGCCCCAACAAACCCCTGAACGCGTTGTTATACTGGACGCGCAGAGCATTGCAAGCTTTCTTAGTGTAATTGCTCCACAGGTTGCATGTGTATAAAGTTTGGCAATAGCTTTTAAAAAGTGTGATTTTAACGTCACGTGAGCATCGCGCAAACCTGCGAGAAAGCATATTACTCCTTACCGACAATGCTCTGCGCTCCCTATCCATGTCCATATCATCATTCAGTTTCTCATTGACCCAGTGACCCAAGTACTTAAATTTGGACACTTGCTGTAGGACGGTTCCATTTAATGTAATCGGAGGCACAGGGTAGGTTTTAGTCCCAGCCTTAAAAACTAATAGCTCACTCTTCTGAACATTGTACTTGAGCCCATGGGCCATTGCATACCGTTCACATATGGTCAATAATGCTCTCACGGAACTGATTGAGGGGCCCAGCAGCACCATGTCATCAGCATAACTGATATTATTCGTAAAAACACCATCCACTGAACAACCGACACCAGCACTGCTGAGCTCCTCAATCAGTCCATTCACATATAAATTAAATAGAGTAGGTGAAGTCAGTCCCCCCTGCCTTACTCCACACTCCATCCTATATTCATCCGAGCATTCACCCATCCACCTGACAAAATTGCTTTGGTTATCATACCAATATTTAAATAAGTTGATGATCTCTACAGGCAGCCTGGTATCGATCATCAACTTCCTCCACAGAACATTGTATGACACCATGTCAAAAGCTTTTGACAGGTCCAGGAAGCAGGCGTATACTGGTGTACTTCTGTCCGTATAGTACCGGACAGTATGCTTAAGACACAGTACTGCAGATTCTGTGGACAGCCCAGGTCGGAATCAGAACTGGGCGTCATGCAGAGAGACGTGTTGGCTTAAATGTCTGTTAAGCACACCATCCAGCACCTTACCCAGGGTCGTGGCCAGAGATATAGGTCTATAATTTCCCTTATCCGATGCGTCACCAGTCTTATTTTTAATTATAGGTACAACTATGGTCTTCATGAGATCGTCTGGTAGGTAGTTGTGACGAAGACAGAAAGTAAACAACATGGATAGGACCCTAGGCAAGTGAACACCCGCATGCTGCAGATGCTCGATGCTGAGACCATCGTGCCCCGGTGACTTCCCTCTGGTCATCTGCTTAATAACCTTGTCAACCTCCGCGTACGTTATTTTAACCGGAGGGTCACCGGTACCGCCTTTCCCAGCATCAAGCATCCTTTCGCCCTCTTCCGCTTTCAACAGAGGTTCCACTCTAAAGTGATTCCTAAATAGGTTAGCCACATCACGGGGAGCACTAATCCCCTCCACACTGGCTGGGAGATTCAGCTTTGGCTTCAGTTTGTTTGTAGACTTCCAAAACTGACTGAAATCTTTAGACTTATGATGTTCGGCAATTATATCCATCTTTATTTGATCTTTATGATTAAGGCAATACTTCAGTTTGGCTTTAAAAACTTTTCTAGAGTTATACATGGCCTCATAGAGCCTACCCGATTTAGGCTTACCATACGAACACCACTCTTGGAAATGGAACCTAGCCTTTTGATGTGCATCCTGCACATGTTTATTCCAACCCGCGATGTGGCGCCCCGTCACAGGTTTGCTTTTATGGCTGGATACAGAGGCCTCTATAAGCACTGCTAGAACAGCTCGGTACAACCTATTAATCACATCTCTATGCTCAATATTATTACACAACATATCCGCACAACCGCTTAAATCCTCAGGAAAATCAATATATTTTAACTTACTGTGACATATTTCATGATAATTTTCTATTTGCAACTGATCCCTGTTCCCCCATATAACACCCTGTATTATCTTATTGCTATTATTCACACAACTGTCTACGAGCGTCTTAGGTGTGCAGTTACCTAGGTTAATTACAATTTCTATCGGCAGATGATCAGACCAAAACACATTGTAATGAATTTTCGCACTTTCAACAGTTTTTCTGGCCGCTAATGAGGTCACACAGTGATCAAGCCACCTCCTACATCCGTGACTATCGCTAACATAAGTATACGACGCTGCAGACAAGAGTTCAGAGTCCACTATACACAGTTGATGTTCACTACAATATTCCTTGAGCTCATTATAAAAGGGCATGCCAGGATGCGCATTAAAATCACCCAACACGTAAACCAGGTCCACATCTTCACTCTCAATAATCGCATACATTTCACCCAGACATGATGAGAACTCGCCTATATTCTCACATTCATCAGTCGGCATGTACACTGATAGTATTATCATAGATCTATCACTCGTTATGACCTTGATACCCGCTAAACGAACACTTCTGCACTGAATTAAGGAGACACATGGAAACAAACTCCTACGCCACAGGAGCGCGACGCCACCGTGCGGCCGGCCACGCAAAATTCCCGAAGAAAGGTCCACATACTTACCTAAGTATTTCTCAACTCACATGATAAAACTACTTTTTCCTTCTCATTAACAGTGACAAACTCAGTGTGTCACCCACCTAAAGTATCAATTTCTCATGCAACCTAATGTCAAAGTTCCCGCCTTTTTTTACCACAGATAATTAATCGCAACTTATCCATGTAAGGAGAGGTTAATTATGTGTAAAATTATCTAAAAATAAAAGCGGAAAGGAAATGGCAGTTATAATTTGACACCGTTTTTTTGCTATTTGCGATAAGGGTGATTTGTAAAATTGTATTTTAAGACGAGGTGGTTTCGGATTTTTCTTACTTAGGTACGTGAATTGGTGCGGGATTGTCCGAAAGGGTTACCGCTACCCCGGAGCGTATAGGGCTAAGAAAGGTTTTACTCAGTAAGAGTCTCACACTCCCTTCCGCTCTCCACCCAGAGCGGGAGGGGTCATTTGATGATTTCCCACCCATAAAAAAAAAGGTATGTGAATTGCCAATGATTGCAATTTTGCTCATAGTTCGATGGGACGGCAATCCGACACGACTGGGGAGAGATCAAGTGCAGGACCAACGGCTTTACGTGCTTTCCGCGGCACGGGGGTATTAAACCGCCAACCTCTAAACTCCGGAAAAATTCCTAACGGAAAACCCAATAACACTTTGTCCGACCTCGGAATCGAACCCAAGACCCCACGCTCAGTAGTCACGCTTGCAACCACGAGTCCAACGAGGCAGTTAACGTATAACGTCCTCCAACTAGATAAATTACATTTGTATTGACAGCCGCCATTTTGTTTCAGTGACGTCATTTTATGGCCAATGTCAGGCTTTCATAGCCAGTAAAGAATGATGGGCATTTTTGTATGGAGCCTGGTCTGATGACCAACAGAGTTCTAATGCATGTCAACTTATTGCTTCTAACCGAAAATTGTAATGTGCCTCCGAGCCACGGAGAGGCCTAGGTATGTAAAAATCGTCACCCATCCAGGGACCAACCGCGGCAAGCTCAGCTTAACCTGATCGATCGACCCGTGCGGGTTTTAATACTTAGCTATAAGCCCCCTCAATGTTATGAGAAGTGAAGATTAGCGTCATAAACTAATACGTCTACATGGTACTTGCAGGTCTGATATCTCTTTCACCCTGTATTTCACAACCTTCTGCTCATAATGAAAATCGATGCTTATGATTTATAAACTTTCATTTTTTACATTCGTCACCTCACACATCAGGTCCAGTTGAAAACTGAACTGGGCCTTTTTGGCGCAGCCGTGAGGCACACTTTCCTGCTAATTACTTACATCGGACTTTACGCTTTTTATTTGATTTTTGTTTTGTTTTTTTTTTTATCTGATGTATCTGGTGTATTGTGTGTCTTTTAGTCTGTGCTAAATAAATGTATTTTCTTTCTTTCATTTTATGTATATTATGTGGTTTTTATTGGACATACCGGCCAAAACGCCCATCATTCTTTGTATAGGTTATAACTGCACACAAATATATATTGTAGGTATGTTGTTCATTATGTATGTATTGTGTTAGCACATGCAGGATAATATTAGAGGTGACAAAAAAAAAGACAGACTAATATCATAATTTTATTTAGGGCTGATTTTTCCAAGGTCAAATAATTTTGTCTGAGGAATAAATTTGAATTTTTGACAGTTCTTCCATACAAATACTGTCAGACCACGAATAAAAATTATCTGACGATTGAAAAATCCACCCTTAATTGAACAAAAGCATAGAAAAAAACACGCAAAAGGGATAATTAAATGAAAAAAAAAACTTAAAAATCGTAATTAAGCGAACATTTTAAAAGTCTAAAAAGCTAATCTTTTCTTCAGAAGAGGAAGCCCGCGAGGATTTAAAAGATTTTCTGAAAGATCTGGATTTACTCTCTTTAAAATTTCCATTTGCATCCACCTTTTTAAATTCACTGCTAGAGGCTGCCTGGTTCTTCTGATCTTCACTGCTCGCAGAGGCTTTCTTTGTCTTCTTACTTTTGCCATCGGTTACTTCTGTATAGATGTCAGAAGAGCTTTGGTTGGCTTCATCAGAAGCGCTTTTTTCCCCTGATTGGACAGTCTTACCATTAGAATCTTGAGTTACTTCGATAAACTTCAAATCCTTTTGTTGTTCAGAATGCCCATTTGCGTCTGAATATTTAGTGTAAGTGGATTTGCTTCCATCTTTTTTCAAACTTTCTACATCTGTACCTGACCCATAATCTGACGCTGATTGGCTGAACTCTTCTACACGCCTTTTAGAACCGTTAGCTTTTGTTTTATCACTTGATTGGCTGGACCCTTCTTCCCGCTTTTGGGACCCGTTAGACCTTGTTTTATCATTTGATTGGCTGGACCCTTCTTCCCACTTTTGGGGCCATAACTGGTCTAACGACCATCCTTCATCATTTGATTGGCCGGACTCTTCTTCCCACTTTTGGGGCCATAACTGGTGTAACGACCATCCTTCACCATTTGATTGGCTGGACTCTTCTTCCTGCCTATGGGACCCGTTAGACTTTGTTTTATCACTTGATTGGCTGGACCCTTCTTCCCGCTTTTGGGACCAGTTAGACCATCCTTCATCATTTGATTGGCCGGACTCATCTTCCCACTTTTGGGACCAGTTAGACTTTGTTTTATCATTTGTTTGGCTGGACCCTTCGTCCCGCTTTTGGGACCCATTAGACTTTGTTTTATCATTTGATTGGTTGGACCCTTCTTCCGGCTTTTGGGACCCATTAGACTTTGTTTTATCATTTGATTGGCTGGACCCTTCGTCCCGCTTTTGGGACCCATTAGACTTTGTTTTATCATTTGATTGGCTGGACCCTTCTTCCCGCTTTTGGGACCCATTAGACTTTGTTTTATCATTTGATTGGCTGGACCCTTCTTCCCGCTTTTGGGACCCATTAGACTTTGTTTTATCATTTGATTGGCTGGACCCTTTTTCCCGCTTTTGGGACCCATTAGACTTTGTTTTATCATTTGATTGGTTGGACCCTTCTTCCGGCTTTTGGGACCCATTAGACTTTGTTTTATCATTTGATTGGCTGGACCCTTCGTCCCGCTTTTGGGACCCATTAGACTTTGTTTTATCATTTGATTGGCTGGACCCTTCTTCCCGCTTTTGGGACCCATTAGACTTTGTTTTATCATTTGATTGGCTGGACCCTTCTTCCCGCTTTTGGGACCCATTAGACTTTGTTTTATCATTTGATTGGCTGGACCCTTCTTCCCGCTTTTGGGACCCATTAGACTTTGTTTTATCATTTGATTGACTGGACTCTTCTTCCCGCTTTTGGGACCCATTAGAATTTGTTTTATCATTTGATTGGCTGGACTCTTCCTGCTGCTTCTGAGACCCGTTAGACTTTATTTTATAATTTGATTGGCTGTATTCTTCTTCCCGCTTTTGGCCGTTAGACTTAATTTTATCATTTGATTGACTGTACTCTACTTCACGCTTTTGGCCGTTAGACTTTGTTTTATAATTTGATTGGCTGGACTCTTCCTGCTGCTTCTGGGACACGTTGGACTTTGTTTTATAATTTGATTGGCTCTCTTCTTCCCGCTTTTGGCCGTTAGACTTAATTTTATCATTTGATTGACTGTACTCTACTTCACGCTTTTGGCCGTTAGACTTTGTTTTATAATTTGATTGGCTGGACTCTTCCTGCTGCTTCTGAGACCCGTTAGACTTTGTTTTGTAATTTGATTGGCTGGACACTTCCTCCCGCTTTTGGCCGTTAGACTTAATTTTATCATTTGATTGACTGTACTCTACTTCACGCTTTTGGCCGTTAGACTTTGTTTTGTAATTTGATTGGCTGGACTTTTCCTCCTGATTCTGAGACCCGTTAGACTTTGTTTTGTAATTTGATTGGCTGGACTCTTCCTGCTGCTTCTGAGACCCGTTAGACTTTGTTTTGTAATTTGATTGGCTGGACTCTTCCTGCTGCTTCTGGGACCCGTTAGACTTTGTTTTGTAATTTGATTGACTGTATTCTTCTTCCCGCTTTTGGCCGTTAGACTTAATTTTATCATTTGATTGACTGTACTCTACTTCACGCTTTTGGCCGTTAGACTTTGTTTTGTAATTTGATTGGCTGGACTCTTCCTGATGCTTCTGGGACCCGTTAGACTTTGTTTTGTAATTTGATTGGCTGGACTCTTCCTGCTGCTTCTGAGATCCGTTAGACTTTGTTTTGTAATTTGATTGGCTGGACTTTTCCTCCTGATTCTGAGACCCGTTAGACTTTGTTTTGTAATTTGATTGGCTGGACTCTTCCTGCTGCTTCTGGGACCCGTTAGACTTTGTTTTGTAATTTGATTGACTGTATTCTTCTTCCCGCTTTTGGCCGTTAGACTTAATTTTATCATTTGATTGACTGTACTCTACTTCACGCTTTTGGCCGTTAGACTTTGTTTTGTAATTTGATTGGCTGGACTCTTCCTGCTGCTTCTGGGACCCGTTAGACTTTGTTTTGTAATTTGATTGACTGTATTCTTCTTCCCGCTTTTGGCCGTTAGACTTAATTTTATCATTTGATTGACTGTACTCTACTTCACGCTTTTGGCCGTTAGACTTTGTTTTGTAATTTGATTGGCTGGACTCTTCCTGCTGCTTCTGGGACCCGTTAGACTTTGTTTTGTAATTTGATTGGCTGGACTCTTCCTGCTGCTTCTGAGACCCGTTAGACTTTGTTTTGTAATTTGATTGGCTGGACTTTTCCTCCTGATTCTGAGACCCGTTAGACTTTGTTTTGTAATTTGATTGGCTGGACTCTTCCTGCTGCTTCTGGGACCCGTTAGACTTTGTTTTGTAATTTGATTGGCTGGACTCTTCCTGCTGCTTCTGAGATCCGTTAGACTTTGTTTTGTAATTTGATTGGCTGGACTTTTCCTCCTGATTCTGAGACCCGTTAGACTTTGTTTTGTAATTTGATTGGCTGGACTCTTCCTGCTGCTTCTGAGACCCGTTAGACTTTGTTTTGTAATTTGATTGGCTGGACTCTTCCTGCTGCTTCTGGGACCCGTTAGACTTTGTTTTGTAATTTGATTGGCTGGACTTTTCCTCCTGATTCTGAGACCCGTTAGACTTTGTTTTGTAATTTGATTGGCTGGACTTTTCCTGCTGCTTCTGGGACCCGTTAGACTTTGTTTTGTAATTTGATTGGCTGGACTCTTCTTGCTGCTTCTGAGACCCGTTAGACTTTGTTTTGTAATTTGATTGGCTGGACTCTTCCTGCTGCTTCTGAGACCCGTTAGACTTTGTTTTGTAATTTGATTGGCTGGACTCTTCCTGCTGCTTCTGGGACCCGTTAGACTTTGTTTTGTAATTTGATTGCCTGGACTCTTCCTGCTGCTTCTGAGACCCGTTAGACTTTGTTTTGTAATTTGATTGACTGTATTCTTCTTCCCGCTTTTGGTCGTTAGACTTAATTTTATCATTTGATTGACTGTACTCTACTTCACGCTTTTGGCCGTTAGAGTTTGTTTTATAATTTGATTGGCTGGACTCTTCTTCCCGCTTTTGGCCGTTAGACTTAATTTTATCATTTGATTGACTGTACTCTACTTCACGCTTTTGGCCGTTAGACTTTGTTTTATAATTTGACTGGCTGGACTCTTCTTCCCGCTTTTGGCCGTTAGACTTTGTTTTGTAATTTGATTGGCTGGACTCTTCCTGCTGCTTCTGAGACCCGTTAGACTTTGTTTTGTAATTTGATTGGCTGGACTCTTCTTGCTGCTTCTGAGATCCGTTAGACTTTGTTTTGTAATTTGATTGGCTGGACTTTTCCTCCTGATTCTGAGACCCGTTAGACTTTGTTTTGTAATTTGATTGGCTGGACTCTTCCTGCTGCTTCTGGGACCCGTTAGACTTTGTTTTGTAATTTGATTGGCTGGACTCTTCCTGCTGCTTCTGAGACCCGTTAGACTTTGTTTTGTAATTTGATTGACTGTATTCTTCTTCCCGCTTTTGGCCGTTAGACTTAATTTTATCATTTGATTGACTGTACTCTACTTCACGCTTTTGGCCGTTAGAGTTTGTTTTATAATTTGATTGGCTGGACTCTTCTTCCCGCTTTTGGCCGTTAGACTTAATTTTATCATTTGATTGACTGTACTCTACTTCACGCTTTTGGCCATTAGACTTTGTTTTATAATTTGATTGGCTGGACTCTTCCTGCTGCTTCTGAGATCCGTTAGACTTTGTTTTGTAATTTGATTGGCTGGACTTTTCTTGCTGCTTCTGAGACCCGTTAGACTTTGTTTTGTAATTTGATTGGCTGGACTCTTCCTGCTGCTTCTGGGACCCATTAGACTTTGTTTTGTAATTTGATTGGCTGGACTCTTCCTGCTGCTTCTGGGACCCGTTAGACTTTGTTTTGTAATTTGATTGGCTGGACTCTTCCTGCTGCTTCTGAGATCCGTTAGACTTTGTTTTGTAATTTGATTGGCTGGACTTTTTCTCCTGATTCTGAGACCCGTTAGACTTTGTTTTGTAATTTGATTGGCTGGACTCTTCCTGCTGCTTCTGGGACCCGTTAGACTTTGTTTTGTAATTTGATTGGCTGGACTCTTCCTGCTGCTTCTGAGATCCGTTAGACTTTGTTTTGTAATTTGATTGGCTGGACTTTTCCTCCTGATTCTGAGACCCGTTAGACTTTGTTTTGTAATTTGATTGGCTGGACTCTTCCTGCTGCTTCTGAGACCCGTTAGACTTTGTTTTGTAATTTGATTGGCTGGACTCTTCCTGCTGCTTCTGGGACCCGTTAGACTTTGTTTTGTAATTTGATTGGCTGGACTTTTCCTGCTGCTTCTGGGACCCGTTAGACTTTGTTTTGTAATTTGATTGGCTGGACTCTTCCTGCTGCTTCTGGGACCCGTAAGACTTTGTTTTGTAATTTGATTGGCTGGACTCTTCCTGCTGCTTCTGAGACCCGTTAGACTTTGTTTTGTAATTTGATTGACTGTATTCTTCTTCCCGCTTTTGGTCGTTAGACTTAATTTTATCATTTGATTGACTGTACTCTACTTCACGCTTTTGGCCGTTAGAGTTTGTTTTATAATTTGATTGGCTGGACTCTTCTTCCCGCTTTTGGCCGTTAGACTTAATTTTATCATTTGATTGACTGTACTCTACTTCACGCTTTTGGCCGTTAGACTTTGTTTTGTAATTTGACTGGCTGGACTCTTCTTCCCGCTTTTGGCCGTTAGACTTTGTTTTGTAATTTGATTGGCTGGACTCTTCTTGCTGCTTCTGAGATCCGTTAGACTTTGTTTTGTAATTTGATTGGCTGGACTTTTCCTCCTGATTCTGAGACCCGTTAGACTTTGTTTTGTAATTTGATTGGCTGGACTTTTCCTCCTGATTCTGAGAGCCGTTAGACTTTGTTTTGTAATTTGATTGGCTGGACTCTTCCTGCTGCTTCTGAGACCCGTTGGACTTTGTTTTATAATTTGATTGGCTCTCTTCTTCCCGCTTTTGGCCGTTAGACTTTGTTTTGTAATTTGATTGGCTGGACTCTTCCTGCTGCTTCTGGGACCCGTTAGACTTTGTTTTGTAATTTGATTGGCTGGACTCTTCCTGCTGCTTCTGGGACCCGTTAGACTTTGTTTGGTAATTTGATTGGCTGGACTCTTCCTGCTGCTTCTGAGACCCATTAGACTTTGTTTTGTAATTTGATTGGCTGGACTTTTCCTGCTGCTTCTGGGATCCGTTAGACTTTGTTTTGTAATTTGATTGGCTGGACTTTTCCTCCTGATTCTGAGACCCGTTAGACTTTGTTTTGTAATTTGATTGGCTGGACTCTTCCTGCTGCTTCTGAGACCCGTTAGACTTTGTTTTGTAATTTGATTGGCTGGACTCTTCCTGCTGCTTCTGGGACCCGTTAGACTTTGTTTTGTAATTTGATTGGCTGGACTTTTCCTGCTGCTTCTGGGACCCGTTAGACTTTGTTTTGTAATTTGATTGGCTGGACTCTTCCTGCTGCTTCTGGGACCCGTTAGACTTTGTTTTGTAATTTGATTGGCTGGACTCTTCCTGCTGCTTCTGAGACCCGTTAGACTTTGTTTTGTAATTTGATTGACTGTATTCTTCTTCCCGCTTTTGGTCGTTAGACTTAATTTTATCATTTGATTGACTGTACTCTACTTCACGCTTTTGGCCGTTAGAGTTTGTTTTATAATTTGATTGGCTGGACTCTTCTTCCCGCTTTTGGCCGTTAGACTTAATTTTATCATTTGATTGACTGTACTCTACTTCACGCTTTTGGCCGTTAGACTTTGTTTTGTAATTTGACTGGCTGGACTCTTCTTCCCGCTTTTGGCCGTTAGACTTTGTTTTGTAATTTGATTGGCTGGACTCTTCTTGCTGCTTCTGAGATTCGTTAGACTTTGTTTTGAAATTTGATTGGCTGGACTTTTCCTCCTGATTCTGAGACCCGTTAGACTTTGTTTTGTAATTTGATTGGCTGGACTCTTCCTGCTGCTTCTGGGACCCGTTAGACTTTGTTTTGTAATTTGATTGGCTGGACTCTTCCTGCTGCTTCTGAGACCCGTTAGACTTTGTTTTGTAATTTGATTGACTGTATTCTTCTTCCCGCTTTTGGCCGTTAGACTTAATTTTATCATTTGATTGACTGTACTCTACTTCACGCTTTTGGCCGTTAGAGTTTATTTTATAATTTGATTGGCTGGACTTTTCTTCCCGCTTTTGGCCGTTAGACTTAATTTTATCATTTGATTGACTGTACTCTACTTCACGCTTTTGGCCATTAGACTTTGTTTTATAATTTGATTGGCTGGACTCTTCCTGCTGCTTCTGAGATCCGTTAGACTTTGTTTTGTAATTTGATTGGCTGGACTTTTCTTGCTGCTTCTGAGACCCGTTAGACTTTGTTTTGTAATTTGATTGGCTGGACTCTTCCTGCTGCTTCTGGGACCCGTTAGACTTTGTTTTGTAATTTGATTGGCTGGACTCTTCCTGCTGCTTCTGAGATCCGTTAGACTTTGTTTTGTAATTTGATTGGCTGGACTTTTCCTCCTGATTCTGAGACCCATTAGACTTTGTTTTGTAATTTGATTGGCTGGACTCTTCCTGCTGCTTCTGGGACCCGTTAGACTTTGTTTTGTAATTTGATTGGCTGGACTCTTCCTGCTGCTTCTGAGACCCGTTGGACTTTGTTTTATAATTTGATTGGCTCTCTTCTTCCCGCTTTTGGCCGTTAGACTTTGTTTTGTAATTTGATTGGCTGGACTCTTCCTGCTGCTTCTGGGACCCGTTAGACTTTGTTTTGTAATTTGATTGGCTGATGGACTCTTCCTGCTGCTTCTGGGACCCGTTAGACTTTGTTTTGTAATTTGATTGGCTGGACTCTTCCTGCTGCTTCTGGGATCCGTTAGACTTTGTTTTGTAATTTGATTGGCTGGACTTTTCCTCCTGATTCTGAGACCCGTTAGACTTTGTTTTGTAATTTGATTGGCTGGACTTTTCCTGCTGCTTCTGGGACCCGTTGGACTTTGTTTTATAATTTGATTGGCTCTCTTCTTCCCGGTTTTGGCCGTTAGACTTTGTTTTGTAATTTGATTGGCTGGACTCTTCCTGCTGCTTCTGAGACCCGTTAGACTTTGTTTTATAATTTGATTGGCTGTATTCTTCTTCCCGCTTTTGGCCGTTAGACTTAATTTTATCATTTGATTGACTGTACTCTACTTCACGCTTTTGGCCGTTAGACTTTGTTTTGTAATTTGATTTGCTGGACTCTTCCTCCTGCTTCTGAGACCCGTTAGACTTTGTTTTGTAATTTGATTGGCTGGACTCTTCCTGCTGCTTCTGGGACCCGTTGGACTTTGTTTCATAATTTGATTGGCTCTCTTCTTCCCGCTTTTGGCCGTTAGACTTTGTTTTGTAATTTGATTGGCTGGACTCTTCCTGCTGCTTCTGAGACCCGTTAGACTTTGTTTTGTAATTTGATTGACTGTATTCTTCTTCCCGCTTTTGGCCGTTAGACTTAATTTTATCATTTGATTGACTGTACTCTACTTCACGCTTTTGGCCGTTAGAGTTTGTTTTATAATTTGATTGGCTGGACTCTTCTTCCCGCTTTTGGCCGTTAGACTTTGTTTTGTAATTTGATTTGCTGGGCTCTTCCTCCTGCTTCTGAGACCCGTTAGACATTGTTTTGTAATTTGATTGGCTGGACTCTTCCTGCTGCTTCTGAGATCCGTTAGACTTTGTTTTGTAATTTGATTGACTGTATTCTTCTTCCCGCTTTTGGCCGTTAGACTTAATTTTATCATTTGATTGACTGTACTCTACTTCACGCTTTTGGCCATTAGACTTTGTTTTATAATTTGATTGGCTGGACTCTTCCTGCTGCTTCTGAGATCCGTTAGACTTTGTTTTGTAATTTGATTGGCTGGACTCTTCCTGCTGCTTCTGAGATCCGTTAGACTTTGTTTTGTAATTTGATTGGCTGGACTCTTCCTGCTGCTTCTGGGACTCGTTAGACTTTGTTTTGTAATTTGATTGGCTGGACTCTTCCTGCTGCTTCTGGGACCCGTTAGACTTTGTTTTGTAATTTGATTGGCTGGACTCTTCCTGCTGCTTCTGGGACCCGTTGGACTTTGTTTTATAATTTGATTGGCTCTCTTCTTCCCGCTTTTGGCCGTTAGACTTTGTTTTGTAATTTGATTGGCTGGACTCTTCCTGCTGCTTCTGAGACCCGTTAGACTTTGTTTTATAATTTGATTGGCTGTATTCTTCTTCCCGCTTTTGGCCGTTAGACTTAATTTTATCATTTGATTGACTGTACTCTACTTCACGCTTTTGGCCGTTAGACTTTGTTTTGTAATTTGATTGGCTGGACTCTTCCTGCTGCTTCTGGGACCCGTTAGACTTTGTTTTGTAATTTGATTGACTGTATTCTTCTTCCCGCTTTTGGCCGTTAGACTTAATTTTATCATTTGATTGACTGTACTCTACTTCACGCTTTTGGCCGTTAGACTTTGTTTTGTAATTTGATTGGCTGGACTCTTCCTGCTGCTTCTGAGACCCATTAGACTTTGTTTTGTAATTTGATTGGCTGGACTCTTCCTGCTGCTTCTGGGATCCGTTAGACTTTGTTTTGTAATTTGATTGGCTGGACTTTTCCTCCTGATTCTGAGACCCGTTAGACTTTGTTTTGTAATTTGATTGGCTGGACTCTTCCTGCTGCTTCTGGGACCCGTTGGACTTTGTTTTGTAATTTGATTGGCTGGACTCTTCCTCCTGCTTTTGAGACCCGTTAGACTTTGTTTTGTAATTTGATTGGCTGGACTCTTCCTGCTGCTTCTGGGACCCGTTAGACTTTGTTTTGTAATTTGATTGGCTGGACTCTTCCTCCTGCTTTTGAGACCCGTTAGACTTTGTTTTGTAATTTGATTGGCTGGACTCTGCCTCCTGCTTTTGAGACCCGTTAGACTTTGTTTTGTAATTTGATTGGCTCTCTTCTTCCTGCTTTTGGGACCCGTTAGACTTTGTTGTTTTGTTGGAATCTGTAGTTGTCTTGCTTCCTGCGAAATTATTATTAGCCTTTTCAGTATTTTTTTTAGATTTTTTAAACTGTTGTAGTATCTTTATTCGGATTTTTGCTAAATTGTTTTTTTTCGAAATGATTCTCTTGGAAGCATTATCTGTTAACCTAGTGGTAGGTTTTGTTTTGGTGTTTGAGGTGTGAGTTTTCGTAGATGTTTTTTTGTCAGCGTCGTCTTTCTCTGAGACAGATGTTGTGTCTTTTTCTTTAAAATCATCATTAGTTTGTTTTGTATCACTTTTCTCAGTCGAATCATAATTAGATTGTTTGTCTGGCCCGTTGTTATCAGATGAATCAGTTTTGGAACCAGAGGTGGTATGTCTGTTAGTCTGAGGCTTATCTTCACTGACATTAGAATCAGTAGATTTATCATTATCTCCGGAAGCTATGTGTTTTCTTTCTACCTTTGAAGATATACTTTTATCGGTAGTAGTTGTGTGTCTATTAATTTTAGATTTTTTTTCGTTGACAGCTGAGTTATCATCTTTGCTAGATTTATTGTCATGACCAGATTGATCATCATTATCTATAGCAGTGTTTTTATTGCGATTACTTTTGTTAATGATTTCAGCGCTGGTGTTTTTAGAAACTTCGGTTGTTTTACCGGTTGATTTATTGATTCCTCTGTCGTTAATGTCATCAGAGTCATCATCACCTTCCGTTTGTCCTTTTACTCGTGGAACTTTGACAGTTTTGGTACGAACTCTATGTTCATTTGTGGTAGCTGTGTCTTTAATCACATCAGTTGACTCATCATCCCTGCTGTTTTCGTCGTCATCATCATCATAAGGAACTTCAAGGCCAGAAGCGCTGCCATTTCTGGATTCTAAAGTTTTTTTAGATTTCGTAACATCTTTTTTGACGAATTTAGATTGTTTTCTGTCGTTATTTCTGAATCTTTCATTAATTAAAACTGAACCTTTTTTAGTTTTCGTAGCGGTTTTCATGTCTATGTCTTCATCATTGCTTCCAGATTTATCAACTTTGCTAGGCTTGCCAGTTGCTTCGTTGTTCGAGCCGTCACCGTTATCAGATCCCTGGCTTCTTTTGTCTTTTTCACTCTTAGATTTTCCATCATCGCCAGATGCACTAGCTACATTGTCATCATCATCATCACAATCTTCATCGCTCGAGTCACCATCATTATAATATCGATATTTTTTACCGTCATATCCAGATAGATCATCATCATCACCATTTCCAGATTTATCTTTTCTATCGACATTAGTTCCATCTCTATTTTTGTTCTTAGATTGTGTTTTTGTATCAACGTTTGTTTTATCAGCTTTATGGCTTCCGTCTTTTGTTGTCGTATTTTTGTCTTTTTTTCCAGCTTTTTCATCCTGGCCAGTTGGTTTATTATCATCATCATCATCATAATCATCACAATCTTCATCGCTCGAGTCATCATCCTTATTAGACCCATATTTTTTACCGGCATTGCTACCGTCTTGACGAGTTTTGTTGGAAACTGTTTTTTCCTTTGGTTCAGTTAATTTACCATCTGTAGAAGCTCCATCATTTTTACTTTCTTTAGAGTTACTTCCATGATCGTTATTTTGTCCTTTTTGTCCTACAGCTTTGTCGGAATCTTTGCCACCGTTTGTTCCAGATTTACGTTCTTTGTCAGACTTGTCAGTTACATCATCCTTTTCATTGCTAGGGGCGTCACCATTTCCAGAGCCTACAATTTTTTTATCTTTTTTGCCACCATTTCCAACCTGGCCAGTTGATTTATTATCATCATCATCATCACAATCTTCATCTCTCGAGTCATCAATATTACTAGATCTATCTTTCTTATCATCTTGATGAGTTTTTTGTCCTACACCTGTGTCAGAATCTTTGCCACCATTTATTTCAGATTTACGTTCTTCATCAGACTTGTTAGTTGCATCGTCCTTTTCATTACTAGGCGCGTCATCATTTCCAGATCCTACAACTTTTTTGTCTTTTTTGACACCATTACTTCCATTTTTTTCACCTTTTCCCGGCTTGCCAGATAAATCATCATCATCACCATTTCCAGATTTATCTTTATTATCGACATTAGTTCCATCTCTATTTTTGTTCTTAGATTCCGTTTTCTTATCAACATATGTTTTATCATCTTTGTTGCTTCCGTCTCTTTTAGTTTCTTTAGTTACTTTTGGTTTACTACTTTCGGTAGTTTCATCGCCACCATTATCAGCATCATCATCACAATCTTCATCGCTCGAGTCATCATCATCATCACAATCTTCATCGCTCGAGTCATCATAATCATCACAATCTCCATCGCTCGAGTCATCAATATTACTAGATCTATCTTTGTTATCGTTACTGCTACCATCTTGATGAGTTTTTTGTCCTACACCTTTGTCAGAATCTTTGCCACCATTTGTTCCAGATGTACGTTCTTTGCCAGACCTGTCAGTTGCATCATCCTTTTCATTGCTAGGGGCGTCACCATTTCCAGATTCTACATTTTTTTTATCTTTTTTGCCACCTTTTCCATCCTGGCCAGTCGATTTATTATCATCATCATCATCATAATCATCACAATCTTCATCACTCGAGTCATCAATATTACTAGATCTATCTTTGTTATCGTTATTGCTACCATCTTGATGAGTTTTTTGTCCTACACCTTTGTCAGAATCTTTGCCACCATTTCCATCCTGGCCAGTTGATTTATTATCATCATCATCATCATAATCATCACAATCTTCATCACTCGAATCATCATCATTATTAGACTCATAATTTTTACCGGCATCGCTACCATCTTGACGAGTTTTGTTGGAAACTGTTGTTTTCTTAGGTTCAGTTAATTTACCATCTGTAGAAGCTCCATCATTTTTACTTTCTTTAGAGTTACTTCCATGATCGTTCTTTTGTCCTTTTTGCCCTACAGCTTTGTCAGTTTTGGTAGAGTTTTGTATTTTTTTATCAACAGATGTTTTATCATCTTTATTGCTTCCGTCTGTTTTTGTATTTTTAGTTTCTGTTTTGTTATTAGTTACTTTTGGTTTATTACTTTCCGCAGTTTCATTTTCACAATTATCATCGTCATTTTTATCACTATCTTTAATTTCATCTTTGCCTGTGTTTTTAACCCCCGAAGATTTTTCAGTTACAATTGTTTCCTCTTTATCATTGCTGACTGCTCCGTCTTTTCCCGAGGTTTTCGTAATCACTGTTGTTTTTTCAATAACACTTGCTTTTGCGGGTTGCGAAGTTTCATCGTTATCTTCACCATTAACATCTGTTTCATCATCTTTTTCTGTACCCTTTTTAATTTTCTCAACAGTACTATCTTGTTTGTCTTTATTTTTTTTATCCTTTTCAGTGCGTTCGATCACCGTAGTTTTTTTAGTTACTATTGATTGACCGTTTTTAGTGGTTTCCTTATCATCAGTGCTATCAGACTCATCATCTGTTCCCCTTGTTTTCTTAACCACGGTGGTTTTTTCAATAACAATTGGTTTACCGGGTTTGGTAGTATCATCGTCATCGTTACCATTGACGTCTGATCCATCATCTTTTCCCGAACCATTTTTAATTTTGTCTTTTTTGTCGTCATCTCTTCCATCTTTATCAGTTTTTTTATTCACTGTGTTTTTGTCAGTCACAGTCGATTTATCGTTTTTGGTAGTTTCTTCAACGTTTCTGTCAATGGGTCGAGACTTGTCATCAGTTCCTGAACCTTTTTTATTTTTCTCAACAATTTTATCTTTGCTGCCGTTATTTTTACCATCTTGATCAGTTTTTTTATTCACTGTAGTTTTGTCAATCACAGTAGATTTACCGTTTTTGGTAGTTTCGTCATCGTTTTTGTCAATGGGCCGAGACTTGTCATCAGTTCCCGAACCTTTTTTATTTTTCTCAACAATTTTATCTTTGCTGCCGTTATCTTTACCATCTTGATCAGTTTTTTTATTCACTGTAGTTTTGTCAATCACAGTAGGTTTACCGTTTTTAGTAGTTTCGTCATCGCCTTTGTCAATGGGCCCAGATTTATAATCAGTTCGCGAACCTTTTTTATTTTTTTCAAAAGTTTTATCTTTGTTGCCGTTATTTTTTCCATCTTTTTCAGACTTGTTGATCACCGTAGTTTTGTCGGTAACGATTGACTTGTCGTTTTTGGTTTTTCCATCACTATCTTTTGCAGTGGTGTCAGAGCCGTCATCTTTTCTAAAATCTTTGTTTATGTTACCAATTGTTTTACCATTGTTGTCGTTCTCTTTTCCATCTTTATCAGTTTTTGTAATTACTGTAGTTTTATCAATCACTATGGTTTTACCAGGTCTGGTAGGTCCATTACCACTGATGTCTGCCCCATCATTACTTCCAGTTATTTTTGTAATTTTTGTCGAAGTGTTATCTATTCTTCCGTTATTCTTACTTTGTTTGTTAGTGTGTTTAGGTAGCCCAGTGTTATCTATAATACCTTCATTGATATTTCTACTAGTACCACTATTGTCACTATCTGGGTGAGTTGCGGGGTGTTTTCCTGTTAAATGTTTGTTGATCACAGTTGTAGTGCCAACATTTTTAGTCGTACCATCAAGACCGGGTGTCTTAGTGTCATGTCTTGATAAAAGACCTTTATCTATTATGATATCAGAAGCATCTCCACTAGTACCTTCATAGTCATCATCAATAGGTGTCAAAAGTGGTAAAGGTGTCAGAGGTACAAATGCCAGCGTTTCGTCAATTACTACTTCAGTATTATCGTTATTGGGAACATTGTCTACTGGAATTGTACTAACCGGAACTGTACTAACCGGAACTGTACTAACCGGAATTTTACTAACCGGAATTGTGCTAACCGGAATTGTACTAACCGGAATTGTGCTAACCGGAATTGTACTAACCGGGACGACACGATTAAAACCTGGATTCCTACCAAATATTGTAGTTGGACCTGTCTCATCAATGTCGGGTATATAGCTTAGTCCTGTGCCGAAACCGCCATGTCGATAGTAGCTAGGTCGCCTGCTGTGTCCATTTGGATACCTATTTAATCCTGGAACAATTCTTGCAGGAATGACGTATTCAGGAGCAATTTCTCCGTAACTCCCATCATCAACTAGTGCTGATGAAGGATTAGCCATATAAGAACCAGTCGCGCCATCATAATACCTTATTTCAGGATCAGGTGCTACGTATACAGGCCCTCTATTACTGGGAACGGGATGGTAACGAGCAGGGGTAATTCCGTAACCATTAGGTACAGCTCCGTGTTTCAAAAGTTCTTGTGCTTGAGCTAAAATGTCAGTGAGATATGCATTTTCATCTTCGATCTCATATTGTTCAGTGTTACGTCCTACATTGACAAAATCTCTATTTACGTATTTGCCAGCAACATGTGCTTGGCTTGCATGTACAGGGTAGCTGGCTGCCCCACGCACACGATTCAGGAGTCGATTTAAATAATCGCTTGAATGTGAATGGTATGCATTTCTAGGTACATATTTAATATTATCAGCAGGGACTAAAATTCCGTTTATATATTTTCCAGAAGGATGACCTTGGTGTCCATGGCCACCAATATGGTGAGGTTTGTGGAATACTCGCTTCAGAACTTTACTCAGACTTCCGGTGTCATCAGCACCCTGGTATCCAGAATCATGAGCAACAATTCTATTTACATATTGTCCAGAATTAGCTCCTTGGTTTTCAATACCACTTGTGTATTCATTAGTATTAATTCCTTGTCTAAAAACTTGGCTGAAATCCTCGTTTACATTAGAATTATCATATGCAGATTCACTTGCAACAGTTTCTCTAACATATTCTCCTGAATTTGTCTCTTGATTTGAGTTATCAATTCCATGATTATAATTTATGTACTCAGCAGAATTAGACCCTTGCTGATGGTCAGACCCTCTAAGCAACTGTTCACTATTTTGACCATGGATCCAGACCCTGTTTCCATGTCCTCCAGAATGACTATCTAAATGTTCAGTATGACTATTGGAACCACCATGATTTCCAGTGTGACTTCCTGAGTTTCCGCTTTGGTCATTGAGTGATCCGTCTTGATTGTTATCGTTCAGGAAACCTGAAAGAATGAGAAATACGTCAATACACTATACTAGGCGCCAAAACCAAAATAGTAAGAAAGAAAGAAAGAAAAATGTTTATTTGGACGCAGTTCGTGAAACACAAAATTAATAAAATAAAAAATAATGTTTCAGACAACAATAGTGTGTGCCTCACGGCTGCGCCAGAAAGGTTCATTTCAGCATTAATGCCAGACAGATGCTGTCTGACGCTGGTTTTCTAATGAACCCTTAGGGAAAAAGTGACGGGGAGTACACACAGTTTCAACATACCTAATACATACTTATAAATAAATAAATAAACTAGTAATCTCGTACTATATCATGACAAATACAAATAAGACAAAAAAAAAAAACAAAAAAAAAACAACAGTCACAGCAAAACCTGTAGTACGAAAATAATTATGTTTATTTACGGTAAAAATAACGCTGAGAATTAAACGAAAAAAAAAAATCAAGTTGGGGGAACGTATGCATCACATCCAAGCAAAACGGCCATCGCTCAGAATAATGCTAAGCCCTATACGAGACGGAGCACCAGTGCTGGTCACAAAATCAGTGATCTTATACGGAAACCTGCCAATGTTAAGTGGGACTGGGCCGGGCATGTCTAATCAGGTTAAACTACGCTTGCCGCGGTTAGTCCGTGGATGGAAGACCATCTTTACATACCGAGACCCCTCCGTGCCTCGGAAAGCACCTTAAACCGTTGGTCCCGGCTGTCATTCGTGGATGTTTGACAGTCGTTACGGGTAGTCAGGAGCCCGAAAGTCTGACAACCAGTCTTACCAAGACGTATCGTATTACCCAATAACTGGGTTGTGGAGGTCAGATAGGCAGTCGCTCCATGTAAAATACTGGTATTCAGCTGCATCCGGTTAGACTGGAAACCGACCCCAACATAGTTGGGAAAAAGGCTAAACAGTCGATGAGTCCTGCCACCATATTACTCAAACTTTAAGGCTTACCTTCATATCCGCTCCCGCTGTTGTCCTCACTATAAGCTGAATTTGAATTGGACTGCTGCAATTCTTCATTTTCCTCATCAGAGCTCGACTGGGACTTCCAATATACTGAAGTTCCATCTTGCTGTGAGGTTTCTGGAAAAAAAATTAAATTAGAACCGTTGGCAGATTTTTGGGCTTTTCATGACAATCTAGAGCCAGCGCTATAATTGCGTATCAAACTATCAATCTGAATCATTTTGAAGTCTTCCTCAACAACTCATTCTATCACCCCAAAACCCTTTTTAACTTGTGGCGGCATCTACATCGCTAGATGCGAACTATGCATCATACTGACGTCACGCAAAATCCTGCATCGCGCAAGCAGAGTTTAACGTGCAATTAGTATGACGGCGCGACGGTAGCGCCACCTTCAATTTCTAGACGAGAATGACAGATTAAATATTGTCATTCTGGCGGAACGTCAAACGGGCAACCATCTTGTGACGCACTTTTTCAATGGAGCTTGACTGAGGTTGCACGTCATCGACGAATCGCCTTTAATCTGCGTCAAATTACGTTTATACAAGTGTTAATCGATTTGGAATGATTAAAAAAGTGTGTGAGAATCTAATTCTGCCTTTATTCTTGATCTTACCTGCCCATATACCCACGCAAGATGGACCCGCCTAATGAATAGAATTGCCGTTAAGTATATATAAATATACAACGTCCCGACATCAATCGTCGGGCAATAGTCCACTAGACACTACACCCGTCTGCACCCTGATTGCGTAACACACTATCAATCTAATCTGAATCATTTTGAAGGATATCGTTAATCCATTGCTTCGTATGTTCGAGAAATTTGTTTGCTCAGCTACGTAAATAACGCAATGAATGTTGTTGAACTGTCAAAATGAAAACCATTGCTACTGATAGTGTGTTACGCAATTACCCCTCTGATAAAAGCAACACGGAGAGGGACGGATAGAGAAGACTGTAGTTAAAACCTTTATCCAGAATCCAGACAGACGGAAAGACACAAAAATGCAAAAAATCGTTTTTTTCTTATAAGTTCCGTATAGGTTTAAACTGTCAGATGCATTTGGTAAAAATCTGTTATATACACATTACAAACAGACACATCCAATATTTTTTTAATTCTTCTTTTTAATTATTTTATTAAATCAAATTCATATTTACATAATATAAAAAGCTCACAATCTTAATATAATAATATGTACAGTACATATTATATAAAAATGGATGGGAAATAATCACAGGGCATCAAAAAATTCTTCCGCATCGCTGCCAACAGGAAACGTGCCCAAAAGGCTGGCAGCATTGCCACGTTGTAAGTATGGCAATGCTGATTCTTTGGCCATAAATTAGACCAGCCCTATTTTTTTAACCCTACTCTATACATCATACATCAATTTGATAAATCTGTATAGAGTATAGAAGATGAGGAACAAGGTGTAAAGTTCACTCATACTCCATAGAAAAGGGAGGATCCTCCGACCAGACGGGTGTTGTGTCTGGCGGGATTCTGCCCGACGATTGATGTGGAGACGTTGTATAATATATGCTAATTGCGCGGTAAACTCTGCTTGCGCGATGCAGGATTTTGCATAACGTCAGTGTTATGCGTAGTTCGCATGTGGCAATATAGATGGCGCCACAAGTTAACTTTTTATCGATATCCAACGAAGCCGCGGGTGGAAGCGAGTCACAAAATAAATTGGAATCAGGGCAGAAAGATTCAGATAGATCTCAAAATCTATTTAAATTAGCAGACGTATGTGCAGTTTTCTTCTACCGACTGTACTTTGGCTGACGAATTGAATAAAACTGACGAATCGATCAAAGCTGGCAAACACTGGAAACTATCGAGTTAACGCAACTGTCTAATCGGTAAAACTGACGAATCAGTGAAACTGACTAATCAAACTGGCGAAATAAATAAACTGACGACTGAGGGAAACTGACCAGTGATACGCGGACACAGAATAGTTAGGTAATAGTGTTAGGTGTCGTAGGTTATGGAAGAAAACAACCGGTTCGGGACGCTAATAGGTACTGACTTTATTTTGTAAAAATAACAACTACTTATACTTAATCTTATAATAACAAAATACACTAAGGGTCACTTGAAAACCTTACGATATTATTGCCCAGTCAGGGCAGAGCGCGTAACCCAATCAGTGCACAACACGATAGCCTGTGGTTCGCTGAGCTCCCAACAGGGGCACTGCTATCGCGGTGGCGGTAGCAGGCGCTAGGGCTAAGGGCTCCACGGTCGGTCAATCGGCGGGGCGCGCGGCGCGCTGCGGCGTTCGAGTTAATGATAATGATGCAGCTACAATAGTACTACGTACAGAACGGATACTCCCTTCCCCGCACGAATATCAGATACCGCACCTCATTCGGTATTCGTCGCCGACTCTTTAGCAAGGGCGCTCGCAATCGTAATAACCACAGCGCTCTCGCTGTATTGCTGACACGAACACACGATTTGAGTTTTAGGTAATTACGATGGTTGAACATTGTTATGCTTTCCGAATTTGTATTTACATAAACTGTTTGTAAGATTTCGCATTTTTAATACCATGCGATCGAATAACCGATTATTTAGAGATAAGTAATTTTTTAAACGAAAATATTTTAGTGTTTTTATTTCATTACGAACCCGACTATATAAATAAACAATTGAACTACAAGGTTACTTTATAATAATGCACACGTTCGGGCAGCGCCGTCGTCGTTCGGAAGCAAATCGCTTTTCGCGCCATTTTTTACGCTACGCACGACAGCCAACCCTACTAGAGTTCACGCACACATTTGCACGTGTACAAACGTCATTTGTTTATGTAGTAGTAGTAATAGGTTATTATTTTGTGAGCGTTGTATGAAGTGTCCGGGGTGTGACGCGGACTCGATTACACAAAATAACACTAACCTGCTGTTCTTGAATTGCTGTACCGCTGGTCGGATTCCTGGGAGTGTTGTTCTCGAGATTCCGACTTGGTCAACTTTTCATCATCCTCCTTGGAGACGCCAACGTCTGAGCCTGTACTGCTGCTTCTTTTGTTCCCAGATTCGCTTGAAATGCCTCGTGGATGGCGCAGGTTCAGCGCTGTGGACGTTTGAATTGTAAGTTTGAAGGTTTTTTTATGGGTGCACAGATAAAATATTAAGTTGATATATTGAAAAAAATGTGCTTGTTCTTTATAGTAGGTAATAGATAACACGGGCTGGTGTACGCAACTCCACGTCAATGTGCGTATTTTGCGTACTTCTTTATGGTAATAGGGATTTAATATTTTGTTAGGGTGCGTCCAAATCTGGCGAATGTGCCGCGAATGTGCAGCTCGCGAGCCGTTTGCGAGCTGCCCGCGAGCTGCGCGCGTGCATTTTTGTTCGTGCGCCGCTCCTGCGCTGCTCGCACGCAGTTCGCGTGCGACCTAAGCGCCGTACGCGATCAGCACGCGGGCGGCGCGTTAGCGGCTCGCGTCTTCCTTCCGCCCGCGCCTCAAGCCGTGCGAGAATTGAGTGCGCGCAGATCGCGCGCCGCGCGCACGCCTTTATACGAGCCTTGCATGAGTTGCGCTAAAGAGGCGCACCAACACATTGCCGTGACTGCACGCGCGCAGCTCGCGGGCAGCTCGCAAACGGCTCGCGAGCTGCACATTCGCGGCGCATTCGCCAGATGTGGACGCACCCTTAGATAATATGTTTTTTAACTATATAGCCTTTTTTTTCGGGGGGAAACCTTCAAAAGGCACAAGGTCTTGGTTCGTAAGGTCGGGGAGTGTGGGATTTTTGCTTCGCTAAAACCACTCCGGTGATCACCATCAGTACATAGGGGTTGGCCCGGTTCCTTTAAAAGACCAATTCCGGAACCCCCCCGTGCAACACCTGTAAGGCACATCCCTGGAGTCACTTGGTGGGCGGACTGAGTCCCCACTCCGTGCGCCCGCGACCCTTAAGGTCCACTTACCTTCGACGTATTAGGCGCCAAGGCGGTTGCTACCACCCCGACGCCTCCTTCTAACTAAGTATATGGCCTAACATCCTATAAAAGGAATACACGTTCCAAAGAATTTTTCTCGATACAAAAAAAAAACAAATCAAGACGTCGGGCTGCTACCGAAAAATTCCTGTTCGAAAAACCTAATAACACTATGCCCGACCCGGGAATCGAACCCAGCTGGCCTCATGCACACCAGTAGGGCTTGCGACCACTAGACCAACGGGTCTAGCTGATGAACGGGCCAAAGTGTTACCTACAGTGACGTGCATTGCATATAGGCATATAAGCAGTGCCTACCTCGATATATCAACATAAGCCTGTCAATTACCTTTTAGTGTGTGTACCCCACAATTAAGAAACTCACTAAATTATCGTACCTGACAAAAAACAAAATCTTCATACAAACACGCGCGGCAGTAGGCAGTCGCCGGACGGCCTACTCGGCTCCCGTACTATTCGCACATTGTCATTGGTCTTTACTCGTTCAATTTAATACGACAAAATTAAAAATACGTACGTCTCACGCGTAATACCATAACGTTCGACCTTCGCAATTTATCACCCTTAAGTAGGCATACCTACTCAAATAACCACACTTTTGACCTCACTTTTTTTTCTGATTAGTGACCGCGTTTGTCTAGACTAGACCGGCCTAGTGCCTACCTATTCTGAAAACCAATGCACGCCACTGGTTACCTATTGGGTTTTTCGATCAGGAATTTCTCAGGGAGTCCACTAAATTAATCGTTAGTGAAAACACAGGCGATAAACCAATAACCTCATCCATCACTTTCCATCAGGCGTGATCGCGGTCAAGAGGGCCCATTCAATATTAAAAAATAAAAGAAGGAGACTTACCTGTCAAACCATCGATGGCCACTAGTGCCTGAGGAAGAAAAAAAACATGTTTTTAAATAAAGAAGCAATCCTTATACACAGTATAATATAAAACAAAGTCGCCATGTATGTACCTACGCGCATAACTTCCAAATGACTACACCAAATTGGATAATTCTTTTTTTTGTTGTGTTCGGTATTGCCAGAACAAGGTTTGCATGAAAGAAAATTTTGGAAATTAAAAAAAAAAATTTGCACCCATGCGAAGCTGGGCGGGCCGCCGCCGCTAAGTAAGTACCTAATAATATTTTTTTTTACAAAAAAAACAACGGACTTTCAAAAAAAAACACTACAAAGTGATAAATAACTTTAATTTCGGTTGTCGGTGTCGGTGGTTCCGCATTTTCATACACCGACTTCCGAAATTAAAGTTATTTAAACTTTATAGTTTTTTTTGAAGTCGGTTGTTTTTTTTTTTTGTAAAAATAAAATATTTTTCACTTTTTAGTTGTAGGTAGATACCTACCCCACACAAATTCAATTAACACTAGTGCATTGAAGACACCGACTAGAAGAATCATCAAAATTCGCATAGAAATGCCGGAGATGCAGTACGTTTATGCATATAACTTCGTACATAAGAATAATTACCTTATGTATTATATACTAGAACCTTCCTGAAAGTATGTAGATCACACTAATGAAAGAATTATCAAAATCGGTTCAGCAGTTTTTGAGATAATCGCGGACATACAAACATACATACATACATACACACATACATACATACATATGGGTCGAATACAGAACCTCCTTTTTTAAAGTCGGTTAAAAATATGACTTTGCTTCACCGCCCTTAGGTTGAATGTCACTTGCACATCATAAAACGAAGATGTCTATTTGGCAATGCGTTTCAACCTTAGTGAAACAGTCTACCGGGAATTGTCAAAAGGTCGACCAGATACAATCAGTAATGGAGATATCTCGCAAATCAACCTATAATGTTCCCACTGCTGGGACACAGGCCTCCTCTCTGTAAGTGGGAGTGGGCCGTAATCCACCTCGCGGGCCCAGTGCGGGTTGGTAAACGCCACATGTCTTCGATTTTTTGGTTCTAAGACATGCCGGTTTCCTCACGATGTGTTCCCTCACCGTTTTGAGAGCAGTGGTGATGAAATAATTTACACAAAGTAAAGCGCCTGTCTGGGTTCGAACCTACGACCCACAACTTGTAAGTCGGGGTCGTTGCCTGCTCTTGCTCCATAAACAATACTAGTATTTACTATTCAGCTGCATCCCGTGGCTAAAAAATAACAGCCGCACAGGTCGATCGAACAGGTTAAGCTACGCTTGCCGCGGTTGGTCTGTGGATGGGTGACCATCTTTACATATCGAGACCCCTCCGTGCCTCGGAAAGTATTACCTAAGCCGTTGGTCCCGGCTGTCATTCGCGGATCTTTGACAGTCGTTACGGGTTGTCAGAAGCCCGAAAGTCTGACAACTAGTCTTACCAAGGGGTATCGTATTACCCAGTAACTGGGTTGTGGAGGTCAGATAGGCAGTCGCTCCATTTAAAATACTGGTATTCAGCTGCATCCGGTTAGACTGGAAGCCGACCCCAACATAGTTGGGAAAAGGCTAGGCGGATTGAGGTAACGCCCTACGTTGAAGCTATTTACCCCTCACACAACACACACTCCGCACACCCAACACACTCAGATTAATGTAAAAAATAACCGACTTCAAAAAAAAACACTACAAAGTGAAAAATAACTTTAATTTCGGAAGTCGGTCTCGTTGATTCCGCATTTTCGTTTTTTGACACCGACTTCCGAAATTAAAGTTATTTTTCATTCACTTTGTAGGTAGTGTTTTTTTTTTGAAGTCGGTTATTTTTTTTTTGTAAACGAAGATTTTATTTTTCACTTTTTAGTTGTACCTACCCCACACAATTCAATTAACACTAGTGCATTGAAGAATTGAAGACGCCGACTAGAAGAATCATCACAATTCGCATACAAATGCCGGAGATGCAGTACATTTATGCATATAACTTCGTACATAAGAATAATTACGTAATATATAGATACTAAAACCTTCCTGAAAGTATGTAGATCATATTAATGAAAGAATTATCATAATCGGTTCATTAGTTTTTGAGAAAATCGCTGACATACATACATACGGGTCGAATACAAAACCTCCTTTTTTGAAGTCGGTTAAAAAATGTAATAAATTCAAGAAAATAAGAGTAATTCTGTAAGTTGTACAAATAGCCAAAACTATGGAAGTGCGGAGTCTCCTATTAACACAGGCGTCATCATGCTTAAAAGGAGGCTTTAATCATAAACTAATTTATACTAGTTGGTACAGAAATAAACATTTTGCATTTTGTATTTGAATGCATTATGCATCCCAAAACGTCTAGTAATGAATTTAGAATATATTTTTAACACTTACCACGACTAGTGAAACAACGAACCACTTCATTTTTGGAAATGATTTACTAAATTAGTTGCGCATTTAGTTTTTATATCAAGTACAACGCGACGTAAGACCTGCCATAATTATTTGTCTAGAACCAAGCTGTATCAACACAACCCATGAAATATAGTCGAAATTACACCAATTTGAATTACTTTATGTATAATTCATGTTTTGTAATTCTTGTTGATTTTTCGTAAAAGTTAATATATGGACTCTTTTGTATTCGATTTGTATGAAAATAATCCGTCTTGTTTTTCAAAAATTTCTTTTGTTTTATGTTTGTGTTTCCCGTGCGTTTCCGTTCTTAGGTATAATGTGAATTGCACATTTATAACCGAACATCAACCGTAATAGGATCACTTGAATGGGCTTTGAAGGGCCGTGGCATACCTACTGTCCACCATTTTGTTCTTTTTTTCAAAATGGCGGCCACATTTGAAACCTATAGGTATAAATCGATAGCTGACATAAATGCAAATAGAAAACATAATAAAACGAAAGTACAGGGGGCCTAAAAAGGCCACTTTGGCAGAATCGTAAAAGGATAATCATAATAAAAGTCGTAAAATGGTCACAAACTGACAATTCATAATATCTATTATTTCTCATTAAAGCAATTCGTATTTTGTGGAACATTTTACGAATCTCCATACAAAACTGACAAACAAATGAATTGCGTGATATGAAATTGTACGCAAATAATATTATGAATTTTCAGTATTCGCGCGTTTTTTTTTTGTTCATTTTTTTTTTATATTCTACTCGTGGTGGCCAGTTTTCGATCAATTTACCTATTTTTAAGTGCAGATCTTAATGGTCGTAAAATAATGTTCGTATCCGATTTTCAATTTATGTTCCAAATTCAAATCACATTTATGACCAGAGGTGCATAATGAAATTCAGTAGTCTATACAATATTAATGCCCTGCTAGACTCCGGTCTTGAATGACTTGCTTTAGGTTAGGTTTGCACAGGTTTGCATGACGTAGGTACATGATTATAATTTTCGAGCAGGTGGTGTGAAATTTAAATTAAAGAAACGTGCTGTACGACCTTGCTTCTTTTGCCAATTTTCATGATTCTAGGTCAACGGAATAAGAAAAAAGTAAGTAATTAGATAGTGATTTATAAATTGCGAGTATTAAAATATGTCGCATAAAAATGGCCGTATTTTTTATTGCGTTGACTTAGAAGCTTCATTTTTTTTAGAGCTCCATGGGACCGTAGGCCTGCGTATTTGATATTGATTTTAACTTGTTACCTCCACGCGTTCCTGAGAAAAAGGGTCTTGACAGACTGACAGACAGTGGGCGAGTTTTATAGTGCCAACTTGTGTTGTATGACTCATTAAATGACTATGGTTGGTTCAGCTGGTAGGCTGCCCTCCCTAGACAAAATCCCTAGCTACGCCAATGCGAATTCCCCTAAGTAACATTACTACAGTAAGACGACCCACTGACCGGTACATGACCTAAAGCGCGGTCACTATCGGACTGCATAGAAAAGAAAGAGAAGCGCAATAACACAACCCTGGTAATTTATTGCAAAATACATGCAAAATATAAAGCAATTATCTATTTACAAAAAATCTATTGTTTGGACAAAAAAATTAAAACACTGGTGCTTTAGTGTGTTGCTTGTAGAATAATCTGACAGAAAATCAGAATGATTGGTACCTATATTAGAATGGTTTTTATTATAAATAGAAAATTTTGAGAGTTAGGTATCTTCATGATTTTTTTCTATCGTATCAAATTGGTCGTATTATGTTTTCAACATACTACCTACCTAGCATATATCCAGAAGAATATCATATATTTTTTTCTGATTCTGTTTACTGTAGTCTGTAGTCAATCATATACTTTTCTTGCTTGTAAACCTTGCGTTATTTGCGTTTAGGTCCTGTCCTGTAATCGCTTGCGACTTCAGTAGCAGAGCATCATGAGAGTCAGTTGAATTCTAGCATTCGGAGCAAAATGTCGTCGTTTTAGACTTAGACTGACTTTTGTTAGACCACTTATTAAAATAAGTCCACGTATTACGGACTAGCTGCGCCCCGCGGTTTCACCCGCGTAAATGTCGATCCCGTGGGAATATCGGGATAAAAACTATCCTATGTCCTTTTCCGGGACTCAAACTATCTCTATACCAAATTTCATCTAAATCGGTTTAGTGGTTTAGGCGTGAAGAAGTAACAAACATATAAACACACACACACACACTCACAAACTTTCACCTTTATAATATTAGTGTGATTATCTATTTACAAAAAATCTATTGTTTGGACAAAAAAATTAAAACACTAGTGATTTAGTATGTTGCTTGTAGAATAATCTGACAGAAAATCAGAATGATTGCATGTAGGTAAGTATATTAAGTTAGTATGGTTTTTATTGTAAAAAGAAAGTTTTTAGAGGTATCTTCATGATTTTTTTTATCGTATCAAATTAAATGTAGGTAAGTATTATGTTTTCAACACACTATCTACCTAGTATATATTCTGAAGAATATCATATATTTTTCTGATTTTGTTTACTGTAGTCGATCATATACTTTTCTTGCTTCTAAACTTGCGTTTTTTGCCTTTAGGTCCTGTTCAGTAGCAGAGCATCATGAGAGTCAGTTGAATTGTAGCAATCGGAGCAAAATGTCGTCGCTTTCGATTTTTAAATATATTGCGATAGAGTACAGACGCCAGCACATCAAGCTACCCGAAACTGTCAAATTTTTCCAATCAACTTTGAACCTTATATTTCAGTGATAAGGTAGAAAATCTATTTAAAAAAAATTGACAGATTGTAGTAGCTTGATGTGCTGGCGTCTGTACATATCTAAACTAAACTATTATCCTAACTCATTATTATAATTAAATTTGTCAGTTTTTTTTTATTTATTTAGATGTATCTACCGGCCTTTCGGGCCCCCGACTTATGGTAATAGAAGGAATTGTGAAACAAAAAAAGGAACCCATAGAGAAGAACGGGCAAGAAACTCTACGGACACTGCTTTAAGGCGCTTACAGGACCTAAACGCAAAAAACGCAAGTTTTAGAAACAATAAAAGTATATGATCGCCTACAGTAAACAAAATCAGAAAAATATATGATATTCTTCAGGATATATGCTAGGTAAGTATATAGTGTGTTGAAAACATAATAACACTTATTTGGTACTATAGAAAAAAATCATGAAGATACCTCTAAAAACTTTATTTTTACAATAAAAACCATAGGTACTAATAGACATACAATCATTATGATTTTTTGTCAGATTATTCTACAAGCAACATACTAAAACTCTAGTGTTTTATTTTTTTAGTCCAAACAATAGATTTTTCGTAAATAGATAATTGCTTCATATTTTGCAATAAATTACGAGTGTTGTGTCATCGCGCTTCTCTTTCTTTTCTATGTTGTCCGACAAAGACCGCGCTTTAGGTCATGTTGTCTTCTTAAATCATAAAATTGTTACAACATATTGGCCAAGTAGTTACATTCATTCATGTTGAAATTAAAAGTAGGTACCTACCTATGATTGTTTACAAATAAAGCCATCAACCTTTCTACATTGAAACGCGCAACTACATCTACATACCTATGTTACAGTCATAGTGATTAAATAGCTATTATACATTGTAGCGGTATCTACAACGCCACATGCGAACAACGCGTCATACTGACGTCACGCAAATCCTGCATCGCGCAAGCAGAGTTTACCGCGCAACTAGCATAGATAATACAACAGCCCGACATGAATCGTAGGGCAGTTGCCCGCCAGACACAACACCCGTCTGGTCGGAGGATCCTCCCTTTTCTATAGGGTATGAGTGACCTTTTCACACCCTGTTCCTCATGCCTCTATAACATAATGACTGGTCATTATATATAATAGCAAAATTGACTAGACAATGTGATAAATGAATCACTTTATCCGGATATTATTCATAATAGCGTGTCAAAGTTAGCCAAAGTAATAAATACGGTCTAACTGACTTATTACCCCTCCCGCTCTTCAATAAATTTTGTTTTATGGCTAGTGAGCGTTAAATTTACTTTATAAATTAAAGTTAAATAACTTTATAACAATGTTAATTAACGTAGAATTATTATCTATAGTTATTACTTTTCAAATAACAGTTAATATTGCTACACATAGGTACCTATAGTTAGGTATGCTTAAGGCAAATTGAAATATAATTTTATAATCTTTACCTATACCTACTTGTTTTATTACATTATCCAAGTCTTCGAAGATATTATATAAAATTGCTAGTTAATGTGATTAATTTTGTGTCAATTATCACTTTATATCTAAATTGAGTAAACATTATAAATAATGGCTAGATAATATATATAATATCCGGATTTATTACTTTGGCTGTAACACCTATATAATTTTAATAACACCTAAGTATCTACCTACAATATAAGTATTTTTGTACAAAAAAAATATTTGTACATCGCAAAGTTGTGCACATTTTTCACGGTAATTAATTATAACGACGTCACTCGGTTGAATATTAATGACAAACATGCGTACTTATAATATACTAGCTTCTGTCCGCGACTTCATCCGCGTGAAATTTCTTTTCCCCCCCGATGCACCCCTTTCGTATCGCACCGCCTCGCGCCTGCCCGCTCTAAGGGCCAAAGCACACACGCTACTTTTAGCATCGGCGATCGGCGATTTAGCTAAAAATAAAACTCTTTTAAAAAAAATAAAAACAACCGACTTCAAAAAAAAAACTACAAAGTGAAAAATAACTTTAACTTCGGAAGTCGGTGTCAAAAAACGAAAATGCGGAACCAACGACAGCGACTTCCGAAATTAAAGTTATTTTTCACTTTGTAGTTTTTTTTTTTTGAAGTCGGTTGTTTTTTTTTTTTTCCTTCCATAATTCCATTAAACATCAAACAAGTTCTTGTTGTTTTTCAACGTTTCTGTCAGTTTCTGTAGAAGTTCTGCTTATCCATTCGTAACATACTGCCATAATGTTTGTAAAGACTGTTAGTGTTTCTTTTAAAAGTACCAATGTGCGAAAATTATCCTCGACATCCACGAAGAACAAAGTAAAATGTATGGAAATAATTAAGTGCGAGTACGCTAGTTACCTATCGTGTCCTATAACACTTCCAATTATTTCACTTCCCTGTGCTATTAATTATATTGCCGTGAATGTCGAAGATAATATATTATCATCACGTTGGAAATTATAAAAAACGCCCATTGAATAAACAATCATTTTCTTTCATTGGCATGAATCGATGTAAAATGAACGCACGCAATACAGATGGCTACAAACGTCAAAATCTTTTAGACAGTTGACATTGGCAGTGACAACATAAACCGAACGCACTTCAGTCAGTTCAGTTCAGGAATAGGAAAGCAAAACAAAACATCTCCAAAACGCAGAATTTAGCATATTATTCAAAAATGACTACGCCTGCCGTACAAAGGTCATCTTGCATATTCTGTAATATAGTTAACAAGTTCGAACCTACGGAAATAATATACGAAGATGACGATGTATGTGTGTTCCCTGATATTAAACCTGCGAGCAAGTTACATCTTTTAATTATACCTAAACATCATATTGAGGACGTTACATACTTAACGGCGGCTGATAAGGATCTTGGTAAGTGATTTTATAGCTAGAATCTAATTACTAGTTAGCTTAGAAAGTGATGAAAACTGTTATCAATTTATCTGATAGTGAGTGGGGTGGCATGGTTCGAAATCATGATCTCCCCGATCTTATTTTTGAATATTTTTTTTCTGTGTGCTGTCTGGCATGAAATATCCAAATACTTACCTATAATTCTTGTTAGTAGTCAATTCTTTTGAATTTACTTTTATAGCGTGTTTATTTTGTAATTTAATTTCTAACACATTGTCCAGCTGCTGAATATGACAAAAGTCATCTTGATTTCATGACTATATTGTACTCGTGAGAGCAGCTGCTTTTCCTGTCGTTAAATGAACCGTGTTCTTTTAAAGTCCTTCGACGATATTCCAAGTTTTGCCTTTACAGAATATTTAGTACTTCCCATAATTTGCGGTATACTTTTCATGAAAAGCTGGCAACACTTAAATCCTTAAAGGTGCGGTCCACTAAAACATTTTTTTGACATAATCGAAAAACAAATAAATGTTTGTTCACATTATAGTACAGTTTGCCAACAAACTCAAATATTATTTTGTATTTGTTTTCAGTTGAAAAAATGCTGTCGGTTGCTCATGAGCAGTTAGCGAGGAATAATATAACACTCTCCGACACTCTTCTGGGGTACCATTGGCCCCCTTTCCGTAGCGTCAGACATCTCCACTTACACGCAATCGCGCCCGCATCCGAAATGGGTTTCATATCTCGACTCATATTCAGACCGAATTCTTTTTGGTTTGTTTCTGTAAGTTTTCCGTATCTACATATTAATAAAACTGAAGAGTTTGTCTGTTTGTTTGAATGCGCTTATCTTTGGTACAACCAGTCAGATTTAAAAAAATATTTTTCTATTTGATACTAGTCCAATTTTTGAGGAAGGCTATTATAGACTATTTAAAATCACGCTAGGACTCCTAAGAGCCAGGCAAACAGAAAAAAGTCAGAAAGAACGTAAGCGAAAACGAAGTAAAAGCGGCGGCAGGAGATGCAATGCGACTCGGTGGGTCGGGGGAACAATAAATTTCACGCGAAGTCGCGGGCTGAAGCTAGTTTTAAAATAAAAGTCCACCTTATTCAATATGCATCACAGGATTTATAGGGTTTTTCCCTAACCTTTTGTTGCCTATTAATAAATCTTAGGACCTTTTTTTTGATCGCCAGTTAACTTTTATCTGAAAAATTGTGATTTGACAGCTTTTGTATTTAAAATACCTCCTTTCTTCCTTCTCGCTACGTATTCCTCTTTACTGAGGGTCATGATTTCCCCGACGAGAAGTCCTCTTCTGTTTGCCGATATTTCCCCATCTGTGCTTAACACGTAGTATCCATACTAACATTATAAATTCGAAAGTAACTCTATATGTTACCTTTTCACGCCTAAATCACTGAACGGATTTCGATATTTGGCAAGGAGATAGATCCTGGGAAAGGACATAGACTACTTTTTATCCCCTTGCGGGCAAAGCCACAGGCAATAGCTAGTCACACTAATATTATAAGGCGAAAGTTTGTGAGTGTGTGTGTGTGTTTATATGTTTGTTACTTCTTCACGCCTAAATCACTGAAAAATTTGGTATAGAGATAGATAGAGTCCCGGAAAAGGACATAGGATAGTTTTTATCCCGATATTCCCACGGGATCGACATTTACGCGGGTGAAACCGCGGGGCGCAGCTAGTTACAAAATAAATTAATGAATTATTTGTTTTTTTTTTTCAGCCTGACTACGTAGCTCAAAGGCTACATGCTCTGTGTACGTAGCTTCGAGGATTAGATGATACTCGTCTTCGATATTGTAGTTAAATCTAATTTATTGTGGGTAGTTGAATGAAGGACCTTTGACAATATAAGTAAGCAGACGTCCACAGGAGCTAGACGACGTACAGACGCCAGCACATCAACCTACTACAATCTGTCAAATTTCTTTAATAGATTTTCAACTTTATTACTAAAGCATAAGGTTCAAAGTTGATTGGGAAAATGTGACAGTTTCGGGTAGGTTGATGTGCTGGCGTCTGTACATAACGCTATGCTTATGGTGCATAGTTGGTTTACTGTAAAAAATTTGGAATTAAATGAGAAAAAAAACTAAATTCATTAGATTCGCTTTACCCATCGATCACTAAAAAATTGTGATCGATGGCTTTACCGAATGTTAGAAGTGGTGAATGTCACGTTGTATTGAATAAGGAGATACTTGAATTCGTGGAAAGTACGGTTTTCCCAGGGATCACGCTTGACTTGACTCAAAGCTACAGTGGGGTCCGCTGCAGGGCGGCTACGAATAAGTTCAGCCGCTTACGCTGTTTGGAAAATTCGTCAATTAAGAGAAGGATGGATACCGCGAAACTGGTCTATTTTAGTTACTTTCACAGTATCATATCTTACTGTATTTTGCTGTGGAAACTGGCTGCATATCTTGATTCTATCTTCATTCTGCAAAAGAAGGCTGTCAGAGCCATCTACTACCTCAGCAGATGCGAATATCTAAGGGAACTATTTTAAAAAATCGGTTCCTTGTCAATATACAGGGTTATTGGAAAAACAACAACAACCTCTTAAGAGGTCATTGTACTCATCATTATGAACATTTTTTACTATGGGACCAAACCTGAAATCGTGAAAAAAAACAGCTGTTCCCTACATTTATGTTCGTATAACTCGTGAAAATGTAGGGAATATCTGATTTTTTTTTTCGCGATTTCATGTTTGGTCCCATAGTAAAAGTTGTTCATAATGATGAGTACAATGACCTCTTAAGAGGTTGTTGGTGTTTTTCCAATAACCCTGTATATGTGAAAACATTATGTACGTTCGAAAAAATCTACATCTTTTTAGTAAGATACCTAAGTGAGAGGCATAATTTTAACACTTGAAATAGGAACAAATTAGATCACCCGCGTTTTAGATTGTCTAAAGTAAAAACTTCTTTTATGTGTTACTGTACTAAATGGGAAGAAATTTAAAACATGCATTAAACGCGCACTATGTAGACAAGCATAAATCATAATGCATATTATAAGTTGGGTGATTATATCGTAGATAAAAATGCTTGGCTAAATGCTGGTCCTGCTCCACAGGCACTTGGGCTTACTAGTTAAAATTTCAATATTAAATATTGAAATTTTTGGAACAGATGCTTCCCTTTTTCTTTTTTAATGTTTCGAACATTACGAACTTAATGTTAATTTTCTATTTATTTTATTCAATCAAGTATTAATTGTTGAATACTTCAATATTAAATATCTCTTCCTGTTTGGTAGTAAAATTTGATTCATGTCAATAAATTGCAAACTATAGATTTGTATAATTTAGAAGCATTTTTTAAATTTTGTAAATGTAAGAACCATGGATGAATGGATCCGTTTATTGTGATATATTGATGTTGACTTGAAAGAGCATGGCAGTTGAGAATATGTCATGCTCACTTAAATGTCTCACTGATCTGATGGTGGCGCGTGTGTTGGATCATTTGGTTCCCTACAAAATGGTTGAGCTGGATGACGCTGATCCACGCATCATGTTCGTGAACAGGCGCCGTTGCTTGTCGCTGGTCATCTCTTAACTGCCAGGGCTTATTTTTAATCTTATATTTTGAATTGTATCTTCTTAACCGGTTGAATGCCGTAATTACAGACACAATTAAAAAGCCATTGTGTCTCGCGTGGATCTACGTTCTTACGAAAGGTTAATTTTGACAAATTTAAAAGCGCCTGTGAATGGTTTTACAGGTGCTAATAGTTTGAGTATAAGGTTTATAGGCTGCTCCAAAAAAAAAAAAAAAGTAACTTGTGTTGCGGCTACGCCAACATTGTTTTGCTAATTTACTCAACAAAGATATGAGCTGTGCCAAAAGTAAGCCTGTTTGGTAATCACGTAACACATAAAAATTTCATTTTGACAGTTCAGCCGCTTCATTGCGTAATTTACGTTGTGGAGCAAACAAATTTTTCAAACGTATGAAGTAATGAACGAACGAATGAATTACGAATTTGCTTCAAAACCCTAGGATTGTGATTGAAAGTGTGTTACTTAATTATGGTGATGCTTACATGTCAAGCTATAGGTACAGACGCCAGCACATAAAGCTACCCGAAATTATCAAATTTTACAGTTTTTAATTTAATTTTATTTTATTTTACAGTATAAGGTTCAATCAACATTGAACCTTATACTGTAGCGATAAAGTTGAAAATATATTAAAGAAAGACAGATTGTAGTAGATTGATGTGCTGGCCTCTGCACATTTCTAGTTTTAGCTGACCTCGCATTGTATAGACTTTTCGTACTATGAGAAGTCAGCTTATATTGTAAATTTATAGCTGAAGTCGTGAATATGTACAGACGCCAGCACATCAACCTACTACAATCTGTCAAATTTCTTTAATAGATTTTCAACTTTATCACTAAAAGATAAGGTTCAAAGTTGATTGGGAAAATGTGACAGTTTGGTGTAGGTTGATGTGCTGGCGTCTGTACCTAGAGTATTTTCAAGTTCGCAAGAAGACTATTATTATAAACGAACGAAGAAAACTATTTTTATAAACGAAAAGCTCAAGATATTTGTTAATGTCCTTTTGCTAATGTATCTTGTGTCCCTCCTAATGTTATATTAGTTTCTAGTTAATTGAATATTAAACGAATTTATATTGGGTTTATTTTTGTTTGAATGATAAAAGCTGTTATTTTATTCTTAAATAAATAAAGTTCACAATCCTATGGAAAATAACAAAATTAAAACCTAACTTAACTAAAACTATACACAAACTAAAATATAGCGTCGAAAAATTCCAACCACCCAAAGACCCAAGAGACTGGCAGCATTACCACGTTGTATGGCAATGCTTAGCCTTTAGCCAAGGTAAAAGCCAGCCCTTGGGTCACGGGAAGTATCAATGAGCCGTTTTGAAATTTGAAAGACGATGATCACTAGTTTGAATTCGCTAATTTTAACATTTTTGACAATGAACCGAACGCACTTGTCAATGTCAGGTGACATTGACTGTTGACAGCTACACAAATCAAAACACTCGCTTCAGGTTTGTCAAAATAAAAGTACTCGGTTTCCAATTTATTGTAATATTTGTAATTTAACTTACAAAACAGGTATGTGTTAACATTTTTAATTTCATTATAGTTTTAAGGGATGTAATCGATACGTTTCTCTAGTATATATCAATTTTCAATACAATTTATAACCTAATCTCTGTCGGAAACAAAATAAATCTTTTTTAGTAGGTATAAAATCAATTCAAATTCAGTTGATTTTCTATCAGTTTTCTTCATTCGAGGTGTATCTTACCGTTCAACTGTAAGCATTTTACAATAACTTATGCAGACATACAACTTTTAATATTCCAGTGTAATGTTGAAAGTCGTAATATTTAAGTCAGCCTAAGTTATTGTGAAATGCTTATTTCATAGAAAATACATTCAAATTGTTGGCTGATATCGCAGTGTACGTACATCTAGACGAATAACCCTCTAAACTACTTTTAAAACAATACAAAAACTAAATAAAAGTGACAAACAATATATTCAAAACACATAGCTCAACCGTGGCTAATTAAAAAAAAAAAAACAAATTTTGATTTTTCAACACTTGAGCTTCATGACTAATTCTGGTATTCAGCTGCATCCGGTTAGACAGGCAGCCAACCTCAACACAGTTGAGAAAAGGCTAGGAAGGTTCTTATTTATCAAACATGTAATTTGTAATTTAAATATTCAGATAGCAATTTAAATAGATACCAAAATTTTTTAGCTTAAAATTAAATATTATGTAAGCACCCACAGATATAGATAGACCTAGATAACGCAAGTATTACGAACTGTATGAAAACCAAGCGAGCCATATTTTGACTATCTACTATGACGTCACCAGCTCGCGCTCTCGCTCACGCTCACCCAGCCAGCAGTACACAGGACTGAGCGCGAAAGTGACGGCTTACAATTTTTGAACAAAGCTAGTGCAATTTTAGGCACGCGAAGTAGTTGCTTTTGTATTATCTAGGTGTATTTATATCTGTGGAAGCACCTTACTGTTTCTTATCGAAATTCCAGGCCAATGGACGACCCAGAACTGGACCCGTCAGAGCTTGGTACACAAGACTACTGGCAGAAGGCTTACACTAAAGAAATAGAGAACTTTGTTGAACACGGAGACCCAGGGGACGTGTGGTTTGGTGAGGACAGTGCTAACCGGGTGATTGATTGGATCTGCAACTGTGGTGCGGAAAAGGATACTGCTGTTATCGATTTAGGTGAGGATATGGAGGTATTGATTAAATAAAATCTAATTACTATTTTTTTTGCCAGCATCACTAGACAATCGAGTGCTTGTGGCTAAGTAATAACAGCCGCACGGGTGTGGAGGTCAGATAGGCAGTCGCTCCATGTAAAATACTGGTATTCAGCTGCATCCGGTTAGACTGGAAGCAGACCCAACATAGTTGGGAAAAGGCTAGGCAGATAAATGATTTATTTTCTGTAAGTAGGTTTGTACAAACACTTTTACACGTCAATCATATTTTTTTAAGCTAGATGATGATGATGATCGCTAGAAAATCGAGTTTTTAAAAGATAGTTTTAGCCATAAAAACATACTAAGTAAGTACTTGTTATTGAGATCCATCATCATCATCATTTCAGCGGAAAGACGCCCACTGCTGGCCATAGGCCTCCCCCAAGCACCTCCATTTCGACCAGTTTTGTGCTTCCCGCATCCAACGAGTTCCTGCGGCCTTCACAAGGTCGTCGGTCCACCTTGTGGGAGGCTTCCAACACTACGTCTTCCGGTACGCGGTCGCCACTCCAGAAGCTTTCGGCCCCATCGGCCATCTGTTCTGCGAGCAATGTGCCCTGCCCACTGCCACTTAAGTTTGGCAATTCTTCGGGCTATGTCGATTACCTTTTTTCTCCCTTCTATCACACAGGGAAACTTCAAGCATAGCCCTCTCCATTACCCTTTGGGTGAGTTTTCAAGATTAATAATATTGAATTCAAGTCAAATTCCAGGTTGTGGCAATGGCTACACGCTGTCAGAGTTAGCCAGGGAAGGGTTCACAAACCTCCTTGGTGTGGACTACTGTCAGGAAGCCATCACTCTTGCTGAAAAGGTGTCCAAGACTGAGTTTCCTCATATTAAATATAAGGTATGTAAGTTTATTTGCTTCTGCCCGCGACTTCGTCCGCGTGATATTTCACCCTCCCTCCATTCATCCTCTTAGGGGGTGGAATTTAGAAAAACCCTTTCTTAGTGGATACCTACTCTTCACAAAGAACACACTCTCCAAATATCATGTCTCTAGGACCAGCGGTTTAGGCTGTGCGTTGATATATTGGTCAGTCAGGACTTTGAATTTTATACAAGGTGTAACAGAACAATCGCAAGTTCTAAAAGTAGTTTGTTCATAATTGACTACTAAATCGATTTCTGTAACTTATAACCCCCTTATTCATAAAACTTATCAAACCTATTTTAGTTAAAATGGGGTTTGTCTCTTTCTTACACAAGGAAATGACAACGTGACAGATAAAGACAAACGTTCTATAAACCTATTTTAGCTAAAATAGAGATAAAATAGGATTATGAATAAGGGGGTAATAATATAGGTTTTTTTTAAATTATGTATTTTGCCATACTGACCGCCGATTGAGCCAAAGAAAATTAAATCTTATTCCAAGGCAGTAAGACTCAATTTTAAATGCATAAAGTAATTATTTGTACCTGGTCACTATCAATGGGCTCACCCCTTATTAAATGAGACATAAACATACCTAGTGTAATGAAGAAGTTTAAAGTACACCCACAGATATATAGATACACCTAGATAACGCAAGAGCAACTCTACTTCGCGTGCCCAGCTTACGTACAAAAATCGTAAGCCGCCACTTTCGCGCTCAGTCCTGTGTACTGCTGGCTGGGTGAACGTGAGCGCTGGCGCTAGGCCCCGGGGGTGGGGCGAGACGGGTGCCGCACGCGGCGGCGCGGCGTCTTTGTATCGATTTGATTTTCCCATCACTAAATAGTGCTTGTAACGTCATAGTAGGTAGTCAAAAAATGGCATGCTATAGTCCGCGTGGAACAAATTGTCCGCCTCAGTGAACAAAGACGTGAGGCGGTGGTAATGCGCCCCCGCCCCGCACTCCCACCGCTCACATACCTAAGACGCGCTCAACTAGTTCCGCAAGTACTATAGTAAAAATATAACTATTGTTTTTATTTTCCAGGTGTTCGATATAACACAAGGCTGTGTGAAGGAGCTAGGTAAATTCGGCATAGTACATGACAAGGGTACCTACGATGCTATAGGACTCAATCCTGAGGACCCGAAGAAGTGCAGAGAGAAATATATCGAACAAGTCGTGGATATGTTGGAAGAAGAAGGTAGGAAACTAGGCTAGATTCTAGACTATCCATACTTAATATTATAAATGCGAAAGTGTGTCTATCTGTTACCTCTTCACAGTGGCGTGCATTGGTTTTCAGAATAGGTAGGCACTAGGCCGGGTCTAGTCTAGGCAAACGCAGTCGCTAATCAGAAAAAAAGTGAGGTCAAAAGTGTGGTTAGTATTTGAGTAGGCATGCCTACTTAAGGGTGATAAATTACGAAGGTCGAACATCATGGTAATACGCGTGAGACGTACGTATTTTTAATTTTGTCGTATTAACTTGAACAAGTAAAGACCAATGACAATGTGCGAATAGTACGGGAGCCGAGTAGGCCGTCCGGCGACTGCCTACTGCCGCGCGTGTTTGCATGAAGATTTTGTTTTTTGTTGTTGTATGATAATTTTGTGAGTTTCTTAATTGACCGGCCATTGTGTCACCCATTGTAAAGTTTCTATTTTTATGTCTGTAATTTATATGGTGTACATAATAAAGAGTATTCTATACTTTTGGCGGGCACACACACTAAAATGTCATTGACAGGCTTATGTTGATATATCGAGGTAGGCACTGCTTATATGCCTATATGCAATGCACGCCACTGCCTCTTCACGCTTAAACCGCTGTACCGATTTAGATGAAATTTGGTATAGAGATAGTTTGAGTCCCGGGAAAGGACATAGGATAGTTTTTATCTCGATATTCCCACGGGAAACTTATGCGGATGTAACAGAAGGGTGCTGCTAGTAATATTATAAATCAGAAAGTCTGTCTCTGTTACTTCTTCACGCTTAAACTGCTGAACCGATTAAGATGAAATTTGGTATAGAGATAGTTTGAGTCTCTAAATCTCCGAGCTAACTAGACGAAAACTAACATTACTTAAAATAAAAACTTGTTTATCCATTTTATTCAATTTCGAACGGCCATTGTTGTTTAAATCTTTGGCAAAGGCGCGGTCGGACTTTATATTAGACCATGGCCTGGATTAGGACTTAGGACACTTTTTATCCGACTAGTAGGTTCCCATGGGAACATACACCGTGAAATTTTAATCACCGTTTTCCTCCTAAGGGGTCATTGTACTCATCATTATGAACAACTTTTACTATGAGACCAAACATGAAATCGCAAAAAAAAATCAGCTGTTCCCTACATTTTGACGAAATGTAGGGAACAGCTGATTTTTTTTTCGCAGTGGAAAACCGTGTTTTTAATTTCACGGTCTATCGACCTCAACGGGGGCGAAGGTGCTTTTAATAGCTAGTCATCCTTAATGTATATAGTAATTTTATTTCTATTTTCCAGGTCTATTCATAATAACATCATGCAACTGGACCGAAGAAGAATTATTAAAACATTTCTCAGAAAAAATGAAACTAAAGCGAGTGATACCGACGCCTCAATTCAAATTTGGCGGGAAAGTAGGCAGTGTGGTGTCTTCCGTTGTCTTTACTAAGAAATAAATTTAAAAAAATATATTATAGGTACCTATATTTGATACTGGGCTTGTTTGTTTTATTGGTCAATTTGTTACAACAATAAACTGAATGAGGTGTGCACTGGTTCATCACATGCTATTAATATTAGGTCCTTACATATGAAATTGGCGTATTTCGTACTGGCCACTTTAATCACGAATTTCTCCTCTTTGGTAAGGAATTCCAAATTCAAATTTGTACAGCTATTTACTCATGTATTTGTGCTTCGATGACCGTCATTCATTTGTTTTTTTTCTTCTGTTTTTGAAGTGAAACTTCTTTAGGGGCGCTTGACTTGGGGAGTAAACTGGCGAATGCGTTACGAAAACGTGTGATCGCGAGTAGGGAAGGTACGTAAAAAATAGCTGGAAATACCTGGTGTAAAAACCCGGTCCCGGTCGCATAAATATGCGAATGGGTTTTTACACCGGAGGTATTTGCTTCCAGGTACCGACTCAAAATACTTGCAAGACTATTAAGTATCTTATACGGCTTTTTTTTTTTTTTTTTTTTTCTAACGTGGAGAAATGCTCATGCATTCTGCACTACCACGGGGAGATAGTGCAGTTATGTGGGACTCCAACCCACTAAAACTCCACGGTGTCCTCCTCTGCCGCTTACGGCGGGAACACGGGCACGCGTTAGCACTCATCCGTGAACCCGCCGCGGCTGTCCGTCACCGGACCCTCCTCTGGGGAGTATTCCCCATCACAGGCGCACCAGAACACATAGCACGCCGTGACCACCCCAGGGACCAAACCAGCACATGGGCGCCAGACGACCCCGTGTCTGGGCACCCTTGGTCCCCCTGCGACGGGTCAGGTCATTGGCCCCGCCGCCTGCCAATTTTCGGCCGCAGAGGATAGGGAGAGCGGCCAACGTCATACCAACACTCCTCTTCCTCTGCGGCCCCACTGCGTCCGCCATCGGACGGTGGCGACCCCGTCAAGGCCGCGGAAGGTAGGGAGAGCGGCGAACCGCAATACCGGCACTCCTCTCCCACCGCGGCCTCCAACCCTCAGCCGCGATGCCTCCGATACGACATCGCGGCCCGCCTCAGCTGCGATGTCGCACAAGCGGCACCGCAACCTACTTGTTGGCCGCTACGTCGTCGGCTTACCGGCAAAAGCCCTGACGAGCGGCCCCTCCTCGGGTTCCACTTCGCTTCACCGTGGGTGTCCAAGCCACGGCTACTGAGCCCCCCCGCCTCGACAATGCGGGAACCCACCGGGGGGGGTATCTTATACGGCTACTCGCTCAAATACGTAGGTACTCAACCGCGTTAGTTTTCGCAAATGCGATCATGCTCCTTATCAGTAAGAGTCTACGGAACAATTTCGTATGTAAGTATTTTTTAGTTTAATGGTTTGCAAGTATTTATTTGTAAACGCGATTTTGCTCCTTATTTATAGGAAGTCATTGATCAATTTCCTATGCAAGTAGTTTTACTTCCAACGGGGCTTTTGAATACGCGATTGTACTTCTTATCTGTATGAAGTTATGGATCAATTTTCTATGCAGATAGAAAATACTTGAAAGTATCTCGCTCCGTCGTGCCTCGACACTCGAGTACGTAGGTACTCAAATAGTTCAACAACCGCGTTTGTTTTCGCAAATGCGATCATACTCCTTATCAGTAAGAGCACAGAATACTTAATAGTACTACGTATAGAAAGGACACTCCCTTCCTCGCCCTCATATCAGATACCGCACCTCACCCCGCACTTCGAGGTATTCGTCACCGACTCTTTAGCAAGGGCGCTCGCGAACCGCAGCGCTGTATTGCTGACACACAATTTTGCGATTTAAAAGTTTTATTTGAGTTTTAATCACGATGGTTGGATATTGTGATGCTTTTCCGAATTCGTATTTACATAAACTGTTTGTAAGATTTCGCATTTTGTAACATGCGATTTAATAACCGATTATTTACAGATAAGTCATTTAAACTAACCTATTTGAGTGTTTTTACACAGTATAAATATACAGTAAAACATCTTCACACAAACGTGCCGCTCTCGGTTTGTATGTGTGCGTGCGCGCCGCGCGCCATGTCGGCACGCGATTTCACGCACACGCTAGCATAATATATGAGGGAATAAGGTGGCGGCAGTGCGGACTGTGCAGCGCGACTGTGAGCACGCGCGTACGCTACATGACCGCTTGCGTTCGTCAACTCTCGCCGGCGGCGGCCACTTAAATTACGAGTATCATGACTTCAAAAAGGGGAAACAAATATTGTAGTGTTTTCGGGTGCCTCAATAATGATTTCGCAAACCCGGACTTATCATTCTTCATAGTTCCTACTCAACCAGAAATGTAAGTACCTATTTATACTTAAATATTATTAGAAAATGTGGTATTGTATTGTTTATTTCACAGTTTATTTGCTTTATTAAGAGCGTAGCCGAGTCGCATTTTTCCATATAAATGTATTCCCAAATTTACTTTCTGAATACTATGTTTAGAGCTAAAGTTTATTTTAAGAAGTCTAGTTTTACTATAAAACAGAGGATTGAGTTCGAAACATCGTTTAGGTAAACGTATTTGTCGCGTATAGATGTAATAAGGGCAATTTCACAATAATTAATATTGCAAATTAATTACTATTGAAATTATTATTTTTTCTATTGTCTGATGTGTTGTTCAATCCAAATATGGTGTCTTATACACCCATTACAGGAATTACGGCAAAGATCGAAATTTACTCATGATCCCACCTGATGATTTTGTCGATAATGTAGAAAGGATGGAGCAGGTGTTTCGCAAAGCGTTCGAAAAGGACCACATCAACATGACATCAACATTAAAATTGGCCGGTCAATTTACGATCAACTGAATGATATAGAATTTATGATGCCCTGTCCATGCTTTCCCAAAAGCTTTTTACAAAAACTTTACATAAGAATGAGAATTTACTTTACATTAACAAATAATAATAAAGCGTTCCGGACGTGCAGAAACAGGAGAAAAATTTTCTCGGTATCAAATTTGTAACTTAGTATTATAAATGTTATGTGAATAAAGGCTTTTTATTTTTACTAAATTTATAAATTGGTAAAATATTCAATCATAATATGCTTTTTTATTTCATAAATTTAGATCAAGTGCTGCTTGTTCGAAAATATTAACTAAAAGTAAAAGTGACAACCGTGGGGATCAACGCAAGAGTAGGCTAATAACTCGGCGGGAGGCCTTAGATAACTTACTGTATATTTATACTGTGGTTTTTATTTCATTACGAACCCGACTATACAGGGTTATTGGAAAAACCCCAACAACCTCTTAAGAGGTCATTGTACTCATCATTATGAACAACTTTTACTATAGGACCAATAATGAAATCGCGAAAAAAAAATCAGCTATTCCCTACATTTATGTTCGTATAACTCGTCAAAATGTAGGGAACAGCAGATTTTTTTTTTTCTCGATTTCATTATTGGTCCCAAAGTAAAAGTTGTTCATAATGATGAGTACAATGACCTCTTAAGAGGTTGTTGGTGTTTTTCCAATAACCCTGTATAAATAAACAATTGAACTACATGGTCACTTCATAATAATGCACACGTTCGGGCAGCGCCGCCGCCGACGTCGTTCGGGAAACTGAAACGATTTACCCACAGTCGTTTGGCCCATGAACCGTTGGTCAACATTATCTTTAACCCATGAACGTTTCATCCAAAGAACTTTTCACCCATGAACGTTTCGCCAACATAACTCTACGTCAGTGAATACTTAACCAACAGAACGTTTTGACCAATAACTTTTCACCCAAAGGACAAGGCCAACAGACACCGGGAAAGGTGAAAGTCGACGGAGCCCCGCTTCGCGGGGCCCCTATTTCTGTGAAAAGGGTTTAAAGTAACCTAACCTAACCTCGGGGTGCCCTTCGCTCGTTTTGCTCGCTCACTTGAGCCGCCGTCATCCCCTTCGAACCTAACCTGTCCGAGTCGGGGTGCCCCAAATCCCGAGCTCGCTTCGGTCGCTCTTGCATCCTAAGTTCTATTTGACATGGGTCAATTGTTCTTTGGGTAAAAAGTTATTGGTCAAAACGTTCTGTTGGTTAAGCATTCACTGACGTAGAGTTATGTTGGCGAAACGTTCATGGGTGAAAAGTTCTTTGTATGAAACGTTCAAGGGTTAAAGATAATATTGACCAACGGGTCATGGGCAAACGACTGTGGGTAAATCGTTTCAGTTTCGTCGTTTTGCTTTCCGCGCCATTTTTTATACGCTACTAGATTTCACGCACACATTTGCACGTATACAAACGTCATTTGTTTATGTAGTAGTAATATGTAATTATTTTGCGAGCGTTGCATGGAGTGTCCGAGGTGTGGTAAGAGTCTACGGAACAATTTCGTATGCAAGTATTTTTACTTTAATGGTTTGTAAAAGTATTTATTTGTAAACGCGATTGTGCTACTTATTTATAGGAATTCACGGATCAATTTCCTATGCAAGTACTTCTTACTTCCAAAAAGGCTTTTGTTTGATTACGCGATTGTACTTCTTATTTGTATGAAGTTATGGATCAATTTTCGATGCAGATAGAAAATACTTGAAAGTATCTCGAGCCCTGGTTTTAGGCCCTGGTTTCTTGAGGTGGACGTACTTGGAAGCCCTGGTACTCGATTTTGCAAGTACGACCCATGTCTACGGGCTACGGGCGAGGCGAACGGGAGTTGATCAGTTGAGTGGGAGATATAAGCAAGAGAAAGCAGTGCGCGCGCACATTTTCTTTCTCTCTTCCTCTCATAGCCAAATACGTTTGAAGTTTCACTTCAGTCGTGTGGTCATAAGCACACTCGGTTTTTTTTCTGTTTGCGTCACTCATTTTACAAAATGGAAAATTTAAAATATCGCATTATTTACGAGTACGAGTTCCGCCGTGGCACTAGTGCTGCGGAAACGACTCGAAGGGTGAATGATGTGTATGGCGGTCATGTTGCAAAAGAAAACACAGTTCGTTTTTGGTTCCAACGTTTTCGTTCTGGAAATTTCGACCTGCAGAACAAGCCCCGTGGACGGCCTGAGACCCAAGTTGATAATGGAGAATTGAAGGCTATTGTGGAAGCGGACCCATCGCAAACCACGTCCGAGTTAGCTGCAGGCTTCGATGTTAGTGATAAAACTGTTTTAATTCACTTGAAGCAAATTGGGAAGATTAAAAAGCTTGAAAGCACGACAACGCCAGACCACACACTGCGCAACAGACGGCTACCAAATTAGAAGAGCTTGAATTGGAATGTCTTAGACATCCTCCGTACTCCCCGGACCTTGCTCCAACAGATTACCATTTTTTTCGCAATTTGGATAACTTTTTGCAAGGGAAATAATTCAACTCCGATGGGGCCAGTCCAAATCGCCTTCAAAGATTTTATTGATTCCCGTCCGACTGGTTTTTTTAGTAAAGGGATCAATGAACTACCTATAAGATGGCAAAAGTGCATTGAAAACAATGGTTCATACTTTGATTAATTAAATATATTATATTAAAAAATATTCGACTTTTTGTTCCTTCCATACAAAACGCCAATTTCATATGTAAGGACCTAATATTATAAACGCGACAGTTTGTGAGGATGGTTGGATGTTTGTTACTCTTTCACGCAAAAATTACTGAACAGATTTGGATGAAATTTGTCACACAAATCTATATGTATATGTTTGTATGTAGGGGGTAATCTCTGGAACTACCAGTCGGATTTGAAAAATACTTTTTGCATTTAATAGCTCAGTTCATGAGGAAGGCTATAGGCTATTTAACATCACGCTGTGACCCTTAGGAGCCGAGCAAATAGAAAAAAGTCAGAAATAACGCTAAGTGATGGCGCGGGCGGGTGATGCGTTGCGACGGGGTGGGTCGGGGTAACAAGAAGGTTAACGCGGACTGGAGCTAGTAGTATATAATTCACATAGGCTACTTTTTATCCCGATATTCCCACGGGAATCTCTTACATCGAGTCTTATGCGGGTGAAACTGCGAGGCGCTGCTAGTTGGTCCATAATTCCGTAATATACAAGGTCAAATTAAATTAGCAAGCAGACGTTATGGATATCGATAAGAAATTAAATTAATGGTTTTTTTTTGCTGGGGTTATCGACCGCTGTTGTTGTATCAACTTGAAATGTCAGTTTGAAAAATAGTTTTTGAAGTGAAAACTTCTTTAGGCCCGTTGGGCGTCTTTTGAGATGGGAAAAAACCATTGAACTCGCGCCACTGTTACAGTAACCGACACCGCTTCGGATGTGTTCGGCTGTACAGTCACGAGCAATAATATGTCAACACTTGGCAACTTTCAATTGCGATATTTTCGTGAAATAACGAATGCAACGTTGAAATACGACATTTTACACAAACCTATGGGTTCGAAAATACTATGTTCGTAATAACATAAAATTTCTTTCAAAAATAAAGGAGAAAATCGCCTTTGAATAAAGCCAAGTGTATACATAGAGTCATTCGGGGTAGCAGCACGCATCGGGTAAGAGATCGCAATGCTAAAATCTCCGCGGGGAATGAAGGGACAGGGGGCGCGTGTATGACGGAGTCAGTGGCTACCGAGCGGCCATGTTGAAACCAAGCTGTTTGTAGCTGCGCTGCGGTACTAACGAAAAAAAATCAAAAAAGTGTGAATTTCATCGATTTAAACTTAGTTTTTTGTGTTAAGGAAAAGTGTATATCTCCCATAAATACAAGATAATCGTGGTAAGTACTATTAAGTGTTGTAACATCATTATTAAGCTATCCATACCGAGTAATAATTATAGGTTATTTTTCGAAGTTATGTATGTTTCGGCGCGGTATTCAAAAATGTGTCCTGTGGGTTAACAGAACGGGGTCAAGAGAACGCGTCGCGATCTCTTACCCTTACATGCGTTCTTTTACCCACCACCTTTTTAACGTTTACTTTTTTATAATTTAATTTAGAGAATTATTTATATCTTGTTGATCAGTGTAATTAAACATTGGTATGCAATGATGCACATTAATTTTATCGATTAATACGCACCATTGCATACCAGGGTTTACGTGTTACAGGGTTAACTAAAAATTAAAAGTTATAGGTACCTATAGCTTAATTTTGTTACACAGTTTTTAGGTAGGTACATTGTTATAGCACCGCGTGATACATATTTATGGTTATTTATTTTTTAGTTTCAGAAAAATGCCCCGAAATTACATCAGAAAACGACCTGACCGAAAAATACTGACAGAGGAACAAATCACTCACTAGAGCCAAAGCTCTTATAGCTGGAGGGATGAGTCAAAGGCGTGCCGCAGAAGAAGTTGGAATTAGCGAAGGAGGTTTTTGCTTTGTTTTTAATTAATAATATTACTTATTATTATGTTTAAGTGCCAAAATCCTACATTGGTCTCTATTGTTAATTATATTGTTTTGTTTCTAAATACTATATAACTGAACTCCTTAAGGCTGTTTAATTACTATGATTGCTAAGTTGGCTTAATTAATAGGTTTATTAAAAATATCTTTAATTATTTGTTTTGTTTTAATTAACTTACCACAAATTATATCATTGCGTTTACTTACCCCATATGCGAACTTTTGCCCCCCAGACTGCGTGCTGTTACCCGCATTACGGGTCAATTGTTCGCATTCTGACTGAGGGTCATAATTAAGTGATTCTAAGAAAACTATTTAGAAAGTCAGTTTACAAATATATGTATTTAATAAAGCAATAAGTAGCCTACCTAAATGTCAATACTACATTTTTAAGAATCTATTATTTTTATATTGGTGTTGTAGAGAAAGGTAAAATGCGTCCTCTTGACCCGAATGACTCTACTTATAGACGTGACTGTACTCGGTTTTAATGTATATCCGATATGTCAGTGAGTGATGGCAAAGTATTCTGTTTGTGTTTTGTTTATATGACGATTCAAAAGATACACACATAATTGTTCAAGTTTTCACTTCTGTCGACACTCCCAGAGCGACACTGTTTTTTTTTTTGCGACGTCACAGACGCGGTTGGTATCGATCTCTAATCACGATAAAACATATTTTCGCAACTGATCTTCAAGTAACAACATTACCAGCAGTCGTTGACCTCTAAAAAACATTCAAATCTTTTTATTGTATCGTGTTTAGACATCTAGACATCGATACTCATTACGTCTGCGAAGTTTCGCTACCAACCTGTATATTCCTAAGAAAAAACTCAATTTCATTCTAGTCAGTCGGCTCTTCACGTGACCAGAGGGCTGGCCTATTTCTTGGCCAAAGAATTAGCATTGCCATACAACGTGGCAATGCTGCCAGCCTTTTGGGCACTGTTCCTGTTGACAGCGATGCGGACGAATTCTTAGATGCCCTATGATTATTTTTTCATATAATTGTAAGTATGTACAATTATTATAGTTTATATGTTACCTTACCTATATTATGTAAATATCTATACAAATAAAAGAGGATTTCATTATTATACTTTATTTATTAAATATTCTTTACAATAACCAACCTGTTTAAAAAATCATTGTTACATGAATGAAGCGTTTTAAAGTAAATAAAAAAGTTGTCCTAGCCATACCTTATTACTAAGACCTCATTCACATTGGATCTAATTTGCAGTGCAACACGAATTGCATAACACACTATCAGTAGGAATAGGTTTCATTTTGAAAGTGCAAAAACATTCATTGCGTTATTTACATTGTTGAATAGACAAATTTTTCGAACATATGAAGCAATGAATTAGCAATATCCGTCAAAACCATTCAGTTTATGATATCGTGTGTTACGCAATTAGCCCTTTTTTATTTCTAGCTGATCCAACAGACGTTTTTCTATCAATAATTCTTGCAAAACTCCCATAGAAAAATTGAGCGCCATTTTTTTTTAAAAGAAAAATTTTAAGTAAATGTTATATTCCAATTTTTCTTTCCATAACACCTAATTCGAACTATTAAAAACATTTTAAAACAAAACATAGCCAAATCGGTCCAGCCGTTCTCAAGTGCTGCACTTTTGTCTCACGTTTTTGTTTTTCTAAAAAATTGGCGGGAAAAAGAATCGAATTATTTTTTTAGCACTGCAAGACGTAGTTTCATATAAATAAAAATCGCGATTTTTCGTTTTTAAATCCAATACGAATAAGGCCAACCCAAATTAAATAAAAAAAGACATAAACAGGTATCTACATGACCCTTAAAAACTAATAATATATTAATAATTGTGCATGATATATTAGGTAGGGCGACGGATTTATCTCCATCCATAAAAGAAATAATTTTATAGAACTGTGACCTGAACCCGCACTAAAGTGACGTTTTTTTGTGACTTAAGTAGTCCATTTTTACAAAGAAAAGCGTGATTTAAGTGCGGGTTTAGGTCACACGAGCTATAAAACACGAAACGATGACTTAAGTAGTCTACACTGCGTTTAGCAGCCTCGCCACAGATATAGATATACCTAGATAACGCAAGTATCACGAAATGTATGAAAACTAAGCGTGCCACTTTTGACTACCTACTATGACGTCACAAGGTCGCGTTCTCTCACTCACGCTCACCCAGCCAGCAGTACGGTACGCAGGACTGAGCGCGAAAGGTGACGGCTTATGATTCTCGATCGTAAACTGGTGCGATTTTTGGCACGCGAAGTAGGTGCTCTTGCGTTATCTAGGTATATCTATATCTGTGAGCCTCGCACTATTTAAGTCAAACGTATCGTAAAATTGTAATGTACAGACGCCAGCACATCAAGCTACTACAATCTGTCAAATTTCTTTAATAGATTTTCAACTTTATCGCTAAAGCATAAGGTTCAAAGTCGATTGGGAATATTTGACAGTTTCGGGTAGCTTGATGTGCTGGCGTCTGTAGGTATACCATTCATCATTAAAAAATGTTTTTTTTACAAATTTAATTTTATACATGGATGACGATGTCCTCACATATGAAAAAACCCAATTTCTAATACTATTTATACAGGTACTAAGATTTTTTTTATTAATTCTTTTTTAAAGAATTTTTTTTTTTGTTTATAGGGATGGTGATACACCTAATTTTTATTAAATTTTATAATAATATATTTTTCACAAACAAATGCAATAAGTAGAAGTATTTAAAATACCCCGAGTTTATTTAAAGAAATTTCTAATTTAATTTAAGCTAAACATTGATCACAACTCATAATAAAATAAATAACAAAAAATCATGGTTTTCTGAGCAAAAAAAAAAAACTAAAGACTAATATTAAATTATTTTTGGTTTTATTTATGGCCAGTTAGTTGCTAAGGAATGTTTTTTTTTTAATTTCAATCATCGTATATTAGATTATTGTGCCTTTATGTATAGCTGGCGAAAGTAACAGTTCATTTTAAAAACGGATTCTTTTGTTGTCCGAAATACATTTATTTTAATCTGTCAAGCTCCGCTAATGAGACACAATTGATTTTCTATTGTTTCGTCGCTAATGGGCGACGCGCACCGCTTGACCGGTTAAATTGACGTAACTCGGGACTGTGTTGCTTGCGCCACTTCTTCCCAGCGAAAGCACTAGGTTGTGAAGGGCGGACGTTTTGGGGGACTGTCTTATGTAATTTTGACGTTCGAAAAGTGCTGATTCTCAGCCTAATTTGAATAAATGACTTTTGATTTGATTTATTATTTTCAAAATAATCAGACGACTTTTATGTCAAAACTGATTACATAGGCAGGCACATTGGATTAAAAATAACTTGTCAACAAGATAAGTAAATTAAACAATTGCGTAATAATCAGCTTATCTAATAGATTTAGGCCAAAACAATGCATGATAACGACACATGATTCAGAAATATCTAATTTGATTGCAAGTTAAAGAAATTTTACATAATTTTCTTTATCAAATTGATAGTGTTCCATCTAAAGCTTTGGTTTATAAGAAAGCGGTGAACGGTCACACAATAACGGATGTCTAAATACAAAGAGTTTTTTGATACCTTAACAGGGGCGCGCTAGAAAAAAACGTACCTAAAACAAAATGAATTTCGCGGCTTTTACGTTTTTTTGCAATTTACAGGTCATTTTCAGGTTGTATGGGAACAAAATATGATTCGCGGCCGTAACAAGTATGTATTTACAGAATTATAATAATTAAAATCGTAATACAACCCCATTGATTGATATTTCAATGAAATAGTTATTCAATGGGGTTGCAACGAAACTTGCAAATTGCAAAACCGTAAGAAAATCTAAATTTCGTGGGCTACCTTGTCGCTTCCCCCTTAATGTCAAATACAGGCAAAAATGACATCTGTCATTTTTAAAAAGCGTTTCCGTTATAACAGACGTCTGTTTAGGAAATTGCTTCTAATTTTAAAAGCGCTAGGTAGCTACGGTATTTTTGCTTGCAAAGGAAATTGCTATTTCACACGCTACAAATAAATACTAATGTTTTAAATCTGGAATTTTTGAAACGAAGTTCCATATTGCACACTCACACTTTTATTTACTTATACTCTCAAACGTTGTCAATTTATTTCATTGTGCCTATTATTTAATACACAATATACATCGAAAGGATTTTCGTTCCAATTATATCATTTTTTTTATATTTCATTACCAAAAACAGATTTAAAAAAAATGCTGAAATCAATATAATCGTTTTTTTTTTTCCATAGACAATATCACAAGTCGCTAGACAGTAGCAAATAGGCCTTAAATACTTAGAAAAATGCTTATATAAATACCAGTCATTTATGTAATAACCATTTTACTTTAATTTATATGACTAAAAGCCTATACCTTGCCGGGATTAATTAATTCACATGATAAATATATAGCGAAATATTTAACTGATCCTGTATAAAACTTATTGCTCTTCTAATGGTGCACACCTTTTTTAATAATTGAGCCTCTTTTTAATTTTCTGGCATTTTTTCAGTTGGTCGCAGTAACTAAGCTAGGGTTTGGTCCAAGCGGGTTAGGTTATGTTGGAACTGTGACCAACCATGCGCGAGCTGAATTGGTTGCAAAAACTGAGTAACGACACCCCGATCGAATTGCGACCACCTACGTCCAAGTTATTCGCCAGTTCCTTGTTTTTTTTTTCATTTGTTTAGTACTTTTAGGACCCCAAAATAGGAATTATTTGAGGTTTACAAAAAGAGGCGCAATCATTATCTTCGAGTGTACAATAATATTTTTAGGAGCGCAATGTGGGAATTATTAGAGGTTCGATTATACATGCCAAATATATGTATGTGCATTCACCGTAAATGTTTGGTTTTTTTTTTTAACGCATCTATGCTCTTCTTCTTCTGCTTTCCAAGAGCGTTTTTATTACCCACGTTTTAATTAATTTATACATTTAGGTATAGGTATTTTTATTAAAAACACTGAGTAAACACGTTTTATTTTCGATTTGTCGTGGAGTAAAAACATTTATATTTAGTATATCAAATTCTTAATTTCATGAATGCCAAAATATCCAAATATTTTTGGTAACACACTTTTTTTTAATAAAAATCTTTTCTCAACGTTTTTTCAATGATATAATTATAATCGAATAAATTGCACAAATTATGACGCTTACTACTTTGCTTCTAAGCCGACAACCTACAGTGCTTGGCACCTAGTTAAAACTACAATTTCTCATAATTAAACATACAAAGGTTTCATTTTTCGACATTTTCACAAGATAAAATTTTCCCACTATTGAAATTTAGAGCTAAGCGCACATTAGAGCCGCATCGGGTCGCATCGCATCGCATTCCATTACAAAAAAGTATGGTGTAGCCCGCTCGTAGTTTTACAAAAATAACGCAGGTGGATTTTTGCAATCCGGCGCGACCCTTGTGAATGTGCATCAGCCTTAAATCATAAATACCCAAACACGAGTTTTACCATTAAATAATCTACAGTAATATAATGTATGTGAGTCAATTAGGTAATTATCGATGTAGGTGTGAGATAAGAGTCAAACGCCAGCCTACCAAATCAATATAAACAATTAAATGACCTTTGTCAGCGGTACAAATTTTCTAGCTACTAAATGGAAGAGAGGGGCCGTCCAAAAGCGCGTTGGATTGATGTGATCGTCAAAGGGACACACGGAACAGGGAAGTATGACAGAAAAAAGAAGCGGCCTATGCCCTGCAATGGGCGATTTTAGTCTGAAATGATGATTATGATGATGAAATGGAAGAACAAAACATTTTGCGCTGACCGCTGTAACATGGAACAAGGGACGACAGATGACGAAGAGGTTTCATTGTAACAACTATCAAAACCTCATGGGAACCTAGGTAACCGACACCGCTCAAAGAATTGTCAAACTTAAGTGGCAGCGGACAAGGCATATTGCTTGCAAAACGGATGGCTGATGGGGCCGAAAGGTTATGTAGTGGCAACCGCGTACCGCAAGGCTCGGCATGGTTTGCCCTCTCACAAGGTGTATCGACAAGCTGGTTAAAGTCGCGGAAATCCAGTGGATGCGAGAAGCACAGGACCGGTTGTTACAGCGAAGATTGGTGAGGCCTATGTCCAGCTGTGGACGTTTTTCGGCTGAAATGAGGACTGTCTAGCATTTTCCCAATTATGTTGAGGTCGGCTTCCAGTGTAACCATATGCAGCTGAATACTAGTATTTTACATGGAGCCACGACTGCCTATATGTCCTCTACGACCCAGTTACTGGGTAACACAATACCTCTTGGCAAGACTGGTTGAGAGACTTCAGATTACTTCTGATGCTGACGTAAAGAACCATCGAATAAAAGTGTTCTGCGGTTGAATTGACGTACATATAAAAACAACATTCAATCATACTATTGATTCTTCCAATTCATTTTTGAAACAACATTCTCGGCGTGGAAGTAAAATGACGTCAATAATAATGTCCAAGTAACTGACCTTGGAGTTTTGAGCAAATATTTGCTGTTGGCTACCGATTCGAAGGCGAAAATCTATAGTACACTTATGCCAAGGTTTGCCAAGACCAAACGGTAAGGTAAATATTAGGTCATCATCATCTACCTAGCCTTTTCCCAACTATGTTGGGGTCGGCTTCCAGTTTAACCGGATGCAGCTGAATACCAGTGTTTTACATGGAGTGACTGCCTATCTGACCTACACAACCCAATTACTAGTTAAAACAAAAACCCCATGGTAAGACTGGGTGTAGGACTTTCTAGCTTCACATGTATAATTTCACAATTAATGACGCAACCAATACTTTTGTAAGATTATTTTGATTTACAAGTGTCCGTGGAGTTCCTTTACCGTTCTTCTCCATAGGAACCTGACTACGCTTTGAAACTACCGAGTACCCGAAACGACTGTCAAAGATCGACGAAATAGTTTTTAAAAACTGCTACAGATATAAAACACACTGTCGTAACCAACGAATCGAAGATTGATCAAGACTCACTGTCTAGCCATAGAAACCACACCCACAAGTCATTTGTTTTTATCGAATTATTGAGTGGGAGTCAGCTGTGCCCATGACAACGCCCTGTAAGCAATTTAGTTCTACAAGTGACGTGCGACCGCACAGCCGACAGCGAAGAGCAAATTGGCTTTTATAGGCCGAACACATACGGGGCCAATCGAACACAAGATCCAGGCTACGATTTTCGTATTTTTTTGCGAGTGACAAAGGTCGTTTGGCAAAAATCCGCCAATTTTAATTGTAGTTCTTGGATTAGTTGTAACAGGCCTGGTACTAGGAGTACTACTACTTCTGTTAGGAATTTCTAGTCCTCTGTTATCTAATATTATAAAGAGATAAAGTTTGAATGTTTCGATGTCGGCGGTAATCTCTGGAAGGAGTGATGCGATTTCGAAAATTCTTTCACTGGCAGAAAGCTACACTATTGCACAGTGGCATGCCATCATAATCAGTCTATATTGCTCCACTGTCGGGACACAGGCCTCCTAACTTCGAGAGGGAGGAGTGGGCTATAATAATCTACCGTGCGGATTGTCCATGCCATCGGGTTTATTATAGTAGTTAACCTTTTAAGCGTTTGGCTAAATATCAATTGCCGTGCCCATAGCGCGCGGCTACAAATCGGTAAAATACACAAAAATAAGGAAATACAATATACAAGGAGGAGCAATCGTTGTATCTATTAAAAAATAGTCAAAAAGTTTTTATCTCTTTTTAATAATGGTTTTAGTTGTACCACGCAGTTAATAGGACGAAAATAGAACGAAAAAATCGTGCATGTTCTCTGTCGCAGAAATACGACACGAGCGGTAGGGGCAAGGAAAAATGTGTCGCATAAATGCGACACAAGCGGTCAAAAGGTTAATTAAAACGCGGGCGAAGTCGCAGGCAGAAGCTAGCCCAAAAAAACAATTATTGTTTACTTCTAATATTTCTAACTGAACCTACCTGTCTATTTTTTTTATCTACATTCTCAAGCACTTACTCAAATGACTCATTCAACACACTATAAAATAAATAACTGCAGTGTCTTTTAAAAGAAATCATTTTCAAGGAATGTTTTTTTACTTTTTAGAAGATATTTTGTCCCGTAAGTAACCCCTATTCATAAATGCAGTAATTTTATTTGTTTTTGTTAAGGTAAATGCGTCGGGTAGCCCGCAAAATTTAAATTTCCTTAATTTTTTTTGCAATTAACATGTCAGTTTCAGGTTTGTATGTTGATCTAAATATAATTCGCGACCGTAACAAATATTTATTTATAGAATTATAATCCAACTATCCTTCCTACTTCATCGTCATCACACTAATATTATAAAGGCGAAATTTTGTGAGGATGTTTGTTACTCTTTCACGCAAAAACTACTGAACGGATTTTTATGAAACTTTACAGTAATATAGCTTATAAATAGGAATAATACATATGATACTTTTTATCCCGATATTCCCAAGGGATCGACACTTATGCGGGTAAATCCGCGGGGCGCAGCTAGTAATCAGTAAATCTCTCTAATTTCATAACCCTATTAAATGATTTCATGAAATCATGAGGTTTGAGGCCAATTCTAACTTACGAAATAATATTGATGATTTTTATGATTATAATTTTACAAATAAATATTTGTTACCGTCGCGGATCATATTTTAATCAATTTGCAACGTGACACTGCAAATTGCAAAAAACGTAAGAAAATTTTAATTTCGCGGGCTACCCAAGCGCTTTCGCCTGAAAAGTAGAATAAATATACACAACATACCTATCAACAAGGACTTTCGTACAATATGGCCGAAGAATCATGGCCGGTCCGAATTAGCGCAGGCTGCGCAATAACATTTTTTTTTTTGGAACCATAATTATGATGGCGGCATGAGGCGAGGCCGCCAAACCTGAGCTGTTGAGAGAGATCGAGAGGTTCTATGGACAGTTATACACGTCAACAAGCAACCCCGTTACGAATCTGGCAAACGACCCAAGAGCTAGATTGACCCGACACTATACCGAAGACATCCCGGACGTCAGCCTGTACGAGATTAGGATGGCTCTGAAGCAGCTTAAAAACAACAAGGCACCGGGTGATGACGGAATTACGGCCGAGCTCCTGAAGGCCGGCGGAAAACCCGTTCTTAAGGCCCTTCAGAGGCTGTTTGATTCCGTCATACTCGAGGGTAAAACACCACAGGCATGGAACAGAGGTGTGGTGATACTTTTCTTTAAGAAGGGTGACAATGCCCTTCTTAAGAATTATAGGCCCATCTCACTTCTGAGCCATGTCTACAAGCTGTTTTCGAGAGTCATCACGAACCGTCTCGCGCGCAGGTTTGACGACTTCCAGCCTCCCGAACAAGCCGGATTCCGTAAAGGCTTTAGCACCGTAGACCACATACATACGCTGCGACAGGTTATACAGAAGACCGAAGAGTATAACCTGCCTCTCTGCTTAGCGTTTGTGGACTACGAGAAAGCCTTTGATTCGATCGAGACATGGGCTGTACTGCAGTCTCTTCAACGGTGCCAGATCGACTATCGGTACATCGAGGTGCTGAAGTGTCTGTACGAAAACGCCACTATGTCAGTTCGACTCCAGGACCAGACCTCGAAACCTATCCTTCTGCAGCGAGGTGTGAGACAGGGAGACGTTATCTCTCCGAAACTGTTCACCGCTGCTCTGGAGGATGTCTTTAAGGTTCTGGACTGGAAAGGAGCTGGCATTAATATCAATGGCGAGTACATAACTCACCTTCGGTTTGCCGACGATATAGTAGTCATGGCTGAGACTATGGAGGACCTCAGTACAATGCTCGATGACCTCAGTAGAGCCTCTGAAAGAGTGGGTCTGAAAATGAACATGGACAAAACGAAGGTCATGTCAAATGCCCATGTAACACCCACTCTCATGAAGATCGGAGACGCTACACTCGAAGTCGTGGACGAGTATATTTACCTAGGACAAACTGTCCAGTTAGGTAGGTCCAACTTCGAGAAAGAGGTCAATCGTCGAATCCGACTCGGCTGGGCAGCGTTCGGGAAGCTACGCAATATCTTCTCGTCCCACATACCGCAGTGTCTCAAGACGAAAGTCTTTGACCAGTGCGTGTTGCCAGTGATGACATATGGCACTGAAACGTGGTCGCTCACAATGGGCCTTATTAGAAGGCTGAAAGTCACCCAAAGGGCAATGGAGAGGGCTATGCTTGGAGTTTCCCTGCGGGATCGAATCAGAAATGAAGAGATCCGCAGGAGAACCAAGGTAACCGACATAGCCCGAAGAATTGCCAAACTTAAGTGGCAGTGGGCAGGGCACATTGCTCGCAGAACAGATGGCCGATGGGGCCGAAAGGTTCTGGAGTGGCGACCGCGTACCGGAAGGCGTAGCGTTGGAAGGCCTCCCACAAGGTGGACCGACGACCTTGTGAAGGCCGCAGGAACTCGTTGGATGCGAGAAGCACAAAACCGGTCGAAGTGGAGGTGCTTGGGGGAGGCCTATGTCCAGCAGTGGACGTCTTTCGGCTGAAATGATGATGATGATGATGATGAGGCGAGGGTGACTGAGAGAACATGCGCGAAAGTTTGGAGAGCCTATAGAGGTATGAGGAAGAAGGTGTAAAGCTCACTCATCCTCCATAGACAAGGGAAGATTTTTCGACCAAGCGAGAGTCGTGTCTGGTGGGCTACTACCCGACGATTGATGTCGGGACGTTGTATTCGGCCGGTAAACACTGCTTGCGCGATGCAGGATTTTATATGACGTCAGTATGATGCGTATTTCGCATGTGACGATGTAGACGCCGCCACAAGCCTATGTTCAGACCGCTCATGATTTGTCGGCCACATTGCAATGCACCTAAATTCTTGAACTGTACATATTTTTTTAATTTAAAATGACGAATACAAATGCTTATCAGAACTTGTTTCATGTGGTAATGAAACACACTAAAGAGGACTTCATTATGCTAGACCGAGCAAGAGTTAGAGACATAGACAAGCCATAGACTAAAACTTTTTCCATTAGAATTTATACTTGGCCGTGAAACGGTCACAATAATTGTTCATGTACCTGTCTCAACCTAGCATAAACCATCCCAAAGTTATTCCCAACTACCCTACTTATCCAGAAACCTACCTAACAAATAACAAATTCAACTTACACACCAACTTACTATACAAAATATAAAGAATGACGTTAACAACTAGCAGTAGCACGAAAACCGCCACTAAATAGTTGATTTTGAAAGTGGTGTTCAACACCACTGTCTCCAACGGCTACAAACGATCACAGTACTTTGAGTCCTCACTCACATTCTCGTACAACAGGTATCCGAGAACCGCAACGAGAACGGTCATGGTTAAAGTAAGGAATTGCAGCATTTTCAACTGCTTCATATCACGATTCAATGTTGCATAGTTCTTTTCTAAATTGCTCAGTGTTGCAGTGACAGAATCAGGTTTTTCCAATACCTTTCCGTCGATAATGTTACCGTTCTTCGGTACGTCTTTTTCAGGGAATTGGCATTTGAGACGGTATTCATCAGTCTTGCTTCCGGTTGATGCTTGCCAGATATCAGTCAGCTCTTTCGGTGTTAGATCAGTTTTCGGTATCTGAATTGACATGACCAAGAATCTATCTTTCGCTACTGTGCGTAGCTGAATGCCTGGCTGAACTACGATCAGGACTGTTTGCGAAGCCCCACTAGCTAGAGTACCAGAGCTGGGTCTGACGCGGAACTTCTCAGGAGCTGTAGTCCTGATCTTGAAGGAAACGGCACTTTCATCCATGTTGGTAATAGTGAATTGACCGGAAATTTCATCTCCATCAGTTTTGAAGAGGATGGTGTCGTTAGGTACGAGACGTAACATCTCTCCGGGAGAATGCTGGCCGTCTCCCTGCTCAGCAAATGTAACCTTCTTCGGAGTATGCTCGGATTTATTTTCGGGAATGAACTCAAATGTGTAGTTATCCTTTCCGCCCCAAACTGCTAAAGCTTGTTCGGGAGGTACAATATCTTTCAAAGTGTCTTTCGTAACGAATCTCATTTTCTCAACCGCTCTTGCTGGTAATAATGTCTTAACAACTTTAAAAGCAGCGGAAAGCACCCAGGGCATCTGATAAATCACGATGTAATTCAGGAAATACGGATAATAAACTTTGAATAACGTAATCAAGTATTTAACAAGCTCCATATCCATATTACCTAATCCACTGCCATCCATATCGAAAAACATAGTAATTTTCTTACCTCCTTCCTCTCGTTCTATTCGATCAAACCAGTAGATCATGATTTTCTTCAACTCCTCATAGTCTCTTTGGCCTTTAACATGCATTTTGGCTTTGAAGATTAGTAATAGACTACCATCAATGTCTCTGCCTCTTGGGAAAAATACCCCCTCTTGAACGTAATCTAATCTGATGTTGCTTTCGTTTATATCGCTCGCGCCGACAGATTTTCGCCATGTTAGGATGTCCCACAGCATGTCTGCAGCAGCTTTAGCATCTTTGTCCATATGAGTAAGCACCCTCTTCAGGTATTTTTCATCTTTCGTCCGATCTAAGTCCAGTGGATGAAAATCCGGAGGTGGTGAAGTTTCTTTCAATCTTGCCTCGAATAACGCTCTAACTTCCGCCGGCGTCGCCATTTTAGACAAATGATTATATCATACGTTTAATTAACGTGTAACAAACACAAATTTTCGGCTCTTTAATTGAAATAACACACGGAAATCATCAGTGGTGGGACTGGAAATTGAAGTGGATTCACTTTTTTTTCGTAAATGTCACTGCGTTCGGAAAGGTCGAGGTCCACCTAACTCACTAACACAAAACTTTATTAGTTACTCTAGATTTTGTAAGAATGTTTTATATTTCTTCTGAATTAATAGCTGATGGAAGTAATTACAATTATAACGAAATGAAAACTATAATAATAACGTTTTATTCGGGAAAAGAATGTTAGTTGGCAAAGATTCTGTAACAATGTAGACGTTAATATGAATACGTTTTGCGAATTTTCCTAACACGGTATCTAAAGATTCTACTTAGTAAGGAACGTAAATGACATTTGGAATTTTGTATTGCTATTGTATTATATAAAATTCTTCTGTACTAGTAGGATTTAATTTATTTTAGAAAAAAAACGCAGTTTGAAAATTCCAACTATGCAACAATTAAGTAGAATTTCACTTACTTTAGTTATTTAAATCTTTTATTTTATTTAAATACTTATAAATTACATTTATACATATTTTTATTAACAAAACTTTTTTTACCTTTGAAAAACTACCTTACTTTTGAAACAAGATAATATTTACGTAGTATATGTATAAGCGATGCGGATGAATTTTTTGACGCTATATTTTAGTTTGTGTATAGTTTTAGTTAATAGGATTTAGTTGTTATTTTTATTAATTTATTAGGTATTAGTTGTTATTTGTTAACTTATTATTTTAATTTACAGAAATGTATATATAGTTACCATACCTAAAATAATATGAAACAAGGGTAAAGAATCAAGGCATCAAAATATTGGTCCGCATTGCTATCATCGGGAAAAGTGCCCAATACCTACTTAATTATTCACTGGTGGCAATACTACAACATAACTGTCAATTTTCCTACCAGCGAAAGTAGGTCGAAAAATACCTACATATTTTGCCACTTGCTTCGTAGTGGCCTGCATTGACTTTTTATTCAATTTAAAACTGTATTTACTCAATTAGCATCATGTGACTGACTGCACGGCCTAAAATAGACAACAGTAAAACAAAAAACACAACACGACACCCATATTACAAAAGAAAACATACAAATTAGGTGAATAAAACAGATTTTTCCATAGACTTTAAATCAATCGATAAATAATCAGAAGAATTATTACTAAATACAGTTGTAAACAGTTGTAATAATAGTGTCGCATAACTGTTTTGAAACGTTAATATCGCGTAAAAAACGCAGTGCTGTGTGTTATAACAGTGAATTTATACAGAAAACTATTGAACTCGTCGATTCTATTATTTTTTACGTAATATTAAAGTTGTTTCGAGTTAAAGTGCGGGGAAAGCATGACTGTTGTTTAACTGGTAAGTTAACTTGTTTTAAGTGCATTATTAATAGAATTTAGTAGGTCAAATTGAGGAAAAAATTACTTAATTAATTTTATTCGGTTCGTTTCGACCGGTTTTTACATCGCTTGTGATGTAAAATTTGTTTTGAATGCTCTTTTATGTAATAGAGCAAAGATATCTTATGTTGCGGTAAGAATTTAATTTAAATTGCGTTATATTTTCGTCTGTATGGTCGTTTAGTAGTGGGCATGTTGTTTTGAAATTTAAATTTGTGTTTAATAGATTATAAAATTTTAACAATTCTCGTAAAAGCTCTAGTTATAAAAAAACACACTTTATTTAAAGTAAGTACTTCTGCCCGCGACGTCCGCGTTTCTTGTCCCCCAGACCCACCTTGTCGCATCGTTTGCCCGCGCTATTATTATGTTTTTGTCTATTTTTGTTTTTGTTCGGCTCCTAAGTGTCTAAGCGTAATGTTAGTAGCCTTCCTCAAGAATCGGGCTATCAAATGCAAAAAGAATTTTTCAAATCCAACTGGTAGTTCCATAGATAGAACACACAAACAAACTGTTCAGCTTTATTATTAGTACAGACTAGCTACTGCCCGCGTCTTCGTCCGCGTGAAATCTTATACTAACTGAAAGTATTTGTTTTTTTTTTAAATAAAAGTAGCCCAAGTTACTCCTTATTACGTCAGCTATCTGCCAGTGAAAGTCCCGTCAAAATTGGTCCAGTTGTTTTAAAGATTGGCCGGAACAAACAGACAGACAACAGAGAAAAATTGTAAAAAAAAAATATTTTGGTATACGTACCGTGTGTACATCCATATGCATTTAGTAAAAAGCGGTTATTTTAATGTTACAAACAGACACTCCACTTATATTTATTACAGACTAGCTGCACCCCGCGGTTTCACCCGCATAAGTCTCGATCCCGTGGGAATATCAGGATAAAAAGTATCCTATGTCCTTTCCCGGGACTCAAACTATACATATACCAAATTTCATCTAAATCGGTTCAGCGGTTTTTCAAGGATACTTATTTATTTATTTATTCTTGTAACACTGGGCACTATACCGCTAGAACCATCATAACAATAAAACTTCTATTGTGTCTTGTTTACCACACAGGAACCTGTTTAGTAAATCACTAATAGAATGACTTATTTTCTCAGAAATCATTTTAAATTGATAGAGATTATATTTTAGTCTTCAAATTAATAATGTTAGACCAAAATCTGCGTTCGCGATTTTTTTGCCGAAAATGTAAACAAAATATGTATATGAATTAATGGAAAACTCAAACTCATTGCATTTATTTCAATTAAACCAATTACAGGCACTTTTGAATTGTCAAGGTGTCGGTCAGTTAGAAAGATGAAGCTAGTTGCCCATTCCAAAGTGTAGGTACCTTTGGAGAAGAACGGGCAAGAAACTCCATGGACACTCATGGATGAAAAATAACTTTAATTCCTAGTTCCTCAGTATACATAATTGGAAGTTGGCGGTGTGATACCCCCGTGCCTCGGAAAGCACATTAAGCCGTTGGTCCTGCGCCTGATCTCTCTGACATTCTCCAGTTGTGTCAGATTGCAGTCCCTTCGGACAATGATAGTGAGAGAGTGCACCTGTGTCTTTTGCACATAATATCTCCCGCTCCGAAGGCTATTCTCCACTGATATTAGTTGCTATGGCCGAAATTCGGTCTGGAGGACTCTTATATATTTATCACATGGTCCTCATCACAAGTACCACTGCCACTAGTGAGTAGTACCACTCAACATGAGCCTTTAAGGGTATAGTTTGTTCCAAAAGCATTTGACGAAAGTGTAAACAACCCTGTTCAATTTAAATTCTTGCACATTCACTCACTAAAGGGAATTTGTAACACATTAATCTGTATCAAGAAGGTTTTAACTTAAAAAATAGTGAGACATACTCATTATTTTTCTATTTATTTACTTAATTATTGTTTAAATAACACTATTATATTGTACTATCTCATACAAGCGACTTCGTCCGCGTGGATTTTTTTTCGTGAGACGCTATTTTTTTTCTAATATAAAAGTAGCCTAAGTTACTCCTTATTACATCAGCTATCTGCCAGTAAAAGTCCCGTCAAAATCGGTCCAGCCGTTTCAGAGATCAGACGGAACAAACACACAGACAAAAATTGCGGCTCGGAAAGCACGTTAAGCCGTTGGTCCCGGCTGTCATTCGTGGATCTTTGACAGTCGTTACGGGTAGTCAGAAGCCCGAAAGTCTGACAACCAGTCTTACCAAGGGGTATCGTATTACCCAGTAACTGGGTTGTGGAGGTCAGATAGGCAGTCGCTCCATGTAAAATACTGGTATTCAGCTGCATCCGGTTAGACTGGAAGCCGACCCGAACATAGTTGGGAAAAGGCTAGGCAGATGATGACTCAATTTGTAAGTCAAATTGGCATCTGTACGTTTTCTGATCCATTTGTTTACATTTTCACCAGATACTATTAAAACAGACCATAGGAGCTTGTTTCTGAATTAGCACTTGATTCCACTCATTATCTATTATAAGTACTTACATACAAATAGATTAAATTGAAGTGTAGCTTTTTACTAAATGCATAAAAGAAGTATTTATATGGTACTTACTAATAATAAAAAAAGCAAATTTTAATTTTTGTCTGTCTGTCTGTTACTTCCGCCTAATCTCCGAAACGGCTGGACCGATTTTGACGGGATTTTCACTGGCAAATAGCTGGTAACTGAAGCTACTTCTCCGTGCAAAGCTAGTTGTAGAATAAATAATATAAAAAACTTTTTTGTCTTTGACTGGCGATCTGTGTGCCTCACCGAGACCTAATATTATGCCTAAAGAGGTATGAGGAACAGGGTGTAAAGTTCACTCATACTCTATAGAAAAGGGAGGATCCTCCGACCAGACGGGTGTTGTGTCTGGCGGGCAACTGCCCGATGATTCATGTCGGGCTGTTGTATCTATGCTTGTTGCGCGGTAAACTCTGCTTGCGAGATGCAGGATTTGCGTGACATCAGTATGACGCGTTGTTCGCATGTGGCGTTGCAGATGCCGCTACATGCCGAAGAATCAAATCTTACGTTGCATAGGTTTCAAGAAAAGCCTCTATGACAGACGCACAAAAATGTAATCTTGTAAAGGTTCCGTTTTATCTTCCAGGGCCCTAATTCACTTTGGCCACTCAATGTTTCCTTACTTCGAAACCACGTCAATTCTTTAGCTAATAACGCTAATCTCGCGTTAATTTAACGCGGTTTCGTTCACTGTAACAGAGAAAACGCAATCCATGTGCGTCGCCTTTTCCCAACTCAAGGGATCAGGGGAAGAACCACTTTTGTTACCTAATGAACAAACAGAGATAGATATACAAGGTGTTACGGAAAGGGTATATCAATACAAACGGGTTGAAGAGTGTATCTGGTCTAGAATCTCTGTACAAAATTTCAGCTCAAAAGCATTAACTTTGAAAATGCTTAATATTTTTTTATTTCGACATCACGGCGCTGCACTGGCGCGCGGCGGCGTGATGTGCGTGTACTAGGCGCACAGATACACTACAGATAATGGTTAATGACCCTCGTAGTGCGGTGACACGTTTGTTATGATTTCAATTTAATAAACTATCGAAATAAAAAAATATTAAGCATTTTCAAAGTTACTGCTTTTGAGCTGAAATTTTGTACAGAGATTCTAGACCAGATACACTCTTCAACCCGTTTGTATTGATATACCCTTTCCGTAACACCCTGTATTACTAATTAAAAGATAATAAAATAGTGTCATTTATACCCAAGGCACTTTAACTGTAATAGGTATAATGGTATAGGGGGTATAGGTATAGCTGTCACAGTCAACCACTGACAACGGTTGTTTTTTTCCTGAACGGTCCGGACATTGTATGTTTTATCCCTGTATCGATATTTTAAAAGCATGAAAGCTCGGAGACTATGGATGTTATTGCCCTGTTGTGTTTGACAGAAAATAGCGACAGGTATAACCATTCAGACTGCGTTGCCAGTTGAAAAAAAATGTGACAAAAGTTGTGTTTCCCCTGATCCCTTCAACTATGTTGGGGTCGGCTTCCAGTCTAACTGGATGCAGCTGAATACCAGTATTTTACATGGAGCGACTGCCTATCTGACCTCCACAACCCAGTTACTGGGTAACACAAAACCCCTTGCTAAGAACTGGTTGTCAGACATAAGGGCTTCTGACTACCCGTAACGACTGTCAAAGATCTACAAATGGCAGCCGGGTCCAACGGCTTAACATGCTTTATAAGGCACAGAAGGGTCCAAGCATGTATTACCCATTCGCGAATCGACCGCGGTAAGCGTAGCTTAACTTTACAAATAAATTTTTTGTTTGTTTAAATCCTACGATCCTACAAATGTAGTTTAATTCTTTAAAATACAATAAAGGTAAAATAATTACTTAATTTCGTCGTATAATAAACGCGAAAATTTGTGAGAATGGATGGATGGATGTTTGTTACTCTTTCACGCAAAAACTACTGAACGGATTCTGATGAAACTTTACAGTAATATAGCTTATACATCAGAATAACACGTAGGATACTTTTTATCCCGATATTCCCACGGGATCGATACTTATGCGGGTGAAACCACGGGGCGATGCGCACTGCTAGTATATAATTTAAAATGTAGACTTTGTTTTCACGTCCGTAATATAATAACAAAATATGACAGCTATACTTCAGGACTTTGCTCGACAGTGGCGCCAACTGGTGAGGACAAAAAGGGTAGCCCCACAGATATAGATAGACCTAGATAACGCAAGTATCACGAACTGTATAAAAACTAAGCGTGCCACTTTTTGACTACCTACTATGACGTCACAAGCTCGCGCTCTCTCGTTCACGCTCACCCAGCCAGCAGTACGCAGGACTGAGCGCGAAAGTGGCGGCTTATGATTTTCCAACGTAAGCTGGTGCGATTTTTGGCACGCGAAGTAGGTGCTCTTGCGTTATCTAGGTGTATCTGTCACCAGAAGATAACAAGATCCGCAAGTTTATAAATTTCCTAGGAAATTTATAAACTTTCGTAGGATTCTAAACGAGAGATAACAAGAACCGCAAATTTATAAATTTTCTAGGAAATTAATAAACTTTCGTTGGATTCTAAACGAGAGATAAATTGTATTATTTTACTCCCACATTTTCGCAAATTTGTCAATTTGCGACGTCTCGTGGTAAATTTATAAACTAACGGATATCCATTCGTAAGATTCTAAATGGTTCGACCAATCACAGAATAGCTGTTAATTTTACGCTTTTTAAAATACGGCAAATAACACACTGCTTTCTGATTGGTCGATGTTGACAGTGGCGATGCTTGTGTCCATAGACTTAGGTACAATTATGGGTCTTGGTTAGTAACCTTAGCAAAATAAAACTATTTTCACAGTTACAACATTAATAAAAACTTTACAAAAACACGAGCAATCGGTTTGTTTATGTTCCGTGGCGAACAATGGCGGTGGAGAGGAAGGAGAAGGAACACGTGACTTATTCAACCAATCAGAGCGCACATGGCGTTTGGTTATTGCTTACTTATTATTTTACGCGTGAGTTCGGTAAGTTTATCAATTTGCAAAAATGTGAGCGTAAAATAATACAATTTATCTCTCGTTTAGAATCCTACGAAAGTTTATTAATTTCCTAGAAAATTTATAAATTTGCGGTTCTTGTTATTTTCCGGTGACATATCTATATCTGTGGGTAGCCCTCATTAAGTACTTACGCCGTAGTAACTACTAATTAAAAAATACTGCATATGTTCGTAAATGTGACCGATAAGAAGCAATTTTAATAAGGTAACTATTGATAACTGGCTATTTTTAATGATCATGTATGTTGTAAATGGGCACATAGGGAAAATAAAGGGTATCATTTAAGCTATCACCAATTTAATTAGTTTTGTGTTTCTTAAATAATAGGGTTTGTCCTCCAAATAGTAGATCTGTCACCAAAATGTAGTCACCAAACAATGCAAGTGACCTAACCAAACCGAACCTCGGGGTGCCCTTCGCTCGCTCTTGCATCCTATGTCGACGGAGCCCCGCTTCGCGGGGCCCCTATTTCTGTGTAAAGGGTTTAAAGTAACCTAACCAAACCGAACCTCGGGGTGCCCTTCGCTCGTTCTTGCATCCTATGTCGACGGAGCCCCGCTATCTGAGAACGAAAATATTTCGTGGCGATAGATCTATTTATTAGGTGATACAACTTGATGACAAATATAAATTTTGGTGATAGAAAATATAGTTCCCGAAAATAAACAACCTACCAATTGCGGTATAGGCTCTTTATAGATACCTACACTACATTGTATTCACATCTATTATATTATATCTATACAAATAAATAAAATTGGAGTGTCTGTTTTTAATATCAAAATAACCGCTGTTTACTAAATGCGTATGGATGTATGTGTATACATCCATACGCATTTAGTAAACAGCGGTTAAAAAAATGTTATTTTCGTATATGTACCTACCGTGTGGTACATATACGAAAATAACATTTTTTTACAATTTTTGTCTGTCTGTTTGTTCCGGCTAATCTCTGAAACGGCTGGACTGATTTTGACGGGACTTTCACTGGCAGATAGTTGATGTAATAAGGAGTAACTAAACTCTGTCCCTGTCGCGAATGATCACGGTTATTTGGTTGGAGTACCGCCTTAGCGTACTTTTCGAGGCACGGAGGGGTCTCGCTCCGTATGTAAACATGGCCACCCATCCACGGACCAACCGCGGCACGCGTTGCTTTACCTAATCCATCGACATTACTTAGCCACAAGACTCATAAATTTAAAATATTATTCTGTATTCACACATATTTCGCGCGTGCGCGCTGCAGCTTGCTAGTGCAATCTAACGCACGTAAATGTTGACAGTTTAGACATTGACTTAGCGCCTTTATGTCGTAGCTGTAATGTCCGTTTTCGTAGTTCCAATGTCGCCTATTTGATTTTATAACGTGTGGATGTTTTGAAAACAGTGTTACAGTTATTATCTAGAATTCTAGATGGTTACGGAGGAATCCGTCTGTTATAATGTTATCATAATGCGTAGAAATTTAAAAACTTCGCTCTTATACACCGTGTTCTTCACGATATCCATAAACTTTGTCAAACGCTTCTACAGGGTGTTACGGAAAGGGTATATCAATACAAACGGGTTGAAGAGTGTATCTGGTCTAGAATCTCTGTACAAAATTTCAGCTCAAAAGCAGTAACTTTGAAAATGCTTAATATTTTTTTATTTCGATAGTTTTAATTGAAATCAAAACAAATGTGTCACCGCACTACGAGGGTCATTATCCATTATCTGTAGTGTGTCTGTGCGCCTAGTACACGCACATCACGCAGCCGCGCGCCAGTGCAGCGCCGTGATGTCGAAATAAAAAAATATTAAGCATTTTCAAAGTTAATGCTTTTGAGCTGAAATTTTGTACAGAGATTCTAGACCAGATACACTCTTCAACCCGTTTGTATTGATATACCCTTTCTGTAACACCCTGTATAATATGACGTCACAATACATTGAATATGGCGCCCTCTAGCGGACATAAAGTCATGACCTAAGAGATTTTTTTTTTAAATCTTGCCGTGTATAAGCCCCAAAATAATTAAATAATAAATAAGTTAAAAACTAAAACCGGACTACTGAAAAGGATGAAACAAGTACCTTCCCGTGGTTACATGTCGCTGTACTAACATACAAAGCTATGGTAGCATGCGACCACGGCAAGATACTTGTTTCATCCTTTTCAGTAGTCGGGTTTTAGTTTTTAACTTATTTTTTCCCATCTATGTTGGGGTCGGCGTCCAGTCTGACCGGACGCAGGTAAATACCATTATTTTACATGGAGCCACCGCCTTACCTCCACGTCCACAGCCCGTGATATAAAAGAATCATAGTTTCAGTCCAGATAAATCTACAGTCACATTGAAGCTGGTTATCTAAAAAAACTCTGGCGTTATTTGCAGAGAGATATCTGCGGTAAACGAGATAAAATAGCTTATCAAATGGGTTTTGGTACATTGTGTTAGCTTGGGATAGGGTTGCCAACTTTTTCTAGAAGAAGTAGAGTATATCTGATTTCAGAGAGGGCGAATAAAGAGTACAGATTAATAAAAAAGAGTAACATTTATTCAATTAAAAAAAAAATTTTTTTGCACTTTTTGCGGTGCATCACAATTTTTTATTGTTTTTAGAAGAAATGTAGGACTCCAAACATATTTGTCTATAAACAACTAGCTTCTGCCCGCGACTTTGTTCGCGTGAAATTTCTTATTCCCTCGACCCATCTCGTCGTATTGCATCACTTGCCCGCGTCTCCTGCTCTATCACTTCGTTTCCCCATAGCGCTTTTGCTCGGCTCCTAAGGGTCACAGCGTGACGTTAAATAGCCTATAGCCTTCCTCAAGAATTGGGCTATCAAATGCAAGAAGAATTTTTCAAATCCGACTGGTAGTTGCCTAAACCCCTACTCTCTCATGAGAGAGTAGGGAGGCCTTTGCCCTGCAGTGGATGTCACAGGCTAATAAGAAGAAGAAGATGACTGGTAGTTCCAGAGATTGCCCCCTACATACAAACTCACAAACAAATTTCACCTCTTTATAATATTAGTATAGATAAAAAAAAAGACGGGTTGCACTCCGGGAGTGCCGGCAGAAGTGAAAACTTATTAACGTGTAACATCTACATCCACACCCACATCCACATCCACATCCACATCCACATCCACATCCACATCCACATCCATCCATCCATCCATCCATCTATCCATCCATTAGAAAGAGAGGGGGATACTTAGTAGTTAGGAGTAGTAGTTCTCCCCTGTGTAGTCTCTCCTGACGGTCACGTGTCCTGACGCGATGTCCTGACGCGAGTTTAACATTTTTTACCCATTACAAAAAGTGTGCAACGCCGCTAAAGAAGTTTTCACTTCAAAAATAACTTTCTCAAAGATTTTTTGACTTTTTCGAAGATGGTTGTTCAATGAGTTTTAATTTCTGTTTTGTTGTATAGTCAAAATATTAGTCAGTGAGTCGTCTTAGGGGCGGAGTTTTAGGAGATTATCTTCGTCATACATTTTAAAAGTCAGTTTATTTAAAAAGAGTATTTTAGCGTACTCTATTACTGTTTGTAGATTATAGAGTAGGTACATCTACAAGAAAAAGAGTACAATACTCTATTATAGAGCAGTGGCGTGCATTGGTTTTCAGAATAGGTAGGCACTAGACCTGGTCTAGTCTAGGCAAACGCGGTCCCTAATCAGAAAAAAATGAGGTCAAAAGTGTGGTTATTTGAGTAGGCATGCCTACTTGAGGGTGATAAATTGCGAAGGTCGAATGTCATGGTATTACGCGTGAGACGTACGTATTTTTAATTTTGTCCTATTAACTTGAACGAGTAAATACCAATGACAATGTGCGAATAGTACGGGAGCCGAGTAGTCCGTCCGGCGACTGCCTACTGCCGCGCGTGTTTGTATGAAGATTTTTTTTTGTTAGGTATGATAATTTAGTGAGTTTCTTAATTGTGGGGCACACACACTAAAATGTAACTGACAGGCTTATGTTGATATATCGAGGTAGGCACTGCTTATATGCCTATATGCAATGCACGCCACTGTAGAGTACGGTTGGCAACCCTAGCTTGGGATTTAGTACTGTAGGATTATTAGCGTAGATAATTATTTATGTTGGGTTTCATTGAGCTCGTGGGATTAATAAAATAGCCTTGAGCAGTCGTCATCTAGCATGATCAGCCTATAACGTTCCCTGCTGGGACTCAGGCCTCTTCTCTTTGAAAGGGAGTGGGTTATCTACCACGCGGGCTCATTGCGGGTTGGTGGATGTCACATGTCTTCAAATTTATATCTAAAGAAAGAAAGAAAATAAACTCAAACTCAAAGCATTTATTTCAATTAAACCAATTACAGGCTTTTTGAATTGTCAAGGGATCGGTCAGTCAGAAAGATGAAGCTAGTTGCCCATTCCAAAACGTAGATCTCTATGGAGAAGAACGGGCAAGAAACTCCATGGACACTTTAACTTTGTCGTATTAACTTGAACGAGTAAAGACCAATGGCAATGTGCGAATAGTATGCGAGAGCCGAGTAGGCCGTCTGGCGACTGCCTACTGCCGCGCGTGTTTGTATGAAGATTTTGTTTTTTGTTAGGTATAATAATTTAGTGAGTTTTTTAATTGTGGAGCACACACTAAAATGTAATTGACAGGCTTATTTTGATATATCGAGGTAGGCACTGCTTATATGCCTATATGCAATGCACGCCACTGACCACGGGGACTCATTACGGGTTCGTGGATGTCACATGTCTTCAAAATATCTCTCTATTCTACCAAGAATAAACAAAGTTCTTTCTATACAACTTGACATCTCTTTTGCCCGAGCACGGCGATGCGTAGACTCGCGATTCTCATCATTTGCCTAGCCTTTTCCCAACTATGTTGGGGTCGTCTTCCAGTCTAACCGGATGCAGCTGAATACCAGTATTTTATATGGAGCGACTGCCTATCTGGCCTCCATAACCCAGTTACTGGGAAATACGACAATCCTTGGTAAGACCGGTTGTCAGATTTTCGGGCTTCTGACTACCCGTTACGACTGTCAAAGATCCACGAATGACAGCCGGGACCAACAGCTTAACGTGCTTTCCGAGGCACGTAGAGGGGTTTTGGTATGTAAAGATGGTCACCCATCCACGGACCTACCGCGGCAAGCGTAGATTAACCTGATCGATCGATTCGTTGGGCTGTTCTTGCTTAGCCACAAGCCCATATTTATCTAGTAATATGTTATCTACATAATATGTTATTATAAAGTCAATACAAAAACAAAATGCTACAGGATAATGCAAATGGCGGAAGAAAACTAGCGCTTACAATTAATATTCAATACAGGTGCCAAGTCCTGAGTATTGTTGGTCACGTAGACCATGGTAACGTCATCGTAGTTCATATACATAATCTGCATTCGTAATTTATTTGCCAAAAATGTAAACAAATATGAGTTTATTGGAAAATAACTTTAATTCCTTCACAACAAAGTGCAGTTTACGCTACAACTTCAAACATTTTTATAACTTTTACAATAGTGCTGGTCACTGTCAACTTAATTACCGTTAATATAAAGTTGATATTTGTTTAACTTGAAATAACATCAATTTGAAACATGAAAAGACCCACGCAATACACGTGGCGCCATCTATTATCATAATAACGTTATTGTTGTTTCCCTCGAGAACAGCACTTTTTTTCGGGATGAAAGTTACCCTATGTCCGTTTCTGTACACCTGACAACGTATATGCAAAATTTCAGGACGATCGGTTCAGTGGTGTAGGCGTGAAAAGGTAACAAACAAACAAAATTACTTTCGCATTTATAATACTAGTTAGGATACACACCGGGGACTCCGGGGACTCAGCTCTGGCGACAGTTTTAGATAACTCTACACCTTAGTCAAAATATGTGGCTTGGCCGTTTCGAAACCATCACATGGGCGTAAGGTGAAGAATTTATTCACTGTTCATTACTTTTCTGTTATTCAATAGTTCTAATATAGTTCGTCTTGGCAACATTTTACATTAAAATGTTTTTTAACCGACTTCAAAAAAGGAGGTTCTGTATTCGACCCGTATGTATGTTCAAGTATGTCCGCGATTTTATCAAAAACTAATGAACCAATTTTGATCATTCTTTCACTAATGTAATCTACATACTTTCAGGAAGCTTATAGTAGGTATATAATACATTAGGTAATTATTGTTATGTACGAAGTTATATGCATAAATGTACTGCATCTCCGGCAATTCTATGCGAATTTTAATGGTTCTTGTACTCGGTGTCTTCAATTCTTCAATGCATTAGTGTTAATTGAATTTGTGTGCGGTAGGTAGGTACAGCTAAAAAGTGAAAAAAGAAACAAAAAAAAAAAACAACCGACTTCAAAAAATAACACTACAAAGTGATAAATAACTTTAATTTCGGAAGTCGGTGTCAAAAAACGAAAATGCGGGACCAACGACACCGACTTCCGAAATTAAAGTTATTTATCACTTTGTAGTGTTTTTTTTTGAAGTCGGTTGTTTTTGTTACAATAGTTCTATTATAGTTCGTCTTGGCAACATTTTACATGAGAATGTTTTTGGTGGGTGTGTTTGTCGGGAAAAAATAGCCGACACAAAAGATCGTGGAGTTTCGGATAGCCATTGATAACCACTTGCTGCTGATCGGTCACGGACTCACGGTGAAGACTCTTTTAATTAAAATTCAAGAGATGTCTTGTAAAATGGGCATTTTGTCACGTGCGACGGTACGGCTATGGCGACGTGCATACAAAAAATGCTGATTTAAAAACAAAATAACAGCTGACGGGGCTTTGGACTGGCACGTAGGACAAACGGTGTCTATTGAAATATTATTACTTAGGCTGAGGCTACAACCAGGCCCGTGCCGGACGGCGCGTACGTGTTCCACGCGCGCCTCAAAGAGATGTCAGCATAAAGGAAGGGGCCTGCCAGGGCCGAAGCCTGCCGGGGGTGCGGGGGTGATATTGTACCAACACTTGTCGCAAATAAATTGATTTGATATGATTTGAAAGGGTTACTGGTACCCCGGAACATAAAGGGCTAAGGAAGGAACACGGATGGGTTTTAGTCAGTAAGATTCTGACACTCCCTTCCGCTCCACCCAGAGCGGGAGGGGTCATTTGATGATTTCCCATCCATAAAAAAAAAGACGGGTTGCACTCCGGGAGTGCCGGCAGAAGTGAAAACTTGAATATTAACGTTGAAATAAATCAATTATTAATTGAATTTATAACTCGTTTTTTTTTCACTATTTCTGCGTCCCTTTTTTCATTAATAGACGCACTTTGTTCAATTTCCATATTTTAAACACTTTATATACACGAATGTTACGAATACACAGCAGTGTGTCCACGTCCACTTCCACTTCCACTTCTACTTCCACTTCCACTTCCACTTCCACTTCCACTTCGACTTCGACTTCGACTTTGACTTTGACTTTGACTTCGACTTCCACTTCCACTTCCTCTTCTGCTTCCACTTCCACTTCCACTTCCACTCCATCCATCCATCCATCCATACGTTGTCGTGTGTCACTAAACTTGGTTCACTTCGGTTGGCGCCGCCGTAGAAAGAGAGGGGGGGGGGAAATCTCTCCTGACGGTCACGTGTCCTGACGCGATGCCCTGACGCGAGTTTAACATTTTTTACCCATTACAAAAAGTGTTCAACGCCGCTAAAGAAGATTTCACTTCAAAAAAAAATGGGGGTTGAGTTCAGACTCATGAACTGAATCCTTGGTATCAGGTTGGGCGTCGATGTCCATGCGGACCTGTATTTTGCTCTTTCAAAGCTGGTCTAATTTCAACAAGAATCCGTCTGCAAATATGTGACCTGCCAAGGAGAGGAGCTAGAGGCTAAATTAGGAAGCATCAACTTTTTTCTAGAAAACATTAGTTTCGCATAGCTTGCCGTCTGGGCTTGGGACGCATCCGTATCAACGCCGTTACCAAGTCGGCAGGAGACGAAATACCTCACAGTCTCGCAGATTGTTCGGTTCACAATCATCTGCCTAGCCAGTTCCGAACTATGTGGTCTGCAGTCTAACCGGGTGAGGGAAAAAAAGGGGCTTCGACTCGCAAACTGTAATCTGTGTCCATGGATTCAGCACGTCATGATTCTAGAAAGCGTAGAAATTTTAAGTCGGTTATAAAAAAAAAAAAAAATTGCGAATTCATAGAAAAGTGCTATATGTACCTACACGGTCAAAATGTATGGAACATATTTTTTTTTTTTTTAATAACAGCTGATGAAAAGAAGAGAGAGAGAGCTTTCTTATGAAATAAGCATCACCTTTGTACTATTTTTCTGTTCTGTTTTTTTTGTCTGTTTATATATGTTTGTACATAAATGGTTAAATAAATAAATCAAAATTTCAACGCATTTGGCTTCAGGTTTAATCTGTCAAGCTCCGCTAATGAGACACAATTGATTTTCTATTGTTTCGTCGCCAATGGGCGACGCGCGCCGCTTGACCGATTCAGCACTGAATCCACCCACGGTAACAGTTGATTGATTGATTGACTATGACTAAAACCGTATACACGGCACATCCCGCAAACACCTTGATAAATAAAACAAGTAATTTATAGACACTCAATCAAACGGTACAGGAAAATCACAAGGAAACGGTCTCTTGAATCAATAACGCAGATAACACTCGAGTCGTGTTGGAAAGAACAGTTGAACACATTGATGACGTCAGCGTGAAAGATACAGACTTCAGAATCCGCAGCCTAATTGCGGAACGCCAAATCGTCAAATGATTCTGATCAGTTGGCTTCATTTCTATCACAATTGGCTTCATTTTACGATTTTCGAATTGCGAAACTCTAGTTTATTATGAAACCAATTATGAACGTTAAGGCCCTGCGCAGAAACTAGAGTTTCGCAATTCGAAAATCGTAAAATGAAGCCAATTGTGATAGAAATGAAGCCAACTGATCAGAATCATTTGACGATTTGGCGTTCCGCAATTAGGCTGCAGGTCAAGATGCGCTTAGCCACGTACAGTCACGTCTTAAAGTATGTATACACTTGGCTTTATTCAAAGGCGATTTTCTCCTTTATTTTTAAATTAAATTTTATGTTATTACGAAAATTGTATTTTCGAACCCATAGGTTTATGTTAAGTGTCGTATTTCAACGTTGCATTCGTTATTTCACGAAAAAATCGCAATTGAAAATTGCCAAGTGTATACATACTTTTAGACGTGACTGTACCCGTTACGTGTCTAAGCCTTGTTTGCCGCGGTCGATTTGAAGATCTTTGACAGTCGTTCCTGCCGGGGGAGCGCTGAATGCTTATGCGAATCCCGCACCCCCGGCCATAGGTAGAGGTGGAACACCGCGGTGGTTTTAGCCGGTAAGAGTCCGGCATGCCCCTCTGTCACCTCCACGATAGAGGAAGTCCATGAGGATTTCCACCGCTTAAAAAAAAAAAAATGCTGTTCCCGAGGAAAACAACAATAACGTTATTATGATAATAGATGGCGCCACGTGTATTGTTGTTTTTCTCGGGAACAGCACTTTTTTTCGGGATGAAAGGTACCCTATGATATCTATGTCTGTTTCTGTACTCCTGACAACGTATATGCAAAACAGGATGATCGGTTCAGTGGTTTAGGCGTGAAAAGGTAACAAACACACTTACCGTCAAACAGGGTGATGAATAAGGATGCAGGGGTGAATAGGGACGAAACTTTAAAATGGATTTTAACGTTGAAATAATATAGTTTGTTGCCAATAAGGGCACGTAATCGTTAATTAAATTACAGTAAACACATTAGGGTCCTTTTTGGCCACAAACTATGTTATTTTAATGTTAAAATCCCTTGTCCCGATTCACCCCTGCATCCCTATTCACCCCGTTTGACTGTACTTTCGCATTTATAATATTAGTTAGGATAAGCGAAATATCTAGTCTAAATCCCGCCAGACCTTGACACAGATGAATGGAGGCGTAACAGTTCGGCGTTTTTCGTACGAATCAATATTTTTTTGTCTCTTTTACGTTCTTATTCATTCATGACAATTGGTTACAAGGTTGGAGCTGTAGCTGCTTTACTGTGACTGATGCGCTTAATTGTAATGTGTATAATTTTAAGTTTATGGTCTGAATTGTTCATTAGAGATAAGGCCCGTTTTCTTTAATAGATTTTCAACTATATCGCTAAAGCATAAGGTTCAAAGTAGATTGGGAAAATTTGACAATTTCGGGTAGGTTGATGTGCTGGCGTCTGTACACACGTGTTATTCTTGTCGTGAAAAACTAAAAGTACGGTTGTTTAGCCGTGTGCGCATGTATCAGCACGTGTCAGTGTTGTATGGATCTTTTTTACTCGACTACGGCGAAGCAAAAAGGAGGGTTATGATTTTGACCGGTATGTATGTATGTTCATCTGTTCCCTCATAACTATTACTTATATGTACTTATATTATAGGTAGCATAAGAAAATAAAAAAATATTTTAATAAAAATGAGCTCTTTCCTTTAGTTTGCCGTATGTCATTACTTCCCAGAATTTGATCCTTATTAGGGACACTATCGAATGGTGTAATAATACAGTGTGTGTTTTTTTTTTCAAAATCAACAGGTTCGATTCCTGGCTAGAAATATTGATTTTTCAAAAATCCAATGACGCAGTTTTAGTTTTTATCAAAATCGAGCCCGCGACTCCTTTGAGTACTTTTCGCTATTCCTCATAGTTTAGAATTTGGCCATCCACGCCCACTTGGAGAATTCACCCTGTATACGCGACTATTAGTCCAGTCGATCGTGGCAAGGCAAAAATATAAATACGTAAGAACTAATTGCTGCACGTATCATCTTGTATTTTCCCTTTTAACAAAATAAAAAAATCCATAAGTACTAATATCCATACTTCCATACTATCCATACTAATATTATAAATTCGAAAGTAACTCTGTCTGTCTGTCTGTATGTTACCTTTAGGCGCCCAAACCGCTCAACCGATTTCGATTAAATTTGGCATAGAGATAGTTTGAGTCCCGGGAAAGGACATAGGATAGTTTTTATCCCGAAATTCCCCAGGGATCGAAACTTACGCGGGTGAAACCGCAAGGCGCAGCTAGTACTTTATAATTGTGTACTGAACTATGCTGTTTCATAGAAGTATGTAATTGGTAGATCGCACAGGGTGTCGTCAGTGATCTTGGGTCTAACCGAGTTGGCCACCAAATAACCCCTCCCGCTCTGGGTGGAGCGGAAGGGAGTGTCAGACTCTTACTGACTAAAACCCAGCCGTGTTCCTTCCTTAGCCCTTTATGTTCCGGGGTAGCGGTAACCCTTTCGGACAATCCCGCACCCCCGGCAGGCTTCGGCATTGGCAGGCCCCTTCCTTTTGGCTGACATCTCTTTGAGGCGCGCGCGTGGAGTTGGCCACCCCTGATATAGCGTTTTAAGTTCTGGTAAATGGTTTCCTAGGAACCTACCAGAACATACCTCAGTCAAAATGCTTGAAATAACGAAGTAATTGTGCACAGGAAATTACTAAACGCGGTTCTAAATACTCACATAGTTCGACTGTGTTGTTATGTAGGTTAGTTAAGCAATGGTTTTACTTAGTAAGAACTAGTAGCGCCCCGCGGTTTCACCCGCATAAGTGTCGGTCCCGTGGGAATACCGGGATAAAAACTATCCTATGTCCTTTCCCGGGACTCAAACTATCTCTAATTCTCCGTTTATTTTCGTTGGATCCCACAAATTTCATCTAAATCGGTTCATCGGTTCAGTGGCTTAGGTGTGAATAGGTAACATACAGACAGACATAGTTACTTTCGGATTTATAATATTAGTATACTATGGATAGATTGCTTGTAACATAGAAGAGCCTTGTACAGACGCCAGCACATCAAGCTACCCGAAACTGTCAAATTTTCCTAATCAACTTTGAACTTTATGCTTTAGCGGTAAAGTTGAAAATTTGACAGATTGTATTAGGGGGCTGTTCATTTATTACGTAAGACAATTTTGACCACTTTCTGACCCCTCCTAAGTAAGAAAAAAAAAGACTTGGATGAACGCCCCCCCCTTTCAATCTTACGTAAGATCAGTATCTACCAAAATTGCAAAGAAAACATAGCAAAAAAAAACAAAACGTACAATTTTTGCTTAATTTTGAGACAAAGAGAGAAAGAAAGAGAGAAAATACATTTATTTAGCACAGACTAAAAGACACACAATACACCAGATACAACAGATAAAAAAAAAAACAAAGTTCAAATAAAAAGCGTAAAGTCCGATTGTAGGTAAGTAATTAGCAGGAAAGTGTGCCTCACGGCTGCGCCAAAAAGGCCCAGTTCAGCAATAATGCCAGACAACTAGTGCCTGACGCTGGTTTTCAACTGGACCTGGTGTGTGAGGTGACGGATGTAAATCATGTGACCTTACGTAAGAACAATCAAGACCCCTCCCAACCCCACGTAAGAAAAAAGAAGACTTGTTTGGACCCCCTCCCCCTTCACATCGTCTTACGTAATAAATGGACAGCCCCTAGCTTGGATGTGCTGGCGTCTGTACACTGCTGTTGGAAAATTACAGGACTAGTGACAAGCGTTGAAAAAAGCAGGAAAAATTCCCGTTTCTTTCCAATTCCGTTGTTTTTTTCAATGTTTCATTCGAAAGTTTCAAGAGTCAGTATATATTTCATGTTTTTTTTTCAATAAAACCGAAAAAATCCGAAAAATTTGAAAGAAACGGGAAACTTTCATGTTTTTTTTATTCAAATCCGTTCTTACTAACTTGAACTTGTACTTACTATATTTAACTTAAGATATTCTATGCTTTATCTCTTTCCATAATAATATACGTACCTACTAATAAAATGGAGGGTAGAATGAAAAAAAATTCAATAAAACTTGTTTTTTTTTTTCAACTTTTCAAAACATCAAGCGAAACATTCGAAAGAATCCTGTTTCTTTCCAAAGAATAGCTTCCGTTAATTTTTCTATGTAACATGCGAAAAAAACGGAAAAAAACCAAAATTTGTTTCTTTTCGTGAAAAAAACAAATTGTTATTTTCGGCATTTTCAACGCTACTAATGACTAGTGGTTGACATTACAAAGCACTTATTATATCGTCACTATGCATTCTGTCATTCTCGTTAGCCCTCCATCCTGATATCCGCTTGTCAACCGTAATTCATAGTTAGTTCTCATAATGAACGTCCGCTGTAAACTGACTAATCATTATGCACATCAAAATTAATGAATTTCCGGTTCATATCGCGACAAGGGTTCTGTGAAATTATACACAGTCCAACTAGCTGTCTCATATTGAAGGTTTTTAAAGTGAAAACTTCTTTAGGCGGGTTGGGCATTTTTTTGAGATGGGAAAAAACCATTGAATTCGCGCCACTGTCACCGTAACCGACACCGCGTCGGATTTGTTCGGCTGTCCTCGGGATGTACTCGGTTTTAACATAAGTTCGAAAAATTTGTCTGCTCAACACGTAAATAACGCAATGAATGTTGTTGAACTGAAACCGATTCCGATTGATAATGTGTTACGCAATTGCCCTGCAGGATTAACATATAGGATACTTTTTATCCCGATATTCCCACGGGATCGACACTTATGCGGGTGAAACCGCGGGGCGTAGCTAGTAGTAGCTCGTAAAAGGCGCCATCTACCGAGGCTTCTAAGAAACCGTATTAGAATGGGACAACATTCTACACATCCAAAACGGTCCATCAGTTTGTGATGTAGGTGTATAAAACATACATACATACGAATGAATGGAAGGTCGTATTTTAATGCTTACTGTACCACTTACTAATTCTAACGTACTGACGCCAGCACATCAACCTACCCGAAACTGTCAAATTTTCCCAATCAACTTTGAACCTTACGCTTTTGCGATAAAGTTAAAAATCTAGTAAAGAAGTTTGACAGATTGTAGTAGCTTTATGTGCTGGCGTCTATACACCCATAAACTCACGGCTAATTCTCATAAGTGACCGGCATGTCCTAGAACCAAAAATTGGAAGACATGCGACATCTACCAACCCGCACTGGGCCCACGTGGTGGATTATAGCCCACTCCCTCTCGTAGAGAGGAGGCCTGTGTCCCAGCAGTGGGAACATTATAGGCTGATTGTGCTATTACACTACAAGGTCAGCTTTCAATGGAAACATGTAGCTTGATATTATGTCGTCATGTGTAGTTTTAGACGATTAATTAATTAAAAAAAAAACACTACAAAGTGAAAAATAACTTCAATTTCGGAAGTCGGTGTCTTTGGTTCCGCATTTTCGTTTTTTGACACCGACTTTCGAAATTGAAGTTATTTTTCACTTTGTAGTGTTTTTTTTTTGAAGTCGGTTGTTTTTTTTGTAAAAAAGTTTTTATTTTTCACTTTTTAGTTGTACCTACCCTACATAAATTCAATTAACACTAGTGCATTGAAGAATTGAAGACACAACTCGAAGAATCATCAAAATTCGCATAGAAATGCCGGAGATGCAGTACATTTATGCATATAACTTCGTACATAAGAATAATTACCTAATGTATTATATACTAAAACCTTTCTGAAAGTATGTAAATCACACTAATGAAAGAATTATCAAAATCGGTTCAGTAGTGTTTGAGATAATCGCGGACATACAAACATACATACATACATACGGGTCGAATACAGAACCTCCTTTTTTAAAGTCGGTTAAAAACTCATATTAATTAATAATTTAATTGCAAACTGTCACACTCCATTTAATTTCTAATTAAAGTTTAATTTTCAAAACATCTGATGTTAATTTCAATTTAAAATTTCGGTTGATATAATCATAACACCACGCCTGAATTCCTCAAAGGGTCATACAGAGGTGTAGGCAGTCGCTACATGTAAAATACTGGTATTCAGCTGCATCCGGTTAGACTGGAAGCCGACCCTAACATGGTTGGGAAAAGGCTAGGCAGATGATGGTTATCTAGATATGGGAATAAAAAATAAGTTTATAAACTAAAACCCGACTACTGAAAAGGATGAAACAAGAAAGTACCTTCCCGTGGATAACTATTAAGTATTCTGTGCCGTGGACGTATGCCGCTGTACTAACATACAAGCTATGGTAGCATGCAATTTATATTTTTGAAATGTGCTATTTAAGACCTTTCATTTGATACCCAACACGGCACCATCCCAAAATATTTATTTTTAAATTCATTACTTTATGTCTTCTAGAGGGCGCCATATTGAATTTAGTGGGACATCACATAGTCTATAACCAGCGGACGGTCAACACGCTTCTAACAATACCTAATTTGTCACATTATTATAATTACTATTGAAGTTATGAAGGAATAGATGAACATACATACCAGTCAAAATCATAACCCTCCTTTTTGCTTCACCGTAGTCGGGTAAAACGGCGAGAGTTTATGTATGTTAGGTGTTAACAGTACATTGCTGTCGGTTTTTCTATATTATTTTCCGTTTCCTTTGACTATAATGGAAATACCATATTTAACATGTATGTAGACAACAACAACACACAACAACGACCGGCGCAACCTGTTAGGTACAGTCAGCAGCAGAAGTCGATTAACACTGTCATTTTTGCATGTTATTGAATTAACAACAATTTTATCAATAAACTGCTTGTTCTCACATAATATCAAAGAGTTTATATTCAATAATTTTTTCTTCTGCTGCATTTTTGAACAAATATTTTACTCAATAACTAAGATTAAAAAAACTGAAGTGTTAATCGACTTTTGCTGCTGACCGTACCATGGATTTAGTATTTACATGATTTTGAACAACCCTGCGTTGAAATTACTCGTAGGTTATTTAAAAAAAGTTAACTGTTCCATACAGTTTATCCGCGTAGGTATTAAAAAGACACACCTTTTTATTTTTGACCAAAAAAATCGCATTCGAGGGAACTGTAGCGACATCTATATCACCACATGCGAACTAAGCATCATACTGACGTCATGCAAAATCCTGCATCGCGCAAGCAGAGTTTACCGCGCAACTAGCATAATACAACGTCCTGACATCAACTGTCGGGCAGTAGCCCACCAGACACAACACCCGTCTGGCCGGAGGATCCTCCCTTTTCCATGGAGGATGAGTGAACTGTACACACTGTTCCTCATCCATACTAATATTATAAATTCGAAAGTAACTCTGTCTGTATGTTACCTTTTCACGCCTAAACCGCTGAACCGATTTAGATGAAATTTGGTATAGAGATAGTTTGAGTCCCGGGAAAGGACATAGGGTACTTTTTATCCCGATATTCCCACGGGATCGAGACTTATGCGGGTGAAACCGCGGGGCGCAACTAGTATTATAAATTCGAAAGTAACTCTGTCTGTCTGCATGTTACCTTTTCACGCCTAAACCGCTGAACCGATTTAGATGAAATTTGGTATAGAGATAGCTTGAGTCCCGGGAAAGGACATAGGGTACTTTTTATCCCGATATTCCCACGGGATCGAAACTTATGCGGGTGAAACCGCGGCGCGCAGCAAGTACTACAACCTTCAACAATCTACTCATAATTTAACTTGTTCAGCAGTATAAGTTTATAGGCAGATAAGCAGATAACCTTCCGACGGAAAAATAAACGCTGAAAACAGGCCTTCCTCATTATCATAACAAATTATCTGTAAGCAACCATGCTTGGAAGGTTTTTATGCGCGTTAAGGCAGATTACACACGAAGTCGGTATCAAAAAACGTAAATGCGGAACCAACGACAGCGACTTCCGAAATAAAAGTTAATTTTTCACTTTGTAGTATTTTTTTAAGTCGGTTGTTATTTTATCGTGATAGAACTCCGGCGATAGAATAGAATAGAATACTCTTTATTATGTACACCATATAAATTACAGACATAAATATAGAAAACTTTACAATGGGTGACACAATGGGCGGTTCTCGTTCTGACAGTTTCCAACTCTGACAGTAGAAGTTCTGACTGATTACTGTCGGATATACTCTTTAAAAGCTTCAGGGCTTGCTTACATAAACCCGGGACTTCAAATAACCTCACAAAAAAAAGTCTGGAGCGGTCAAATCGGGTGATCTGGCCTGCCAGTACAAATCGCCAATGCGAGAGATGACGACGCGGACAATTGTTCCGCATTCTTGAGGAGTATAGCGTTCCATGGCTTATTGACGTGTATTCTGCATGTTTCAATCAACTCAGCCTATCGCAGTCCACTGCTGGACATAGGCCTCTCCCAGACTGCGCCACAGCACCCTGTCCTCCGCCTTCCGCATCCAGTCTACCCCAGCCACCTTCTTTAGGTCGTTCGTCCATCTAGCTGGGGGACGTCCCACACTACGCTTGCCGGTACGCGGTCTCCACTCCAGGACTCGTCTGCTCCACCGGCCATCGGTCCTTCGACAGACATGGCCAGCCCACTGCCATTTCAGTTTGCTTACTCTGCCAGCTATGTCGGTAATTCCGGTTCCTTTCCGGATAATTTCATTCCTGATATTATCCTTTAAAGAGACTCCGAGCATAGCTAGCGAGCTATGCTCGGAGTCTCTCACACACAAACAAATTCAATGTCGCTCAGCGCGCTATGGAGCGCCATAGCGCGCTGAGCGACCTTGAATTTGTGGACCAGCCCGACCGTCAGTGTCCACGTTTCAGCACCGTATGTCATGACGGGCAGGATGCATCTGTTTACTGCTTCACAAATGTCAAAACAGAATTGAAAGTTATAGCGCATTCCAATGGGGTGGTTACTTTTGCCCCACCTTGTATCATCTATGGTTGTGACCTACACGTGTGCCTGCCAAACCCTTAGGGAGATAAAGGCGTAATATTATGTTGTTTATTAGAACTAACTTCCTATTTGCATAAAGCTAGCATGCAACACTCGACCTTGACCGACCTCCGTGCGAGCATGACTCACCCTCCCTGAAAACAACCCTAATCGTTGTTTGTGCAAAATACGTGGCCCAGTGCCATATTAAGACGACACCGACCGCGCAGTGGCGCCCTCATCGTTTGTTTGGTTATTTGTTTTATTTTAGAATGAAAATGCAGAAAATAAGCATGTTACGTTGTGCTCTACAAGATTATACGTTATTATTTCCTTTATTTCATTATTTACATATAAATTAAACATATATTAGGATATAAAAAAATATATAAAAACATTTAAAAATATAAAAAATAGTAGCCCACCGGTATCGGGAACAGGGTCCAAGCTACGCCGCGGTCAGGGCTCCAGAGAGAGGAACCTCCTAACAATGCGAGCCGTGTCCAGGAGTACAGCTTTCTGAATCAAGCCCTTGATCCAGCTGCCCAACGAGAGCCTCCTTAGGTGTTGGTCGAGGCTCTTGGCTGTCAATCCATTGGCTGTAACGACTATACGTTATTATTATTACAAAACGTAGTTTTACATTGTTAAGTTTTATTATAATCCTTAAACCGGAATATAGTGGCCACTATTATCCGTTTTAAGGATCGTGGGCGCCACTGCGCGGTCGCTCTTGTACTATTTATTCTGTGGGTCGGTGTCGTCTTAACTTAATTCTGTGAACTTCATCATCTTATTACATAGTAGGTACCGGGTACTGCCCGTTGGTCCTGGGTTCGATTCTCAGGTCGGGCAAAGTGTTAAGTATTGGATTTTTTCATACCTGCCATGGTGGTGACTGACCGATGACATTAGTGACAGCAATTACCACACTACTTGTGTCAATGAGACAGTGTTCACATATCTATTAAATAGATATGTCGCAGATGGATTGTATAATCCGCTGTTTTACAAAACCGCTAGTGGTTTTACAAAACAGCAGTTGCAGTTGGCAGCTCGGTTCCAAATAGTACCTTAAACGTCGGTAGCATTTTTGTAAAACGTAGCGCAATGACAATCCAGCTGAACGTTGTTTAGTTGTTTTATACAGGGTGTTACGGAAAGCGTATATCAATAGAAACGGGTTGAAGAGTGTATCTTGTCTAGAATCTCTGTACAAAATTTTAGCGCAAAAGCAGTAACTTTGAAAATGCTTTTTTTTTTCGATAGTTTATTAAATCGAAATCATAACAAACGTGTCACCGCACGACGAGGATCATTATCCATTATCTGTAGTGTGTCTGTGCGCCTAGTACACGCACATCACGCCGCCGCGCGTCAGTGCAGCGCCGTGATGTGGAAATATAAAAAAAAAGCATTTTCAAAGTTAATGCCATTGAGCTAAAATTTTGTTCAGAGATTCTAGACCAGATACACTCTTCAACCCGTTTGTATTGATATACCCTTTCCGTAACACCCCTGTATAACGGAGCTGTTTTGTAAAACAACTAGTGGTTTTGTAAAACAGCGGATTCCACAATCCATCTGCGACAGATACCTACACTCCAAAAAATAAAAAAAGACTTGTATACACTATACAGCCAGCCTAAGCCAGCCATTGCGATGGTAATGGTAGACGTTTACCAGTGACCTTTGTCTAAGCTATTTGCATATGAAATGAACAAAATTGTTACCTGCGATGTACTATTAGGTCATGCGATGTACAGACGCCAGCACATCAACCTACCCGAAACTGTCAGATTTTCCCAATCAACTTTGAACCTTATGGTTTGGTGATAAAGTTGAAAATCTATTACAGAAATTTGACAGATTGTAGTAGGTTGATGTGCTGGCGTCTGTACTATTTTCAGGATTTTTTAAAATGAAAACTTCTTAAGGCGCGTTGGGCATTTTTTGAGATGTGAAAAAACCATTGAATTCGCGCCACTGTTACCGTAACCGACGCCGCTTCGGATGTGTTCGGCTGTCCTCGGGATGTACTCGGTTTTAATGTATATCCGACTAGCTTCTGAACGCGACTTCGACCGCATGAAATTTCACCCTCCCCCCGGCCCCCATCCACCCTCTTAGGAGTGGAATTTCGAAAAACCCTTTCTTAGTGGACACCTACTCTTCACTAAGAACACAACCTCCAAATGTCATGTCTCTAGGACCAGCGGTTTAGGCTGTGCGTTGATATATCAGTCAGTCAGGACTTTGAATTTTATATGTACCTATAGATAAGGCCAGTGAGTGATGGCAAAGTATTCTGTTTGTGTTTTGTTTTCACTTGTGTCGGAACTCGCGGAGTACCACAGTTTTTTTTTTTTTCATGTTAAATACAGTGTGTAATGAATAAGGGGATGCGCTAAAGTAGACCGCGAAATTCAAATTTTCTTACGTTTTTAGCAATTTGCAAGTCATTGTCAGGTCGTATGTTGATTAAAATATGATTCCGGCTGTAACAAATGAGTTTACAGAATTAAAATCATTAAGGCGAATGGTTACGCCAAACTTCAAAGTAGACCTCTCTTTGAAGGCCTACTTCTCCCAAATGGATAGCCCAAATATATTAAAAAAAATATATGATATGTGACATATGTTTACAAATATAATTTAAGTTTGATTTTTTTAATATTACTGTTAGTTTTAACAATAAAAAATCATATCCATCCTCTTATTTTACGCAAGAATTTTCTTTCTACTTCCAAACGCCTGAAGCGATTTTGATGATTCTTTCACCAAATTATAGCAAATTTAATGGTTTATAAAAATTAAGTTTGTTTTTTTTTAATAATTATTATTTAAGTGGGAAAAAATCAGTAACACCATGGTTTTACCTATACGGGCGCGGGCAGCCAGTCTCGCTGTAGCGTTCGCACGGGGAGGTTGTGTCGCATGTCGGCTCGCTCCGATCTGCATTTTTGTAGCAAAGACTAAATAGCGCAGATAGTACACTCGGACTGTTCGTTTACGCTTGGACGTTGATAGTATTAGTAGTAGTGATAGTTTGTTTGCGAGTGGACGATATATTATTGTCTATTGAATACTAATATAATAATAATATCAATAAAACACGTTTATTCAGTATACAGATCGTTTATTCACATATACAAACTATAAAAAATACAACTACAAAAAAAAATAATTAAAACTAACTTATGACTAATACCGCTCTTAACAGTGGTAGTTTTTAGGGTTCCGTACCCAAAGGGTAAAAACGGGACCTTATTACTAAGAGTCCTCTCTCCGTCTGTCTGTCTGTCACCAGGCTGTATCTCACGAACCGTGATAGCCAGAAGAAGGGTTATGTTTTTCGAGAGTATATAATATACAGGATGAATTTTTCAAGTGGGCGTGGATGGCCAAATTCTATACTATGAGGAATAGCGAAAAATACTCAAAGGAGTCGCGGGCTCGATTTTGATGAAAACTAAAACTGAATCATTGGATTTTTGAAAAATCAATATTTCTAGCCAGGAATCGAACCTGTTGATTTTGAAAAAAAAACACACACTGTATTATTACACCATTCGATAGTGTCCCTAATAAGGATCAAATTCTGGGAAGTAATGATATACGGCAAACTTAAGGAAAATGTTGAATCTTAATAAACTGCCTCTTATTTTAAAGTATTCATACCTCGATTACGTACCTTGTTCGAAATGATGCTCAATATTTTTATTTTACTAACACACCCGCAGCGCAGTCACCTTCACAACATTATGTTCCAAATTCAAATTTCTTTTACGATCTTTGGAAAATATTCTAATGGAATCACTAATATTGTAATGCTGAATGGCAGTACAATCCTTGAGACGTCGAATCCAGCTATGTATTGAAAACAATGGTCGCGTCAGGACACGTGACCGTCAGGAGAGATTTCACAGGGGAGAACTACTACTCCTAACTACTAAGTATCCCCCTCTCTTTCTACGGCGGCGCCAACCGAAGTGAACCAAGTGACACACGACAATGGATGGACGGATGGATGGATGGATGGATGGATGGGTGTGGGTGTGGGTGTGGATGTGGGTGTGGGTGTGGGTGTGGGGTGTGTGTGTGGATGTGGGTGTGAGTATGGGTGTGGGTATGGGTGTGGGTGTGGGTGTGTGTGTGGCTGTGGGTGTGGGTGTGGGTGTGTGGGTGTGGGTGTGGGCGTGTGTGTGGGTGTGGGGGTGTGTGTGGGTGTGTGTGTGGGTGTGGATGTACGGATGGATGGATGGACAGCTGATGGCTCGAACGTCTGTATAGTACCTACACTGCTGTGTATTCGTAAAATTCGTGTATACTCGTATAGTGTTTAAAATATGGAAATTGAACAAAGTGCATCTATTAATGAAAAAAGTGACGCAGAAATAGTGAAAAAAATGAGTTATATTAATTCGATTAATAATTGATTTATTTCAACGTTAATATTCAAGTTTTCACTTCTGCCGGCACTCCCGGAGTGCAACCCGTCTTTTTTTTTCTCATAACCTATCGAGTGGGGTATCAAAATAAAAGGTTTTAAAAGGTGATTACAAAAATATATACATTTTATAATATGGTAAAAACTAATTCAAAGTGACAAATCGTAAAAAACACCTACCAAGAACTAAATCGTCAGCGAAATCTTTCACATTTGTAAACTAAAAAGCAGGAAATAAAAAAATTACAAAACCCGACTGCAACCTTATACTAAAACTAACTGAAAAGCTAAAAACAAGCCCATTTTAAATTAAATAAAAGTTGGAAGCAGGCGGGACCCATTTGAGTTTGTAACTATAATAATGGTATTCTTCTGGCAATCACGGTTCGTGAGATACAGCCCGGTGACAGACAGACAGACGGACAGAGGAGTCTTAGTAATAAGGTCCCGTTTTTACCCTTTGGGTACGGAACCCTAAAAACTACCACTGTTAAAAGCGGTATTAGTCATAAGTAAGTTTTTTTTTTCATAATTGTATTTTTTTATAATCTGTATACGTGAAAAAACGAACTGTATACTGAATAAACGTTTTTTATTGATATTATTATTATTTTTTATTTGTCTCTAAGAAAGCAGTATTTTTACTGTAAGTACAATAGCATTCATACTCACAACATAAATATTGTACGTATTCTCGATCCATCTACACTCAGTAAGTAGGTAGCATCATAAAACTGCCTAAGACAAAATGCATCCCACGCCGCATCTGCATGCGCTACGTACGAGTACGACACTCTTTGACATTGGGGAGGTAAGCGGGCGCGCGGGGTGAGGCACTGGGTTCGCCTATGCTCCGCCCAAACGCTCAAGGACATTCGAGGCTATAATCGCCTTAATACAACCCTCGTAAGTTCATATAAACGTGTGGGGTCGGGTAGGAACGAAATTTAAAATAAAAATCCAAGGTCCAGCCACCATCTTGGATTTTCATTTTGACCACGATATGGGCTTCAGCGAAAACGACACCCATGACGAAAAATTTTTAAATATTTGCTGCCGCCATCTTGGATTTTCACTTTGACCACAATATCGGCTTCCGCACCCTCGAAAACCATGAAGACGACACCCATGAGTCATGACTAATCATTCAATAGGATTATAATGACAGAAGTTAAAAAAGGCTCTTTTAGGGGCACACTTTGCAATAAAAGTACAACAAACATTATTACAGTCAAGATTGATGTGGATTTAAATATAATCAATTTAAATAACAGCAGTCACACTTAATTGTACTTATTTAACCTATCTACCTTCTGAAATTACAAGGCTTTCATTTAATATTATTTAGTTTTTACTTAAAATATTGTCGTGTCAATGTTAAAAATCTAAAAGAAGCAGGGGCGGACAGTACCGGGAACGTTTTTCATTCACTATAACTCTACTAAATCTAAAATGTTACTTATTGCCTGCTTAAGTTGTGGCAGCACGTGTTTTCTTAATTTTGTCGGTTTATATAAACTTGTTTTTAATAAACTGATTGTTACTAAAAATAGTTTCATTTCATGTACCTATCTAAGAATCGTGACGAGTAGATAGATAGAATATGCTTTATTGTGTGCCACACATTGTTACTTACAAAAAAAAGCACATAAGTACATTATTTATTAAAATTGTTTGAACTTAACTTGAAAATAAAAGGTTTCGTACTCCTGCTTCTGCGAGCCTCTTTTTTCTAATGTTATAACAAAAGGAGTATAGAGGGTTGTATTATGAAAGTAAGTAGTTCGAACTCCAAGCAGGCACTTTACGTTAATTATAAATTACCCTATGTCCTTTCCCGGGACTCAAACTATCTCTATACCAAATTTCATCTCAATCGGTTCAGCGGTTTAAGCGTGAAGAGGTAACAGAGAGACGGACACACTTTCGCATTTATAATACTAGCAGCGCCCCGCGGTTTCACCCGCATATGTGTCGATCCCGTGGGAATATCGGGATAAAAACTATCCTATGTCCTTTCCCGGAACTCAAACTATCTCTATACCAAATTTCATCTAACTCGGTTCAGCGGTTTAAGCGTGAAGAAGTAACAGACAGACCAGACACACTTTCGCATTTATAATACTAGCAGCGCCCCGCGGTTTCACCCGCATATGTGTCGATCCCGTGGGAATATCGGGATAAAAACTATCCTATGTCCTTTCCCGGGACGCAAACTATCTCTATACCAAGTTTCATCTAAATCAGTTCAGCGGTTTAAGCGTGAAGAGGTAATAGACAGACCAGACACACTTTCGCATTTATAATATTAGTGTGGATTATAATATTAGCATGGATTATTACAAAACTCGCCACAATAACGAGCATTTTATTATTCAGTGTAATTGACATGATACCGTCTAATTTACACCAATTGCAATGTATCAAATTCACACGGACAACATACCTACAAAAACATACGTAAACACTGCTAGACGTCAAACTATAGTACAGACAGCGTCAGAGAAAAGGAACCACCCCAAGACTTCTTGACGTCATTACCAAAGGGGGTTCCTTTTCTCTGAAGCTGACTGTACAGACGCCAGCACATTTGACAGTTTCGGGTAGGTTGATGTATCAACCTACCCGAAACTGTCAAATTTTCCCAATCAACTTTGAACCTTATCCTTTAGTGATAAAGTTGAAAATCTATTAAAGAAATCTGACAGATTGTAGTAGGTTGATGTGCTGGCGTCTGTACATAACCAGTATAAGCTGACTTCTGACAGTACGAAAAACCTATACATTGCGAGATCAGCTAGAACTGGAAATGTATAGTGTGACTAGCTGCGCCCCGCGGTTTCACCCACATAAGTCTCGATCTCGTGGGAATATCGGGTTTAAACAGTATCCTATGTCCTTTCCCGGGACTCAAACTATCTCTATACCAAATTTCATCTAAATCGGTTCAGTGGTTTAGGCGTGAAGAAGTAACAAACATATAAACACACACACACACACACTCACAAACTTTCGCCTTTATAATATTAGTGTGACTAGCTGCGCCCCGCGGTTTCACCCGCATAAGTCTCGATCCCGTGGGAATATCGGGATAAAAAGTATCCTATGTCCTTTCCCGGGACTCAAACTATCTCTACTTATACCAAGTTTCATCTAAATCGGTTCAGCGGCTTAGGCGTGAAAAGGTAACATACAGACAGACAGAGTTACTTTCGAATTTATAATATTAGTATGGATGTGTAGCCGTGCGCGCCTAATATGAAAATGATTCACTTTTCGTGTAGTCTTACCACGAGTTTGTATATTTTGGGACACTTTCGGACAAACGGAATGTTGTTTGTTTATTGTAAACTAGCGAATCACCCCTGCGGGGCAATTGCGTAACACATTATCAATCGGAATCGGTTTCATTTTGACAGTTCAATAACATTCATTGCGTTATTTACATGTTGAGCAGTAAAATTTTTCGAACTTATGAAGCAATGTATTAGCAATTAGCTTCAAAATGATTCTGATTCCGATTGATAGTGTGTTACGAAATTAGGGTGCTGGTTAGCACGGTTTTTACGACTTTACGAAACATTTTTTTTTTGGGATGCATGAAGAAGCCTCCTCGTGTAGCGCAATTTGTTCCGCCAGTTACTCAACTGAACCGAGCGCTCGGCGCATCCTGGACAGTCACACCGAACACCTTAATTGACTGGCCAATTCTTCCCTTGCGGTGGTAGGGCTAACGCCCGCCTGGTTTGCGACCACCCTCCCACCGGAGTCCGGCGTCAAGCAGCTTGCTGTGTTTCGTCGATGCGTGGGAGTTCCAGTGCCTTATGTACCTTCTGGGCACGCTCGTTCCATCATAGACCTCATCCAACGCTTTCCATCAGGCGTGATCGGGGTCAAGAGCGGGCCCATACAGCAATAAAAAAAAAAAAAAAAAACATCGAGACTTCTATATTATACAGGGTGTCCCTGGAAGTATGGATCAAATCGAATAGGGGCGTGGGCAAGGTCATTTCCAAACTTTTTAATCCTGAGAATCTCGGTGATTTTTTTTACGGTTGAAAAGTTATGTTTGTTTTTTTCTATCACTTCGTATAGTGCTCAAAGAAAAAATCATAAAAAAAAGAGGGGTTACACTCCGGGAGTGCCGGCAGAAGTGAAAACTTGAATATTAACGTTGAAATAAATCAATTATTAATTGAATTAATATAACTCATTTTTTTTCACTATTTCTGCGTCACTTTTTTCATTAATAGATGCACTTTGTTCAATTTCCATATTTTAAACACTTTATATACACGAATTTTACGAATACACAGCAGTGTGGCTACTACACAGACGGTCGAGCCATCAGCTGTCCATCCATCCATCCATCCACATCCACATCCACATCACGGACATACAAACATACATACGGGTCGAATACAGAACCTCCTTTTTTAAAGTCGTTTAATAAAAAATAATGTATCCATGGACTTATTATATTACCAATAAGTCCATGAATGTCTCAGACAACAATAGTGTGTGCCTCACGGCTGCGCCAAAAAGGTTCATTTCAGCATTAATGCCAGACAGATGCTGTCTGACGCTGGTTTTCTAATGAACCCTTAGGGAAAAGTGACGGGGGAGTACACACAGTTTCAACATACCTAATACATACTTTTTTATACTTATATTAAACTAGCTGCGCCCCGCGGTTTTACCCGCATAAGTCTCGATCCCGTGGTAATATCGGAATAAAAAGTACCCTATGTCCTTTCCCGGGACTCAAGATTCTATACCAAATTTCATCAAAATTGGTCCAGTCGTTTGAGCGTCAAGAAGTTACAAACATATAAACACACACACACACTCACAAACTTTCGCCTTTATAATATTAGTGTGATAAATAAACTGGTAATCAAGTACATATCATTACAAAAACGAAAAAAACAAAAGAACAAAGCTAGCTACTGCGTATTAGTAAAATTAAACAGGAATTTCACGATATTTTCCTTAACTATAATACCTAAGTCAGTGGTGTCAAAGACCACTGCATAAACAACTTAACTTTGAATAAGTCACATAATTAAGTACACATGTTTCACCTTATTTTTTACCCGACTGCGGCGAAGCCAAAAGGAGGGTTATGATTTTGACCAGTATGTATGTATACATATGGTCATCAGTTACCTCATAACTTCTAAACTATTTGTCATAATTCAACAAATGAGGTATCTTTGGAAGCGTCTTAATCGTCCGTTGGTTATAGGCTATGTGACGTTGCATTAAATCGAATATGACGCCCTCTAGCGGACATAAAGCCATGATCTAAAAAAAAAAAATTTTTTTAGACTCCGTTTTGGATATTAAATGAAAGGGCTTAATTAGCACATTTCAAAAATATAAATATTACTGAAATAAGCCCGAAAATAATTAAATAAAAATAAAGTTTAAAAACTTACCCCCTTATTCATAAACTTATCAAACCTATTTTAGTTAAAATGGGGTTTGTCTCTTTCTTACACACAGAAATGACAACGTGACAGATAAAGACAAACGTTCTATAAACCTATTTTAGCTAAAATAGAGATAAAATAGGATTATGAATAAGGGGGTACAACCAGACTACTGAAAAGGATGAAACAAGAAAGTACCTTCCCGTGGTCGCATGCTACCATAGCTTATATGTATGTTAGTACAGCGGCATGCGGCATGTGTCCTTTTCTTCGTGGATTTCAAGCTATGTTATGCTCCTCTCTTCCGACATTTTAGTTGTTACCTGTCCCGATATATTTTGCTCAATGTGTGGTGACCCTACCCAAATTAGCGTCATTTGAACCAGTTATTGGATGCGTCAGCGCAAAAAGGTAGCGGTTAGGTATGTGAGATCATTGTGCTGCTTAAATAACAACAGGGCCCTAATTCACTCATCTGCCTAGCTCTGCGCCAGCTATGTTGAGGTCGGCTTCCAGTCGGTGAAAAATAAAAACTTTTTTCACTTTTTAGTTGTACAGTCACGTCTAAAAGTATGTATACACTTGGCTTTATTCAAAGGCGATTTTCTCCTTTATTTTTGAATGAAATTTTATGTAATTACGAGTACAAAAATAGTATTTTCGAACCCATAGGTTTATGTTAAGTGTCGTATTTCAACGTTGCATTCGTTACTTCACAAAAAAATCGCAATTGAAAATTGCCAAGTGTATATGTTACCGGCCAAACCCGATTTCTAGTTCTTCCTATACGCGATAGGGGGTGCCCTTAGCTCGCCCTTGGATCTTATGTCGACGGAGCCCCGCTTCGCGGGGCCCCTATTTCTGTGTAAAGGGTTTAAAGTAACCTAACCAAACCGAACCTCGGGGTGCCCTTCGCTCGCCCTTGCATCCTATGTCGACGGAACTAGTTTAGCCTAGGCTAAACTAGTTTGTCCTGAAATCGGGTTTGGCCGGTAACATATACATACTTTTAGACGTGACTGTACCTACCCCACACAAATTCTTTTAACACTTGTGCATTGAAGAATTGAAGACACCGACTAGAAGAATTATCAAAATTCGCATAGAAATGCCGGAGATGCAGTACATTTATGCATATAACTTCGTACATAAGAATAATTACCTAATGTATTATATAAGTACTAAAACCTTCCTGAAAGTATGTAGATCACATTAGTGAAAGAATTATCAAAATTGGTTCATTAGTTTTTGAGAAAATCGCAGACATACAAAACATACATACGGGTCGAATACAGAACCTCCTTTTTTGAAGTCGGTGGCACATAGGTTACGTTGTTTTATTCCATAGATATAATATGCAAGAAGTTTTATTCTGAGCGCACGCACACTATAGCCATCACTCTTCTTTTGCGTTTCAAAAGTAATTGCATCACTTTCGCTCGCTTAGTAGGTGTTCGCGGATTTTGATTTTCAAGGTAGCGCCTTAAATACCCCCACGACCCGACCCCTGCACCGTTGTATGCACCCATAAGCACAATGTTTTGCGTGCGTTAAATTGCGCACTACCGCAAACAGCAAAATCACACCAAAAATAGAAGTCGTTTTCCAGCAATTATTTTTTTGCAATGTTACTTAGTTTGATGTACAAAATGCGTAATTTACGGCGCTATATGACGGGGTCTTACACCCTGTATGAAGCAATGGATTAGCAGTTTCGCAATTTTTGGGATGAATAAAGAAGCCTCGTGTAGCGCAGTTTGTTCCGCCAGTAACTCAACTGAACGCTCGCGTTCGGCGCATCCTGGACAGTCACCCAACACCTTATTTGACTGGCCAATTCTTCCCTTGCGGTGGTAGGGCTAACGCCCGCCTGGTTTGCGACCACCCTCCCACCGGAGTCCGGCGTCAAGCAGCCTGCTGTGTTTCGTCGATGCGTGGGAGTTCCAGTGCCTTAGGCATCTTCTGGGCGCGCTCGTTCCATCATAGACCTCATCCATCGCTTTCCATCAGGCGTGATCGAGGTCAAGAGCGGGCCCATTCAGCAATAAAAAATAAATTAGGGTTCTCTCTGGTTCATCATCATCATTTCAGCCGAAAGACGTCCCCTGCTGGACATAGGCCTCCCCCAACCACCACCACTTCGACCGGTTTTGTGCTTCTCGCATCCAACGAGTTCCTGCGGCCTTCACAAGGTCGTCGGTCCACCTTGTGGGAGGCCACGGAGGCTACGCGATCGCCACTCCAGAACCTTTCGGCCCCATCGGCCATCTGTTCTGCGAGCAATGTGCCCTGCCCACTGCCACTTAAGTTTGGCAATTCTTCGGGCTATGTCGGTTACCTTGGTTCTCCTGCGGGATCGAATCAGAAATGAAGAGATCATTTCTGATTCGATCCCGCAGGGAAACTCCAAGCATAGCCCTCTACATTGCCCTTTGGGTAACTTTCAGCCTTCTCTCTGGTTGTTGTAGGAAAATAGTTATGAACACTCAAAGTCTCAAACAGAAGAGGTCTGAGTCATCGCAGCGGGAAAATTACATTTCGATTATAAAGTGATGACACTTATGATTCGATGCTCTCACTAACCTCGACAGTCTCAAGTAAACAACGTAATTTCTCACGTCAAGATGATATAAATTACGACACAAGCACAATTAGGATCGTACAATGTGATATTGTAAGTACTACAAATTGTTCTAAGTGCTGTAACCTTTGCTTTTTTTTATTGCATATTACTGTTAGGGCGTTTGTCCTTGTCCACTTCAGCCGTCACCGAGCCGTTCCCGACCCATCCTTAGCGCTTAGCGTTCTTCCTGACTTTTTTTTTTTTGTTTTTGATCGGCTCCTAAGGGTTATTTGAAATCGGTTAAAAATATATACTTTATTGTACACCAGAAAATACATAATAACAAAAAAGACGGGTTGCACTCCGGGAGTGCCGGCAGAAGTGAAAACTTGAATATTAACGTTGAAATAAATCAACTATTGAATTAATATTAACTCATTTTTTTTTCACTATTTCTGCGTCACTTTTTTCATTAACGCATTTACTGCTGAATTATTTGCGATTTTTTAGATGCACTTTGTTCAATTTCCATATTTTAAACTCTTTATATACCTACACGAATTTTACGAATACACAGCAGTGTAGGTACTACACAGACGGTCGAGCCATCAGCTGTCCATCCATCCATCCATACACCCACACCCACACGCACACCCATCCATCCATCCATCCATCCATCCATTGTCGTTTGTCACTTGGTTCACTTCGGTTGGCGCCGCCGTAGAAAGAGAGGGGGATACTTAGTAGTTAGGAGTAGTAGTTCTCCCCTGTGTAGTCTCTCCTGACGGTCACGTGTCCTGACGCGATGTCCTGACGCGAGTTTAACATTTTTTACCCATTACAAAAAAGTGTGCAACGCCGCTAAAGAAGTTTACACTTCAAAAATACAAAACATACAATGGGCGGCATTCATTATGACTGTTATTTTAGTATGCTGTCTATCTTACAACTTCCACGCGAACGAAGTCGCAGGCAGAAGCTAATTTAAAATATTATAAGTACTACAAATTGTTCTAACTACTGTGACACGGAGACCTTCGCTTTTTATTGCACATAACGGCGAGACAACGTTGCGTTCATTAATATTTATTAGCCGATGCTTAGATTACTGCAATGGTGATGAGCAGTCTACAAGTTTCTATCTTCAAGGTCTTCTATCCACCATAAACCTACTTCTTCTCGTATCGACACGAGTATGAGTACCTACATCATCTGTTTTTGGGTTTCTGTACCTAAAAGGAAAAATGGTTTAACCCGCATAAGTGTCGATCCCGTGGGAATATCGGGATAAAAACTATCCTATGTCCTTCCCTGGGACTCAAACTAAGTATCTCTATACCAAATTTCATCTAAATCGGTTCAGTGGTTTAGGCGTGAAAAGGTAACATACCGACAGGCAGGCAGACAGAGCTACTTTCGATATTATAATATTAGTATGGATTAGTAAAATATTAGTAATTAGTATGGATAAACTGCCTTTCAAGACGAAAGTCTTTGACAGTGACATGACATACGGCACTGAAACGTGGTCGCTCATAATGGGCCTAATTAGAAGGCTAAAAGTCACCCAAAGGGCAATGGAGAGTTTCCCTGCGGGATCGAATCAGAAATGAAGAGATCCGCAGGAGGACCAAGGTAACCGACATAGCCCGAAGAATTGCCAAACTTAACTGGCAGTGGGCAGGGCACATTGCTCGCAGAACAGATGGCCGATGGGGCCGAAAGGTTCTGGAGTGGCGACCGCGTACCGGAAGAAGTAGCGTTGAAAGACCTCCCATAAGGTGGACCGACGACCTTGTGAAGGCCGCAGGAACCCGTTGGATGCGAGAAGCACAGGACCGGTCGAAGTGGAGGTGCTTGGGGGAGGCCTATGTCCAGCAGTGGACGTCTTTCGCCTGAAATGATGATGATGGAACTGCCTTACCATAGATTTTCAGGTTTCTAAGTTTAGCACCTTTCTCCTAAAACCACAAAAACAATAAATAAACACAATAAATAAGTATTTTAATGGCGTCTAGTGAAAGTTCAGAGTCTCGTTAACACCGCACCATGGTTCATTGAGCTCTTGTACAATTTGTTTGATGACGCAATGACGATGACGCAACCAATGCGTGTACGCAACTACGCTATGCCAGTGGGTTGAGGTAACTATGTTAGGAGGGAACGGGCCCTATGCAATAAGTTAAATGAAATGAAATTGTTTATTCTGTAAAAAGGATGTTGCGAACCAAACTAATTGTCTATGGTTCCCACTATCACATATTATAAAAACAACACTACGCGGATCTAGAGCATGATGTCTATGGACATAGATTAGCTAGTTGGTGTTAATTTGAATCGGAAGGTAAAACTACTATTATTCCTCTACAAAGGACTTATTGATAACACGATTTTTATTACCTAGTATTTAAGTAAACGTGTATTCCTTCGCCGCCAGTTGGATTCTGTGCTGTCATATAAATACACATCTTTAAGAACTGGATCGAGTCTCATTCATATAAACAGGGCGCCATAACGCGCCTAAAAGGATATCGAAATAAATTTCATAAGACATATAAAAAAAGACGGGTTGCACTCCGGGAGTGCCGGCAGAAGTGAAAACTTGAATATTAACGTTGAAATAAATAAATTATTAATTTAATTAATATACTTAACTCATTTTTTTTCACTATTTTTGCGTCACTTTTTTCATTAATAATGCACTTTGTTCAATTTCCATTTTTTAAAAACACTTTATATACACGAATTTTACGAATACACAGCAGTGTGGCTACTACACAGAAGGTCGAGCCATCAGCTGTCCATCCATCCATCCATCCACTTCCACATCCACTTCCACTTCGACTTCCACTTCGACTTCCACTTCGACATCCACTTCTACTTCCACTTCGACTTCGACTTCCACTTCGACTTCCACTTCGACTTCCACTTCGACTTCCACTTCGACTTCCACTTCGACTTAGACTTCCACTTCGACTTCCAATTCGACTTCGACTTCCACTTTGACTTCGACTTCCACTTCGACTTCGACTTCCACTTCCACTTCCATCCATCCATCTATCCATCCATCCATCCATCCATCCATCCATCCATCCATTGTGTCCGTGTGTCACTTCACTTCGGTTGGCGCCGCCGTAGAAAGAGAGGGGGGGGGAAATCTCTCCTGACGGTCACGTGTCCTGACGCGATGTCCTGACGCGAGTTTAACATTTTTTACCCATTACTAAAAGTGTGCAACGCCGCTAAAGAAGTTTACACTTCAAAAAAAATAAGCTAGAGATCTAGTCTCCGAGACACGGAAGGGTTCAAATGCAGAACCTGCATAGCTATTCACAAACACTCGATACGCTTCCGTATCGTATCGAACATTAATCATTGTTATCGTAGGAGTCTTCTAAACGCTGTTCACAAGTCCAAAACCCGAAAATTTTGTCAGTTTAAATCAAATAGACGCCCGCTATTCTTCCAACAGCTATTTGCTGTTGAGGGCAAGTCAAATCAGGTTATCGAAATCTCAGGTTTTCGATACGATAGCCTGTGGTGTGGTTGTGAATCAGGGCTCTGGTCAGGAGTTGTTTAGACAGAGGCAGTGACGGTGGCTGTTTGACATTCATCATCATCTGCCTAGCCTTTTCCCAACTATGTTGAGGTCGGCTTCCAGTCTAACCGGATGCAGATGAATACCAGTATTACAAGAACATTTTATACAACAGCATTTATTTGTTTTCGTCTAGTTAGTTTGGAGAATCTCCAAACCAATGATATTAAATTAAAATATCATTGCTCAAGACGAAAGTCTTTGACCAGTGCGTGTTGCCAGTGATGACATATGGCACTGAAACGTGGTCGCTCACAATGGGCCTTATTAGAAGGCTGAAAGTCACCCAAAGGGCAATGGAGAAGGCTATGCTTGGAGTTTCCCTGCGGGATCGAATAAGAAATGAAGAGATCCGCAGGAGGACCAAGGTTGCCCGGGTGTCACCACTGCGAGGATCGCCCAGAGGACACAGTGGAGCATACGGTGGAGGTATGCCCCGCATGGGCGGAGCACCGCCGTGCCCTCGTAGAGGCGATCGACAGCGGCGGCGACCTCTCGCGTCCGGCCCTGGTTCAAGCCATGGTCCGGGGCGAGAGGGAGTGGGAGGCGGTCACCTCCTTCTGCGAAGCAGTCATGCTAGCGAAGGAGGTGGCGGAACGGCTAAGGGAGAGAGCCTCACACCCCAGCCGCCGCGGGAGACGCTCCGGGCGTCGGGAGCCGCGTGACGACTCCCGGCCACCGTAGGCGCGGGCCTGCGGACGGAGAGTAATGGGTAGCTCACCGTCCGATCAGGACCAGGCCCGTGCCGGACGGCGCGTACGTGTTCCACGCGCGCCTCAAAGAGATGTCAGCATAAAGGAAGGGGCCTGCCAGGGCCGAAGCCTGCCGGGGGTGCGGGATTGTCCGAAAGGGTTACCGCTACCCCGGAACATAAAGGGCTAAGGAAGGAACACGGATGGGTTTTAGTCAGTAAGAGTCTGACACTCCCTTCGCTCCACCCAGAGCGGGAGGGGTCATTTGATGATTTCCCATCCATAAAAAAAAAAAAGAAAAAAAAGGAGGACCAAGGTAACCGACATAGCCCGAAGAATTGCCAAACTTAAGTGGCAGTGGGCAGGGCACATTGCTCGCAGAACAGATGGCCGATGGGGCCGAAAGGTTCTGGAGTGGCGACCGCGTACCGGAAGGCGTAGCGTTGGAAGGCCTCCCTCAAGGTGGACCGACGACCTTGTGAAGGCCGCAGGAACTAGTTGGATGCGAGAAGCACAAAACCGGTCGAAGTGGAGGTACTTGGGGGAGGCCTATGTCCGGCAGTGGACGTCTTTCGGCTGAAATGATGATGATGATCATTGCTCCGAGCTAACTAGACGAAAACAAACACTTTTTCCTTAAAATAAAATAATTATGTTCTTGTGTAGGTATCGATTTTATTCAATTTCGAGCGGCCATTGTTGTTTACATATTTGGCAAATATACAGGGTGTCCCTGGAAGTATGGATCAAATCGAATAGGGACGTGGGCAAGGTCATTTCCAAACGTTTTAGCAAAAAAACAAAACTAAAAAAAAAAATACTAAAAAAAAGAGAAGAAAAATCGAATTCGTGAAAACTATCAGGGCTATAATTTTTTTTTTAGATAGTCCTGATAGTATTTTTTTATTATTATTTTCTTTGAGCACTAAGCGAAGTGATTGAAAAAAAATAATAAAAAAATCGGTCATAACTTTTGAACCGTAAAAAAATTCACTGACATTCTCAGGGTTAAAAAGTTTGGAAATGACCTTGCCCACGCCCCTATTCGATTTGATCCATACTTCCAGGGTCACCCTGTAGAGACCATAGATAACTAAATAAACGAGTTAGGTACTAATGTGTGATAGGACAGAACCAGCTACCTAATTAAAATTATGCAGTAGGTATAATTTATACTGTGGTATAATGCATACGTGCAAACATACATATTTTATGTAAGTTGTTATCCTAACTTAATAGAAAGTAAGTTTGTTTGTTTGGTTGTTTGTTACCTTTTCACGCCTAAACCACTAAACCGATCATCCTGAAAATTTGCATAACTATACGTTGTCAGGAGTACAGAAACGGACATAAGTACGTAAAGGTAAAAACAACAATATACGTGGCGGCATCTATTATCATAATAACGTTGTTGTTTTCCTCGGGAACAGCACTTTTTTTCGGATGAAAGGTACCCTATATCCGTTTCTGTACACCTGACAACGTATATGCAAAATTTCAGGACGATCGGTTCAGTGGTTTCGGCGTGAAAGGGTAACAAACAAACATACTTTCGCATTTATAATATTACTAGCTGCTCGCGGTTTCATCCGCATAAGTCTCGATCCCGTGGTAATATCGGGATAAAAAGTATCCTATGTCCTTTCTTGGGACTCAAGCTATATCTCTATACCAAATTTCATCTAAATTGGTTCAGCGGTTTAGGCGTGAAAAGGTAACAGACAGAGTTACTTTCGAATTTATAATATTATATAATTATAGTTAGGATTAAGATAAGATTTCACGCGGGCGAAGTCGCGGGCAGCAGCTAGTAACTTATAATTAAGTACTCAACAATTTTACGGTAATTTTATGAAAGAATCTCAGATAAACTGTGATTGTTAGTTTGTTTACGTTTATGTAAGAATTTTGAAATAAATTAACGCTTTTATAACTTCTAATGTTTACGTCCATAATATTATGTATGAAATTACGTGCACATTGTAACGTTTTCGTGGACAGAAATATAAAAGCGTCTTTATGTACATTTATTTTCGTTGGATCCCACTTTTGAATCCCATTTTTTAGGTATTAATCTGTCAAGCTCCGCTAATGAGACACAATTGATTTTCTATTGTTTCGTCGCCGATCGGCGAACCGCGCCGCTTGACCGGTTAACGATGGATCCCGTTTGGTATTTCCGTTGCATCCCATGTTATAACAACATGTGTAGGGTGACAGGGACGCGTATTTCCATTCTATACAAGTCCAGAACGCAAGGGTGTGAAACTAATCGCGTATGGATTGGAAATCACTTTTTTTATCTTATTTTTTTATTGCTTAACCCATTGAATGTTGTAATTACAGACACAATTAAAAAGCCATTGTGTCTCGCGTAGATCTACGTTTCGACAGACGAGAGGTTAATGGGCACGCTCTTGACCTCGATCACGCTTGATGGAAAGCGATGGATGAGGTCTATGATGGAACGAGCGTGCCCAGAAGATGCCTAAGGCACTGGAACTGCCACTCATCGACGAAACACAGCAGGCTGCTTGACGCTGGACTACGGCGACTTTTTAACCGACGAAAAAAAACGGAGGAGGTTCTCAATTCGACGCGTATATTTTTTTTTTTTTTTTTTTTTTTTTTTTTTTTTTATGTATGATCACGCATAACTTTTTACAGAGCAGTCCGATTTTGATAATTCTTTTTTTATTAGAAAGGGTATACCCTGAAGGTGGTCCCATATAAATTTGGAAAAAAAATTCCAACCCTAAGGGTTAGAAAACAGGGGATGATTGATTGTTCACTCACTGATTGTAATGTATGACCACGCTTAACTTTTTACAGAGTAGTCCGATTTTGATCATTCTTCTTTTGTTGGATAGGACATACTTCGAAGTTGGTCCCATGTAAATTTGGAAAAAAAATACCTACCCTAAGGGTGGGAAAATAGGGGTGACTTATTGTTCATTCACAGATTTTAATGCTGAGCTGTGTATTACAATTAAAATAAAAGGCCTATCTATGTTGGTATATAAAGCCTGTTATTTTTAAGTATTACATTATATTATTTAGTATTATATTACACAAAAAATAATAGTTAAAGTAGGAGTATATAACAGTTAATGTCTAAAGTAAGGTAGGTATTTTAAAAGTAATCAAACATTAAGCATGTAGTAATTAGTAAATTATGGCCTCAAAAAATTATAAAATAAAAACTTTTTAACAAAAAATTAAACCTCCGAAAAAACTGAAAAGCAAAAAATAATAAACTTTTTTTATTTAACCTTAATAAATAAGTTCTTAAACTAATGCAAGTATACCTAAATAATTTTGAGTCGGCGCCAAATCGTTGCGAGTGGTTGTGCGGAGAGCGCATTTTTTGTTTGGAATGTTAATATTTAGCGCTGGAGATTTCACGTTGCATTATTAATTTGATTTGGCTATTTCTATAAATTTAAGGTAATTTAGTGATCTTTGTTCATTGATTGTTTGGCGCCGACTCAAAATTTTTTAGGTATACTTGCATTAGTTTAAGAACTTATTTATTAAGGTTAAATAAAAAAAGTTTATTATTTTTTGCTTTTCAGTTTTTTCGGAGGTTTAATTTTTTGTTAAAAAGTTTTTGTACTAAGGTCTTCTCCAATCTACAGGGTGCAATTTTAATCACCATTTTCCTCTTAAGGGGTCATTGTACTCATCATTATGAACAACTTTTACTATGGCACTAAGCCTAAAATCGCGAAATAAAATCAGATGTTCCTTGCATTTATGTTCACATAACTCGTCAAAATGTATGGAAGAGCTGATATTTTTTTCGCGATTTCAGTCTTGGTCCCATAATGAAAGTTGTTCATAATGATGATTATAATGACCCCTTAAAAGGATGCCCATGAATTCAATTTCACCCTGTGTACAAGAGCAGCCCCTGCAGTCTCGACATTAGACAGCGACAAAAATCGGTCGCTAAGTCGTATCGTTGTCCAATTCCTTTAATAGATTTTCAACCTTATTTCGAAACTATAAGGTTGAAAATGTATTAAAGAAATTTGACATCGATTAGACTTAACGACCGATTTTTGTCGTTATATTTGTCGAGACTGCAGGGCCAGTACGCAAATACTCGCGTATACTTCGTATTGACCTAACTTAGTATCTTATTTCATAATATACAGTAGGTACTTACCCGTCAGTGGCGTGCATTGCATATAGGCATATAAGCAGTGCCTACCTCAATATATCAACATAAGCCTGTCAATTTTGTCAGAACGAGTAAAGACCAATGACAATGTGCGAATAGTACGGGAGCCGAGTAGGCCGTCCGGTGACTGCCTACTGCCGCGCGTGTTTGTATGAAGGTTTTGTTTTTTGTTAGGTATGATAATTTAGTGAGTTTCTTAATTGTGGGGCACACACTATTTAATTGACAAGCTTATGTTAATATATTGAGGTAGGCACTGCTTATATGCCTATATACAATGCACGCCACTGGTCTCACGCGTAATACCATGACGTTCGACCTTCGTAATTTATCACCCTTAAGTAGGCATGCCTACTCAAATAACCACACTTTTGACCTCACTTTTTTTCTGATTAGTGACCGCGTTTGTCTAGACTAGACCCGGCCTAGTGCCTACCTATTCTGAAAACCAATGCACGCCACTGTTACCAGTACGCACACGGACTAATCGTGTATATTATACAGGGTGTCCCTGGAAACCTGTATCAGCGAAGGTCTGTGATCAGGGGACACTGATACCCATCGATTGGACCCCTATGTATGTTCCGCGATATTTTGTAGTTTATGCTTGCCATTTTGATTTGTTGACCTCCGTATATGTATATTATATTATATACTCCGTATTCTGTAACCTTCGTAAAAGATTAGGTCATATCAAACAGTGTAATTTCTTAGTATTTTTTGCGGTAAGTAAAAATAAACGGGATATTATTAATTGCACATCAAATAAATATCATCTGCCTAGCCTTTTCCCAACTATGTTGGGGTCGGCTTCCAGTCTAACCGGATGCAGCTGAATACCAGTATTTTACATGGAGCGACTGCCTGTCTGACCTCCACAACCCAGTTACTGGGTAATACGATACCCCTTAGTAAGACTGGTTGTCAGACTTTCGGGCTTCTGACGACCCGTAACGACTGTCAAAGATCCGCGAATGACAGCCGGGACCAACGGCTTAACGAGCTTTCCAAGGCACGTAGGGGTCTTGATATGTAAAGATGGTCACCCATCCACGGACCGACCGCGGCAAGCGTAGCTTAACCAGATCGATCGACCTGTGCGGCTGTTATTATTTAGCCACGGGCTCAAATAAATAAATCCCCTATCGATTTATTTCCATCATTTACATGCTTTTTTACATCCAAAATATGTCAGTCATATCATAAATATTGACTGCACAGCAAATTAACCCCGAGCGTAAGCAGGGGACCACCCAGGGTCTCAAGAACCTAGCTGACACAAAGGAGCGAGCGCAGGATAGCGCGAGCGGTGATATGGACATGGCTGACAGAAAACGAGAGACAATTCAATTGCGAGATTATAGCCCACTCCCTCTGGAAGAGAGGAGGACCATGTAGACAGTGGCGTGCTTTAGTTTTCAGAATAGGTAGGCACTAGGCCGGGTCTAGTCTAGACAAACGCGGTCACTAATCAGAAAAAAAGTGAGGTCAAAAGTGTGGTTATTTAAGTAGGCATGCCTACTGAAGGGTGATAAATTGCGAAGGTCGAACGTCATGCGCCACGCGTGAGACGTACTTTTTTTTAATTTTGCCGTATTAACTTGAACGAGTACAGACCAATGACAATGTGCGAATGGTACGGGAGCCGAGTAGGCCGTCCGGCGACTGCCTACTGCCATGCGTGTTTGTATGAAGATTTTGTTTTTTGTTAGGTATGATAATTTAGTGAGATTCTTAATTATAGGATACACACTAAAATGTAATTGACAGGCTTATGTTGATATATCGAGGTAGGCACTGCTTATATGCCTATATGCAATGCACGCCACTGCATGGCTGACAAAGAGAATTCAATTGCGAAATTATAGCCCACTCCCTCTGGAAGAGAGGAGGCCTGTGTCCCAGCAGTGGGAACATGATAAGCTGATTATGTATAGAACACACCACTTTTTAATAGTCCCTGATCGGTTGTTGAAAGATGAGATTGGCCAAGAGCCAAATATTCAAGTACCGCGACCCGATTGGCTCAGGAGATAAGTGTTAGCATACCGCGCTGACACCAGTTCGATTACTGTGCCGAATAAATATTTGTAATGCCTGCGGGTTCTTGCATAAAGAAGCGGGTACTCGGTAAAGAGAAGTCGGTACCGATCGGTGCGGGAGAAACGGTCGAGTGTTAACTTCTGCCACAGAATACTTAATAGTACACTCCCTTCCCCGCGCTCATATCAGATACCGCACCTCACCCCGCACTTCGAGGTATTCGTCGCCGACTCTTTAGCAAGGGCGCTCGCAAACCGCAGCGCTGTACTGCTGACACAAACACAATTTTGCGATTTAAAAGTTTTATTTGAGTTTTAATCACGATGGTTGGATATTGTGATGCTTTTCCGAATTCGTATTTACGTAAACTGTTTGTAAGATTTCGCATTTTTAATACCATGCGATTTAATAACCGATTATTTACAGATAAGTCCTTTAAACTAAACTATTTTAGTGTTTTTTATTTCATTACGAACCCGACTATATAAATAAACAATTGAACTACAAGGTCACTTCATAACAATGCACACGTTCGGGCAGCGCCGTCGTCGTTCGGTTCCCCGACACAAATTGCTTTCCGCGCCATTTTTTACGCTGCGCACGACAGCCAACCCTACTAGACTTCACACACACATTTGCACGTATACAAACGTCATTTGTTTATGTAGTAGTAAAGGTAATTATTTTGCGAGCGTTGTATGGAGTGTCCGAGGTGTGCATATGCGCTCACACATAAAGAAACAGTTAAAACATGTAACTGTATCTTTCAGAATCTCAATTTGTAGCGATCTGTACCAGGCGTCGAGCCCTGAAAACCCGCTTCTTAAAAGCAAGCACCCTAACTCTCTAAAAACACAAACGGCGAAGGAAAATATCGTGAGGAAACTGGCTTGTCCTAGAACCCAAAACTCGAAAACATGTGACATTTTTTGGGATGCATGAAGACGCCTCCTCGTGTAGCGCACTTTGTTCCGCCAGTTACTCAACTGAACCGAGCGCTAGGCGCATCCCGGCCAGTCACACCCAACACCTTATTTGACTGGCCAATTCTTCCCTTGCGGTGGTAGGGCTAACGCCCGCCTGGCTTGCGACCACCCTCCCACCGGAGTCCGGCGTCAAGCAGCCTGCTGTGTTTTGTCGATGCGTGGGATTTCCAGTGCCTTAGGCATGTTCTGGGCACGCTCGTTCCATCATAAACCTCATCCATCGCTTTCCATCAGGCGTGATCGAGGCCCGTCCGTCCGGGGCGACGGACGGTGGGGCTGTCCGTCCGTCGCCCCTGGACCTATTTAGGGGGGCTGGAACAGGGCGTTTGTCCGCCCTCCGCCGACGCCCGGTGCGTCTGCTGCGGGCCGGGTGAGTGGACGAGATCTCCCTCTCCCCTTCCGCAGCCTCAGGGTTACACGATACCCTTTTTTTTTTTGTTTCCGGGGTGGAAAATCCTCATGGATGTCCGCCGCTCTGGGGCGGGCGGCGGGGTCTGTCAGATTCTTACTGACTAAAAACCACCCTGGTGTTCCATCTCACACCTACGCCAGGGGTCGCGGGAACGTACGATCCTTCCGCAATCTTCGGCTGGTGCCGGCCCAACGCTGCGGGCCTCCTCAGGTCAGGGGGGGGGGGGAGTGAGTTGTTTGACTCCCCGCGCAACGTCTAAGAGGGGCGCGCGTGGAATATTACGCGCCGCCACCTCGGGTCCTAGTGTATGTATGGGGGGCGACGGACGTCCCCGAGTCCGTCGCCCCTGGACTTATTCAGGGGGGCTGGAACAGCGCGTTGTCCGCCCTCCGCCGACGCCCGGTGCGCCTGCTGCGGGCCGGGTGAGTGGACGAAGCGCAACTTAAAAATGGCATAGAAAAACAAAACACATCAGGCCATGACGCGTGACGTCATGTAGTTACGAATAAGCATGAAAGTAATAAAATTAACATAGTATAATTAACGACCGATTACATACGAGGTACACACGACGACACATTATGATACTCGTATACAATTCCAATTTAGCTGACCTCGCAGTTGTATAGGTTTTTCGTACTATCAGAAGTCAACTTATACTGCATCCTAATTGCGTAGCACACTATCAATCGGAATTTGAATCATTTTAAAGCAAATTGCTAATCCATTGCTTCATAAGTTCGAAAAATTTGTCTGCTCAACACGTAAATGACGCAATGAATGTTGTTGAACTGTCAAAATGAAACCGATTCCGATTGATAATGTGTTACGCAATTGCCCCGCTGGTTATGTATGGCTTGATGTGTAGCTGTGTGTACAATAAAAACTTCACTCGAACACACAAGTAGTAAAACAATAAAGATAGCAATATTCAAATTTAACGTCACCATCTTCTGCTCTCGACTTCGTCCTTGTGAAATTTCTTGTTTAAGGTGAATGGGTAGTGTAGCCCGCGAAATTCAATTTTTCTTACGTTTTTTGCAATTTTCAGGTCAGTGTCAGGTTGTATCTTGATCATAATATGATTCGCGACTATAACCGGTATGTATTTACAGAATTATAATAATTAGAATCATTAATACATCTTTCTAAGTTAGATTTCTACCGTTAAGAACAAATCTCATATGGAAAAGTGTTAGTGGTAGAAATCTAACTTACAGAGATATATTAATGATTCTAATGACTATAATTCTGTAAATACATGTCTACTTATTATAGTCGCGAATCATATTTGGATCAAGATACAACCTGACACTGATCTACAAATTGCAAAAAACGTAAGAAAAATTGAATTTCGCGGGCTACAACTACCCATTCACCTTAAGCGTAAAATACAGGGTTAGTTTTCAAAGACCAGCCAAATTTCACATTTTTCCGTGCCCCTACCGCTCGTGTCGTATTTCTGCGACAAAGAACATGCATGATTTTTTCGTTCTATTTTCGTCCTATTAACTGCGTGGTACAACTAAAACCATTATTAAATAGAGATAAAAACTTTTTGACTATTTTTTAATCGATACAATGATTGCTTCTCCTTATTTATTGTATTTCCTTATTTTTGTGTATTTTATCGATTTGTAAAATAACAATTGCCATTACAAATACAAATATCATTTGCCGTGCCCTTAGCGCGCCGCTGAGGGGCACGGCAATTGATATTTAGCCAAGCGCTTAAAAGGTTAAGGGTGTGGGTGGGACCGTCAAACTGAACAATTTTGCCCATGCGGCCACGAGACCAACATTTAGAGCAATAGCGCACTAGCGGCTAGGCCGCAGCGGCCAGGTCGCGGCGGCCATCGAGATAGATACATTAGTATGAAATCGTCATAGAGCACACGCATCTGGCCGCACGCGGCCAGCGGCCACACCAAGCCGCAGCGGCCAGCGAGATCGAAGCGACGCATTAGCGGCCCATATTCAGTCGCTGGCCGCTGCGGCCACTGAGATCAATTGCATTGTAGTTAAATCACCAGTGTGCGCGCACTAGCCGCGGCGGCCGCACGTATTGTGGAACTACAGCGTGATTTGTGATCATCGCGATGTCTTTCGACACGGAAAGGTTTATAACAGAGATTGAGACAAGGAGGGCGTTGTGGGACATGTCCTGTGAAGACTACGCCAACCGCGACTTAAAAAATATGTATGAAATAATCCCTTTGTTCGCCTTTCACGTAGCAAGGGATGAACCCAATATTTTTTCCTTTTCTTTTTCCGCTGCTTACAAAGATACAAAAGTACTGCTATTTCCTCAACGTCCATTTTGAAGCGCGCTGTATGTGCAACTGACGATCGTAGCCGCGGTTTTGGCCGCGTCACAAATCGCAAACCCTGCGGCCGGGCCGTGCGTCGTGGCCGCGCTGCCAGGTCGCTAGTGCGCTATTGCTCTTATGGCGTTGTAAAAATCAGCCCTAATTGAAGTTATACCATTATTTGGTCGTTAGTGGTGGCTATATCTTAAATGGGCTTAATAAACGACTTGTTTAATTAGTATCTACACAAAACACAATTATATCACGCCTATATCGCGCAATGGCGTAGGCAGATGTGTTGTACTGTTGGATAAAATCAATCTGCCTAGCTTTTTCCCAACTATTTATATTACCATTCATGTACACAAGAAAAAAAAATCAGAACAAAATAGATACAAACTGTCCGGCAACCCTCGGGCTACTGACTACCCGTAACGACTGTCAAAGATCCACGAACGACAGCCGGGACCAACTGCTTAACGTGCTTTTTGAGGCACGGAGGGGTCTCGGTATGTAAAGATGGCCACCCATCCACGGACCAACCGCGGCAAGCGTTGCTTAACCTGATCGATCAATTATTTTTAATTATCGATACCATTTACACAATACAATAAATACATACATAAAGTACATACTATTAATCTATATAAATGTATACATATACATAATAATAAACATGAAACAGGAGCAAAGAAAATACAATGACGATGTTTAAGGAGAGAGAAAGTGCTTTTTTATCATAGTTTTAAAAGTGGACAAAAATTGAGCACGCCTTATCGACACGGGCAAGTCATGCCATAATCGTACTGCTTGCACAGTAAAAGATTTATCATAGAAACTAGTGGAATGCAGGCCCGTTAGACGATCTTCATGAAATGCGGAACCTAAGGGTGTTATAGTGATGTCTTCCTCAAGAATTGGGCTATCAAATGCATTAGGTAATAATTTTCCAAATCTGACAGTTAGTTCCAAAGATTAGCGCGTTCATACAAACAAACTCTTCAGAATTATTATTACCTCCTTACTAATAAACGTTGTATAGCGTCTGTATAGTTACACAACGCTTTGTCTTCTTCTTTCGAAAGTCAAATTACTGACGACTGAAAGAGAGAAATCGGTGTGTAACTATTCACCTGATATAATACGTTTATTAGTAAGGAGGTTTTTATACGGATCACATACTCGTATAATTAAAGGTGCCGTTTAAACAGTTACGCTCGGCTCGGCAAAGTTCGTATGATCCATCGCTTGTCGGTTTTTTGACACGGATCAAAGGCGCGCGCGGCTCGGCTTGTGTTGATACGCGCCGTGTATACGAGTAGGCTTGCGTTCGGATTTAGCCGAGCCGCATCTATACGGATGGCGCGGCTCGCGTCAACTCGCGTGGGATCGTGCTACCCCGCGCCGTTTAAACGCACCTAAAGAGTTTCGAGTTCTGTCAAGTTGTTTAATCCGTGTGAAGCAGGCTTTATAGCCACTTCATAATCGTACTGCGCATAGCTATATTTTAATTGCTTTTCTTATCTACTTTAATCGCGCTACTAAGCATTGAACCTTAGATTGATCATAAATCTTTAATGACGAACTGAAACCGCTTATCTAGAATTCTAGACCATTCTTTCTTGTCCTGAAAATATTTCTTTAACGTTTTTTTTTTTCCTTTCTCCTCAGAACAACCACCAAAAACGATGACCTGAACAAAATATGAAACAGTGCCATCTAGCGGCCGATGGGCGGACTACGTAAGATGCAACTAGCGCCATCTGTTGAGTGCTAAACGAGATGCCACGCTTAAAATATGCGTCGGTTGCCAGAGTTGTTGTTATACTCGGGCTCTTTTGTCTGTGGCTACAGATCATGCTCTCGGCTTCTAGCGGGGGCATGTACAGAGATGGAGGTATGGCTTTTAGAATTTATTTTTTAATAATTTATGATACTTTTTGTACAGGGCGGAAAAGGAACTTTGGCGGGGATCGAATGGATGCAACGAAATATGTATTAGTTAAGTCTTTATGCCTATCAAGATTATAATTAACACTTTCATATATGCCCAGTTTTCAAGAGGATGTAATCAACGAGTGACCAATTTTCATGCACGAAGTAGAATATTTTTGAGAATAAATAAGTGTAACCTAAAATACAGGGTGTAAAATGACACAAGACTTAACGGAGCCTAGAGTCACTTGTACTCCCCGTCATTGTAATTTTATTTTTATACTGGAATATACCTGGTAACCTTCTGATTACGAAGATATTGAAGATCAAAATTACAATTTTACTGACGTTTTTTTACGAAAACAAGTTTTAAATATTACAACACAACTTTAAATACCCCGACGATCCCTGGTTCGTTGCATGCACCCATAAACACAATGTTTTACTTGTTTACATTGCGCGCTCTACTACCGCAAAACGGCAAATTTTCACACCAAAAATAAAAAAAAACATACAGTTAAAAGGGGTTTGAAGGTTTTGGCCCTAAAATCAGCCGCCATTTTGATTTTTTTTCAGAATCGCGGTGCACAACAAAAGTTATATATTTAGATAGAGGACACTTATACAAACAAAAAATGTATTATAACATAATATCCTAAAGCGTCAGGTTTCGGAGTTATGCACCAAAACATAAGTCGAAAACAACAAGGATTTTTTTGTTTTTTTTCCCTCTAGGTAAGCGTATTGGACTATTGAGGTAATAGAAACGTTATGAAACCTTTATGGAGAAGAAACAAAAGAAGAATAGACATTTTTTAAATAAATAATTAAACACCGCAATTTGTAGTTCGTTTTTTAATCCCAGAGACTAATCTGACAGGTGTAATGTCAAACTTCTATACTAAAAAAAACGAAAACACAAAAGACTGCAATGTCAGATTAGTCTCTGGGATTAAAAAACGAACTATAAATTGCCGTGTTTAATTATTTATTTAAAAAATGTCTATTCTTCATTTGTTTCTTCTCCATAAAGGTTTCATAACGTTTCTGTTACCTCAATATTTCAATATGCTTACCTGGAGGGAAAAAAAAACAAAAAATCCTTGTTGTTTTCGACTTATATTTTGGTGATTAACTCCGAAACCTGACGCTTTAGGATATTATGTTATATTACATTTTTGTTTGTATAAGTGTCCTCTATTTAAATATATAACTTTTGTTGTGCACCGCGATTCTGAAAAAAAATCAAAATGGCGGCCGACCTTAGGGCCACCCTCCATACAAAAATCTTCAAACCCCTTTAACCTTCCTCGATTGTAATGAATGTAAAGGACATGGCTAAAAGTTCATAGACAAAAAACCCAGAATCGCCAGCAACGAAATGTATAAAAATGGGTTCACTATAGTAAGCCCAGTACGGTTTCAAAAAATCAGCCTCCTAAACCATAGAGTATAAAAGTTATTTTACTTTGTGTGTTTATGTTATTCATATTTACATTGATTACTCGACTTTTATTTTATCACAGTCTCTTTAGTATAATTATGATAATATGTATAATATATTGTAATGTAAAAAATATACCCTTCATCTTTTAATGTGTTTTATTATTAATAATCTTTATACATGATGTTTTTTTTTTTTTTTTTACGTTGTTATAAATGGCTCTTTATTTTAGTTTGACGTATGTCATTACTTCCCAGAATTCGGTCCTTATTAGCGACACTATCGAATGGTGTAATAATACAGTGTGTTTTTTTTTTCAAAATCAACAGGTTTGATTCCTGGCTAGATTTTTCAAAAATCCAATGATGCAGTTTTAGTTTTCATCAAAATCGAGCCTGCGACTCCTTTGAGTACATTTCGCTAGTCCTCATAGTTTCGGATTTGGCCATCCACGCCCACATGAAAAATTCACCCCGTATATCTAGTATACCACGTCGTTTTTGCAGTATATTATTACATATTTTTGTTGTACATATTATGCCTATAAAAATGGCACATATGAAGTTTCTGGCGATTCTGGGTTTTTTTTTAGCCATCTCTTTTTATCATATTTTACCTTTACTTTATACTTGAATTATTTTTTTTTATTTAATTTAAAAGTCGTTTCCCAGCAATTATTTTTTTGCTACTTAGTTTGATAGACAGATTGCGTAGTTCGGGCCATGTGATGTGTCATTTTACACCCTGTATAACCAATATTCTTAGAAGAATTTTACTATCAAATACTTACTCCAAATAAAAGCAAAGTGCCAGAAGAACTTCAGCAATAACTCAAATTAGGCCAATTAATTCGCAAAATGGATATTGGCGCCGATTCCCTTAAGAAAAGGACAGAACATAAATATTAGTTTAGTCCTGTCAAATTGTCGGCGCCTGACATAAATGACGTATTTTTAGTAGCCAATTTTTTAAGCGCGTCTAAACTTGTCTATGGAGTATCTTGATTTGACAGGACTAAACTAATATTTATCTTCTGTCCTTTTCTTAAAGAAATAGAAAGAAAAAGATGCACTGAACATAAATTTAGTTTAGTTTGTGAACAAGGGATTCGGCGCTATTGTCACATTTGTCACCGATTGAACTAATGGACATTCTTATTTACAATTTTAATATTTTTTTTGTATTTTTAAAGATTTTTTTTATAATTTCAGATTTAAAAGAATACGATAATATAAAATTACAAGGCCTGTTGATTAAACGTTTAACGAACAATATTGAAAAAGGTTTTTAAATGTTTTTGTTTTAATATTGGTCTCATTTTAAATATTTCATGGGAATTTTCAAAAATCTTTTTGTTTTTTACATTCCTATTTTTTTTCTTTAATTAATTTTCTCGTTTCGATTTTGTTAACTTATTTTACTGTTTACTGCGAGTTTCTTTGAACAGTTCTTGGCATTTATTATTTTTAAACTAGCACCCTAATTTCGTAACACACTATCAATCTGAATTATTTTGAAGCATATTGCTAATCCATTGCTTCATATGTTCGATAAATTTGTCTGCTCAACAACGTAAACAACGCAATGTATGTTGTTGAACTGCCAAAATGAAAGCCATTGCTACTGATAGTGCGTTACGCAATTACCCCGCTCTTCAATAACTATGAGTTTTGTGTCTATATTCAATCTATGCTGTAAATCTATAGCATTACTGTTGTTCGAAATATGTTTTATTTTTGAAGTGAAACTTCTTTACGCACGCTTGACTTGGGGAGTAAGCTGGCGAACGCGTGACGTAAGCGTTACGAAAAGTGTGATCGAGCGAGGCGAACGGGAGTTGAATGGGGGATATAAGCAAGAGAAAGCAGCGCGCGCGCACATTTTCTTTCTCTCTTCCTCTCATAGCCAAATACGTTTGAAGTTTCACTTCAGTCGTGTGGTCATAAGCATACTGGGTTTTTTTATTATTCTGTTTAGTTTACAAGCTTCATTTGGGCTCAATGTGTTAATAACTATGTATACAGCATTTATCAGAAAGGTGTGCTCATATTTAAGGGTGTGATATAGACTAGGCAACGGAGGTGTTATTCTGTAAATATCTCACCGTGATAACATAGGTGAAGTGAGCTATAATTGCACCTCATGCTAGGGATTGCTGCTATTGACAGCTCACTTTAAGCTCACTTGACTTTTGTTTTCACGGTGAGATAAATTATTACAGAATAGCACTACTGAACCCAACATCGTAGTCGAGATTGTTTTTTTTTTTGTTAGCCTGTACTGTCCCACTGCTGGGCAAAGGCCTCCCCCAAATCCTTCCAGGAACTCTTTTCCCGCGCCGCTTCGAAAAAGAAAATACAAAGTGTTAAAAAAATTAACCCGACAAACTTTAAGAGGTGCTTTATAACATCGAACTGAACAACTTTCACTATGGGACCAACTCTGAAATCACGAAAAAAAATCTGCTGTTTCATACATTTTGGTCAAGTAGGTATTGAACTTTTGTATTAAACAGCTGATTTTTTTCGTGATTTCAGAGTTGGTCCCATAGTGAAAGTTGTTCTCTTCATCTTCATTTTTTTTCCTGAAATTTTCCCATGTTTTAATAGTTATTCTGCTATTCAGGGCGGATATAAATCCAACAAATCAAAGATCATAAAAATCGGTCCAACCGGTCTTGAGTTATAAGTGGTGTAACTAACCCGACTTTGTTTTATTTATATAGAAAATAGAAGATTTGAGAGAGGATGTAGATACATAATTTGTTCTAAATAGGGCTGATTTTCCCAGTCATATATATATTTTTATCGTGGAATAAAATTGATGTTTAACAGTTATTGTATGAAAAAGCTGTCAAAAATTCAAAATTATTTCTCAAATAAAGATATCTGGCGGTGGTATAATGAGCCTTTAAGGCTGGTTTACACGGTGCGATTTTATTGCCTGTGGCGTACCATAGTTAGAAGCCACAATAAAAATTACACCGTCTAAACGCTGTGTATACGATGCAAGTCATTTGTTGCTTTAATTTAATTGTATGACACTGGCAAGAAAGGGCTTTGAAGGTCAGTGGCATACATACTTGTCCGCCATTTTGTTTTTTTTTTGTCAAAATGGCGGCCACGCATGAAACCTATATAAGTCTATAGCTGAGATAAATGCAAACAGAAAACAGCTATCGTACCACCTAAGTTCGCGCAAAAAAAGGTAAAAAACAATTTGATATTTCTTGGCTAAGCATAATTTTAAAACTTTTCAGATAACGATTACAAAATCGATACCGTTTCCGATACTAACCCAATATTGGATTCAGTTCAACTAATGTTGCCATATCAAGGTTTTTTTTTATTTTATTTTTTTCAAATATCGAAATACGATAAAACATTTATTCTCAAAGCATACTTCAAGAGTTCAAGTAACAACACTACCAACGGTCGTTGACCCTTAAAAGAGGAACAATAAATCTTTTTATTTTATCGTGTTCAGATATCGTTATTCATGACGTCTGTGGAGTTTCGCTAATTAATTTTACTCTTTATTTTTTCTATATGTTTTTGTATCATTTCTGTTATAAATCACATTTTTACCGACTTATAGTACTTACATTTATTTCTCCAAAAATTAAATATTTACATAATATAAGCTAAAATATAAACTATAATAATATGTACAATTATATGAAAAAATAAACAATCATTATAGGGCATCAAAGAATTCATCCGCATCGCTGTCAACAGCGACTTCAACCGACTTATTGAGCTATTCTTGGCAATTTCCTGGACATAGCCTTAAGTTGATCAGTGTTCCCGAATGTCATAGTTGATTGCCAAAAATTGCGCAATTTTCTCTTCGTACCCAATACCGGGTTGCAATTTGTAAAAAACGTAAGAAAATTTAGACTTCGCAACGCCGCATATTAATCTATTTAAATCAACTTAATCTGTCAAGCTTCGCTAATGAGACACAATTGATTTTCTATTGTTTCGTCGCCAATCGGCGACGTGCGCCGCTTGACCGGTTAATACTACCAATCAATTTAATACCGGCTTTCCTTACAGGGTGTCAAGTCAAACGAGGGTCATACTTTAAGGGGGTGTATTACAGTCGCAAAAGCAATTTAGTATACAGGCAGCTGACTTGCAATTACTTTTAAACAATGATGTGAGTATACTGAGTAGACAATTCTTTTATACCACTTTATTAAGGATGCCGTAAGCTCAGTGGCGTGCATTGCATATAGGCATATAAGCAGTGCCTACTGCCTACCACGATATATCAACATAATCCTGTCAATTACATTTTATTGCGTGTGCCCTACAATTAAGAAACTCACTAAATTATTTTCATTTTGAACTTAGTTCCTGCCGGGGGTCCCCCGACCACACACGTTTTTTTTCTGATTAGTAACCGCGTTTGCCTAGACTAGACCCGGCCTAGTGCCTACCTATTCTGAAAACCAATGCACGCCACTGCGTAAGATAAAAAAGTTATAACGCACAAAATAAAACTAAATATTGGCAGTGTAGTGGAAAGATGAATATTTTTGCCTGTATACCAAATTGCTTGTTCAACTGTACTAATGAAAATGAACAACTTTTCTTACGGGACCAACCTTATCATCATCTGCCTAGCCTTCTCGACTATGTTAGAGTCGGCTTCCAGTCTAATCAGTGGCGTGCACTGCATATAGGCATATAAGCAGTGCCTACCTCGATATATCAACATAAGCCTTTCAATTATATTTTAGTGTGTGTGCCCCACAACTAAGAAACTCACTAAATTATCATACCTAACAAAAAACAAAATCTTCATACAAACACGCTCGGCAGTAGGCAGTCGCCGGAGGGCCTACTTAGCTCCCGTACTATTCGCACATTGTCATTGGTCTTTACTCGTTCAAGTTAACACGACAAAATTAAAAATATGTACGTCTCACGCGTAATACCATGACGTTCAACATTCGCAATTTATCACCCTTAAGTAGGCATGCCTACTCAAATAACCACACTTTTGACCTCACTTTTTTCTGAATAGTGACCGCGTTTGCCTAGACTAGACCCGGCCTAGTGCCTACCTATTCTGAAAACCAATGCACGCCACTGAGTCTAATGGAATCAGAATACCAGTACTTTACATGGAGTGACTTCTTATCTCCAAAACCTAGTTACTGTGTAACATAATATCCATTGGTAAGACTGGTTGTCGGACTTACTGGCTTCTACCCGTAACGACTGTCAGAGATCATCGAATGACAGACGGGACCAGCGGCAAAAAGTGCTTTTCTAGGCACGGGGGGGTCTTAATATGTAAAGATGGTCACCCATCCACGGGCCAACCGCGGTTAGCGTACCTTAACCTGATCGATCGACCTGTGCGGCTGTTATTACTTAGCCACAAGCCCCTCAGAGGTTATTCATTATCATGAATATTTTTACCCTGCTCCCTTCAAGTATGTTCTTCGTTTTACCAAACACCCTGTATAATTTTGTAAATAACTCCTGTAACATAATACTATCTTACAACGCGATTTCAGGTCTTTCTCCATTTCCGGTGACGCTAAATATGCTGTTTAATGTTTTTGAATCCATGAAAAATAAAGGTCCCATATTGTATACAAATCTTCCTAAGTTTCTAATGAAATACAGTGTAACCTGATTAAATGGGTCCTGGATATAGAAACCTCCGGTTATTCCGTTTATCCACCCTAAGGTGGACACGCGGAAACGCATGTCCGAGAATCCACCCTAAGCCTATAAACGTTTATCCAACTAGCCCTTTTTTTTATCGTGTGGAAATCCTCATGGATGTCCACCACCCTGGGGTGGGTGGAGCGGTCTGTCAGACTCTTACTGACTAAAACCACACGGTGTCCTGCTGCTACCTTTAGCCGGGGTGCTGGAGTGCTTGCGCATTTCGTCACGCTCCCCCGGCCATCCAACTAGGCCTAGGGCACACCCCGGACACTCCATACAACGCTCGCAAAATAATTACCTACTACTACTACATTAAAAAATGACGTTTGTATACGTATGAATGTGTGCGTGAGGTACTTGTGTTTGCGAGCGCTCTTGTTAAAGAACTGCGACGAATACGCCGAAGTGCGGGGTGAGGTGCGGTAACTGATGTTAGTGCGGGGAAGGGAGTGGCCTTTCTGTACGTAGTACTTTAAGTATTCTGTGCCTAGGGTGGATTTTCGGACACACGTTTCCGCGTATCCACCTTAGGGGGATTTTCGGGGTGGATAAACGGAATATGTATTTCGTTTTATATGGATCCTTTTTTATTCATGGTACATGTGTTTTTGTGTATTAGGATAATAATTTATTTGTGCTGCTAGCAGTTTGCGTAAACTACCCATAGATGGCGCTATTTCCCTATTTTAGATTGAAGTTGTTTTTGTGATAAGTTATACTGTAACATTGTAAGGCTTGCATCGAATAATTTCTAGTCTTCCATTCCAATAGAATTATTATCTGTCTGTCATATTAACACCTGCAAGCAAATTTTAATATAAAAATACTTGCACTAAAAATAATTTAAAGTCACGACCTCAAAATTAATAAAAAGCGATGCTCGCGCGGGATGCGCGACGGAATTTGTGTCAACTAAATTGCACGAAGGTGTTTAACTGGTGCGAAATTGTGTGAATAGTCGCGTGTCTTTCTAATTGAGGCCGCGAGCGCAAAAACGGCCTAAGTAACATTTTATTAAAAAAAATAGTTAGTGGGCCTATCGTCTTCAAAAATCGGTTTTTTATAAAAGCAAAATGGCCTAACACTGATTTCTCGAGCCAACACGAGATGGCGTTAGTAACACATTTATTGCATTAAACTCTTTATTCAAAATATGTGTATGAACGGCTTTTACGGATTATCTCTATAGGACAAATTAGTACATAGGCCGTTCTTGCTCTCGCGGCCTCAATTGTAAGACCACGTCCGCATGCGCGGGATTTTATCGTGCATTGGGTTTTCAACTCTTGGCGTTGAACCGAGCATTGAGAATCCAACAGAGCGCATCAGCAAAAAAACACATTGTTGGTTTTGCAACTCTCGGCGCTAAGCAGTGCGTTAAAGATCCAGTGCGCGAAAAAAATTCCGCCGCGATATTTTTAACGTGGACTTAAGGCCAGACGAGCGTAATTTTTTGAGCTGTGAGTCGCGTAAAATGAGTCGCGGAATTTACGCTGCAATCGGTTTCATACTGTCCTGTTTGTACCACACCGCGACGCAAAATGAGTTGTCTGCTGACTCACGCGCGGTATTTCAACCGAATTGAGTTCGGGGTGAAGGAGGTTAGCCAGGCAAGCGTCAGTTATGTTACACAATGCGACCGATGTTACGTCCGTCCGTCTGGCAACCTAACCGAACGTAAATTGCGATACTCAAAATACGCAACTCACAACTCAAAAAATTACACCGTTTGGTCTCAACCTAAAACAATCGCGCCAAGTTGCGTCTCGCGTCCCACGCAGGATTTTCCTCAGTGTCGCCAGAGCTGACTTATGGTCACAATTGTCATCCAAGAATTTACTTCCCACGAAATACCGATTGCTTATTACGGTGGACGACATCAAAATTATGAAATTAGTCATGTGCAGTACATAGGTACATTTAATTAGCAGAAATACTGGCAGTAAGCCCAGTTATTTTGGAGTACTTGACACATTTCCCACAAATATGAATGATACAAGAGAGACATTATTTCCATTATGTAATACTAGCTGACCCGGCGAACATCGTACCGCCTCAGAATTAAAAAATGTGACAAAGTTCATTAGACACGTGGCGCCATCTATTGTCATAATAACGTTGTTGTTGTTTTCCTCGGCAACAGCACTTTTTTTTTCGGGATGAAAGGTATCCTATGTCCGTTTCTCTACACCTGACAACGTATCAGGATGATCGCTTCAGTGGTTTAGGCGTGAAAAGGTAACAAACAAACTTACTTTCGCATTTATAATAATATAGTTAGGATAACGGAGGGGCAAGTCTCGTAATTTTAAGAACATTCACAGTTTGATCTCAGTCTCAATCTGTCAAAAATACCTCTAATTTCCGTACATTTTTGACAAGATTTTTTACATTTGCTTTTTGCCGAGATGAGACTGCGACTAGATTTTGAACGTTTTAAATTACAAGAATAGCCTTCAGTTCTCCGAAATGTTTCGAGTACACGTGACGCCATCTGTTGAGTGTATTGTGAACTAGATTTTAATTCAGAATCTTAAATAAATATCATGTTTTTGAACAACAAACTCAATGTCATACATGACTAAGTTCAAATTCCATTGCAACCAAAAATATTTAGGCCTTTCTTATTACGAATGGTCACTCAAAAATCCACCTAGAATTAACAAGGCTAAAGTAGGTAATTGAGTAAGTGTATATGGAATGTAAATAACTTATCTGAGATTAGGAATTCAAGTATAGATTTGTTTGGGCAGATTTGATGGTCTCTTGAATTGTTTAATATGACAGCTTAGGACTCGACGTTTAGATCGAATAAAAAAACTTAGCTTACAACAATCTAATTTGAAGTTCAAATTAGATTGTTGTAAGCTAAGTTTTTTTATTCGATCTAAACGTCGAGTCCTAACGTAACACAATACTTATAGAGTTCAAATTTGAACTCTATAAGTATTGTGTTACGATTGTTTTCACTAGCCAAGCATACTTCGTCATTTCTTCCAAAACATTATCTTGTTAGAATTTTATAACTCACTCCAGCATAATCTAATTTGAACTCTGTAAGTATTGTGTTACGACTGTTTTCACTAGCCAAGCATACTTCGTCATTTCTGCCAAAACATTATCTTGTTAGAAGTTTATAACTCACTCCAGCATAATCTAATTTGAAGTCTATTCTTTTGTCATTAAGATTGCTTCACAATCCATACTCAAAATATAGGCAGTGCTACAACTTTTAAACTACTAGCCTATAGGACAATCCAAATTCAACTCTATCCTTTCACTTTTAAGATCGTTTTCATCTTATCACTAGCCATCTTCGTCATCTCTTTCAAAACGTTACAACTGCTAGCTGCAGCACAATAGAACTTGAACTCTATTCTTAAAGGAAAACGATTGATTTCAGAAGAGCTGATGAATGCTAACGACACTTCGGAGCAGGTACTGGCGCTGGTGCCTCCTGAGTTACATAAGTACTTGACGGTACATCCTAGGAATTATACAGGTTGGTTTTAGATTAGTTTAATTATCTTACATAACGTATTCAGCCTATAATGTTCCCACTGCTGGGACACAGGCCTCCTCTCGGTGAGCGGAAGTAACAGTGGCGTGCATTGCATATAGGCATATATAAGCAATGCCTACCTCGATATATCAACATAAGCCTGTCAATTACATTTTAGTGTGTGCCCCACAATTAAGAAACTCACATAATTATCATACCTAACAAAAAACAAAATCTTCATACAAACACGCGCGGCAGTAGGCAGTCGCCGGACGGCCTACTCGGCTCCCGTACTATTCGCACATTGTCATTGGTCTTTACTCGTTCAAGTTAATACGACAAAATTAAATATACGTACGTCTCACGCGTAATACCATGAAGTTCGACCTTCGCAATTTATCACCCTTAAGTAGGCATGCCTACTCAAAACCACACTTGACCTCACTTTTTTTCCTAGTGTGTCCGCGTCCGTGTTATTAGTGACCGCGTTTGTCTAGACTAGACCCAGCTTAGTGCCTACCTATTCTGAAAACCAATACACGCCACTGGTTGGCTGTTATAGGGTAGATAAACGGAATAACCCAGTAATATAGTTGAAATATTGTAAATACTTTCTCAATTAAAATTCTCTTCTCTTTTCTTTTTTCAGCAAACTCCACAGAGCGCATAGCAGTTAAGAATATAACAGAAATTAAAAGAGCAATCAAAAGGTACAATGACGCACAGACTATATATAACGAGGACATCTTCGGAGCAGTACAAAACGACACAGTTATTATAGCGATACAGGTGAGTAATCAAACACGATATAATATATAGAGCAATGAGCCATCAACATAATTTAGGGAGCAATCAACATAATGCAGGGAGCAATCAACATAATTTAGGGAGCAATCAACATAATTTAGGGAGCAATCTACATATTGTAGAGCAGGGAGCAATCAACATAATTTAGGGAGCAATCAACATAATGTAGGGAGCGATCAACATAATGTAGGGAGCAATCAACATAATGTAAGGAGCGATCATAATATGTAGGGAGCAATCAACATAATGTAAGGAGCTATCAACATAATGTAGGGAGCAATCAACGTAAAGTAGGGAGCAATCAACATAATGTAAGGAACGATCAACATAATGTAGGGAGCAATCAACATAATGTAAGGAGCAATCAACATAATGTAGTGAGCAATCAACATAATTTAGGGAGCAATCAACATAATGTAAAGAGCTACCAACATAATGTAAGGAGCTATCAACATAATGTAGGGAGCAATTAACATAATGTGGGGTGCAATCAACATAATATAGAGAGCAATCAGTCGTAATCAACATAAAATAAAGAGCAATCTAAATAATATAGAGGAGCAACCAACATAATATAGAGATCAATCAACACAATATAGCAAAGCTCTGTCAAACCATTTTGTTAAAACCGGTGCGATGTCATGTTATGCTTATCCACGACAAAGTCGCGTGCAGAAGCTAGTCAATAAATAAAATATCTTTATTTTAGTCCATAACAATTTATTTATTTGTTACGATAAAATGAATCGTAACTATTATAACAGGCTCATAAATAAAATAGAAAGTGTTTTTTTATCGTTAATGTTGCGTTTAATAGGAAATACAATAATTAATTATTTCTTGTATGTAGTGAAAGTGCTCTCTATAGTGCCGTGCACCGGGGCCCCAGGCTCAGGGGACCCCTCGGCCCCTAACCAGCAAGCCTCGAACTGACCTAGCAAAAAATTTCTTCCAACTTCAGAACATAAATATCGTGCACCGAGGCCCCAGGCTCAGGGGGCCCCTCGGCCCCTGACCAGCAAACCTCGAACTGACCTAGCAAAAAATTTCTTCCAACTTCAGAACATCATCATCATCAGCCTATAATGTTCCCACTGCTGAGACACCTCCTCTCTGTGAGAGGGAGTGGGCCGTAATCTACCACGCGGGCCCAGTGCGGGTTGGTAGATGTCACTTCAAAACATAAATATAATAAATTCTTTCTGTTGTGTAAGTTCTTGTGTTTAGCCATTTCAACCAATCGGCTGTTATGCGACCGATTTATGAATACTAGCTTACTCTATTGAAATATTAGTAATGAAATGCACAGTCTAACACTTATTTTAGAGAAATTCCGTCAGAATATAAATGGCAGATGTAAGTAGAACCGCCGGGAGGGTACGCCCTAGGAGGACATGTTGTGACCTTATTGTTGAAGTTCTTCAGAAAGGTCAAAAGGTCAAGTGCGCAGTACTCGCAAACGGCGTGCATGTATGACCAGATGTATGAACGCAATCGCGGCCAAAGTAGTATGTAAGGATCGTAGCAGGTGGCGTTCTGTCGTTTCTGCTTACCCTCATGACAAGAAGGCGTGAGTTTATGTATAGGTACAGGGTCAGGGTCAGGTCATGCTAGCGAAGGAGGTGGCGGGATGGCTGAGGGAGAGAGCCTCACGTCCCAGCCGCCGCGGGAGACGCTCCGGGTGTCCAGCCGCGTGACGACTCCCGGCCACCGTAGGCGCGGGCCTGCGGACGGAGAGTAATGGGTAGCTCACCATCCGATCAGGACCAGGCCCTTTCCCTACGGCGCGTACGTGTTCCACGCGCACCTCAAAGAGATGTCAGCAAAAAGGAAAGGGCCTGCCAGGGCCGAAGCCTGCCATGGGTGCGGGATTGTCCGAAAGGGTTACCGCTACCCCGGAACATAAAGGGCTAAGGAAGGAACACGGATGGGTTTTAGTCAGTAAGAGTCTGACACTCCCTTCCGCTCCACCCAGAGCGGGAGGAGTCATTTGATGATTTCCCATTCATAATAAAAAGGGTCTATTTAAATTAGCTTTTGGGATGCATGAAGAAGCCTCCTCGTATAGCGCAGTTTGTTCCGCCAGTTACTCAACTGAACGCTCGCGTTCGGCGCATCCTGGACAGTCACACCCAACACCTTATTTGACTGGCCAATTGACAACATTTCAAACCTGACACGACCATAAAACAAAAATACTATTTCTTTATTTTCGTATCCTGAGTTCAAATATATTTTTATTTTATTTTTTTATTTCTAAATTACTGAGAAAGAAATAAAAATCAAAAAACAGGTGATGACGTCACATATTACCGCCGTCGCGCGTACCATCATACGGCCAGATTACAACTTATGGCCAGTTATGGCCTTTTATAGAGGCGACGTGCGCCACGCCTCCATGCCATATCCCTCGATATCCGTGATAAGGCTCCATTTTCTCCACGGATATCGAGGGAACGGCGGAATGAGGTAGTTACCTTTGCGCATTCCAATGTCTTTGATTGAAAACATTATATCAAACAAGACATGTCAATGTCACCTAAGAAGTGTAACTAGAAAACAACTAAAAAACTGAATTGAATTCAACAATATTTTTCCTATCAACTCGACACGCTGCTTACTGTTAATATTATCAATTTTTGATTGATATTTCGCCAATAAAATGGATCCCAATGAAAAATATACGCCAATGACGGAACCAAAACAACGACTGAGACAAGTGACATCTAACAGTTTTTTTGACGGGTCACAATAAAGCAAAGGTAATATCGCCATTCTACCGTCATCTGGCGCTTACGTCTTTTTAGAATACACCGAATTTCAAAGTTAAAATTATGAATGAAAAGTACATAATTTCGAAAAACGTAAAAATATGGGTGCCCTAGATTTGAATTTACTTTTATATAACGTAATAATACATGCAGGTTAAAAATATGAAATGTTGTCAAATTGACAACATTTCATATTTTTACGTTCCCTTGCGATGGTAGGGCTAACGCCCGCCTGATTTGCGACCACCCTCCCACCGGAGTCCGGCGTCAAGCAGCCTGCTGTGTTTCGTCAATGCGTGGGAGTTCCAGTGCCTTAGGCATCAGAAGTGAAAACTTGAAATACGTGTGTATTTTTTGAATCGTCATTATAAACAAAACACAAACAGAATACTTTGCCATCACTCACTGACATATCGGAAATAAATTAAAACCGAGTGCATCCCGAGGACAGCCGAACACATCCGAATGTAGCGCGCTGTCGGTAACAGTGTCGCGAGTTCAATGGTTTCTTCCCATCTCAAAATATGCCCGACGCGACTAAAGAAGTTTTCACTTAAAAAACATAAAATCCATTTTGTTTTTATTATTTTATAGTGTTTAGATATCGTACACATCTCATCTGCAAAGGGGTTTAAAGATTTTTGTATGGAGTGTCGACCTTCATTTTGATTTTTTTTCAGAATCACGATGCATAACAAAAGTTATATATTTAGATAAAGGACACTTATACAAACAAAAAATGTAATAAGTACATTTAAGTCTTTTGTGTTTTCGTTTTTTTTTTTAGTATAGAAGTTTGACATTACACTTGTCAATTTAGTCTCTGGGATTAAAAAACGAACTATAAATTGCCGTGTTTAATTATTTATTTAAAAAATGTCTATTCGTCATTTGTTTCTTCTCCATAAAGGTTTCATAACGTTTCTATTACCTCAATAGTTCAATATGTTTACCTGGAGGGAAAAAAAATAAAAAAAAAACCTTGTTGCTGTTTTCGACTTATATTTCGGTGAACAACTCCGAAACCTGACGCTTTAGGATATTATGTTATATTACATTTTTTGTTTGTATAAGTGTCCTCTATCTAAATATATAACTTTTGTTGTGCACCGCGATTCTGAAAAAAAATCAAAATGGCGGCTGATTTTAGGGCCAAAACCTTCAAACCCCTTTGCTAGCTTATTTAATTTGGCTCTGTGTGTGGCCCAGGCAAAAACTTGGGTTTATCCATTTTCCGCCTCGCCAGGATCAAATCCTTGCCAACCAGCCCAATCAAACACACTTTCTTCGGAATGAGTCGCGACGTTGTAACTCTTTTCTTCTTCTTCTTCTTCTCCTGTAATCCTTTTCTTTGCGCATCTATTTCTTTTCTGGAAGGGGATCCTGGCAGATGTTCCATCCAGATGTATTGGGCTTCATCGGGTATGTTGTCATGAAGTCGGAATTTTCTAGGTGTCTGAAATGTTAAAAAAAATGTTTAAGTTGTGTAGCGGATTTACACCGCCATATGCGAACTCATCGTACTGACGTCACGCAAAATCCTGCATTGCGCAAGCAGAGTTTACCGCGCAAGAAGCATGTTAAACAGCACACGCACACGTATCAAACCGGAAAGGGATCGGCACCGTATCAACTCGAGCCGTTCAGTATTCTTTGTATGAAACTCCCTACTGCAACGCACACTAATCGGAATCGTAACGTAATCGCCTCGCCTCGGGACAAGCTCACGGACCGCGGCGCGGCGTGTTACGGCTCGTCGTCCCCGCGCTTAGCCCGCGTGCACACGATGCCGTCACCGCGCCGTCGCCGCGCCGCCGCAGCGCCACTACACTGTCTATACGAGTCGCGCGAAGCCCGCCACCGCGCCGCCGCCGCGCCGCCACCGCGCGCGTTCCCTCTGTTTCATTCATTCCATTACGCGAATGAAACACAGGGAACGCGCGCGGTGGCGGCGCGGCGGCGGCGCGGTGGCGGGCTTCGCGCGACTCGTATAGACAGTGTAGTGGCGCTGCGGCGGCGCGGCGACGGCGCGGTGACGGCATCGTGTGCACGCGGGCTTACGGCTCGTCGTCCCCGCGCTTACGTTAGGTTGACGCCTGTTTGACGGCGAGGCGAAAGGCGATACGGTGGCGATCCCTTTCCGATTTGATACGTGTGTTGTGACCTTACGGTGGGAACATGGGCAGAAAGTCTCAAACGCCAACGAGGGGGTGCTATCGCCCACGTCGAGAACCTATGGGCACACCCCGGACACTCCATACAACGCCCGCAAAATAATTACCTATTAGGTACTACTACATAAACAAATGACGTTTGTACACGTACAAATGTGTGCGTGAAATCTAGTAGGGTTGGCTGTCGTGCGTAGCGTAAAAAATGGCGCGGAAAGCGATTTGTGTCGGGGAACCGAACGATGACGGCGCTGCCCGAACGTGTGCATTATTTGAAGTGACCTTGTAGTTCAATTGTTTATTTATATAATCTGGTTCGTAATGAAATAAAAACACTAAAATAGTTTAGTTTAAATGACTTATCTGTAAATAATCGGTTATTAAATCGCATGGTATTAAAAATGCGAAATCTTACAAACAGTTTATGTAAATACGAATTCGGAAAAGCATCACAATATCCAGCCATTGTGATTAAAACTGAAATAAAACTTTTAAATCGCAAAATTGTGTGTTCGTGCCAGCAGTACAGCGCTGCGGTTCGCGAGCGCCCTTGTTAAAGAGTCGGTGACGAATACCTCGAAGTGCGGGGTGAGGTGCGGTATCTGATATGAGAGCGGGAAGGGAGTGTCCTTTCTGTACGTAGTACTATTAATTATTCTGTGCTATGGGCTAGGTAGATTGATTTAATGTTCTTACCGTATATTCATAGCAGTACTGGTCCTTGGGAGGCACATAATGCGGTATATACGTATCCAGTTCTGCTTTTGGTATTCTTGCTGCTAGCACTTTCGGCCAATCCGGCTTTTGGTACCTGAGTATAAAATTAAATTTGGGGCTGTTCATTTATTACGTAAGACAATTTCGACCAATTTTTTTTAGGAAGTGGTGAAGGGCGGTGAAATGCTGGAGATGCAGTACAGTTATGCAATAAATATATCTTTATCGTTATTTGCAATGCATATAACCTCGTACATAAGAATAATTACCTAATGAATTATATACTAAAACCTTCCTGGAAGTATGCAGAACACATTAGTGAAAGAATTATCAAAATTGGTTCATTAGTTTTTGAGAAAATCGCGGACATACAAACATACATACATACCGGTCGAATACAGAACCTCCTTTTTTGAAGTCGGTTAAAAAAGGGGGAAAATCAGAGTTACCATACTAAGTCCCAGTGGTCTAAGCGCATAGGTTCCGGCATGATGATCTTCATCCAGCGAAGTACATCACTCCTGAAACAAAAATTTTCGAAGTGACAACTTCTTTAGGCACGTCGGGCATTTTTTGAGATGGGAAAAAACTTTTTTACAAAAAAAAAATACCACCGGCTTCAAAAAAAAAAAACACTACAAAGTGAAAAATAACTTTAATTTCGGAAGTCGGTGTCGTTGGTTTCGCATTTTTACCCGACTGCGCGACGCAAAGGAGTGGTAATGTGTTTGTTTTTTGACACCGACTTCCGAAATTATAGTAGATTGTACAACTAAGGCATAAAAGAAGCTATTTTACCCCGAGACGTTTATATCCACGCGAGCCGCAGGCGAGGGTGGATAGTTAAGTCGAGGGGTAAAATGGCTCGTTTATGCCTGAGTTATACACTCTGCTTTTCACTTCGATTGCGAGAAAATGAAACAGGCATAAAGTATACAGTACATAATTATTGATCAAAAATGTTGCAAAGCATTTCCCGCCACCACAGATAATACCGCCACGAAACTTTTTAAAAGTTTTTTTTTTTTAATTTCAACATTGTCATTCGACTTGGGTACTTCATACTGCCAAGTCATAAAAACGTTTCTTTGCGTTTTTAAATAATAAATGACAACTATTTTACCTGATTTTATTAAATTAACGATAGAAAACACGGAAGTGGTATAAATTAAAGAAAATGAAATAAATCACGACTTTAATCTGCGAAGTTTTATTGCGCGTGTGGCTGTTGGGCCTGATTACCTTAGTCTCAGAAAAAAAAATTACTTTATGCACTAGAACATAAAAAGCGATTTTATGTCGCCTAAGCACAACATAAAGACGAACTTTTAGAGCATGAGGAGTGAAAAAGTTATTTTTCACTTTGTAGTGTTTTTTTTTTGAAGACGGTTGTTTTTTTTTTTGTAAAAAAGTTTTTATTTTTCACTTTTTAGTTGTACCTACCCCACACAGATTCAATTAATACTAGTGCATTGAAGAATTGAAGACGAGACTCGAAGAATCATCAAAATTCACGTAGAAACGCCGGAGATGCAGTACATTTATGCATATAACTTCGTACATAAGAATAATTACCTAATGTATTATATACTAAAACCTTCCTGAAAGTATGCAGATCACACTAATGAAAGAATTATCAAAATCGGTTCAGTAGTTTTTGAGATAATCGCGGACATACTAACATACATACATACATACATACGGGTCGAATACAGAACCTCCTTTTTTAAAGTCGGTTAAAAATACCATTGAATTCGCGCCACTGTTACCGTAACGACACCGCTTCGGATGTGTTCGGCTGTCCTCGGGATATACCCGGTTTTAATGTATCCATACTAATATTATAAATTCGAAAGTAACTCTGTCTGTCTGTATGTTACCTTTTCACGCCTAAACCGCTGAACCGATTTAGATGAAATTTGGTATAGAGATAGCTTGAGCCCCGGGAAAGGACATAGGACACATTATACCCCGATATTCCTATGCGATCGAGACTTATGCGGGTAAAACCACGGGGCGCAGTTTGTGTGTTTACCTGGTCCAATTGTGCCGAATGCCCCATTTGGGCCCAGTCCTAGATTTGAACCACGTGCAGAGAGTCAGCGGCTTTCGAAAAGGCAGTCCGACACTCCTCGCAAAAAGGACGTAGTCCGTCATGAATACTTTTCTAACTTCTGACGTAATTTTCTGAAAGAAAAAGTGTTTTTATTTTTTGTCAAAATTTAATTGAACATTGGTGCAGTGGCGTGCATTGCATATAGGCATATAAGCAGTGCCTACCTCGATATATCAACATAAGCCTGTCAATTACATTTTAGTGTGTTAATTTACAATTAAGAATCTCGCTAAATTATCATACCTAACAAAAAACAAAATCTTTCATACAAACACGCGCGGCAGTAGACATTCGCCGGACGGCCTACTCGGCTCCCGTACTATTCGCATATTGTCATTGGTCTTTACTCGTTCAAGTTAATACGACAAAATTAAAAATACGTACGTCTCACGCGTATTACCATGACGTTCGACCTTCGCAATTTATCACCCTTAAGTAGGCATGCCTACTCAAATAACCACACGTTTGACCTCACTTTTTTTTTCTGATTAGTGACCGCGTTTGCCTAGACTAGACCCGGCCTAGTGTCTACCTATTCTGAAAACCAATGCACGCCACTGCATTGGTGGCCCAGAGGTAACAACCGCGACTTAAGACTAGTCGCAGGTTCCAAACCAGACAGGCGCCTTACTTTGTGTAAATTATTTCATCACCACTGCTCGAAAAACGGCGAAGGAAAACATCGTGAGGAAACAGGCATGTCCTAGAACCAAAAATTCGAAGATATGTGACATCTACCAACCCGCACTAGACCAGCGTGGTGGATTACAGCCCAGACCCCGTCACCGAGAGGAGGACTGAGTCCCAGCAGTAGGAATATTATAGACTGATAGCTTTAGCTCGCGACTCCGCCTGCGTGGAGGTCGTGAAAAAAAAATCAGCTGTTCCCTACATTTATGTTCGTATAACTCGTCAAAATGTAGGGAACAGCAGATTTTTTTTTCTCGATTTTTTGTTTGGTCCCATAGTAAAAGTTGTTCATAATGATGATTACAATGACCCCTTAAGAGGAAAACGGTGATTAAATTTTCACCCTGTATAATTTTCTCTGGGTCTCCTATTGCCCCCCTAAAAGTCTCAGACTCCCATGAGGAGGGTGTATCGCCCACGCTGAGAACCTACTCGTACGTGTTAGAAACTTACTTTCATATGTGTAAAATCACGGATGTTAATTTCTGGCAGAACTGAAGGGTCTTCTAGTCGAAGGAGTCTTCTTCCATTTATATGGTTATCAATGATGCATTCCTGGAACCAATTTACAATCATTTTTAACCGACTTTAAAAAAAAGGAGGTTCTGTATTCGACCCGTATGTATGTATGTATGTTTGTATGTCCGCGATTATCTCAAAAACTGCTGAACCGATTTTGATAATTCTTTCATGAGTGTGATCTACATACTTTCAGGAAGGTTTTAGTATATAATACATTAGGTAATTATTCTTATGTACGAAGTTATATGCATAAATGTACTGCATCTCCGGCATTTTTATGTGAATTTTGATGATTCTTCGAGTCGTGTCTTCAATGCACTAGTGTTAATTGAATTTGTGTGGGGTAGGTACAACTAAAAAGTGAAAAATAAAAACTTTTTTACAAAAAAAACAACCGACTTAAAAAAAACACTACAACGAAAATGAAAATGCTGAAGCAACGACACCGACTTCCGAAATTAAAGTTATTTTTCACTTTGTAGTGTTTTTTTTGAAGTCGGTTGTTTTTTAGAGCACCTAGTCTATTTTATAAATAACACTACCTGTTTCCTGCGGTTTCAGCCGGATAAAGTATTTGTGTGTATCCAGAACGTGGTCTACCTCACCGCGTAAAACAAACGGTTCACGCCTAAACCACTGAACCGATTTAGGTGAAATTTGGTATAGAGATAGCTTGAGTCCCGGGGAAGGACATAGGATACTTTTTATCCGTCACCTCACACACCAGGTCCAGTTGAAAACCAGCGTCAGGCACTAGTTGTCTGGCATTTTTGCTGAACTGGCCCTTTTTTAGCGCAGCCGTGAGGCACACTTTCCTGCTTATTTTTTTTTATATCGGACTTTATACTTTTTTTTTAAAGTTTACTTTTAGGTTTTTATTTGATGTATGTGTCTGGTGTATTGTGTGTCTTTGAGTCTGTGCTAAATAAATGTATTTTCTTTCTTTCTTTCTTCTTTCTTTCTTATCTCGATATCCCCACGGTATGGAGACTTATGCGGGTGAAACCGCGGGGCGCAGCTAGTACCTTATATTGAGGTAGCCCAACCACTTCTTCCATCCAATTAGCGACCTGTTCCTCATTCCATTCGAAGGGCTTAGGGTAAGGCAGCTTATCCACAACTGCTGCAGCAATTTCATACAGGGTCAGGGGAGATATCTGACATTGATTTAGTTTTCTGAAAATAATGAATAAAATGTATAAAAAAGATGTATTGGAGAGGTGTTTCGTGTTAACCAGTAACTGGGTTGTGGAGGTCAGATAGGCAGTCGCTCCATGTAAAATACTGGTGTTCAGCTGCATCCGGTTAGACTCTTTTTTTCCCGCGGTGGAAATCCTCATGGACTTCCTCTATCGTGGGGGTGACAGAGGGGCATGCCGGACTCTTACCGGCTAAAACCACCGCGGTGTTCCACCTCTACCTATGGCCAGGGGTGCGGGATTCGCATAAGCATTCACCGCTCCCCCGACAGCCTTCGACCCGCTGTTCCTCAGCGGATCCCACCTCCCCGTGCGCCCATTCCTACAATGGCCGCACCCACTCTCGAATGGCGCGCGTGAAACACTGCAACGCTAACTCGGGCCTGTCTGGTCGGACGACGGACGCCCCTAGTCACCTCTCATGAAGGTCGCAGATCGTTTTGCGCCCTTCTCGAGCGCCCAGTGCGTCTCCTGCGGGAGGGGAGAGAAGATGCGGCTTCTCTCTCCCGCTCGGCCGCCTGCTTTGCAGACATGACATCCTCCCAAAAGAAGGCATCTCCGTCCCATGCGCTCCCGCTCTCGACCATCGATTGAACGACGGCCGGGAGCGAGAGATCGCTCCCGCCTACTGCTGCGATGGAGGCCGACCATAACTTGATTGGGAAAAGGCAGCCAGATGAACCATACCCGGGAACCTTCTGGTTACGGAAATATTGAAGGTCAAAGTTGTATTGGTTTTCTTTCTTGAAATCAAGATTTTAATGTTATACTCCCCCCCCTTTCCCCCGATTTTTAACAACAAAAATAAAAGTCGTTTCCCAGCTATAGTTTTTACTCAATGTTACTTAGTTTCATGAAATGATGACACAGAATTCGTAAATGACGGCTTCGTGATGGGTCTTTTAGTGCTTGGCCAGACTGGCAGCGCGGGGCGGGGAGCGGCACGGATGCGGAAACGCGATCGCGATCTGCCTGTCCACAGTCGAGCACGGCATCCTGTCCGCTCCCCGCGCCCGCTTGCCCACTATGGCCGCTCAAATGAAGTTCTTATGTTTAAGTACGCCGCGCTGCGCCCGCCCCGTGCCCGCGTTTTCACCTCGTATTTTCACTTACGCACGTTGAGCCATTGTCGCTTGCCGCGTTGGTCCTGTGCCTGATTTCTCTTCGGTCATGTTGAATTGCCATCCCAACACACTATGAGAGAGAGTGCACCTGTGTCTGCGTACACACGATAATGTCTCCCGCGTAGGTGGCTAGTCTCCGCCGAGATTGGAAGCCATGGCCGAAATACAGGCTGGAGGACTATTACTAGCTTCTGCCCGCGACTTATTCCGCGTGAAATTTCACCCTTCCCCCATTCACGCTCTTAGGGGTGGAAGCGCGGGCCTGCGGACGGAGAGTAATGGGTAGCTCACCGTCCGATCAGGACCAGGCGCGTGCCGGACGGCGCGTACGTGTTTCACGCGCGCCTCAAAGAGAGGTCAGCAAAAAGGAAGGGGCCTGCCAGGGCCGAAGCCTGCCGGGGGTGCGGGATTGTCCGAAAGGGTTGCCGCTACCCCGGAACATAAAGGGCTAAGGAAGGAACACGGATGGGTTTTAGTCAGTAAGAGTCTGACACTCCCTTCCGCTCCACCCATTCCACTCATTTGATGATTCATAAAAAAGGGGTGGAATTTGAAAAACCCTTTCGTAGTAGATACCTACTCTTCACAAAGAACACACCCTCCGAATTTCATGTCTCTAGGACCAGCGGTTTAGGCTGTGCGTTGATATATCAGTCAGTCAGGACTTTGAATTTTATATGTACAGATATTTTTTACTTACATCGGCTTCGGCTTAATACGCCGAGTCATTACGAGAATCCGTGGTTGTGGTATCTCCACAGACGGTTCCCGATGTGGTATAATTATCTTTTTGCACCGTCTTTTTTTCACCTCCTCCGATTTTTCCTTGACCTGCAAGAGAAGGAACGTATCTTTTTTATTTTTTTATTGCTGAATGAGCCCGTTCTTGACCTCGATCACGCCTGATGGAAAGCGATGAATGAGGTCTATGATGGAACGAGCGTGCCCAGAAGATGCCTAAGGCACTGGAACTCCCACGCATCGACGAAACACAGCAGGCTGCTTGACGCCGGACTCCGGTGGGAGGGTGGTCGCAAACCAGGCGGGCGTTAGCCCTACCACCGCAAGGGAAGAATTGGCCAGTCAAATAAGGTGTTGGGTGTGACTGTCCAGGATGCGCCGAGCGCTCGATTTAGTTGAGTAATTGGCGGAACAAACTGCGTTACACGAGGGGCTTCTTCACGAATCCCAAAAATACTAATATACCGCAGGGTGCAGCTAGTTTTAATTAAAAGACTGGTGTTGGAGTTTCTTGCCCATTCCTTTCCATACAAAACTACCACGGAAAGGGGCAACTAGAATCAATTCTATTTTCCTTTAGATTTTGAGGTTCAAAAGTGCCTTTTAGGTGCCTATCCTTCCTAAGTCATACTAGTTAATATTATAAATGCGAAAGTGTGTCTGTCTGTCTGTTACCTCTTCACGCTTAAACCGCTGAACCGATTTAGATGAAATTTGGTATAGAGATAGTTTGAGTCCTGGGAAAGGACATAGGATAGTTTCTATCCCGATATTCCCACGGGATCGAAACTTATGCGGGTGAAACTGCGGGGCGCTGCTAGTTTGAAATAAATGCTTTGACTTTATTCTCGAAATAGCTAGTTAAGAGCCTATACTACCTCAGCTAAAATTCACTCTCTATCTCGCTCATACGATACTACTCGCTGACTGAGTGAGAGCGAGACAGAGCACGGTGCTGGGCGGCAGGCAGCGCCAATAGTTTAGGTATTTGCTTTTTACAGTGAAAATAATGGTAAAAATAAAAAAGTAAATAACATAAGACCTGCTTTAAAGTAAGTTCAGTTAGTATGCAAAGTTTCATGATCTAATTTGAAGTATTTTTTGAATACCAGCGGTTTATTGTTCGGGTTAGAGGTAACTTTGGATTTATTTTCTATCGAGAAAATTTTATGGAATCGTGTTTTCGTCTAACATAAGACTTAGCATTAATCCTCAACTTTACCATATATTTATTTCAAAATTAATGGTGCAGTATTTTCGACATAACGGAGGATCACGCTAAGCCATTTGAGGTAGTATAGGCTCTTAACTCAAAGACAGTGGGACATCCACACCAACCTGCACGCTCGTGGCTCACTTCTGTGAGATCAACAAGAAGGCCTGTGTCCCAGCAGTGGGAACATTATAGGCTGAAAATTTTTGTGTGAGCTATGCTCATATAATTCGTCCCGATTCGAGGGAAGGGTACTTACAAGTTTTGTTGCACTGGCATCGTCGTCATCAGACATCTTCGTGTGATAAAATTAATAATAATAAATAGTTCTAAATAAATAATAATACTTCGCAACTTTCGCTAATTTGGTTTGACAGCTGTCATGTGTTTTTTTTTTAATGAATCTTGATGTAAAAGTTTTGGATTTAAACCTCTTTAGATTGACGAAAATATTTAAACCGTGTTTGCTTTTGTTAAGCTGAGGTCAGACCAGCGATTTTCTATAGTAAATATTATGACGGTTTTGGTTTAATACAGAAAAAGGTTGCAGTGGTAATGTTATTTAAATATACCTACAAACGGGGTGAATAGGGATGCAGGGGTGAATCGGGACGAAACTTTAAAATGAATTTTAACGTTGAAATAATATAGTTCGTTGTCAATAAGGGCACGTAATCGTTAATTAAATTACAGTAAACACATTAGGGTCCTTTGTGGCCACAAACTATATTATTTTAACGTTAAAATCCCTTTTAAAGTTTTGTCCCGATTCACCCCTGCATCCCTATTCACTCCGTTTGACGGTACTGTGTTTTCTTTCCATCAATGAAACCAGGCTTGCTAGGCTAAAAAAACAACATAGTGGGAATAAGGCTAGGCTTAACCTGTTGGTGTTGTTTTGTTTTCTATTTTGGGGTCGGCTTCCAGTCTAACCGGATGCAGCTGAATACCAGTATTTTACACTAGTTTTTTTTTTTTTCACCGTTTCGAAATTTTTACTGGGTGTTCTACCCATGACTAGCCGTTTCATACATTTTGGTCAAGTAGATATTGAACTTTTGTATTAAACAGCTGATTTTTTTTTCGTGATTTCAGAGTTGGTCCCATAGTGTAAGTTGTTCATATTCATGGGTAGAAAAAACACCCTGTAAAGATATCGAGACTGTAAAAAAAAGACGGGTTGCACTCCGGGAGTGCCGGCAGAAGTGAAAACTTGAATATTAACGTTGTGCATTTTTGATATTTTTCATTAATAGATGCACTTTGTTCAATTTCCATATTTTAAACACTTTATATACACGAATTTTACAAATACACAGCAGTGTGGCCACTACACAGACGGTCGAGCCATCAGCTGTCACCATCCATTAATGCGCGTGGCACGCTGTAACATAAACACACACGAACATTCGCGCAAGCGCCCTGCGCCGCCTAAACGAAACAGCAGGCATACATTTTCGCCGCGCCGCCTAAACGAAACAGCAGGCATACATTTTCGCCGCGCCGTAGGTAGAAAGAGAGGCTCTCGTACGCCGCACCGGCTGTCTACTCTCCATCCGTCTTACGAATTTTCGATCAGGTCACGTGTCCTGACGCGAGTTTCTATTTTTACCCATTACAAAAAAGTGTACAACGCCGCTAAAGAAGTTTTCACTTCAAAAATCGCCATTATACAGCGAGTGCCTACCTGTTCTTCACAGCCCAGTTACTGGGTAATACTAACCCATTTTTGGGCTTCTGACTACCCGTAACGACTGTCAAAGATCTACGAATGACAGCCGGGACCAACGGCTAAAGGTCCTAGCACACGTATCAAACCGGAAAGGGATCGGCACCGTATCAACTCGAGTCGTTCAGTATTCTTTGTATGAAACTCCCTACTGCAACGCACACTAATCGGAATCGTAACGTAATCGCCTCGCCTCGGGACAAGCTCACAAACCGCGGTGCATTGCGTTACTGCTCGTCGTCCCCGCGCTTACGTCTCTCCGTACCCGAGCTTACGTCTCTTCGTGCAGCCTTGCCCCTCTCACCCCTCCCGCGGCCTGCTGCACCATCAACTAGCGGTCGGCGAGCCGTAAGCGCGGCGTCGCCTAGCCGTAAGCGCGGCGTCGCCTAGCCGTAGCCGAGTCGACGTATGGGAGCTTCTGATCCGTTTTGGTTACGTGCTTACGTTAGGTTGACGCCTGTTTGACGGCGACGAGAAAGGCGATACGGTGCCGATTCCTTTCCGATTTGATACGTGTGCCTTTAACGTGCTTTCTGAGGCATGGAGGGCAGCTTTTATGACTTAGCCACAAGCCAATCATTCACAGATTGAATGTAAAACTTACAAACGTACAGTCTAAAGTTTCTCTGTAGTACCTATCTATATATATATAAATGAAACCCGTTTTCCGTTGTCACGACATAACATGAAAACGGCTGGACCGATTTCGATGAAATTTGGTATAGAGATAGTTTGAGTCCCGGGATAGGACATAGGATAGTTTTTATCCCGATATTCCCACGGGATCGACATTTACGCGGGTGAAACCGCGGGGCGCAGCTAGTATTATATATTTTTGTCTGAACTCACTAGCCATATACAGGGTGTTACGGAAAGGGTATATCAATACAAACGGTTTGAAGAGTGTATCTGGTCTAGAATCTCTGTACAAAATTTGAGCTCAAAAGCAATAACTTTGAAAATGCTTAAAATTTTTGTATTTCGACATCACGGCGCTGCACTGGCGCGCGGTGGCGTGATGTGCGTGTACTAGGCGCACAGATACCCTACAGATAATGGATAATGTCGCTCGTAATGCGGTGACACGTTTGTTATGATTTCAATTTAATAAACTATCGAAATAAAAAAATATTAAGCATTTTCAAAGTTACTGCTTTTGAGCTGAAATTTTGTACAGAGATTCTAGACCAGATACACTCTTCAACCCGTTTGTATTGATATACCCTTTCCGTAACACCCTGTATAAGCCATCAAAGGCTCCTGTGGTTTTTAGTATCTTATAATTTAAACTGCGATATACTTTTTGAACATTAATAAAAAAAATTACTCCTTTAAAAATAATTCAAATCCATTGTCTCCAGGTCCATACCCGCCTAACCTACCTCCGGCACCTTATAGTGTCGCTCGCTCAAGCGAGGGATATAGACAGGACTCTCCTCATCTTCTCACACGATTACTACGACGAGGAGATAAATAATCTAGTGAGGAGCATCGACTTTACTAAGGTAAGAAGCATCAATTAGAACTATAAACTCAATGACTTATATAATAAAGTTCAAATTCCATTGCAACCAAAATTAGGGCCTTTAGGACACTCAAAAATCAACTTAAACTACGTAACGATAAAGTAGATAGTTGATTTATTCAGAGGGTAATATTATCATATATTTACCACCAGGTGGGGCGGATTTTTTTCCCATCAAAAAACATAACGTATTTAGTTGTAATTAAGACCAGTTTTTGTATGATTTCCAGGTGATGCAGATATTCTATCCATATTCTATACAGACACATCCCCACGAGTTTCCGGGGATGGATCCTAACGATTGTCCTAGGGACACCAAGTTTGACCAGTAAGTAATCGACATCTAATATGCTTTGAGGATTAAAGGGATAGTGCATTTTATGACAGGACTTGCAGCGCCCCGCGGTTTCACTTGCATAAGTGTCGATCCCGTGGGAATATCGGGATAAAAAGTAGCTTACATGTTAATACAGGGTGTCAGCTACCTCCATACAAAATTTTATCAAGATTGGTTCTGCCGTTTGATCGTGAAGAAGTAACAAACATATAAACACACACACACTCACAAACTTTCGCCTTTATAATATTAGTGTGATTCCATCAAGACTTTCTCAATCGTGATAAAAAGATCCCTGAGGATGTAGCGGTATGAGGAACAGGGTGTAAAGTTCACTCATTCTCCATAGAAAAGGGAGGATCCTCCGACCAGACGGTGTTGTGTCTGGCGGGCACCTGCCCGACGATTGATGTCGGGACGTTGTATATGTTCTGTTGTGCGGTAAACTCTGCTTGCGCGATGCAGGATTTTGAGTGACGTCAGTATAATGCATAGTTTTCATGTGGCTGTGTAGATGCCACTACGGAAGTATACACATCACACTAATATTATAAAGGCGAAAGTTTGTGACTGTGTGTGTGTGTGTGTTTATATGTTTGTTACTTCTTCACGCTCAAACGGCTGGACTAATTTTGATAAAATTTTGCATGGAGGTAGCTTACACCCTGGATTAACATACAGGCTACTTTTTATCCCGAAATTCCCACGGGATCGACAATTATACGGGTGAAACCGCGGCGCGCAGCTAGTAATAACATAAAACTAGTTCTATAAAGACTTAGTCCGAATCACACAAGGCAATATAATTTTAATCACCTCATATGCCAAGTTTTTTCTACAAAATACTCGTTTTTTTTTATTGCTGAATGGGCCCGCTCTTGACCTTGATCACGCCTGATGGAAAGCGATGGATGAGGTCTATGATGGAACGAGCGTGCCCAGAAGATGCCTGAGGCACTGGAACTCCCACGCATCGACGAAACACAGCAGGCTGCTTGACGCCGGACTTCGGTGGGAGGGTGGTCGCTAACCAGGCGGGCGTTAGCCCTACCACCGCAAGGGAAGAATTGGCCAGTCAAATTAGGTTTTGGGTGTGACTGTCCAGGAGCGCCGAGCGCTCGGTTCAGTTGAGTAACTGGCGGAACAAACTGGGCTACACGAGGAGGCTTCTTCATGCATCCACTAAATTAAGCCAAGTCAAGATACTTGCCTCTAGAATTCTTAAAAGCCCAGTTAAGATTCTCGCCTGCACCATCCTCGAGGACCATGTTAAAATATTAGCCCCAAAAACCTAGTGGGCCAAGTCAAGATACCACTTTTTAACCGACTTCAAAAAAGGAGGAGGTCCTCAATTCGGATGTTTATACTGTGAGCCGCGAGCGCCCATATAAATACAACTGTTAGTTACGCTGACGGTTTTATCACTCGCCCCGACGAGACAATAGCTTTCGACAACTCCGACAAGGTCGAATGCCTTTTTTTTTTTTCTCGCGGTGGAAATCCTCATGGACTTCTTCTATCGTGGGGGTGACAGAGGGGCATGCCGGACTCTTACCGGCTAAAACCACCGCGGTGTTCCACCTCTACCTATGGCCGGGGGTGCGGGATTCGCAACAGCATTCACCGCTCCCAAGTTCGAATGCCTAGCAGACAGCCTAGAGTCCCAATGCTCTCCCAGCTCTCAACCAGTAGACCAAGCGCACCTCCTCAAGGTGAACGCAGAGGTCGAACGTAGAGCCTCCCTCCCTCCAGTTGAAGACCCTGATGATCTATATAACGGAGAAGGCATGTGTGTCTCGTTATTATCAGCCATATTTCAACTACTGTGGGCGAACTATGGGTATTATGTTGGATATTGCGCAATAGAAAAACGGTTTGCAGTTCAAATCAGATTATAGTTTCACGAACAATTTAATCACACTAGCAAATCACACACTATAGGTACACGATACAACCAGATACGGAACGCGGGACAGTTTCTGAGCGCATGTTGTTCGTTTGATGTCCGATGTCCAAGAGGCTCCACATCGTTCTGTCGCGCTGTTGTCGACACCCCACGAACTCAGGCTAGACTCTGTCAAGCGCCGCCAGATGGCGCTGGCGTTCCGAATAGTCAAACGAATGACCGGATGCGACATATATATTTTTAAATTTTCTTATAACGTTTTCAGGGCCATTAAACAAGAGTGCAACAACGCTATGTACCCAGATTTGCACGGGCACTACCGGGAGGCGAAGTACACTCAAACTAAACACCACTGGTGGTGGAAGGCGAACAGGATCTTCAACCAGCTGCAGTGCACCGTTGGGCATACAGGTAAATATCATCATCATCTGCTTAGCCTTGGGCAGGGATTGAAAACGGTTCCAAAATACCGGTATTTATGGGGTTCCGGTACCTATACCGGAACAGGAACCAGAACCTAAATTGGAACCTTTATTTTACTGGCTCCGGTTACAAAATACCGGTATAATACCGGTATTTACGGATTCCGGTACTTATACCGGAACAGGAACCAGAACCTAAATTAAAACTTTTAAGAACCTTTATTTTACCGGTTCCGGTTACAACATACCGGTATACTACCGGTATTAAGGGGTTCCGGTACTTATACCGGTACAGGAACCAGAACCTAAATTGGAGCCTGTTTTCAATTCCTGGCCTTGGGGTCGGTTTCTAGTCCTACAGGATGCAGCTGAATACCAGTATTTTACATGGAGCGACTGCCTATGTGACCTCGACAACCCAATTACTGAGTAACACGATACCCGTTGCAAGACTGGTTGTCAGACTTTCGGGCTTCTGACGACCCGTAACGACTGGCAAAGATCCACTAATGACAGCCGGGACCAACGGCTTAACGTGCTTTCCGAGACACGGAGGGGTCTTGGTATGTAAAGATGGTCACCCATCCACGGACCGACCGTGGCAAGCGTAGCTTAACCTGATCGATCGACCCGTGCGGCTGTTATTACTTAGCCACAAGCTCCTCAAATGACAACAATGACAGGTGATAGCAAAGATAGTTTAGTTTATTTTAGTAGTAGTCGAGCTCTTTTGTGAAGGGGCTCCTGGCTACGTAATAACAGCCACACTGGTCGAGGTTAAGCTACGCTTGTGGAGGTCGATTCGTGGTTGAGTCACCATCCATTATCACATACCCCTCCGTGCCTCGGAAAGCACGCTAAGCCGTTGGTCCCGGCTGTCATTCGTAGATCTTTGACAGTCCTTACGGGTCGTTATAAGTCCAGATAAGCAGTCGCTCCATGTAAAGTACTGGTATTCAGCTGCATCCGGTTAAATAAAATAAATATTTATTCAGAATTAAAATTGGTACTTAGAAATCATTTACAAGGTATTTATAATGGTTAGACTGGAAGCCGACCCCAACATATGTAGTTGGAAAAAGGCTAGGCAGACTGCTTGATGTCACGGAGCGACTGCCTATCTGACCTCCACAACCCACCTACTGGATAACATGATACCCCTTCATCCAGTGGGGTGCATTGCATATTGGCATATAAGCAGTGCCTACTTCGATATATCAACATAAGCCTGTCAATTACATTTTAGTGTGTGTGCCCCACAATTAAGAAACTCACTAAATTATCATACCTAACAAAAAACAAAATCTTCATACAAACACGCGCGCCAGTAGGCAGTCGCCGGACGGCCTACTCGGCTCCCGTACTATTCGCACATTGTCATTGGTCTTTACTCGTTCAAGTTAATACGACAAAATTAAAAATACGTACGTCTCCCACGTAATACCATGACGTTCGACCTTCGCAATTTATCACCCTTAAGTAGGCATGCCTACTCAAATAACCACACGTTTGACCTCACTTTTTTTTTCCGATTAGTGACCGCGTCTGCCTAGACTAGACCCGGCCTAGTGCCTACCTATTCTGAAAACCAATGCACGCCACTGCCTTCATCTCATCTCATTTAATTAATATGACCCAACTTTTCCCTCTCCAGGTTATGTCCTCTTTTTAGAAGAAGACCACTATGTAGCAGAAGACTTCTTACACATCCTCAGTCTCCTGAAGTCGACAGCAGACAAGAGCTGCCCTCAATGCGACATACTTAGTCTTGGGACTTATCTCAAGACATATCAATACCATGTTAATGGAGATAAGGTAATTTCTTTCTTTCTTTCTTTCTAATGTAGGTGACGAAAGATAAAATATAATTGTACCCACACACACAGAGCAACTTTTAGTTGCCGGTAGGGTTACCATCCGTCCGGATTTGTGTGGACTTCACTTTTGTCCGGACTTTTTCCAGCTCTTTAGTTTGTCCGGATTTTTTGGCTTAGATGGAATACGAGAAATAAAACTTATTTAGTACTTATTCCCAAATAAGTCTTTAATATTTACTAACTTCTCATTCATCTAAAAACAAAATATTCTTCTTTATCAATCAACTTAACGAGATCAAACAATAAATCTTGTATTGATAATTTGCAAACAATCAACTAGTTCAAACATAAAAAATTTCATAGAAATAAAAATAGTTTTACGTAAAATAATCAAACTTAACTCTAGTCTAGTGTATGTATTAATTTTTACATTTTTCAGCGCACTTTTTACCACTAACTAAGTGGGTATATGTTTGGATTTTGTGACTAAAATGTCCGGACTTTTATTGAAATGTCCGGCTTTTTGTCAGGACTTTTCAAATTTCTAAATGGTAACCCTAGTTACCGGCGACTTGCTGGCGATTTCAGAGACAAAGATTTTGACATCGCTTGCGACAAATCGGCTGTCAAAATCTATGTGTGGGTTTTGAAATCGACGTTTATTAGTTGAATAATTAATTAATATGTGTAAAAGTAACAGAATAATTTATAACTTCAAATACGTGGCTTTTATTGATTAAATCATTCGTCAAAACAAGGTGTAATTCAAATAACAGAAAACCTTAAACTGTTTATAGGTCTAACAGAATTACATGTCATAAAAAAAAAATTGAGATTTTCATATGGTAATGTCAATGCATAAGAAAATCACTTTTTTTTTATGCCATGAGATTTTGGTAGGCATATACCTATTATTTAGGTTTTTTTTTTTGCAACAGAAAATGTCTTAAGTATGTCATGTCTATTTTATCAAGCTCGACACCAAAATTACAAATCTCTGTCATGTAAAAAATAGTATTTAAAATAAATATTGTCTTGCCATATCAATAAATTCCAATTAAAAAAAAAACTAGCCGAGGTTTTGAGTAATTTGAATTTCTTACACCTTGTATACAGGGTGAAATTGAATTCATGGGCATCCTTTTAAGGGGTCATTGTAATCATCATTATGAACAACTTTTACTATGGGACTAAACCTAAAATCGCGAAAAAAAAATCAGCTGTTTCTTGCATTTATGTTCGATGAAGCTCGACCTAAACCAGCCTGACGGCAAGGTCGTTAAAAGATGCCCATCCATAGATATAATTACCCATCTCTCCACTAGTCCAATGCTTACTCTAGGATGCATATCCGGTAGGCTCTTAAATCCTTACCTATCCTTTGGGCACGTCTTCCCTACCATTACCGCGCCCCCCGGTCTACTCCTTGATATGCAATGGTCGCTGTAGCACCATGAAAATGAGGCTACAGGAGCTAGTGCGAATCTTGGGGTTCATTCGATTAATCGAGTCTGGTTTAACCACGCTGGGATATCGGTGCAATTCATTCATTCATTCATACATAACTCGTCAAAATGAAGGAAAGAGCTGTTTTTTTTTTGCGATTTCAGGTTTAGTCCCATAGTAAAAGTTGTTCATAATGATGATTACAATGACCCCTTAAGAGGATGCCCATGAATTTAATTTCACCCTGTACATTTATATTCCTGGTAACGCCTGTATTTTTCTTCCAATATTAAATTCCTCCTAAAAAAAACAGCGCAAGAAGAATCTAAACCTCAACTACATACAGCAAGTAAAGGCAGCTAACGAAGAACGCAGGAGGAAGCACGAAAACCTACCGACTTGGAACTTCCAAGTGTACCCGCACCTTTATACGACGACGCAAAAGGTTTTAATAACTAATTTCTTTATACACGGTGGCGACGACAATCCATACTAATAATATTATAAATTCGAAAGTAACTCTGTCTGTCTGTATGTTACCTTTTCACGCCTAAACTGCTGAACCGATTTAGATGAAATTTGGTATAGAGAGATAGCTGGAGTCCCGGGAAAGGACATAGGATAATTTTTATCCCGTTATTCCCACGGGATCGAGACTTATGCGGGTGAAACTGCGGGGCGCAGCCTATATGTTAATCCAGCGTGTCAGCTACCTCTTGTAGCGAAATGAAACATAAGGACACTTCACCGACAAACACGTTTAATTTTTGTATATAAAAAAAATCGAAAACACAAATATGAAAAAATATAAAAATACAAAAAAGGAAAAACTAAATATGAAAACTTGTCACATTTAAATAATAGGAAACTATTGCATTATATTTTAAATTTAGGTTTTAAAAGCTACGTAACGAGTTATGAGCCGGTTGCAACCAGATCCGTAAAACGAAGACGTAACTTTTGTTGAGAATAGGTACGTCTAAATGTATTCAAAGATTGAAATAACGCGGTATTTAAATATTTAAAATTAACAGATTTTAAAATAAAAAAAGGCTAAATCTACTACGGGAAATAAAAAAAAAACTTAAAAATCTCCCATATCTTGTCCAAAACCTTCGCGGTGACGTAGAAGCTCTGCCAGTTGTTCCAATACCTCACTTGCTGACCTCTGAGATACTATATGAAGAGGATGTCCGCAGCGCAGCGCGGAGCCGCAGATAAAAGTTAATATGTAGGTGGGTGGATGGAGCCGAATAAATCGGCTCGCAGAAAATTCGGACTTCTATCTGGGGCAAAAATTATCACCATAAGAATCCCGAGTTGCAAGCAGATCTCATAAAACCCCAAAAAACGTACAATTATACATACCAGTCAATAGGATTCAATCCAGTCAATAGGAATAATAGGTAGTCTTCCGTCAAGGTGTGGGGAAACCTTTAGCACAGAACGGATGGGATTAATATATTGAAACATGACGAAAGGCTATGAAAGGCCAAAAGATAAAAAAATACATACCCCGAATCAAATAATTAACAGCAAGATAGACATGCACGATCCAATTAAGATTTGTTGATTTCCATAATAAATTTAGGTGTTTCTTTCCCAAACAATAAAAAATTCCGGACGTCGTATCAGAGAGTATGTAGACAAGTGAAGTATGTCACCAGGAAAAAATCTCATGTCACGTAAAAGAAATTATTTCAAAATTATTATGAAAATAAAGGTTTTTGATAGGGCCAGTACAAAAAGAGGTTGATTATAATGTTGAAGAAGGACGAATGGCGAACATAATCATCATGCAGTAACTACTAATGCTGCACTCTATACAAAATTTTATCAAAATTGGTCCAGCCGTTTGAGCGTGAAGGAGTAACAAACATATAAACACACATACACAAAAACTTTCGCATTTATAATATTAAGTGTGATTATCGTCTCCACATTGTAGATATTTTATGATATTCTGTTTAGTAAACAACTCTGGTTGGCTTAAAAATGATTGCCTATGTCACTTCACATCAACTAGAAAAAAAAAATTGCATGTAATCATAACATACATACACAGCTGGTATAAATAAATAAATAAATAAAAATAAATAAATAAACATCACGCCTGTAATTCGCGGAAGGGTTAGACAGAGGTGTACAGATGCCAGCACAAGCTACCCGAAACTGTCAAATTCTCCCAATCAACTTTGAACCTTATGCTTAAGCGATAAAGTTGAAAATCTACTAAAGAAATTTGACAGATTGTTGTAGCGTGATGCGCTGGCGTCTGTACCCAGATTTCGCCAGTAATAAAAAAATAAGATTTTATGTAAATTATATAGTTAGTCAACATGTTTGTTTACTAAATAGAATACGTCTTTTGATTTGTACTGTATTAAACTGTATAAAGTATGTTGTTACCTTAATTAGTTATGTGAAGAAAGTAATTGATTGATAGCCATTATGTAATATTCATTTGAATGGTCAGTAATTTATTATACACCATGTTCTTTACGATATCCATAAACGTTGTCAAAGGCTTCTATAGCTTTTACAAATTAAATCTAACAAAGGAAGTAGTTCTTAAGGTGAATGGGTAGTTGTAGCCCGCGAAATTCAATTTTTCTTACGGTTTTTGCAATTTTCAGGTCAGTGTCAGGTTGTATCTTGATCCAAATATGATTCGCGACAATAACCGGTACGTATTTACAAAATTATAATAATTAGAATCATCAATACATCTTTCTAAGTTAGATTTCTACCGTTAAGAACAAATCTCGTATGGAAAAGTGTTTATGGTAGAAATCTAACTTAAAGAGATATATTAATGATTCTAATGACTATGATTCTGTAAATACATGTCTATTATAGTCACGAATCATATTTGGATCAAGATACAACCTAACACTGATCTGCAAATTGCAAAAAACTTAAGAAAAATTGATTTTCGCGGGCTACAACTACCCATTCACCTTAAAAAGGCTTCGTTACAAAGATAATTTGTAATTTCATTTAGTGAAATTTAATTGAGCTATGCAGTAAGAAAGGGTCTTAACTCAGTTTTGACAAGTTGCAGCCCGCCGAATCTTATGAATGAAAATACGTCATCGTTGCCAATTCGGATAAAGAGGCATGCATATCGGATGATTTACGTCAAGTTTATATGAAAAATAACAAAAAATAAAAAATAATAATTCATTAATGTGTCCATAATGAAAAATGCTTATTTCCATGGTCTGAACATCTGGTCGAGGTTTATGTATATCGTCCGGAACACGGTGTATAATTATTTTTAATCAGAAGCAGTTAGCCCTAATCTTTGGCAAAAAACGTAGAAACTACTATTATTTTTCTTTCCTGGCAACATTCTATTAGCTGTCAAATGTCAATAAAGGTTGACACAGCGGGAAAAATTATATTGATAAAATATTAGTAAGAAATAGTATTATTCTACTGAAAAGATATTTTTTTAGTTTAAAGCGATATCTTATGTATAACTAAATTCATAAAAATGGCGGCCATTCACATTTTTTTTTTCGTTTTAAGTAAACATACGGCTATCAGTCATTTTCTTTACTGTAAGCCTTATTTTCTGCTAATGCATATTTTATTGAATTTAAATGGCATGACAGCTTTAAGCAATGCCTTTTGGAGATTGGTATTATAGAATAATTACATAATTAAAAAAAAAAACTGATAAAAAATATATACCACCACTTAAAAATGACGTAACACAATATAAAGCAGTTTTAGAATTTTAAACTTCAGTTTAATGGCATAAAGTTGATTTTTAATTGTCAGTCATTCATCATTCACGTTTTTGTCACGTTTGTTTCGGCAGTTTATGAATTATGTACCTTAATGTGAAAACATAGAGTTGATATTTGCTCACATTTTTTCGACAAAGTTCGACTTTGGTGTTGAGTATATTTTTTTTACCAGTTTTTACAATTGTTTAGATTAAGTACTGTATTTTCAAAACTAGATAAAATGGCGTCCAAAAGCTTTTTAATTTCTACTTCTCTCTTATCGGCACGTACTGTGTTCATCATGGTTAAGCAACTCTTGATAAGGTCGTTCCGTGGATGGGTAACCATCTTCGGACGGATTCTCTGTCGATACCGAGACGGGAAATCGTTCTCTGTTCTTCGGGAAAGACGTTAAGCCTCTGGCTGTCATTCGTAGATCTTAATTTATTGCTTTGCCTTCAAAGTTGCTTATTAAGCATGGGGTTGCGGGCCCATCATATCTATAGATGGGCAATCCACCGGATTTAAAGCCGGTGCTTTTGGTAAACACCCGATAAACACCCAGAAAATTAGGTGTTTATCGGGTGTTTACAAAAAGCACCGGCTTTAAACCCGGTGGCAATCCACCGGGTTTAAACCCATCCCATCCCACCTATCTATAATCATAGCATGTAACGTCCGTTCTCAATTATTTTACCTCTGACAGCAGCAATGTAACAGCAACCTTATAATAACGAGAATAAAGATCACAATGATTTTAACAGACTTGTCAGTAGCAGCAACCCAAAAACATCCTTATAAGAATGAAAATAAAGGTCACTTTGGTTTGGACTGTGATGCAAATTCAAAGGTAAAATATTCGAATAAAGATCACAATGATTTTAACAGAGTTGTCAGTAGCAGCAACCCAAATTCAACCTTATGGGAATGAGAATAAAGGTCACTTTGGTTTGGACAGTGATACAAAGTCAAAGGTAAAATAACTGTGGAAGGACTATATGTACAGTACCAGGACGTTAATATGACACATACGAGACTGTAACACACGATAGAGATAAATTAGAAAGTTTTTTGATTGCTATGCCTTCACTTGTTTCCTTTTCTTCCTTTAGAGTCAGCTAAAGCATATTAAAAGAAATGCATCATACATAATCAGCCTATAATGTTCCCACTGATGGGACACAGGCCTCCTCTCTGTGAGAGGTAATGGGCTGTAATCCACCACACGGGCCCAGTGCGGGTTGGTAGATGTCACATTTCTTCGAGTTATAGGACATGCTGGTTTCCTCACTATGTTTTCTTCACCGTTTTTGAGAGCAGTGGTGATGAATGCACAAATAAAAATTATAATTTTGAAATTACTTTAACTTAAAAATCATATTAAAGTAAAGTAAAAATCGTTTATATTACAATGTGGAGATAGAGTTCGTCCCAAACTAAAGCACCACCGCCATCACCATTATGTAAAACATTTTGTAACATCATTTGTTTTGAAGTTACAATAATTATTAATAAACTGCAATTCAGAATCTTGGATATGTATTAAGATTTGGAACTACAGACTCCTTGTTATACATTACAAAGTTCAAATCTCTTTGCAGTCATTTTTAAAAGACCATTTTTATTAAAAATGTTTACTCAAAAATCCATTTAGACTTCATAACGTTAAAGTCGATAGTTGAGTAAGTTGTAGCTTACAAAGATCCTAAATTGAAGTATAGAAATGATTTCTTCTGTAACTTTTAAAGTATTATCTTTAAGCTTAGCATCCCTTTAACTTTGTAAATAGCGTATTTCTAGACAGCGTAAAGTATTATAACCTACCCTCGTATTCATAAATCTAAAATGGTTGAATATTGCCATCTCACTTCATCATCTTAAGGCGAATGCTTAGTTGTAGCCCGCGAAATTCAAATTTTCTTACGTTTTTTTGCAATTTTCAGGCCAGTGTCAGGTTGTATCTTGATCAAAATATGATTCGCGACTATAACCGGTACGTATTTACAGAATTATAATATTAGGTCCTTACATATGAAATTGGCGTTTTGTATGGAAGGAACAAAAAGTCGAATATTTTTTAATATAATATATTTAATTAATCAAAGTATGAACCATTGTTTTCAATGCACTTTTGCCATCTTATAGGTAGTTCATTGATCCCTTTACTAAAAAAACCAGTCGGACGGGAATCAATAAAATCTTTGAAGGCGATTTGGACTGCCCCATCGGAGTTGAATTTTTTCCCTTGCAAAAAGTTATCCAAATTGCGAAAAAAATGGTAATCTGTTGGAGCAAGGTCCGGGGAGTACGGAGGATGTCTAAGACATTCCAATTCAAGCTCTTCTAATTTGGTAGCCGTCTGTTGCGCAGTGTGTGGTCTGGCGTTGTCGTGCTTTCAAGCTTTTTAATCTTCCCAATTTGCTTCAAGTGAATTAAAACAGTTTTATCACTAACATCGAAGCCTGCAGCTAACTCGGACGTGGTTTGCGATGGGTCCGCTTCCACAATAGCCTTCAATTCTCCATTATCAACTTGGGTCTCAGGCCGTCCACGGGGCTTGTTCTGCAGGTCGAAATTTCCAGAACGAAAACGTTGGAACCAAAAACGAACTGTGTTTTCTTTTGCAACATGACCGCCATACACATCATTCACCCTTCGAGTCGTTTCCGCAGCACTAGTGCCACGGCGGAACTCGTACTCGTAAATAATGCGATACCTATTTTAAATTTTCCATTTTGTAAAATGAGTGACGCAAACAGAAAAAACAGAAGAAAAAAAAACAAATGAATGACGGTCATCGAAGCACAAATACATGAGTAAATAGCTGTACAAATTTGAATTTGGAATTCCTTACCAAAGAGGAGAAATTCGTGATTAAAGTGGCCAGTACGAAAAACGCCAATTTCATATGTAAGGACCTAATAATTAGAATCATTAATACATCTTTCTAAGTTAGATTTCTACTTTTAAGAACAAATCTCGCATGGAAAATTTTTATGGTAGAAATCTAACTTAAAGAGATACATTAATGATTCTAATGACTATAATTCTGTAAATACATACCAATTGTAGTCGCGAATCACATTTTGATCAAGATACAACCTGACACTGATCTGCAAATTGCAAAAAAAGTAAGAAAATTAAAATGTCGTGGTCTAGCACTTCACATTCACCTTAAAAAGACAGAGTCGGGTATCTATGAAGAGTTTATAACTGTCAAAGTTTTTACTGTGTTATTTTTTTATGAATAAGAGGATTAGTGTTCGTTGGTTCTCTATAAGCAACCATGTATGGAAAGATCAATCGTGAGGCCGTTACAGCCACATACGGTACGGAGTTTGGTCAGTCGGATCAGAAGTAAACTTCAAAATGCAAGGTACTCCGGGCGTCAGGAGCCGCGTGACGACTCCCGGCCACTGTAGGTGCGGGCCTGCGGACGGAGAGTAATGGGTAGCTCACCGTCCGATCAGGACCAGGCCCGTGCCGGACGGCGCGTATGTGTTCCACGCGCGCCTCAAAGAGATGTCAGCATAAAGGAAGGGGCCTGTTAGGGCCGAAGCCTGCCAGGGGTGCGGGATTGTACGAAAGGGTTACCGCTACCCCGGAACATAAAGGGCTAAGGAAGGAACACGGGTGGGTTTTAGTCGGTAAGAGTCTGACACTCCCTTCCGCTCCACCCAGAGCGGGAGGGGTCATTTGATGACATCCCAGGCCCAAAAAAAAAGCCATTGGTCTCTGCCGTCATTCTTAGATCTCTGACAGTCGATCGCTCGTATTTAGCTGCATCTGGTTAGACTGGAAGCCGACCTCAACGTAATTGGGAAAAGGCTAGACAGATGATGGATTTGAAGGTAGAACTGACCATGTATGGTTGCTTTTATAAGAGGAATTGATACTGGCATAACGCTTTGCTGCGCATGGCGGGTCATATAGATGTGAATTGGTTTTGCGCTCTTAAGTGCTTCGTGTGGCTAATAAAACTATATAAAAACAACACCACGCCTATTCAAGGTCACATTAAACCGGCTAGCGAAACTTTAAAAACGGCTCATATAAAAAATCGCTATCTAACATGAAAAAACAAAATGATTAGATGCTTTTTTGTTTTGGAGACAACGACCTCGGTGTAGTTACTTGAAGTAAGTATAAAGAAATCTTTTTTTTTTATTATTTTTGGATATCGACAGTCATCAAGACTACGAATACTTGAGGTAAGGTAAGAATACTTCAGGTATTTGACTCCAAAAATAATCATATTTTTTTTTTGTTTGATCATAATAAAATTAGATATCGACACCCATCACGTTTGTGAAGTTTCAATAGGTAATTTAATTTCACCTTGTATTCTCCGAAAGGTGAAGGTAGAGATGTATACAAACTTTTCGTCACCATTTGTTTTTAAATAGTCTCTCATTTACGAAGCGCTTAATCGAATCTATTAGAAAAAATATTATTGGTTTTGGTTGTGGTTGAAAAGCATGTAAATAAATTTAATATTTTATTAGTAATTATAAACTGATACTGTGCAAGGTGTATTTCTTATAATAATTAGTACACAGTTAATGTTAGTAATAATTATATGAACCGTTTGTTTTTAACCGACTTCTAAAAAAGGAGGAGGTTCTCAATTCGAATGTTTGTATGTTTTTTTTTTTTTTTTTTTTTTTTTTGTGTTTGTTCGCGCATAACTCCGTTGCTTGCCAACCGATTTGAAAAATTCTTTTTTTGTTGGAAAGGGTATAGTTCCCAAATGGTCCCATGAAAATTTTATCGAAATTGGACAAGCCGTTTTTGAAAAATCAACAAAAATCTAAAAATTTATCTGCATTGTCCACATTAACGATTTTTTTGTTTACTTCTTTGTGGGGTAGGTACAACTAAAAAGTGAAAAATAAAAACTTTTTTACAAAAAAAAAACAACCGACTTCAAAAAAACACTACAAAGTGATAAATAACTTTAATTTCGGAAGTCGGTGTCAAAAAACGAAAATGCGGAACCAACGACACCGACTTCCGAAATTAAAGTTATTTATCACTTTGTAGTGTTTTTTTGAAGTCGGTTGTTTTTTTTTTGTAAAAAAGTTTTTTTTGTTGTGAATATAATTTGAAATGCACCTTGTTTATTAATTATTATATAAATAGAGACTGGAATACAATGCGACTTAACAAGGTTGAAACATGCATCATTAATGCTTGAAATACGCAACAAAATTGCTTAGAAGCGCCTAAATATAATGTATATCAGAACGTTCGGCCAGTCGAGATAGGGAGCTGGCTGCTACTCCAGTTTTTAGTGACGATTATGTGACGCTTAAAGATGCCAGTCAAAGAATTTGTGACGGAACAGTTCGAAAGTTAGAAGCATTTATTTATGGCCGAACGGCCTGATATCAGGTCGTTCGGCCAACCTGAATCTCCATAACTGAGGACCTTAGAGAAACTGTTACTGAATAAAGATTTAGTGACGATTTGGTGACAAACAACCAATGCTTTACTTTTACTCGTAATGCCACCGGTTAAAAGTAAAATGAATTTTGCTTCCTGGAACATCAGGACGTTCGGCCAACGTAATCTCCATAACTGAGGACCTGAGAGAAACCGTTAATGAATAAAGATTTAGTGACGAGACTGAAACGAATTTTTATTGCTTTATTTTTTTTTGTGACGGCCCCTTTAAATAGTAAATTGAAAATTTAACATATATAACCTCAAAACATTGGGATTATCGATTCCTCCACAACGAAGAAGCCCAGAGAAACCGTTAATGAATAAAGATTTAGTGACGGCACTGAAACGAACTTTTAGTGTTTTTTTTTTTTTTTGTGACGGCCCCTTTATATAGTAAATTGAAAATTTAACATATATAACCTCAAAACATTGGGATTATCGATTCCTCCACAACGAAGAAGCCCAGAGAAACCGTTAATCAATAAAGATTTAGTGACTGCACTGAAACGAACTTTTAGTGTTTTATTTTTTTTTGTGACGGCCCCTTTATATAGTAAATTGAAAATTTAACATATATAACCTCAAAACATTGGGATTATCGATTCCTCCACAACGAAGAAGCCCAGAGAAACCGTTAATCAATAAAGATTTAGTGACGGCACTGAAACGAACTTCTAGTGTTTTTTTTTTTTGTGACGGCCCCTTTATATAGTAAATTGAAAATTTAACATAATATTATATAACCTCAAAACATTGGGATTATCGATTCCTCCAAAACGAATAAGCCTAGAAGATTCGTAAAACCCCTGATGTGTTATAGGTTTTCAGTGCAATGGTGTCAGTATTTTTGTTGATTCACTATTCCGCAATATGGCGGATGGCGACTGAAATAGGATGACCATGTATTCCAACGAAACAAGTATTTATCAAGTACTTAATTACCTACCTTACCTAAATAATGAAGCAACACACGTCGTAATATTAAATTATATAAGTACAAGCAACGTTGAGCTGATGCCTGCATACCAGTGTCCACTTGTGAGGTTTTGTTATATTACTTGAGTCTATTTTGGCTAAAAGCAAACGAAAGTGGAAAGGTGACTGATATTGGAGATTGGGAAATTTGACTAAGTACAAGAATACTTAAATAAATAGGTACACAAATTAAAAAATGCTTTATTTGTAATCAATCATCCAAAAATAGCGGTAGGTTGTTAGGTACATAATAATTTGTACTTTTTAGAATTACAGTTAAATTGGTTCACCACGAGAGAAATTTGACAGCTTCTTGTGTTTACTGCTAGGTGATTGACTTGAAACTTGTCAAATCGGATTTCTTTCGGTGGTGGCCCGACAATCATTTTACAACTAAATAACAGTTCTATAGATAAATCACAGTAAGATAACTACACCGATTCTATTTTTATTCTGCAGAAAAGAGCCATATATATTATAATCTCCGCAGGCGCGATTCTCTAAAGGAACGGTTTAAGGAAATTAATATAGTATTTTTCAGCGCTATTTAAAAGGTTAATGGACCTTTTAAATAGCGCTGAAAAATACTATATTAATTTCCTTAAACCGTAAAATGATTGTCGGGCCACCACCAAAAGAAATCCGATTTGACAAGTTTCAAGTCAATCACCTAGCAGTAAACACAAGAAGCTGTCAAATTTCTCTCGTGGTGAACCAATTTAACTGTAATTCTAAAAAGTACAAATTATTATGTACCTAACAACCTACCGCTATTTTTGGATGATTGATTACAAATAAAGCATTTTTTAATTTGTGTACCTATTTATTTAAGTGTTCTTGTACTTAGTCAAATTTCCCAATCTCCAATGTCAGTCACCTTTCCACTTTCGTTTGCTTTTAGCCAAAATAGACTCAAGTAATATAACAAAACCTCACAAGTGGACACTGGTATGCAGGCATCAGCTCAACGTTGCTTGTACTTATATAATTTAATATTACGACGTGTGTTGCTTCATTATTTAGGTAGGGTAGGTAATTAAGTACTTGATAAATACTTGTTTCGTTGGAATACATGGTCACCCTATTTCAGTCGCCATCCGCCATATTGCGGAATAGTGAATCAACAAAAATACTGACACCATTGCACTGAAAACCTATAACACATCAGGGGTTTTACGAGTCTTCTAGGCTTATTCGTTTTGGAGGAATCGATAATCCCAATGTTTTGAGGTTATATAATATTATATTAAATTTTCAATTTACTATATAAAGGGGCCGTCACAAAAAAAAATAAAACACTAAAAGTTCGTTTCAGTGCCGTCACTAAATCTTTATTGATTAACGGTTTCTCTGGGCTTCTTCGTTGTGGAGGAATCGATAATCCCAATGTTTTGAGGTTATATATGTTAAATTTTCAATTTACTATATAAAGGGGCCGTCACAAAAAAAAATAAAACAGTAAAAGTTCGTTTCAGTGCCGTCACTAAATCTTTATTCATTAACGGTTTCTCTGGGCTTCTTCGTTGTGGAGGAATCGATAATCCCAATGTTTTGAGGTTATATATGTTAAATTTTCAATTTACTATTTAAAGGGGCCGTCACAAAAAAAAATAAAGCAATAAAAATTCGTTTCAGTCTCGTCACTAAATCTTTATTCATTAACGGTTTCTCTCAGGTCCTCAGTTATGGAGATTACGTTGGCCGAACGTCCTGATGTTCCAGGAAGCAAAATTCATTTTACTTTTAACCGGTGGCATTACGAGTAAAAGTAAAGCATTGGTTGTTTGTCACCAAATCGTCACTAAATCTTTATTCAGTAACAGTTTCTCTAAGGTCCTCAGTTATGGAGATTCAGGTTGGCCGAACGACCTGATATCAGGCCGTTCGGCCATAAATAAATGCTTCTAACTTTCGAACTGTTCCGTCACAAATTCTTTGACTGGCATCTTTAAGCGTCACATAATCGTCACTAAAAACTGGAGTAGCAGCCAGCTCCCTATCTCGACTGGCCGAACGTTCTGATATACATTAAATATACACAGTTGCACAATCTTTAACTTTTTTTTTTACATATAATTTTGTATTTTAATAATAACTAGTACGAGTATATGACGTATGGTTTATGTTTGAACATTTTTGTATTTTTCTAGTTACAGTGAAAAAAATATGCACGATCAGATAAACTTGTAAGTAAATATGCAATAACCTGAACAATAGCCGAAATATGCATAATAAGCATAATCAGCCTCTAAGGTTCCCACTGCTGGGACTCAGGCCATCTCTCAGCGAGAGGGAGTGGGCCATAATCCACCACGCAGGCCCAGTGCGGGTTGGGAGATGTCACATGTCATCGAATTTTTGGGTCTAGGACATGCCGGTTTCCTCACGATGTTTTTCTTCATCGTTTTGAGAGCAGTGGTGATGAAATAATTTACAAAAAGTAAAGCGCCTGTCAGAGTTTGAACCTACGACCTATATCTCGTAAGTCGCGGTCGTTACCACTGGGCAACCACTGCTCCGAAATATGCAAATGCGCGCAAATCCGGTCTCTAATTATAAAATATATTTTTTTTAAGCTGTACAAAGTAATGCCTTGCTTTTTAAAAGCATGCTTAGTCGTAAGATGAATGTAAATATTGTATACTATTTGGAGTTGAGGATTATTTTAAGTAGTTACATTGTATTGTAAATATTTCCATACCTAATAATTGTCATTCGATAACTGTCAAAACTTCCCGCCTAAAATGTTGACAGCTACAAAATTGCCAGACCAAAAAAAAGAAAAAAAATTGCCACTTCACAATCCAAAATTCTACCACTGTACCAAAAAATGTTGCCAGCCCCAAAACCAATTTCCTACCATAAAATTTTAATTAAAAAAATATATTTTCAGGTTGAAATAACGCCATGGCATTCTAGCATGCATAACATGGGTTTCGCATTCAATAGGACCGTTTGGGGTCATATTATGAAGCAACAAAGTCAGTTTTGTGCGTACGATGATTACAATTGGGACTATTCATTGTTACATTTGTCACAAAACATGCCTGGGAGGGAAAAGTTCAAAGTCATCGTGTGTAAGGGGCCAAGAGTATTTCATATTGGAGAATGGTGAGTGGAATCATAGTATTAAGCCATATACAGCTTCAAACATTTGAACAACTTATTTTTGAAGTGAAACTTCTTTACGCACGCTTGACTTGGGGAGTCAGCTGACGAACGCGTGACGTAAGCGTTACGAAAAGTGTGATTGGGCGAGACGAACGGGAGTTGAGTGGGGGATATAAGCAAGAGAAAGCAGTGCGCGCTCACATTTTCTTTCTCTCTTCCTCTCATAGCCAAATACGTTTGAAGTTTCACTTCAGTCGTGTGGTCATAAGCACACTCGGTTTTTTTTTATTTAATTATTTTGGGGTTTATTTTAGTAATATTTATATTTTTGAATTGTGCTAATTAAGTCCTTTCACATGATACCCAAAAGAGCATAATTAAAAAATAATAATTTTAGATCATAACTTTATGTCAGCTAGAGGGCACCATATTCAATTTAATGTGACGTCATATAGCCTATAACCAGCGGACAATCAAGACCCTTCTAACTATACCTCATTTATCAAATTATTATAAGTATCTTTGGAGTTATAAGGGAACAGATGAACATGAATATATAAGGTTTAAAAAAATTAACCTTAAAAACTTTAAGAGGTGCTTTAGACCATCGAACTGAACAACTTTCACTATGGGACCAACTCCGAAATCACGAAAAAAAAAATCTGCTGTTTCATACAAAAGTTCAATACCTACTCGGCCAAAATGTATGAAACAGCTCATTTTTTTTTCGTTATTTCAGTGTTGGTCCCATAGTGAAAGTTGTTCAGTTCGATGGTCTAAAGCACCTCTTAAAGTTTTTAAGGTTAATTTTTTTACACCTTATATACGTACATACATACATACCAGTCAAGATCATAACCCTCCTTTTTGCTTCGCCGTAGTCGGGTAATGAATCGTAACATTTCTGAATTCCAGCGGCTTCCACCATAAGAAATCGAACTGCAACGCATCGACAGTGATCAGCAAAGTACAAAAACTGCTTAAGAACGCCAAACCTTACTTGTTCCCCTCGCGAGTAAGCGCCACCGTCACCGCCGGCGGCGCCAAGCATAATAAGAAACTTGTGAAGGGAAATGGCGGGTGGGGAGATATTAGGTGAGAATCCTTAATAGGGTATTACACCCATTTTTGAAAAGTGTCTCAATTAGATTCTATAGTGCTAATGAACCTATAGAGGTATGAGGAACAGGGTGTAAAGTTCACTTAACCTCCATAGAAAAGGGAGGATCCTCCGACCAGACGGGTGTTGTGTCTGGCGGGCAACTGCCCAATGAGTCATGTCGGGCTGTTGTATATATGCTAGTTGCGTGGTAAACTCTGCTTGCGCGATGCAGGATTTGCGTGACGTCAGTATGACGCGTTGTTCGCATGTGGCGTTGTAGATACCGCTACAAACCAATAAAAAATTCACAAAATTTTTATTCAATCGTTAAGGGCCATAAAAATGCGTTTAAATTTTGCATTTTCAAATTTCGCGCGTAATTTGACGAAAACGCTGGACGCAGTGGACGCCATATTGCTCTGTGGTCATGACTTCAGTTGGCTGTGTAAACAAATGCAGTACAGTTACCGACACGTAAGTTGGCAAGAGTTTTCGTAGTGGGGGAAGTTTGCGCACGCACAATAGGCTAGTTTCCTAAAAAATTCTAATTAGTCCGTCAGTTAGATTATCAAAAAATATTGGACCCTTATTTTTTCTTTTGTCAATTATATAAAAAATGATGAAGATATCGCCCGTTAAGGTTCCGCGTGACGTCACGCCGTGCGACACTTTTTAGCACGGCGTGACGTCACGACCCCCCACTCCCAAATTTTGACGCGCTTTATCTTTGTCATTTTTTGTTTGATTGACAAAAGAAAAAATGAGGGTCCATTATTTTTCGATAATCTAACTGACGGACTAAATCTAATTATTATTTTTTTACCCAGGAAAATACCCTATTTCATACATTTTTATATGCGCGAACTTCCCCCACTACGAAAACTCTTGCCAACTTACGTGTCGGTAGTTACCGCATTTGTTTGTCACGACAGTTAAAAATGTATTTTAATTTCTCTCGCCTAATAAATTCTTTCTTACCTTCCAGAGACCAAGAACTATGCGCGAACATGACGAAAATAGGTCGCCAGCCGCGCCGCAACATATACTACGCATAACAACATCCATGTACATACATTCCACATGCTTTTATACCGAAAATGTCCTTAAACATCCAAGTTAACCTAAGTACAGTAGCGTTTCATACGATAATGAACCCTATTCGCATAAAGTTAATATTCATATTTGTATGAAACGCCGTTTCATACGAAAAGAAACCTTATTAGTGTTGGTTTAATGTTCATATTTGTGTGGAACGCTACTGTGCTTAGCTTGAGTAAAATGTAAGTTTACTCAATGGTGAAGGCCATAGGGGCTGTTCATTTATTACGTAAGACGATTTGAAGGGGGAGGGGATCCGAACAAGTTCTATTTTTTCTTACCCTTGACCCCTCCCACCCTCATGGTGGGAGGGGTCTAGATTATTCTTACGTGAGATCACAAAAATAAGCAAAAAATTATGTTTTATAAATTTTTGCTCCTTTTTTTCTTTTCAATTTTGGTAAATACTGATCTTACGTAAGGTTCAAAGAGGGAAGGGTCATTCAGGTCTTATTTTTTCTTAAATACGTTATGGTAAGAAATTGGTTGAAACTGTCTTACGTAATAAATGAACAGCCCCATAAGAGGAAACGCTGTCACCTGGTCATTGGCGTTCATACACATATTAACGTATTAATTTAAGATCGGAAAACACGTTAAGCCGTTGCTCCTGCGTCTGTTCTCTCTCCGCTCGTGTCGGGTCGCCCCCCCACCGGACTATGAGAGTGAGGGAAGAGAGAGTGCACCTGTGTGTGCGCCTGCACTATAATATCTCCCGCGCCGAAGGCTAGTCTCTCTTGAGATTGGTTGGCATGGCTGAAATACGATCTGAAGGGCTATTATTAATTTAAGAAAAAATATATTATCACGCCAATGGTAGTGGTAGATATACAGAGTTATTGTAAAAACATCAACACCTCTTTAAGAGGTCATTGTACTCATCATTATGAACAACTTTTACTATGGGACCAAACCTGAAATCACGCAAAAAAATGAGCTGCTCCCTACATTTGTGTTCGTATAACTCGTCAAAATGTAGGGAACAGTTGATTTTTTTTCGCGATTTCAGGTTTGGTCCCATAGTAAAAGTGGTTCTTTGTTGGCGTTTTTCCAACAACCCTATATATGTATATTATTATATTATATGGATTATATCGTAAAAAAATATTTGTACTAGTATCGTTAACCAGAGAGAAAACAGAGGAATACGTTAATACGGAATGAAAGCCAACGACCACGTGAGCGCGTTTAAAACAAAGTGTAAAAAAAAAAAATTGTCGTTGGAATAAATATAGTATGACCCTTCATCTGCTTTGCACAAATTAATCTCTTAATGTGAACTTTACTGCCATCTTTAGTAGTATAGAAGGTATTCAAAAGATTTGGCGCCAATTTCATTATTTTTTGTTATCCTATCGTCTGTGAGTGTGTCACGGGTTGATATCAGTTAGAAACACCATGCTGCGCTCCATAACTCAAGTAGCGGATGTTGGAGAAAAAACGCCAGGCTTTTTTTTTTGGGTGGGAAATCATCAAATGACTTCTCCCGCTCTGGGCGGAGCGAGAGGGCGTGTCAGACTTTTACTGACTAAAACCCACCCGTGTTCCTTCAGTTGCCTGTGCCAGGGGCCACGGTATCTCTTTCGAACAACCCGCGACCCCGGCAGGAAAAAAAAAATACAGCCAGGCTGAAGTGGGAATGGGCCGGACACGTCTCACGAATGCACCCGGAGAGATGGGCAAAGATCGTCACTCACTGGACGCCTGAGGCAGGACATCGCCGTCGAGGTAGACCAAGGCGAAGGTGGCGTGACGATCTAATATCATTCGCAGGGCCAACATGGCCAGAGATCGCATAAGACAGGGAGGTTTGGAAGAGGGAAGGGGAGGCCTTTGCCCAGCAGTGGGACACAAAAATAGGCTGACAAAAAAAAAACCGGCCAAGTGCGAGTCGGACTCGCCCATGAAGGGTTCCGTAGCAGCAAGTAACATAATATAAAAGTTCTTGTAGTTCGTTGTAACTTTGTGAAAGGTAAATAGCGGTTTTCGATTTATGACGTATTAAAAAAAAACTACTTACTAGATCTCGTTCAAACCAATTTTCGGTGGAAGTTTACATGGTAATGTACATTATATATATTTTTTTAATTTTATCATTCTCTTATTTTAGAAGTTAGGGGGGGGGGGACACATTTTACCACTTTGGAAGTGTCTCTCGCGCAAACTATTCAGTTCAGAAAAAAATGATATTAGAAACCTCAATATCATTTTTAAAGACCTATATCCATAGATACCCCTACGTACAGGTTTGATGAAAAAAAATTTTTGGAGTTTCAGTTGTAAGTATGGGGAACCCCAAAATTTATTGTTTTTTGTCTATTTTTGTGTGAAAATCTTACTGCGGTTCACAGAATACATCTACTTACCAAGTTTCAACAGTATAGTTCTTATAGTTTCGGAAAAAAGTGGCTGTGACATACGGACGGACGGACAGACAGACAGACAGACATGACGAATCCATAAGGGTTCCGTTTTTTTGCCATTTGGCTACGGAACCCTAAAAACTGTCAAAAGCTAGCATCTATGACTTAGTCACGGATTGATTCATGTCAAAAACGTCGCGTCTGTGAGGGAGTCACAGGTTGATACCGCGGCCTATGACGTAAATAACTACCGGTATTTTATTCTGTACTGTATCTACGCTGCTCTAACTTGCACAAAGTGTACGGGAAAGAATAAGGATGGCATACTATTACTTGTCATGCCTCTCAAACGATCGAACAACGGTTACTAGACGTTTCTAAGCTCGCCTGCGCCGATATCGCGCCCGACCACCCTGAAGTCCGCCACACACGGGGCGATTCGTGCAATATGGCCGCCACGGATGTGGCGGTGAGCGAAAAATGGACGTCGCAGACGAGAGGGTATTAGAATAAAAATAAAGTTTGGATTTTCATAAACCTACTTTGGATGGCAGAAAAGTGAAATTGTAATGTCAAAAGAAATATCTCTTTTTTTGCCTCTCCTTACCTTATTTGCCTGCTAAGCCATCAATGTACAGTCAACAAAATAGATAAGTATGCAGGATCGTCGGATATAGTTGAAGTTTAGTAAGAAACCGATGGATGTTGTCGACTGAATTTTAATTTGATAAAAGACCTATTTGTTTTCTATTAATAAAATTTAATTTTATTCGAGAACATCCATCGGTTTCTTACTAAACTTCAACTATATTCGACGATCCTGCATACTTATCTCTTTTGTTGACTGTACATTATCATTTTAAGAACACGATTTTTTTTTCTTTTGTTTCGAATAATGGTACGTTTTTGTAGACCGATTTTGTTTAGATGTTGCCACGAATTGAAAAATGCTACTGTAGTGTTAGATTTTTTTTTTAATGATAGCAACATAACGTATTAAAAATGTACTTATTACTTAGCTGTATATAATTTGTTAATAACAATGTATTATTTAAAGTCTATAGGGTAGAAGCACCGATTGTCGTACATAAAAACAAATTCGAAAAGTGATGCTTTAAAGTAGTTAATATTCTGTAAGGACGATAGTCGGTGCGTTTACCCTGTTTTCTGTTATTTAATAGTAATGTTGTGATTTTTTTTATATTTCACTGTAATGACAGAAATATTGATGATTTTATTATTATTATAATTTAGATATTTATGATACCGTCCTATATTACATGACGTTTAATATTGTTGTCAATTGACACTAATGGAAGGTTAAGCTACGTTAACCGCGGTTGGTTCGTGGATGGGTGAGCATCCATTTCATATCGAGACCACTCCGTGCCTCGGAAAGCTCGTAAAGCCGTTGGTCCCGGCTGTCATTCGTAGTTACGTGTATAATAAATGACTTGATTGTGTTTCGTATGCACCTGAATACTTTACATGGAGCGACCGCCTATCTGACCTCCACAACCCAGTTACTGGGTAATACGATACCCCTTGGTAAGACTGGTTGTCAGATTTTCGGGCTTCTGACGACCCGTAACGACTGTCAAAAATCCACTAATGACAGCCGGGACCAATGGCTTAACGTGCTTTCCGAGGCACGGAGACTTGGTATGTAAAGATGGTCACCCATCCACGGACCAACCGTGGCAAGCGTAGCTTAACCTGATCGAGCGACCCCTGCGGCTGTTATTACTTAGCCACAAGCCCCTCAAATGACAACAATATTAAAAGAAAAAAAAACTCGAAATTTTTCAAAAATTATTTTTTCATTGATTGTCAATATTTCTGACTTTGGTCCTGATTGGTATATTTTCCAAAAATGGTGCGAAACACTTAGGTATTGAATTTAAATATAAATACAATCGAAATACTGTTGCCTATAAATTATTAGAGGAAAAGATTTACATGTTAAAGACGTCAAAAAACTGCCTTGTCGGACTCAAAGACAAAGGGTCCCGTGCCATACAACATAATCAGCCTATAATGTTCCCCCACTCCTGGGACACAGGCCTCCTCCCGGTGAGAGGGAGTGGGCCGTAATCCACCACACCCAGTGCGGATTGGCAGATGTCACATGTCTTCGAATTTTTGGTTCTAGGACATGATAAAATTTGGTATGGGGATATTTTTAAGCGACATACTACGCGGGGAGAAACTATAATTTCGGTGATTTACGTGAATTTTGTATGAAAGTTGTGACAAAATATGTGAGATATGTCGTACATACGTTTAAAACGTCGCTTTAACATGTAAATCTAACTCTAAGAACAATTTAAGAACGTTATTCATGCACAATAAGTAGACAAAAAAAAAGTATTGTATAAAGTAACGAAAAAAAAACTTTTATTTATATAAAAATTGGCCGTTTACACTATGGCCCAGGCTGGCGAATCATTTTTAAACTTATAATATTTAATGGACATTTTTCATCAACAATGGCCGAAGCTGGGCCAGCTTGGCCCATAGTGTACACGACCATCAAGACTTTGTACTACCCTAGTCATTGCGTTGCTTGTGCTGAATATATAAAATATTTATTTAAAACAAATATATTTAAATGTTGATTTCAGCGCCCCCTAGCGTTCTATGACAATAAACGCCCTAAAAATAAGCCCCGTTCCCACGGAGAATCTACCGAGCAGTGGATTTTGAACTCTGAATGTTTATCCGAGCGTTGAGAATCCAACAGCACAGTAGTCCAGCGCGTCAAGATAACAATGGCGCCGATTCTCTTGTTCACAAACTAAACTAAATTTAAGTTCAGTGCATCTTTTTCTTTCTATTTCATTAAGAAAAGGACAGGAGATAAATATTAGTTATAAATTAAGATACTCCATAGACAATTTAGACGTGATTCAAAAATTGGCTATTAAAAATACTTACGTCAATTTACGTCAGGCACTGACTAATTTGACAGGTCTAAACTAATATTTATATTCTGTCCTTTTCTTAATGAAATAGAAAGAAAAAGATGCACTGAAATTAAATTTAGTTTGGTTTTTGAACTAGGGAATCGGCGCCATTATTGGATTTTCAACGTGAGAGGGCTGAAAATCCATTGCCTGAAAAAAAAATTTCGCCGCAGGGCTAACTCGAAATATTATGATATTATTTAGTAACTATTATTATTTTTTAATCATAATGTCTTCTAATTGTCTAAAATACTGTATTTGCACTTCCAAACGGAACTTCCCTGTAAAAAAAGCCTGAAAACTGAAAAACAGGCCTTTCTTTGTCTTCAGAAAATATTTGGGTCTATCAATGATAGTTATGTTTTACGAACTAATCGCTTCGTTTCTCATATTGAAAATAACTATAATACCACTGTTATATTGCTATACGAGTTTCAAGCCTTCGAACCAGTTATTGTATTTTGAACTTTATTCTAACTAACGTAATGATTTTATTAAGAAATTGCCAACTTAGGGCAAGTTTTTCGAACGGCAGTCAATCATAGCAGTTTACAATAATTTTGCGATAATTTTTGATCGAGGAACGGGCCCGTAGAGTCGGTTGTTGTATTAAGAACTTTATTGTAGTCGGAATAAAGTTCAAAATACAAAAAGTGGCTCGATGTTTTTGGACTGGGGCTAAAGGTATGGAAATCTCGTTTTGCAATGAGGCTGTATAAGATTATCTAACTAGAATAACAAAATAAAAAAAAAACATCTATAGTCTCAAGCACCGAACAGAAAATATGTAGTTGCCAGGAATAGTGCTCTATAAAAAAAATCTTTCCTTGAAACTGCGGCTAGTACAGACGCCAGCACATCAACCTACCCGAAACTGTCAAATTTTCCCAAACAACTTTGAACCTTAGGCTTTAGCAATAAAGTTGAACATCTATTAAAGAAATTTGACAGATTGTAATAGCTTGATGTGCTGGCGTCTGTACGTAAAACATAGATGTCATTGATACTTACATAAAAAAATATATAATGTCTTACTGACAAAAATTCTTGCTACTTCAGCGTCAGATATAGTAAACTCTGATTTTTTTATTTGCTAGACCAAAACTGTAGCTAATATCCAAAGGTCCCATTAAAATAGATGGACAAACTTTTACAAATCATTCAGATCACCAAAATAAGGACGATAGTAAAAAAAATAAACTTATAAGAAAAACGCATTAGATACTTACAAGAAAAATAATCAGCTAACGAAAATACACTAATGTGCCGGCAATTTATTATTTTAGGTCAAAATAAAATCACTTTAATCAGTGTTTTTTTTTTTTGCTTGGACATCTTTGGTTAGACGTACTGAGCGCTGTGTTAAAATTTGTCCATCTATTTTAATGGGACCCTGTATACCAAATAATGTCGTTTAGAAAAAAATGTCCATCTTAGCTATGGAATAGAATACTCTTTATTATGTACAGACGCCAGCACATCAAGCTACCCGAAACTGTCAAAGGAGAATGACAACCAATGGGCCCCTAGTTTTGGTGCCGTGTCAAGACTATTTACTTCTCAAAAATTAAGTCGTATTTTTACATGCTTATGTTTATTTTATCGACATTTCTTTTACCCTAGCATTGGAAAACAAAATTAATATTTATTTTATTGAATTTATATCAGTTCCGCCATTAAAACTTAACCTGAATGTTGCCACACGACAGACTATACTATGTCAATTAAATAATTGTAATCGATTAAAAATATCGATATTTTACTAATCCTCCGACTAAAATTACCGGAGATAAGCTACAATAGCTTTTCTCCCGTCGTAATCTAGCTAACACTCGCAATCGCGCGGTGAGTGCGGACGTGTTTTTTGTTAATTTATTTTACCCAATTTCTTTTTGGAGTAATAATGTACGCTATAATGACTCTTAATGTGAAACAGCAATAAGTACAACTAAGACTAAAGTGCAGTGAAACAGTTGATTTGCGAGCGCGATATCGCAGAGTTCGCGTCAGCCGAGGTACGCTCCGCCTCACCTTGGGGGAAAGAGACGGGCTGCGAAAAATATATTTTATCCTTGTCGCGCCACGGCGGTCTTGGAGTGCACGGCAGTTATTTGCAAGTTGGATTTTGAATTTTATTTCTCAATAACCAAAACAATGCCTAGCTGCGGGGCTTGTGGCTCAATAATAACGGATCACTACTACATGGAATGCTCTAATGGAAAGTGTAAGAAAAGTTATGACATAGCATGTCTTGAAGTAAATATAGACGCATTTAAGTCTTATACTGAGGAATACAAAATAACTTGGGTGTGTCCAGAGTGTATCTGCTCAATGCCAAAAAGAGGGAACATGGGAACCCCGCTCAACGTTAAGACACCTGTATTTAAGACTACTACCACCACCACCACGCCCATGAATAACATAAATACGCAGCGAGGTGGTCAGGCTAGTTTTTCACCGACAATGAGTTCTGATTCAATGCTGCTTGAGGAAATAAGAGAGTTTCGAGCCGAATTGACGGCCCGTATGGACAGCCAGGCTGAAGCGATTACTCTCTTGTTGAATCAATTCACCCAAACACGATCCGATTTGGATAATATAATAAAACTGATGAGGGTACTGGAAGAAAAAGTATATACTAAACAAACTCAAGACATTATAAGCGATATAGTCGACAACCCTCCTACATTCGCAGAAGTAGTTAGTCCACAGAACAGTTCTAATAATCATAAAATACAGAAAATACCTAAAAATGCCACCGCCAAAACACAAAAAGTAAATAAAGGTGGGGCCACGAAGACCGCTGTATTACCGGTAACAGAAACTGCTATTATCACCACCCCACCAACAAGCGCACCCTTTGAACAAACGGATGTCGAGGAAGGCGATACTGAAATGGGCTGGACAACAGTAATTAAGAAAAAAAATAACAGACCACAAAAAAATGTAGCAGTAGGAACAAACAAGGAACTGAAGGCTATTCAAGCAACAGAACGGAAAAAACACTTGCATGTATGGCGACTGCATCCTGAGACTACCGTTGAAGCTATAACAGATCATGTAAAAAGGGTATGTGGCACAGATGTGCAAATAAAAGTTGATAAAATCAATCATAAAACGAAACGAGACTACTCGTCGTTTATAATAGGAGTGCCTGAAAACTGGTTCCAGAAATTACATCAGCCAGAAATCTGGCCCATGAATGCTGAATTTAACGAGTGGATTTGGTTTCGAAACTCCAACAAAAACAGATCAAATTAATACCATTGATTTATATTACCAAAATGTTAGAGGTCTTCGAACAAAGCTGAACGACTTCAGAAATGGCTTAGAATTAATGGATGCAGATTTATACGCAATCACGGAATCGGGTTGCAACCCTTCTATACATGACCCGGAATTAATCCCGCCGGGATATCAAATACTTCGCTGCGACCGAGCGGACGGTCGGAAACAAGGAGGCGCGCTTCTAGTGGCCACACCTCGGTTGGAGCTGCGACAAGTGTACGTGAGTGACGTATCTATAGACACCTGCGTTTTTGAATTAGTCAATGCAACGGTTTACTTAAATAAAAGATTTTTATTTTTGTGCTCAGTGATTTATATTCCGCCTGGTAGTTCCGAGAATGACTATATGGTTCTGTTTGGTATAATAGAGAAATTGTGTACTAAATATAAAGAATTAATTGTGTTAGGTGATTTTAATCTTTATTCGTGTCCCATAAATGTGAGGAATTATTATGAATATTTTATGTCCTATTGCGGATTCACTCAAAACAATAATGTACCTAACTGTTTAAATAGACAACTAGATTTGATATTAAGTTCGGGTCTTCGCGAGGTGTCAGTGGTGATGGCGGATGGGTCGCTCGTGCCTGTGGACGCACATCACCCGCCGCTCGCGGCGAGCGTGCGGCTCGCGGGTGCGTGCGCCCCGCGCCCTACGCCCGCCGGCGCTGTCGGCGCACGCACTGCTACTAGACCGTGTTGGAATTTTTATAAAGCGGATTATGAATTGCTATATTCTATGTTAGCATCTACTGATTGGACCGATATGTTTGAGCTGAGCGATGTGGAAGATATTTTGAATTTCTTTTACGATAAACTTAATAATATTTTAGATGCAAGTGTTCCTAGGAAAACATTTACTGTCAAACAGCGATACATTTATCCCAAATGGTACACGAGCGATGTAATAAAAAACTTAAAAATGAAAGCAAGACTACATAAAGTATATAAAACAACGAAATTAAATAGTGATTACGACGATTATTCAAAATATAGAGCTCATATTAAAAAAATAATAGAAATTGCACGCAAACAACATGAAAATAAGATTCAATGTCAGTTTGCAAAAGACCCTAAGTCATTTTGGCAATACGTACGATCGCAGAAAAGTACAACGAGTAGACAAGATATTATAAAGGACGGTCAGTATCTGTCAGACCAGGAGTGTGCTGAGCAGTTCGCGACTTATTTTGAGTCGGTATATAGTAGGGTGCCGCCACGGCTAGACTCAGAAGCGGCAGCAGCGGAAGCGGGGAACACTGGTAGTGCATGCGTGCGAATTAATAATCTAAGTCTTAGGGACGTTAAAAGTGCACTCGACCGCCTCAAGCCTAAGCGATCTGCGGGCCCGGATGGTATACCAGCGTTTCTTTTTAAAGATTGTGGTAGGGTACTCGCGGAACCGTTACTTTATATATTTAACGCCTGTCTTCATTCTGCGAAGTTCCCAGATCGGTGGAAGATTACGCGAGTCATTCCAGTGCCCAAAGGCAGGGCGGGAGCTGACATCAGTGGGTATAGACCGGTGGCGGTGTTGTCGACGCCGGCAAAGGTGTTCGAGTCTGCCATTCAGCGCTGTATGCAAGAGCAAGTGCGCGGACAGTTATCGGATGCGCAGCACGGATTCCGGCCGGGGCGCAGCACTGCTACCAATCTCCTTGATTTTATGGGACGCGTGGTGCCAGCGGTAGATGCTGGGGTGCAAGTGGACACAGCTTATTTTGACTTCAGAAAAGCCTTTGACACCGTCGACAATGACATCTTACTGCGGAAGCTAGCAGAAGTTGGATGTACCCGGCATCTATTGCAGTTTTTCGCCAGTTACATGCAAGGCAGACAGCAGTATGTGGATTGCAACGGATGTGAATCTGACTTATATTACACTTGGTCGGGTGTAAGTCAGGGCACCAACTTGGGGCCTCTAGAATTCATAATTATGATAAACAATTTGCCGGAAGTCGTAAGACATGGCTATTGTTTATTATTTGCTGATGACCTCAAGTTGCTGCTAGAGATTAGGTCCGAGTCTGATTGCAGGCGCCTACAGGAAGACATCGATCGAATAGTACAATGGAGCCATAAAAACAAACTGTACTTCAACGTATCAAAGTGCTCGTTGATGAGTTTCACCCGTGCTCGTGCACCTCTGCTCTATGAGTACGAGGTGGACGCGGCGCCAATGCAACGAGTCACGGAGGTGCGAGACTTGGGTGTTTTCATGACTCCCGATCTGACATTCCGTGAGCATGTAACCAGGATCTGTAAGAAGGCCTACAGAAACTTGGGATTTGTTCTGAGACAGACACACAGCTTCACAAACATTACAGCAGTTAGGGTCCTGTATGATGCACTAGTCAGGAGTCATCTTGAACATAGTGCGGTCATATGGGCTCCACATGAAGCTAAGTACTCTGTAATGTTGGAGCGTGTTCAGAACAAGTTCACGCGCCATTTGTACAGGAAATTATATGGGGTATATCCGTTTTACCCACTGATGTATCCCACTCTGTTTGTCCTGGGCATGGTGGGCTATAATCAATTGCACGTCAGACGGGAGTTTACGCTGGTCGCCTACTTGGTGAAGGTGCTTCGTGGAGTGGAGAGTAACCCGGGAGTATTGCAGCGCTTGAGTCTGTGTGTGCCGGATCGGTACGTGTGGAGGCGGCACAGCCCGCCATTGCTACTGGTACCTACAGCCAGAACTAACCTGCTTGCCAAGGCACCTCTTACCAGAGCTATTCGTACCATCAACGACCTTCAAGCTCAGATTGATGTGTTTACATGTTGTGTGAGTGAATTCGCAAGGGTATTACTATTTATATTATGCTACAAGCAAAATAATATTTAAAAATAATATTTATTTATTTTATACAAAATTGTTTGATTTTAATGGTGTAATAGTTTAATAATGTTATTTTTAATTTTATATAATTTGGTTATTGTAAATATATAGCTTAGGTTATTAGTTTAGGTTATAAGTTTATGTTTTTAACTGTCGCATTAGGTTATACCCTGTAATGGCAGTTAAGCTGGTATAAATAAATAAATAAATTTCTGTGTCAAACACTCTCATGTAACTGATTAGGCGTGAAGTAGACGACAGGCGGGCTCAAATAAAGAAAATAAAAGTAGTAAATAAACTTAAAAAAAATATTATCGTATGTTTCATGGTATTTCCTACTGTTAGAAATATTCCGCTACATTCATACCTGATTAGTTTCTTAAAAAACAAAAGTTCCACAGACATTATTGTGGTTAGTACTCAGGTAATTACCTCCCATAAATACCTAAATAGAGTTTACAATTATCTTATTAATTATGTGAATAATATTATTTATAACAAATCGATTGGGTAAATCGATTACCAAAATATTTAACATGGTCACACTTAGACAGATCTAACATAGGGTGCGTTCCGAGTTATGACTGTAATCAATATTATCGATTTGAGCGTGCTCAAACCCGTACCGAATTAGGTTTAACCTACATAATATCTAGCAAGAGAAGAAGTTATGTAGTGTTTTCTAAATCCTGGAATCAATATTAATACATAAACATTATTATTATTTTAATTTCAAATACTTATGTTTAAAACAAAAAACAAACTTGTTTTATAACCTCAATTTCATCACCCGAAAAAATAAGATTTCTCTTAAACTAGGGTGAATAATTGAAAATCGATTTCAGGATTTGAAAAGGTAATTCCAGGTCTACAAAACCAAGTTAAAACCACCGTGACATGCGAAGTTTTTTAGGGGCCCAAAACTCCTAACAAAATGGGCAATGTCCTTTTCCCAATCAACTTTGAGCCTTAATACTTCAGCGATAAAGTTGAAAAGCTATTAAAGAAATTTGACAGATTGCAGTAGCTTGATGTGCTGGCGTTTGTACACCATATAAAGTACAGAGATAAATATAGAAATTTTTACAATGGGCGGTCTTATCGCTAAGAGCCAGGTCTCTGAACCGGTTTAAAAAGAGCGGTTAATTTCGATTAAATACCGGTAAATATATCGTTCCTTCATTAACCGGTTAAACAAGTGAACTGTTCTTATGTAACCCAAAAGATAAAGGTTACCGGTTACAAAGCTCAAACGGTTTTGACACCCAAATTAACCGGTTAATTGCGTAATTCGTAAATTTTTTTCGTCTACTTTTTTAACGCTTCCAACAAGTTCTAGTGACAATGAGTTGACATCGCAACGTGCAGACCGTGCCCGCGAGAGTGGCGGGGGCCGGGGGGGGTTCAAACTTGGTTTTAACCGGTTAATTTTCACTATCAAAACCAAAATTCATGAAAAACCGGTTTGCCGCATAAACCGGTAAAAACCGGTAAAGTGCAACCTTTAACCTAAATCTATTTCGGTTTGGGGTCAATGACCATAACCGGTTAAGAATTTCAACCGGTTTCCGAGCCTTGCTACCTTTGGATGGATTAAAAAGGGGAAGGACGGACAAATACTGTAGGTAGTCTGTGGTGTACCATTTACATAACACATTAAATACATACATAAAGTATATTATAATAATCTAAATAAATAATAAACATGATAAAGGAGCAAAGAAAATGTAATGATGATGTTTAAGGAGAGAGGAAGTGCTTTTTATCATAATTCTTAATTATCATTTTAACATAGCAAATTAAAAATCAGAGTTTAGATTCAAATAAGGGTATTTGAGCAGGCGCACAAAGTTCGAACACTTAAGGTATGTTGGGGTAAGTCCGTTGCTGGGGTAAGACCGTACGCGACATACCTATTTTATTCGGTCAAAATATTTTATTTCACATAAACCTACATCGGCACTTATGAAACGTCAGAAGCTAGGTGCACGGTTCCAATTGATTTGAATTTTTTTGAGATGGGAAAAACCATTGAACTCGCGCCACTGTTACCGTAGCCGACACCGCTTCGGATGTGTTCGGCTGTCCTCGGGATGTACTCGGTTTTAATGTATATCCGATATGTCAGTGAGTGATGGCAAGGTATTCTGTTTGTGTTTCGTTTTCACTTCTGTCGGCACTCCCGGAGTGCCACTGTTTTTTTTTTAAGTAACGAACTACTTTCAACGGGCCCGTGTCTTCATTGACGTACTAAGGGGCCGTCTCCACGAGCGAGAGAATTGCGGCGATAGTCTCGCCGTGCCATCAAATTTTCGCCGCGATGATATCGCCGTTTGGAGACACGTTCTAAGAGAGTGTATAGAAATACGTGGCACGACGATAATATCGCCGCGATTCTTTCGCTCGTGGAGACGGCCCCTTAAAGATTAGGCCCCCCAGAACACAATGTTGTCAGCATTAAAAAAAAATATTGCCAAATCAGCCGGGCGTTTGATTCGTACGGTTTTATCCCAGCGCTGAACTTACACTAACATACTCAATTTAGCACTGTGCCATCCTGCCTTGTAAATTCTTTAAACGTTTGAAGCTATGTCTACAAAACGTTTGTAATACGCATCTTTGTAACTTGTACAAAAAACTTTTGAGTGACGGATGACGATATGCGACCGGACTATACTCCATTTGGAATAAGCCATTAAAATAAACCTTTTTTTACAGTCCGTTCAACCGATTTTGACTTCTATACCGTAGGCATAAGGATGGCATTAAAAGCAAAAGGTTACAATACCAACTGTTTACTGCAGCTGCCATTTGTCATGCTACCAACGCAATAGAATTCAAAATCGATTGAACGGACTGTAAAAAAGGTTTATTAAAATGTCTATTCTTATGTCAAATGGAGTATAGGTAACCCATAGAAAGAAAACTTCATACAAACACGTAATTATAGGTGTCCTACGACAAAGCACGACAGTGGCGCCGATTCCCTTGTTCACAAACTAAACTAAATTTAAGTTCAGTGCATCTTTTTCTTTCTATTTCATTAAGAAAAGGACAGAAGATAAATATTAGTTTAGTCCTGTCAAATCAAGATACTCCATAGACAAGATTAGACGCGATTAAAAAATTGGCTACTAAAAATACGTAAATTTATGTCAAGCGCCGACTAATTTGACAGGACTAAACTAATATTTATCTCCTGTCCTTTTCTTAATGAAATAGAAAGAATAAGATACACTGAACTTATATTTAGTTTAGTTTGTGAACAAGGGAATCGGCGCCAGTATCCAACTTAGAAGCTGTGCCTTTGTGGGGTGTAACTTTGTGGCGCGACGATCGTAGTCATTCGGAAACACGAAGATTTCCGAAGCGCATACCTTCTCTGGTTTGCCTGTACTCTTGTGCAAGTTACTGACTGTGTATTCCTGGTTTGAAGGTCCGCTAGCGTCACAAATCACTACCTTTAGCGCTAAACGTTTAAAACCTCATTCTATCTCTATCATCTTCAAACAATTTAATGAAACAGCACTGTCTTTTAAATAAACGCATCCAAAGTGATTTGTAATGCTAGCAGGGTTTAATGTAATGTAATTTCCTTCAAAACTTGAAATGTATTGATAACCAAAAATGCCCAAATGCCTTAATTATAGGAAGTAATTGTACGACAAAAAGTACATTTTGTTTAAGCACAATTTTATGTGAAAATACCCCATAATTTATATGACGAATATGTTCCATAGTTTGTTTTGATGTACCTGTGGTCGACCTCGTAAATCCTTTATCACCCCACTAGCGACCCGCCCGTTTCGCACGGTTTTGACGGCTTGACAAATCATAGAGATTTCTATATTTTAAGGTGAATGCGCAGTGGTAGACCGCGAAATTCAAATTTTCTTACGTTTTTTGCAATTTGCAGGTCAGTGTCAGGTTGTATCTTGATCAAAATTTGATTCGCGACTATAATAGATATGCATTTACAGAATTATAGTCATTAGAATCATTAATATATCTCTTTAAGTTAGATTTCTACCGTTAAGAACAAATCTCGTATGGAAAAGTGTTTATGGTAGAAATCTAACTTAGAAAGATGTATTAATGATTCTGATGATTATAATTTTGTGAATAAGTACCTGTTATAGTCGCGAATCAAATTTTGATCAAGATAAAACCTGAGACTGACCTGAAAATTGCAAAAAACGTAAGAAAATTTGAATTTCGCGGGCTACCACTGCGCATTCACCTTAAGTAAGTTTAATAGTAATGTTTGCTGAGCATGAGTTCCTGGGTTGGATGCCCGGGTCGGGCAAAGTGTCATTGGGTATTTCCATCAGGAATTTTCAGCGGCAGTTCAGTCAGGATTTGTTCCTGGTTGATGGCAATAGGCTCATCCCCTGTTAAATGGGACTTGAACATAACTGGAAATGTGTGTTTATTATAGCTTCTCTTCTGCCTAACCCCTCGGGCAATATAGGCGTGATATTATGAGGATATTATGTTGTCAAAAGTGGTAAAACAATTACGAGGTCGATTATACTTACCTACATTAAAAACTCAAGGGTTTTATATTAGAAGGCCCACGTTATCATGTAGTGTATTTAAAAATACCCTGTTAAGCACAAATGATTTTGACAATACGTATTGTTAACGCAAGTGAATTGTGAATCGAAAGTACAGGCCCTTGCAGTCTCGACAAAAATGACGACAAAAATCGGTCGTTAAGTTTAATCGATGTCAAATTGCTTTAATACATTTTCAACCTTATGCTTTCGAAAGAAAGTTGAAAATCTATTAATGGATACGACTTAGCGACCGATGTTTATTTTTGTCGCTGTCTAATGCCGAGACTGCAGGGGCAGGTCTGGAAATTAATTGTTACGCTAATTGACACTACGTCAATTTTACGTATTATCACAGAATACTTAAAGTACTACGTACAGAAAGGACACTCCCTTCCCCGCACTGACATCAGTTAGCGCACCTCACCCCGCACTTCGGCATGTTCGTCGCCCGTTCTTTAACAAGAGCGCTCGCAAACACAAGTACCTCACGCACACATTCATACGTATACAAACGTCATTTTTTAATGTAGTAGTAGTAGGTAATTATTTTGCGAGCGTTGTATGGAGTGTCCGGGGTGTGGTATTATAACCGTAATGACAGTTGTGATTTTAATATTACGGACAATCAATAAAAGATGGTAGTCGTTTTAGCTTAGCAATCAATTTCCCTGTTTCATTTTATGTAACACTAGCTTCTGTCCGCGACTTCGTCCGCGTGAAATTTCACCCTCCCCCCATTCACCCTGTTAGGGGTGGAATTTCGAAAAACCCTTTCTTAGTGGATACCTACTCTTCACAAAGAACACACCCTTCTTTCATGACTCTAGGGCCAGCGGTTTAGGCTGTGCGTTGATATATCAGTCAGTCAGGACTTTGAATCCATACTTATCTATCTATATATATAAAAATGAAACCCGTTTTCCGTTGTCACGACATAACATGAAAACGGCTGGACCGATTTCGATCAAATTTGGTATAGAGATAGTTTGAGTCCCGGGAAAGGACATAGGATAGTTTTTATCCCGATATTTCCACGGGATCGAAACTTATGCGGGTGAAACCGCGGGGCGCAGCTAGTTTTATAAAAATAAATATAGATACACACTTTGTATAACATAGAGATATGAATAAAACCTTCAATTTAAATAAATATTGTGTATTAAGGCCCACTAGCACCCAAATCACTAATTAAATGGAATTAAAAATACAGGATGAAATTGAAAACATGCGACAAATCGAAATGGGAGATTCTAATCATCATTATGAATAACTTTTACTATGGGACCGAACCTGAAATCGCGAAAATAAAATCAGCTGTTTCCTACATTTATGTTCGCACTAGCTGCGCCCCGCGGTTTTACCCGCATAAGTATCGATCCCGTGAGAATATCGGGATAAAAAGTACCCTATGTCCTTTTCCGGGACTCAAGCTATCTCTATACCAAATTTCATCAAAATTGGTCCAGCCGTTTGAGCGTGAAGAAGTAACAAACATATCACACGCACACACACACACACTCACAAACTTTCGCCTTTATAATATTAGTGTGATAACTCGTCAAAATGTAGGTAGGGGCAGCTGATTTTTTTTTCGCGATTTCAGGTTTGTTCCTATAGTAAAAGTTGTTCATAATGATGAGTATAATCTCCCATTTCGATTTGTCGCATGTTTTCAATTTCATCCTGTATAGTAAGGATTTTCGATAGGATAGCCTATCGGATGATAGCCTATCGGATGTTTGCATCCGAGAGGCTATCGAAAATGACACATTTCGATAACCTGGTTTGCCTTGCCCCCGACAGCAAACAGCTGTCGGAAGAATAGCGGTCGTCTCTTTGATTAAGGTGAATGCGCAGTTGTAGCTCGCGAAATTCAATTATTCTTACGTTTTTTGCAATTTTCAGGTCAGTGTCAGGTTGTATCTTGATCAAAATATGATTCGCGACTACTTATAACAGGTACGTATTTACAGAATTATAATAATTAGAATCATTAATACATCTTTCTAAGTTAGATTTCTACCGTTAAGAACAAATCTCGTATGGAAAAATGTTTATGGTAGAAATCTACCTTAAAGAGATATATTAATGATTCTAATGACTATAATTCTGTAAATACATGTCTAATATAGTCGCGAATCATATTTTGATCAAGATACAACCTGACACTGACCTACAAATTGCAAAAAACGTAAGAAAATTTCAGATAAATAATTTTTATTCGTGGAATTAAATTGACGTCTGATAATATATGTATGAAAGAACTGTCAAAAATTCAAAATTATTCCTTCGATAAAATAATTATCTGGCGTAGGAAAAATCAGCCCTTATACTGGCAAAATTTTCGGATTTTGGACTTATGAACAGCGTTTAGAGGACTCCTACGATAACATTGATTGATGTTCGATACGGTACGAAAGCGTATCGAGTGGCTGTGAATAGCTGTTATGCTGTAGTGATTTTTGGTGCAAAAGGGCCTTAAGGTGAATGCGCAGTGGTAGACCGCGAAATTTATTTTCTTACGTTTTTTGCAATTTGTAGGTCAGTGTCAGGTTGTATCTTGATCAAAATATGATTTGCGACTATAATAGACATGTATTTACAGAATTATAGTCATTAGAATCATTAATATATCTCTTTAAGTTAGATTTCTACCATAAAAACTTTTCCATACGAGATTTGTTCTTAACGGTAGAAATCTAACTTAGAAAGATGTATTAATGATTCTAATTATTATAATTCTGTAAATACGTACCTGTTATAGTCGCGAATCATATTTTGATCAAGATACAACCTGACACTGACCTGAAAATTGCAAAAAACGTAAGAAAAATTGATTTTCGCGGGCTACAACTGCGCATTGACCTTAATAAATATTTTCGATTCAAAATTCACTTACGTTAACCTAGTCGAAAATCAAGATTTTTCTTGTTAATGACGTGGAATATTTAATTAATAATATGAAATGTCCATCCATACATTTTGAGCAAGCAACGAAGAATAAAAAGCTAGTTTATAATATAGTTAGCGTCATGTAAAAATTGAATTTTAACTGTGGCATAATATATTATAAAAATTTGTAATAAAAATAATTGTCATAATAAAGTGCAGTTCGTTTTGATATTGTTATTTTATTTTATGCAAGCCCCCTGCTTCGCACAGTTAGGGTCAGTTCACACCGGCAGTTTTCAAGATAGCAATACAATTATACTGACATAGACTACTACACACTAACATAGTTACTACATAGTAGTGATACTAACATAGTTTTTAAGTTTTATTTACTAACTAAATTGTTACTATATTATTATGTATACTTAGGTTAAGGTATGTATCTATGGGTCTTTGTAACCTGAAAATAAATGGTTTATTATTTATTATTATTATTAATTATGGACCTTATCTACTACACAAAAAGGTATAGATACATCAGTGAGGAAGGCCGCGCTGCGCAGCGCGGCGCCGCGCGACGTAGTAAACACACAGAATTATGTCCTTTTTTGTGTAGCAGGTAAGGTCTATAATTGTATGGCTATCTTGAAAACTGCGCGTCGCGTCGCGTCGCGGTGTGTACTGACCCTTATTGCGACTTGAGACATTGAGATTTCTTTTTTACCTACCTGTGTTTAAATTTAATATCTAATAGACATTTGGTACAGACGCCAGCACATCAACCTACCCCAAACTGTCACATTTTCCCAATCAACTTTGAACCTTATGCTTTAGTGATAAAGTTGAAAATCTATTAAAGAAATTTGACAGATTGTAGTAGGTTGATGTGCTGGCGTCTGTACCATCGCGGCCTTTTCCGCTTGATCACTTAAAAATTTTTTCGCCTAAATCCTGGCGGCGCCAAGCCACGCCCCCTTAAAGTTTTCGCCTATTAGGAAAGCAATAACGTAATTAGTTGCAACCTGCACCGCGCAGCTTAGTGACGCATCACGTGTACTCCTTTTGTGAATTTTATAAACGAACTATTTGACCTTGGCGCGCTTACTAGAGAGTGCTTCTATTTTTTGAGTGCAAGCAAAAATTAACTTAGAGGTCCGCGATAGTACGGTCAGCATCAAAAGTTGATTAACACTTCAGTTTTTTTAATCTTAGTTATTGAGCAAAATATTTGTTCAAAATTGCAGCAGAAGAATTTTTTTTAGAATATATACTCTTGTCTATTATGTGAAAAGCTAAAAATTAGTTTATTGAAAAAAGTTGGTGTCAATTTAATAACATGTAAAAAAATGATAGTGTTAATCGACTTTTGATGCTGACTGTACCTACATATTTTCTGTCGACATTGAAAAATACACCTTATCAGAAGGGTCATTAAGTACCAGTAAACAGTACAAAGTTGTATCAACAACTAAGTAATCTATGCAGACATCAAACCAGGCGAATGCAACGCAGTGATCTTTGACATTGGATAATACACCTTATAATCAGTGACATTAAGTAGAGACTTGTATCATCAACGAGGTTGATGGGAAACCGGGAATGCATTTGCCAGGTCTGCTGAGCTGAACATGATATCCCTGGGTTCGATCCCCATGTCGATTAGTGTTGTTTTATGGGATTCCATCAGGAATTTTGTGAAGCAGCCCATAGTTGAAATTAAAAAGGGAAAATGGTTTGTCCCAAATAGTCCCAATACGATAACCCGTCCTCCCAGAGACGGTGGGACGTGCCGCTCTGCAGTATCATACGGAATACCCTTGTAAACACATCACGTAATACTGTTGAGCGTGCCCGTCTGCTGGCTGTGGGAGAATGGGAGTCAGGCTTGTGACTTCAGGCGATCCCGTCATCCACATAAGCACTATAATATATGATTCATCTTTTGGGCACGCTTGGGCACGCTACGTATCTCCGCTTGGGCGCACCTTGTGTTGCTCCGCATCGGTGTCACTGCCGGTGAATCTGTCGAAAATTTCGGGCACCAAGCCCTGTCCTGTTGCAGGAGCGCAGGTCGCATAGCACGGCACGCCAGCATCGCGCCCTTGCCACCAGGAACGAGTGTTTGTTTGTAATATTAAAATAAGCGCTTTTCAGTAAATCCATATGGATGTATACACGGTACATATACCAAAATAACATTTTTTACAATTTTTGTCTGTAGTCGGTTTGTTCCGGCTAATCTCTGAAACGGTTGGACCGATTTTGACGGGTTTTTCACTGGCAGATAGCTGATGTAATAAGGAGTAACTTAGGCTAATTTTATTTTAGAAAAAAAAATAGGGTCCCACGAAAAAAAATCGCGGGTAACAGCTAGTTAAAAATAAAATCAACAGATTCGTAATAAAAAAATATATTTATTCAGTAAATATCAAAGTCTAGGGAACACATTAGTTTATTTATCGAAGAAACAATAAACATCTTTTATTTAGGCTGCAAACATCAAAAAAACTGTTTTAGGGTGAAACCACAGATATAGATGTACCTAGATAACGCAAGTATCACGAACTGTATGAAAACTAAGCGTGCCACTTTTTGACTACCTACTATGACGTCACAAGCTCGCGCTCTCTCGCTCACGCTCACCCAGCCAGCAGTACGCAGGACTGAGCGCGAAAGTGGCGGCTTATGATTTTCCAACATAAGCTGGTGCGATTTTTGGCACGCGAAGTAGTTGCTCTTGCGTTATCTAGATGTATCTATATCTGTGGGTGAAACCATACTTGTCCCCATTTTTCCTGTGACGGTTTTTTATCGCGGACTGGATTTTTTTCTCTCGGTTTTGAATCCAATAGAGCGCATCCTAGCGCATCGAAATAATAAAATGCGTGTCACGAAAGATGAGACAAGACACATCTCGTGGTTTGACTTGCACAGTACACGATTTTAGGTCTCTAGCGGTATGAGGTCTGAGCGCGGGACGGGACCGGACGTCATAGGGGCGGCGGGAAGAGCGCGGGAGGCGGGGTCAAGTCTCATTTTTCGTGGCGCGCATTGTACAGACGCCAGCATATCAAACTACCCGAAACTGTCAGATTTTCCCAATCAACTTTGAACCTTATGATTAAGAGCCTATACTACCTCAAATGGCTTAGCGTGATCCTCCGTTATGTCGAAAATCCTGCACTATTAATTTTGAAATAAATATATGGTAAAGTCAACTTTACCATATATTTATTTCAAAATTAATAGTGCATACAACATAAGACTTTGCATTAATCCTCAAGGATTAATGCAAAGTCTTATGTTAGACGAAAACACGATTCCATAAAATTTTCTCGATAGAAAAAAAAACCAAAGTTACCTCTAACCCGAACAATAAACCGCTGGCATTCAAAAAATACTTCAAATTAGATCATGAAACTTTGCATACTAACTGAACTTACTTTAAAGCAGGTCTTATGTTATTTACTTTTTTATAATTACGATTCTATTAGCGCTGCCTGCCGCCCAGCACCGCACTCTGTCTCGCTCTCACTCAGTCCGCGAGCAGTATCTTATGAGCGAGATAAAGAGCGAATTTTAGCTGAGGTAGTATAGGCTCTTAAGTGATAAAGTTGAAAATCTATTAAAGAAATTTGACAGATTGTAGTAGGTTGATGTGCTAGCGTCTGTACACTGTTGGACTCTCGACACGAAGCAGTGTTTTGAAAATCCAGTGCGTGATAAAAAAAACGCCCGCAGTTACGAGAACTTAACCCAACTACAACAGCTAATATAGGAGTTGACAACATGCCACTTCCCGTAATTAAAAACGTTCAAAATCTAGTCGCAAACTCATCTCAGCGACAATCAATGTCAAAAACTTGTCAAAATTGTAGGGAAATGAGGTATTTTTGACAGAATGAGTCAGATCAGAGCCTCTGATTCACAACCATACGACAGGCTATCGTACCGAACACCTGACATTTCGATAACCTGATTTAACTTGCCCTCAACAGCAAATAGCTGTTGGAAGAATAGAGGGCGTCTATTTGATATAAACTGACAAAATTTTCGGGTTTTGGACTTGTGAACAGCGTTTAGAAGACTCCTACGATAACAATGATTAGTGTTCGATACGATACGGAAGCGTATCGAGTGTTGTGAATAGCTATGCAGAAGGCCAATTCTCGTAATTTAAAACGTTCAAAATCTATCTAGTCGCAGTCTCATCTCGGCGACAAACAAAATTTAATGTCAAAAACTCGGCTTTGCTTGCCATTTATTAAAAATAGAATAAAATCAGTGGCGTAACTATAGGGTGGCATTGGGGCAAAATGCCACGGACCCCCAGCTAGAGGGGGCCCCCGCCCCGAGAGGGCCATGAGCACAGGAGAATCCCAACATAAGGACAGAAGCAGTCAGGTGTTAGTTTTTGTAGGGGAAAACACGAAATGTCCGCGGAAGAAGTCTCGGGAGAAGAACTAACGTTGGATGAGCTTCCTTACATTGAGAGAGGGGCCCATCCCTTGAATTTGCCACGGGCCCCAAAAGGTATAGTTACGCCATTGAACAGAATAGAGGTTTTTTTGACAGATTGAGACTGAGTCAATGAGATCAGACTGCAAACGTTCTTAAAATTACGAGAATTGCCCCTCTGACTGTGAACGTTCTTAAAATTACGAGAATTGCCCCTCTGACTGTGAAGTGTGAACGTTCTTAAAATTACGAGAATTGCCCCTCAGACTTATTGATCAAAGAGTTGATCAGGTTTTCAGAAACTAGGTCAGTGGCGGATTTATCAATAGGCTGGCTGAGTAGGCTGACGCCTAGGGCGGCAGATTTTAGGGGCGACAAATTTGGGGCTAACATTTTTTTTTTAAATGTCTTAGGTACTGAAATTAAAAATATTAATATTTATATCCTACCATGTTTTTTTGGAAAGAATAAACAAAGTGAATGCTCAAATTCAGGCTCCTACCGTAGATTTTATCACAGTAGCCGATCTTTACAAATCTCTTTGCAAGTTTTTCATAGCTGGTTAACGAGAACATTTTAAGCATTTTGAAGAAAAGGCGAAGCAGTATACAAAAGACATGGGACATTACTGTAGAGGTCGGTAGGGGCGGCAAAATTTGAATAGCCTACTGGCGGCAAATGTGTTGCCCGCCACTGAACTAGGTAGAAGAATTTTATGAACAATAGATTTTTACTGAAAGTATTTCTCACTGCTTTCATAGAATTTTTAAACTATTATAATTAAATAATTTCCAAACATGACCCATGGCGCTTAAGCTGTAGTTTACTAGAAGAGCGGCGACCGCCACATGACAGCGGCAGTGACGGCTGTCAGGAAAATTATGCAAGGTTTTGACTTTACCGTGTCAAAAACGACACCAAATTAGTGTTTGGCCAGACTGGCAACGTGGGCACGGGCGGGCGCGGCGCGGTGAACTCAAAACATAGTGTCTCTAGTGGGCACGCGGGCGCGATGAGCGTTCATACAAGTGGCCGCAGTGAGTGCGCGCGGGGACCGAAGTTCTCAAACAAGTTCAAACTTTTTTCTAGTAAAAACAAGTCTTCTTCATCTATATTATATTTTGACAAACACTAGACACGACAACACGCAGAACGCAGCCGCGGTCTACTGCGAACAGGCAGCCCGCGCGCGTTCCCGCTCCCGCGCCCGCGCCCGCGCCGCAGTCTGGCCAAACACTTACATTCATAAATTTTAATGACGCTTCAGTGAAGTCATTCGACAGTAAATTGCGGACGCTTTGTGGCGGTCACCGCAGTCTTAGGAAACCTTACATTACAGCGGACAAGAGAATGCGCTCTTGACACCTGCCAGGTGTACGTGTTAATCGAATTTAATCTTTATTTGCTACGAGAATTGTCCCACTGACAGGGGGTCAGGAACGCACTCAACCAACGGCCGAACTGTAACTTAGGGCATGCTATACTCCAGCTAAACTCTTAGCTACCTCTCTCCTTGGTAGCAAGGCTGGAGGATTAAACTAATAACAGAAAAGATTTGATTTTTTGTATGTTTCTTTGTTACACTTTCACACTTAAACAGCTGAACGGTTTAGGATGAAATTTGGCACATGGGTACACCTGGATTAGCACATAAGATACTGTTTAGGGCTGATTATTCAATTGATAGATACATTTTATTCGTAGAATAAAACTGACGTCTGACAAATTTTCTATGGAAGAACTGTCAAAAATTCAAAATTATTCCTTGGATAAAATTATTTGGTATTGGAAAAATTAGCCCTTATCCAGATATCACCACAGGATCGGGACTTATGCGGGTGGAACCGCAGGGCGCAGTTAATAAATCTAATCATCTTCGGGGTTAACTTTTCTCTTTCCTCGTTTGTCAACCAGTGTAGGCTCCCACTGCCGAGCTACGCTGCAATAGAGTTTCATCGCTGCCCTAGCATCTTCCACAGAACTGTGCTCTCCCGACTGGATGTCAATACCAAGGATCTCTTTAGCCAAGCGTTTCAATGATGGTGTGCTGCCTTTGGTGATCTGTAAAATAGAAAATAGTAAAGTTAGTGTAAGGTTTTATATTCCAGTTGACTTTATTTGCACTTAACCTTTTGAACGCCATTGTCACATATATGTGACAAACGAAATCTTACCCTGTATGCCAACGTCACAAATATATGACAAAATACACGTCGCACGGGTCGCACCATATTATGAAATAAACAATTTAATTATTACTTTTGTGTGTTTTTATTTATATAATTTAAAAGTTTAAGCTTCCGTCTATATTGTGTTGCATGAAACTAATATAAATAAACCACCAATATCGAGAAATTTGTTGTTTTGAGTGTATGTGTGTGTGTTGTTTTGTTAAAGTGGCCTGGCGTCAGGGGTACTGCGATACGTTTATACTCTGGCGTTCAAAAGGTTAAATGAGTGTCAACTTTATTCAAAAGTGCATTAAGTTGATTTCAGATGTACATGTATACGTCACAGTTGTACTCTTCAATTTAGCAACTTTTTAATTAACTATATTGTTGCTAAATTGAAGAGTATAACTGTGACGTAGCATGACAACTGAATAGACTGGTATTACGCTTAGTTGGTTAACCAAGTCACCTGGTTTTTTTGTTTACCTTTATTTAAGTACCTAAGTCTATGGAGTATAGAAGCTAAATTAGGCATGTTGTATGCCTCTCAAGCTGTATTGCAGCTTAACTAACAAAGCTTTAATACCAAAAGGTAAACTAGTGTCTTTAAATTTTTTTTTTATAGCTATGGGTTTCATTCTTGCACAGAAAAATAATGTGTTTGGCATTTGAATAATAATAAATCTCATATACTTAGAGCTATAAGAAAAGTGAACTTATCATGATAACCAATCAACCAATTTAGCTATTTTTTATTTTAAAATATTCATAATAGTCCAAATTAGGTTTTTATGAAAGAGAAATTGGAACAGTTTCTGGTGTTTTTTATTTCAAATTTAGGAAAAACTGAAAATCTTTCTATGGGAGTTTTGAGTTAATTATAGACAGGACAATATCTGTTGGGTCAGTTACTAGCATAGAAAAACCGAACTATTGGTTCTTGTTATAATTACCTTCCTAAATGGTTTATATCTTGAAGTATCTCTAATATTTCTTTTAGGATGCGACAGGAACAGTACAGATAAATCATTCTTCAACGAATGACCAACTAAGATACGGCCTTTCATTAATTCTGAAACTTCTTTCTGAACCACAGTAAAATCTTCACCGTTGAGTAAATCCTCTTTTCTCACTCCACTAATGTCAGTTCTATAGTCTTTGACCTCTTCCCGCGCTTTCACGAATTTGTCGTAGATACAATCACCGAATTTGTTGACTATAGACACTCTAGCTAACATGTGGTCGCTACCATCATATCCCACGCCCACCATTTCACAGTCCATCGCTAAAAACTTCGTAATTCGATTTTTATTATTATTTTTCACAACACCATTTACGTTTTTGGATTCACTAGTTTTTAAATCTACGTTATTGACTAAGGTATCCGCATTTGATGCCAAGTTTAGAGTTTTCATATTTTGAACGTTTTCGTGGTCTTTTGCTTTTTTCTTTCTGGCGCGCCGGAACGTGCCTGAAAATTGGGCTTTGTTGTTTTCCTGTGCTGGTTTTTCAGTTTTCTTGTCCATTATAAGGCTGCTTGATAAGAATTTTTGCCAGTTCGCATCTATAACACCCCGAAGTCCAACAGTTTGGTTAGGTTGTTCATTTGAATTTCTCTTCCGCTTTTTCGTTGATTCTGTCATATTTACATTAAAAAGGTAATGTAATAACAATTTTAGTATTAATAATATACTGTTTATCACACTGAACACAATGTTAAGTACGAATTCATTAATGATCAATAGTAAATAAAGTGCTTCCTGAATGAAGCCATTTGACATCTTTTTGACATAACGCCCGCATGGCGGCCAGAGACTAAATAAATTTCAACTTTTTTGACGTCTGCAACTCACAAGGAGGTCAGCGGCATGCAAGCATCATTAAGGATTTTTAATTTTGAACCACAAGTTTAAAAAAAACTCAACCGCTGTAATTGAACATGGTTAGATTATTTTTTTCAATTTATATTCTGTGAGTTCGATGAGTTCCACAGCAGTGAGTTCATAAAGTTTCTGTTAATTAAAAATACCGGCAAAGTACGTGTCGGTAAGTAAGGGTTCCGTAGGTTAATTAATCTACCTAGCCTTTTCCCAACTATGTGGCGTCGGCTTCCAGTCTCACCGGATACAGCTGAAGGGTTCCTTAAGTAAGATGAATATTTACGCATACACAGTATTGATTTCATCGACAGAAAAACTAAGATTGTATTACTTTCGAATAAACTTTCAAAAACAAAGTTAGTTCTGCGGTTGTAACGAATAATATCCCAAATACTCTTGACTTTATTATCAAACACACTTAGTAACATCTTAACCTTCATATGGGGTCCAACAATAACCCACAAGCTTATTTACTCCTCGATCCTCTGTGCTTACTCCGTAAAGGAAGGCGTAAAGTTTTAGTAGTAGTAGGTAAATATTTAGTTTTCAATATTACACAGTTATTTATTAACCTTTTAACCGCTTACGTCGGATTAATCCGACAAATATTTTCGTGTCCATTCCGCCAGGGTCGTATATATACGACCAAATACCACAGCTCGTTTAATCTGTATTATTATTACATCATCACAGCTCGTTTAATTGGTATTTATTTTTCGTTTTTTTTTTTTCGGGCGCTGGGTGCATGACAACTGATATAAAGTCGGGCGGTTAAAAGGTTAATAAGAGCCGCACGGGTCGATCGATCAGGTTAAGCTATGCTTGCCTCAGATGGTCCGGGGATTAGTGACCATCTTTACATATTAAAACCCCGCCGTGGCTTGGTCTCGGTTGTCATTCGTGGATTTTTGGCAGTCGTTAAGGGTCGTCAGAAGCCCAAAAGTCCGACAATCAGTCTTACCAAGTAATATTATAACCCAGTAACTGGGTTATGGAGGTCAGACAGGCAGTCGCTCAGGCAGATGATGACTTATTATGTAAACGCCATCTAAGTAATTTTCTATGGTTCTTTTACGAAATGTTTACTTGTCAAAGTAAGCATTTTTTTAAGTTGGTCGACTGCTACTCGTTTATTAATTATCAACCTTAAATAGCTGTGATAGTTTTCCATTTAACTGGTTAACTATACTGACACTACTATCGCGAGTACTTTTCGCTTACCTATCAAAAACAACGGTTTAGCTAGTAGGTGGGGGGAGACACTTGAATCTAACAAAAATTACCATTTTCAAGCTTAATATTTTGCTAAAGGAACCCTGAATCGAAGAAATGTTCAATATAAAATAAATACCCGCAATTTTCTTGTAAGACCTATCCAAAGACACCCACACAATGGAATAGACGAGTAAAAACATTTCCGCTTTAACTTTATTTCACAACTTTGCAGAAGTGATTAATATGTAATATGTATTAATATTAATATAATGTATAACCATGCCAAATTACTGCTGTTTCTGAGTAAAACCCCGGACAGACAGACAGACAGACTTGACTTAATTGTAATGGTTCCTTTTTTTTCCAAAGTAAATGTATAAGTGAGGATGGTACCTTAGAAGGTCCACCTGAATTCACCTGATGCTTGCACCGCTTGCACGACTAAGACTGACGCCAAATCAACCAATGAAGAAATCGTAGGCACTGCTGAAGACGTTGCCGGTGCCGAGTCGAAGAAGACTCTAAAAAAACATTATACGTCAAAAAAGCCCCATAGCCCCATAGACAAAACTACGTGGACCGTTCAAAAACTAAAAATACGTTCTACGAACTGTTATACATTACAAAGTGAAAATGGTTACTCAAAAATCCACTTAGACTACATTACGTTAAAGACCATATTGAGTCTTGTAGCTTACAAAGAACCTAAATTGAAGTATAGAAATGATTACTTCTGTATCTTTTAAAGTATCATCATCTTTGTAAATAGTATATTTCTAGACAGAGTTTACGCACACATTTGCACATGTATAGACGCCAGCACATCAACCTACTACAATCTGTCAAACTTTAATAGATTTTCAGCTTTATCACTGAAGCATAAGGTTCAAAGTTGATTGGGAAAATGTGACAGTTAGGTGTTGGTTGATGTGCTGGCGTCTGTACAAACGTAATTTGTTTATGTAGTAGTAATAAGTAATTATTTTGTGAGCGTTGTATGCAAAGACTACAATAGCCGCGATTTCAGAATGTAATCGATTTGAGCGTGCTTAAACCTAATTCGGTACGGGTTTAAGCACGTTAAAATCGATAATAACGATTTCAGTCTTAACTCGGAATGCACCCATTATGTATAGGGAAGGGACAGTTGCATGGAGTGTCCGGCACCCTAATTGCGTAACACACTATCAATCGGAATCAGGAATTATTTCGAAGCCAATTGCTAATCCATTGCTTCATAAGTTCGAAAAATTTGTCTGCTCGACACATAAATAACGCAATTCATGTTGTTGAACTGTCAAAATGAAACAGATTCCGACTGATAAAGTGTTACGCAATTGCCCCGCGGGGTGTGACGCGGGCAAAGCAATGTAAAAGAAATGCTACAGGGATTATAAATAAATCAACAGATTCGTAATAAGAAAATATATTTATTCAGTAATCAACAGTCGTCTAGGGAACATATGATTGTTTCTTCGATAAATAAACTAAACATCTTCTATTTAGGCTGCAAACATCAAATAAACTATTTTGGGGTGAAAACATCTGCCCCCGTTTTTCCTTCAACCCGCGCGCGTTCCCGCACCCGCGCCCGCGCCAGCGCCCCTGTCTGGCCAAACATAATTTACATTCATACATTTAACGCTTCAGGGTCAATCCGCGGAAATCCAGTAACGGCGAATATATGCTAATAATAAATATATACAAACATAGAAAAATTAAATATGACGGCTGTCAAATTCAGCCTCCGCCAAAATAAATCTGTGAAGACTATGAAAAACACATAATGTTGACGAGATCAGCAGCTCGCCGTACACGTCTACCACCTCCGGACTCGTCGCTCAGCTCCGCCCCGCTGCCGCCGGAACCCAGCCCCATCGAGAGTGCTGTGACACCGGCCATGGCAGCTGCGTCGAGCTCGAGCGACGAATATTTTTCCCCGCCGACGTCGCCAACACCTGTACGTCGGCAGGGGAGAGGCCGGCCACCGAAGAGCTTGGGACTTAGGGGCCAACCGGCCCCGAGCCGGGTCCCCGCTACCGGTGGTTGTGTGCAGCGCATGAGATGGACTCTGTCTATGAACGAGAACGTCATGCGCGCATATTACGGGTCTACAGAGGGGGGAACTAACCTCACTGCGTACCGTGATAGGATGCTGACTCTGTTCCAGGAACTGGAACCAACCGTCAACGTCTCGGCCCAACGACTGTCGGATCAGGTGCGGGTCATCCAACGCGATCATAGGTTGGATGATATCGCACTTGATAGGCTGCGCTCAGAGGTACTGAGCAACCATATCGTCTCGACTCCGACACAAACCGCAGCACAAGCGTCAACTATTGATGCCAGCCCGCCGCAGTTCAATCGTGTTGAAGAAGAGGATGATAGGGTTGACACAGTAAGTAGCCAGTGCAACGATCGACTGAGGAGCGCACTGGAGGATGCGTTTCTCGAATATAGATTCACTCCGACCGAGCTTAGACCCCGATTACCACGGTTACCCATGCACAAAAAAAATAGGGCGTTGGTGTGTGCCTTGGATTCGCAGCTCAAGAATTTCTTCGAGAGCAGCGAGGATCTCGTTGATACACACTCGATCCTGTATTGTGCGGCTGTGGCGGCATGTCGTTTAGCTAACGTCAAGTTCCCAAGTTGTGACGGAGCTACTCGACCAAAACCAGCCGTACCAGCCTGGCAGCACAGGATCGAGTGTCGTATCGATGAGACCAGGGTACTCATCGGCAAACTATACTGCTTCAGGGAGGGCAATACACGACCACGAGTGATGCGCTTTGTGAGACGAGCATTCACGGGGACTGGAATCAGCCCTCGAGAATACATATCCCGTGTCACAGAGCGCATCGACTTCCTGAAGCAGAAAGTTTGTGCATGGGCGAGCCGAATTCGGCGGTATAAGCGGCGGATTGATCGATACACGCAGAATCGCATGTTCCAGAGCGATGAAAGGTGGGTGTATAGAGCTTGGGACCGACCTGAACAAAATGTGACAGATGTATGCCGCCCGGATGATGCCGCCACGAGTGCATTTTGGCGCAGCATCTGGTCGGTGCCCGTCTGTCACACTGAAGCTGGCTGGATACGGGATGTCGAGCGAGTGTGTGAGACTGTACCAGAAATGGAAACAGTACTAATTACGCCATTAGACGTTGCCAAAGCCGTCCGTCCGTTACCGAATTGGAAGTCGCCGGGACCGGACGGACTGCACAACTTTTGGTTGAAATGGCTAATTAGTTCACACACTTGCCTGGCATCTCAGTTCCAGTCATCTTTAGAGTCTGGGTCGCTACCGCAGTTTCTAACAACAGGCGTTACCCACCTGCTCCATAAATCAGGTAGTCCCGCGGAACCCAAGAATTATAGACCGATCACGTGTTTGTCGACGGTTTATAAACTTCTTACATCCATTTTGAGAGCGAAAATTAATACGCACATTGAGAGTAACTCGATTATGTCTGCCTCTCAAAATGGATGTAGGAATGGGTCCCGCGGTACTAAGGAGCTACTCCTCATAGACATGGCCATTAGCCAACAGGTTCGTCGATCCCGCAAGGATATGTCGACATGTTGGATAGACTATAAGAAGGCCTACGACTCGGTGCCACATACATGGCTCATGAGGGTGCTGGAGTTGTACAAGATAGATGCAACTCTACGCACCTTCCTTGAGTCGTGTATGGGGCAATGGAAGACGGTCCTTCGCTATCCAGGATGTCGGCAGATCCAGGGGAATAATGAACCTGTATGGATTAAGCGGGGAATATTTCAGGGCGACAGTTTGAGTCCACTTTGGTTCTGCTTAGCCCTGAATCCTCTAAGTACACTACTGGAGGATTCAGGTCTAGGCTATCGGTTGAGGAGAGGTGGTCAGGTCATATCTCACCTCCTCTACATGGACGATTTGAAACTCTTTGCCCCCAACAAATTGCGTCTGATGGAGCTACTGAAGGTAACTGAAACTTTCAGTAGCGCCATCAGGATGGAATTTGGTGTGGACAAATGTGCAGTCATGCATGTAAAGCGAGGGGAGATTATGGATTCTGAGGGAATTCAACTCTCGGATTCCATAAACCTTAGATCCCTCTCCTCATCTGAAAGCTATAAGTATTTGGGTATGTCGGAAGCGTTAGGCATCAACGATGCTGACATGAAGCAATCGTTGAAGGAACGCTTCTTTTGTCGCCTGAGGAAGGTATTAATTAGTCTTCTTTCGGGCGGAAATAAGGTGCGAGCCTTCAACGGTTGGGTCATGCCGGTTTTGATGTACTCTTTCGGCATTCTCAAATGGACTCAAACCGAACTCGACGCCCTGGATAGAAGGGTCCGCACACTGCTGACTGCAAATCGGATGCATCACCCACGATCATCGGTGATGAGACTGTATATCCCGCGGAAGTATGGGGGTCGAGGCTTTTTAAATGCAAAGACCCTCCACAACCGCGAGGTGTGCAGCCTCAGGGAATATTTTTTAAAAGCTGAAGTGGGTATGCACCGTGATGTGGTCGCAGTGGACAAAGGGCTCACCCCGCTGTCCATGGCTAAAGAGAACTGGCGCAAACCTGTAGTACTTACTACCGATGACCGCAAGAAGGTATGGCAAAGCAAGGAGCTTCACGGGCGCTTCTATCGGGCTCTTCATGAGCCCGGTGTAGATTTCTTAGCGTCCGTATCCTGGTTACGTTTTGGTGATCTTTTCGGAGAAACCGAAGGTTTCGTCTGTGCAATTATGGACGAAGTTATCTTGACGAATAACTACCGGAGACATATTATGAGGGACGGGACGGTTGACGTGTGTCGGGCATGCCACCGTCCGGGTGAGTCTATCAGACATATTATCTCTGGTTGTTCTCGTCTGGCTAACGGCGAGTACTTGCACAGGCATAACCAAGTAGCCAGGATTATTCACCAGCAACTTGCTTTGAAATATAAACTTGTGGATTCTGAGGTACCGTATTACAAGTATGTGCCCGACCCAGTTCTTGAAAATGACCATGCCACGCTGTACTGGGATCGGTCTATCATTACTGACAGGACTATTGTTGCCAATAAGCCTGATATAGTGGTGATAGATCGATTAGCGCGCCGCACAATGATTGTCGATGTTACCATTCCACATGACGGGAACCTCGTGAAAGCTGAGAAAGAGAAACAAATTAAATATCTTGACTTAGCACACGAGGTTGTTGACATGTGGAATGTGAGCTCGGCTATCATTGTGCCGATTGTCGTATCGGCCAATGGGCTTATGGCCCAAAGCCTCGACCAACATCTGTCGAGGCTCTCGTTAGGCGGTTGGATCAAGGGCCTGATTCAGAAGGCAGTACTCCTTGATACGGCTCGTATTGTGAGGAGGTTCCTGTCTCTGGAGCCCTAACCACCGGTAGCTTGGACCCTGCTCCCGACACCGGCGGAATACTATTTTTTATATTTTTAAATGTTTTTTATACGTATTTTTATATTTTAAGAAATATTTAAAAATGTAAATTAATATGTACATAAATAAATAAACGAATTAAATATCATAGCTGCATTCTTTTTTTACTTTATATGACATTTCTTACATGTTTTTACGTATGGCGCCGCTATCTAAAAAAGTATAACACCTTTATTTAATTTATTATTGCAATCAACACGCACCAAATGTCATCACCATTTGCAAATAAAAGTCGGCCTAATTGAGCGGAATGGCCCTTCAGTGAAGACATTCGACAGTAAATTGCGGACGCTTTGTGCCGGTCACCGCAGTCTTAGGAAACCTTACATTACACCCGACAAGAGAATGCGTTCTTGACACCTGCCAGGTATACTTATGTGTTAATCGAATTCGATCTTTATTAGCTACTAGAATTTTCATAAATGCTCTCCGCGAAATAAAAAATTCTACAAACCGCACTAGTCACATAGAATACTCTTCACCCCCTCCCCCCCGTCTTCTTCCTTTTTCTTTATTTCTTTCGTGCTTCTCTCACATACTACGCGTATGCCCACGCTTGGTTTAACTATGACATCATCTTATGGGAAAATAGCACAGCCCTATTTACCCCCTTCAAAAAAATCTAATACGAATAATTACCAATATAGAACCAACAGATATTTGCAAGCCTTACTTTCAGAAACACAAGATCCTAACCTTATTTGGTATTTATATCTTAAAATTATTTGTAGTCTATCCAGATTCTTACAGCACACGGGGAGACATACAAACAAATTATTCGTTGCGCCATAAAAATAGACTAAACTTGCCCCCCTCTCGCCTTAGGGCCTGTGCACACCACGTTTTTAAACGCGCCGTTGACGCGCGTTTTAGAAACGTGTGTCGACGGCGTGCTTTTATCCTATAGAAGGTCTACAGGTTGCGTCTGACTCGCGTGCGTATCGCGTCTGTATCGCTACAATAGCGCGTCAACGGCGCGTTTAAAAAACGTGGTGTGCACAGGCCCTCAAACTACATTCATTCAATGTTAATGAAAAATATATAATAAATTACTAGATGATATAAAAAAAAAAACAAAATAAAACCAGTGTACTTACTTACTTACTTACAGTGTGCTTACCAAATAAGCAGCCTAATTGCGGAACGCCAAATCGTCAAATGATTCTGATCAGTTGGCTTCATTTCTATCACAATTGGCTTCATTTTACGATTTTCGAATTGCGAAACTCTAGTTTCTGCGCAGGGCCTTAACGTTCATAATTGGTTTCATAATAAACTAGAGTTTCGCAATTCGAAAATCGTAAAATGAAGCCAATTGTGATAGAAATGAAGCCAACTGATCAGAATCATTTGACGATTTGGCGTTCCGCAATTAGGCTGCGGGTTAGGATCTTGTGTTTCTGAAAGTAAGGCTTGCAAATATCTGTTGGTTCTATATTGGTAATTATTCGTATTAGATTTTTTTGAAGGGGGTAAATAGGGCTGTGCTATTTTCCCATAAGATGATGTCATAGTTAAACCAAGCGTGGGCATACGCGTAGTATGTGAGAGAAGCACGAAAGAAATAAAGAAAAAGGAAGAAGACGGGGGGGAGGGGGTGAAGAGTATTCTATGTGACTAGTGCGGTTTGTAGAATTTTTTATTTCGCGGAGAGCATTTATGAAAATTCTAGTAGCTAATAAAGATCGAATTCGATTAACACATAAGTATACCTGGCAGGTGTCAAGAACGCATTCTCTTGTCGGGTGTAATGTAAGGTTTCCTAAGACTGCGGTGACCGGCACAAAGCGTCCGCAATTTACTGTCGAATGTCTTCACTGAAGGGCCATTCCGCTCAATTAGGCCGACTTTTATTTGCAAATGGTGATGACATTTGGTGCGTGTTGATTGCAATAATAAATTAAATAAAGGTGTTATACTTTTTTAGATAGCGGCGCCATACGTAAAAACATGTAAGAAATGTCATATAAAGTAAAAAAAGAATGCAGCTATGATATTTAATTTATTATTAGCATATATTCGCCGTTACTGGATTTCCGCGGATTGACCCTGAAGCGTTAAATGTATGAATGTAAATTATGTTTGGCCAGACAGGGGCGCTGGCGCGGGCGCGGGTGCGGGAACGCGCGCGGGTTGAAGGAAAAACGGGGGCAGATGTTTTCACCCCAAAATAGTTTATTTGATGTTTGCAGCCTAAATAGAAGATGTTTAGTTTATTTATCGAAGAAACAATCATATGTTCCCTAGACGACTGTTGATTACTGAATAAATATATTTTCTTATTACGAATCTGTTGATTTATTTATAATCCCTGTAGCATTTCTTTTACATTGCTTTGCCCGCGTCACACCCCGCGGGGCAATTGCGTAACACTTTATCAGTCGGAATCTGTTTCATTTTGACAGTTCAACAACATGAATTGCGTTATTTATGTGTCGAGCAGACAAATTTTTCGAACTTATGAAGCAATGGATTAGCAATTGGCTTCGAAATAATTCCTGATTCCGATTGATAGTGTGTTACGCAATTAGGGTGCCGGACACTCCATGCAACTGTCCCTTCCCTATACATAATGGGTGCATTCCGAGTTAAGACTGAAATCGTTATTATCGATTTTAACGTGCTTAAACCCGTACCGAATTAGGTTTAAGCACGCTCAAATCGATTACATTCTGAAATCGCGGCAATTGTAGTCTTTGCATACAACGCTCACAAAATAATTACTTATTACTACTACATAAACAAATTACGTTTGTACAGACGCCAGCACATCAACCTACACCTAACTGTCACATTTTCCCAATCAACTTTGAACCTTATGCTTCAGTGATAAAGCTGAAAATCTATTAAAGTTTGACAGATTGTAGTAGGTTGATGTGCTGGCGTCTATACATGTGCAAATGTGTGCGTAAACTCTGTCTAGAAATATACTATTTACAAAGATGATGATACTTTAAAAGATACAGAAGTAATCATTTCTATACTTCAATTTAGGTTCTTTGTAAGCTACAAGACTCAATATGGTCTTTAACGTAATGTAGTCTAAGTGGATTTTTGAGTAACCATTTTCACTTTGTAATGTATAACAGTTCGTAGAACGTATTTTTAGTTTTTGAACGGTCCACGTAGTTTTGTCTATGGGGCTATGGGGCTTTTTTGACGTATAATGTTTTTTTAGAGTCTTCTTCGACTCGGCACCGGCAACGTCTTCAGCAGTGCCTACGATTTCTTCATTGGTTGATTTGGCGTCAGTCTTAGTCGTGCAAGCGGTGCAAGCATCAGGTGAATTCAGGTGGACCTTCTAAGGTACCATCCTCACTTATACATTTACTTTGGAAAAAAAAGGAACCATTACAATTAAGTCAAGTCTGTCTGTCTGTCTGTCCGGGGTTTTACTCAGAAACAGCAGTAATTTGGCATGGTTATACATTATATTAATATTAATACATATTACATATTAATCACTTCTGCAAAGTTGTGAAATAAAGTTAAAGCGGAAATGTTTTTACTCGTCTATTCCATTGTGTGGGTGTCTTTGGATAGGTCTTACAAGAAAATTGCGGGTATTTATTTTATATTGAACATTTCTTCGATTCAGGGTTCCTTTAGCAAAATATTAAGCTTGAAAATGGTAATTTTTGTTAGATTCAAGTGTCTCCCCCACCTACTAGCTAAACCGTTGTTTTTGATAGGTAAGCGAAAAGTACTCGCGATAGTAGTGTCAGTAGAGTTAACGAGTTAAAAGGAAAACTATCACAGCTATTTAAGGTTGATAATTAATAAACGAGTAGCAGTCGACCAACTTAAAAAAATGCTTACTTTGACAAGTAAACATTTCGTAAAAGAATCATAGAAAATTACTTACCTACGTTTACATAATAAGTCATCATCTGCCTGAGCGACTGCCTGTCGGACCTCCACAACCCAGTTACTGGGTTATAATACTACTTGGTAAGACTGATTGTCGGACTTTTGGGCTTCTGACGACCCTTAACGACTGCCAAAAATCCACGAATGACAACCGAGACCAAGGCACGGTGGAGTTTTAATATGTAAAGATGGTCACTAATCCCCGGACTATCTGAGGCAAGCGTAGCTTAACCTGATCTATCGACCCGTGCGGCTCTTATTAATAAATAATTGTGTAATATTGAAAACTACATATTTACCTACTACTACTATAACTTTACGCCTTCCTTTACGGGGCAGGCATAGAGGATTGAGGGGTAAACAAGCTTGTGGGGTATTGTTGGACCCCATTTATGAAGGTTAAGATGTTACTAAGTGTTTTTGATAATAAGGTCAAGATTATTTGAGATATTTTTCGTTACAACTGCAGAACTAACTTTGTTTTTGAAAGTTTCTTCGAAAGTTACTATGAAATACAATCTTAGTTTTTCTGTCGATGAAATCAATACTGTGTATGCGTAAATATTCATCTTACTTAAGGAACCCTTCAGCTGTATCCGGTGAGACTGGAAGCCGACCCCACATAGTTGGGAAAAGGCTAGGTGGATTAATTAACCTACGGAACCCTTACTTACCGACACGTACTTTGCCGGTACTTTTAATTAACAGAAACGTTATGAACTCACCGCTGTGGAACTCGTCGAACTCACAGAATATAAATTGAAAAAAATAATCTAACCATGTTCAATTACAGCGGTTGAATTTTTTTTAAACTCGTGGTTAGAAAATTTGTACTGATGCTTGCATGACGCTGACCTCCTTGTGAGTTGCAGACGTCAAAAAAGTTGGAATTTATTTAGTCTCTGGCCGCCTTGCGGGCGTTATGTCAAAAAGATGTCAAATGGCTTCATTCAGGAAGCACTTTATTTACTATTGATCATTAATGAATTCGTACTTAACATTGTGTTCAGTGTGATAAACAGTATATTATTAATACTAAAATTGTTATTACATTACCTTTTTAATGTAAATATGACAGAATCAACGAAAAAGCGGAAGAGAAATTCAAATGAACAACCTAACCAAACTGTTGGACTTCGGGGTGTTATAGATGCGAACTGGCAAAAATTCTTATCAAGCAGCCTTATAATGGACAAGAAAACTGAAAAACCAGCACAGGAAAACAACAAAGCCCAATTTTCAGGCACGTTCCGGCGCGCCAGAAAGAAAAAAGCAAAAGACCACGAAAACGTTCAAAATATGAAAACTCTAAACTTGGCATCAAATGCGGATACCTTAGTCAATAACGTAGATTTAAAAACTAGTGAATCCAAAAACGTAAATGGTGTTGTGAAAAATAATAATAAAAATCGAATTACGAAGTTTTTAGCGATGGACTGTGAAATGGTGGGCGTGGGATATGATGGTAGCGACCACATGTTAGCTAGAGTGTCTATAGTCAACAAATTCGGTGATTGTATCTACGACAAATTCGTGAAAGCGCGGGAAGAGGTCAAAGACTATAGAACTGACATTAGTGGAGTGAGAAAAGAGGATTTACTCAACGGTGAAGATTTTACTGTGGTTCAGAAAGTTTTAAACCGAATCATTACCTGTGATGAAAAATGGATTCTTTACGATAATCGGAAGCGCTCAGCGCAATGGTTGGATCCTGGCCAGCCAGCCAAATCCTGCCCCAAGCGAAAATTAACCCCAAAAAAGTTACTTGTAAGCGTTTGGTGGACTAGTGCCGGTATTGTTCATTACAGTTTTCTCAAATCTGGCCAGACTATTACAGCTGATGTCTATTGTCAGCAATTACAAACCATGATGGAAAAGCTAGCGCTAAACAACCAAGGCTGGTCAATCGCTCCACGCCACTGCTACTTCACGACAACGCCAGACCACACACTGCGCAACAGACGGCTACCAAATTAGAAGAGCTTGAATTGGAATGTCTTAGACATCCTCCGTACTCCCCGGACCTTGCTCCAACAGATTACCATTTTTTTCGCAATTTGGATAACTTTTTGCAAGGGAAAAAATTCAACTCCGATGGGGCAGTCCAAATCGCCTTCAAAGATTTTATTGATTCCCGTCCGACTGGTTTTTTTAGTAAAGGGATCAATGAACTACCTATAAGATGGCAAAAGTGCATTGAAAACAATGGTTCATACTTTGATTAATTAAATATATTATATTAAAAAATATTCGACTTTTTGTTCCTTCCATACAAAACGCCAATTTCATATGTAAGGACCTAATATTAATGATTCTAATGACTATAATTCTGTAAATACATGTCTATTATAGTCGCAAATCATTCGTTTTTCGCAAATTTTCAGGTCAGTGTCAGGTTGTATCTTGACCAAAATATGATTCGCGACTATAACCGGTATGTATTTACAGAATTATAATAATTAGAATCATTAATACATCTTTCTAAGTTAGATTTCTACCGTTAAGAACAAATCTCGTATGGAAAAGTGTTAGTGGTAGAAATCTAACTTAAAGAGATATATTAATGATTCTAATGACTATAATTCTGTAAATACATGTCTATTATAGTCGCGAATCATATTTGGATCAAGATACAACCTGACACTGATCTGCAAATTGCAAAAAACGTAAGAAAAATTGAATTTCGCGGGCTACAACTACCCATTCACCTTAATAATATACTGTTTATCACACTGAACCACAGAACACTATTACCCTACGGCACTGAACACAATGTGTACGAATATCAAAAAGTACTCTGTGGTACGAATTATAGTAAATAATAGATTACAGTGCTTCCTGAATGAAACATTGAAGCCATTTGACCAATATTTGACATATTTTTGACAGCATTCAGAATTTTTAATTTGTTGACGTCTGCAACACACAAGGAGGTCGGCGGCATACCAAGCATTCGATCGGTTGTGTTACGGTTTTATAATTTTGAATCACAAGTTCAAAAAAAAAGCTCTACCGCTTTGATTGAACATGTGGATTTTTTTTTCAATTTTGATTCTGTGAGTTCGATGGGTTCATAACGTTTCTGTTATTTAAAAAACTAGCTGCTGCCCGTGACTTCGTCCGCGTTAAATCCTATTATAACTTCCTAACTTAATATGCGAAAGTAAGTTTGCGTGTTTGTTTGTTACCTTTTCACGCCCAAACCACTGAACCGATCGTCCTGAAATTTTGCATATACGTTGTCAGGTGTACAAAAACGGACATAGTGTATGTACCTTTCATCACGAAAAAAAGTGCTGTTCCTAAGGAAAACAACAATACACGTGGCGCCAGCTATTACCATAATAACGTGGCGCCATCTATTATCACAATAACGTTATTAGAAGATAGAAGCCCGAAAGTCCGACAACCAGTCTTACCAAGTGTATCGTATCATAACCCAGTAACTGGGTTGTGGAGGTCAGACAGGCAGTCGGCCAGTCGAGTCGCTCAGGCAGATGATGACTTATTATGTAAACGCTCTATTTAAGTAATTTTCCATGGTTCTTTTACGAAATGTTTACTTGTCAAAGTAAGCATGTTGGTCGACTGTTACTCGTTAACTTAAAAATCTTAAATAGCTGTGATAGATAGATAGATTATTAGATAGATTTTCCTATTAACTCGTTAACACTACTAGGTATCGCGAGTGTTTTTCGCTTATCCAAAAACAACGGTTTAGCTAGTAGGTGGGGGGAGACACTTGAATTTAACAAAAATGACCACTTTAAACCTTAATATTTTGTTAAAGGAACCCGGAATCGAAAAAATGTTCACTACCATATAAATACCCGCAATATTTTGGTAAGACCAATCCAAAGACACCCCACACAATAGAATAGACGAGTAAAAAATATTTCCGCTTTAACTTTATTTTACAACTTTGTATATCCATGCCAAATTACTGCTGTTTCTGAGTTAAGCCCCGGACAGACAGACGGACAGACTTGACTGTAATGGTTCCTTTTTTTTTCCACAGAACCCTGAAAAAACATTTTACGTCAAAAAAGCCCCATAGACAAAACTACGTGGACCGTTCAAAAACTAAAAATACAAAATAAAACTCGTGGCTAAAAACAATGACTCCGAGTGTAAAATATGCGAATGAAAAATTTTTTACTGTATTTAATGTTTTCTTTGATTACATAATATTTTATTCCATTTGAAACTACACGTATATAGAAAAATTTAAACTGTTAAAAGATTAATATTTTTTTTCTTATATACAGTTTCTGAACACACCAAAGGCTGGTAATCAGGTAATAAAAGAAAATGTTGTTTTCAGGTGCAATGTACACAATACATTGTTGCTTTACTTCTATACTGTCCGTACCTCTGTGGTCCGTACAAAGTTATACAAACACAGCAATGTACGCAACAAATTGCAGACCATCGTCATTGTAGCATAGTGGTAAAGCCACAATTGTAAATACAAATTTTGTATACAAAAATGTCTTCAAATGTCAAAACGAGCCGACGTGTATTACTGTAGAACCGTGGTGGGAGAATTTGTGAAAATGTTATCTTGTTCATAACGTAACCATGAGCCAGTGTTCGCTTTCTAATCGCGCCGGGCAGACATAGCACGATAAAAAAAATGTCTTACGATAATATTTTCGAAAACTTAAATTCCCATGGCCAAGGACATCTGCTAAAATACTGGCCGCAATTGAACGAAAAAGAGCGGGACCAACTATGCAGTGATTTAAAAAAAATCGACTTCGCCGAAGTGAATGAGTTGTTTAGGCGCGCAAACGATACTAGCAAAGTTATTTCAGAAAAAGTTGAAGATTTAAAACCAATTCCCGATTCCCATTATGAAGCTGTTCCTAATTTGAGCAACGAGAAAATTGCGGAGTACGAAAGTATCGGTTTAAAAGAAATTAGTGATGGGAAAGTCGGAGTTCTACTGCTAGCTGGTGGACAAGCAACCAGACTTGGATTCGGTCACCCTAAGGGTATGTACGATGTTGGATTACCATCGAAGAAGACGTTATTCCAAATCCAGGCTGAACGGATTGTGAGGGTACAAAAAATGGCTGCTGAAAAATATGGAAAACTAGGAAAAATTACCTGGTACATCATGACTTCAGCACACACAAAGGGTCCAACCGCTGACTACTTCAGAAGTCATTCCTACTTCGGTCTAAATGAGGAGGATATTGTTTACTTCGAACAGGGAACGCTGCCTTGTTTTGACTTTGAAGGAAAAATATTTCTGGATGAGAAATACCATGTTTCGTCAGCTCCAGATGGGAATGGAGGATTGTACCGAGCATTGAAAGCTCAGGGTATATTAACAGATATTGCTAAGCGTGGTGTGCAACACTTACACGCTCATTCCGTTGACAATATTCTTATTAAAGTTGCGGATCCTGTGTTCATTGGTTACTGTAAAAGCAAAAACGCCGATTGTGCTGCGAAAGTCGTTCAAAAATCAACCCCAAGTGAAGCAGTCGGTGTTGTGTGCCGTGTGAATGGACATTACAAGGTTGTGGAGTACTCAGAGTTAACAGATGAAGCCGCAGAAAGTCGTACGGCTGATGGTAGACTTACATTCTCCGCTGGAAACATCTGTAACCACTATTTCTCTTCAGAATTCCTGTCAAAAATCTGCAACTTCGAATCTAAGCTTAAGCTCCATGTTGCCAAAAAGAAGATACCGTATGTAGACCACGAAGGAATTCGTCAAAAGCCAACAGACCCAAATGGAATAAAAATGGAGAAGTTCATTTTTGATGTGTTTGAGTTTGCCGAGAACTTTATATGCTTAGAAGTTGCCAGAGATGTGGAATTTTCTGCGTTGAAGAATGGAGATGCTGCGAAGAAAGACTGCCCGTCGACTGCAAGGGAGGATCTGTTAAGGTTGCACAGGAAATATGTTAGAGAAGCTGGTGGAATCGTGGAAGACAACATTGATGTTGAGATCTCACCTCTTCTTTCATACGGAGGGGAGAATCTGCAAGACTTGGTTGCTGGAGAGGTGTTCACTATCAGCCCGTATCATCTTAAGAGTATGCAAGAATCCGCTGTGAATGGGAATGGAGTTAACGGAGCGAATGGAGCAAATGGAACTAATGGAACGAATGGTAATCATTAGGATTTGTACCTACTGTCTGAAAGTTGTTATAAATTTATAAAAGTTACAAAAATTTGCTGGTAAAAATTTTCTGGTCATTGAAAAGTGTACTGGTGACGATCTCATGCACTTAAATGAAAAAAAAAATATATGAAAATTTTATTTGTGTTGAAAAATTCAATGAATTTATTACCAATTTTTTTTTAAAATTCTCTATTGAAAGGACTAAGTGATGTGAAATTTAAGTCATTATTGATTAAGAAATGTAATTATTTTATAATTTGCTCGCAATTAAAGCAATAATTAGCTTATTATGCATTATTTCTAATTAGTTTATGCAACTTGTTTAGTGTTATTTCTACTTCATTCGTATTTGGAAATGAAAAAGCTTAGCTTTTATGCAGTCTCCCGACTCCTAAATCGGTGAATCGCGCATTTTCATGTAAAGCCGGATTTACATTACGAAACCAGATGCGCAAACTTAGTAATTCATTGATAGTTTCACGTGTAAATAGATAATTATTTACGCGTGAAACAATCAATGAATAACTAAGTTTGTGCAACTAGTTTCGTATGGCCTAAAACGTCAAAATGATGATGAGTTGACAAAAAAGTTTATAATATGCAGTTTTGAAGCCGACATATTGGCCATAATTTTGGTGTTATCAATTATCATTGTTCCGAATTTAAAAAGTTTAATACATCTATAGGTACCTACAAAAAAAATGCAGGGTCGCTCGATTTAGGAGACTGAGGGGAGTGTTTTAAAGATGGCAATAATTAATTTAATAATTTTTACGACGATACTATTTCGATATAACAAGGTGAATAAGGAAATAAAAAATAATAGGATAACTTTATTATAGATTTATTCGCGCGCTTATATGTGACGTGACGTTTTGCGGGAAAAAATATATTGATTTATTTTCATATATTTTGAAATCGGAACCAACTTATTCTGCACAGTATTTATTTACTTTTTAAACCATAGACAATTTTGTATCAGCGTACTTTTATGGCCGATTCCTATATTTTACGGAAGGTTATTGGTTATAATTAACTCCAATAATGAAGCAAAGACCTCAGCCTTGTATAGTAAATAGATTCTCCCATATGAAAGTAGCTATCACAGGTAAAATTAGCTTACGAATCTATGTACTTATATCTTCGTTTCGCAATTAAAAAATCTGCTATTGGTAAGCAAATCGATTCGTTTTTGTTTATAGGAACCGAGATAATTCTCGGTGTCTCTCGGATTACTAATGTCGATGCTTACTGATTGAATTTCGCGCCAAAATTTCACTTTTTTCTCAAGGTCGAGAGAATCTTGTTTTGGACTTTGTGAACCTGTTTCGTCGCTGACCCCCTTTCGATCAGGCGCGAAGATATTACGTTCTCTCATAATCATGCCGAAATCAGTTTTGATTATAAAAACAACATTTGTGATATAATACATATTTATATTATTACTTATCTCTAAAGATAAAATAGCTTGATTAAATTAGATTTTTTTCATAGGCAAGATTATTGTTTCTTTAATAAAACATTATTATGCTTTAGATTAATTACTTTACCAAGAAAACTACACAAATGTCTTTGCATAAGGTGTGTCGACAATGTGTAACACTAACACATGTTATTAAACATAGTTATTATGGTTCTATACAGGAAGATTTTATTATCACCATCCAAATTTTTACAGGATGTGTTATCCATGAACATGAACAACTTTCACTATGAGACCAACTCTGAAATCACGAGAAAAAAATCTGCTATTTAATACAAAAGTTCAATACCTACTTGACTAGATAATGTATGAAACAGCTGATTTTTTTTTTCGTGATTTCAGAGTTAGTCCTATAGTGAAAGTTGTTCATATTCATGGGTAGAACACCCTGTAAAAATTTGGATGGTGATAAAAAAATCTTCCTGTAGAGAGGTTAGCAATGTTTCTTAAAAGTTTATGCGTTATATAACATTATCTGGACTCACCCTTAGATAAAAATGTAACCATTAAGGGAATGTGCCAAGGTAGCACACAAAATTCAAATTTTCTTACATTTTTTTGCAATTTGCATGTCAGTATCAGGTATCAGGTTGTATCTTGATCTACATGCAACCTAACACTAACCTGCAAATTGCAAATATCGTAAGGAAATTTGATTTTCGCGGGGTACCTACCTTAGCGCATCCCTCCCCTAATTTTCTTGGTGGAGTTATTAAATAAATAAATTGTAAATATTTCGTTTTAGCCTTTAATCAAGTTAAGTATCTTCTTTAGTTTCTTTTTTCCGCAACTAGGAGGACGCACAAATAATAGTTTTGAAATGGCATCTAAATTGTTAGGTACAGACGGCAGCACATCAACCTACCCGAAACTGTCAGATTTTCCCAATCAACTTTGAATCTTATACTTTAGCGATAAAGTTGAAAATCTATGACAGATTGTAGTAGGTTGATGTGCTGGCGTCTGTACACACGGCGTCATATCAAGGTATACATTCCCAGTTTAGTCTGACCGCGCATTGTATGGTGTTTTCGTACAATAAAAAGTCAGTTTAAGGGGCTTATAGGACCTAAACTCAAAAAATGCAAGTTTTAGAAACAATAAAAGTATAATATGATCGACTACGGTAAATAAACTCAAAAAAATATACAGGGTGAAATTGAAAACATGCGACAAATCGAAATGGGAGATTGTACTCGTCATTATGAACAGCTTTTACTATAGGACCAAACCTGAAATAGCGAAAAAAAATCAGCTGTTCCCTACATTTATGTTCGCATAACTCGCCAAAATGCAGGGAACAGCTGATTTTTTTTTCGCGTGTTCAGGTTTGGTTCCATAGTAAAAGTTGTTCATAATGATTAGTATAAGTAATCTCCCATTTCGATTTGTCGCATGTTTTCAATTTCAACCTGTATGATATTCTTCAGGATATATGCTAGGTAGATAGTGTGTTGAAAACACAATACAACTTATTTGGCACGATAGAAAAAAATCATGAAGATACCTCTGAAAACTTTCTTTTTACAATAAAAACCATACTATTATACCTACATGCAATCATTATGATTTTTTGTCAGATTATTCTACAAGCAACATACTAAAACTCTAGTGTTTTAATTTTTTAGTCCAAACAATAGATTTTTCGTAAATAGATAAAATAATTGCTTTATATTTTGCAATAAATTTCCGGCGTTCTGTCATCGCGCTTCTCGCCCTGGCTGGAGGCCTTAATTTTGGGGCATCCACAGGTAAGCCCGGTTAAGCAGACGACAACCTCATAGGTTGAACTGCGAGATGCCATTGTTTAAAAAAAAAAAAAACATCGCGCTTCTCTTTCTTTTCTATGCAGTCCGACAAAGACCGCGCTTTAGGTCACGTAGTCTTCTTAAACTGGAAATGTTTAACTTGATATGTTGTCGTGCTTACATACAGCGCTATCGAATAAGGAAATATTGCCGATTAATTATTTTTTATCGCGCAAAGGATCTATCCACTCTGTAGTTAATTAAAAGATAATTTTAGTACTTATAGCACAGAATACTTAAAGTACTACGTACAGAAAGGCCACTCCCTTCCCCGCACTAACATCAGTTACCGCACCTCACCCCGCACTTCGAGGTTACCGTCGCAGTTCTTTAACAAAGAGCGCTCGCAAACACAAGTACCTCACGCACACATTTATACGTATACAAACGTCATTTTTTAATGTAGTAGTAGTAGGTAATTATTTTGCGAGCGTTGTATGGAGTGTCCGGGGTGTGCTTATAGCTAAATTACTGCCAATTCGACAAAAAATAAAAATGTTTCTATTGATTTTACTGCCAATATTAAGTCGTCGTACCGATTGGCGATTTTAACACGGTGGATCAGTGTTGAGTCGATCATTGAGAATACAACAGAGTGTACAGAGGCCAGCACGTTAAGCTACCCCAATCTGTAAAACTATCTAGCAAACTGCGCGCCGCGTCGGTGTGAACTGACCCTTAAGCGTCACTTAACTTTAATCATCGTTTAAATCAAATCCCTAGAAGTCGAAAATCCAGTACGCATTAAAAACCATCGCGTAAAAATCTTCAGTGCACCTGGGCTTATTAATTTTACTTTGTACATAATTATTATAATTCTACTATAAAGAAATCATCACAATAATATATTATGTTTTAACCTATAGTTGTACAGACGCCAGCACATAAAGCTACTACAATCTGTCAAATTTCTTTAATAGATTTTCAACTTTATCGCTAAATTATAAGGTTTGAAGTTGATTGTGAAACTTGACAGTATCGGGTAGCTTGATGTGCTGGCGTCTGTACATAACTATTATAAAGAAATAATCACAATAATATATATTATGTTTTAAAATGAAATTACCTATAATTTTACTTACTTGGTAAGTTCATGGCAGCATTTTCAAAATTATAGGGAACAATTTAGATATAATTGTTTTAAAATTAAACCCTTGCTGATAAAGCCTAAATAATGTAAAAATTATAGCCAATGTATGAAATATAATGTAAATTTTACCGGGTCAAAATAAATTAACTAGCCAAATTCCGCAGTCGTGATGGGTATAATAAATTCAATTGTTGGTATTTTCCTTTGGGTCAACGACCTTAGGTAGTGCAGTTACTTGACATAACAATTTAAACAAATAGTTTTTTTTTTTGTGTGACACACACACAGGCGCCAAAATAAAAAAAAACCGAGTGTGCTTATGACCACACGACTGAAGTGAAACTTCAAACGTATTTGGCTATGAGAGGAAGAGAGAAAGAAAATGCGCGCGCGCACTGCTTTCTCTTGCTTATATCCCCCACTCAATCCAGTTCGCCTCGCCCGATCACACTTTTCGTAACGCTTACGTCACGCGTTCGCCAGCTTACTCCCCAAGTCAAGCGTGCGTAAAGAAGTTTCACTTCAAAAGCAAATCATATTTCAGGTAACTACAAAACCAGCGGTCGAATACTCAAAAAAAAACTTGAAATTATTTAATTTGTTTGTTTTTTCATATTAAGATGTCGATCCCCATCACGTTTCGGAGTTTTGCTGGCTAATTTCATTTGACCCTGTATAATATTAGCGTAGTCTGAGCCTAGGGGATGGCCTAGCATTAAAATCATCATCATCATCATCATTTCAGCCGAAAGACGTCCACTGCTGGACATAGGCCTCCCCCAAGCACCTCCACTTCGACCGGTTTTGTGCTTCTCGCATCCAACGAGTTCCTGCGGCCTTCACAAGGTCGTCGGTCCACCTTGTGGGAGGCCTTCCAACGCTACGCCTTCCGGTACGCGGTCGCCACTCCAGAACCTTTCGGCCCCATCGGCCATCTGTTCTGCGAGCAATGTGCCCTGCCCACTGCCACTTAAGTTTGGCAATTCTTCGGGCTATGTCGGTTACCTTGGTTCTCCTGCGGATCTCTTCATTTCTGATTCGATCCCGCAGGGAAACTCCAAGCATAGCCCTCTCCATTGCCCTTTGGGTGACTTTCAGCCTTCTAATAAGGCCCATTGTGAGCGACCACAGCATTAAAATAGCAATAGATATCTATTTACATTTTAAATTTTACAAAAAGTATGTAATTTTTTGATATTGCCTTCCCATCATCTGCCTAGCCTTTTCCCAACTATGTTGGGGCCGGATGCAGCTGAATACCAGTATTTCACATGGAGCGACTGCATTTCATATTACCTTCTATTATTTTCAATTATTCTACCTACATATTAATATTTAAAATGGCTTATGTTTAACTTATCACCAGATAAAGTAATATAACATCAAAAAAACACTTTACTGCCAAAAATATGTTCGATATATTTTTTTTGGTGATCATTATATTTAACCCCATTTAAAATTATACTTTTCCTCTTTTTTGTTAAGAGCCTATACTACCTCAAATGGCTTAGCGTGATCCTCCGTTATTTCGCAAATACTGCACCATTAATTTTGAAATAAATATATGGTAAAGTTGAGGATTAATGCTAAGTCCTATGTTAGACGAAAACACGATTCCATAAAATTTTCTCGATAGAAAAAAAATCCAAAGTTACCTCTAACCCGAACAATAAACCGCTGGTATTCAAAAAATACTTCAAATTAGATCATGAAACTTTGCATACTAACTGAACTAACTTTAAATCAGGTCTAATGTTATTTATTTTTTTATAATTACCGTTATTTTCACTGTAAAAAGCAAATACCTAAACTATTGGCGCTTCCTGCCGCCCAGCACCGCGCTCTGTCTCGCTCTCACTCAGTCCGCGAGCAGTATCGTATGAGCGAGGTAAAGAGTGAATTTTAGCTGAGGTAGTATAGGCTCTTAAGGGCTGATTTTTCCAACGCCAGATAACTTTATCTGAGGAATAATTTTGAAGTTTTGACAGTTCTTCTATACAAAATCAGTCCAACGTTAGTTAGATTCCACGAATAAGAATTATCTGTGGATTGAACAATCAACCCTAAATGGTTTTATGTATTTTTCTGTTAACACTATGTATATTGAGTTTATTTTGTAAAAAGTCTCATAATTAGCATTCCTATTTTTATGTTAATTTTAAAAGGAAATATTTAGGAGCGAAGGTACCTTAAGCTAAGAATGTTATTGAAATTGTTTCGACTAAATAGCTGGTACAGACGCCAGCACACCAAGTTACCCGAAACTGTCAAATTTTCCTAATCAATTTTGAACCTTATGCTTTAGCGATAAAGTTGAAAACGTATTAAATACTCTAATCCTCTGCTTCATAGGTTTGAAAAAATCGAGACGTAAATAAGGCAATCAACGTGAAATAAATTGGTATAAGATTCCTGCTCTTATTTCAATTTATTTGGGGTTGGCATAACCGGCATAATTTTTCATCATTCTCCTGTGAATTATGAAAAATCCCGGCTGAATCATGTTCGGGCCGCCTCGGCATAATTCGAGCTGAGGGGCTTTCTCCCGAACATAATATCGATCTACATATTCGATTTTTCCCCCTTGGCTGTGCCTAAAATTCCGACCTGAATCCACATCCTGGTATCATAGAAGAATTCAAGAAAGGATGCAGCTTTTTCAAACAAGTTACAAGTCAATTTAATTAAAAAAAAAAATTTTTTTCATCTGGTCGGAACAATTTAAGTTTGAGTCGTAAAGCTCTTGTATTATAATGTGTACTTAAAATCTTAGTCATAATAAAATAAATGAGATTTTATATATTATTATATCGTTCCTTTTAATATGATAAAATTATTAAAGTACCTTTTTTAAAACAATGTTTTCGTTTTATTTCGTCGAACTTGTCTTTGACCGCCATACGACGACCAGCCCATGTCGAATAATAACCATTTTTCATCATTCATCATTGTCTTTTTCCTTTTATTAATACTTCTCTATTAGTCGTCATCTCGGCAGTCACCCAGTCACCCCCTTTCTAACCATATCATCTTTCACACAGTCCATCCATCGTTTCTTTGGTCTTCCTCTATTCTGATAGCCATCCACATTCATACTCAACATTTTCCTCATTCCTCCGCATCACATAATTAGCAAAAATTATAGAATTAAATATATCTCGAAGTGTAAAAAGACAAAAAAAAAAAACGAAAAAATAAATAAAATGCAAAGCCCTTGCATTTTTTAAACACGGGGCCTTAGAGTCCCTAAAAAAAAAACTTCAGACCACAAAACAATATTCAAGATTCAAAATTAGGATTACAAACTTACTTATTAAGTTTGCAATTTCAGAATGTTGCAAGACATTTTCGCAACTCTCGGCTGTGGTTTGAGCCGAGTTGAGAAACTTGTTTAGCGAGTTTTGTAATAAAATACATTACGATTACCTACGACCCAAATGTCAATATGCAAGAGTTCAAAATCTAACCTTTTGAACTTCAATAGACAATAGATGTCTATCAGAAGGCTAAATTCTAAAGTTGAAATCAATGGAGCAACTAGATTGGCGGGAAATAAATCTTTTGTTATTCTCTATTTGGTAGCCCGCGAAATTGAAGTGTTCTTACGTTTTTTTGCAATTTTTAAGTCAGGCTTTCTCAAACTAGGTAATCATAATTATGTCCGTAGGTGATATGTTATCTCCATAATATGGAGTAGGAATCTCCCGTAACTTCAGCTGTAACTATGGATTTCAGCGGCGTACCTAATTGCGTGACACACTATCATTACATCATTAGCAATGGGTTTCATTTTGATTTTTTGTGGCAGGCGTATTTTCAAAAATCTTTAAATGCAGTTTTCTTTCTTTTTAACCGACTTCAAAAAAGGAGGTTCTGTATTCGACTCGTATGTATGTTTGTATGTCCGCGATTTTCTCAAAAACTAACGAATCGATTTTGATAATTCTTTCATTAATGTGATATACATACATTCAGGAAGGTTTTAGTATATAATATATTAGGTAATTATTCTTATGTACGAAGTTATATGCATAAATGTACTGCATCTCCGGCATTTCTATGCGAATTTTGATAATTCTTGCAGTCAATTCAATTCTTCAATGCACTAGTGTTAATTGCATATGTGTGGTGTAGGTACAACTAAAAAGTGGAAAGTAAAAACTACACACATCAAAAGTGTCTAGGGATCAACATATATTTTTGCAATAACTTTTCTCCTGATTGATATTAATTAAAATTTTCTTTAAGGATTCATCAAATAAAGTGTTTTCGTTTGTCACAGTAACGATAAACCAAGTCACCTTTGCATTAATAAAGAAATTTGCCATTTTCCTAATAAAGGGATTTTTGACATTTGAACCACTAACACAAAAGTTCGAAAAAAAGACTGAAATAACAGTTTTCTTTAAAATTTTATTGGGTAACTTAAACAATTAATAATCCGTGTTTCTACCGCGAACACTAACAACACAAGAACATCGGTTTGGCATACTCAAAATGAGTTCATCCAAATCACGCTGTGGAATGGCCGCCCATGTTCGTTGCAACAACAAAAAAAGGTCTTCTTGCGACTGGATACCCTCCATATTCGGCAGAGCTCTTCTCTGTAGCATATCCCATGCATGCTCAATCGGGTTCAAGTCTGGCGACTGAGCAGGCCAGGGCAGGACATTGATGTTAGCTGCGGCGAGAGTCTGTCTTACAACTTTTGCGGTGTGCGGTCGTGCATTATCATGCATTAACTGAAATAAGGGACCGATTTGCACTTGTAGAGGAACGATGACGTCTGATACAATCGTCTCAGCATAAATTTGAGCGTTGAGGTTGCCTCTGATCCAAATCAACTCAGTTCTTCCGCCGATCCGAATACCCGCCCATACCATGATGGTTCCACCACTATAAGGATGGACTTCCTGGCAGGATTTTAATCGCTGTTGGCGTCCAGGGGTTCTCCAGTGTCGTATACGTCTTGTATCCGGTCTCATACCAAAACGAGACTCATCAGAAAAGCACACGAAACGCCATTGTTCTTCTGCCCAATTTCTGTGTTCAAGACCACATTGATATCGAATCCTACGATTGTGCATTGCTATAGGTGGTACCCGTAGCGGTCTTCGGGAATGAAGGTTCAATTCATGCAAGCGGTTTCTGACTGTTTGGTCGCTAATTAAGTTCCCTGAAGAGTGATGAAGCCTCACGGCTAACATCATGGCGGTTATTGTTGGAGCTCTTCGAGTTAAGATTTGAATATATCGGTCTTGTCTCCTTGTGGTGCAGCGATACCGTCCTCCATGGCGCTCAGCCACGGTACCAGTGCTTCGGTAACGTGTCCAAAGTCGACTGATAACACTCTGACTTGTATTCAGAGCTAAAGCCACAGTACGTTGCCGGGAACCAGCTTCTATCATTCCCACGGCTCTGAGCATTTCTTCCCTGCTTAAATGACGTCGCCGCTCCATAATAACGTTGGTTTTAATCAGTAGTAGGGAAACAGTAGCACTAATAATGTCTTCAATGCGTTGTATGTTTTTATAGGGAAAATATTGACAGCTGATTTTCATCTTTTACTCGAATTTGATTCACAGTTCCTGATTCAAATTATGAAATGCACCAAAAAGGATCCATATAAATTTATAAAATCATAAATTTATTACAAAGCCACATCTCAATCTCAAGAAATCCGCATAAAAATGCTTGATCCCTAGACACTTTTGATGTGTGTAGGTATTTACAAAAAAAAAAAAATCGACTTCAAAAAAAGACACTACAAAGTGATAAATAACTTTAATTTCGGAAGTCGCTGTCAAAAACGAAAATGCGGAACCGACGACACCGACTTCCGAAATTAAAGTTATTTATCTAACAACTAGTAGATCTTATGTGGACAACATTGTGAAGTAGTGTATGTGTTATTGTTATTATCTCTATTATTGAGTTCTTACCATGTTTACTTATTAATTCACTACTGTTTGGTGTCCCTAAATAAATAAATAAACCGTTATGCTGTCATACTCTTAGTTTTCAAAGGTCAATTCACTTACTTGAAACAATTGTGTAAATACCTATTTAAGTATGTGCAATTTGAATTGTTACTTACCTACGTTAAAACGCGTGTCTACCTAAGTACCTAATATAAGCCGCACGGGTCGATCGTTCAGGTTAAGCTACGTTCACCGGGGTTGGTCCGTTGATGGGTGACCATCTTATCTTTACATACCAAAACCCTCCGTGCTTCGGATAAAGCACGCTAAGCTGTTGGTCCTGGCTGTCATTCGTAGATCTTTGACAGTCGTTACGGGTCGTCAGAAGCCCGAAAGTCTGACAACCAGTCTTACCAATGGGTATTGTATTAGGTACCCAGTAACTGGGTTGTGGAGGTCAGATAGGCAGTCGGTCCATGTAAATTTCTAATACTCAGCTGCATCCGGTTAGACTGGAAGCCGACCCCAACATATAGTTGGGAAAAAACTCGAATCGAGCTCCTAGGCATGGAGTTGCCATCTAGTCTCAACTTCGGCGCCACCATCGAGTACAAAGCCCAAACTGCGGCCAAGAAGCTGGGCATCCTAAATAGGGTGAAGCAATACTTTACGCCAGCATAGCTATTCACAACCTTACGACAGGCTATCGTATCGAAAACGACACTATTTCGATAACCTGATTTGACTTGCCCCCGACAGCAAATATCTGTTAGAAGAATAGCGGGCGTCTATTTGATTTAAACTGACAAAATTGTCGGGTTTTGGACTTATGAACAGCGTTGAGAAGACTCCTACGATAACATTGATTGATGTTCGATATTACGGAAGCGTATCGAGTGTTTGTGAATAGCTATACTGGACAGCTTTTAACCCTTCAAAGCGCAAGTCCGATCCTGCATGAAGTATTGCAGTCACCTTTGAGATGGCTCAGCGAAATACCTGCAACTTGCCGCGCTTGACTCGGCGGAACGCAGAGCTAAGGGCCTTATCATACTAGCGGATTGTGAGCGTCCTCAAAACGAAGCGGGCGCGCAACGAACAAGCGTCGCATGCGCAGCGAATTCGTTGCGGACGCGCAACGAGATCGCCGCGAATGTTACTGTGTGTGTGTGTGTGGACGCCATTGTTACTGAGTGTGTTGTACGTCGTTGACTTGCTTCAAACACACGACGAAAACGTTGCGAATTCGCCACGCGTCCGCGACGTCTTCGCTGTGCAGCCGCGGCATGTACGCGACGCATTCGCTGCGCGCCCGCCCCGCCCCGCAGTCACTCGCAAACCGCTAGTGTAATAAGGCCCTAAGAGGCTCATTGGCGACTTAAAACTGGTGGATGCCAAGCTTCACAGCTTGGCTCATCGCCGCAAGGTTGCCTGCCTGTCGGTCTTCTACAGATTGTACTTCGGTGAGTGTGCCCAAGAACTCCACGACCTCATTCCAACGGCCCCCTTCTACCTTCGGACATCCAGACGCACTGCAAGTTACCATCCCTACCTGGTTGCTATTCCACCAATTCACACTAAGCATTTGCAAATGTCCTTTATAATGCGCACAGCAAAAGAGTGGAACTCTCTACCTGCGTCTGTGTTTCCGAGCGCATACAACCCGAATCTCTTCAAAGAGAGAGTGAACAGGCTTCTTCTGGGTAAGCTCACTCCATCGTCGACTTTGTCTCTGTCATCTCTGACCTAGACTAGAGTCAAGAGCAAATCCATTTGAAAAAAAAAGCTAGGTACATGATGATGACGTACTAGGAGAGCAGTGGTGGTCGTGGGTTCGAACCCAGGCAGCCGCATTACTTTGAGTAAATAATTTCATCACCACTGCTCAAAAGGGTGAAGGAATACATCGTGCGTAGACCGTAGACATGTGTAACATCTTCCAACCCGCACTGGGCCCGCGTGGTGGATTACGGCCTACCCCCTTTCATCGAGAGGAGGCCCGTGTCCCAGCAGTGGGTACAACGGCAGGAGAATGACGATGACACTTGTTGGATTGCTCATTTTCCGTACATTTTGTGATTCTAAAGTAGTGTCGACGGAACCCCGTTCTTAATTAAATCTGTCCCCTTTGTCATCAACTTAGATTTATCCGCAAATAGAAATTTGACCATTTAGAAATTTGAATAGTCCTGACAAAAAGCTGGACATTTCAATAAAAGTCCGGACATTTTAGTCACAAAATCCAAACATTTATCCACTTAGTGGTAAAAAGTGCGCTAAAAAATATAAAAATTAATGAAACTAGCGTTAAGTTTGATTATTTTACGTAAAACTATTTTTATTTCGAAGAAAATTTTTATGTTTGAACTAGTTCATTGTTTGCTTTTATTACTCGTATTCCATCTAAGACAAGAAATCTGGACAAATTAAAGAGCCCGACAAAGTCCGTACAAAAGTCTAGAAGTCCGGTCAAATCCGGACGGATGGTAACGCTAGCTGCAAAGAACATTCTTATTTAGTGATTGGGCGACTCCGGGTATTCGTAAAAGCAGGGAAAACCTTTTTGAACTTTATGGCCTAAAGCAACATATGAATAACACAAGCTTTCATCAGTATGTTGCAACATATTCTAAGACTTTTAAAAGTGTATGCAAAACAGCTAAAGCTCTTTATATTAGCAATAAAATAAAATCAGCCGATGATAAAATAAAAACTACCTGGCAAATAATAAATAATGAAACAGGTAGGAAAAAACAGCGTAATACTGAATTTAATTTAGAAACTGCACATGGCCCCATAAACTCAGATGTAGAAATTGCTCAGGAATTTGAAAACTTTTTTGCTAATATTCCCATTAAAACTACTGAAGCTTTAAATTCCTCACCCTCGCGTTCTGCTGATTTACTTAGAAAGAATGTTAAGGCATGCCCCTCGGAGTTTAGTTTTCAACATACAAATCCCCAGGCTGTTATAAAAGCTTTTAAAGATCTTAAATTTAAATCAACAGAAGATCTCTGGGGAATGTCTGTAAAAGTTTGTAGATCTATCATTGAAACGATTGCGCCCTATTTAGCTTTCATATTTAACATCAGTATAGACCAAGGAGTCTTTCCGGATCTCATGAAACACAGTAAAGTAGTTCCTTTATTCAAAGCCGGTGATAGTAAAGAACCCAACAATTATAGGCCTGTGTCGATTCTGCCAGTTCTCAGTAAGGTGTTTGAAAAGTTGATGCTCAATCAAATGTTACGCCACTTTAATAAAAATTCCATCTTTCATGAACAACAGTACGGTTTCACTAAAGGGCGTTGTACCACTGACGCCGGTGTTACCCTAATAAAGAACATTTTTAACGCCTGGGAAGAAGCACAAGATGCCATTGGAATCTTTTGCGACCTCTCAAAGGCGTTCGATTGCGTCAACCATGAGACACTTCTGCTGAAACTTGAGCACTATGGGATTAGGAAATTAGCTCTTGATTTACTAAAGTCGTATCTAAAAGATAGAAAGCTTAAAGTTCAAGTAAACGGCGTAAACTCATTGGGGTCTGAAATGGCAATGGGCGTTCCTCAAGGTTCGATATTGGGTCCATTCCTCTTTTTAGTTTACATAAATGATTTACCACAATTACTTCAAAATCAACCGAAGATGGTGTTATTTGCAGATGACACATCATTGATCTTTAAGATAGACAGACGGGCACAAAATCTTGACGACGTGAATAACTCTATTCTTCAGGTCCAAGACTGGTTTACGGTAAATAATTTGGTACTAAATGAAAAGAAAACCAAATGCATTAGATTTAAATTACCTAATGTTAGAAGTAGCGAATGTGACATCATACTGAATGGAGAAAAACTAGAATTTGTTGATCAAACGGTTTTTCTGGGAATCACGCTAGACGAGAAATTGCAATGGGGACCTCACATAACATCTCTTGCGGGGCGGCTCAGCTCGGCCGCTTATGCTGTTAGGAAGATAAGACAGTTAACAGATGTAGAAACCGCGCGTTTAGTGTATTTTAGCTACTTTCACAGCATTATGTCGTACGGCATTTTACTATGGGGTCGAGCTGCTGACATTGAATCCATCTTTATTTTGCAAAAGAGAGCTGTCAGAGCCATTTATAATCTACGTCGCCGCGAATCTCTCAGGGAACTATTTAAAAGGATTAATATTATGACGGTACCTTGCCAATTCATTTATGAAAACATTATGTATGTAAGAAAAAATCTACATCTTTTTAATAAAATAAGCGATAGACATAACTTTAATACAAGAAATAAAGATAAAATACATCAACCATTTTTCAGATTAGCCAAAGTACATACATCTTTTATGGGGTACTGTGTCAAATGTTACAATAAAATACCTTGTGATATATTGGAATTAAATGAAAGAAAATTTAAAACTCACATTAAACGTACACTTTGTAAACAAGCATACTATAAATTAGAAGATTATATCCAAGATAAGAACGCTTGGAAACATGCTGGTCCTGCTCCATAGGACAATCTAGAGTCTAGACAAAATCAAACTGGTTGCTAATTTAATTGTTATTTTTTTTTAATTCGTTTTGTCATTCATTACTCACACCCTGACTTATTACTTGTATTTTTTTTTTAATTAAAATTGTTTTGCTTGTACCATGTTTGTAAATATGTGAGCACCATGTGTCTATCAGATAATTAATTTATATGTCATGGTTTCGTTTTTAATTCTTTTACCTGTGGTATAGTAATTTTATTTTAGGTGCATCGTCCTCACATGTTATTATTTAATTAATGTACCCATGCAAAATATTGTACCTAAAACATTTTAAAAGAGTAACGGTGGAGTTTCTTGCCCATTCTTCTCCATACGAAAACTACCTTTTGGAATGGGCGACTAGAATCAATTCTATTTTAAGATATTTTTTGACGTTCAAAAGTGCCTTTTATGTGCCTATTTGAAATAAATGCTTTGACTTTGACTTTGACTTTGACTTTGACTTGAACCGGCTGCAATAAAAAAAACATGTGACAAATAAATGACCACTATAGCTAATAAATATTTTCAATAACAGTTCAAACAAGTTTCTCCTAAGCGACAACGCGGCGCTTTAAAAGTGTACGACCTTGTTCCTTTCACTTTCCGCTACCTATACCTACCACAGCTATGACTTAGCTAAGTTTAAGTAATGTTACCTAATATGTGCCAAGAGTTTACAGTTCAGCGGGTTGAATATAAGTTCTAAGCTACTTGACACTAGACAGCCAAGAAAAGCCCCAAGTTTTGTTACATATGCCAATTTTGACACATAATGTCAATTCGCCATGTTTTAGCCGTTTCATACAACAAAAAAAAACAACCGAATTAAAAAAAAAACACTACAGTGATAAATAACTTTAATTTCGGAAGTCGGTGTCGTTGGTTCCGCATTTTCGTGTCTGGACACCGACTTCCGAAATTAAAGTTATTTATCACTTTGTAGTGTTTTTTTGAAGTCGGTTGTTTTTTTTTATTATAAAAAAGTTTTTATTTACTACTTTTTAGTTGTAACCTACCCTACACAAATTTAATTAACACTTGCGCATTGAAGAATTGACGACACCGACTAGAAGAATCATCAAAATTCGCATAGAAATGCCGGACATGCAGTACATTCATGCATATAACTTTGTATATAAGAATAATTACATAATTATACTAAAACCTTCCTGAAAGTATGTAGATCACATTTGTGAAAGAATTATCAAAATCAGTTCATTAGTTTTTGAGAAAATCGCGGACATACATACATACATACGGGTTGAATACAGAACCTCCTTTTTTGAAGTCGTTTAATTTTTTTTTTTATATGCATGTGGTAAAAAACTGCTATTTTGAAATTACTTGAACCATAGATATATGAAAGAGCTGTTTACATTTCTATGACTTGAACAGTCATTTAATTTGACCTCGGTTACTGGTGAAATGTGGGGGTGTAGGTAGTACAGGCAACCATAGACATTAGTGGTACCAATTTGACACTGACAGCGCCTTTATGTCGTAGCAGTAAGAGCGATTTTCATAGTGCAAATGTTACCATTGCGGGATGAGCTGGACTCACGCTGGACTCCTTTAGTCCTTGGCAGCTCTGAACAAAGAAAGGTTTAAAGGCTATCAAAAATAAATAAAAAAAGTACTACCATTGATGAGATGTTGTCTATGCCCTACCCCTCTCCAGCCTACACTTTTGTGGGAAAACACACGCGATGTTATGTCAGACATTTTCTCTTCAAAAATTAACGCGTAGTTCTACTCCAACGTGTAGCTGCAACAAGTTACTGCATAACCTAAGGTTCAGTGCCCTAAGCGAGCCGGTGAAGGTTGGATGGAATTCTAAACACGTAGGTATCACAAGTATGGCCGTATGTTACAAACAGATGTGGCCAATGTTGGAATACTTTGGTGTCCATTGATATGGGTAGTACGCGTACGTATTGGTATAGTACGCGTTGATAGCAAACTAGCTGTTGTCTGCGACTTCGTCTGCAATCAAATATACAGGGTGTTACAGAAATGGTATATCAATACAAACGGGTTGAAGAGTGTATCTGGTCTAGAATCTCTGTACAAAATTTCAGCTCAAAAGCAGTAACTTTGAAAATGCTTAATATTTTTTTATTTCGATAGTTTATTAAATTGAAATCATAACAAACGTGTCACCGCACTACGAGGGTCATTATCCATTATCTGTAGTGTGTCTGTGCGCCTAGTACACGCACATCACTCCGCCGCGCGCCAGTGCAGCACCGTGACGTCGAAATTAAAAAATATTAAGCATTTTCAAAGTTAATGCGTTTGAGCTGAAATTTTGTACAGAGATTCTAGACCAGATACACTCTTCAACCCGTTTGTATTGATATACCCTTTCCGTAACACCCTGTATATTTAATTTGAATTGTTTGTAAAAATTTTGGAAAAACTGACGGATAGATAATTATGATGAATACATATTTCTTTTAATCGTTACCCTTCCTAAGGGCCCCCAAGCAAATTTCTATACGGGGCCCCGCCAAGACACGCTACGCCACTGTTACCTAGCGAAACCTCGCTGACGTGATGAGTATCGATATCTAAACGCGATAAAACAAAAGAAAACACATCTTCTCAACTTATGCTGTAAGTAACAATACAACAAGCGGTCGTTGAACACGAAAAAAGAACTTTTTTCTTTTTTGCTTGTCGTGTACGTCTGCAGTTTCGTTAACTAATTTAATTTGACTCTGTATAGCCTATGTCCTTCTCCAGGTCATGGCCTACCCATGTGACAAATTTCAACCAAATCCGTTCAGCCGTTTTAGCATGAGAGCGTTTCAAACAAATCAAAAATCAATTGCTCTAGCTCTCTTTATATTATTATTAGTTTACATTTAATAAGGCACATCGAGTTCTCGAAAAAGTTCAGCTTTGTAGAGCTTCATTCCTGTAACTGTTACCTGGATAATTTCTTTCTGAAGTACCTCTCTTTATTAAGGTTTTAAACCGTTTGCAAAAGCAGGTGATAGATGTGTGCAATGTTTACTTGGGACCACAAAACCAACCAGGCATTTACTCTATAATCCATACTTCCATACTAATATAATTAATATTATAAATTCGAAAGTAATTCTGTCTGTCTGTCAGTATGTTACCTTTTCACGCCTAAACCACTGAACCGATTTATATGTTTGGTATAGATATAGTTTGAGTCCCGGGAAGGGACATAGGATAGTTTTTATCCCGATATTCCCACGGGATCGAAACTTATGCGGGTGAAACCGCGGGGCGCAGCTAGTAGAAAATAATAAAAGGCAACAGAATATTTTCGTAAAATCGTGCCGTCTCGATAGATCGTGAACAGAATTTTAAAAGTTCACAATCAAATGTCAAATGCCGCAGCGCGACACTCTAATGTCATGGCCACTGCAGTCTAACGCGCAATAAAAGACACAGGAACGTCTTCACAATGTGCGGCAACGTTCATCCATGGTTCATACACAACCCCACACCCTTATACACACACACACACACACATTTTAGTAAAGGTGTAACCATGGTGTAACCTTCTACATTGTACGTACTACTTCCGATTTTAAGGGTCGCGTAACATTGATCGACGGCCTTTCGCACTTTGCCGATTGAAAAGGAGCACAGTCATGCAGCATGCTCCCTTTTTGTACTTTTTGTATGGACAAACCGTCGAACGCCGTCGATCGCCGCCGGAGCACGTTCGTCGCCGTCGATGCGAAAGGATGCGTACGTCGTTCCATAATTTGCTCTCTTTTTGAATGGACAACGACAAACCGTCGAACGCCGTCGATCAAAGTGGCCCGACCCTAAAGGAGATTTAAAGTATTGAAGTTCGACTTCTCGGTGTCCGTACCGCTAAGGAGTGGAACTTCTTGTTGGAATCTGTTTTTCCCATAGCTATGAAGCAATCGAAGTGTCTGTTTATGATGTCAAAATAATAGCTTTTTATTAAAGGCATATTATGTAAGTATGTATGTACAGTACAACCTCAGAATAATAACTAAGTACAACAAACAAAAAAAAAAAAACAAAAAAAAAATTTTTTTTGTCTGTCTGTCTGTTTGTTCTGGCTAATCTCCGAAACGGCTGGACTGATTTTGACGGGACTTTCACTGGCAGATAGCTTATGTTGTAATGGGTAACTTACATTTTTATTTTAGAAAAAGAATAAGGGTTCGCACAAAAAAATAAAACCCATGAAATCCAGTTTGTTTTCCGACATTCACGCGAACGAAGTCGCGGGCACAGCTAGTAAATAAATAAAAAAGTAAAATGAGTGAGAGTATTGTCAGCTGTGCAACTCCTTAATCGCGAAGAGCAGTGTAACATCATGACATCATACTTGCTGCCTTGCTGCGAACGTCTGTATGTTTTTTTTTTTTTTAAATAAAAAACCCCATTAAAGTACCAAAAAATATTTGAAGCCTGGGTTGATGACCGAAACAACAAAGGAACCAGACAGCAAAGCGACCAAGCAAATCGCCCTTCAAAATAAAATCATTACTTTCAATTCACGTTCCATTTAACACGAATCATAAAGCGGTAGTATTTTTCATTCCAATAAAACACCTTCGTAAACACGACCTCATTTGCAAACGTGTCATCCTTTAGTCTATGCTCTTTAAAAATGTAACTTTCGCGCGCTATTAAATGTCAACGATAACGGCGGGAAATGTCAAGGTCAATTGACGCTCTTTTTTTTTTTACCGAGAATCGAGTGGCGAACATTGCCGACGAGACTATAATAATTATTAATTTACTGTCTTTAATTTGTATTATTACTACCTACTGTTACTTTACGTTTCCTGGTTATAGTTATTTTTTTTTTTTTAATGAAAAGATCCAACGTAACGGATACAGTCCAAAGCCTTGCCAAAGGACATCGGTCAGGTTTCGAACATTTTGTACCCAAAAATTAAAAACCAATGACGATCATTGTTACATTCAAAACTAATTTTTGGGTACGAAATGAATGAAAAAATTAACCCAAAAAGAGAGAGGGCTATGCTTGGAGTCTCCTTGCGTGATCGAATTAGAAATGAGGAGATCCGCGGAAGAACCAAGGTAACCGACATAGCCCGAAGAATTGCCAAACTTAAGTGGCAGTGGGCAGGGCACATTGCTCGCAGAACAGATGGCCGATGGGGCCGAAAGGTTCTGGAGTGGCGACCGGGTACCGGAAGCCGTAGCGTTGGAAGGCCTCCCACAAGGTGGACAGCTACGACCTTGTGAAGACCGCAGGAACCAGTCGTTGCGAGAAGCACAGAACCGGTCGAAGTGGAGGTGTTTAGGGGAGGCCTATGTCCAGCAATTTTTTTTTTTTTAATAATATTCCACAACTATCACACAACGCCATCTAGTCCCAAGCTAAGCAGAGCTTGTGTTATGGGTACTAGACAACTGATAAACATAGTTATATATTTCTAAATACATACATATTATAGATAAATTACACCCAGACACAGAACAAATGATCGTGCTCATCACACAAACATTTGTCCTGGGTGGGAATCGAACCCACGACCTCCGGCACGGCATAGCAGTCAGGGTCACTAACCACTAAACCATCAGGCCAATGGACGTCTTTCAGCGGAAATGATTTGAAGTTGGGTATTGCACCTTTCTGTGAAACAGCCAATTTTTTTTTAATAGCCGGTTAAAAACTTAAACGCAAGGGTTGGGTTAAACGCAATCATGTACAGACGCCAGCACATCAACCTACCCGTAACTGTCAAATTTTCCCAATCAACTTTGAACCTTATACTGTAGCGAACTATGAAAGAACTATGCCCCTGCCTGACCAATGTTATACATATAATATACACGGATACAACTAAAAAGTGAAAAATAAAAACTTTTTTACAAAAAACTTTAATTTCGGAAGCCGGTGTCAAAAAATGAAAATGCGGCACCAACGACACCGACTTCCGAAATTAAAGTTATTTATCACTTTGTAGTGCTTTTTTTTTGAAGTCGGTTGTTTCTTTTTTACCCTACCCCACAAAAAAGTAAACGAAAAGATCGTTAATGTAAACAATGTAGATAAATTTTTAGATTTTTGTTGATTTTTCAAAAACCGCTAGTCCGATTTCGATAAAATTTTCATGGGACCATTTGGGAAGTATACCCTTTCCAACAAAAAAAGAATTTTTCAAATCGGTTGCTAAGCGACGGAGTTATGCGCGAACAAACATAAAAAAAAATACAAACATCCGAATTGAGAACCTCCTCCTTTTTAGAAGTCGGTTAAAAATGGCAGGGAGTGACTTGCACACTCAATAATGGGCTCCCGAAAACGGTCGCTAGCACAAGTTAATAAATGAATAACTAACATTTTGTGAATTATTGATCTTTTCCCGGTACTTTTTTGACAGAGTAAGTAGTATATTATTAAATTATGTATTTTTCTTAATTACTTGACTGTACTGATCATCAGTTGGAGCACGGGACCCGATCACGGGACCGTAGTCCCCGTGCTTCACCCAGGTGGAGAAACTAGGTGAAGCACGGGTCCGACCCCTTCCTTTATCGATAAAGTTGAAAATCTATTAAAGAAATTTGACAGCTTGTAGTAGCTTGATGTGCTGGCGTCTGTACTTGAGGCATATAGAATCAAAGGCAGCTAAGCGCCACACTTTGAAAAAAAATAACTAAATATGGAGAATAAACTCAGAGAGTATAAAAACCCCTGACTCTTAAATTAGAAAAACGTTTTTTTCGGTTCCTGAAAATTATACACGGAGGCATTTAGCTACCTTTGATTTTATATTTTTTATTTTATTTATTAGGGAAAACAAACAGTGACACATTATATTTTGTACGAAGAAATACAAAAAAGATACGACCAAATGTGTACCTAACCAACAACATTTTCCACGGAATACACATAAAAAGTAATAATATTTACAAACTATGCTATTTAAACTAAAACCTACAACAATAATTTAAGTTAAAAAAACTTTTTAACAAAAAAATTAAACCTCTGAAAAAACTGAAAAGCAACAAATAAAAACCTTTTTTATTTTACCTTAATAAATAAGTTCTTAAACTAATGCAAGTAATTTTGAGTCGGCGCCAAACAAGCAACAGAATATCGTTGCGAGTGGTCGTGCGCAGAGCGCACTTTTTGTTTTTATCGCTGGAGATCTCACGTTGCATTATTAATTTGATTTGGTGATTTCTTTAAATTTAAGATAATTTAGTGATCTTTGTTCATCGATTGTTTGGCGCCGACTCAAAATTTCTTAGGTATACTTGCATTAGTTTAAGAACTTATTTATTAAGGTAAAATAAAAAAGGTTTTTATTTTTTGCTTTTCAGTTTTTTCTGAGGTTTAATTTTTTTGTTAAAAAGTTTTTATTTTATAATTTTTTGAGGCTATAATTTACTTATTACTGCATGCTTAATTTTTGATTACTTTTAAAATGGCTACCTACCTTACTTTAGATATTAACTGTTATATAATCCTACTTTAACTATTATTTTTTGTATAGTAAAATACTTAAAAAAACAGGCTTTATATACCAACATAGATAGGCTTTTAATTTTAATTGTAACACACAGCTCAGCATTAAAATCTGTGAATGAACAACAAATCACCCCTATTTTCCCACCCTTAGGGTAGGAATTTTTTTTCCAAATTTACATGGGTCCAACTTCGAGGTATTTTCTATCCATTAAAAAAAGAATTATCAAAATCGGACTAATCTGTAAAAAGTTATGCGTGGTCATACATTACAATCAGTGAGTGAACTATCAATCATCCCCTGTTTTCCTACCCTTAGGGTTGGATTTTTTTTCCAAATTTATATGGGACCACCTTCGGAGTATATCCTTTCTAATCAAAAAAGAATTATCAAAATCGGACTGCTCTGTAAAAAGTTATGCGTGATCATACATAAAAAAAAAAAAAAAATATACGCGTCGAATTGATAACCTCCTCCGTTTTTTCGTCGGTTAAAAAATATGCCTCAATTACTTCTTCTTAGCGTGTCGATAGCAATCTAACTGTACTCGGCCCAGAATTCGGCCACTTGTTTGGCGCCATCACTAGCGTCCATCAGCCCCCTTATTCACAAACACTCGATACGCTTCCGTATCGTATCGAACATTAAGCATTGTTATCGTAGGAGTCTTCTCAACGCTGTTCACAAGTCCAAAACCCGAAAATTTTGTCAGTTTAAATCAAATAGACGCCCGCTATTCTTCCAATAGCTATTTGCTGTTGAGGGGAAGTCAAATCAGGTTATCAAAATGTCAAGTTTTCGGATACGATAGCCTGTCGTATGGTTGTGAATCAGGGCTCTGTTCCTGTAACGTGCAGCTGACAGGACACGCAGGGCATAATATTAGGTCCTTACATATGAAATTGGCGTTTTGTATGGAAGGAACAAAAAGTCGAATATTTTTTAATATAATATATTTAATTAATCAAAGTATGAACCATTGTTTTCAATGCACTTTTGCCATCTTATAGGTAGTACATTGATCCCTTTACTAAAAAAAACCAGTCGGACGGGAATCAATAAAATCTTTGAAGGCGATTTGGACTGCCCCATCGGAGTTGAATTTTTTCCCTTGCAAAAAGTTATCCAAATTGCGAAAAAAATGGTAATCTGTTGGAGCAAGGTCCGGGGAGTACGGAGGATGTCTAAGACATTCCAATTCAAGCTCTTCTAATTTGGTAGCCGTCTGTTGCGCAGTGTGTGGTCTGGCGTTGTCGTGCTTTCAAGCTTTTTAATCTTCCCAATTTGCTTCAAGTGAATTAAAACAGTTTTATCACTAACATCGAAGCCTGCAGCTAACTCGGACGTGGTTTGCGATGGGTCCGCTTCCACAATAGCCTTCAATTCTCCATTATCAACTTGGGTCTCAGGCCGTCCACGGGGCTTGTTCTGCAGGTCGAAATTTCCAGAACGAAAACGTTGGAACCAAAAACGAACTGTGTTTTCTTTTGCAACATGACCGCCATACACATCATTCACCCTTCGAGTCGTTTCCGCAGCACTAGTGCCACGGCGGAACTCGTACTCGTAAATAATGCGATATTTTAAATTTTCCATTTTGTAAAATGAGTGACGCAAACAGAAAAAACAGAAGAAAAAAAACAAATGAATGACGGTCATCGAAGCACAAATACATGAGTAAATAGCTGTACAAATTTGAATTTGGAATTCCTTACCAAAGAGGAGAAATTCGTGATTAAAGTGGCCAGTACGAAAAACGCCAATTTCATATGTAAGGACCTAATATTAAGTGTCCCATCGTTTTTGGGATAATCTCTAAAAGGTTACTGAATCCACAGTAACATGGTTGTGCGTCCATGTCCCGGCGACCCCTTAGACTTTAGCAGCGTGATAAAAAGTCACATTATTGATAAGAAACGTTGATAGTTGATGGCTTATATACCTAAATCTATGCACTGACATGTGCTGCAAATTTCCTATCACCTATTTAGTGATAATCTCGAAAAGGTTACTTAATTATCTAGAATCCATACTATGCATATTGTTTCATACTTAATAGGTATTACAAATGCGAAAGTCTGTCTGTCTGTTACCTCTTCCGATTTAGATGAAATTTGGTATAGGGATAGTTTGAGTCCCGGGAAAGGACCCACGGGAAACTTATGCGGCTGAAACCGCGGGGCTCTGCTAGTTACTTTATATATCTATCGATATCAATATTAATGTGTAAGTAGGTTTGTAAGAACACTTTTACACGTCAATCATATTTTAAAAACTAGATGAGGTCGGCCTTTTAATGCAGCAGTGAGTCGGGGTGCTGCGTTATGCTGCAGTGCATCGGATTTGGTACAGCGCCGGGTTGAGGAGGACTGCTGGCGTCGACCAAGAGAGGGTTTTTTAAGGGCTCTGCTTGTGGACTGGCCGAAAGTGCAGTGTGCTGTGCCGAGGTTGCTGATGAGGCTGAGGGTGATGAGCAGAGGGGCAATTCTCGTAATTTTAAGAACGTTCACAGTCTGATCTCAGTCTCAATCTGTCAAAAATGCCTCTAATTTCCCTACATTTTGACATTTCTTTGTCGCTGAGATGAGACTGCGACTAATTTTAAACGTTTTAAAAAATTACGAGAATTGACCTTCAGGTATGCGCGGTCGCTGCATGCTGGTGGTCAGGATATCCGTTGAAGCCGTGGGTGCTGGCTGGCTGGGTGACTCGCCGCTCTAAAGCTAGCGGGAGTGATGATGACGTCACGCTGAAGTAGGTGCACGAAGGCTTTTTTTTTTTATTTATTTATTATTATTTTTTTTTTTTAATTATGGGAAATCATGAAATGACCCCTCCCGCTCTGGGTGGAGCGAAGGGAGTGTCAGACTCTTACTGACTAAAACCCATCCGTGTTCCTTCCTTAGCCCTTTATGTTCCGGGGTAGCGGTAACCCTTTCGGACAATCCCGCACCCCCGGCAGGCTTCGGCCCTGGCAGGCCCCTTCCTTTATGCTGACATCTCTTTGAGGCGCGCGTGGAACACGTACGCGCCGTCCGGCACGGGCCTGGTCCTGATCAGACGGTGAGCTACCCATTACTCTCCGTCCGCAGGCCCGCGCCTACGGTGGCCGGGAGTCGTCACGCGGCTCCCGACGCCCGGAGCTTCTCCCGCGGCGGCTGGGGTGTGAGGCTCTCTCCCTTAGCCGTTCCGCCACCTCCTTCGCTAGCATGACTGCTTCGCAGAGGGAGGTGACGGCCTCCCACTCCCTCTCGCCCCGGACCATGGCTTGAACCAGGGCCGGACGCGAGAGGTCGCCGCCGCTGTCGATCGCCTCTACGAGGGCACGGCGGTGCTCCGCCCATGCGGGGCATACCTCCACCGTATGCTCCACCGTGTCCTCTGCGCGATCCTCGCAGTGGTGACACCCGGGCGTCTCCTCCCGCCTGATGATGTGCAGGAACCTCCCAAAACATCCGTGTCCGGTGAGGACCTGCGTCAGGCGATAGGTGAGGACGCCGTGACGCCTCTCTAGCCACTCCTCAAAGAGGGGTCTTACCTCCACTATCGTGGCGTGCCCTAGGTGCACGAAGGCTACGCTGGCGTTCATGTTCGGGGTCGCCAGTATAGAGGTATGAGGAACAGGGTGTAAAGTTCACTCATACTCTATAGAAAATGGAGGATCCTCTGACCAGAGACGGGTGTTGTGTCTGGTGGGTTACTGGCGTTACTGCACTGCCTGAGGAAATTATTCCGGAACGTTTACGTGTATAATGCGTGTCACGAAAGATGAGACTTGACACAGCACGTGGTTTGACATGCGCAGTACACGATTTTAGGTCTCTTTACCGGTATGAGGTTTGAGCGCGGGACGGAACGGGGTGTCATAGGGGCGGGGCGGCGGAAAGAGCGCGGAAGGAGGGGTCATCTTTGGGGATGTTCATTTATTACGTAAGACAGTTTTAACCAATTTCTACCCCCCCCCCTCCCCCTAAGTAAGAAAAAATAAGACTTGAATGAACCCCCTCCCCCCCTTTGAATCTTACGTAAGATCAGTAGGTATCTACCGAAATTGCAAACAAATATTAGCAAATTTTGTATTAAAAACTTGTAACTTTTGCTTACTTTTGTGATCTTACGTAAGAATAATCTAGACCCATCCCACCCCCCATGTAAGAAAAAATAAGACTTGTTTGAACCCCCTTCCCCCTCAAATCGTCTTACGTAATAAATGAACAGCCCCTTTCGTGGCGCTAACTAGAAATCTCGATGTAAGAAAGAAAGAAAATACATTTATTTAGCACAGACTAAAAGACACACAATAAAAAAAAAAAAAAACAAAACAAAAAAACAACAAAACAAAGATCAAATAAAAAGCGTAAAGTCCGATGTAAGTAATTAGCAGGAAAGTGTGCCTCACGGCTGCGCCAAAAAGGCCCAGTTCAGCAATAATGCCAGACAACTAGTGCCTGACGCTGGTTTTCAACTGGACCTGAGCCCTGATTCACAACCATACGACAGGCTATCGTATCGAAAACCTGACATTTCGATTACCTGATTTGACTTACCCTCAACAGCAAATAGCTGTTGGAAGTATAACGGGCGTCTATTTGATTAGAACTGACAAAATTTTCGGGTTTTGGACTTGTGAACAGCGTTTAGAAGACTCCTACGATAACAATGGTTAATGTTCGGTACGATACGGAAGCGCATCGAGTGTTTGTGACTGAATAGCTATGCTGATGTCTTGTCCTGTCGTAAAAACTGTGCGAAGCAGGGGCGGATCACTAGTTAATATAATAAGTAGTAATTACGTATTTATGCATCGATAAATATTTATTAATTTATAAACAATAATGATTAAATAACATCTTATCGGGTTTTGCAAAATTATGTTACGAACTTGCTCTGTCAAGGTCATTTGATTAAAATATATCTACCTAATAATAATGGCTGGGGCTCGTGCCTGGGCCCAGTGCGTGATTTTTGGTACTGGGACATTCCTATCTCCCTCTCTTTCTGTTTCCTCACGATGTTTTCCTTCACCGTTTTTTAAAGTAGTGATGATAAAATTAAATAGGTACAGAAAGTAAAGCGCCTGTCTAGGTTCGAACCTACGACCTACAACTCGTAGGCAACGCCGTCTTAGGGCCCTTGGGCACACAAGAATTTGGTTTCCCTTTGGAAAGTAAAAAAGACCGGTCAAGTGCGAGTCACACTCGCGTACCGAGGTAGGTACCTATATAATATTAACTTCAAAATTACGGTTTTCAGATTTTTTCCTTTACTTGTGCTACATGACATTGCTTCTTAATAATTTATTAGTTAAGATAGAAAATTTTATTTTAACATCATAATACATTGCTTCCTGCCAAATTGCATGATCCTAGAATCATTAAATTGCGCTTTTAAATGTAGGTAAGCGTTGTAATATCTGCCTACCGGGGCCTCCGTGGGGTAGGCACGGGCACGGGCCCCGTGTGCCCTTATGGTAAAGACGGTACTGCTCGTAGGTACAACTTTAGGTACTGGCCTATCAACAAGTACGACCAAAGGCCAAGCCATATATTTTGACTAAGGTGTAGAGTTTGCGAAGTTAGGCCTTGTAGAGTTAGGGCGTGTAGCAGTGGCGTAGCGTGCCTTGGCGGGGCCCCGTATAAAAATTTGTTTGGGGGCCCTTAGGAAGGGTAAAGATTTCCCACAAAAAAAACAATGTTTGCATAAAATTAAAAGAAATAGGTATTTATTCATCATAATTATGTACTTATCTGTCACTTTTCCAAAAATTTTACAAACAACTCAAATTAAATATACACTCTCCTTGCCCTTTTTTCGGCAAACCGATTTATTAAATCATTTATAGCTGATTTGCTTTTTTTGACTTTTGGCATTTCGATACCTTAGTCCGCAAACCAGCCAACTCCATTTTGCTATAGTTTACAGGAGACACTTAAAACTTTCTAGTTTTTATTTTGACTAAAAAACAACATCATGATGTTTTTTTTGACAAAAGTGGAGTTGGCTGGTTTGCGGATTAAGGTATCGATTTGTGAAAAAAGAAAAATACGCACGTTGGGGGCCCCCGTGGCCCGGGGGCCCCGTATAATTGATACGGCAGATACGGCGGTAGCTACGCCCCTGGCGTGTAGAGTTAGAAGCTTGGCTCTACATGAGATCTGATTACTTTTTGACAGTGCGAGCTACATGGTCTCGTCTTGGCAACATTTCCCGCCGGTTGTCACCGATCGGTGACCGAGTAAATCTAGCGGTTAAGACTGAAATGTTTTTGTGGGTTAATAAGTCTCGGTATAATATTATTTATTGTTTATTTATTATTTTTTATTATTATTTTTGGTTCGTTCGCCATACGTATTGTTATGATTCATAATGTTATCCTTTTATGATTCTGTTAAAGTGGCCTTTTTAGGCCCCCAGGTCTGTACAGACGCCAGCACATCAACCTACTACAATCTGTCAAATTTCTTTAATAGATTTTCAACTTTATCACTGAAGCATAAGGTTCAAAGTTGATTGGGAAAATGTGACAGTTAGGTGTAGGTTGATGTGCTGGCATCTGTACATCACCAATAAGGTCACTATGTCCTTCTAGGGCGTCCCCTTTATTTTTTTTTATGGATGGGAAATCATCAAATGACCCCTCCCGCTCTGGGTGGAGCGGAAGGGAGTGTCAGACTCTTACTGACTAAAACCCATCCGTGTTCCTTCCTTAGCCCTTTATGTTCCGGGGTAGCGGTAACCCTTTCGGACAATCCCGCACCCCGGCAGGCTTCGGCCCTGGCAGGCCCCTTCCCTTTTGCTGACATCTCTGAGGCGCGCGTGGAACACGTACGCGCCGTCCGGCACGCGCCTGGTCCTGATCGGACGGTGAGCTACACATTACTCTCCGTCCGCAGGCCCGCGCCTACGGTGGCTGGGAGTCATCACGCGGCTCCCGACGCCCGGAGCGTCTCCCGCGGTGGCTGGGACGTGGCTCTCTCCCTCAGCCGTCCCGCCACCTCCTTCGCTAGCATGTGCTCTAGGGCGTCCCCTCTCGGCGGGCGTTTCCACTCACATCTACCTTGCCTTGTAAATACTGTACCTTTCTTGTAAACATAGAAATTGATAACAAATGGAATGCATTTACAATCGAACAACACTTGTGAAATTGTTAACCTAAATAACAAAGTATTAACATTATCTTCCGATATCGAAACACTTCAAAATATAATTGATTACTAAAGTACATATTAGTTATTGTGAAGATTTTTGTCCTTACTTGAACGAGCAGTCAATAAACTCAATCATGATTATAAAATGGGAAGAATACATCACCCTTGCGTTCCCTTAAGGTGTTGAGGAATGCATACTCCTTATTAGTAGGTACTCTATGGTAGTGTTGCCTAGCAATCTTATTATCTTACTGTTGATGAATGTCATTTCTATTTTATTCGTTTTTATGTTAAGAGACCAATATACTTTTTCTATCGTTTTCTCTTACTAAACTGTTTAAATAACTTTAACAGAAGGGGTAACCCTGGTAGTCAGAGCCGAGGTGTACCTATAAGCAGTACAGACTGCACATCAAGCTACTACAATCTGTCAAATTTATTTAATAGATTTTCAACTTTATCGCTGAAATATAAGGTTTAAAGTTGATTGGGAAAATTTGACAGTTTCGGCAGGAATGTGTGCGTGAGGTACTTGTATTTGCGAGCGCTCTTGTTAAAGAACTGCGACGAATACGCCGAAGTGCGGGGTGAGGTGCGGTAACTGATGTTAGTGCGGGGAAGGGAGTGGCCTTTCTGTACGTAGTACTTTAAGACTTAAAGTACTACGTACAGAAAGGCCACTCCCAAAGATCACAGAATACTTAGTATTCTGTGATCTTACGTAAGAACAATCTAGACCCCTCCCCCCCACGTAAGAAAAAATTATGGGTTAATTGAAGTTAATTTTTCGAGTTTTTTCTATCTCGCTACAATACTGCCTGCTTTCGTAATATTTGACTGCCCCGTTGGTCCCAGGTCGGGCAAGTGTTTATTTGGTTTTCCATTAGGAATTTCTTAGTTACAGTCCGGAGTTTGGAAGTTGGCGGTTTAATACCCCCGTGCCTCGGAAAGCACGTAAAGCCGTTGGTCCTGCGCCTGATCTCTCTCCGGTTGTGTTGGATTGCCGTCCCATCGGACTATGAGAGTAAATAGGAACAGAGAGTGCACCTGTGTTTGCGCACACACTTGTACACTATAATATCTCCTGCGTTCCATACTAATCTCCGTTGAAATTGGCCACCGTGAACGAAATCGGTCCGGAGGCTATTAGTATACCTAATACTGCCCAACCCAACTAGCACACTAGTGGAAATAGCAGCCTATTTTGCAACTTTTAGCTGTACAGTAGCGCTTTAGGGGTTGAGAAAGTGGTTTTAAGTTCTACTATTGCTTCCGTAACTGCTCATAGCTGTAAATATCACTAGGGGTAGCAGAAACTGAACCTAATGCCACTCTAGGTTTTATAAGAGTTAATTTTACAACCCATTTGCCGTCTATAGCTTTAAAAGAGAGTTAAAACATGTATGTTAAAGCTTAAAGCTGCTAAAAAGCTTCTATTGCCGCTGCTGTACGCTTCAGAACTGCATAAAGACTTTAATTGCAGACTTTTTAACGGAACTGTATAAAAGATATATTTATCACTGTTCTGCCACTGAAAGTTTCTTTGCAGAAGTGATTTGTTCTTTTGCGCAGATTTAAGTAGGAATTTGATCGACTGTTTTACTAATAGCGACATTAAGGCTTCACAATAGAAGCATGAGAGTAATGGACATTCCCTACTCATTTGGATAATTCTGCTATTTTTATTAGAGAAATCAGATTTTATAAAATATTAAGTCAGTTTAAAAGAAATATGGATCTGAATGCATGGAAGTTCAAACAAAGAACTGGTGGATATCGCAAGAAAGTACGGAGAGTTTATCAGAATATGCAGAAATTAAAAAGGCAACTGTGTGTTAAGTTTTTTTTAACTCAATTACGTGAGAGTAATTTAGCTTTTATTTATAAAACTCTATTCATTTAATTTATTCTTTAAGGGATTCATTGGAAACAAACAAAAATAATGCGCCAAGTTCGAGTTCAACAAACACAAGCGAGGGTCCCGTAGATTTTTTTTTCTCAATTACTGATAACGGGCCAGTTACAGAGGAAAAGTAAGTTATAGCTTGGTGTGGCATATTATAAAAATAAAGTAAAATAACCTTCTTTGCTTAAATTATTGTTTCTTTTTTGTAGACTGGACTCGGACAGCGAAACTGAATATAAACTAGAGTATGTCGAATGTGAAATAAAATGGATCTATCGCGAGCTTAAATGTCTCACTGATGGTGGCGCGTGTGTTGGATCATTCGGTTCCCTACAAAATGGTTGAGCTGGATGGTGCTGATCCATGCGTCATGTTCGTGAACGGACGCCGTCGGTTGAGACTGGTCATCTCTTAACTGCCAAGGCTTATTTTTAATCTTATTTCTTGTATTGTTTCTTCATTTGTGTTTTTTTACATTGTTCTCACATATAGAAGCAACAAGAATAATGTACCCAGGATTTTGTAATATCTTGATTTAAAAAGAGTGTCCATGGAGTTTCTTGCCCGTTCTTCTCCATAGAGATCTACGCTTTGGAATGGGCACCTAGCTTCAACTTTCTGACCAACTGACCGACTACTTAATTTTGACAATTCAAAAGTGCCTGTAATGGTTTAATTGAAATAAATGCTTTGAGTTTGAGTTTGAGTTTGAGCAAATACGAATTTGGGCGCTGAAACACAAATGTAGTCAAGTGGCTTTAAAAGACTTATTTCAAATTTTAAACCAAATTACTCCTAACGCTATGCCTAAAGATCCACGCTCACTAGTTGGTACACCAAGAGAAATCACAATAAACTTCGTCGATCCAGGTGAATACTAGCAGCAGGAGTCGAATCTTCTATTTTACATAATTTTTTACATTTTTTGTTCGGCCAGTGTAACACTCCATGTTTTTCCCACTTAGATGGACAGATGCAAAGTTCTTGTTTATTTTGTTGTTCATTATAAGTTTGAATTATTTAGAAAGGCATTCTGAAAACATGGTAAGACATAGTAAGTGTTAAACAATTGAAAGAGCGAAAAATATAGAAGCAGCTACAAATTATCATCGTATTTTAGGGTTTTCAACGAGTTCTACGGATCTCTACACAAATAACTAATAGTGTGGTTCGATATCTGCAGTAAGTACGAAATAAAAGTGATTGTAAAGACTTGAACTGCATTAGTGGTACAGGTATTACTTGGAGCTTCAGAAGAGTGAAACTTAGCGCTTTGACGCGCAGAGAGGAAGTATTAAGGTTGAAGTTGCAAGTTAAAGCTGCTTCTCATAGACGACATGTTTACAAGACAAATATGTGTCATTACTTGAGAAATTTATAGGTTTTTCTCGCAATTTGTAGTAAAATATAACTAAATATAGAACCAGCAACTTACTAAATACAAATGTAGTCAAGTATGTAATTTCAATATCGTGTAGGTATGTGATATTATAATATTTATATAATAATATTTTACATATTTTACGATATTCTGAGGTAATTATTGAGGCGCGTTAAAAATACTCCAATAATATCAACTATATGCACGATAAACTGATCTGCGTTTGTAGCCACTTGCATACAATACAAAATATAGCTCAAAGACACTATACTTCACTTATTATTTATTTGTATTCAGTAATGTCTGACTCAGGAACAACAAATGTATTTAATAAATGAGAGACAAGGTGAATGATCAGTGATCCTTTATTCGTTCAGTTAAACCTGTCATTCATTCAATCAATAAGCGCCACAAGAGCTTTAGTGTGGTGTTAATTATTAGCTGTAGCTCATGTAGCGCTATTATGCCACTATTATGAGTTCTAATGGAACTATAGATTGCAAAAAGTTGTGCCCCTTTGGCTCCAAAGCAGCTGCATAAGGTTTGCAGTGCACGCTCTGGCGCTTGAGCTTGGCGCCTTTGGGAATAATCGGATTAGCTCCAAAGCTCTTAAGCAGCAGTTTGTGCTAGTTGGGAAGTGCCCATAATTCATAAAAGTTTTTACATATTTATTAGGCAACGCCAATTACTTACGCGAAATAACAATTAGGTAGCGTAATGGAAAATCAATTACATTATCTATTATTTAATTTTATTATCAACGGAAACGGATGTGACATCACAAATAGATAGAGATAGTATAGTGCACGTCGCAATTGCGAACTGTTTCATAGACAACACTGTGCGTTTGTTTTTATTGTGATCCAAATGTCTGACCGACATCCTTTGACAAGACTTGAGATCATTGACCTCTGGAATATAGTACACTAGCTGCGCCCCGCGGTTTCACCCGCATAATTTTCGATCCCGTGGGAATATCGGGATAAAAACTATCCTATGTCCTTTTCCGGGACTCAAACTATCTCTATACCAAATTTCATCTAAATCGGTTCAGTGGTTTAGGCGTGAAGAGGTAACAAACATATAAACACATACACACACACACACACACACACTCACAAACTTTCGCCTTTATAATATTAGTGTGACTAGCTTTTGTCATCGACTTCGTCCGCGTAAAATATCTTGTTCTCCCGACCCATACCGTCGCGTCGCATCGTAACGCCTGCCCGCGCTATTACTTCGTTATTTCTGACTTTTTCTGTTTTTGCTCGGCTCCTAAGAGACCTAGCATGATGTTAGCTAGCCTATAGCCTTCCTCAAGAATTGGGCTATCAAATTCTATTCTAAAATGGAGTCAGTAGTACTGACTCCACTATGTAGGTATACCTTGATGTGTAGTCGTGTGTACAGGTATAAACCCACCCGTCGCCATTTTGTTTTTTTCACTTCTTAGATTAGAATTTAAACTTGAAATAACATTTTATCGCGATAATTTTCCAAGAACAAAGTCTTAATTGTTATTATTTGGTGAATTTCTAGAATAAATGACATAATATTATCAATTGTTATCAATCTTATCATTAAAAAATCTGTGATGATACGGTCACGGATATTACGGTCTTACAGAGATGATAAATAAAAATAGGTACATTTAGTGCAACGAATCGTTTTTTACCATAAAGCTATACCTACTTGAATTAAAGCAAGATAACAATAGATAATAGGTACCTATCTATTGTGAGGGGCTTGTGGCTTAATAATAAAAACCGCACGGGTCGATCGATCAGGTTAAGCTACGCTTGCCGCGGTTGTTCCGTGGATAGGTGACCATCTTTACATACCGAAACCCCTCCGTGCCTCGGAAAGCACGTTAAGGTATGATTCCGATCCCGGCAGCACGCAGCAGTGCTGCCGCGGCAGTGCGGTCGCAGCACTACTGGTCCTCATACATTTTCTATAGGTTTATATGAGATTACATTCCGAGCACGGCAGCAATGCTGCGCGACATTGCTGCGTCACATTGCTGCCGTGCTCGGAATGTAATCTCGTATAAACCCATAGAAAATGTATGAGGAGCAGTAGTGCTGCGACCGCACTGCCGCGGCAGCACTGCTGCGTGCTGCCGAGATCGGAATCATACCTTTAAGCCGTTGGTCCCGGCTGTCATTCGTGGATCTTTGACAGTCGTTACGGGTAGTCAGAAGCCCGAAAGTCTGACAACCAGTCTTAACAAGAGGTATCGTATTGACCAGTAGTTTGGTTGTGGAGGTCAGATAGGCAGTCGCTCCATGTAAAATACTGGTATTTAGCTGCATTCGGTTAAACTGGAAGCCGGCCTCAACATAGTTGGAAAAAGGCTAGGCAGATGATGAGTAGGTCGTATAACTAAAACTAATGCTATTACAAAAAGGTATTTTGTAACCATTATTTTAATTTTATTTTAAGAGTTTTTAGTCACCTTTTATGAGATTACATAACATAATCAGCCTATAATGTTCCCACTGCTGGGACACAGGCCTCCTCTCGGTGAGAGGGAGTGGGCCGTAATCCACCACGTGGGCCCAGTGCGGGTTGGCAGATGTCACATGTCTTCGAATTTTTGGTTCTAGCTAGAACATGCCGGTTTCCTCACGATGTTTTCCTTCACCGTTTTGAGAGCAGTGGTGATGAAATAATTTACACAAAGTAAAGCGCCTGTCTGGATTCGAACCTACGACCTACAACTCGTAAGTCGCGGCCGTTACCACTTGGCGACCACTGCTCTCAAGACTATGAGATTAGTACGGGGTTAAATATAATGATCACCAAAAAAATATATTGAACACCAAAAAATTAAGTTTAAAATTACAATAGTTCTAGCTAGGTACCCCGAGGTTAGGTATGGTTAGGTTACTTTAAACCCTTTACACAGACTAAATATGAGCCCCGCGAAGCGGAACACCGTCGACATAGGATGCAAGAGCGAGCAAATGAGAATACAATTAATTTTGGTGATCATTTACTATTTTTGGCAGTAAAAAGTGTTATTTTGATGTTATATTTTACTTTATCTGGTGATAAGTTAAACATAAGCCGATTAGTACTATTCTATTGCGCTCATCTTGCCATTTTGTATTCATCCCCGTATCGTGTTAGAAAAGAGACTAGACTGTGGTGGTCTGTGGTCAGACTTTCTGACTTCTGGCTATCCGTAACAACTGTCAAAGATCTACAAATGACAGCTACAAAGGATGATGATTCTCTCTGTCAAGCTCCGCTAATGAGACACAATTGATTTTCTATTGTTTCGTCGCCAATTGGCGACGCGCGGTGCTTGACCAGTAGAACTGACATGAGAAAAGAACATGAACTAGGTTCTGTGGCTACAGCTGTCTACTATATAAATTGGGTAACATGCATATTTGTTCGCTATAAATACATCAACGGTAATAGTCGTGGACAAATCAGCAATTCAAATCGTAAGATTTGCCACGCCTTAGTAGGTAAAGAATGTCGTGGAATGTGTTTTATTCACCTAGACATAGAATTATAATACTGCCTCGTTGTTTTGTGGTCACAAGCATTGGCGTAACTATACCGTTTGGGGCCCGTGGCAAATTTCAAGGGATGGGGCCCTCCCTCAATGTAAAGAAGCTCAACCAACGTTATAGTTTTTTTTTTTTTTACTAGCACTTCTCCCGCGACTTTTCCGCGTAGATTTCATATTTTCCCCTACAAAATTTAACACCTGCACCTGCTTCGTTGGTCTAGGGGTCGCAAGCGCTACTGCCGAACATGAGGTCCTGTCCAAAAAATTAGACAAACAATGGGAAAAAGGAACAAAATGTTCGAAACCAGAATGATGTCCTTTGTTGCACATTAAAAAAAAAAAGTTTGCATTTATAAACTTATGTTAGGATCCTCCTGTGCTCATGGCTCTCTTGGGCCGGGGGCCCCCTCTGGCTGGAGGCCCGTGGCATTTTACCCCAATGCCACCCTATAGTAAAGTTACTCCACTGGTCACAAGACTCCAGGAAAGGGTACAACCGATGTATACCTACAGTAAAAACGTCACTGTGAAATCTTTATCGAAGTGGAGTTTGGGAAAGACTCCATCTAGATTAATTATTTTGGGTTCTGTAGGTACCCCAAGGGTGCTGTAAAAATATTGCTGTAGCGGAATTGTCCGAAAGGGTTACCGCTACCCCGGAACAAAGGGCTAAGGAAGGAACATGGGTGGGTTTTAGTCAGTAAGAGTCTGACACTCCCTTCCGCTCCACCCAGAGCGGGAGGAGTCATTTGATGATTTACCGTCGACATAAAAGAAAATGGGTGTACTAACCAAACCTAACCTCGGGGTGCCCTTCGCTCGCTCTTGCATCCTACGTCATCTATTGACCGACTGCAACCATGCAACCGATGTCACCCGAAGTGTTCACGAACCGCATGTGGCCGGTATCTACAACGCCACATGGGAACGATGCGTCATGCATGCTGACGTCACGCAAAATTCCGCATCTCGCAAGCAGAGTTTACCGCTCAACATTGCTTGAATACAACGCCCCGACATGAATCATCGGGTGACACAACACCCGTCTGGTCGGAGGATCCTCCCTTTTCTATGGAGGTTGAGTGAACTTTACACCCTGTTCCTCATACCTCTATACTGGTCGCCCGAACATGAACGCCAGCGCAGCCTTCGTGGAAATACTTCAGCGTGACGTCATCATCATCGCTCCCGCAAGCTTTAGCGGCGAGTCATGCAACCAGGATCCACGGCTTCAACAGGTATCCTGACCATCAGCATGCAGCGTCCGCGCATACCTGAGCCCTGATTCACAATCATACGACAGGCTATCGTATCGAACACCTGACATTTCGATAATCTGATTTGACTTCCCCTCAACAGCAAATAGCTGAAATAGCTGTTGGAAGAATAGCCAGCGTCTATTTGATTTAAACTGACAAAATTTTCGGGTTTTGGACTTGTGAACAGCATTGAGAAGACTCCTACGATAACAATGATTAATGTTCGATACGATACGGAAGCATATCGAGTGTTTGTAAATAAGGGGGCTGGTCATCACCCTCAGCCTCAACCCAGCACTGGAGCATAACGCAGTGCCACCCCGACTCATTGGGGGCATCTTCGCACACAGTTCCGACTCACCGTGAACTATGCGGCAACCGATTCCGACTCACTGGAACCTCAGCTAACCTGGCAAGCATCGCAAGATGATTTTTTTTTCTGCTGATAACCCCGATTATCGCCCTGTTTCGTTTGGTGCACGATTTTTTACCCACCCTACTGTATAAGGCTACAACATTTAAGCAGCTATGTATGTAAGGTCAAGTAATGTTAAAGTAAGTAAGTAATAATAATATTCCACAACTATCACACAACGCCATCTAGTCCCAAGCTAAGCAGAGCTTGTGTTATGGGTACTAGACAACTGATAAACATACTTATATATTTTTCTAAATACATACATAAGTATTATAGATAAAATTACACCCAGACACAGAACAAATGATCGTGCTCATCACACAAACATTTGTCCTGGGTGGGAATCGAACCCACGACCTCCGGCATAGCAGTCAGGGTCACTAACCACTAGACCATCAGGCCTGTCAAAAGTAAGTGGGTAAGTAATGTTTGTTTCGGTCTATTTAGACCATAGAAATGTAAAATATATCTATGATTTAGACGAAAACAAACATTACATAAAAAAAATGTTCTTGTAATCGATTGTATATCGATTTTATTCAATTTCGAGCGGCCATTGTTGATTACATCTTAGGCAAAGGACGATGAGTCAGAACGTCCCCCCAACCTTACATTGACCAACAGACTTAAAATGTATCTCATTCGAACCGCCTTAGCAAGCTGATCAATTTTTACTATGACGACATCTCTCAAAAGTGCGGGATATTCCGAGAAAATCATGTTTTAGTGTTAATTTCGTCACAACGTCCCCCCAACCCTTACATTGACCAACAGACTTAAAATGTATCTCATTCGAACCGCCTTAGCAAGCTGATCAATTTTTACTATGACGACATCTCTCAAAAGTGCGGGATATTCCGAGAAAATCATGTTTTAGTGTTAATTTCGTCACAACGTCCCTCCAACCCTTACATTGACCAACAGACTTAAAATGTATCTCATTCGAACCGCCTTAGCAAGCTGATCAATTTTTACTATGACGACATCTCTCAAAAGTGCAGGATATTCCGAGAAAAATCATGTTTTAATGTTAATATTTTTGGCACAAAATAAGAGTTTGTAAGTAAACCATATATTAGGTCCTTACATATGAAATTGGCGTTTTGTATGGAAGGAACAAAAAGTCGAATATTTTTTAATATAATATATTTAATTAATCAAAGTATGAACCATTGTTTTCAATGCACTTTTGCCATCTTATAGGTAGTTCATTGATCCCTTTACTAAAAAAAACCAGTCGGACGGGAATCAATAAAATCTTTGAAGGCGATTTGGACTGCCCCATCGGAGTTGAATTTTTTCCCTTGCAAAAAGTTATCCAAATTGCGAAAAAAATGGTAATCTGTTGGAGCAAGGTCCGGGGAGTACGGAGGATGTCTAAGACATTCCAATTCAAGCTCTTCTAATTTGGTAGCCGTCTGTTGCGCAGTGTGTGGTCTGGCGTTGTCGTGAAGCAGCAGTGGCGTGGAGCTTTTTAATCTTCCCAATTTGCTTCAAGTGAATTAAAACAGTTTTATCACTAACATCGACGCCTGCAGCTAACTCGGACGTGGTTTGCGATGGGTCCGCTTCCACAATAGCCTTCAATTCTCCATTATCAACTTGGGTCTCAGGCCGTCCACGGGGCTTGTTCTGCAGGTCGAAATTTCCAGAACGAAAACGTTGGAACCAAAAACGAACTGTGTTTTCTTTTGCAACATGACCGCCATACACATCATTCACCCTTCGAGTCGTTTCCGCAGCACTAGTGCCACGGCGGAACTCGTACTCGTAAATAATGCGATATTTTAAATTTTCCATTTTGTAAAATGAGTGACGCAAACAGAAAAAACAGAAGAAAAAAAACAAATGAATGACGGTCATCGAAGCACAAATACATGAGTAAATAGCTGTACAAATTTGAATTTGGAATTCCTTACCAAAGAGGAGAAATTCGTGATTAAAGTGGCCAGTACGAAAAACGCCAATTTCATATGTAAGGACCTAATACTTTGATTTTCAAACCTCTCAAGATCAATAATTAGGAGATGCCATTTAAAAAACAGAAAACGTCATTCGTTACTCGTCCAATTTTTCTATTTCTATAGGCAGGCAGTTGTCCCTCCGGCGGCGATGAACGATTAACGAGTAGAACTAGCAACTGAAAACGAGTTGGCGAGCAGCGAGCAGCGTGTGTGTAGTTCCGATAGTTTTGTCGCTGGGCTATCAGCGAGTTTTCGAGTGCGACGGGCGATTACTCGCACCACTCGCTCGGGGCGGTTAGTCTCACAGGGGTTTCTCTCGGCGTGAGCTCTGACCACCAAGCGACCATCGCCGAGCGAATATCGCTAGGCGAGTATTATCTTTGATAGCTCTTGTCGCTCAGCGACAAACCAGTGAAGCGAGTCCTCGCCGGCAGTGTAAACAGTCAGCGATCAACTGTTAATATATGCATCTCTTTTGTTTACACGGAATGTATATCAGACACGGAATGTAAACAGCCAACAGTTAGTCGCTTCCTCGCCGGCGGTGGGACAACTGCCATATGCTCGTCCACGACGGAGACGCGGGTGTCTTCGTCTTGGGCGAGCTTGAATCCCTCACTGCACTCAGGATTCAAGTCTTAACTCCCTCGCTTCGCTCAGGAGTCAACTCAAACCTAGAATCCTTCGTTGCGTTCAGGATTCAAAATAGCGCCCGCGACAACAAGACACTACTTTATCCCAAAATAAATAAAACTATTTTTTATTTTATTTCTAAGCCCCATGGATTTTGGAGTTATAACTGGTTGCTAGTATTTTTATAGATCTTTATGAACCTGATAACACATACAAAAGATCTGTTGCAGGGCTGGGGACGAGCCTAGCGAATTAGAAAAATGAATAAAACGATTTTTTAATTTTCATTTTATTTCTAAGCCCCATGGATTATGAAGTTAAAAGTGGTTGCTAGTCTTTATATAGATCTTTAAGAACTGATAGCACATACAAAAGATCTATTGCAGGGCGGGAGACGGGCCTAGCGAATTAGAAAAATTAATTAAACGTTTTTTTAATTTTCATTTTATTTCTAAGCCCCATGGATTTTGAAGTTAAAACTGGTTGCTAGTCTTTTTATAGATCTTTATGAATCTGATAGCACATACAAAAGATCTGTTGCAGGGCGGGGGACGGGTCTAGCGAATTAGGAAAAATTAATAAAACGATTTTTTTATTTTAATATTATTTTTAAACCCCATGGATTTTGAAATTAAAACTGGTTGCCAGTCTTTTTATAGACCTTTGTGAACCTACTAATACATACAAAAGTTCTGTTGAAGGGGGGGGACGGGTCTCATACAGATATGGTCATCGTTCTTTAGCGCGGCCGGACCTGGAAAGGGTTGCAACTCAAGTGGCCTGCAGGCCGCTGACCTCGCTGCTCGAAAGTAAATGACCTTTGTGGTCGGTCGCTAATGCATTCTCTTGGCAAACTTCCTTTGTTTTTTTGTAACAACTTTAGAACATACATAACATCACGCCTGGAATCCCCTGGTGAAGTCCTAGGTAAGACAGAGTTGTACTTTTATTATGGTTTTCTTCAATAACGTGTATAACTTACATCGGACTTTACGCTTTTTATTTGATCTTTATTTTTTGTTTTTTTATCTGATGTATCTGGTTTCTGGTGTGTGTTTTAGTCTGTGCTAAATAAACGTATTTTCTATCTTTCTTTTCTTAAAAGTAATATAGAGTACACAGCAGCAGCAGTGCTCGGAGATTCTCCAAGCTAACTAGATGAAAACAATTAAAATAATGTTCTTGTATACCTATCGATTTTATTCAATTTCGAGCGGCCATTTAGTTGTTTACATCTTTGGAAAATTTACGGTGACCTTATAGATTTGAGAATACGTTAATTAGCAGATGTCGAAGTAGGTAAGGAATCAATATGTGGTTATAATGAATTAGGATCCTGTAGAGTTTTAATTGATAGGAGTCCGACATAATTCTCCGTTCTCCTCAGACGTAGGGTATCCATGAGGAGGCTAAAGGCTAAAACGTCACTTATTGTAACTGACATGTCTAATCTAGCTCCTAAAAAAAAGAACCTTGATAAAATTGCAGTAAAGTAAAAGGATTAAACACCTTGAAAATCAAAAGTAACAGTACATAAAGTATTTAATAATAGACAGACAAGCCAAAAGCAATCTAGATGTATTGTAGCAACTTATTAACTGTTCCGTGTCTGCAACGCAATCAACATTCACTTGTAACCTTCGCGCTGCATTCTACACATTTTTTTCAAGCATTCTTTTGTTTGTAAACATGGTGTTCGTAAGGGACTGTCAAAAGAAAATCATAAAGCTACGGTTTTTAAAAAAGGGCAATTCCCGTAATTTTAAGAACGTTCACAGTCTGAAGGCCAATAAAATTCTCGTAATTAAAAACGTTCAAAATCTAGTCGCAATCTTATCACAGCGACCAGCGCACAGAGTACTTTTTGATGACCAGCGACAATCAATGTCAAAAACTTGTCAAAAATGTATGGAAATTAGAGGTATTTTTGACAACCACATACAAGTACCTACCCAGTACCTAAATAAGTACTTAGAGTCCGTTTCACGAAAGAGGTCTCGCGAACGCGGCGCCACTGACGTGTGACGGAATCATAAATATAGATTGATTGATTTATCTCGACATAATATTATAGGCAATGGTTAATTAAATGCACAATCCTAAACAGAAAAAGGTGTATTAGGTAGGAGGGTTGTTGTGGGAATGTTGCTAACTACTAGTACCTAATTAGTTCCAATTATTGCCGCGGGACTTCTTTCATGAAACGGACTCTACTGTGTTTTGGAGGTCTCGTAGGCAGTCGCTCCATGTAAAATACTGATAGTCAGCTGTACAGATCGAAAGCGGACCCCATAGGTACTTACTTAGTTGGGAAAAGAAAGGCGATGACATTACTACCAATTACTACTTACTTATAGGTACTTACTCTTTTGGGAACGACGCCGACGGCGACGGTACGTAGATGTAATTATTATGATTAAGTTTACGAGTTCATTCAAATCTAGGTATGTAGAAACTCATGAATCCAACAAGTTGATGAAAGCGTGAACGGCGCTAGTATGGATAATAAAAAATAAAAAAATGTTTAACTAGTTTTTTTAATCCTTAGCTGATAGTGCAATATAGTTAATTTGCAAAAAAAAATATTTTTCTCACGATAAATATAAAAATATTACAAGAGTGGTATTTTGCATCTTCAGGAACAAGTGCTGCCATCTTTTGTTTTTACAAAAAGTTACACGAGTTCCATAAAACAATGAAAAACAATAAATAAATTTTACACGGAAGTATTAGTATTTTATGTTTATCAGGAACTTGTGTAATATTTAATAAATGGTGCAAACATTTTTCCTGCTGTTTTTTATGATCTAAAAATAGCACCAAATACGGCGTTCGATAAACTTCGAAACACATGCGCCATCTATTCATTTATTCAAACGACAAAATTTAGTAGGACATTCCGTACGTATTTCAATTGCGGACGCACCGACTTTTCACATTATTCGCATTATGTTGCCATAGGTTTGCTTTCTCGTTCGCGCACGGTGCCTTCATATCTATTGTCTCTTTTCAAAAAGCTCTCGCACTTGGGATGATGATAAATGGCGAACGGTCTTGACATTTCGTGTTATTATCAAAATGTTAAATTCTGTTATCGGTTGTTATTATTTACGTTTTATAAATAAAACAAGATGGTTTTCCGTGTAAGTTAGATCCCTGTGACTGCCAGCTGACCGTTTAAAGTGCTTGAACTGTAAAAACAAGAAAGGAAAACACCTAGCCAAGTGGGTCAAATAATCACAAATAAAACCAAAAAATGTGTTTGAAACTGGCGATTATTAACATTTATTCGCTCTCTTAATCCGTTTAGATACTGTAAGAATACTCTACGCCTCAGTTTTGATAGAGAAAATGTTTTTTTTTGTGACTTGAACAGTGCCGATTTTTTCGTACCTAAATAAGTTATGAAGTGACTTTTACGTGCATTATTATTGGTGTTATATGTAATTTCTTCATAGTTTATCGTTTGTTTAAACATCTATTTGAAGTGAACAGTGTTTAGATCATTTCCAAACATTCTGTAGTTTATATTAGCTATTTGTGGCGTTGTAAAATAAGCCACAGAAGCAGTCATTAGAGGCTTTACAAAACAGTATCGTTGCCAAAGAATCATAAAAAAGTTTAATGCCATAACATTTTGGCGCCAATCAAAAACAATTTCGAAAAGTTGAATATTTTATTGTGTAATGAATTTGTATTTTGAAAATTAAAATGGTGACGATGAATTCATCGGAAAAGGCGGCATCGAAGGCCTGTCAGCAAGGGCCATCCAGGTAAGTTTCACTAACTATAAGAATAAAAAAAATAGAAAAAAACGGTCAGTTAGTATCCTTGAAAAACATTGCTATGTTGAAAGACTTCATACAAGAAATCCAAGTTAACTTACATGTTAAAGAAAGAAAGAAAGAAAAAGTTTATTTGGAGACAATTCATGAAACACAAAATACAAAATTAATAAAATAAAAAAATAATGTTTCAGACAACAATAGTGTGTGCCTCACGGCTGCGCCAAAGAGGTTAATAATACCTAAATGATAAATGATGTATATTTCTGTATTTTGTTTTGTAGTCTCACGAAATACCTAGTGTTTTATTTTGACAAATTTTAAATACAATAAACAATGTAAAGGAAAAAAAAGGAAGGAGCTCATTGGGCATCGAAAAGTTCATCCGCATTGCTGTCAGTGGGAAAAGTTAAAAACTGAAATTTAATTTGATAAATAAAAAAATGGAAGGAGTGGAGGGAGGCCTTTGCCCAGGAGTGGGACAGCGCAGGCTAGATAATAAAAAAAAATTGAGCTGTTTCTTTTCTATTAATTAAATTTTATGCGAGAACATCTATTGGTTTCTTACTAAACTTCAACTATATCCGACAATCCAATATATCCAATACTTATCTCTTTTGTTGACTGTACATTTCTTATTTGTGAGGGTATTTTATTATAAAGTTGTGCTCCTTCAAATGTAAGCATTTTTTTGCCATAGTTGGCCACTACTGAAAATTTAAAGTTTTATTTTTTTCTTTTTTGTACTGGTATCTGCAATCAGCCTTTCGGCTATAAGCAAATGTGTTGTTGGTTCATGGCGTGGCTATGCAGGGCTCCAGTGAGCACCGCACATATGGTGCTTAATTATTTGTTCAGCTCAAGAATGTGGTGAGAATTGTGAGAAGAGAGAATTTACAGATGGAAAACCCAATAACATTTTACCATAATGTCCTATTTAAATTATGCATTGTGTTCGGTACAATATTTGCAACCGAACAGCTCAGCACTTTTGCTGGCACGCATTTTCATGCATGATGATGATGATGATGGGGCTCCCTTTCCCGCACTTAGACTCCCATTTGGTCTGTTGTGCGTAGGGATTCTGGCTAACAGAGCCAGCCTAGCTCCGTCCAGAAGCACAGAAGCTTCCTGGGAGCTTCGCAGGCTTCACGGAGCGACCTCACTGTTCCGAGGATTTTTTCGCGTTGAGAAGCCACGGCCTCGCATTCCAGGATGACGTGGGCGGCTGATTCCTCGGCGTCAAGGCAGCCCCTGCAAAGGGGGCTGTCCGTGGCGCCTATGTTAAAAAGATGTTTGTTAAGAGGGTTATGGCCCGTAATTGTACCTATTTTTATTCTGAGGTTTTCATAAATGCATGTATCGCATCTAATACCAGTTAGTGCGTGTTCGACTACCAATCGCATAACTTAAACCAAACTATATCAAACCAACTTAGTGCTAATTTAGACTAGATTTACCTTTTGATGACTATCGCTTGTATTGAATATCGCTTTGAAACCATACCATTTCGTATCATTAAACCAGTCTAATACAGTACCAAATCAACCAAACATCAACCAACTCGGAAGCTAGCGCCAACCAAGCAGGCGCTAAATTCTACACATTGTTTCAAGTACAAATATTAATTGCGCACAATAATGACTTGATGATATTCCAAGTTATACCTACAAAACTGTTATCATTGCATCCTGTTTGATTCATTATAGGCCAACCATAACAATCTAAAATCATTTAGTAATACATGTGTTTATTTATTTAGAACTGGCTGCGCTCCGCGGTTTCATCCGCATAAGTGTCAATCCCGTGGGAATATCGGGATAAACACTATCCTATGTCCTTTCCCTTGACTCAAACTATCTCTATACCAAATTTCATCTAAATCGGTTCAGCGGTTTAAGCGTGAAGAGGTAACAGACAGACAGACACACTTTCGCATTTATATTATTATAGTATGGATAGCTATACCAACTTTAAGTTAAGAGGAAAGTAATTTTGATAACAAATTTTGGAAATATTTCAAAAATACGTAAAAATTTGGTTTTCTCGAATCTCATGAATTTTCGCTTAGGCTCTAAGGGGTGCTTAATTGTTGCAAATGGGTCACATCACTTCCAGGAAGGAATGCGTTAAATCACAGTTCACCCTGTACATTTTACATTAATTAATCAAAGTTTATGTTATAAGTTCTTATGTAGGTATAGACTATAGATCAATTCCAGATGTACAGACCCCAGCACATCAAGCTACCCGAAACTGTCAAATTTTCCCAATCAACCTTGAACTTTATGCTTTAGGAATAAAGTTGAAAATCTATTGAAGAAATTTGACAGCTTGTAGTAGCTTAATGTGCTGGCGTCTGCTGTACATGACATTCACAGAATGGTTACCATTGTGTTTAGGCAATTCAATTTTATATTTTTTCTACCAGACATAAAAATCTAAAATCATCTCATAACTGTTCCAGAGACAATTCAAAATGTATAAAAGAAGAAAAAGAAAAGGACAGAGACAAGAAGGAGAACCCGACATCGAGCTTACCGCCCCAGGTGCAAGCTCTGATGTCGACCATTCCATCGCCGGAGGAGTCGCCTAACTACCTGGTTTACAAGAAGGTATGTTGCTGAACTATTGGTACTTATAAAGTTTTTATTAATATTGTAACAATAATATATCCTTAATTAACAAAAATAGCAAAATTAAAACCTAACTTAACTAAAACTATACAAAAACTAAAATATAGCGTCGAAAAATTCATCCGCATCGCTGTCGACTGGTAATGTACCCAAGAGACTGGCGGCATTACCACGTTGTATGGCAATGCTTAGCCTTTGGCCAAGGTAAAAGCCAGCCCTTGGGTCACGGGAACTGTCAACCAGCCGTTTTGAAATTTCCTTAAAAAGACCATGAGCACTCGGACCCCACGGCCCGAGTACTTATTGGGTGCAAAAGATATAAACAGTGAGAGAATCCGGCAAAAGATAGAAATAGGGTGCAGAAAAGAAAATAGGGATCAAATGAGAGAAATAGGGTGCAACAGAGAGAAATACGGTTCAAAAGAGAGTGACAGGGAAAGATATATAAATATACGGTACATATAAATATCAAGCTTACCGCCCCAGGGCTATGATGTCGACAATTCCGTCACCAGAGGAGTCACCTAACTACCTGGTGTATAAGAAGGCACGTTGTTCCATTTTTATCTAAAATGGGCAGAGAAAGGAAAAAAAAATTGTATAGAGAAAGAGCAAATCAGTACGAAAGAGAGGAATAAGATGCTAAAAGAAGAAACAGGATTCAATAGAGAGAAATAGAGTACAAAAGAGAGAAATAGGGACAGTCGTACAAAATTATTTATTAACGGAATTTAATTATTGTTCCTTCCGGGTGATTTACGACAATGACGATGAGTTTTACAAAGAATGAACATTTCACCACAGGCTAAGTCTCCAGTAAAACATGTCGTGTGTCACCGCTTGATGACCTCATGACTAAGAGCTTTGTTAGAGATCGAAACTAGTCAGAAAAGCCAGGAATAAAAAAAACCGCAAACATTAGTCAACATAAATATCAATGCCTGAAAGGCAAAATTGACTAGGCGACATAGCGTGGAGATTCATAGACGACTCCGCCTTGGAGTGTAAATGTGGTGCTGTTCCTCAAACGATGGGACACTTAACACTTAATATCGTGCCCTGCGTGTCCTGTCAGCTGCACGTTACAGGAACTGATGGACGCTGGTGATGGCGGCAAACAAGTAGCGGAACTCTGGGCCGAGTCCATTTAGATTGCTATCGACACGCTAAGAAGGGCTATAGATATATTACAGGAGAACAGGTTTAAAAGTTAAACTATTCAGAAAAAAATCATATAAGTTCTTGTAATCAACCTACAGGTGTAATTCTACCTGCTTTGGAAATCTTATTTTTACCCGACTACGGCGGAGCAAAAAGGAGGGTTATGATTTTTTTTACATCGATGTTTCTCCAAATGAGCGATATACATAAAATTCAAAGTCCTGACTAACTGATATATCAACGCACAGCCTAAACCGCTGGTCCTAGAGACACGAAATTAGGAGAGTGTTCTTTGTGAAGAGTAGGTATCCACTAAGGAAGAGTTTTTCGAAATTCCACCCCTAAGAGGGTGAATAGGGGAGAGTAAAATTTTACGCGGACGAAGTGGCGGGCAGAAGCTAGTCCTGTATATTGTGCATATTGCAATACAACAAGATAAACAGGATGTAGCCCTTAAGGAAATAGGTGCTGCGTTGTCATAGTTATTTCGTATCGGAAATGACACATTCCAATTTAGTAGCTTCTTCCGGGTCGCATACTACTGCGTATGTCGTTGCATAGTTAATGAGAATGTCAACTGTGGAACAATACTGTGCTAAATAGTGGAACGAGTAATATTAGTGTTTGGCCAGACTGCCAGACTGGCAGCGCGGGCGCCGCCGGGTGGGCGCGGCGCGGCGAACTCGAACATATTATAAACTTCCTTTGAGTATCCATAGTCAGTGGCGGATTTACCAATAGGCTGAAGCCTAGGGCGGCAAATTTGGGGCTAACATTTTTTTTAAATGTCTTACTGAAATAAAAAATATAAATATTATACCTACCATGTTTTTTTGGAAAGAATAAACAAAGTGAATGCTCAAATTCAGGATTCTACCGTAGATTTTATCACAGTTGCCGATCTTTACAAATCTCTTTGCTAGTTTGAAGAAAACGCGAAGCAGTATGCAAAAGACATGGGACATTATTGTAGAGGTCGGTAGGGGCGGTAAAATTTGAATAGCCTACTGGCGGCAAATGTGTAAATCCGCCACTGTCCATAGTGGACATGCGGGCGCGGTGAGCGGCGCGGGCTGCTCCGCGGGGGAAGCGCACGGGCAACTCACGCCATATGAGTTCATACAAGTGGCCGCAGTGGGTGCGCGGCGCGGGCGCTAGCGGCCCGCGCGGAGACCGGGGTTTTCAAATTAGTTCGAGCTTTTTTCTTGTAAACCTTAGTCTCACTAAGCCTATCGCGCTACTGAACTAAAACGGAATTGACCTAAGTCACAATACGCCCACATCTCGTTTGGTCTAGGCATAACGCGACTTAGGCACACTGCGTTATAGGTACAGCGAGCAAAGGAAAATAAAGACTTCTTCATCCATATTATATTTTGACAAACACTAGACACGACAACAGGCAGAACGCAGCCGCGCTCCAGTGCGGACAGGCAAACCGCGCGCGTTCCCGCTCCCGCGCTCGTCCCGCGCCCGCGCCCCAGTTTGTCCAAACACTTAATGTTCATATCTTTAGCATAATCTATTATTCGTTTTATAATGATTGGTAGGTATGAGGGGCTTGCGGCCATGTAATAACAGCTCCACGGGTTAATCGATCAGGTTAAGCTAATCCATGGTGTCAGGTACCTCCATACAAAATTGTATCAAAATTGGTCTAGCCGTTTGCGTGAAGAAGTAACAAACATATGTATAAACACTCACACTCACAAACTTTCGCCTTTATAATATTAGTGTGATTAACTAGCGGTCCGCCCCAGCTTCGCATGGGTGCAATTTTTTTTTCGAACCTCCTAAATTTTCTTTCATACCAACTTGTCCTGGCAATACTGAACACAACAAAAAAAGAATTATCCAATTTGGTGCGGTCATTCGGAAGTTATGCGCGTACAGACATTTCGGCGACTTTGCTTTATACTATAACTAGCTTCTGCCCGCGACTTCGTCCGCGTGAAATTTCTTGTTCTCCCGACCCACCGTGTCGCATCACATCACCTGCCAGCGCTATCACTTTTGCGCTCGGCTCCTAAGAGACATAGCGTGATGTTAAATAGCCTACTTATAGGATTCCTCAGGAATTGGGCTATCAAATTAAAAAGATTTTTTCAAATCCAACTGTTAGGGTGTACCCACATTTATCGACGCGGAATCGGCTTAAGCCGAGTGCGTATCACCAAACTACTCGACTTATCGCCGAGCTAATAGGCAAACGGCTCGTTTCGCCGTCGATCGGCGTCGCGCCGCGTCGTCCGAGCCGAGCCGATGCGAATGGCATTAGTAACACCCTTATTACGTAGTCATAAAGGCTTTTTTGACCGGCGTTAGGCGATTCCGCGTCGATAAATGTGGGAAGACCCTTAGTTCCAGAGATTACCCCCTACAACCTCACAAACTTTACCTCTTTATAATATACAGGGTGAAATTAAATTCATGCGCATCCTTTTAAGGGGTCATTGTACTCATCGTTATGAATAACTTTTAATATGGGACTAAGCCTAAAATCGCGAAAAAAATCAGCTGTTCCTTGCATTTATGTTCACATAACTCGTCAAAATGTATGGAAAAGCTGTTTTTTTTTTTCGCGATTTCGGTCTTGGTCCTATAGTAAAAGTTGTTCATAATGATGATTACAATGACCCCTTAAAAGGATGCCCATGAATTCAATTTCACCCTGTAGATAAGGATTTAAGGATAACGATTACTTACTTAAATAAGTAATTAAATACTTTGTAGTTGATTGGGCAATCGGGTCAATAACAATCGGTATTTTATTTACGCATTTTGTTTACTAAATTGATTGTTCTAGGTTAGTTATTTATTTAATTAATTTGTCGACATTGAACAGTTTAAATTCGAGTCGAAATAAAATTGATAACAACGCGATTAGAACGACAATAATAATAGTACCAATATTTTTAGCATGGACCCTGCTCCCGACACCGGCGGACTACTATTTTTTATATTTTTAAATGTTTTTAATAAATATTTAAAAATGTAAAAATAGATAAATAAACGAAATAGTACCAATATTTTCACATACGAGTATAATATGTTTATAAAGTAGGTAACTAGCTGCGCCCCGCAGTTTCACCCGTATAAGTCACGATCCCGTGAGAATATCGGGATAAAAAGTCTCCTATGTGTTAATCCAGATCATGGTCTACCCATGTGCCAAATTTTATCCAAATCCGTTCACCCGTTTTAGCGTGAAGGCGTCACAAACAAACATATATAAAATTAAATATTTTCTCTTTGTCTTTCTTAAAAAGAGTGTATAGTACATTAGGCCCCACGATTGAAATCATCATCTGCCTAGCCTTTTCCCAACTATGTCGGGGTCGGCTACCAGTAACTAACCGGATACAGCGGAATACCAGTATTTTACATGGAGCCACTGCCTATCTGACCCCCACAACCCATTTACTGGGGTTACCCAGTAAATGGGTTACCAAGGGGGTTACCAAGGTACCAAGGGGTATCGTATTAACGATACCCCTTGGTAAGACTGGTTACTTATGCGGGTGAAACCGCGGGGCGCAGCTAGTGATTTATAATAAACCAGCTGCGCCCTGTGGTTTCACCCGCATAAGTAACCAGTCTTCCCGTGGGAATATCGGGATAAAAATTATCCTATGTCCTTTCCTGGGTCTCAAACTATCTCTTTACCAAATTTCATTTAAATCGGTTCAGCGGTTTAGGCGTGAAAAGGTAGTAACATACAGACAGACAGACAGAGTTACTTTCGCCAATTTTTAAATAAGTGTTAAGTGATAAGTGAATTTTTACTTAGTTGTGTTGATATAGAGTTCAAAATAAAAAATAAATATTATTGTTCACAGATGGAGGCAATCATCGAGAAGATGCAGGATGAGAGTACCGGAGTACCAGTCAAAACTGTGAAGAGCTTCATGACCAAAATCCCTTCGGTGAGTATCTACTGTCTCGATGTGGTGAGTACGAGGCTTTTGACTATGTTGTACAGTACCCGGCGATAAATATTGCACATCGACCTTTGGAAAGAAACAATCGGCTAATTTCGGCTTCGTAGTGCGTTATCTCTGTCGCACACTACCTATGTGACGTTACACGTTAACTGACGTTTTGTCAGTCGTTGTTCAAGTGCGATAGAGTGCGGTCGCATCCAGTTCAAAATATATATCTAGAGTTGTTAACACCCCCAAATTTAAATAATTTAAAGTTGTACTATGGCATCTTTAGGAATAATAGGGGAACCTTTTTATTTTACCCCAACCTAAAGCAATCATTTATAGAAAAAATGGTGTATTTTATACAAAGAATAAAAAGAATTATCAAAAGAAGCAAATCATAATTGTTTTAACAGCTCCTAATAGATACCGGACTGTTTGTATTTCGTGCGACAGAGATAACGCTCTACGAAGCCGAAATTAGCCGATTGTCTCTTTCCAAAGATCGATGTGCAATATTTATCGCCGGGTACTGTATGTGTATACTTTATGTCATTTTATTTTGTACTAGCTGTTATCCCCGTCCCCGACTCGATGGCGCTGCTGCAGCGCCTAATTGCTGAGACTTTGTTCTTTTGTTTTTGTTTCTTATTTGTATTTGTAATAGTATGTACGTGATTACTAGTTTATTTATTTATAAGTATGTATTAGGTATGTTGAAACTGTGTGTACTCCCCGTCACTTTTCCCTAAGGGTTCATTAGAAAACCAGCGTCAGACAGCATCTGACTGGCATTAATGCTGAAATGAACCTTTTTGGCGCAGCCGTGAGGCACACACTATTGTTTTCAGAAACATTATTTTTATTTTTTTTTATTAATTTTGTATTTTGTGTTTCAAGAACTGTGTCCAAATAAACATTTTTCTTTCTTTCTTTCTTTATCTGCGACTTCGACCGCGTGGATTTTTTTCTTGGGACCCTACTTTTTTTGTAAAATAAAAGTAGCCTAAATTACTCCTTATTATTACATCAGCTGTCGGCCAGTGAAAGTCCCGTCAAAATCGGTCCAGCCGTTTCAGAGCTGAGCCGGAACAAACAGACAGACAGACAATAATTAAAAAAAAATGTTATTTTGGTATATGTACCGTGTATATATCCATATTATGCATTTAGTAAAAAGCGGTTATTTTAATATTACAAACAGACATTCCAATTTTATTTATTTGTATAGATTAGCGCCACGAAGCCACGAAAGATGAGACTTGACCCCGCCTCCCGCGCTCTTTCCGCCGCCCCTATGACGTCCGGTCCCGTCCCGCGCTCACCGCCCGGCCACGACTTTTGGCTTAGCGGCAAGCGGCGCGGTTTCTTTTGTCTAGCGTTGACGCTGCGAGCGGTGCGTCGTGGTTTGGTTCATACATTTTGGTATACCTATATGTTTTTATCGCTCGCCGCCCCGCGTTAAGGCGATTATAGCCTCGAATGTCCTTGAGCGTTTGGGCGGAGCTTAGGCGAACCCAGTGCCTCACCCCGCGCGCCCGCTTACCTCCCCAATGTCAAAGAGTGTCGTACTCGTACGTAGCGCATGCAGATGCGGCGTGGGATGCATTTTGTCTTAGGCAGTTTTATGACGCTACCTACTGAGTGTAGATGGATCGAGAATACGTACAATATTGATGTTGTGAGTATGAATGCTATTGTACTGACAGTAAAAATACTGCTTTCTTGGAGACAAATAAAAAAAAAAGACGGGTTGCACTCCGGGAGTGCCGGCAGAAGTGAAAACTTGAATATTAACGTTGAAATAAATCAATTATTAATTGAATTAATATAACTAAGTTTTTTTCACTATTTCTGCGTCACTTTTTTCATTAATCGATGCACTTTGTTCAATTTCCATTTTTTGAAACACTATATACACGAATTTTACGAATACACAGCAGTGTGGGCTACTACACAGACGGTCGAGCCATCAGCTGTCCATCCACGTCCGCGTCCGCATCCGCGTCCACCATCACCATCACATCACATCACCATCGCCATCGCCATCACCATCGCCATCATCATCGCCATCACCATCACCATCGCCATCACCATCACCATCCATCCATCCATCCATTATCGTGTCTCACTTGGTTCACTTCAGTTGGCGCCGCCGTAGAAAGAGATGGGGGGGGGGAATCTCTCCTGACGGTCACGTGTCCTGACGCGATGCCCTGACGCGAGTTTAACATTTTTTACCCATTACAAAAAGTGTTCAACGCCGCTAAAGAAGTTTTCACTTCAAAAATAATAATAATATCAATAAAAAACGTTTATTCAGTATACAGTTCGTTTTTTCACGTATACAGATTATAAAAAAATACAATTACAAAAAAAAAAAAAACTTATGACTAATACCGCTCTTAACAGTGGTAGTTTTTAGGGTTCCGTACCCAAAGGGTAAAAACGGGACCTTATTACTAAGACTCCTCTCTCCGTCTGTCTGTCACCAGGCTGTATCTCACGAACCGTGGTAGCCAGAAGAAGGGTTATGTTTTTCGAGAGTATATAATATACAGGGTGAATTTTTCAAGTGGGCGTGGATGGCCAAATTCTAAACTATGAGGAATAGCGAAAAATACTCAAAGGAGTCGCGGGCTCGATTTTGATGGAAACTAAAACTGCATCATTGGATTTTTGAAAAATCAATATTTCTAGCCAGGAATCGAACCTGTTGATTTGAAAAAAGAAACACATACACTGTATTATTACACCATTCGATAGTGTCCCTAATAAGGATCAAATTCTGGGAAGTAATGACATACGGCAAACTGAAGGAAAGAGCTAATTTTCAACAAAATACATATTTTTTTTATTTTTCTTATGTTACCTACGTTATCATCATCTGCCTACTAGCCTTTTCCCAACTATATCGGGGTCGGTTTCCAGTCTAACCGGATGCAGCTGAATACCAGTATTTTACATGGAGCACTGCCTATCTGACCTCCACAACCCAGTTACTGGGTAATACGATACCCCTTGGTAAGACTGGTTGTCAGACTTTCGAGCTTCTGACTACCCGTAACGACTGTCAAAGATCCTGGAATGACAACCGGTATTTTTTTAATAAACTGTATACGTGAATAAACGATCTGTATTTTACTGAATAAACGTGTTTTATTGATATTATTATTATATTAGTATTCAATAGACAATAATATAGCGTCCACTCGCAAACAAACTATCACTACTACTAATACTATCAACGTCCAAGCGTAAACGAACAGTCCGAGTGTACTATCTGCGCTATTTAGTCTTTGCTACAAAAATGCAGTTCGGAGCGAGCCGACATGCGACACAACCTCCCCGTGCGAACGATACAGCGAGACTGACCGGGCGGCTGCTGCCCGCGCCCGTATAGGTAAAACCATGGTGTTATTGATTTTTTCCCACTTAAATAATAATTATTAAAAAAAAAACAAACTTAATTTTTATAAACCATTAAATTTGCTATAATTTGGTGAAAGAATCATCAAAATCGCTTCAGGCGTTTGAAAGTAGAAAGAAAATTCTTGCGTAAAATAAGAGGATGGACATGATTTTTTATTGTTAAAACTAACAGTAATATTAAAAAAATCAAACTTAAATTATATTTGTAAACATATGTCACATATCATATATTTTTTTTAATATATTTGGGCTATCCATTTGGGAGAAGTAGGCCTTCGAAGAGAGGTCTACTTTGAAGTTTGGCGTAACCATTCGCCTTAAGCTGCCGCTGATAGCGGTGAGTTCGTGGCCAGGCCGTAAGACCTCATACCGCTAAAGAGATCTAAAATCGTGTACTGCGCAAGTCAAACCACGTGGTGTGTCAACTCTCATCTTTCGTGGCACGCAATGTAATGTGCGTTTGGTTTGTGCAGAATAAATACATTTTCTTTCTTTCTTTTTAACTAGCTTCAGCCCGCGACTTCGTTCGCGTGAAACTTCTTGTTTCCCCCGAGCTGTTTCCGTCGTCCCGAGTTTTTGTTTCCGTCGTATCGCATCACCCGCCCGCGCTATCACTTAACGTTCTTTTTGACTTTTTTATTTTTGGTCGGTTCCTAAGGGTCATAGCGTGATGTTAAATACGGTTTAAAAAAAAATGAATGAAGAAGATTTTTTCAAATCCGACTGGTAGTTCCAGAGATAACCCCTGCATACAAACTTACAAACAAATTTTACCTCTTTATAATATTAGTATAGAATACTATTAATTTTTCCACAGGTATTCACCGGCACAGACTTAATAGCCTGGATAAACCGCCACCTAAACCTGGACGAAGCCTGGGAACCGATCCATATGGCTAACCTCTTAGCCGCCCACGGATACTTGTTCCCGATAGACGACCACTGTCTCACTGTCAAGAATGACAACACTTACTACAGGTGAGAGTAGTGCGCGTGATGTATCTGTCTCGCTCGCACACAGCAAGGAGAGAAACTGGGTGAGAAATAGGGTGCGAAGGAGAGATTTTTTTTGAGAAATAGGGTGCAAAGGAGAGAAATTGGTTGAGAAATAGGGTGCAAAGGAGATGAATAGGGTGCAAAAGAGAGATTCGGTGAGAAATAGGGTGCAAAAGAGAAAAATTGGGTGAGAAATAGGGTGCAAAGGAGAGAAATTGGGGGAAAAGAGGGAAACTGTGTATGCAGGTACTTGTTATCTGTTAACCCTTTTACCGATGACGGCAATATACGTGCCACCATCTAATAGGCATATTAATTAAAGCTTAATTTTGGTAAACCACACCCCAAATTTTATTTTGCTGCTACACTTGGATCCTTCTGCTGGCTGGTAAAAGGGTTAAGAAGGACGACATAAAGTAAATATTCCCTAAATACCTCTGTTATATGGGATACTACCTACTTCAGGCAGTTTTCCATGTAACAAAGGCGAGTCTCTTGCCATCAATGGGGTATAAAAACCAAGAAAATGTAAGTGGATACCTCTGACAACTTATGTCCTAATATTTTCTCGTTACAGATTCCAGACGCCGTATTTTTGGCCATCCAACCAATGGGAACCCGAGAACACTGACTATGGTAAGTATTTTTAATGAAAATTCTTACAATAAAAGTGTTATCTCAAACATACTTGGAAATTTGAGCATGATTTTGACAACCTTCTTCGAGATAAACCGAAATTGCTGTACTGGCCAAATACATGCGAGAAGCGGCCGGCAAAAGTTGTATGGAAATCCATATCTGTCGTGGTTTAGCGGCCAAATAAATTACATAGTAAACTCATATCAGTCGTGTAATTTCAAAACGGAACGATCTTGTACTCCGAAACATGGCAACCAAGGAGGTAACTTATCAAAGGTTTTATTTAAATTTCGAATTGGCTTGCAAATATAAAGCTATGGTGTTCTAATTTTTTTTTTTTAATGTTTCCAGCGGTATACCTATGCAAGCGTACAATGCAGAACAAAGCACGTTTGGAGTTGGCTGACTATGAGGCTGAATCTTTAGCGAGACTTCAGAAAATGTTCAGCAGGAAATGGGAGTTCATATTTATGCAGGCTGAGGCTCAAAGCAAGGTAAGGAAAATCATTGAACTAGTATAGAGGTATGCGGAACAGGGTGTAAAGTTCACTCATACTCTATAGAAAAGGGAGGATCCTCCGACCAGACGGGTGTTGTGTCTGGCGGGCAACTGCCCGATGATTCATGTCGGGCTGTTGTATCTATGCTAGTTGCGCGGTAAATTCTGCTTGCGAGATGCAGGATTTGCGTGACGTCAGTATGATGCGTTGTTCGCATGTGGCGTTGTAGATACCGCTACATCGCTCCGCAGCGCCTCCCGGTTTCACCCGCATAAGTTTCGATCCCGTTGGAATATCGGGATAAAAACTATCCTATGTCAAAAGGAAGCACTAGGAAGTGGAAGGACATAGGATAGTTTTTACCCGAATCCGTAGTTTTAATCCGTTTTTTTTAACCGATTTAGATGAAATTTGGTATAGATACCAAATTTCATCTAAATCGGTTCAGTGGTTTAGGCGTGAAAAGGTAACATACAGGCAGACAGACAGAGTTACTTTCGAATTTATAATATAAAGTATGGATATTAGTATGGATGGTTAGATCCCGTTGGAATATTTATGTCTCATAACTATTTTTATATATATATTGTTGTACATATGTATATATATATGTATTTATTATTATATCTATTCTTATATCTTAGTTATAAATATTTTCATATCTTTTCTTTCTGTTATTGCACCTACTGTGTATTGTCTCTGCATCACCCTAAGGTAGACTGGTAGAAAATGCCCAAGGCATTAAGTCCGCCTTTGTACAGTTTTTACTTGTGCATAAAGTTTTAATAAATAATAAATAAATAAATAATATCGGGATAATAAGTATCCTATGTGTGAATCCAGGGTGTCAGCGACCTCCATACAAAATTTTATCAAAATTGGTCCAGCCCTTTGAGCGTGAAAAAGTAACAAACTTATAAACATACACACACACACTCACAAACTTTCACAATCTCAAAACTATCCTATGTCCTGTCCCGGGACTCAAACTATCTCTATACCAAATTTCATCTAAATCGGTTCAGCGGTGTAAGCGTGAAGAAGTAACAGACAGACAGACACACTTTCGCATGTATAATATTAGTATGTATTATTTACAGGTGGACAAGAAACGCGACAAACTTGAGAGGAAGGTACTGGACAGTCAAGAGCGAGCGTTCTGGGACGTTCACCGACCCATGGTAACAAATTAATATCCCTTACTATTAATAAAGCCATTTATTATTTTGTAATAGCGATCTGTAATAAATAAAACTCATACATAAAAAGATAGACATAAATAACACATAATCATAATCAGCCTATAACGTTCCCACTGCTGGGACACAGGCCTCCTCTCTGTGAGAGGGAGTGGGCCGTAATCCACCACGCGGGCCCAGTGCGGGTTGGTAGATGTCACATGTCTTCGAATTTTTGGTTCTAGGACATGCCGGTTTCCTCACGATGTTTTCCTTCACCGTTTTGAGAGCAGTGATGATGAAATAATTTACACAAAGTAAAGCGCCTGTCTGGGTTCGAACCTACGACCTACAACTCGTAAAGTCGCGGCCAATACCACTGGGCCACCACTGCTCTGCACAACAATAAATAAAATAAATACACAATATTTTGCTATTTTTAATTAACATAATAAAACTGTTTCAGCCTGGCTGCGTAAACACAACAGAAATAGACCCAAAGAAGCTATCTCGTATCAACGCGTTAAAAGCGAAACGTCTGCGACAGTGCCAGGAGCTGATACTACAACACAATTTGAAGGTAAGCAACCACAAGACAACAATATTAACACAATGGTTATAGTTTAAGGTGAATGGGTAGTTGTAGCCCGCGAAATTCAATTTTTCTTACGTTTTTTGCAATTTTCAGGTCAGTGTCAGGTTGTATCTTGGTCAAAATATGATTCGCGACTATAACCGGTACGTGTTTACAGAATTATAATAATTAGAATCATTAATACATCTTTCTAAGTTAGATTTCTACCGTTAAGAACAAATCTCGTATGGAAAAGTGTTTATGGTAGAAATCTAACTTAAAGAGATATATTAATGATTCTAATGACTATGATTCTGTAAATACATGTCTATTATAGTCGCGAATCATATTTGGATCAAGATACAACCTGACACTGATCTGCAAATTGCAAAAAACGTAAGAAAATTTAAATTTCGCGGTCTACCATGGCACATTCACCTTAATTGTTGATAAATGATTTATTTTCTCTAAGTAGGTTTGTACAAACACTTTTACACGTCAATCATATTTTTTGGGATCCCTTCTTTTCGCATAATGTTCTTTTTTAACCCCCGACGCAAAAACGAAGGGGTGTAATAAGTTTGACGTGTCTGTGTGTGTGTGTGTCTGTCTGTGGCATCGTAGCTCCCGAACGGATGAACCATTTAACGACGACATTTAAAAAATAAATGTCGCAGCGCTGGTATTCTGATAGGGCCTGCCGCTGTGATGTCACGGATAGTTACAGAAATAAATAAATATATTTTGACAGTGCGAGCCACATGTGGTCTCGTCTTGGCAACATTTTACATGAAAATGTTTTTGGTGGGATAATGTTATGCGAAAATAATAATAATAATAAGAAACAAAAGTATGCCAAGTTATATTAGAGCTTAAAATGGATAGGGAACCGTAGCCGTCCGTTACCGACGACGGCTGAGTGCTATGTTCGTAAACACACGGACGCGGTCTCGGGCAGTTGCGACGGCGGCAACGAACGTTTGGCAACCGGTGGCGTGTCGGTCGTCCGTCGTGACGTCATTGCACGCTGTCGGTAGCGTGTGAGGTTTTAAAGCGACCCTATCCTTAATGGTTACCTTAAATGTATACAGGGTCCCATTAAAATAGATGGACAAATTTTAACACAGCGCTCAGTACGTCTAACCAAAGATATCTAAGCACAAAAAAAAACCAAGATTTTATTTTGACCTAAAATAATAAATTGCCGGCACATTAGTGTATTTTCGTTAGCTTATTTATTTATTTAATACTTCAAGCACATAAATGTACAGAGGCGGACTTAATGCCATAGGCATTTTCTACCAGTCAACCTTTGGGTGATGCAGAGACAAACAGATGATTATTATTGCTGATTATTTTTATTGTTTTTCTTATTATATTTTTTACCATCGTCCTTATTGTGGTGGTCTGAATGATTTCTAAAAATTTGTCCATTTATTTTAATGGGACCTTATATATTTCGCTCGTAGCGTATGTAGTGAAACTACTACGTGGCGTGGCGCATAACCCAGGAGTGCTGCGACACCTACAGCTGTACGTGCCCGACCGGTACGTGTGGAGGCGGCAACGCCAGCCCCTACTCGCTGTGCCTGCAGCCAGGACCAACCTACTGGCGAGAACTCCTCTCACTAGAGCCATACGCGTAGTAAATGAGGTTCACGGGAGGGTTGATGTATTGTGGTGCAACTTGAGTGAATTCGCAAAAGTAACACTATATGTAATAAGTTATTTAGATTAAGATATTTTTTAACTAGGTATAACGTGTAGATTTAGGATTTAGTTAGTAAGGCCAATCTGTCGCATTGGATCATAGATCTGTAATGATAGTGTAGGTAAGATTGTTATAAATAAATAAATATTTGTTTCATTTACAGAACAACCCGATAGTAACAATCACAAACCCACAGGAGAGTGAAGAAGAGATACAGAAGAAGAATGATAATACTATCAAGGAGAACGGTGAGAGACTTTTTGTTATTTACTAGCTGCGCCCCGCGTTTTCACCCGCGTAAATTTCGATCCCGTGGGAATATCGGGATAAAAAGTAGCCTATACAGGAATATTTTTTTATCACCATCCAAATTTTTACAGAACGTTCTACCCATGAATATGAACAACTTTCACTATGGGACCAACTCTGAAATCACGAAAAAAAAAAAAATCAGCTGGTTTCATACATTTTGGTCAAGTAGGTATTGAACTTTTGTATTAAACAGCTGATTTTTTTTTCGTGATTTCAGAGTTGATCCCATAGTGAAAGTTGTTCATATTCATAAATAGAACACCCTGTAAAAATTTGGATGGTGATGAAAAAATCTTCCTGTATGTTAATCCAGGGTGTCAGCTACCTCCATGCAAAATTTTATCAAAATCGGTTCAGCGGTTTGAGCGTGAAGAAGTAACAAACATATAAACACACACACACTCACAAACGTTCGCATTTATAATATTAGTGTGATTTCCTTCCACAGGCGAAACCTCCCAACCCGACGCCTCAGTAACCTGCATCCCGGAGCCCACAAAGACCCCCAGCATCGAACAACAGATAGACACGGCCAAGCGACAGGTCTCCATGTTGCGCGCGCGCCTCGAGCGACGCAACGTGCGTCTGAGCAAAGTACAAGACATGTAAGTACTTCATAACAAGCAAATTTCCTAAAGAAACGGGTTTTTTTTTTAATTTTTCCAAGCGCTTGACCCCAGTTACCTCAATAGAATATTGAATAAATAACAAAAAAAAAAAAAAAATGCAAAAACTATTGTACACGTTTTACATTAAATCTTACATAGGGACCTCCTTTTAAGTAAAGAACAAGTAGTAATAATACACCATCAGCTGTGCTGTGCTGTGTGTGTGCTGTTGTGTATGTATTTATTGTATTGTGTAAATGGTACACCACAGACTACCTACAGTATTTGTCAGTCCTTCCCCTTTTTAATCTATCGAAAGGTTGTCTTTAAAAGATCGCTCTTAGCGATAAGACCGCCCATTGTGTCACCCATTGTAAAGTTTCTATATTTATGTCTGTAATTTATATGGTGTACAGTCAACAAAAGAGCCAAGTATGCAGGATCGCCGGATATAGTTGAACTTTAGTAAGAAACCGATGGATGTTCTCGAATAAAATTTAATTTTATTAATAGAAAACAAACAGCTCATTTATCAAATTAAATTTCAGTCGACAACATCCATTGGTTTCTTACTAAACTTCAAGTATATCCGACGATCCTGCATACTTATCTCTTTTGTTGACTGTACAAAATAAAGAGTATTCTATTCTATTCTTATTTAGTCACGAGCCCATAGGCCATAAACTAACATTAATTAAATTTGTCCGCAGGCTTATAGCGTACTGCGAACAGTACGCAGAGTACGACGCGTTCTTCACTGCGCCGGAGTGGCCCAACCCCTGGATTAGCGATACCACCGACATGTGGGACCAGGAGAAACAGAGGTAATTAATAAATAAACATAATCGCATTAATTTATTTCAATTAAACCAATACAGGCACTTTTGAATTGTCAAAATTAAATAGTTGGTCAGTTAGTCAGAAAGTTGAAGCTAGTTGCCCATTCCAAAGCGTAGATCTCTATGGAAAAGAACGGGCAAGAAACTCCATGGACACTCTTTTAAATCAAGAATATTACAAAATCCTGGGTACATTATTCTTGTAGCTTCTATATGTGAGAACAATGTAAAAAAACACACAAATGAAGAAACAATTAAAAAAATAAGATTAAAAATAAGCCTTGGCAGTTAAGAGATGACCAGTGAGACTGGTCATCTCTTAACTGCCAAGGCTTATTTTACTGAAGCCATGGCAACAGTTGGCGCGTCGATGTATAGAGACCAGCTCATCAAGCTACTACAATTTCTTTAATAGATTTTCAACTTTATCGCTAAATCATAAGGTTCAAAGTTGATTGGGAAAATTTGTCAGTTTCGGGTAGCTTGATGTGCTCGGCGTCTGTACATTTTACGCAAAAATAACCCATAACACTATAGAGGTATGGTAAAGTTCACTCATACTCTATAGAAAAGGGAGGATCCTCCGACCAGACGGGTGTTGTGTCTGGCGGGCAACTGCCCGATGATTCATGTCGGGCCGTTGTATCTATGCTAGTTGCGCGGTAAACTCTGCTTGCGAGATGCAGGATTTGCGTGACGTCAGTATGACGCGTTGTTCGCATGTGGCGTTGTAGATATCGCTACAACACTAATTTGTTTCTCCTTTTAATAATACAATTGTTTTGTTCTATCACAGCAAGGAGCCCCTCCCGCTTCGCCGCGTACGTCGCTGGTCCTTCAGCCTGCGAGAGCTGCTCAAAGACAACGCCGGCAAGGAGCACTTCGCGAAGTTTCTATCTAAGGAGTTTAGTGGCGAGAATCTCAAGTAAGTGGGCTTTTTATAGAGGTCGGATAGGCAGTCGCTCCATGTAAAATACTGGTATTCAGCTGAATCCCCTCCGTGGCTCGGAAAGCACAGTTCCGGCTATTATTCGTAGATCTTTGATAGACAATGGCGAGAGAGTGCCCTCGGCCGAGCGCTCGGTACATGTAAACACTTTGTCAAGTGCTCGGCCGCGCAACAGCCCGAGAGAGACACTCGGACCCCGTTCTACTTACTAGGCCGAGTACCCACCCCCAGGGCTCTGAACCGGTTTAAAAAGAGCGGTTAATTTCGATTAAATACCGGTAAATATATCGTTCCTTCATTAACCGGTTAAACAAGTGAACTGTTCTTATGTAACCCAAAAGATAAAGGTTACCGGTTACAAAGCTCAAACGGTTTTGACACCCAAATTAACCGGTTAATTCCGTAATTCGTAAATTTTTTTCGTCTACTTTTTTAACGCTTCCAACAAGTTCTAGTGACAATGAGTTGACATCGCAACGTCCAGACTAGTGAATAGTCCCGGGAAATCCGGGAAAGGGGATCGCGAAATGTTTTTATCTTGCCCTGTCATTTCGTCTTTCTCTTACTTTGTCCGTTTCAACACTTTCAACTCTACTACTACGTAGCAAGTGTATTCCACGCCAAATTAGAAATATTCTAAACGCGAAGTATCATTTCCCGAAAGTATCGAAAGTACCGGGAATCCCGCTTCTTTAGCCAGAAGGTCCCAAAAAACCCGGTTCTGCATTCCCTAGTCCAGACCGTGCCCGCGAGAGTGACGGGGGCCGGGGGGGGGGGTTCAAACTTGGTTTTAACCGGTTAATTTTCACTATCAAAACCAAAATTCATGAAAAACCGGTTTGCCTCATAAACCGGTAAAAACCGGTAAAGTGCAACCTTTAACCTAAATCGATTTCGGTTTGGGGTCAATGACCATAACCGGTTAAGAATTTCAACCGGTTTCCGAGCCTTGCCCACCCCTCCGCTTCCCCGAACTGTGTCGCTCGCTCACTCTACTCGGTAGGTGTAATCAGGGTATTACAGAACATAGTGCTCATGAATATGAGAACTTTAGGCGGGGAACCAACTAGGTTAAGCAACGCTTGCCAAGGTCGGTCCGTGGATGGGTGATCATCCATTACATACCAAGACCCTTACGTGACTCGGAAAGCACGTTGAGCCGTTGGTCCCAGCTGCCATTCGTAGATCTTTGACAGTCGTTACGGGTAGCCAGAATTCCGAAAGTCTGACAACCAGTTTTATAGAATCGTGTTACACAGTAACTGGGTTGTGGAGGTCAGATAGGCTGTTGCTCCATGTGTGATGTACTGTACATGCATCCGGTAACACTGGGCAGATTTTGCAAAAACCCTGATATCTCGTAATTCTAAATTATTGTGGTTACTTAAAATCTTGAACCATAATCAATCGTAAATGACACAATTTTGAATAACAATAATTATGAATAATTAGTAAAATTGCGCGATTAAAAATCCCACAAACACAAACGTGCACTGACATATCATATTTAATTTCTATAAACACACACACACACACACACACACACACACACACACACACACACACACACACACTACACTAGCGCCTCTAGCGGCAAATTCAAGCACGATAGCCAGTGCCGGATTAGCCCCTAACCAAATTAAGCAATTGCTTAGGGCATGACGTCTCGGGGGGCACCATACACAGCACCGAAAAAACATTTGCTAGCACATGAAAGGCAAGGCTGTTTGAAAACTCGCGTGTTTTATCGGCGGGAGATGTCATTGCGTTGACGTTGGATAGGCTCGGATGCTTTATCAATATTATACAGGGTGACTTGTAATTTGACGAATTCCTTCCAGCAACCCACAGGCGTGGATTGCTTAGGTCATCAATAGTCTTAATCCGGCACTGACGATAGCCCTTATTATTTTGCGGCCAGTGGCGTGCATTGCATATAGGCATATAAGCAGTGCCTACCTCGATATATCAACATAATCCTGTCAATTACATTTTAGTGTGTGTGCCTCACAAATAAGAAACTCACTAAATTATCATTCCCAACAAAAAACAAAACCTTCATACAAACACGCGCGGCAGTAGGCAGTCGCCGGACGGCCTACTCGGCTCCCGTACTATTCGCACATTGTCATTGGTCTTTACTCGTTCAAGTTAATACGACAAAATTAAAAATACGTACATCTCATGCGTAACACCATGACGTTCGACCTTCGCAATTTATCACCCTTAAGTATGCATGCCTACTCAAATAACCACACTTTTGACCTCAGTTTTTTTTCTGATTAGTGACCGCGTTTGCCTAGACTAGACCCGGCCTAGTGCCTACCTATTCTGAAAACCAATGCACGCCACTGCTTGCGGCATGTATGTGGATGTAAGAATTTTTATTTTGATCTCCTTTTATTATTTGCCTGCAGATTCTGGCTCGCAGTACAAGAGCTAAAGGCGCTGCCTATCCGGCGCGTGTCGGCCCGCGCTAAGGAGATCTGGAAGGAGTACCTCGCTTGCGACGCAGCCATGCCCATCAACATTGACGCGGCTAGCAGGTGACACTACTTAAGGCGCAGATATACGACTTCTAATGATTTTAAATTCAACATCACGTCTAATCGACCGGACTGATTTCTTTGAAAAAAATAAATGTTATACTAGACCATTTGCTTCGTAATTTGATATGTGAATATTTGCAATTATATTTTTTTAACATAGTGTAATTAATTTGTAAAGTAATGTCTACCGCGGACATAAAAACGATAATCACGCAAACACTATCGGGTGTATTTTCATAAAACTTTCACCATCTAAAAGACAATTTAATTCCCCGAATTTTAATAAGTATACGGTTTTTATTTATTTGGTGTTTGAGAGTTTTTGTAAATAGATAATTGCTTCATATTTGCAATCAATTACCACGGTTGTGTCATCGCGCTTGTCTTTCTTTTCTATGCAGTCCGACAGTGACCGCGCTTTAGGTCGTGTAGTCGCCTTAAGAGCCTGTACTACCACAAATGGCTTAGCGTGATCCTCGGTTATGTCGAAAATACTGCACCATTAATTTTGAACTAAATATATGGTAAAGTTGAGGATTAATGCTAAGTCCTATGTTAGACGAAAACACGATTCCATAAAATTTTCTCGATAGAAAAAAAATCCAAACTTACCTCTAACCCGTACAATAAACCGCTGGTATTGAAAAAATACTTCAAATTAGATCATGAAACTGCATACTAACTGAACTTACTTTAAAGCAGGTCTTATGTTATTTATTTTTTTATAATTACCATTATTTTCACTGTAAAAAGCAAATACCTAAACTATTGGCGCTGCCTGCCGCCCAGCACCGCACTCTGTCTCGCTCTCACTCAGTCCGCGAGCAGTATCGTATGAGCGAGATAATAAATTCGAAAGTAACTCGTGTCTGTCTATCTTTATGTTACCTTTTCAAGCCTAAACTACTGAAAAGATTTCGATAAAATTTGGCAGAGGGATAGATTGCATCCCGGGGAAGGATATAGGATAGTTTTTATCCCGATATTCCCGGGATCGACACTTATGCGGGTGAAACCGCGGGGCGCAGCTAGTAAAAAATATGTGTTTGTATGTATTTTGTTTTTTTTTTGCAGGGAATTGACACGTCAGAAAGTGGAATCTGGCACCGCTGACAGATATTGTTTTGACCAAGCCCAGGTAACTATGTTTATTATTAAAGGACTAACCACGGCCAGGTGCCTCAAGGTGTATTATGACGGCTTAGAGCTGGTTCACATTAGGTCGGACCGACAGTTTTACCGGCCCGACAAACCTGTCGGATCCATATTGGCGTATGTATGTCAATAGCGCCGTTCACATTAGGGCGACCCGACCAAACTGTCGGAGCCGACACTTTTACCGTACGTCCAGCCACGATTCCTGTCGGATCGGACATAATATTGGCGTACTAGCAAGTATGGCGCTGTTCACATTTGTCGGCGCGAAGCGGCGGCGACACCCGCCCTCGCGCAAGCAGTTTCGTCGACGTGTATGCAGAGAAGACACGTTTCAATATGGAGGGCGAAATTAATGTAGAAGTTTTGATTTCTCTCAACTCACAACTGTTTTGTGACGACCCAGGCCGGGCAGTAAAACGACCGTACCGACAGTTATATTCACATTAGGCCGGGTCGGCGGCGTCTAGTGTGAACAACAACACCCGGCAGTCGGTAAACGGCAAACTGTCGGTCCGAGCTAATGTGAACCAGCTCTAAATGTCATCATGATTCCAATGTAAGAGAGAGACGGAGCTATACATGACCGATAGCACCATCCCTTTTTCGCACTGGAATCATGATAGCATTACTACTTCGTAATACATTATTTAATTTTCTTGTTTTTTTTGAAGTGAAATCTTCTTTAGGCGCGTTGGGCATTTTTTGCGATGGAAAAAACCATTGAATTCGCGCCACTGTTACCGTAACCGACACCGCTTCGTATGTGTGCGGCTGTCCTCGGGATGTACTCGGTTTTAATGTATATCCGATATGTCAGTGAGTGATGGCAAAGTATTCTGTTTGTGTTTTGTTTTCACTTCTATCGGCACTCCCGGAGTGCCACTGTTTTTTTTTCCGAAATTTAAAATTCTTAATGAGACATTTACCGTCTTATTACAAAACGAGTTCTAACTTTATACCTACCCTAAAACCAGCCAGTAACTGTATTTTGAACTTTATTCCGGCAAACTTAAAGTTCTTAATGCAAAATTGACAACTTAGACTCGGGTTTAATAACGTCAGTTTTTGTAATAAGAATTTTAACTTTGTCGGATTATACAGGGTAAAATGTAGGGAACAGCTCAGCTGTTCCCTACATTTTGACGAGTTATACAAACGTTAATGTAGGGAACAGCTGATTTTTTTTTGCAATTTCATGTTTGGTCCCATAGTAAAAGTTGTTCATAATGATGAGAGTTTAGTCCTGTCAAATTAGTGAGCGCCTGACATAAAGTGACGTATTTTTAGTAGCCAATTTTTTTTTAATCACGTTTAAACTTGTCTATGGAGTATCTTGATTAGACAGGGCTAAACTAATGTTTATGTTCTGTCCTTTTCTTAATGAAATAGAAAGGAAAAGATGCACAGAGCTTAAATTTAGTTTAGTTTGTGAACAAGGGAATCGGCGCCAATGACGAACAGAATTTGGTGAACTTGCCCTAACGATTTAGAAATTGATGTAGGAGTAGAATTGAGCTTCTAACAATGTTATACATATTTTCAGGCTCACGTGTATCATCTGATGAAGTCAGACAGTTACTCGCGATACTTAAGATCTGAAATGTACAAAGATTATCTGAATGGATCTAAGAAAAAGGTACGTATGTCTTGCAAACTGAATACTACTACTCTTTCGTCGAAATAGGCTTTATGAAATTATAAAACTAAGTTAAAATATTTTTTTAAATATATTTCCTTCATACTTTTCTTTTTATTGTCTATCTATCAACTTTGCAACAATTTAGACTCGTAACATTTTAGTTTCATAGCTTCTTGATTTCATATTTTTTTCAAATCTGTAACTTCTCAATTTCATAACTTTTTAATTCCGTTACCTCCCAATTTCATAACTTTCCAAATCCGTGACTTCTCAATTTAGTAACTGTTCAATTCCGTTCAATTTCATAACTATATAATTCCGTTACCTCTCAGTTTCATACCTTTCCAAATCCGTAACTTCTCAATTTCGTAACTGTTCAATTCCGTTCAATTCAACTATTTCATTCCGTTACCTCTCAGTTTCATACCTTTCCAAATCCGTAACTTCTCAATTTCATAACTATTCAATTCCGTTACCTTTCAGTTTCATAACATTCCAAATCCGTAACTTCTCAATTTCGTAACTGTTTAATTCCGTAATCTCTCAATTTCATTACGTATCAGTAACGGAACTTTTCAGTCTCATAACTGCTCAATTTTGTAACTTTTCAATTCCGTAACCTCGTTTACCACCCCTTTCATTTACAGTAAATAACTAATCAAATTGTAATTCTTCAATTTTCATTACTTTTCTATTCGTAACTTCTTAATTACATAATAAAGAGTATTCTATTCTAATTTAATAAGTTTTCAGTTCTGTAACTTCGTTCAGTCTTCAACATTCATTCATTAGAGTATATTACTAATTGATGTCGTAGCTTTTCAATTTCATAGCTTAAAATATGCCTTTTCAGTTCCATAGCTTCGGGGCTGTTCATTTATTACGTAAGACGATTTGAGGGGGTCCAAACAAGCCTTAGTTTTTCTTACGTGGGGATGGGAGGGGTCTTCATTGTTCTTACGTAAGATCACAAAATTAAGCAAAAATTGCGAAGTTTTTAATTTTTTTGCTACATTTTCTTTGCAATTTTGGTAGATACTGGTCTTACGTAAGATTGAAAGGGGCGGAGGAGGTTCATCCAAGTCACAGATATAGATACACCTAGATAACGCAAGAGTAACTACTTCGCGTGCCAAAAATCGCACCAGCTTACGTTCAAAAATCGTAAGCCGCCACTTTCGCGCTCAGTCCTGTGTACTGCTGGCTGGGTGAGCGTGAGCGAGAGCGCGAGCTTGTGACATCATAGTAGGTAGTCAAAAAATGGCACGCTTGGTTTTCATACAGTTCGTGATACTTGCGTTATCTAGGTCTATCTATATCTGTGATCCAAGTCTTATTATTAAGTAGGGGAAGGGGGGGGAGTCAGAAAGTGGTCAAAATTGTCTTACGTAATAAATGAACAGCCCCTTCTCAATATGCCTTTTCAGTTCCATAGCTTCTCAACCACAGATATAGATAGACCTAGATAACGCAAGTATCACGAACTATATGAAAACTAAGCGTGCCACTTTTTGAATACCTACTATGACGTCACAAGCTCGCGCTCTCTCGCTCACGCTCACCCAGCCAGCAGTACGCAGGACTGAGCGCGAAAGTGGCGGCTTATGATTTTCGAACGTAAGCTGGTGCGATTTTTGGCACGCGAAGTAGTTGCTCTTGCGTTATCTAGGTGTATCTATATTTGTGTTCTCAACTCTATGACTTTCCAATTCCGTAACTTCATTCATACATATTATCCTCTCATTAGAATACATAATTAACCAATTACTGCATATTCTCATTTTCAGAACTTCTCTTTTTTTTCTTTCAGACTTCAGTGAAAGGTATACGTTCAATAGTATCCTTTACAGCACGCAAAGAGGCTTCATCCAACTAATAAAGAAAAAAAAAAGAAAAGAATACGCCAAAAACCAACCATGGAGGCTTGAAACTGTATTAGTTATGCTATTCGCCGCACCGTGGCGCCACGACTGCAAGATTGTACTATAGTTCTACTATTCGCCGTGAAATTAGCTGTTTATGTTCCTGAGACAGTGTGTTGTTAATGTCGGACCGGCCACAGTTCAGGCAAGTCAAATGTTCTTGTGAAACGATTTATATACAGGGTGTTACGGAAAGGGTATATCAATACAAAAGGGTTAAAGAGTGTATCTGGTCTAGAATCTCTGTACAAAACTTCAGCTCAAAAGCAGTAACTTTGAAAATGCTTAATATTTTGTTATTTCGATAGTTTATTAAATTGAAATCATAATAAACGTGTCACCGCACTACGAGGGTCATTATCCATTATCTGTAGTGTGTCTGTGCGCCTAGTACACGCACATCACGCCGCCGCGCGCCAGTGCAGCGCCGTGATGTCGAAATAAAAAAATATTAAGCATTTTCAAAGTTAATGCTTTTGAGCTGAAATGTTGTACACAGATTCTAGACCCTATACACTCTTCAACCCGTTTGTATTGATATACCCTTTCCGTAACACCCTGTATAAGTATTGTACCTTGCATTAGTCATTTATTATTTAGGTCTTTATTTATCCCCGCGGCACTAGTAGTAAGATGATTTAGTTCCACTACTCGCCGCTGTGGCGCTAATGCGGGCAAGTCTGTTTGTGGCGCTAGTGTGCTTTAGTTTAGTTCTACTATACGCCACTGTGGCGCTAGTGGTTTGAAATTGAAAATACTCATTGTAATATTAAGTTTTGAATCGTATGTTGATATTTTTTTTTTTGTGGGTATGTTGATAGGAATGTGTAACTGAGTTATTTAAATATTAGATTGACTTGCATTAGAAACCCAGTTTTAAAATCATAATCAGTCTATAATGTTCCCACTGCTGGGACACAGGCCTCCTCTCTGTGAGAGGGAGTGGGCTGTAATCCACCACGCGGGCCCAGTGCGGGTTGGTAGATGTCACATGTCTTCGAATTTTTGGTTCTTGGACATGCCGGTTTCCTCATGATGTTTTCCTTCACCGTTTTGAGAGCAGTGGTGATGAAATAATTTACACAAAGTAGAGAAACCTTTTTAAAAATGAACGCCCTTCCACTGTTTGTTGCATACACATTTCAAATGTTTGTATAGACATTTTAGTGGAAGGGCGTGCAGTTTTATAATGGTTTATCTCTACCTGTCTGGGTTCGAACTCACGACCTACAACCCGTAACTCAGGGTCGATACAACTGAACCACCACTGCTCTCGCGTCTAGGAATCAAAATACAAGCTGTGGCGGCAAAATCCTGCATCTCGCAAGCAAAGTTTACCGCGTGACTAGCATATACATCGAGTCCCTAAATTCAACGATAAGCGGGCACAGGAGAGTGGACCTGATCATGACTACTCGTGAAAAAAAATTAAAATTACAAAAAGTTCATTGAAATCCTTCGAAAATGTACACCCCTTAAGATATTTTTAACTTTTTCAAACATTTCCGTTTTTTTTTGTATCGGCAACCTAAGTAGCACTGCTATCCACCATAACCCTTAAAAATCCCAGAACGCCTGTAGTTTTTACACAAAAATCAATCAAAATTTATTTTTTACTTAAAATTTTCAAATTTTTTTTTTCTTTCACTCCACTTTGTAATTGCCAAAAATGTGAGATATTTTTTTTCTTTTTTTTTTTCGAGTAGTCATGATCAGGTTCACCCTCTGGTGCCCGCTTATCGTTGAATTTCGGGACACGGTGTATACAACGTCCCGACATCAATGGTCGGGCGGTAGCTTACCAGTCACAACACCCGCCTGGTCGGAGGACCCTCCCTTTTTTATGGAGAATGAGAACTTTTATTGTTTATTCCGTAAAGAATAAATGTCGTCTCTATTTACTCAGTATTACGTTGTTCCTATCAACTTACTCTTTTAAATAGACTTATAGCTTAAAATGTGTATTAGAGAAAGCATATAACTCTAATTATATTATGTATATATACTAATACTTACTTATTAAAAAACAGTCAAACCTTTTAGGCTTCACTATCGATCTGAAAACTCGGAATTTAATATCTGAAATATCGAATTTCTAAAAATTCAAAAGCGTATAAACGCGATTTTTGATTGATCGCGCGTGTATGTTATAATTAAACCGCGTCCTAACCAACGCGACAGTCGCGCGATTATACGATCGTTGCGTTCATTATTCAGCGAACCCGAACGCATGGACGCGTTGACAGAAGACGCCTTCCGGTCTTCCGAACAAATGAGTGACGCGACGATCGCGTATTCGTACGAACGATATTTTTAGACTTTGGTTAAGACGAGGGGGATCCGTTCATTCTCAGAAGATCCATTGGCCAGATCCATGATGGATCTAGTGACGATTGTTTTCTCATTAGATCCTGATTTCAAGATGTGGATCTACTGAGATTTTTTTTCTCAGAAGATCCATTGGCCAGATCCATGATGGATCTAGTGACGATTGTTTTCTCATTGGATCCTTCTGTCAGCTTCCTTCTCAAAGTTGTGTCTACCGAGCTGGATGACTTTCTCTAGGTAGACATAATCCTTCACAACTTCGAGAAGCGACCCTTCGATGTGGATTGGACTCGGCAAGACGTATTAGCGCGACGGTCGCTTTTGATAAGGACGCAGCATTATAGTCAAGTTGAACTGTCCTGCAAATGATTATTGTTAATGAGTTTATCAGGCAGACTTAATTGAGTTGAAGACTTGGAAACAGTTATTTATTGAAAGTGAAATATCGGGTTTTGAGATTGACTGTTCTCCTGGCTATTTCTTGAACAAAAAGACGGATAACTTATGTAGTCACTAAAAAAGCAAAAGTACGGAATTCTTAAAATATACCCCTTTATTTATTAAATATCAGTACAATTCTCCTTTTATATCCTACCGACTGTGAGTAAATCACGGATTGATTCATGTCAAAAACGTCGCATCTGTGAGGGAGTCATGGGTTGATACCGCAGCCTATGACGTAAATAATTACCTGTATTTTATTCTGTACTGTACGCTGCTCTAACTTGCACAAGTATACGGGAAGGAACAAGGATGGCATACCATCACTTGTCATGCCTCTCAAACGACCGAACAACGGCTACTAGACGTTTCTAAACTCGCCTGCGCCGATATCGCGCCCGACCACCCTGAAGTCCGCCACACACAGGGCTATTCGCGCAATATGGCCGCCACGGATGTGGCGATTCGCGAAAAATGGACGCCACAGATGGCCCGAAAATAACATAACCTAACCTGTATTCTTCGAAGAGGTAGGGAGAGATGCGCATAGTTGACCTCATAACTGCTTTATCACCCTAAAGTTGAATGTAATTTGCACGTCATAAAACGACAAAGTCTATTTTGTCTATGGGACAGTTGGATAGTTTCTCCCTTATGGCCGGTTTCTGGAGAATTCTTAAACGAAGTTTAAACTTTCAATAGCTGTTGATTCGACATAATTATCTATTTAAGCGAATTCCTTCCTTATGAGAAGCGGTCTCGGTTTTTGAGGTTCTCAGATAAATCCTCGATAATAATTCACTCGATCTTTTAACCTAAATTCTTCCTTAATGACGTGTTCAGAAACACGATATGAAAGAAAAAAAGAAAATACGTTTATTAGCGGTGAAAATGACGCAAAAAAGAACATAAACACAAAAATTAAAATATAAAGGTAGGGGGAAACATGCGTCACATCCACGCAAAACGGCTATCGCTCAGCATTATGCTGCGACCCTATGCAGGACAGAGCCCCAGCGCTGGTTTTCAGCGACAGCCGGCGCTGACGTAATGACGTCGTCCGGTGCAGCAAACAATTATTAAAATACAGTGTACTTAAAGAAAAATAATTGAATTTAAAAGTGATAGAATATTATACTAAACAGGAAATAGACATACGTACAGTACATGCTATGAGAATATTATCCTCAATAAACGTTTTACACTTTATGTAGTGGCAACATTTCGTAGCGAATCAATAATATAACTATCGAATGGATAAACTCCGTTTAAAAACCTCAGAAACCGGGCTTTAGTGAGGCGTGGTAGCAAGCAATTGCGAGGTCTAGGATACAGACACCTTTCGGCCAGTTATGTTTAAGTCTCATGAAAAGGGAGCAAGCCTTTTTTTTTTTGCTGTCGGGGGGTAGCTTCAAAAGGCACCTGACCTCCTTGGAGGGAGGTCGGGGAGTGTGGTATTTTTACCTCACTAAAACCACCCCGCTAATCACCATCAGCACATAGGGGCTGTCCCGGTTCCTCTTAAAAGACCAATTCCGGAACCCCCCCGTGCAACGCCTGTAAGGCACATCCCTGGGGAGACTGTAAAGGGGCCTCCCCTGAGCCTCGATATGCACGGCAGCACAAGGGAGCAAGCCTACCGCCACCAACCGAGCACAAATCTAGACTCCATCACTCAAATTGCAAAACACACGCTCAATCTTAATCTGAATAATTTTGAAGGATATTGCAAATCCATTGCTTCATATGTTCGAACGGGTCGAATACAGAACCTTCTTTTTTGAAGTCGGTTAAAAAACGCACAGATCTCAACACAGAAAGCCAATTTTATTTCATATTTTTTTAATGACATCTCGCAGTTTAACTTTGAGGTTATCGTCTGCTTAACCGGGCTTGCCTGTGGATGCCTCAATAAATTAAGGCCTCCAGCTGTCTCTTTTTGTATTTTTATCTAAATCGGCGTCATTTTAAATGGATATAATTGCTATTTATTAAAAAAAAAAATTAAAATATTTTGCCTTACCAAAATCAAATGGCAATATATGGGTGATAGCCACTGATATTCAGAATAGTGTTAATTTATTTCTGTTATATTTAATATTAGGTCCTTACATATGAAATTGGCGTTTTGTATGGAAGGAACAAAAAGTCGAATATTTTTTAATATAATATATTTAATTAATCAAAGTATGAACCATTGTTTTCAATGCACTTTTGCCATCTTATAGGTAGTTCATTGATCCCTTTACTAAAAAAACCAGTCGGACGGGAATCAATAAAATCTTTGAAGGCGATTTGGACTGCCCCATCGGAGTTGAATTTTTTCCCTTGCAAAAAGTTATCCAAATTGCGAAAAAAATGGTAATCTGTTGGAGCAAGGTCCGGGGAGTACGGAGGATGTCTAAGACATTCCAATTCAAGCTCTTCTAATTTGGTAGCCGTCTGTTGCGCAGTGTGTGGTCTGGCGTTGTCGTGCTTTCAAGCTTTTTAATCTTCCCAATTTGCTTCAAGTGAATTAAAACAGTTTTATCACTAACATCGAAGCCTGCAGCTAACTCGGACGTGGTTTGCGATGGGTCCGCTTCCACAATAGCCTTCAATTCTCCATTATCAACTTGGGTCTCAGGCCGTCCACGGGGCTTGTTCTGCAGGTCGAAATTTCCAGAACGAAAACGTTGGAACCAAAAACGAACTGTGTTTTCTTTTGCAACATGACCGCCATACACATCATTCACCCTTCGAGTCGTTTCCGCAGCACTAGTGCCACGGCGGAACTCGTACTCGTAAATAATGCGATATTTTAAATTTTCCATTTTGTAAAATGAGTGACGCAAACAGAAAAAACAGAAGAAAAAAAACAAATGAATGACGGTCATCGAAGCACAAATACATGAGTAAATAGCTGTACAAATTTGAATTTGGAATTCCTTACCAAAGAGGAGAAATTCGTGATTAAAGTGGCCAGTACGAAAAACGCCAATTTCATATGTAAGGACCTAATATAACAAAATAACTGAGGTGCGTTCCTTTTTTGTCGGGCCTGGGTAAATTTTCTATGGGACGTGACCCTTCATCTTTGTCTGCTCAACAACGTAAAAAACGCAATGAATGTTGTTGAACTGTCGAAATGAAAGCCACTGCTGCTGATAGTGTGTTACGGTATTACCCCGCAGGGTTGACTAAGAAATTCCTATAAACAATTTAAAACTATTTTTATTTAATAAATAAGGGGGTAATTAAAATATAATTTAAACATTATCATAATAAGACTTTATTAGCTCTCTAAAGACAAAAATATATGACGCTATGTAAAATACCACAAAAATAAATATTTATATTTAATTAAATAATGTAAATGAATAAATGTGATTCGACTACGGTTTTAACGATCGTAGCAAGCAATCGCAGTTGCCTGTCTGAATTAGCGACTAATTAGTATTTCATTAGTGAAAAATAATATTACAGGGTCAAATAAATTAGCTAGCAAAACACATGGCTAGCAAATTTTATGTGACCTTGTATGTCGTAACGACAAAAAGTACATATGTAATACTGCGTTCGCGATTTATTTGCCAAAAATGTAAACAAATATGAATTAATGGAAAAATAACTTTAATTCCTACACAATAAAGTTCAGTTTACGCTACAACTTCAAACATTTTTGTAACTTTTTTCAATAGTGCTAGTCACTCTGAAATCAACTTAATTGTCATTGAAATAAAGTTGATATTTGTTTAACTTGAAATAGGGTGGGGGTGTGCACCACTGCGCAGTTTTACATCAAAATTTGTCCGGCCGTTTGAGCGTGAAGAAGTAACAAACATATACAGGGTGTCCCTGGAAGTATGGATCAAATCGAATAGGGGCGTGGGCAAGGTCATTTCCAAACTTTTTAACCCTGAGAATGTCAGTGAATTTTTTTACGGTTCAAAAGTTTTGACTGAATTTAATTTTTTTTTTCAATCACTTCGCTTAGTGTTCAAAGAAATTAATCATAAAAAAATACTATCAGGAATATCTAAAAAAAAAATGACAGCCCTGATAGTTTTCACGAATTCGATCTTTCTTCTCTTTTTTTTTTAATTTTTGTTTTTTTTTTGGTTTTTTTTTGTATTTTTTTTTTGCTAAAACGTTTGGAAATGACCTTGCCCACGCACGTCCCTATTCGATTTGATCCATACTTCCAGGGACACCCTGTATATAAACACACACACACAAACTTTCGCCTTTATAATATTAGTGTGATTCTTAAGCCTTCCAGAGACCGGAAGCACATCTCATATAAAAGGAGGCTATAGTCTTTTCGTAAGTATAAAATAACAATGATATTTAAAGGACAGGCAATTGCCATTGCATATGCTCTTAAACTGCAATAATTAATATTATGTTAATAAGTAGATTAAAACAATTGTTTTTTGTAAAAATATGGGGATGGCAACTGATTGTTTTGGACGCAGGCCTCCTCTCTGTGAGAGGGAGTAGGCCACAGCCAACCACGCGCGCCCCTTGCGGGGTGGATGTCACATGTCTTCGAGTTTTTGGTTCTAGGACATGCTAAGAGGAAAAGCGGTCACATGGTCGTTGGCGTTCATTCCATACTAACGTATTCCTCTGTTTTCTTACTGGTTAATTATACTAGTCTACTATATAGAAATGATGCTCGCGACTTCTTGTTCCCCTGACCCACCCCGTCGTATCGCATCGCCTGCCCGCGCTATAACTTAGGCTGAGGCTACATTAGGCCGCGACGCGACCTGCGACACGAGCGATTAAGGGCCAAAGCACACGCTACTTTTTGCATCGGCGATCGGCGATTCAGCTGTTTTTCAGCATCGGAGCAGTCGCTAAAACGCGCGATTCCGATACAGCGTCCGAACGCAGAGAGTCGCCAAAACGCGATGCAGCATCGATACAGCCGCAAAAACGCCGATCGCCAATGCAAAAAGTAGCGTGTGTGCTTTGGCTCTAAAACACATAAATGAATGCTCACGTATATGGCTACACCGTATATCAAATATTACTAGCAATTTGATTTCTTAATGCGATAGGAACAACTTTACTGTAATCACGGCGTCGGCTACATCAACATATCAGCGAAATTAAAGCGAATTTATTAGAAAATTTCTCACTTGCACGACTAGTTCAATTGTGCTACTAAATATTCGTGTGGCTACATTATGCGTATAGTAAACCGCGATGTATGATTTGATAGCATGTGTACTGTAGCCACGTCCGCCGAATATACGCCGGATTTTCGCTTATAATGTAGCCATACCATGTTTATCTCGTTTCGCTCTTCCAGTCGCATCGCAAATCGTTGCCTACTGTAGCCTCAGGCTTAGTTTTCGCTTAGCGTTCTCTCTGACCTTTTTCTTTCTGCTCCTAAGGGTCATAGCGTGATGTTAAATAGCCTATAACCTTCCTCAAGAATTGGGCTATCAAATGCAAAACCAAATTTTCTAGAGATTAGCGCGTTTAAATAAAATCAAAAGTCATTTATTCAAATTAGGCTGAGAATCAGCACTTTTCGAACGTCAAAATTACATAAGACAGTCCCCCCCCCCACTCCCGCCCTTCACCTTTCGCTGGGGAGAAGAAGTGGCGCAACAATAGGGGCCATCCATTAATCACGTGATGTTTTTTTTTTTTGGCATTTTTAAACCCCCCCCCCGCCCTCCCCCTTGGTGATACATTGTGAGGTTTAAGACTACCCCCCCGCCCCCTATATCACGTGTATTTTTTAGTACCTACAAAGAATCGTATTTTTTTTTTAAACGTGTTTGACGAAAAAATAAATACACGTAACGCCGCTTTTCGGTTGAGTATCGCTCGTTTGCCGAAAAAATAAATACACGTGATATATTACTACACCCCCCTCCCCCCTTGTGACATTTCGTGATTTTTTATGGACCCCCTTTCGAGCCTCACGTGATTAATAGACAGCCCCTTAGGCTGAGAATCAGAACTTTTCGAACGTCAAAATTACATAAGACAATCCCCTGGAACGCCCTCCCTTCACCACTTCCTAGTGCTTTCGCTGGGAAGAAGAAGTGGCGGAACAAACCCCCCAGCAGATAACAAACGAACAGACAAACAAACTCTTTATTAGATTTATTATTAGTATAGATCGTAGTAAAACAGTAGGACTCCGGGAGAGCCGACAGAAATGAAAACTTGAACAATTACGTGTGTATTTTTTGAATCGTCAGGAGATATTTATTTGGTGTCGGTTACGGTAACAGTAACAGTGTCGCGAGTTCAATGGTTTTTTTTTCCATCTCAAAAAGGCCAACATGCATGTGTATCTATGTACGACGTACATACACAATTATACAGGATGAAATTTAACACATGCGACAAATCGAAATGGGAGATTGTACTCATTATTATGAACAACTTTTACTATGGGACCGAACCTGAAATCGCGAAAAAAAAAATCAGCTGTTCCCTACATTTATGTTCGCATAACTTATCAAAATGTAGGGAACAACAGATTATTTTTTTCGCGATTTCAGATTTGGTCCCATAGTAAAAGTTGTTCATAATAATGAGTACTATCTCCCATTTCGATTTGTCGCATGTGTTCAATTTCACCCTGTATATGTACATATTATATTTCTATACAGAGATGTCGGTTACGGTAACAGTGTCGCGAGTTCAAAGGTTTTTCATGGCAGTGGTAGATAATTGTGTATGTACAGACGCCAGCACATCAACCTACCCGAAACTGTCACATTTTCCCAATCAACTTTGAACCTTATGCTTTAGTGATAAAGTTGAAAATCGATTAAAGAAATTTTACAGATTGTAGTAGGTTGATGTGCTGGCGTCTGTACGTGTATATCGTAAAAAAAAGTACACTAAGTAGTATCATTAACCAGGGAGAAAACAGAGGAATACGTTAGTATGGAATGAACGCCAACGACCACGTGACCGCGTTTCCTCTTAAAGCTGCTATACAGAGTCAAATTAAATTAGCTAGCAAGTCTTTACAGACGTAACAGGTTTTGAAATCAAATCATTATAATCAGCCTATAATGTTCCCACTACTGGGACACAGGCCTCCTCTCTGTAAGAGGGAGAGGGCCGTAATTCACCACGCCGGCCCAGGGTTGGTGTGATGACATGTCTTTGGATTTTCGGTACTAGGACATGCCGGTTTCCTCACGATGTTTTCCTTCACCGTTTTAAGAGCATTGGTGATGGAATAATTTACACAAGGTAAAGTGCTTGTCTGGGTTCAAACCTGACTTACCTACAACTCGTAAGCCGCGGTCCACCAGCTGCAATAGCTACTTTGAATTGTGGTTTTATAAAATCATGCTTTGATATTCATACCCGACACATGTGTTCAGTTTTGCCAATTAATCTAATTTGAACCTACATTCGATCAATCAGATGCATCTCAAAAAAATCTTAACAAAAAAAAAAAAAAAACAAACAATTTTTTTCTTTAATTATCCCATAGAGACTTGCGCAGCCAAAGTTATTCTTTAAAAAAAAAATACAAATTGACAAAAAAAAGACTGTTTTAAAAAGAGATACTGCCCGTTTTTTTTTGTTTTAAAAAGAATAAAAACTCAAGTTTTTAAAAATGGAATAAAAAATCACTGTTGTAAATATGTCTTATATTATAGCCGTGTTTAGATTTTAGGTGATAATGGAATTTAATGTGAAGGTTTAATACAAGAGAAGGTAATTTTTCGTAGATCTTTGACAGTCGTTACGGGTCGTCAGAAGCCCGAAAGTCTTGACAACCAGGGGTATCGTGTTTACCTAGAAATTGTTTTGTGGAGGTGATATAGGTAATAGGTAAATCTAAAACACTGGTATTCTACTGCATCCGGTTAGACTGGAAGCCGGACCCAACATAGTTGGGAAAAGGCTAGGCAGATCATGAAGGAGTGGAACTCTTTACCTGGGTTTGTATTTCCTGGTAACTATAACCTGGAAATCTTCAACTCTCAAGTGATTAGGTTACTTCTAGCCAAGCGTGCACCATCGTCGACTACGCCATCGTTTACCATTTTATGAGAGGTCAAACGCGAACCAAACAAAATTATGTATAGCGACATCTATAATACAAAAGAAGACTACGTAGTTCGTGACTTACAACCAATAGATGGCGCCACTTTAATCTGAATCGAACGAATGTGGCCCTTGTTACTAAAGAAACACTTCATTCTGTATTAAAAAAAAAAAACTAAGCATTCGCCCGCGTAGCATCACGCTTGTAGTCTCCGAAGGGGTAAGCAAAGGTGCATAGCACAGCCACATTTCGCCAGTTATAAGTTCCATGTAAATGTATTAGGGGGCGAGCTACGATATTATCTTCTCTTGTATACAATTTTCATCTATACAGGGATATTTTTTTATCACCATCCAAATTTTTACAGGGCTGTTCTACCCATGAACATGAACAACTTTCACTAACTAACTCTGAAATCACGACAAAAAAAATCAGCTGTTTAATACAAAAGTTCAATACCTACTTGACCAAAATGTATGAAACAGCTGATTTTTTTTCGTGATTTCAGAGTTGGTCCCATAGTGAAAGTTGTTCATGTTCATGGGTAGAACACCCTGTAAAAAATTTGGATGGCGATAAAAAATATCCCTGTATAAAGTAGGTAACAGTCGCTTCCTTCAAAGGTATTGTTATATATTTGTGGTATATTAAGATTTTAGCTTCGACAAGACGACGATAGGATTACGAAACGATAATTATACAAAGTTCAAATTAAATTACGAAGAAAGAAATAAAATATGTCTAGCACAGACTAAAAGGTACAGACGCCAGCACATCAACCTACTACAATCTGTCAAATTTCTTTAATAGATTTTCAACTTTATTGCTAAAACATAAGGTTGAAAGTTGATTGGGAAAATTTGACAGCTTGTAGCTTGATGTGCTGGCGTCTGTACATCACATATTCTGCAAATAAAACATTCTAATAAAAAGTGTACAGTTCATTGTAAGAGTGATGAAAATTGTGCCTCACGGCGAAACATCACAGACAAGAGTACGAGGTCAACAACCTCGTTGATCGGTCGTGTAGTTTGAACTTGAAATTATGATTTTATGAAATCACTAGCAGCGCCCCGCGGTCTCACCCGCATTAATGTCGATCCCGTGAAAATATCGGGATAAAAAGTACCCTATGTGTTAATCCTGGTTATAAACTATCTGTGTGCCAAATTTCATTCAAATCCGTTCAGGAGTTTTTGCGTGAAGAAGTAACAAACATACAAACACACTCACAAACTTTCGCCTTTGTAATATTAGTTTGATATTTTTGTTTTATCATCTAAACATGATACCCATCACGTCTGTGAAGTTTCTCCCGCTAATTAGACCCTGTACAGTGTTACAAGGGTATTTTGGTACCTGAGTGACATTGACAGGGGGGCGCTGTTGGTAGACATTTGTAAAACTGTCACTGTCATTGTGTACTGGTGAAACAAGATGGCGGCGGCGGTGTTAGTTCCGATTCTGGCCACGCGCCTAAATAACCGTCTGGCGTTGTATATCGGGATGGACATTAATGTTTAAAATAATCTAATACATGGGGGTTCTAGAATGAAAATAGTCCAAGATAGTAATCATTCTGATAAGAATATTATCCAATCGAGATAAAAAAAAATGTTGATCATCATTTTCAACAGTCCGTTCGAATTACTTCACTATGTTATTTTTGACGCTTGGACGTTTAATTAAATATTCAAATATTAAAGTTAACAGTTTTAAAATAATAATATGTACAAGTATATAAAAAGGGAGGGGAAACAATCAAAAGTCATAAAAAAATTCGTCCGCATCGCTGTCAACAGGAAACGTGCCCAAAAGGCTGGCAGCATTGCCACGTTGTATGGCAATGCTGATTCTTTGGATCAGAGCCCTGATTCACAACCATACGACAGGCTATCGTATCGAAAACCTGACATTTCGATAACCTGATTTGACTTCCCCTCAACAGCAAATAGCTGTTGGAAGAATAGCGGGCGTGTATTTGATTTAAACAGACAAAATTTTCGGGGTTTTGGACTTGTGAACAGCGTTTAGAAGACTCCTACGATAACAATGATTAATGTTCGATACGATACGGAAACGTATCGAGTGTTTGTGAATAGCTATGCTGGACCCTATTTAATAAACGTTTATGAAGATATTTCTTAAATCAAATCGCAATCATATCGTCGTTTGTAACTTAATACTAGGCTAATTAGAATCACACTGAAGGCGAAAACATTTGAAAACTACTCTTAATTTAGTACAAAATAAAATGGCGAAAAAGTATTATCATTTTTGCGAATAATAATTTTTGTTCATACATGCTTTCTTAAGCAACTTATTTTTTGTTTGTTAAAAGACTTACCAAAGATTTTACTACAATCCAAAAAATTAATACCCACCGATTGACTAAAAAAGGACCAAATGTAATGTAATACGACATTAAAAAAGTTGCCGTAGGGGCGTAGGTATACCATCTGACGCTGACATCGCCAGCTTTAACTTTAGACCTTGATCTGAACCAAAATTCATCCGATCAGACCTACGAATAAGTAATAAGTCAGACCGGTCTGACGTTCATCTGTTCAGTTTTTATCTCTGTGTAGGGCGACCATGAAGCCGTCACACAGTGTTTATACGATCCAGCAAATGACTTGCATCTTGCATTGCAAATCTTAGTTTGTAGTCTTCCATTATTACGCGGTGTCCTGCGTGAGCGACGAATACAACGCGAAGCGACGCAACACGACGCGACGTAATGCGACGCGATGCTACACGTGTCAAATGTCCTACGTGATTTTGGTCATTACTTCTCGAATCATGGAGAAGTACAGTACAATTTTAACAGGAAACCGTCAATGGGGACAAAGGGAATACATTTTAATTATTTTTGTTGAGTTCCGAATGGGGACAACGGGAACAGACGGAAAGTTCATATGTAGTTCGTGGTGTCGCGTCTGGTCGCCCTCAAAACAAGTACGCGTTACGTTGCGTCTCGCCGCAGACTGTCATATAGGCCGCAAGCAGGGTATGCCGTTGAGTTGATCGCGTACGTCGCGAGTCGCCGCGATGCTACGTGTGTGTGTGTTCCCGTCGTGTTGCGTCGCGTCGCGTCGTATTCGTCGCTCACGCAGGACGCCGCCTTAGTCTTCTCTTCTCTAACTAAAACTATTAAAAAACTTAAAGATTACGTCGAAAAATTCTTCCGCATCGCTGTTGACTGATAATGTATCCAAGAGACTGGCGGCATTGCCACGTTGTATGTCAATGCTTAGCCTCTGGCCAAGGTAAAAGCCAGCCCTTGGGTCACGGGAAGAGTCAACCAGCCGTTTAGAGATTAAAAAAATCGTCTTCACTTTAATTTAAATTCAAATGTTTCGCCCTTAGTGTAATAACGTTGATGTTAGCAGATTATATTTAATTAGGAAGAAATAAGACAACAAAAATAAACAAGTACTGTGGTGTGAAAGTGATATTACACATACAAGGTGAAATTTTAATCACCGTTTTCCTCTTAAGCGGTCATTGTACTCATCATTATGAACAACTTTTACTATGGGACCAAAAAAAAATCAGCTGTTCCCTGCATTTTGATGAGTTATGCGAACATAAATGTCATTAAATGCAGGGTACAGGTTTGGTTCCATAGTAAAAGTTGTACATAGGTAATGATGAGTACAATGACCTCTTATAGAGGAAAATGGTGATTAAAACTTCACCCTGTATAGCGTAGAAATAGCATATTATTACTTCACCTGTATTCCGGGTTTGGGTATTTATATGCCGAAGATGCCTCACTGCGATATATCGTTAACATGTCGGTTTCCTCATACAGTATTTTTATCTCACGAAGGGACGAGCGCTTTACTTGTGATTACCAAGAGTCCAAACACGTGTATGTGTGTGTAAGCGCGGGAGCTCTTGGTACGCACCGTCCGAGACCAGTGGCGTAACTATGCCGTTTGGGGCCCGTGGCGAATTCAAGGGATGGGGCCCTCCTTCAATATAAAGAAGCTCAACCAACGTTATAGTTTTTTTTTTCTACTAGCACTTCTCCCGCGACTTCTTCCACGTAGATTTCATATGTTCCCCTACAAAATTTAACACCTGACTGCTTCATTGGTCTAGTGGTCGCAAGCGCTACTGCTGAGCATGAGGTCCTGTCCAAAAAATTAGACTCACAATGGGAAAAAGGTACAAAATGTTCGAAACCTGAATGATGTCCTTTGTGGCACATTTTCAAAAAAAGTTTGTATTTATAAACTTATGTTAGGATCCTCCTGTGCTCATGGCCCTCTCGGGCCGGGGGCCCCCTCTGGCTGGGGGCCCGTGGCATTTTGCCCCAATGCCACCCTATAGTTACGCCACTGTCCGAGACAATGACATAGTCGGAAGTGTGTGCGTGTGTGTCTTAGCTAACGCTACTAGTCTTCACGCACACATTCACAGCGTTTGTACGCTTGGTTACCACAAGTAAAGCGCGCGCGCTTCGTGAGGAAAAAAAAAATTATGTAAACGATCGTTGATATGCTACCAAGCCACAGTACTAAATAATTTTTAATTGATAATTCAGACTTCTCTCTATTTTTAATGATTACGACAAAAAAAAAATACCAAAGTTATTATACTTTTTATTAGAAAATTATTTTTTTATTATATTTTTTTTTCTTGTTAGCTGTAGTTTTCGTTGTTAAGCCCGAGTGCACAATTTGCACAAGTCTCAAAGTATCAGTTAATGTAATTTTGCCAGATTGCACAAAAAAATTGTTAAGTTGCACAAAATCTTGTGTTAAATAAGATAGACTGTATTAAGGCCGCTGCACACTTGTAACACCCGACGCCATCCCACGCTTACTTATTGGCCAAATGACGGAAATAGCTCAAGGAGACGAAAAATGTGGCCAATGAGTAAGCTTCATTGATGTCGCGTAACGTGGCGTGTTATAAGTCTGTTTCCGCCTTTATTCTGTAAAAAAGTTGTTACAAATTGCGCTGATCAAGATCGAGTTCTAAACAAATAATTGAATAATAGGTATTAAAAATATCAAGTCTAAAATATGATATAGCTATCTATGGTCTCAAATAAAATAAGAAACAAAAAAGGAAATGTTCAAGGAGGAAGCATCAGGGTAGCCCGCGAAATTCAAATTTTCGTACGTTTTTTGCAATTTGCAGATCAGGGTCAGGTTGTATGTTGAACAAAATATGATTTACGACCGTAAAAAAAATATTTACATAATAATAATCATCAAAAAAACAACCCTCTACGTTCACATAACCCTATTGAATGACTATTTCATGAAATATTAAGCGCCATACACATTGAGCCCGCCGGGCCGCCGACATATGTCGGCAACTTTTTTTCGGCGGTCTAGTTGGCGGCTTCACTTAATACAAGTCGGAAAATTTGGTCGGCGGCATGTCGGCGGCTTGAGATGAGAACAAGCACGTCACTACAGGTCGAGCGTCGCCGGGCAACTGAGCGCAGGCGTACCCAAGCCGCCAACATGTCGGCGGGCAACACGCGCGGGCGCATGTTGCCGACATGATTCTTTTCATACAGGCCGCCGGGTTGTGTCGCCGGGCTTTGTCGGCGGCCCGGCGGGCTCAGTGTGTATTGCGCTTTAAGACGACGCCGACCGCACAGTGGCGCCCTCACCTTTGTTTGGTTTTTTGTTTTATTTTAAAATGAAAATGCAGAAAATAAGCACGTTAAGTTGTGCTCCACAAGATTATACGTTAATATTATTACAAACGGTAGTTTTACTTTGTTTAGTTTTATCACAGAATACTTAAAGTACTACGTACAGAAAGGCCACTCCCTTCCCCGCACTAACATCAGTTACCGCACCTCACCCCGCACTTCGGTGTATTCGTCGCAGTTCTTTAACAAGAGCGCTCGCAAACACAAGTACCTCACGCACACATTCATACGTATACAAACGTCATTTTTTTATGTAGTAGTAGTAGGTAATTATTTTGCGAGCGTTGTATGGAGTGTCCGGGGTGTGGTTTTATTATAATCACTTAAACGGATAAACTGCATTTTCATTCTAAAATAAAAGACATAACCAAAAAATCGATGAGGGCGCCACTGTGCGGTCGGCGCCGCCTTAATGACCTGCAAATTGCAAAAAAACGTAAGAGATTTTGAATTTCGCGGGTTACCCTGATTCTTGCCCCTTGAGTTACAAGCTTAATTTGAAGTTGTGAAATATTTCACAATATTGCAAAACATTTTTTTGATCAGTGTATTTTAAAACTGCTAATACATTTGTCACAAATTAATTTTAAATCAACAAAAATGTATCTTGTATGTATGTTTAGATTAAAACCGGTACTTATGTAACTCCGCCACATAGCACAAAGTAAAACTCAATTTGTCAAAATGCACGAAAAATGTGCGCTTATCTGAATTTATTTTAAAAAAATTCGTAGTCTCAAAAGCATTTTTTTCTCTTATTTTTAGACTATTTTTTAGTCAAGCATAGTTTTTATGTAATTCGAGTTAATTATTGAATCATATCTTGGGATCGTTGATTAAATATGGGTAGTTGTGTATCAAAGGCTTGTTGAAACTGCGCTAGAATGGTCCAACTCACATTTGACTAAGTAATTAACTTTTCGTATGAACGTGGATCCACGCGAGACACAATGGTTTTTAAATTGTTTCTGTAATAACGGCATCGAACCGGAACCTTGTACAGACGCCAGCACATCAAGCTACGACACACTGAAAAAAATGCACTCCAATCAAGTGACTTTTTAGCTTGATTTACGATATCTTGTTTAGATTAATCAAAATCTTAGTCAAGTTGATCATCACGACATGACTGCAGCAATACTAGTTCAAATGATTGAACGCTCAAACAAGTTTCTTGATTACCCTTAACATGACATCATTGTAGAAGCGTTAGAACAACAAAGTAAGTTAGTTGTGTCAATCAAGCAACTTGATCAACTTGATTGCTGCAAATAGGTTTTGTGATAACTCCAATTAAGATCCCGTTTCAAATCTCAATCAAATAAAAGTAGTAGCTGTGATCATTGTGCTTGATAGGCTCAGATGCAAACAAGTTACTTAGTCAATCTAAAAAAAATCTTGATTGTAGCAACTTATTTTTTTTTTCAGTGCAATCTGTCAAATTTCTTTAATAGATTTTCAACTTTATCGCTAAAGCGTAAGGTTCAAAGTTGATTAGGAAAATTAGACAGTTTCAGATAGCTTATTGTGCTGGAGTCTGTACTTAACTTCGCTTTGCCACGTTCCTGCGCAGTTTGTTTGTTTGTCAGCCTCGCATCCTTGCGTAGAGTGTCCGTGGGTCGCAGTGGACGATCCCGACTATATTTTCGTTCAAAGCGTAGCGAAGTACAGCTGTTGTCACGTAAAAAGAACGCTGAAGCGACAGTGGAGGGGGTGAGTCTGCACACGGGCACAGTCGTGTCCTAAAGTACAAGGCTATTGTTTTATTGTAGAATCGTAATGGTTACTTTACTAGCGTCGCGCTGCCTTCATACAACCAATTTGATCGTTAAATCGCTCACAGCGCAGGTAAACGCCAGCGTTCTTTTTACGTGGCGGTACCTATACACCCGCGTAGCTCTTAGCCGTGGGCTATTCTGGAGCGGTGCCTTTATATTCTTCTTTGTTGAGATGTTTGTTAGACCATTCCACCGCTGTCATTTACTAATGATGACTGTCTATGTAATTAGTAAAGAAATGATGTTGTTGTAATTGTCAATTTATGTTAAAATCGAGTATAAAAATGGACGTGAAAAAAAACAATGGAGAGATGTCATAGGACACCCGGTTGGGACGAAGTTTTTGATTTTGACTTTGTTTCATAAGAGAATTGTCGTGATAACCAAAATTTTACGGTTTTTTTTCAGTCTAGCTCTCAAAATAATTGTCAGGTGTGCAAGATCGAAAAAAAACTACATTCCGACCGGCCCACGACACCTTTTGCACCTTTCGAAGTCCTTTTGACCCAACTGCGGCCGTGCCCAAAAGGAGGGTAGTTTTAATGTCTTTGAACATGAATTGACAGTTACGATAAAAAGAATGTTAAAAAGTTGATATTTAATCAAAGATAAAATAATTTTAAATACATAATGTGTACCTATAGACATGTACCAAAGTGTATTAAAGAAAATAAATTATTTTAAAATGTATATTTTGTTGTTTCTTTTATCACAATTACCTTTAGCGTCACACCCAAAGAAGACATGTGACATCCCACCCACATAAGGCCCGTGTGGTGGGTTACGATCCACTCCTCACTCTCTCACGAAGAGGCCGAGGGTGCGAAATCATCAAATGACCCCTCCCGCTCTGGGTGAAGCGGAAGGGAGTGTCAGACTCTTACTGACTAAAACCCATCCGTGTTCCTTCCTTAGCCCTTTATGTTCCGGGGTAGCGGTAACCCTTTCGGACAATCCGCTGACAGAGTAAGGGCCTGTGTCCACATTTTTGCTGGGATCCTAAGGGTCAAAGCGTAGCCTAATAGCTATAGCCTTCCTCAAGGATTGAGCTATCAAATGCCAAAGGAATTTTTCAAATCCGACTGAACACTTCAAACAAAAAAAATCTTCAGTTTTATTACTAGTCTAAATAGATTAGTATCTGTAGTGTATCTATTAAATAGATATGTAAACACTGTTTCATTCACACAAGCGGGGTAGCTGCTGTCACTTATGTCATCTGTCAGTTACGAGGAATGGCGGGAAACAGACAAAGAGAAGCGGGCTATATACGATGGCGCTTGGTGTGGTAGTGAGCCAGTGAAGTGATATATCACACTAATATTATAAAGGCGAAAGTTTGTGAGTGTGTGTGTGTGTGTGTGTTTATATGTTTGTTACTTCTTCACGCTCAAACTGCTGAACCGATTTAGATGAAATTTGGTATAGAGATAGTTTGAGTCCCGGGAAAGGACATAGGCTACTTTTTATCCCGATATTCCCACGGGATCGAAACTTATGCGGGTGAAACCGCGGGACGCAGCTAGTTCAACATAAATACGGAATCAACAGGATTCTATAATAATAATAATTTATTTCAAGCAACAAGACTCATAGTGTTAGTAACAATATACTTATAAACTATGTTAGTAATAATACACTTACAAAGACAAAAACAAAACCAAAAAACAGAAAACAGATGACATCACTGCTGCAAGGTGACAGGCTCAGCCGAAACCTTGCATCATTGGTTCAGTGCTTTGTTAGTATGTATACACACGACTTACAAACTAGTGTTAATACTTACATCTACTAGAAAAACAACACAAACTATTCATTAATACGCCACAGTGGCATGTAGGCGCATCCAATGTCCCAGTAATAATAATAATAATATTTCACAACTATCACACAACGCCATCTAGTCCCAAGCTAAGCAGAGCTTGTGTTATGGGTACTAGACAACTGATAAACATACTTATATATTTCTAAATACATACATATTATAGATAAATTACACCCAGACACAGAACAAATGATCGTGCTCATCACACAAACATTTGTCCTGGGTGGGAATCGAACCCACGACCTCCGGCATAGCAGTCAGGGTCACTAACCACTAGACCATCAGGCCTGTCATCCCCATTACCCAGTATGGGGCTGTCCCACCTATCAGCTATAGTATCGATAGATTATTATCTATTTCCCAACGATTGGGTAAATAATATTTAAGCTCTCTTCGAGAGGAAGGCTATAACCGACTACGCGAACCCAGTGCGGGTTGGTAGATGTCACGTCTCCGAATTTTTGCTTCTAGGACATGTCGGTTTCCTCACGATGTTTTCCTTCACCGTTTTGAAATCAGTATTGATGAAGTTTACACATAGTAGCATAGTGGAGACAGGCTAAAGAAAATATGGATAGATTGTGTGAGGAATGATATGAAAGCGAAGGGAGTGAATGATAGATGATAGCGTGCCGGTTGGGCTCCGTTTTTCGGCTGACGCAGGTGCTTACTGGACACGGATGTTTCGGGAAATACTTGCGTCGGCTGCGTCACATAGGTCGGGAGCGGACGCCTGCTTGTCATCACTGTGTGGACTGCCACGAGGACATGGCGCAACATATGCTGGAGGAGTGCTCAGCGTGAGCCCAACAGCAGTGCCCTCGTCGCGACACTTAATGCGGGTGATCTCTCATTTCCGGCCGTCGTTCAGTCCATGGTCGGAAGCGAAGACGCGTGGGATGCTGTGGCCTCTGCGAGGAGGTGGTGCATGCAAAGGAGGCGGTGGAGAGGGAGAGCATTTCTCTCATTCCACTCGCACCAGAAGAACAGCCTGCGGCCAAGAAGGGGCCTTCGGGTGGCAAAATTGGAGCCGTGTCGTCGCTCGAGCAGTCAGGCTCAAAGAGGTGGCACGCAGTAAAGGGCGTGCGGTCGTGGGATCGGCCGCGCTGTGATGGTATTAGAAGGAACAGTAGGGGTTTAGTCGGTAGGAGTCCGACATAACTTCACCCTCCATTCCAGTGGCGTGCATTGCATATAGGCATATAAGCAGTGCCTACCTCGATATATCAACATAATCATGTCAATTACATTTTGGTGTGTGTGCCCCACAATTAAGAAACTCACTAAATTATCATACCTAACAAAAACAAAATCTTCATACAAACGCGCGGCAGTAGACAGTCGCCGGACGGCCTACTCGGCTCCCGTACTATTCGCACATTGTCATTGGTCTTTACTCGTTCAAGTTAATTAAATATACGTACGTCTCACGCATAATACCATGACGTTCGATCTTCGCAATTTATCACCCTTAAGTAGGCATGCCTACTAGAATAACCACACTTTTGACCTCACTTTTTTTTCTGATTAGTGATCGCGTTTGTTAAGTACCTAGACTAGACCCGGCCTGGTGCCTACCTATTCTGAAAACCAATGCACCGCGCCACTGCTCCATTCTTCCCAGAGGGAGGGTATCCATGAGGATTTCCTTAAACTAAGTTAATGTTTGTCTCGTGTTTCTTGCCAATAACTTTTAACGGACTCGCGGAGGTTGCATATAAGTATCATATAGGCTATAATCTCTACAGTACTTACCCAAAGATCTTGAACAACGCAAACACGTCACAACCCAAAAACCGAATTAAAATTAGTATTTATCTAATTACAATATGGCGTTGGCACAGCTGTTTTGTATTTGTATTAATAAAACTAGTAACACCCCGCTGTTTCAGCCGCATAAGTTTCGAAAGGCACTGTGGCGCCATCTATTATCATAATAACGTTATTGTTGTTTTCCTAGGGAACAGCACTTTTTTTCGGGATGAAAGGTACCCTATGTCCGTTTCTGTACACCTGACAACGTATATGCAAAATTTCAGGATGATCGGTTCAGTGGTTTAGGCGTGAAAAGGTAACAAACGAACAAACTAACTTACTTTCGTGTTTATAATATTATAAAGTTAGGATTATATAAATCTTGTCAAATTAATGTAAACGCGCAGTGGTTAGCAGATATTTTTTGTCTGTCCACTTGAAGAGTGTCAAAATTAAAGTTATAATTTAACGAAATGCGTTTGATAACTGGATTGATATTAGCTCTGTTACTTGTAAGTACTTAGATATGATGTTCTTTTGTTTGTTTTACGTGTGCATATATAAGAGCCAAAGCACACACGCTACTTTTTGCATCGGCGATTAGCGATTTTGCGGCTGTATCGATGCTGCATCGCGTTTTGGCGACTCTCTGCGTTCGGACGCGGATCGCAATCGCGCGTTTTAGCGACTGCTCCGATGCTGCATCGCGTTTTGGCGACTCTCTGCGTTCGGACGTGGTATCGGAATCGCGCATTTTAGCGACTGCTTCGATGCTGACGCAATTAATGCCAAAATCGCTGCGACCAGCATCCGAATGTGTGCGGAGTGTAGCGTTCAGCCGCTGTATCGAGCTTCCGAAAAGCGACTGAATCGCCGCGTTTGGCGTTTTTAAGTGTGCGGTGTGGAATGCTTGGTCGCTGCATTTAGCTTCTAAAAAGCAGCTGAATCGCCGATGCAAAAAGTAGCGCGTGTGCTTTGGCCCTTATAGGTACCTAGCTATACCTACAAGTGTGTCCAATGTAAACGCAAAAAAAAACGCAAGTTTTAGAAGCAATAAAAGTATATGATCGACTGCAAAACTCAAACTCAAATTCAAAGCATTTATTTCAATTAAACCATGTACAGGCACTTTTGAATTGTCAAAATTAAATAGTCGGTCAGTTAGTCAGAAAGTTGAAGCTAGTTGTCCATTCCAAAGCGTAGATCTCTATGGAGAAGAACGGGCAAGAAACTCCATGGACACTCTTTTAAATCAAGAATATTACAAAATTCTGTGCAAGTACATTATTCTTGTTGCTTCGATATGTGAGAACATTGTAAAAAAAAACACAAATGAAGAAACAATTCAAAAAATCTGATTAAAAATAAGCTTTGGCAATTAAGAGATGACCAGTCTCAACCGACGGCGCCCGTTCACGAACATGAACAATTGACAGTAAACAAAATCCGAAAAATATATGATATTCTTCAGGGTATATACACATATACCTATGCTAGGTAGATAGTGTGTTGAAAACATAACACTTACAACTAATTAGATACGATAGAAAAAAAATCATGAAGATACCTCTAAAAATTTTCTTCTTACAATAAAAACCATACTAATATACATACAATCATTCTGATTTGTCAGATTATTCTACAAAAAACATACTAAAGCACTAGTGTTTTAATTTTCTAGTCCAAACAATAGATTTTTTGTAAATAGATAATTGCTTCATATTTTGCAATAAATTACCAGTGTTGTGTCATCGCGCTTCTCTTTCTTTTCTATGCAGTCCGACAGTGACCGCGCTTTAGATCATGTAGCTTTATCAATCTGAATCGGTTTCATTTTGACAGTTCAAAAACATTGATTGCATTATTTACGTGTTGAGCAGACAAATTCGAACATTATGAAGCAATGTATTAGCAATTGGCTTCAAAATGATTCAAATTCCGATTGATAGTGTGTTACGCAATTGCAATTAGGGTGCTGCTGGTTTGATACAGAAAGGTAGGGATTTTAATAAACATGAACGAAGAAATTACTTCGGTTTTTTTTTACGATTTTCTGAAGTGTTATTTTTGGTGGAGAACATTTATGGATAAAAGGAATTAATAGCTAATAAAAAAATGGTGATAAGGTAAGATCTTGTGACATTTCCTAATCTACCTAATTATAAAGAAATCAATCAATAAATCAACTCAGCCTATCGCAGTCCACTGCTGGACATAGGCCTCTCCCAGACTGCGCCACAACACCCTGTCCTCCGCCTTCCGCATCCAGTCTACCCCAGCCACCTTCTTTAGGTCGTCCGTCCATCTAGCTGGGGGGCGTCCCACACTACGCTTGCCGGTACACGGTCTCAAGACTACCAAAGATCCACGAATGACAGCCGGGACCAACGGCTTAACGTGCTTTCCAAAACAAGGAGGGGTCATTGGGTCTTGAAATAGGGTATTTGGTAAGGTCTTGGTATGTCAAGATGGTCACCCATCCACGGACTAACCACAGCAAGCGAAGCCTAATCGATCGACCCGTGCAGCTGTTATTAGCCATAAGACCCCAATGCATTTAAATCAGTGTTCTAATATTATAATTTTTGTTAAAGGTCCAAGTGACGCTAACTGTGGCCGAAAAATCAGGTAATTTCGTCTATTTAAACTTATGTTTCAAATTAATATTATTTCAAGTTAAACAAATATCAACTTTATTTCAATGATTCTTAAGAGCCTATACTACCTCAGCTAAAATTCACTCTTTATCTCGCTCATACGATACTGCTCGCTGACTGAGTGCGAGCGAGACAGAGTGCGGTGCTGGGCGGCAGGCAGCGCCAATAGTTTAGCTTTTTACAGTGAAAATAATGGTAATTATAAAAAAGTAAATAACATAAGACGCTTTAAAGTAAGTTCAGTTAGTATGCAAAGTTTCATGATCTAATTTGAAGTATTTTTTTAATACCAGCGGTTTATTGTTCGGGGTAGAGGTAACTTTGGATTTATTTTCTATCGAGAAAATTTTATGGAATCGTGTTTTCGTCTAACATAAGACTTAGCATTAATCCTCAACTTTACCATATATTTATTTCAAAATTAATTGTGCAGTATTTTCGACATAGCGGAGGATCACGCTAAGCCATTTGAGGTAGTATAGGCTCTTAACCAGTCAAGCGGCGCGGTTCGCCGATCGGTGACGAAACAATAGAAAATCAATTGTGTCTCATTAGCGGAGCTTGACAGATTAAGTTGATTTCAGAGTGAGCTATTGAAAAAGTTACAAAAATGTTTGAAGTTGCAGCGCAAACTGAACTTTATTATGTAGGAGTTAAAGTTATTTTTCCATTAATTCGTATTTGTTCACATGTATTTTTGGCTTTTAATTAGTATAGACAGATGATTTGAATGAACTTTTCTGAAAATAAATTTTCACTACAGCTGACGATGACATCGAAAGAGCTCGTCATCACCGCAGGGCGAGGAAGCACTCTGACGAACACAACGATGACCTCGATACCTCCGAGGAGGAACAGGAGGACTGGCATGAGAGACGGAAACATCACAGGAGGGAGGACGGTGAGTGAATAAGGGCCCTATCTCACTAGGACACCAAAATGTCGGCGCAAACATGATCATGTATCGGTACGCGTCATACTGACGTCCGCGTCACGCAAAATCCTGCATCTCGCAAGCAGAATTTACTGCGCGACTAGAATAGATCAACGGCCCGACATGAGTCATCTCATCGGGCAGTTGCCCGCCAGACACAACACCCGTCTGGACGGAGGAACCTCCCTTTTTTATGGAGGTTGAGTGATCTTTACACCCTGTTCCTCATACCTCTCTACTTGTGACCCCGACGTGATATGAACACGCAACCTTCTCATACCTCTATAGTCGCACTGCCAAAAAATGTATGGTTGGTTGCGCATCCGATTGGACGCCTGGTGCGATCCCCAACATAAAGCTGTATATATTTTGCTGGCAGGGTAACCATGGTTGCGCCACCATGGCGTCCCAGTGAGATCTGTTTATTTATGTATACTCGTCAGTGGCGTGCACGGGTTTTCAGAATAGGTTGGCACTAGGCCGGGTCTAGTCTAGGCAAACGCGGTCACTAATCAGAAAAAAAGTGAGGTCAAAAGATGTGGTTATTTGAGTAGGCATACCTACTGAAGGGTATTAAATTGCGAAGGTCGAACATCATGGTATTACGCGTGAGACTTACGTATTTTTAATTTTTTCGTATTAACTTGAACGAGTAAAGATCAATGACAATATGCGAATAGTACGGGAGCCGAGTAGGCCGTCCGGCAACTGCCTACTGCCGCGCGTGTTTGTATGAAAATTTTGCTTTTTGTTAGGTATGATAATTTTGTGAGTTTCTTAATTGTGGGGCACACACACTAAAATGTAATTGACAGGATTATGTTGATATATCGAGGTAGGCACTGCTTATATGCCTATATGCAATGCACGCCACTGATACTCGTAGTATTTACATAGGTAATTTAAAAGCTAACAGTATGTACAAGTAAAAAAAATCAGCTGTTCCTTACATGTATGTTCGTATAAACTCGTCAAATTGTAGGGAACAGCTGATTTTTTTTTCGCTATTTCAGGTTTGGTCCCATAGTAAAAGTTGTTCATAATGATGAGTATTGTTGGTATTTTTTCCAATAACCCTGTAACAAAGATGTATATTTTCAGGTGCCGACCACTACATTTCTGATGAATTGCGATTGATCTTGGGAGTCAAAAGTAAGTTTCTCTGTATTTTTTACCCGACTACGGCGAAGCAAAAAGGAGGGTTATGATTTTGACCGCTAGGTATGTATGTATGTATGTTCATCTGTTCCCTCATAACTTCTAAACTACTTGTCATAATTGGACAAGTGTAGTATCGTTGGAAGCGTCTCGATCGTCTGCTGGTTATATGCTATGTGACGTCACATTAAATTCAATACCAGCGCCCTCGAGCGGGCATAAAGAAACGACTTAAAAAAAAAAAAAAATTGTCATGCCGTGTTGGGTATCAGATGAAAGGGCTTAATTAGCACTTTCAAAAATATAAATTTTATTACTGAAATAAGCCCCAAAATATTTAAATAAAAAAAATACGATTCATCTGTCAAGCTCATGAGAGAGACACAATTGATTTTCTATTGTTTCGTTGCCGATCGGCGAACCGCGCCGCTTGACCGGTTAAAAACTAAAACCCGACTACTGAAAAGGATGAAACAAGAAAGTACCTTCCCGTGGTCGCATGCCGCTGTACTAACATACTTATAAGCTATGGTAGCATGCGACCACGGGAAGGTACTTTCTTGTTTCATTCTTTTCAGTAGTCGGGTTTTAGTTTTTAAACTTATTTTTTACTAAACAGGGTCACATTAAATAAGCTAGGAAAACTCTGTAGTCGTGATGGGTTTCGAATCTAAACACGATAAAATCATCATCATCATCATCAGCCTATAATGTTCCCACTGCTGGGACACAGGCCTCCTCTCTGTGAGAGGGAGTGGGCCGTAATCCACCACGCGGGCCCAGTGCGGGTTGGTAGATGTCACATGTCTTTGAATTTTTGGTTCTAGGACATGCCGGTTTCCTCACGATGTTTTCCTTCACCGTTTTGAGAGCAGTGGTGATGAAATAATTTTACACAAAGTAAAGCGCCTGTCTGGGTTCGAACCTACGACCTACAACTCGTAAGTCGCGGCCGATACCACTGGGCCACCACTGCCACCAATATACCAACGATAAAATAAAAATGAAAAAGTTTTGATGATTTTTCTTGGGGTCAACAACCGCTGATACTGTTATTATTTGAAGTGGGAGCTGAGGAAATATGTGTTGTTTTATTTTATCGTGCACGGACTCTTTTAAGTTATCCATAGCCATATCTATGTCCACAGCCATTTGATTCAAGACGTGAGAAGTTTTTAGAATGAAACTCAAACTCACGACTAATTTAACAAAACCTATATATTTTATTTACCATTTATGTACATAAATGTACACAAACTAAACTATATATATATTATATACAAATATATAATAAAAATAAAAATAAAGACACAGGAGTTCATTGGGCATCAAAAAATTCGTCCGCATCGCTGTCAATGGGATAAGTGCCCAAAAGGCTGGCAGCATTGCCACGTTGGATGGCAATGCTTATTCTTTTTTTTTGGTGCTCAATGAGCTCCTGTGTCCTTTTTTTTAATTTTTATTATACAAAAACTTAATTTATTTAAATTGTTTTCCAGGTCACGAGGAAGGCAGCGAATTGCTGCATCAGTTGACTGGACACCGTGGTAAGTTCTACAAAATCCTTCCTGGTTTTTACCCGACTACGGCGAAGCAAAAAGGAGGGTTATGATTTTGATCGGTATGTATGTATGTATGTATGTTCATCTGTTCCCTCATAACTTCTAAACTCCTTGTCATAATTGAACAAATAAGGTATCGTTGGAAGCGTCTTGATCGTCCGCTGGTTATAGGCTAAGTGACGTCACATTAAATTGAATATGGCGCCCTCTAGTGGACATAAAGTCGTGATCCAAAAAAAAATTTTAATCATGCCTTTTGGGTATCAAATGAAAGGGCTTAATTAGCGCATTTCAAAAATATTACTGAAATAAGCCCCAAATAATTAAATAAAAAATAAGTGTAAAAACTAAAACCCGACTACTGAAAAGGATAAAACTAGAAAGTACCTTCCCGTGTTCGCATGCTTACATAGCTTATAATAATATTATGTTGGTACAGCGGCACAGCAGTGGTGGCCAAGTGGTAACGGCCACGACTTACGAGTTGTAGGTCGTAGGTTCGAAACCAAACAGGCGCTTTACTTTGTGAAAATTATTTCATCACCACTGCTCTCAAAACGGTGAAGAAAACATCGTGAGGAAACCGGCATGTCCTACAACCAAAATTCGAAGACATGTGACATATGCCAACCCGCACTGGGCCCGCGTGGTAGATTACGTCCCTCTCCCTCTCACCGAGAGGAGGCCTGTGTCCCAGCAGTGGGAACATTATAGGCTGATCATGACGTTGTTATTTACGTACTTACATATTATTTTAATTCTGATTAAAATCTATCCATATTGGACCTCTTTAAAAAAAAAAGTATTTAAAAACATATCTAAGCAACCACATAAATGCTAATTAGATATTTAATTTAACTTATCCTCTTCCGAAACGAAGCAAACAATAACAATGTTATCAAAATTAGCGATAATCAGATAATTAACTAACGTAAAGTATATTTGCCAAATACTTTAGTTTAAACAATTGTTTTACCGAGGACGAGCTGCGTAGTTAATTAACCACTTGAGTAAATAAACTCGGAGAAAAATACGTTTCACAGACGCACGCCATAGAGTAAATAATGTTCATTATATGTAAGAAGAGTCGGGAGTCCCATAGAGAAAGATGAAAAACGTCGCTTGTAAGAAACTTGTACTAAAACTGAATACCAACATAACAAAAATAATGTTTTAAGTACCTAACTGCATTGTTTGTGTACAGTCAATTGCACATCAATACTAAGAGCGGTTTCGCACTACATCCGATCCGAATCCGAATTAAAGATCCGACGTCAATCCGAATTGGAAATGTTCTAAATTCGGACGGATAGAGTTCCAAATACAAATATCAAAATAATAGGACTAAGTATGGTCACTTCGGACCGGCATTTCTCGGATTCGGATCGGACGTAAACGGAAACCGCTCCAACACTCAGTTAGGTACCATGCTGATGCAGTTCCAAGTTACCATGGACGGATGGGTGACCACGCAGTAAAGAAACTACGCAGTCCGAGACTTAGTAATAATAATTTTATGCAATTTCTATTTCAGATGAGGCATCCGCTGTGAAATACATCGAAAAAATTACAGGACTAACAGGTATGAAACAATTTTAAAAACTATTAACACAAATAAGCTTACCTACAGTGTGTTTACAGACTATTAAACTCATGTTATAATGTGTGCCACGAAAGATGAGACTTGACACACCACGTGGTTTGACATGCGCACTACCACGATTTTAGGTCTCTTTAGCGGTATGAGGTCTGAGCGCGGGATGGGTCCGGACGTCATAGGGGCGGCGGAAAGAGCGCGGGAGGCGGGGTCAAGTCTCATCTTTCGTGGCGCTAACTATACCTTCTGTGACTTTCTGACTAAAATAAGCCAATCAAAATCACTTGACATTAGATTTTTTTGGAACGAAGTTCTTGCGGTAGAAGTTTACTGATAGAAATTGTCACGAAACGGAAAAGCGTTATGCCCCCTCCATACAACTTTCTCTCTCTGTGTGTTTCTTTCTATTTTATTTAGAGGAAAAGGTGGTAATGTGGCCCCCTAATTTGTTTTTGAGGCCTTATGTAAAAAATACGAGACTCAGAAATGTAATAAATATGTTATATCGTTCCTTATTCATTTACCTATACATGACTTACTATGTAATAAATGAAACTGCCATAGGATAGTCGAAAACTTATGTATTCTAAAAAAGAACAAATTTGGCAACATGAGATCAAGTGAGGGTTATATGGCACCCTGGGGGCCATATTAAATGTATTCATTTAATCAAAATCTAACGGCAAAAGTCGCAGATATAATATTCGCCTTCAGGACCTGCACAGGCTGTATGAGCCCATAAATGACAACTCTGGCACTGAATCCACTCCTCCCCACGTCTGTCGTTAGAGTAACTAGTGTCACAGAATATGCAGATCGTATCTGAGCTTTCAGGTGTGCTATTTGGATAGACATTGTCGTCATATTCAGAGTCGGTTTCTACGACTGCGTCACTTTCAGAGCTACTGCTGGATGTAACGACTCTCGTGCGTCGTAAAGTACTGCTGCTGCCCTCTCCATCTTGACTACGTCGGAGGCCACGTCCACGGCCACGTCCACGTCCACGTCCGCCTCCACGTCCACGAGTCTCAGCTAAACTCAAAGATTCGATTAATTGGTTTTTGTAAGGTGATGATGTGATCACTTTTGCTGTTGTAGCTTTTCTTCCACGATTAGAACTCCTAGTCTTGGTCCTGGGGATCGGCTGAATGTCTTCTGGCAGAACCAAACCAGTCTGCAGCTCTTGTACCGCTGTACTCACTCCTGGAGGACATTCAGAGGCTTATGCACAAGTATCCAAAGATTCTTGAGAGTCCTTCACTAAACGTTTCAGTGTAGATCTAGGCACACAAAACATTTTTAAAGCCTTTTTATAGCCCATGACCTTTGTCCTCACCGCTTCAATTGCCTTTTTCATTTGCTCAGGATCCCATGTTTTCCTTTTCTTTGAAGATGGAGATAACACACTTTGTCGAGGCATCTAAGAGAAGAAAATAAAAAAATAAGGAAGTGATATAGGTCATACATGTTATATGGCCCCCGGGACCATAATACAAACAGTGTGAGGGGGCCAAATTGAAAAAAAGAAAGAATATGTAAACAAACCATAAAACAAATATTCTATCAAATGTTTTTTATAATTACCTTCAAATTCCTGTAGAACAACGTTTATCGAACACAATGTACAAATCACCAAAGCTAAAACTCACTTATTTCCAGTAAAATTGAATAAAATGCAGAGCGGTATTAAAAGATGGTAACTTGCGTGTTTCGACTGGTTCGCATAAAAAGAAAATGTACCGCCCCCTCACGGATTTTTTTGGGTTAAAATCAATAATGTCACAAGAGCTCCGCATTGCAATAGAAAAAATCTAGATGGCGTGTTTCTAAACTATAAATATCGAGGGGGGCCAATATACCTGCAGGGGCCACATTACCACCTTTTCCTCTATATTTATTATTTGGGTGTGATAGAAAAAAACACATAGAGTGAGAATGTTAAATGTAAGAAGAGTCGGGAGTCCCATTGAAAAATATGAAAAACGTCGCTTGTATGAAACTTGTACTAAAACTGAATACCAACATAACAAAAATGACACAGACTATGCACCGACTGCACATATTACACAAAGCGAGACAGCGATAGCCGCAATTGACAACATTTCAAACCTGACACGACCTTAAAACAAAAATACTATTTCTTTATTTTCGTATCCTGAGTTCAAATATATTTTTATTTTATTTTTTTATTTCCAAATTTCTGAGAAAAAATATAAAAATCAAAAAACATGTGATGACGTCACATAAACGGTGAAATGAGGTAGTTAGTTACCTTTACGCATTCCAATGTCTTTGATTGAAAACATTACATCAAACAAGACATGTCAATGTCACCTAAGAAGTATATTATACTGTGGTAATATCGCCGTTTTACCGTAAGGCTGACGTCATCTGGCACTTGCGTCTTTTTAGAATACACCGAATTTCAAAGTTAAAATTATGAATGAAAAGTACATAATTTCGAAAAACGAAAAAATATGGGTGCCCTAGATTTGAATTTACTTTTATATAACGTAAGAATACATGCAGGTTAAAAATATGAAATGTTGTCAATTATGTTTAGTACACGTTTCATAGTTACTTTTCTTTTTTATTAGACAGATGCGTCAGACTGAAAAAACAGAGTGAGGCAGATATTTTTATATGGTTTTCGTGGGTTCTGAAGACGATAGTGAGGTCATGGACTTATTATATTACGTTGTAGGTATTATAATAAGTCCATGAGTGAGGTCAAATTAAAATCCAAGATGGCGACAATTATATGAGAGCTTTTTAAAACTTATACTAGATGGCTCTGTATTAAAAACACGTATTAAATTACAAAGGGGTTTGAAGGTTTTGGCCCTAAAATCAGCCGCCATTTTGATTTTTTTTCAGAATCGCGGTGCACAACAAAAGTTATATAATATTTAGATAGAGGACACTTATACAAACAAAAATGTAATATAACATAATATCCTAAAGCGTCAGGTTTCGGAGTTATTCACCAAAATATAAGTCGAAAACAACAAGGATTTTTTTTGTTTTTTTTTCGATCTAGGTGAGCATATTGAACTATTTAAGTAATAGAAACGTTATGAAACCTTTATGGAGAAGAAACAAAAGAAGAATAGACATTTTTTAAATAAATAATAAACACCGCAATTTAGTTCGTTTTTTAATCCCAGAGACTAATCTGACAAGTGTAATGTCAAACTTCTATACTAATAAAAAACGAAAATAGAAAAGACTTAAATGTCAGATTAGTCTCTGGGATTAAAAAATGAACTATAAATTGCCGTGTTTAATTATTTATTTAAAAAATGTCTATTCTTCATTTGTTTCTTCTCCATAAAGGTTTCATAACGTTTCTATTACCTAAATAGTTCAATATGCTTACCTAGAGGGAAAAAAACAAAAAAATCCTTGTTGTTTTCGACTTATATTTTGGTGAATAACTCCGAAACCTGACGCTTTAGGATATTATGTTATATTACATTTTTGTTTGTATAAGTGTCCTCTATCTAAATATATAACTTTTGTTGTGCGCCGCGGTTCTGAAAAAAAATCAAAATGGCGGCCGACCTTAGGGCCACCCTCCATACAAAAATCTTCTAACCCCTTTACACTTTCTCCCTCTCTCTGTCTCTTTATCCTTATCCTTACATAGTGACATGTCAAAGTCGCCGAAATGTCTGTATGCGCATAACTTCCGAATGCCTGCACCAAATTGGATAAATCTTTTTTTGTGGTGTTCGGTATTGCCAGAACAAGGTTTGTAACAATTTATGAAAGAAAATTTCCGTAATTTGAAAAAAAATGCACCCTTGCGAAGCTGGGGTGGGCCGCGGGCCGCTAGTTCTATTATAATTATGACAGTGTGTGTGCGTACGAGTTTCGCGTAAGGAACTTCGTTCCTGCCAGAATCCCCCAACCGCACACGTTTTTATTTAACAGCTTCTATGTATAATTTATCATAAGTACTATAATCACAATGGGCCTTATTAGAAAGCTAAAAGTTACCCAAAGGGCTATGGAGAGGTCTACGCTTGGAGTTTCCCTGCGTGATCGAATAAGAAATGAGGAGATCCGCAGGAGGACCAAGGTAACCGACATAGCCCGAAGAATTGCCAAACTTAAGTGGCAGTGGGCAGGGCACATTGCTCGCAGAACAGATGGCCGATGGGGCCGAAAGGTTCTGGAGTGGCGACCGCGTACCGGAAGACGTAGCGTTGGAAGGCCTCCCACAAGGTGGACCGACGACCTTGTGAAGGCCGCAGGAACCCGTCGGATGCGAGAAGCACAGAACCGGTCGAAGTGGAGGTGCTTGGGGGAGGCCTATGTCCAGCAGTGGAAGTCTTTCGGCTGAAATGATGATGACTATAATAACAAAAGTCTCGAAGTCGAAACTTTTATGCCTTCTTGATTCGGCTTCCATCTTTCTTTTTTTTGTGAGCCTGTTACGTCCCACTGCAGGGCAGAGGCCTCCCTTCCGTCTTTCCATTTTTCCCTGTCTCTTGCTACATCTGGCCAATCCTTTAGATAGGCCTCCAATTCGTCACGCCATCTCTTTCTGGGCCTACCGCGTCGCCGATTCCTGTTATTCGGAATCCAGTCAGTGGCTACTTTTGCTCAATTCAAAATCCTTTAATAAGTATTACAACTTCATCATCATCAGCTTAGTCTAGCCTTTTCCAAACTAGGTTGAGGTTGGCTTCCAGTCTAACCGGATGCTACTGAATACCAGTATTGTACATGGAGCGACTGCCTATCAGTCAGATACTGGGTAACACGATACCTCTTGGTAAGACTGATATTATATACACTTAGGTACTTATAGCTGGTTTATTGACATCTACAGATCAGCACCATGTCTTCGAATTCCTGAGAAAATGCAAAGGTTCCAGGAGTTGGCAGTATGTGGTAGATTTCTTGAAGCTTATGGATGAGTCTCCTTGTGAGTATTTTAAAGAAAATAAAACGTTTGTGGATAACTAGAAAGTGTTTTTTATTACCTTATTTTACAATTTTTGGCTCTGCAATGATTATTATTTATTTATTTTACAGATATAAGTACAATTGTGGAGCTCTTACGACAAATGACAAACGAAAATGGTAAGCAAATCACACTATCACACTAATATTATAAAGGCGAAAGTTTGTGAGTGTGTGTGTGTTTATATGTTTGTTACTTCTTCACGCCTAAACCACAGAGCCGATTTAGATGAAATTTGGTATAGAGATAGTTTGAGTCCCGGAAAAGGACATAGGAAAGTTTTTATCCCGATATTCCCACGGGATCGAGTCTTATGCGGGTGAAACCGCGGGGCGCAGCTAGTATCACACTTAATATTATAAAGGCGAAAGTTTGTGAGTGTGTGTGTGTGTGTGTGTTTATATGTTTGTTACTTCTTCACGCTCAAACGGCTGGACCAATTTTGATGAAATTTGGTATAGAGATAGCTTGAGTCCTGGAAAAGGACTTAGGGTACTTTTTATCCCGATATTCCCACGGGATCGAGACTTATGCGGGTAAAACCGCGGGGCGCAGCTAGTTAATACTAAATCATGAACATTCTATTTCAGATGTCCTGAAAGCGTTTGCTGCTATGAAACCACTGATCGGTCACGACGATTTTGACGGTATTTTTGAGAGTCTCCAAAAGATATCTGGAGAAAAAAGTAAGCTATAATACATACTAATCCAAAAAAAAAACACTGGCACCGGGAGTGCCGACAGAAGTGAAAACAAAACACAAACAGAATACTTTGCCATCACTCACTGACATATCGGATATACATTAAAACCACACCCCGGACACTCCATACAACGCTTGCAAAATAATTACCTACTACTACTACATTAAAAAATGACGTTTGTATACGTATGAATGTGTGCGTGAGGTACTTGTGTTTGCGAGCGCTCTTGTTAAAGAACTGCGACGGTAACCTCGAAGTGCGGGGTGAGGTGCGGTAACTGATGTTAGTGCGGGGAAGGGAGTGGCCTTTCTGTACGTAGTACTTTAAGTTTTCTGTGTTAAAACCGAGTACATCCCGAGGACAGCCGAATACATCCGAAGCGGTGTCGATTACTCAAAAATCTTAAAATAAATTAATTCAGTCAATTTTTTTTTATAGATTCGTTTCGCCCATAGGAGGAACGTTATTGAAAATGACTCTTTTATTCAAAGTAGTTTAATTATAATTAATAAAAAACTAACTAACACTATATCTATATCTATGGTTTTTATACGATCAAATAAGCATTAAGAGTGGCGCACTTTTGGATTTTCCAAATATTTTTGTTATATTTTCAGATCCCCATGAAATTGCTGATTATTTCAAGCATGTAGCTCATACTACCGGTAAGTTTATAACTATTAATCTTTTGCTATACAGGGTGGTAGGGACCAAGAAGCTTATAAATAAAAGTGGAGGCAACACTAAATACCTATTGGAAGACAACTGTGGTCGGGCACTCAAACTCAAAGCATTTATTTCAATTAAACCATGTACAGGCACTTTTGAATTGTCAAAATTAAATAGTCGGTCAGTTAGTCAGAAAGTTGAAGCTAGTTGCCTATTCCAAAACGTTCTATGGAGAAGAACGGGCAAGAAACTCCATGGACACTCTTTTAAATCAAGATATTATAAAATCCTGGGTACATTATTCTTGTTGCTTCTATATGTGAGGACTCGCATGTCTATATGGTGAGAACAATGAAAACAAAAAAAAAACAAACAAATGAAGAAACAATTAAAAAAATAAGATTAAAAATAAGCCACTTTCTTTTTTCTTATACACACATAAGAACGAGAGAGTGATATGTGTTTTCTTTGTCATATGTATGTATTTAGAAAGAGAGTGTCCGACCACAGTAGGTATTTAATGTTGCCTCCACTTTTATCTATAAGCATCTTGGTGTCCTTACCTTAGAACCTGGACGCTATTGAAACATCGTTCTTTAGAAAGAGACACAGTTATGAGTGACAGAGATGACGCTATACAAAGCCGAACTTTTCCTAAAACTCAATGTGCCATATTAACAGCTGCGTACTTACTTATGTATAAAACTAATCCATACTTATATACTTATAATATTATAAATTCGAAAGTAACTCTGTCTGTCTGTCTGTATGTTACCCTTTCACGCCTAAACCGCTGAACCGATTTAGATGAAATTTGGTATAGAGATAGCTGGAGTCCCGGGAAAGGACATAGGATACTTTTTATCCCGATATTCCCACGGGACCGAGACTTATGCGGGTGAAACCGCGGGGCGCAGCTAGTGTAATATAAAACATTTATTTTCTCTACACAAGTTATGAACATAATGCTAGAGTTTGACAGTGCACGAACGAGGAGCTAACTTTGTGAGAGACTGGAGCCTGAGATAGGTTTATATAAAAGCATGTATTACAGGTCACCAGGGCCCTCCCGTGGCTAGTTGCCTGTTTTTTGGATACACGACATAAAACAATGTATGATACACGAACTATAAATTAATAAACACAATGTATATACCTTTATAGAGGTATGAGGAAAAGGGGTAAAGTTCACTC